>JAMXBC010000001.1:73155197-74415197 GCA_024138005.1 Lumnitzera racemosa | reverse complement strand
TCTGGTTCCTTCATGGTAATTTGATAGAAGTCTGTATTCTGGGTCATGCCCTCAGTCGTAATCAAAGTATCTTCTAATCTCCCATGATGACTAAGGTTTTATACTCTAACTTAGAAGCTGTTTGCAAAGCCAGCGATCCCTGTTTGAAATTTCATTACTATTTCTTGCGAAGATATCATGCAGCATATTCAAAATGTCCTACTCAAATACAAGATAGGGGTCTGCATGCTGGTCTTGGTTACAATATCTTGTTTCCCATGAGAAGGTCACATCCTTTGAAAGGTTATACAAGTAACTGTATTAGATTTCTAGCTTCAACATCTAGCCTTGATAGCAAAGGACAGAACATCAAAACTTTTTATGGATTTACTTGTCAATTACCTCATACACAGTTGAGGCACACGCTCATTCCTTTTTCCATGTACCCAATACTAAATTCACATTCATTCTCATCATATTTTGGTGGCAAAGAAGATAAAATGCAAGATAATGTTGTTTCTGCTTCTTCTGGTGTGAATGAAGTGGGGAATGGTGATGGTGACGTGGTTGCAACTGATTGGATGGAAAAAATCAAGGATGCTTGGAACGGTGTGGCTGAAGCTGCCGGTCATACCACTCAAAGGGTCCAGGAAGCTGCCGATGAACTAACTCCTTATTGTCAACAGTTGCTTGACTCACACCCATATCTTAAAAACGTCATTGTTCCTGTTAGTTTTACCTTGTCTGGAACCATATTGGCCTGGGTTGTGATGCCTAGAATATTAAGGAGATTTCACAAATATGCCATGCAAGGCCCTGCACTTTTGCGATCAGGAACCTTGTCTGGTGATGAACTTCCATACGAGAGAAGTTTCTGGGGTGCTCTGGAGGATCCTGTGCGTTATCTGGTGACATTTATTGCATTTTCGCAGATGTTAGTAAATGCAACTTCATGCTTCTATTAATTTAACCATGACTTTATATTGCTTACATTCTGTATGTTACCTTTTGGTCTTGTAGTGCAATGATGGTTGCTCCATCAACGGTAGCATCACAATACATTGTACCAGCATGGAGGGGTGCTGTTATTCTTTCTTTTGTTTGGTTTCTTCTTCGTTGGAAAACAAATTTTTTCTCTCATGCATTGGCAACAAAGAGTATGGGAGCACTTGAAAGGGAGAGATTGGTTGCTTTGGATAGACTTTCATCAATTGGTCTATTTGCAATTGGTCTTATGGCTTTAGCAGAGGCCTGTGGGGTGGCTGTGCAATCAATACTCACTGTTGGTGGTATAGGAGGTAATGTTCTCTGCTACTGCTTTCCCATACACAATATCATTGTATTTTTTTGAATTTTTTATGGCTGACAAAGATGCATATATATTAGTGATCAAGAGTGCTTGTTTACATATCTACTTGTCAATTCTTATCTATTGTTCCATGAATCCTATCTTGCTGGCTTGTGTTCTGTATCTTCTTTAGGTCAGAGCTATTATCTTGCAATTATCATGCTGAATGCACTTTTAAAAGTGATTTTTCAGTATATTTTTTTTTTTTTCAGGAGTAGCTACCGCTTTTGCTGCTAGAGATGTACTTGGTAATGTGCTTAGTGGATTGTCTATGCAATTCACAAAGCCCTTCTCACTTGGTGATACAATAAAAGTATGTCTCCTATAACATTTACTTTGGCTTGCAAATTTCCTCCATTTCTCTTCTTCTAAACTTCCTTTTATTTTTCTTTGTGAAATATGCTCTTCAGAAAAATAGAGCATTGATGTTAAACCTCTGATGGAATCACATGCCAGGAGTATTATGAAAGTTTTTGTCACCTTAGCAATCGATAATCCATTGGTAGAATACCTTTAAAACCCAAAAAGTTATAGTTATAAACTAATCTCCCCCTTCTCCAACACAAAAGGGTTAAAAAACCCCTATAGACATGCAGCATGCTGCTAGACAAGTAAATACATAGCCTAATCAACAGCTAATCCTTTTCTATATCTTCCATTTGAATTTTGGATTTTGAGAAAGAGTCTCCTAGTACCTTATTTGTGACATGTATAGTTCTTGCAAACAATTGTAACAAACTTGAACAATCAATTTCCACCTCTCTTCTTTCCCGGTGTCCTTGCATGTGCCTAATTGAGTACACCCTTTTTCATTGATGAATGAGGTGGATGGGAGGGGTAAGCAATAGTTGAGTGGTCCAAGTATGCCCAACGCTAGCAACTCCCCCCATTTGAGAGCTGGACGCATTGGAAAAAGGGCCCCAAACATTGAAACAAGGGGAACTGCATGGGGGATAATTTCTCTGTGCCAGAGTCCTAATGGAGGGGTGTTACTACAGTTGGGTGGCGCAATGATTTTCCAGAAGGGCTCAAATGTCGTCCTCTACCACAAACAGTAATAGTAAATGAGAACCTCATTACATTGAAATTTTTTTATTTCTTTTTTCCCCAGTGTGAAATAATATTTCATGTTTCTTCATAAGCTATGCAAATTAATCAGTGATGCTAATACTTGCTCTCTATTTTCTAATTCCTTTTTCTTTCTCCTTTTGCCATCAAAATGCTAAGATAGTTCAATGTCCTCTATATGAGATTTGAATGATTCATCTTATCCAGGCAGGATCCATTGAAGGTCAGGTCGTGGAAATGGGTCTGACAACCACATCATTGCTTAATGCTGAAAAGTTTCCTGTTATTGTTCCCAATTCATTGTTCTCTAGCCAGGTAAGAAATTCTTCTTAATGGCTTCCTAGCACTTCTTAATATCAAGTTTCAACTTGAACTATGTAATAAGTACTTGTTGCAAAATCTTATGGAACCTTGTGATAGTAAACTTTTAACTTCATATCTCAGCCTTAAAGGGATAATTGCTGAAACACATGGCTTTGGTTATGGAGCATTGGAGTGAGCAAAAAGCTGACTAAATCGAACTGGAATTATTTTTTTTAATTTGGTTTTGGAAATTCTCAAACCAAAAATTTGTTTTGATTTGGACAAGTAAATTGTGTCAAACAAAATAACTGAAGCAAGCTGTTTTATAAATGTAAAAAAAATATAGAAGTAGAAATCTTATTTTCATAATAATAAAGTTACACATAAGATGAATTATTTATTTATAGATAAAATAGATGTGATAGGTGATTATAATAAATATTACACCAACCTTACCTATCACACATCATTTAATTCTACCAACTTATAAAATGAGGTAAAGTGAAAATTTAATATTATAAAATTCAAGATAAACGAAAAATGTGCTGATTTTCCTCTACGCTCTCTTAAGCTAAATAATAGATATTTATCAATCCTAGCTTGCTTAGAATCTCTATAAAAGGTTGCTTCACTAGAGATTTAGTTAAAATATTAGCCTTTTGTCTTTGTGAAGGAATATATTCAAGTCTAATGTTTCCTTCTTCAATTTCAATCTTGGTGAAGCTCTTATCAATTCGTATGTGTTTCATTCTATCATGTTGAATTGGATTTTTTATTACACTTATTGTTGACTTATTGTAACTGTATAAATAAATAAAATCCCATTACATTTTCAAGTCGGCCATCAACCTTCACAACGATATTTGCTTGTACAATCCGTGTGCAATTGCTCAATATTTTGCCTCTACACTACTTCTTGTTACTATTGGTCGCTTTTTACTCCTTTAAGTAACTAAATTTCCCCATAATTTGATACAAAACCCTTAGGTGGATTTACAATCCATTTTGTCTCCAGTCCAATCTACATCAACATACGCCTCAATATCTCTAATATTATACTTCTTAATAAAAACTCCTTTACCTAGAGTTCTCTTAAGGTATCTTAGGATGTGATGAACCACATCCATGTGATGCTTTGGAGTCGCATGCATAACTTGACTTACTATGCTAATTGCATGAGCTAAGTCAAGTCGAGGAAGAGATAAATAAAATAAATCTCCTAACTAATCTTTAGTATTGATCTTTGTCTACCAAATCTTCAGAGTTTGGTGACCAATTCTTCCAATTATGAGGAAGAGGAGTTGCCATGGGTTTGCATCCAAGCTTTTTGGTCTTCTTTAGGAGATTCAAGATATATTTGCATTGGCTAATGAATATGCCCTTCTTAGTTTGAGAAACTTTCATCCCAAGAAAGTATTTTAATTCACCCAAGCCTTTAGTCTCGAATGCTATCTTGATTTTCTCTTTGAGTCTATAGATCTCAAAATTATCATCACCTATGATTATGATGTCATCTACATATACTATTAAGATAGTTCTTAAACCATTTTTTCCCATCTTGATGAAGAGTATATGTTCTACTTCACTCTATTTATACCTAAAGTGTAACAAAGTGTTACTAAACTTCTTGAATCATGCCTTTGGCAATTGTTTCAATCTATATAAGGATTTGTTCAACTAGTACACCTTCCATGATCTTTACTTAATTTAAATCCTAAAAGCATACGCATATAAATTTCTTCACCTAATTCTTCATTGAGGAAAGTATTTTTAACATCTAGTTGATAAAGAGGCCAGTCAAGATTAGCAACTAAAGAGAAGATGACCTTTATTGAATTCAACTTTACAACTAGTGCAAAAGTTTCTTCATAATCAAGGTTGTAGATTTGTGTGTATCCTTAGGAAACCAAGCGAGCCTTACAACTTTCTACACTACCATTTGAGTTGTGCTTTACACTAAACTCCCATTTACTCCCTATTGCTTTCTTTTCCTTGAGTAAATCACATGCTTCTCAAGTGTTATCTTGATATAAGGCTCTCATCTCTTTAAGGCTAGCTTTTCTCTACCTTGGTCTTGACATAGCTTCTTGAATATTTCCAGGTATCTCTTCTTCGTCAATATGAGCTACAAATGCTTTATATTTTGGTGACAATTTCTCATAAGTCGCATAATTAGAAATTTAATATCTTACACAGGATTGCTTGCCTTTTCTCAAGGCTATGGGTACATCCTCCTCCTAATTGTCTTGTCTTATGTTCTTTCTCATCCGTTGTTGCAATATCATCATTCATTGGGCTACCACATCTTTGATTAGTTTAACGTCTATTTTCAAAACAAGTCCCATCTTTAGAGTTGGATAATTGGCTACTCTAAGGAAGTTTTTATCTCCTTGTGTATACCCGAACTTCAAGAATTTTTGGGATAGATTGTGGACTTTGTGAAAGACTACAAACATCAGTAGACACATGAGAAGGTAAAGATTCAGACATATTTGAATCAAGTTTGATAAGTTTAGGTGTGAAGAAGGATATATTGACATAACCAACCTCTAGATTTATGGGCAAACATAATGTATCATCAAAACTCTTTGTTTTGGTTTGACCTAAAGATGTGTAGTATGATTGATGTTCAAGAAAGACAACATTTGAGATTACAAAGACACACTTGGAAGGTAGGTAATAGCATTTGTAACCTTCCTGTAAAGTAACATATCCAATAAAGATGCATTTAAGAGCTTTTCCTTCCGGTTTGTGTTTCTTAGGAGTATGATTCAAGACATAGACTTTACACCCAAACACTTAGGGTGGCATGGAATTAAATAAATGCAAATGAGGGAAAAACTTTTGTAGGACACTTATTGGAGTTTTCAATTGAAGAACTTTAGAAGGAATTCGATTTATTAGGTAGGCAGCTGTTAATATAGCTTCCCTTCAATAATGAAATGAAATAGAATTAGTTAACATCATAGATCTAGTTGTCTCAAGTAAGTATCGATTTTTCCTTTTAGATATTCCATTTTGTTGTGGAGTATAGGCATAAGAACTTTGATGAGCAATGCTGTGTTTATTCAGATAATCAATCAAAGCTTTGAAAAAATATTTCTTGCCATTATTTAAACGAAGAATTTTAATTTGTGTTTGAAAGACATTTGATATAAGTTTATGAAATCTCTGAAATATAAATAGTATCTCAGATTTTTATAACAAAAAAATAAACCTAATATGCTCGAGAGTGGTTATCAATGAATATTACAAACCATTTGTACCCAAATAGAGCAGATACTCTCGATGGCCCCCAAACATTACTATGGATTAAATGGAATGGCTTTGAAGGTTTGTAAGATCGAGGATGGTAAACATTTCTTGTGAATTTGGTAGAATACAAGGTTCACAACTCAAATCACTAGGATTTTTGTTAACAAAGAGGGTTGGATACAAATATTCATGTAAGTGAAATTAGGATGTCCTAAACGCTTATACCAAAGCATAATATCAACATTATTTCTAGTGGAAAGAAACAGCTTAGACTCAATCTCACTCTCTGTTTCAATAAAATAATATAGACCTTTGCATTCCTCAACATTGCTAATCATCTTCCCCAACTGCCAATCATCTTTCCCAAAAGTTGGTCTTAAAAAATGAGAAAAAGTAAATATTATTTTGCATCTCCTATCTTTGGTTAATTTGTTGATTGAAAGCAAATTATACTACAAATTCGGCACCAATAAAGTGTCATTCAATCGTAAATTAACCAGTTTAACAAAACCTTTTCTTTTTGCCAGCACAAACTCTCCATTCACAATCCTTACCTTGTTTTCACTATCAACCAACTTAAAGTATGATAGAGAATTATGCATGTGATTAGTAGTCCGTATATTTATAATTCAACAACCATTTTTAGCACTTTTAGGGAAGGTTAGGTCTATAACTTTTTGTGTAGTGGCAACTTGCAGAGAGAAATTATTATCTTTATCTGTATACTTACCAATTTGATTACTGCTTAAGATTTGTTGTATCAATGCAATTTGATTAGATGTTAGATTCATATTGTTGCTATTACTAATAAAACTTCCCTTTATGATGGTTTCTGCATTCTTAGCAATTTTTGGATGTGATCTTGGTGGTGTACTCATTTTTCGAGAATAATCTTCAGGTTAAGAGGACTTGATTGAAGCTTTGATACCATATAAAAAAATATAGGAGTAGAAATCTTATTTTCATAATAATGAAGTTACACATGAGATGAACTATTTATAGATAAAATAGATGTAGTAGGTGATTATTATAAATATTATACCAACTCTATCTACAATACATCATTTAATTCTACCAACTTACAAACTAAGGTAAAGAGAAAATTTAATATTCTAAAATTCAATGTAAACGAAAAATACTCTGATTTTCTTACAATAAAAGATATTTTACTTGTAGTTAAAAAATTATTTTGTCATGGCATTATATATATGGTTTTTGCTTATTGAAATGTATATATTATTTGACTTTCACAACAATAGATTATTTGTTATACGTATGGTAGTTAGATTTTAAATTACACCATATGCTAGTTTTTTGAATGAAATTAGCTGTTAAGACATATTTGGAATATCTTAATTTTATAACAATGACTTCATCAACCTCTTACATGATACTAATGCATTATTACACGAACCTAGTACTTGTGACATGAGATTTCGTTTCATGCGTATAAATTTTTTAGATAATAAATTATGGTTTGATCTATAGACAGAACGGAACCATGGCTCAAAACATTTCTAAACTAGATTGTACAGTTTGATTCAAATGATAAAGTATCAAACCACATTTTATAATTTGGCTTGGTTTAGAGGGGAAAAAAAAATCATACTGAATTGTGCCCACCTCTATTTGAGCATGTTTTCAGTTCTGGTCGATGGGTGCTTATTGGGACATTCATTTCATGTACATCCATTACTTTGTATTTTGTCATATGAATGATTCTAAGTCTTTTTATTGCAATGTCAAGTATGCTTTCTGTAAGATTTTACATCTGCATTTAATGAAAAACAATGACTTTAGCTACCAAGTTATTTGTGAGAGAAGAGAAACCTCTTCTCCCTTAGTAAGTCCTCTCTTCTGGACAGCGTTCTCCAGATCTGTATTAATGAAGTTGATACACTAATTAGTATTTATTTGTGTAGACTCTGTTACTTTTGAAAATTTTCTATATTTTTTTTATCTACGATGAGTAGATGATTTCCCATCACTGCAAACACCAATGTCATTCCATATTTTGTAGGTAATTGTGAACAAGTCACGTGCGGCATGGCGTGCTATGGTTAGTAAAATCCCCTTGCATAGTGATGATATGGAAAAGATTCCCCAGATATCAAATGATATAAAGAACATGCTAAATTCACATCCAAAAGTTTTCCTGGGGAAGGAAGTTCCTTACTGCTTCCTGTCACGTGTAGAAAGTTCATTTGCTGAACTAACTATTGGATGCAATCTCAAACATATGGTAAGCATTCTGCTCTTGGCATTTTCACAAATGTAATGTTAGTAAAATTTGGAACTCGTCCCTATTTGTTGGGATGGACCAGTCACTTTAATTGATTCTATCTTGATGAATGTATCTGATTTCTTATTCCAAAATCCATAGAGAGACATATTTCATAAGCTTAAATGCTTAGGTACTAAATTTTCGTTGCTTTATTCTGTTATCACTACCATATCCTGATAAGCTTCCCACTTTCCTAACCCAAAAATATTTACGTTATTTCAGAGAAGAGATGAGCTGTACTCCACCCAGCAAGATATTCTCCTACTGTCTGTCCAGATAATCAAGGGGCATGGTGCTAAATTAGGCAACACGATGCTAGATATAAATAATCAGTAACACTCAGAGCAAGACAATTGGAATCAGGTTAGATCTGTTTTTCTACTAATGTTGCGGAACAATTAAAAAAGCCTAAGAAAGCATCGAGATAGAGTAATTTTTTGTTGAATAATAATCAATACAGTTTCATTTTTTTTTTTTTCCTTCCTCCTGTGGGCTATTAGTAAGTGATTAAAATATATATATATATATATTACTTGATGATAGTTTTGCTGTTCCTATAAATGTGCCTATCAAACTTTGTAGTTTGAATTTCAACGTGAAAAGACAGAGAATTTGCAAGGGAGAAACAATTGACATTAGGCCATGTTTGGTTTCTCTTTCCACTATCCAATTCTTAAGATCCAAAACCCACAGTCCAATTTTGCAGGGATTAGATTGCCAATTCATTTTTCAGTGAATCTCAATGAATGAAAACATAACCCTTTTATCTTGTTTGGTTTATTTTGAAATTCCTTGGAATGATGTAAACATAATCCTTGATGGTGGCTGTGCTGGTGACACGGTTGTGGTGTTCTGGTGGTGGTGGTTGTGATGAGGTGACGGAGGTGGTGCATTGGTGGGCAATGGTGGCGTTGGTGATGGAGAGAATTTTTTGACTAAATTGTATCTTTTGGAAAATTGAATCCTAGTATTGGTTCAGAAGGAAATGAGATTCCAAGAAGAGTATTTCTTTGCATGGGGATTCTCTCTCCCTCCCTCCCTCCCTCCTTAAATTATTATGGCTATCAAACAAAAGGGATCCCATTCCTTTGGAATATAGGATTCATGCAAACCAACATCAATGTATCATTTTATGAAGTTCATCATATTTCATGACAAAAGGTGTAACATATGAGATAACATTAGAAAACAAAATTCTTAAAAAGGGGAATTATTATTTATATTCACTTCTAAGGATACTTGCTGATAAATGAAACAACTGTATGAAATGATAAAACATGATATCCTAAATTATTGACCAAATTTCAAGACTTATCATTGGCCTGAATTGTTGTTTGCTGAAATCTTTCATAGCCCTTTTAGCTAACTTACTGCTTGATTAGCCAATTTTGTATTGAGGATAGACTTGTGGATGTTAATCTAGCCATTGATTATAAAGATATGATGACCCAAGATGTTTCCATACGAAGATTAGTCTGAAAATTTACTTTAGCTATTGTTTTCAAAGACATGTTGAACAGATATGTTTGTGTGGGAGAGACCATGTATGACAGCAATTGACATGCCCGTTCTTCCAGATATGTTTGTGTGGGAGAGAACGTGTATGATCCATGCTGGTTAGCTCTGTGTATATCCTGGCTCAACTAGTTGAGTTCAACCTGAACTCATTGGTATAACAGGCTCCAGACTCTTTCTGGTTCAAGTAGCGTCTGAAGCAGTGAAGCAACTCAGAGCAGTGGCTCTGGGAGTTTGCCAAAGTGGTCTTCTGAAACTGACCTCAAACAGATGAAGAGAACCATCTTCTGTGATTGGTAATCTCCTTCTGACAGTATCTTTGTGCTTGTTTCCATGTCGAATATATTCTGGAGCCTTAAGTTTTAAAATAAGGACGATTAGAACTTGGAAGAGTTTTTAAATTGAACATTTCAAGCTGTGATGACTTGTTGTAAATGAGAATCTGTTGATGTGCCTCTGGTAGTAGCTGCGGAAAAGAAAAGTAAGACTTCCTATTTATGTATACTTCTTTCAGTCGTCCAAAAATGGAATCTACATGAAGATCCATATTCTATATACAGATTCAACAGTATTTTATGTCAAACAATTAATAGATGGGAATGGGATGTGTATATACATTGTTGGATGACATTTCAATTTGTCAAATGAGATGGTCAATGCAAAATTTGAAGATGTCTCTTTTTTTTTTTTTTCCCAATCTGCTGTCACGTTATAATTTTTTTAGGGAGAAGGGAATTGAACCTAATCCATTTCAATAAAAGATTAATGTTTATGTAAATTTGTACTTCATTAAAAGATCAATGTCGATGTAAATTTGTACTTTCATGAGGACTCGTGGATTAAAAAAAAAAAAAAAAAAACCGTGTGTTGCACTTATTGTGAATCATGTAGGTGCACCACTTTTGCTAGCAAAAACAGTCTTTCAATGAAATCCGATATTGCATTTTCCGAAGCCATTTGTTAAGAAATTTTAGGAGTACTGTCAACATCGAATTACATTTTCCCTTTTCAAACCAATGTCATCAGTTATCATGTTTTGCAGATTAGGTAGAAGCCTTAGAAATTAGAATTGCTACATGTATATATAAATAGCTGTACAAAGGACAGCCAAATATGAGCACAGGAATCACTTCTTTTGTTTTTTTTCCTCCCAGTACAGAGATCACAAGTTCCTACACCTATCAAACTTGAGCACCCTTGGATCTTACTTCAAAGAATGAGATGCCTCAGATATAGATGCATGCTTTACAGGAATCACCTCTTAGCAGCCTCTGAGGAAAAAAAAAAAAAAACAAAGAATCGATTAATATTCTCGCGTTGGCACGAAAATTCAGCCCCCTCCGGTAACAATTCTATGTACTAAGAGGCGGTCTTTTCTCAAGCCGCTGAACTTACCAGCTTATCTTTAGAAAATTACTGGTTGACCTGAAGAATGCGTCAATCAACTGTATATTCCTGTGTACGAGAGAGAGCTTTCACGCAATACCAAATTTTAAATTGATAACTTTACAAAAAAGCAAAACATAATGCCTGGCATTAACATACAACATTGAATACTCGCATGCCTTTCAGCTCATGCCACAATTCATTTATTACAATACCATACACAGCTATGGGTAGAGGAACCATAAAAACTAAATCTAACATTCATGAAATAAGAACTTAACTATAATACTACACTCCCGTCTCTATGCTCGCCGCTCCACAGGTTGTCCTACAACTGGATCATCGACTGCACCATTACTTCTTAGTTTGCAAAGCAAAGCATCGCGGCGGCCAGTCAAGACAATCTGGAAAAAGCCATCCACTTTCTTCTGAGAGAAAAATTCTTATCCATGTGAAAGTTTTTCCATCCTATTCCTAATCTGCATGATAGAATTGCGGGATGCTTGTCCACACTATCATGAATGAGCAGATATAATGTTTTCGATGCTTGCATCAACAAATCCTACCTCCTTTCACTGCAGCAGTTCTACACGAAGTTGAATTTCTAATACCTCCATGCACATTTGTTAGCAAATTAGTAAAAGCTTGGCCCCATGAGAAGGTGTCAAAAATATTTAGTTCTAACTTCTTTGGAGAGCCAGAGAAAGCAGCAGTAGATATGCTACACTATCTGAATCTTAACTCCATACATGGCCTGCATCATTACTTTCCCCTTGGCTGAGTTCTTCACCTTAGGCAAGTTTAATGATTCCATCAAGCCATCTAAAATTTTTGAAAAATTATATGGTTGGAAGCTTTTTGAAATCATATGCCGTCTCAAACTGTCAATGGATGAACGTGTACAGACAAACTACTGGTAGATGAAGACTCCAGTTTATGAAGAACAAAATGAAGCATGAGATGGGCAAAGCTAAAGGCATTGTAAAGATCAAGTGTAGAGGGATGAAATTGTTTAAGGGCTTTAAACTCATTAAATGATCTAGGCTCAACTCCTTGCGCTAGGTGACAGAGTTCGAGGGTCAAGTCTATAATTTTGAGATGAGTTAAAGAGATGAGACATGACAGCTTTAAAATAGAGACTATTAAACTGGTTCATCTACTTTTAATCTTTTTTAAAGAAGCTCATGTACATAAAGAGACTTATCATAAATTTGGACCAACGTAAGCTCATGAAAGAATCTATCAATAAGAGGACGCATCTCAACCATCAATTACCACCATAGTTTAATAAACATCATTAGTGGCCTAATTCTGTAAAATGCTCAAGAGCTCTTCCTCATTTAGGGATTCAGTTATTTGGAGAAACAGTGTTATGTTGTCACACTATTAGCACACAAAATCAATAGAGCTCGAAGTGTAGAACACACTATCTTCATTTAGAATAGTAGGATTGATACTTTATAACTCCTTCACTCATCATACGTGTATTTGAAATTTCTTGAGACTGCATATTTCTCCTTGTATCATCCTCTCTAAGTCATCCTTTACGTGTTATTTCGCGTCATTTCTTTGAAGTCACATAACATGTGAGATACACGCTATATGCACGTAATCATTGCAACCGAATCCTCACATCTACATCAAGCAACTTCACATTGATATCCAAATAAACATTTATCCACTTTTCATCCCAGTCACATACACGCAATTCAAGTACAATGATTATACTCGTGATTTCAAAGTAAGATGAGATATACACTACTCAACAAGATAACTTATTATAGTTCGTCTAGATAATCAAGCAACATGGTGGTAAATTAAGCAACACGATGCTAGATATAAAACAATCAATTGACACTAGATCTCAAGAATTGGAATCAGGTTAGATCTCTTTTCTCTCTTTTAATTTTCATGTTTAAACTAATGTTATGGAATGCATACTTGTTAAAATCGCAATTCAACAATACAATTTTACAAGTTTATAATTTTATAATGTTTTCTTAATTAAAATGAATATAAAATCGTTTATACGTAAACTTTTGGTAAAATTATTAATTTTGATATATGACTATAAGTTTATAATTTTATTGATTTTATATTATTCTATACAGTTTTACCGATTCTATACATTCAAATGAATTGTATAATCATGATTTTAACAATCATAATAGAATTATAGAAATAAATTAAGAAAGCATTAGGAAATGCAATTTCATTGGATAACAATCAGTATAGTTTTACTTTTTCTCTATACTAAGTTATTATTATTATTGAATTTTCATTACTTGATATAGTTTTGTAGTTCCCATAAATGTACCTATTAAACTTTGTAATTTGAATTTCAATGTGAAAAGGCAAAGGGAGTTCACAAGAGAGAAGCAATCAACATATATTTTAGGGAAATTACATCTAATTCCCTAAATTTTGACCTAGGTATAGATAATACCCTAAACATTCAAATATTACAAATAATTCCCTAAACTTTAATTTTGGTGCAGATATACCTTAAACTTTTGTATATTGCAAATATCATCCCTAAACTTCAATAACTTGACAACATAAAGAACATTATTTTTCACTTTTTAATGATTAAAAAACGTACTAAAATCAAAATTCAAGACGTTAAAGTATACTTTAATAAGTTTAATGAGTGTTTCTGCATAAAAATTAAAGTTTAGAAATTTACTTATATTATTTGAAAGCTTAGAGATATATTCACACCGAGATCAAAGTATGGGGGTGTGATTTGCAACATTTGAAAATTTAAAAATTATGAGTATATATTAAAGTTAAAGTTTAAGATGATTAGTTATATTTTTTACTTATATATATATATATATATTTATATATATTTTACTGATTCTTAAGATCTATCCCTTGCAATCCGATTGCATGGATTTACATTGATAATTCATTGTTTAATAAATCTCAATTAATGAAACATAATCATTCATCTTGTTTGGTTGATTTTCAAATTTGTTGGAATGATGTAAACATAATCCTTGATGGTAGCAATAGCAGTGACGTGGTTGTGGCATTCTAGTGGTAGTGGTGCAATGAGGTGATGGAAGTATTGCACTAGTGAGCAGTGGTGGCGGTGATAGTAGTGCGGGATGTGATGGAGAGAATTTTTCAACTAAATTATATATTTTGGAAAATTAAATCCTAGTATGTGGGGAATAAGATTCCAAGAAGAGCATTTCTTTGAAATGGGATTCTTTTCTTAAATTATAGCCATCAAACAAAATGGATCTCATTCCTTTGGAATATAGGATTTACGCAAACCAACATTATTGCATCATTTTAGCAGTTCATATTCCATGAGAAGAGTGCAAATGAGGATTCAGCCAGGAAAACTAACAATAACATTAGAGACGGAAAATGGCAGCAAGAGTAATGGCTATTTGTGTTTATGAAATGAGAAAACATGATGACCTTAAATATTGACCAAATCTCAAATCTTATCATTACCCTAAAATGTTGCTTCCTGAAATCTTTCATAGCTCTTTTAACTTAGTGCTTGATTAGCTAATTTGAAAAAAAAAAAAAAAAAAAAAAAAAAGAAAAGGAAAGAGAGAGAGAAATCATTGTGTTGCACACATATCAGTTATCAACTTTATTGATACATTCTGTCAACATATGTCCTAAAAGAAATAAATCTTTCCAAATATTTTAAGTAAAGTTATAAATTTAATGATTAAAATCATTTAAAATTTTAAAATATTGAATGATATCATCTTTTTTTATATAATATTAATCACTAATTATATATATTTATATTTTAACGGGATAATTTTATAGAAACTTTAAGAAATTAACTAAGAGGATTTTTGTTAAAAAACTTATTATGCTTTTCAAGCGCCGACAACATCCAATGACGTTCTCCCTTTCATATTCTGAGTCAGCAATTATTAATCGAAAAAATCCTACGTCAACAATTATCATGTTTTACAGCCTTAGAATTGCTACAGATATAAAGATGTACAAAGCGGCTCAGTCAAATTTGTTCTCTACCAAAGCTCTTGCTAAAGAATATGCCATGATACCACTCTTCATGGTGGTGCACTCAGAGAAATGACCTGCTTCCATAGTTATGATAATCTTGATTTTATTCACGCGTATCTACGAGTTTCCTATCTTAAATACTCTTGATTTAACTCAAAAGATATAGTTCACATATATAAAAAAAAAAAAAATACCCTCATATTTTTAATCAAGTTCTCTTATTAAACTTGATAAAAACTTTCTTTTTAACCGAACTTACCATCTCTCTCTCTCCCTATATATATATATATGAGTTGAATATGGCCAACACTGGAGATGTATTCAGAGAAGGTTAGTTTCGAGCCTTCGAAGGCAGGAAACCTAATAGTCGCCCAAAATTCCCCCAGCGGCTGTCACTTTTCTTATTAGGCTACCTTCAGGAAATTACCAGTCAATCTAAAAGCTTACATTAATTAATCACATATTGCTGCTATTACAAAAGCGCTTGCGCACAGTACCAGTTTTAACATCGATAAATTTACAACAAAGCACAACATATGCCTAACCATGATGCACAACATTGAATACCCGCATGCCTTTTCAGCTCACACCACAATACACTTACGACATAACAGACAACATACAATGATGGGCAGACAAACCATACAAACTAAATCTAACAAGTATAAAATAAAAACTATATATAACTAACTATGCTACATTCCCATCACTATGCTCGCTGCTCCACATGTCGTCCCACAACTGGATCGGCAACTGCATCGTTACTTCTTTAGATTGCATAGCAAAGCATCACGGCCAGTCAAGACAATCTGGAAAAAGCTATCCACTCCCTTCGAAAGAAGATCCAATCCTTGTGAAAGTTTTTCCGTGCTATTCCTAAGCTGCGTGACAGAATCGCAGAATGTTTGTTCATCAGCTGGATCCACGCCGTCATGAATGAGTGGATATAACTTTTTGATGCTTGCATCGACAGATTGTAGCTCCTTCATGGCAGCAGCTTCACTGCAAGAAGTTAAATTTCTAATACCTCCATACACATTGGTTAGCAAATTAGTAAAAGCTTGGCCCCATGAGAATGTGTCAGGAATATTCAATTCCAACAACTTTGGAGAGCCAGAGAAAGCAGCAGTAAATATACGACAAACGAATATCGTCTGAACCTTAACTCCATACATGGCCTGCATCAATACCTTCCCCTTGGCTGAGTTCTTCACCTTAGGCAAATCTAATGACTCCATCAATCCATCTAAAATTTTCGAACAATTATCAAGTCGGGGACTTCTTGAAGTCATATGCCGTCTCCAACTGTCAATGGATGAATGTGCGCGGACAAACTGCTGTGGAGAGGAGGATTCCAGGTTATGTAGAACACACTGAAGCAAGAGATGGCCTTGGTTCACACGTGATATTTCAGAGCTGAAGGCATTGCAAAGATCAAGCAACTTCACACTAATATCCAGATAAACATCTATCCACTTTTCATCCCAATCACATACAGGCAATTCAAGGGCAGTGATCAGATTTTTAATGTCCTCATGAGTCTCACAAAGCGACTCCATTGCCAGTTTCATCCATGACAAGCTGAGCACATCACTCACATCCTTTGGCTCAAGTTTTATCAACCTCTCTGCCAATTTTTTCTCAAAGGCATTTCGCAGTGAAAGAAGTCCTGGAGATAAATGAGAGCCCTTTGGTGATATCATCCGAAAAGGATTCCCAAATGGGAAAAAGGGTCTGTGTGGCTCTTGCGGACGACTCATTTTATGTATTTACTGCAAAAAAAGCAAAAGCTAACACCTTAAGAATCATGGCTTGGCAGCACTATCAGATCCACTTATTCTACGCGTAAAAAATAGTACAAAATGATAGAGGTAGCAAAAGTAGCTTTTATAAATTTTACAGCAGCATGGAAATAGGCATGTAATTTTTCAGTTCACAACCGAACACTTTTCATGCAATTAAAAGCAAAATAAAAAACGACGCCAACAAACATCAGGCCCTTGGGATAACAAACACAAAGAAAAAACCTTCTACATTAGAAAGGCATTGGTTCTCCTTTCATTGAACTTTTACAAAAATTTAACTTAAAAAAAGAGGATCGAATCCATGTTTACCATAAAATTAAGTAGATAATCTCCTAATTACTGATACATTAATTTTTGTGAAAAATAAACACCAGCTTTAACAAGACCGTCTACCAGACGCATTAAACCTATGCAAGACTCATGCACCCATAACCACCATACCACAATGTGTAGGTGGCATGAATAGAGGCCCTGGTGGGCTGAAACCAAGCATCTCATACAATTTGTCATGTCAGTGCTCAAGCCTCAACCACCAAGCCATATCCTTGGGGCTGTAAACCATCTCTGTGAACATGGGAGAAGTGAAATTATTATTTTCGTTTCACAATCACAAAAAGTATAACCAGCGACCAGAGGCATACGTAAACCAATATGACAGAAATTCTTCATAGAAGAAATAAAACTGATGTTGTACTGCAATTTTAGGCTCATTTTTTGCAGAGGTTCCAATTTTTTACATAGAAGAAACATTCACAACATTCTTCCAAAGAAAGGCAATCCAGATAGGCACTACTAGAACAGAAAAATCAAAACTTTACTCCTATCAGCAAAATATCGAATTGCTAATCAAATTCCAAAAGTAAACCTAATTAACTGCTTAGATCTACGGAAGGATGCCCCAATGAGCCAAAAATAAACAAATTTACCAACAAGATGATACCACAATTAAAGGGAACAAGGAAAAAAAAAAAAAAAAAACTTTCTCTGCGTAAGTGACATCAGTCATTTTTACACAAAAATATAAGTATCTAACATCACAGAAGTCAAATTAAACATACAAACTCAAACTATTAGACCCAAAAGAACCAAAATTTACCACAATTACAAGCAAGATATTAGAAGAAAGGACGATAAACCGAAATTCAAAAGTCAAACTCACCAATCCGTTAGATCTACAGCCAGACGCACCCGATAAGCCAACAATTAACAACTTAAAAGCAGAATCAAACAAAAAACCCTAATTTTCAGTAATTTAAACTAAAAGCCCTAAATTTCAGTACTTCGAGAAAAAAAAATAGAAAGAAAGATTATGCACATCAGGAAACTCTAATAAATCAGATGAACTCGTAAACAAACATCTAATATGAAGAGAGAGTCAGATCATAACCTGAGAATTTTCAGAGGAATAGGTGGCTTCGAGGAAAACGAAGAACGCGTACGCAGTGGTTTTTTGGAACGTTGAAAATGAAGAACGTGAAGATTAGGTTTCTTTTTAGTATTAATTTTTACTAATTTTCTGTGGTGACGGAAACACTGGATTTGACTCGTCATCTGGTGTCACGTGGGAGATGTTCATTGGATGGTGAGACAACGTTAGAATGGTAGTTGTGTGGTTTTGGTTTTGTGCACGTGATAGAGCTTTGTTCTAATCCCTAGGTTAATTGTTACTTATCGTGTTAATGTGATTCGCAATTGATTAATGCTATTGTTAGGTGGTGCTAACTCAAAATTAATAACTTGCTTCCTTAAGTAATCCCCTCCCTTTTAGGATTGAATCAAATTGAGTTCATTACGTCAAGCTGACTATAGATCAAAATTGAATTTTCTTAGCTTGAAGCGTGTTTGAAATCTTAATAATTGAACTCAAGGTTAATTCAATTAAACTAGTTTCAACTCTTATTTTGCCTTTAAATTATAGAAAATTTATTAGTAACTTTTATCATGATAGGAGTCAAAAGCCAGAGTAATGACCAATAATGATAATTAACTATTCTAAAAATGTTAATCGAAAATACCAAAAATAATTTTAAATTTTTTATATAAAAGAAGAAAGAAGATAATTTTCCTTACTTTCTATTAGCAATTTTCATGGTTATTGATTGCCTTCTAAAAGTGCTTATTGTTAAAAATTATTAGTTTTTACAAACTCTTAAAATTATTATTATTATAATGTTTGACAATTGTAGAATTTTCTAAAACGTTAAAAAGCTCTTAAAAAACTTTTCTTGTTTTTTTTTTTTTTCCTTTAGAACAAACACAAAGAAACACATGTCAAAGTAAATTTGATAGAAATAAGTATATACTTATGTTAGTGTAACACGTATGTTGCTGCTACGGTGAACATATAAGGTAATCCAGTTGTCATATATTTTATTGGTCCAGATGTCTAAATATTATTTACCAATTGTGTTGTAGTTAGTTAAATCGTTAGTTAGTTGGATGGATTGCCTTATATATATATATTTGTTAGAATAATTCTAGCAAAGGCGAAACCTGGTGAACCAAATGCCGAGTAGTCGACCTATGCTATCTAACAGAAGCGGCATGCCGAACCTACTGAGGAATGACCAAACATCCAACAGTTTCGAGATAGAACGTCGAGGGTAAGCACCGAGCTGACCAGAAGAAGGCTGAGGAACATGAGGTTCAAAGCGAGGTTAGAACTCAGGAAGAAAAACCTAAGAAATTAAATGTTTTAAATGTCTTGGTTATGGACACATAGCTAGCTAATGTGCGAATCGTTGAGTCATAACCATAAATGGAGACAAGTCCTAATTTGAAGTAGAAAGTGCCAGTAAAGGAGAGAAAGAGATAAGAGTTGAATAAATGTTGAAAAAGTTTTAGGAAGACCTTGATGCTGAGATACCTCCTGAAGGTAGTGCCGAGTACTATTTTGTTGTCAGACGGTCTTTTAGTGCATTTGTAGTAGAAGAGAATGAGCAGAGGGAGAACCTCTTCCATATGAATTGTCAGGTGAATGGCAAGCTACAAGAGGTAATCAAATCCATGAAATTGCCAACTCTCCCATATCCTAAGTTGTACAAGATTCATTGGCTGAATGAGAACGGAAGCTTACATATTATCAAGCAAGTTAGAGTATCAATTTCCATTGGTGATAGGTACAGGAACGAAGTGTTGTGTGATATCCTTCCTATGTGAGCTTCTCACATATTACTCGGCTAACCATAGCTATTTGACATGAGGGTGTTGTATGATAGGTATAGAAACACTTATATGTTCTAAAAGGACAGGAAGAAAATAATATTGACACCCATGAGTCCAAAGGAAGTGTAAGAAGCCCAATAAAAGGTTGTTAGATCTCTACAGCAGAAGTCCTTAGTGATTTCCTGAGCTCAGTTTGCACGAGAAGTTAAGACCAAAGACTATGTGCTTATTTTAGTCAAAAGACTCTTAGAGGTTAGAGAAGTCGAGAACTTACTTACCAAAGTGCAACAGCTACTTTAGGACTTTGCCGACATATTATCTACTAAGATGTTGAAAGGTTTACCTCCCTTAGTAGGTATTAAACACCGCATTGACCTATAATCAGGAGCTACTTTACCAAACTAACCCGCTTACAAGCTCAATCTTGAGCGAGCAGCTAAATTAAAGAAATAGGTGGATGAGTTGGTGGATCACGGATATGTCTGTGAGAGCATGAACCCTTGTGTCATACTAGCTGTGCTCGTGCCAAAAATGGATGGAAAGTAGCCAATGTGCATTGACAGTCGCGCCATTAATAAGATTACTATTAAATACTGGTACCTGATCCAGCGATTTGATGATATGCTTGACGAGTTACATGGTGCCTGCATCTGTTCTAAGGTTGACCTAAAGAGTGGCTACCACTAGATACAAATGAGACTTAAGGATGAATGGAAGACGGCCTTCAAAACAAAAGATGGTCTGTTAGAATGGTTAGTGATGTTGTTTGGTCTTACTAACGAGCTATGTACATTTATGCGGCTGATGAATCATGTGCTTAGAATGTTGATCGGCAAATGCGTTGTTGTTTATTTTGATGATATTTTGGTCTACTGTATCGACCTCATCACTCATGTCGAGCATTTAAGATTAGTGTTCAACATATTCCGTGTCAAGAGATTATTCAACAACCTAAAGAAATGCATGTTCTGTTGAAGCGAGGTTGTATTCCTTAGATATGTTGTTTTAGGGAAGGGAGTTTGAGTTGATGACAAAAAAGTCAGAGCTATTCTTGAGTAGCCTATACCGACTAATGTTATCAAAGTCGGGAGCTTCCATTGTCTAGCCTCATTCTATCGAAGATTTATTCGGAACTTCAGTTCCATAATTGTGCTATTAACTAAATTGACCAAGAAGAACATTCGGTTTAAGTGGTCAGAGAAAGCTCAGAAAAGTTTTGAAGATGTGAAATCCAAGCTGACCTCTGCTTTAATAGTCACCCTACCAGATTTTGAGAAAGTTTTTTAGGTTAATGCATCTGGTGTTAACATTGGTGTTGTCCTTATGTAGGATCGCCAACCCATTGCTTACTTCAGCAAAAAACTCTGAAGTATTGCCTTGAATTACTTAGCCTACGACAAAGAGTTCTATGCTCTTGTCTAAATACTCCAAAACTAGCAGTATTATTTCTTGCCAAGAGAATTCATCATCTATTCAGATCATGAATCTCTTAAGCATCTTCAAAGACAACAGAAACTTTCTTGACATCATGCTAAATGAGCCAAGTTCTTGGAGACCTTTTGCTATGTCATCAAATATAAGAAGGGGAGCACCAATACAGTAGCTAATGCACTTTCTTGCCGTCATACCCTCATCACAACGTTAGAAGCTAAGGTGCTTGGATTTGGTACTTTACCTGATCAATATAAGCATGACCTACATGTTGGACCCTTAATGGCCAGGTGCAATACTGAAGGAGCTGCAGAAGGGTTCTACTTTATTCAAGGGTTTTTAATGAAGGGCAAGCAAGTTTGCATACCAAGTGGTTTAGCAAGGGAGCTACTCATTCGACAAGCTCATGCCAGGGATTTGGCCGACCATTTTAGGGAAAAGAGGACAACTGAGATATTGAAGGAGCATTTTCATTGGCTTGGGATGATGAAGGATATGCTTCGAGTACTTGAGAGGTACGAAGTGTGTAAGGAGAGAGCCTTATGGAGAATACATACCCCTTCTAATTCTAGAGTGACCGTAAATCGACCTAAGCATAGATTTCATACTCGGCCTTCCCTAAATGTTGAGAAGACATGACTCAATCATGGTGGTGGTCAATTGGTTCAATAAGATGGGCCACTTCATTTCTTACCATAGAACTAATGATGCTTCATTCATCGCTAACTTCTTTCTATAGGAAATTGTGCGACTACATGGAGCATCAAGGAGTATTGCATTCGACCATGACTCAAAGTTTATGAACGTCTTTTAGAAGACCCCGTAGAGGAAGCTTGACACGAAGCACTTGTTCAGTACTTGCTGCCACCCCTAGACAGACGACTAAACTAAAGTTGTGAACAGAATTGTCGGTAGCCTCCTACGTGCAATGGTTGGGAAGAATTCTCATGACTGGGATTTATGCCTGCCCATCATTAACTTTGCTTACAACCGTTCAACTCACAACTCGACTATAACATCACATTTGAGGTTGTTTATGGACCTAACCCGAACCTATCCTTGGATTTAATTAACAGTCCAACTATACAAAGGGAAAGTCAATTTGGCCTACAGCGTGCTGAGTAATTCTAGAGGTTACATTAGAAGATTGCCAAGAAATTGGCTAAAACTATGGCTCGACCAGAACGAAGTGGGATGCCACAAAATGAGACAAGTCATTTATATCCCTAAGGGCCTTATCTATATACATCTTAGCAAGGAATGCTTCTCTAGCGAGAGGAGGAACAAAACTATTTCCCAAAACAAATGGCCCTTATAGGATCCTTCTGTGCATTTATGATAACACCTATGAGGTTAAACTACCTTGAAGGTTTCGACATGTCTACCACATTCAATGTTGTCGATCTGACTCCCTATGTACCCGATGATGACAAGAATCATGATTTGAAGGCAAATCTCCAACAACTCCAAGGAGCTAATGAGTTACTGACTACTAGCCCAATCACTTGCACATGCCTTAAAAGCCTCCAGTCCCTCACCTAAAGGATACTTTCTCGTCAACTTATCGATGACAAAACAGTATGCTGAAGGACAATGGCTGAATTCACTAAGAGCTCCAGGTGGTTATACTATGCTATGTTCATTATCCTATACCAATGCTGACCTTCCTTTAGCCAAAAGCTCTATGTTAAGTGACCAAATTTTCAACTATTGAGAATCTTCTACCGAGCAAATGCAGCTAGCTCTTGGCTAAGTACTTTTCTTCTGGTTTCCTTCAAACTTTCATGGCATCCTTTTACTTCTTGGTTTCCTTATCGTTGTAACACTTCAGTTTTTCTCACCTACAGTGTTAAGAGAACCCTTGTACAAATCTAATGTCACTCTGCCACTTGTCCTCTTCATCTAACGTTGTATTGTTTTTCCCTTTTTGTCTTTTGTCCTTTTTACCTCTTTTCGTTTATACAAGGAATTTCCTTTTTGTATATTTTTTCTTGTAATTTTCTTTATTTGTAATATTACCTTAGGGACTTACTATAAATAGTCACTTCCCCTTGTAAGTTGGAATCATCAGACTTTACACATAAGTATTAAATATACTGTTATTGTGAGATAACTCTCTCCAATTCCACTTTCATACACCTTTATCTAATCTTGTCGAGTAACTCAAGATTAGTAGCGAATGAACCTTAGCATTAACTTGTGTGTCGTATCAAGTGAAGTGTCCAATCGTTTTGTGTTTGTTGGTGTGTTATATCTTCCAAGCAGCTCTACGTTAGATACCTTACCCAGTTCGTAGACCTACTCATTTTGTTTTCTTCGATATCTTAAAGGACCTACTAGTTCGAATCTGCAACGGTAAATCTTAGTGATAACTAAACTCTTAACTGCATCAATATTACACCATGTCCTCTATATTCTTGATTTTGCCTATAACCTTTTATCAGTCTATAAAGCTATTCTTGATAACCATTTACTGGTTACAATTGATCAATCCAAATTGAAATTTCAGGACCAGAAATCTGAGCTAGTCGTTGTTGAAGCTCACCCTCAGAATGGTCTTTATATTCTGAAGCAAGATACTACTAAGTGCTTACAAAGGGCAGAAAATTATGTGTAGCATTTCTCAAATGGGTCATTCTTCTTTTGATACACTCAAGTTCTTGTTACCTTCTGGTGATGTTAATAGTACTCAATTGTTATGTGATACTTGTTTGAAATCCAAAATGCATAGATTGCCATTCAATAAGAGTACTTCACATTCAACTTCTTTGTTTCACTTGCTTCATATTGATGTTTGGGGCCCTTATAAGATTCCTTCTATTTCTGCTATAACTTTCTTTATCACCATTGTTGATGATTGTTCTAAGGCAACTTGGATCTATTTGATGACCAACAAATCTCAAGTTCCTTCTATTCTTCATAAATTTCTTACTTATATATCCAATCATTTTTCAATTACACTTAAGTTCATTAGGACAAATAATGGTATTGAATTCTTATCTCATGAATGTAAGCAAATGTTTGATACACTTGGTATTATTCATCAATGCACTACCATGTAGACTCCACAACAAAATGGTCATGTTGAACGAAAGCATTGTCATATATTGGATACAACTAAAGCATTAATGGTACATGCTTCTTTGCTTGAGGAATTCAAGGGGGAATGCATTTTGATAGCAACTTATTTAATTAATAAAATGTTGATGGCCATTTTACATTGGAAGGCCCCACATGAAGTTTTATTTGGAGAGAAGCCTTATCTTAATCATTTGTATGTTATGGGATGTCTTTGCTATGTTGTACAACAACCTAGATCAAGTGATAAAATGGATGCTTGAGGTATACATTGTCTTTTTCTTGGTTATGCCACTGGTTACAAAGCCTATCAAGTTTATGCTCTTGATATTAAGAAGATTTTATTTAGTAAAGATGTTATTTTCTTTGAAAATGTGTTTCCTGTTGCTGTTGAGTCTAGTGCCTTATCTGATTCTTCTTCTTGTCCTAATTATGCTAAATCTTTGGCCCTACTATTAATTACTAAAGAGCCATTGTGTTATTCTTAGGCTGCTAAACTTAATGATTAGGTTATTGTAATGAATAAAGAATTAGAAGCCTTATAGCTTAATCATACTTGGGAGTTAACTACCTTGCCTCAAGGAAAGAAAGTCATCAAATGAAAATGGGTTTATAAAACTAAATACAAACCTTATGGTACTATTGAACATTACCAAATACGGTTAGTTGGCAAAGGCTATAATCAAGTCCAAGGAATAGACTATCATGACACTTCTTCTCTAGTTGTAAAGATAGGGACTGTTAAGATTTTGCTTGCTGTTACAACTGTTTGTGGATGGCCTTTGTTTCAATTAGACATTAACAATGCCTTCTTGCATCGTTTCCTTGATGAGAAAATCTATATGCAACCTCCATAAGTCTAAGAGTTCCCTTTTTGGATTAAAGCAAGCCTCTTGTTAATGGAATGTTGAAATTAGTCAATTCCTATTGAAACTTGGTTTTACTCATTCTAAAAATGACTATTCCTTGTTTATGAGACATACTGACGATGATTGCACTATTATCTTATTATATGTTGATGATCTTCTTATCACGGGAACTAATGTTACAATTATACAGCATGTTAAGAGTTGTTTACATGATGCTTTTACGATCAAGGATCTTAGTGAAGTATGCTTTTTCTTCGGCCTAAAATTGTGTTACATGACTCAAGGCATGCTTGTTAATCAACACAAGTTTATTATGGACATCCTTCAAGATACCAGCATGGCTAGTTACAAACTAGCTCCTATTCCCCTGCCTACTGGTTTAGATTTGTTTCTTACTAATTGCCCTTTACTGAAAGACCCTTTACCTTACAGATGTCTACTAGGTCATCCACTTTATCTTACATTTACGAGACTAGACCTAGCTTATGTTGTTCATCACCTAAGCCATTTTTATCCTTTCCTTACCAACATCATATGAATGTTGCTATGTGTAAGCCCTAAATATAAACCATATAATTGTAGGATCGAACTTAGTAGATAAAGTTTAGAGTGATCAGCTAAAGGATTCAATTGAGCCTAAATTATAAAGTAAAGTTAGAAATATTAGTAAAAGTGACCCCGTAAGTTTAAATTTAAGAAAATAAGTAATAAAATGATAAGATATAAAATTTGCAAATTTTTAGTATATTACTTGTTATTTATTAAAAATGCGTAAAATGTATTTCGAAAACTAACGAATCGTTAGAAATAAATTATATGCATACTAAAAATCATAGAATGACCTAAATAATATTTAAGAGTATTTACTTATACTTTACATGTATTTATACATCGCTAAAAATACGTGAAATTACTTAAATTGCTTGACATTTGTTAGAAAATTTGCTAAATAATTAAAGAAAATTATAAAAAAAAATCAGAAAAAAAAATCAAGGAAGTGAGAACAATCTAGATCAAGGTTGTAGAAGTAGGGGGAAAGAAGAAAAAAATTGGACCAATTAAAATTAAACACTTGAACAGGCAAAAAGAAGGAGATAAGGGCCTTGTCGTCTCTTATTAATGCATAAGAATTACTTCATAGCTCTATAAATAGCCAAAAAATTATAAGAGCTCATTTAGCCTACTTGGGGTTGAAAAAAATTGGAGAGCACCAAAATTTAGAAGAAAATTAAGGTTTTAGAAAAAAATTACACAAATCTATGTAATAAGAGCAAGTAGGCCAAACCCACACATCACCATTACCTAGAACCAAACCACCACCACCACTACCACCTCACTCCAATTCGATCGCTTGGGCTAGTTGACAAGCCTTAAACTGGTTCTAGTAGTCGGAAGCTCAAGAACCAAGTGAGTCCCAAATTTAGTCTGATTTTGAAAATTTTATTTAAATTATTAATTTTGTCCAAAAAATTATTAATTTTGTTATTCTGATGTTTTATTGTATGCAAATTTAGAAAAAAAAATATTAATTAATGTTAATTACATTTGTAAATATAAGGTGCTTAAGAAACCAAACAAAATTGAACTTATTTAAAATTAGAAATAAATAGGTTCAGGAATATAACTTTGAGCTCCATTTTTTTTTTTTTTTTGTAAACTACCTAAGTGATATGGAATAGTGCTATGAAACCATTTTTTAAAATTAATTTTCTAAAATTTTAAGTAATTTTTTAGCCTTAAAATGATTAAAAAAATAAGTAATTTTATTAAATGACTAATTAAGTAATTAAATGAATAATTACTAATTTAGAGGGTAATTAGATGTTTAGGGATGTTAATTTATAACATGGTAACATAATCATAGCACTTAGAGCATTAAATGCAATTATCATGGGAATTATGTAATAAATATGGATTATTTGATAATATGTACAATTGGAATTATGATAATTATAAAATATTGGGTTAAATTCAAAAATATAATGATAATATTAATACGTAATAAATCTAGTAAAAAACTTAATTTTAGATAATTATACTAAAAATGTAAAATTTTTTCACATCGAGAGTAAACCCGATATACTAATTAGGATTAGAATATACCAAATGGGTTGGAATACTGAATTAAGACTAGCATGATATTAGGATACTCGAGCTTAATGTGATTAATTTCACATTAGGGTTCAAAACATATTTTAGGATTTACTTGTAGTTGGAACCGATTTAGAACCTAAACTAGAATTGATTTGGAAATCAAACCTCGAACTAACATAGAATTGATCGTTAATAAATAATATGTATATGAGGAGAATTAAGTTAAATCAAAACCTAAAATATGTATCATTAAGGTATAAATACTAAAAAGCATATTTATATTATATAATACATGAAAACAAGTCAACCTGCAACCAATTGAGTGAGCAATTGAGGATTTCGGGTAAGTTGGGTTTAATATTGCATCCTAATTAGAGTACTTTTTTAGAGTACTCGGAGACTTAAGATTGTATACAATTGTGACTATAAGTAGTTTTATGCATATGCTTGCGGATTTGATTTCGTACTGAAATCTGTATCATGGTTGATGACTGTTATGATTAGATTGGTGTAGAATTGTCTGAATACCCTAAATCGAACCTAATCATAATCAACCTAAATACCCTAATTTGTCATGCATTGTAACCCATTAGGGAATCGTTGGGATTCTCCAACCAAACACTGATACTTTCAAAAAAGACAACACTGGATAACAAAATGCTTTTTTTTTTTCATACTTAGCCAAACTAAACAATAGGAGAGGAGGTCACGGTGAGGATGAGGACATTGGTTCGAAGGATAATCTTAGGAGGAGCGATGTCTCCATTGCACAAACTTGGGTTTGGTTATGAGTTGTTACATTAAGGAAAACTCCTCAATTCGGATTAGAGTAGGTAAAATTACTTTGATTTAACAACGGACCGGACTACATTGTGTGATGGCACTTGCTTGTTATATTTCATGTAAATAATGGCTTGATAACCCAATGGTACTTGTATACATTCATAATTCTCCAATTCAATTTACTGAGTTACAGTTGCTCATACCCATATAGACTCTTTCGCAAATTCTAACTTTTGATTTGCTATGCCGCATTACAGCTATCTAAAGGTAATTCTCTTTTGAAGCTATGGGGAGTAAGGATCAACTGGCTCAATGATTAAGTTTTTAATTAAGGTCTTGCTAGTATCTTTAGGCTGAAGAATTGATATATGATATGCAAATTAGCTAGTTTTGTATTATGTAGAATCTCTTGGGAATTCTACGATAGTATGAATGTAACTATATATATGGCTTAAGGATTTAATCTTTATTGTAAATTTTAGCTAAAATCTTAACCAAACTGTTTACTTTGAAGTAAAGAATCATCGATGCCTTATGTAGATCATATCTATGCTAAGCACTATGGGACCACTTACTTGAGATTCTTATCTGTAGTTAAGAATCCCAATAACCTGAGTGACAACCTGAATATGTTCGGCCATCTTATTCATGCTTTCCTCCAAGATTACTACTTTTGGGTCAGTCTTAATTTGATTGACATTTCCAGTGCTTTGAGTTGACATTCTGGCCCTAGAACCAGTGAATATCGGGCTTCTAGTTTAGTCTACTTGCTTAGTCATTATTTGCGAAATCCTATGCAAAAACCCAAGTTTTAGACTTGTTGATGAATTAACGATTTTTTCCCTTCTTTTTTATGACTTTTGCTGTTTGCCTCTTTTGTGTTTTTTTTTTTATTTCCTTTTTTTTTTAATTTTCATTTTTTAAAAAAAAGTCAACTAAACAAATAATTAAATGACAATAATAATAATGAGCAAGAGATTGCACAATTAATGAAAATTTTATTTGCTATAGCTGTAAATTTATTAATCATAAGATCTAACTTATACAATGGACTAAACAAAAGGAAAAGAAAAAAACTCCTAACTAATCTTCCTAAAAAATTAAATCCTATATCTACAGGATTTGATGGATTAGGATAGGACAAGCTTCATCAACTTTCTTCATAAGTCTTCATACCATAGCATCCCTTTCTCAGATTTTACTCCAATAGACTCTATTTTACTCCAATAGACTCTCATTTTCTAACTTTAACTCTTCAACAATTCTCTTACTTTCTTGGAATTAGGCTTCAACCTTAGCCCGTATGGTGTCTCAGTAGGCCTACTCAATAGGTGAAAGACATGCTGATTCTGGCTTGTGTCAAAATATGTCCGGAGCTTCATACTGTATCTTTTCGATCTTCTCCAACTGATTATAAATGAACTGCTAGGTGGCTCAGTATTCTCCGACTTTGTCCCTCAAAGTTTCCACATTGATTATCTTTTTTACTTCTCTCCATTCTCATAGCTTTACGAAACTACTAATCGTTGGATCAGAATGGCCGCGGGTAAAAAAGGATCTTGATAATTTATCGTGACGACGTCTAAGGAGTCTCTGTGGGCTATCTCTTGAAGTGGACCCAACTGTCTGGTGACACAAGCGGGGAAGCATCCTATATAGCTAGTAATACTAATAAGGGGAACTCCTACATAGTCGGGGCACCCCAAGACGGCTTGATTGCAGTATCTTCATCTAGCTGTCCACATAAAGTCTATTGGCTGCATTTTGCTAATAACTAACACCCATCCATTAAATTGAAATTCAACCGGTACCTTGAGATGGTGGGTAAAGTCGTCAATCAGATTTATATTTTCAGTCAGAAACTCTCTGAGAAGATTCTCTCCATTCCCCTATGTATGACTGAGAAACCACACAGCAAAGATTGTAGGGATTGCCATGAAATAACAGTACCCTTGCTTCTTCAAGTGGGTAAGTATCCTGAATTGTTCTGCTAGTAATGTGGGTATATGAGATTTACCGACTAGGAATTGAGTTACTAACTCAACAACCTTATAATGAACTTGACTGAACTTGAAGAGAAACATCACTGTCCTGAATACTACTACGATAAAAGCATTTACTCTCTTCTTGACCCATGAATCGTATCCTCCACAAAAGATCTGATGATACTTCTTATAAGCATCTGGGCTTGAGAACCACTCTATTAATCTTATGATACTAAGACATTAAGACATTTCTTACCTCCTGAAGATAAGAACGATGTCGGGCCAACTTTTTTACTCCTAGCAAAGTCATAAAAGCTTTCTTTAACTAGACTTTGAGATATGGGATAGTTATGCCTGCTTCGAGAGGCGGAGGAGCACTAAGTAGCTACAACTATTCTTCTATAGTAGGTGTTAACATGTGTGGGCCAAAATTGAAAGCTGTCGATTCTGGATCCTAATAATGGATAAGGGCCAGTGGAGTTAGACCCACATGAGGGATATGACTGGCCCGATCTTTTGCATATATGATCTTGCTTGGCGAGTAGAAGCTAGTTCAACCAATCTCTCAAGATGGCCTCAGGGAAGGAATACTTGTCCAATTGGACTTCATGGATGGGCTCTAGACTGATACTACCCTGACTCTCCATATCTCTATTACAAAAAGATATAAACGAAATAAAATGCAACGACTATTTACAACAAGGCCACTAAATTTAGAATAAAGTCGGATATGATGTTAATAATTTTGCAACTTTTTTTCAAAAAATTTCTTAGAAATCGCGCGGCCTTTCACTGATTAAGGAGCAATAAAAAAAAATATACATATAACATAAGAAAATAAAACATTTATGGAGACACGAGCATAACTAAACATACAAAATGCAATATGTTACATATAGATGCAATGTAGTAGGAGTGGGTAATTAATAAATTATAAGAAATACGATGAATCTACAATCGAAAAATACCCTTATATATAGGTAAGTCTAAAATAGGATTTTTTTCCTTTAAAAAAATGGGGTTTGCAAATACTCTTATATAATAGTTATTAGATTTTTTCTTTTTTTTTTTAAAGAATAAGATTGGACCAACCACGGATTGATTGAGCTTTTCCTATAATTTAAGAATAACTAAACCTTTTTCGAAAAGAGCGAGGCAAAAGGAAGGTCTATGGGTCTCAAACTCTTTAGCTTCAAGACTTTTAAAAAAGAAGCATAATGAGCTACATTGAAGCCTGAGTAAGCTCGTCTATTACCGCCAAGAGGAGGTAATTACCTCAACGACCTAAGGGTTACATAATTGCAGCCCATCCTAAGTTCTTAAGGTGGCACAAGTCTAATTACGTCTAAACATACAAATGATTATTGAAAATGAAAAAAGAATCCCTCCTAATTCCCCAAGAAAGCTCATTGGGCCAGGCTTTTTTTTTCCTTAGGGTCTGCATCACTAAAAAAAACAATTAGTTCAACTATAATACAATACAAAAACAAAATAATAATATAAAAGCCCATCAATAATTTTTTTATTTTTATATGGCTAGCCCACCAAGTACTCTCCAGTGGAGTTGCCAATTCTATAGAGCCCTATTTTGATTTCCTTAATTTAACCTATATTAAGCCTAACCAGCTTAATATAAATTACTTAACATTAAACTAAGAAAATACTATTGTTAAAAAAAATTTAAAATTGGAGTTACTAACTAGTTTAACTAATAAAAAATAAAATTAAGGTTTTCGAGTAAGAAAACCTTAATTTGACTACTAGTCTACAAATATTTTTAAAAAATTAATTTTTAGAAAATTAAACCAAAAAACGGGGTTTGGAGGCTAACCTAGTAAGACCAAGTTACTATACGAAAATTAAAAGAAATTGATGGGTTTTTTTTTTTTATTTTTCCTAAAAATATTAAAAATATATCTAAATTCACAAAAGTGACTAAAAATGATTATTATTATTTTTTATTGCTAATTTCTAAAAAAAAAATTATTTTTAACAGTTGCTCCAAAAGTGTCTATATACCTACTAATCGAAAGCAAACCAACTATAGTTTTCTTTTTTTTTTTTTATAAAATTTTTAGTAGGTGGATTATTTTATTTTGAAAACCAAGCCAGGTTTACATTTTTTTATCAATTTTTTAAAAAACAGTAACCTAAAAAAAACTAAATTTAAAAAAAAAAACTAATTAAATATCTTTTTTAAAAAAAAATCAATTTATATTTTTTTTCACTAAGTGTAAAAAAAAATATATTTTTTTAAGAAAACATGATTTTTCAAAAAAACTTAATTTAACTAAAAAATTGCAATAAAATAAATAGTAACCAAAATACCAGCACCTAAATACAAGAAACAAATTAATAAAGGAAACAAAATAATAAATAACCAATAAAGTAAATTAATAAAATAAATAAAATAAAAATTTACCTAGGTCAAATCATTAGTGATGGGCAAGCAAAGGGCGGTGGCTGGGCGACGACCGGTAAGGATAGGGCAAGTGCTGGGCAATTATGGGTGATATTGGGCATTGCTTGGGCGACACTAAGCGAGACGCAGGCGACACTAGGTGTATGACTGAGTGAGACTAAGTGTGCATGGGTGAGACTGGGCGTTGTGTGGGGCGACATAAGACGAGTATAGGCAAGACTGGGCGATGCTTGGGCAACTATAGACGACATTAGGCGTTGCTGTGGGTGTGTACAATGGGTAACTAAACGATGCGATGGGCATGCAGTAGGCAACTATGTAGGAGACGTAGGTAACAACGTAAGGCGATAACGTAGGGCAACTAGGCGATTGTGCCGGTGACAACGATGGGCGATGTAAGCGATAGCTTAGGCGACATGGGCAATAGCGATGGGCAACACAATGGTAGCTCTAATGTATGTGCAGTGGTAACATAGTGGTAGTTATGGTAGTGTGCAATGGTAGTGCGTGTGTTGGTTATAGTGGTGTATGCATGGCGGCACGACAGTGTAAGTAGTGGCACACGTGGTATGGGTAGTGGCTCATACTGGCGTGTGTGGTGTTTGTAAGTGTGATTAAAAAACCTGTCCTTAATCCTTAGTAAACATGCTATTTATAAGCTCAAAATCAAATCTTTTGTATTAAAGATACGAAAGATTTGATTGCGATTCTTCTATGATTTATCCTAGCTTCTAGAAACCCTAACTAGTTCAGGCTTTTTTTTTCTAGGCTTGACCCGATCTAATTAAATATGGCCTAATATCTTAATAAATCTTGATTTTAAGCCACTAAATTAGATAAATACTTATTCTATATTAGTTTGACCCAAAATTAATTAATTAAACCCATCTTGTCATCTAATCCAATAACTCAACTCAATCCAACACAACTCAACTTGACTCTTCCTATGACTTAACTTGATTTTTTTTTTTCTCTTTTTTCTTTTCTTCTTCTTTTGTTTCTTTTAATTTTTTTTTATTTTTCTATTTATTTATTAACCTGGATAAATTAAAAAAATTGGCAAAAATAAAATGTCTATATTGCTCATATTAATATAGACTCTTTTACAAGTTCTGACTTCTGATATGCTATAGAGCGTTATAATTATCTAGAGGTTAATTCTTTTTTAAAACTATGAGGAGTGAGGATCAACTGGCCCAATGATCAAGTTTTTAATTAAGGTCTTACTAGTATCTTTAGGATGAAAAACCGATATATAATATGTAAATTAATTAACTATTATATTATGTAAAATCTCTTAGGAATTCTAGGATAATATAAATGTAACTATATATATGGCTTAAGGATTTAATCTTTATTGTAAATTTTAGCTAAAATCTTAATCAAATTGTTTACTTCTGAATGAGAAGTCGTCGACGCCTTATCTATGATAGATACTGTGAGGCCAATTATTGTCATAGGTTAATTACACGGTAGAACTATTGCCACTTTACAACTTCGGGGCATAACATTATGCATGTGCTACAATATCTTAAAGCTCATCCTTCTCTAGGACAATTTTATTCTTTTGTTTCTAACTTTTCCCCTTCATGTCATAGTGATGCGGGTTGGGGGGCTTCATTCAAAAATCCTTATCTAGCTTCTATGCAGTCCTTAATTCTTATCATATTTCTTAGAAAACCAAAAAACAAACTATAGTCAACACTTTGAGTACTAAAGCTAAATATAGGAGTATGAGCTTTGCCACTAAAGAATTACTTTGGATCAGTTACATCTTAAATGATCTTAATGTTGATGTTCAGTTACCTATTGCCCTTCATTGTGATAATAAGTCTACACATTAAATTGCCGCCAACCCCTATTTTTATAGTCGTACAAAACACATCGCTACTGATGTATATTTCTTGCGCGATCACATTATCACTGGTTTCTTGCATCCTACCTTTGTTTCTTCTTCTCAATGGTTGGAAGATTTCTTCATTAAAGCTGTCCTTGCTCATAAGATTGCTGAATTTTCTCTCAAGATGGGCCTTCGTTCAGCACAACCTTGGAAGGGGGTGGGGGGCAGGGTTAATGTAACACGTATGCGGCTGTGGTGAACAAAGAAGGAGATCTAGTTGTTATTTATCTATTGGTCCAGATGTCTAAATATTGTTGACCAATTGTTGTAGTTAGTTGGATGGACTGGCTTGGTAATTAGTTTTTCACTTCCACATTTACAAATTCGTGCTATATTCATTTCTTTTTCCTCTGCAATGCACGATTATGAACAACAATACTAATCAGGTTTCATCGCTGTAAGCTAAGGTTCTTTAGTAATTCCACAACTTGATCAAAACTCAAATAGACTCCTAAATTTATTAAACCAATAGTTCGGCTAGTAATTTTCAAGTGACTCGAGTTCGACTCTGGCACGTCTGGTAAGGATATCTGGAAAGCGCTCCGAAATTTCCAAGAATTATTTATTAATGTCTTTTAACGTATACTCGGTCTGATTTATTCTCTTCTAGTAACATATTTTCTTTTCTCCGCGATTCAAAATTCAGAACTTTGTTAGCAACCAACATTGAACCTAAAATTCAATAGAAAGAAGATCCACAAGGCTAGTTTACGTAGATATGAACCTTTGTTATTTAAAATAGGAATAAAAGGTGATAACTTCAATATTCTTACTTTTGATATACCACATTCCTACTCTCCACATCTCGATTCACTGTCATTGCTCGTACTGTTTTGCCTCCTCCTTTTCTGTAAGTCGTAATTGTCAACGAGCAAGCAAACCTCTAAAGTTCTATTCATATTCAATTATATTATTATTTTATTGAATTAGTTATTGCAGATCAATACATATCAGTTAATCAATAGTGATTAAAATACAGAGATATAGATTGTCAAAGCCAAAAAACGAACATATGAATTCTTAAAAGGGAAAAAATTGTGGCACATAAAACTTTAAATAGGCAATATGTAATTTATAAAGCAACATAACACTTTGAGAAATTAGTTTGTCGGATGGAATTATAAAGTTAGAAGAGGGATCTCTTGTATTGATGTACTACACTATTTTTATATTATTAACACGTAAGAAAGTTGAATAGTCTAACGTTTATCAACGGCTAATATTTCCCTTGTTGAAGAAGCAATAGTATTTGGCCTTAAAAAAAGAAGAAAAAAGATTTAACGAGTAGTATACATTATGTATATTTATATATACCGTATAACTACTAATCATACTTAAATATATGGTAATATTATTGATATATTTTTAGGTAAATCATACTACACTATTTCTATCCAGTAAATCCATTTTCAAAAAGAAAGAAAGGAAGTAATAGGATCTTAAATCATACAATATGTTTAGAATAAATAATTATCACTTATATTTGAGAATCATATTGTTAGTTTTATAAAGTCAAGATGATAATTTAATAAAATAAATACTTTTTTATTATTACTTCATCTATTTGTATATTTGTGATTTGGTTAGTCATATTACAGCATGTTCTTTTTTAGATTTCCATAGTAGTGTTGTTTCCCATAGTGTATACTAGACAATCAATTTTTCCATGCATTTTATTGATGGTTCCGTTCATAAACCATACATTTATATTTTTGTGAGATATGAAGAATCCTAGTACTTATTAAATTTTTTTTTTCTTTCTTCCTTATATGTGATTAAAAGGAATACAATAAAATTATTTGAAAACATAGAAATCTTCTCACATAAGATTAATATGAAAATATAGAAATCTTAAGATTTCACAAAATATTCAGTTAATCATTAGAAAACATTTCTTTTGTGGTTCGGTTATGGTTTTCTTTCCCACAATTCTATCATTTTGGCCCAAAAACATTATAGCCCACTTACTATGTGTATAGACTAGACAAGAGAGATAAATTAACTATTTAGCTAAACCATTAACTAAAATGTACAGCATGTACTTTTTAGGGCATCTTTATCTTTAAAGACTTTTATGGGATTTTAGGGTATTGGATAAACATTTTCAATCTCCTTTCTATTTAAAACCCTCCTCACTTCATCTCTTAGGTTTTCATAAAAAGTTCATTAAATATTTTTAATATTTTATACAAATATATAAAATTTTTTTAAGAAATAAAATTAAAGTTTTCGCTTGTCCACAAATAAAGGAAAAGAGACATAGGAATGGCAAAATTATCTAAAAAAGTCATATTGAAATAGCATATATATATATATATATTTTGTATGTGGCACCTTCACTTGAAAGTCCTTTACCCATATCCATGTATCAAATATATAGAGTTAAACTTTACTCTTAACTTAACTCAACTACAACAAAGTCATAATAACATTTCAAGAAATTCATGTGCTAGTAAAGGTTAGTAACTTGCCTACAAATTGTTTTTTTTTTAATTTTTTTTTAGCTATTTATGCATCTAATAATTTCAATGAAAAGTGTGAATTATGGAAAAATTCAGAACAACATGCAAAATTTGTTAATGGAAATCCATGGTGCATTATGGGAGACTTTAATGATATAAAATCTAGGCATGAATGTTGGGGAGGACTCTTTCCTAAAAAAATAGAGCTTATAATTATGCACGATGCATGAATGCATGTGGTTTATTAGATATGAGATATGTAAGAGATCCATACACACGGACAAATGAACGATCAATTAATACACTCTTAAGACACTAGTACAACGAAGGATAAATAGGGCTCAATGCAATTGTGCGTGGCTTGACTTATAACCTGAAGCAAAAATATTCCATATGCAAAAATAGCCCGGTGACCATAGACCTTTGTTTCTAGTTACACATCCTACTTTGGTTTAACTTAGAAAACAATGATTTTTTTGTTTTCAACCAATTTGGTTTATTGATGCGTCATGCATTAAATTAGTTAAGGAAGTATGGAAAGCATCACAACATAATATTGAATTTTTCATGTAGGCTCTTCCAAACTTTCTTAAGGACTGGAATAGGAGATCTTTCAATATTGTATATAAAGAGAAGCCCAAATTACTTAGACGATTAGAAGGTATTGATAAAGCTTTATCTCAACATCCTTTGAAGTATCTCATGCGACTAAAGAAGACATTAAACCAGGATTTAGACATTCTCTTAGATGGAGAGGAATGGACTCGAAAGATGAAAGAAAGAACAAGATGGATAAAAGATGGGGACTGAAACACTAAATATTATCATACACTTGTTCAAAAACAAAGAGTGAAGAATCAAATTGTGGGACTTTAAGATGACTTAGGTCACTAAGTTTATGATAATTAACAAGTTTCAACTATGCTTCTATCTTGTTTTCAAAAAATTTATTTTAGTTCAAAAGTTGTGGTACCACAGCAAAATCCTTTCAAGGAAGGCATGTGCTATGGTCTTACTAAAGTGAAAAAATAAGATTTGGATCAACCAATCACACTACATAAAGTTCATCAAACATTACTGCAAATAAATTCCTGGAATGTCCCAAGAATAGATTATTTTCACACTTTCTTTTATAAGAATTGTTGGACATTGATAGGGAAAGAATTGTATGGATTAGTCCAAAATGCTACTTAGAAGGTAGGATTCCTAAAGCATTAAATCAAACAAAGTTATGCCTAATAACAAAGAGGATAGGCGTAAGCTTAGCTAAAGCTTTTAGACCAATCGGATTGTGTAGCATAATTTATAAGCTAATTATGATACTCTTGGTTAATAGATTAAAACTTTTTTAAACAATATCATACATCCAGCTCAAGCTAGCTTCATTAAAGGCCAGAAAGCAACCGATAATATCATTTTAGTAAATGAATGATTGGATTATTTTCAAAAAAATAATAGAAGATAAAGCTAGATGATGTTAAAGATTAATCTTGAAAAGGTGTTTGATACCATTAGGTAGGATTATATATACCGGTCCTTGAGGAGTTTAAATTTTCCAATAAATTGGATCAAGCAAATTACCAATTGTTTTACTACCACTTCAATCGAAATCTTATTAAATGGGTATCCTTTTGAGGAATTCAAATCAAGCTGAGGAGTTAGACAAGGGGACCCTTTATCCCTTTACTTATTTATTGTTGGAACAGAATTCGTTAATCAATTGATTGAAAAGCAAGTTATAAAGGGAGTTTGGAAAGGTTTTCCAATAAAAGGTAGTACAACATAGACATCGCATATTCTATTTGCAAATGACTTAATTTTGGTTGCCAAGGCAGATAGAATGAATGCTTCATGCATCAAGGAAATATTGAACCCTTTTGAAAAATTATCAATATTAAAGTTAAATGTCCAAAAATCCTCTATGTTGTTTTCAAGAAATAAATCAAGAGAGCTTAAAGAAGAGCTTGCTAAATTCTTAGGGTTACGAAGAGTGGAGACATTGGGTAAGTGTTTAGGCTATCCACTTAAAGATGGGAAAAAGCCTACGATTAGTCAGCTCAACTTGATACTTAAAAAAGTATAAAATAAGCTAGGTGGTTGGAAAGTGCACCAACTTAGCATGAGTGGTCCTACTATCCTTATCCAAGCAATATCGAATGCCTTACCAACCTATTATATGCAAGTCTCTAGGACTCCACAAAGTTTATTAAGAAAATCAACTCAAATTAATAGAAACTTATTATGGAATGGAATAAGTAAAAATAAAAAATTCATTGGCTCAATTGGGCCAAGGTTATAAAATCAAAGTAAATAAGAGGATTAGGTTTGACTAATCTTTTTAGGAAAAATGAGGCATGTTCACACAAAAGTTACTGGGAATTTAATTCTCAAAAAGTTCTGTGGGTGCAGCTACTTAAAGCAAAACATAGGAAATTGCACACAAGAGAGGATATTTCGACTCTACAACACATATCTCCTGTTGCAATAGAATTGGGAGAAAGTTCGTAATAGTTTAATCGTAATGGTTAGATCATATTGGGGGATGGTAAGGATGTCAATTTTTAGGAAGACAAGTGGATTGCGAGTAAGTTAAGAAGGCAACTTATTGCAAGCCCAATATATCATACAACTATCAAATTAAAGATAGTAAATTGTCTAGTTGATCCTTATCATTAGGATGATGAAAAATTAGGCTTTTCAATCCATCATGAGATTAAAGAATTTTCACCTTCTTTAATTCGGGTTAAGAAGTTTAGCATACATTTCGATAGCTTACGTCTAAATCTAGAGTTATGCAATGGAGACACCGTTCCTTTTGTGACTATCTTTGAATAACATCACACTTATTGTGATCTCTTCTCCTATCACTTAATTCAACTAAGGACGAAAAAAGGACATATTATGCCATCCAGCACTATCTCTTTTAAAGAGGTTGATATTTAGTTAGAGAACCCTAAATGTTTCCTGTAATAGGTTGCTATGTAGATCCATTTTAGACTTACAAGTGATATATTTAGTTAAATCCAATTTAAGGTGTTCAAGTATTTCATACAAATCACACAATTTTCAATCCAGAACATCGAACCAAAATCATAAAATCAAATCCAAAAACATGCACATACAGGCATGTGCCCAATCAACTATCTAACAAACACAATCAAGTATAATCTCAAGCTTCCGCGTACTATGAAACAATACTCCAAAATACAGTAACATATCAATCCCAACTTACCTGAACTTTCCGCTTACTTATACAAGATAAGGCCACACAAGGTGGACTCACACAAGTCATTGTCGATAATTCCTATAATACAAATATTGTTTTAGTACTCATATAACTATCTTACATAAGTTTTATTATGTAATTCTTATTGTTTCTTTAGTTCAAGATTTTATTATACCTAATTATTTAAGTTTTAAAGTCTTTTACAATTTTTCTTAATTTAGATTATGTTCTGATTCAATTTTCGAATCAATTGCTAAATTAAGTTTTAATTTAGTTTCTAATTATAGGTTTTATATGCAAACCCTATGAACTCACTTCAAACCATTATATGAAATTAGTCATATTACACTTGAATATTCTAAATCTCGTATTTAGCCCTTAACTAGTATTTTAGTTCGTACAATATACCCACTTTTTAATTTAACTATCAAAGTAGCTCTTGATATGAGAAAAATTTATAGTTTTCATATAATCATCTAAATTTATTTTTCATATCAGATTTATTATTATTATTATTATTATTATTATTATTATTATTATTATTATTATTATTATTATTATTATTATTATTATTATTATTGTTATTAACATACTAATTTCTACTCATTAATTTCTTATATACTTATATTATAAACTATTACATAATCAGGATTTATACCGAATTAATCCCTCAAATCACAAAATTAGCTTAATTATACCATTTTACCCATTATTCATCACATAATACATATTTCGAACACTTCAAACACTACTAATATCATACTATATTAGCAATTAACATTCTAAAATACCTAATTACAAACTAAATCAGAATTTTCATCAAATTAATAGTAAATTACAAAATTAAGCCCAAATATTGCTCTTTATGCATGATTTTAGGCCTAAAAATTAAGTAAAAATTTAGAAAAGTAAATTTAAGAAAAAAATTTTATAGAATCGTAACATATATCCTAAATAGTCTACACAAAAATTTTGAAGTCAAAAATACATTGCTAAGTTCATTTATTTTGATATCCAAAACCAACTCAAATGTAAGGATTTCTTAAGCATGATATATTCCAAAACCTAATTTTGTTAATATTTTTCCTAAAAAATATTTCAAAATACTAAATTTCATAGTTTCCTATAATTATTTGATATTTTAATAAATTAAACAAAATCGAAATAGGATTTGAAACTCGTTACTATCTCCGGCCACCATGGTCTTATCGACTGGTTTGGACGTTACCTCTAACATCCAGTAGTGGTCTCCGTCTATTCCCAAGTGGTCATCCGATGTGCACTCTCCTTATATGCCCTAATTACTCATTACTTTGCTGATTTTTTTCTAAAAATACTCTCTCCTCTCTTCTTATCTTCTCTCTATTTTTCTTGAGTTCTGAACATGTCAAAATGAATCTCAGATGGTCTTCCTCCAATTTATAGAGCTATTTAGAAGGGTTAAGGAATTAATTTGTGTCATTTGTCCCTTATCTTTTCTTTTTGCTTTTTATTTGGCTAATTTTAATTGCTTAATTTTTTAACTTCCATTCCCAGCCTTTCTCGCCATATTTCTAGACTTTTCTTCACTTTTCCATATTTTTCCTTAATTTTTTTATGAATTTTCCTTAATTATTTAGCATTATTTTGATATATTTTAGGTACTTCAAGTAATTTCGTGTATATTTACTTACACGTAAATATATATATGATATAAATAAATATCCCTAAATATTATTTATGATTTAATGATTTTTAATGTACATATAATTTATCTTTACTGATTTGTTAATTATTAGAACTCATTTTACGTGTTTCCGATAAATAACAAGTAATAAACATAGAATTCAATATTATAATATTTTATTATTTATTTTTCTAAATCCAAACTCATATTATCACTTTTACTAATATTTCTAATTTTTTCGTAAAATTTGAGTTTGATTAGATAACTTACCAAACTGCTCTAAATTTTACGGGTTGAACTCCAAACACCTGATTGCAAGATTTACATTTATTTAGGCATTTCTCGATGTGTTCAACACAATCTAAAGAACATTGAACTTGAATCTAACCTATGTATAACTATCTACTTGCTTGAAACCATTGATTGCTAAATTAAAATATAAGACTATATCACTTTTATGCAGGGATACGACATACCTATTAGAGAGAGCTATGTTCCAACCAGTCCCGTATGAAATCAACTAGCCAATAGATTGGATAGAGAGTTTTGCCCCCTTGCAATTGTAAATATAGGGGTTCTATTAGAGTGATTATGTAGATGCTACATGAGTAGCGCACTACACGCGGCTTTAAATAAATGAAGTAAGACTATTACCTAAAGGGATAATTAGGTGAGAATAAGGTAAGGAAGAGGAATATGCAATTTTAGTGTCTCAAATACACAAGTGACAGATAAGGTAGCCTTAGGGGACTTTAGGCATTCATTTTGTAGCTTAAGCAAATAAGATTAATTCTTTACCTAAACACTATTTGATTTTAGAGAGTAAAGTTTTCATAGTGGAACACCATTTCTGTTATCTCTCTAAAATTTCAAATAAGGAGAAAATGCTAGGTATTTATAAGCTCTTAAGCAAGATAGCATTCATCCGATCATCTAGGTGATCAATGGATGAGATAAAGCGTACTCAATTCATAGTTATCTAGAATGAGCTAGTTAATGAGCCCAAGGTCAGTAACCTTCCTTATAAATACATGAGCCTACCTATGAAATGTTAGAGATAGACGGACCAATGCAACGATCCCTGTTCCAAGCCTATCAAGCAAAATCTTCCTGAATCATCCCAAATATGGACCGAACTCCTTAGTCCCTATCACCTGACCTAAGTAGTTAAGCCTAAATAAATAATGGGCTTATCCTAATAATTTTCAACCCTCTACATTTTTCTCTATGACCAAAAGTCTCTTGGATACATTCAAGGGGGTTTGGAGCATTTCTAGAAGTTGTTTCTTCAACTATTATGTAAACACACTAAATGTTAACTGTGCTTACTTGATTACTTCAAATATCTATGGAATTTATGCTTCTCTTGGATCACCAGCGAGTTGAGCATGATATGCTAGTATTGATTTTATGGCCATAAAATACATATTTCGAGATGCTTTTGTATCATACAATTGACTTATTGCTCCCATGACATTGATTCGCCAAATAATGTGAGTGTGGTGGCTCTTCTCAATATTTCTTTCTCATTTTATGATCATTGGTATAAAAATAAAACCATTGGAGTATTCACAGTAATTTAGAGCTTTCAGAACATCACATCCAGCCATGTTATATGCATATATACGTGCATGTGTATCTCATTTACACCAGTAAATGAGGCAGTGCTATCACAAAGTACAATGAAGCTTTGAAGCATTACAAAACAAAATGATGGCATCTTGTCCCTTTACAAAGATTGCAAGAGTTACGTCATGTTATGCAGAAATAGTGTAAAGGTACAAAGGCAATGCCCCTGTAGTATGGTGTGGTTTTTTTGTTTTTTTAAAACTCTTTGCAATAATTGCTAGATGGTTCGGGGGTAGAGGTGTTTAGATTTGAATGACGAAGTTGTACATTTCTCCACCTAGCAAGATACATATATAATTGAAAATGTTCTTACCTCCCTTCACACAAAGTGTTTAGTAACAACCAATGTTTCATTTCAAATCTTCCTCAAATCCTTTTTCTCATTAAACATACAATACTTGATCCATATGCAGAATTAAAAGATGGGCTATAGCCACATCATAGTTGGAGTCCTCCTTTGCTAACAACAACAAGAAAAGAAATCTATACTAAATCTTTTTCAAATCTTCACTTAGTCCACATTTTCATCCATCATTACTACTCATATCTTTTCTCATTCTCATAATATAATTAAAATAATATCACCCAAATCAATAAAGATTTATTAGATCTTTTGTTGAATCTTTTGATATCCATCATTGAAATACCCTTTTATAGGCTATATATACTCACGCGGCTTATTGAGTTTAATGCACACATGTGCAGTACTGAATTGAATTCTCTTCAAATCTTGAATACGCAATTGCAACGATGGAATTAACATTTCTTTTCCCTTTTTAGCTTTTCAAATTTCCTTTTCTTGTGCTTTGACCTCATTTTTCTTATCCTAAATACATGTATAGTGTCTAACATTGAAGATAACCGCAATAATCATCAGCGAGTGAATTCTTCTAGTACTTTTTATGGTGACAATCAACCTAGATTTCATCAGAGAAGACTAAAAAACTCTCTCTTTTTCAGTAAGGTACAATCTTTGCCTTATCATTAGGTTCACTATATGTGTGTAAGTATTCTTATTATTGGTGCCGATCCGACTAAGACAATGTTTCTTCACTTCAAATAAGCCTCTTTTCTTCTTCTTCTTCTTTGTATTCACACCAACGAATAACATCCAACAATAAGAAGAAATAGTCTTCGACTATATTAATTTGGTTCCTCACCTTGAGTACACATATACATATACACGACATGTTTTTCTATGGTCTTCCACATCATAAACCCTTTGTTCCTTTCTTCATAACTTTCTTCCTCATGCTCTTTGATCCCCATTATTTGGAGTTCTACTCTATTGGCACATTAACCAACGTAGAATTGGACTGCTTTGAATTTGTTGCTTTATAAAGTATGGGTATTGGGCAATATATTCTTTCTTGTCTTGATTGACACCTTAACATAATTTTTTTAAGGTACTTCACTCTCGCTTTTGTTGATCCAATAATAATCATTGAAGATGCTTCCATGGGTGAATTGTCACTTTCTAACTTGGTCATATATCAGGTGTTATATATATATATATATATGTATGTATATATGTATGTATGTATTATACATACAGACATATATATGCATACATGCATATAGTCCTCAAAAGCCAATTTTTACACCATGCTTTCAATAACTTTGATTTATTATTACGACTCCACTGTGCCTACAATAACTTAATTATCACAAACAACGAAACTACTACAAGACATTGAGATAGGTGCAACAAAACATCGAATTCCCACGCATCTTATTTGTTGATGTACATATATTTTTCTTCTTTCTTAATTGAAGCGACGGTAGAGGTATCGAGTCATGGTAAGCAATTACTTGACATATTGATTCCTCTAGTTCACTTTTAAAATATATTCTACATGTATTGGGGAGATATTTCTAAATTTGTTAGAACTTTAAAAGTTAGTTGATTGGCCCTTTAATGCCACTTGTTCTAGATAATGAACGCATGAAACCATCAAGATGGCAACTCAAAGAAACAGTCTTCATTGATAGACTAATTCCTTTGATTCAGTATTGTACTTGTAAGTATCTAAATTCCCTTGCTTTGAATCTTCACCACATTCAATATAAATTCTAGCCATCCTTGTAAGGACTCTTATATAGTCACATATTATGTCATGGATTCTTACTCAATTTCCTATAGTTGAAGGGAAATATTTCCTTTTTTTTTTCCTTAAATTATCATGTTTCTTAATGTGGAGAAGCATTCTATTAGGGAGAGAGATGAAGCCCAATTTAAGTCAAAACATGGAAGCAGTAAGACAAAAAGACTTCCTAGTGCATTAAGATATATGTCTGCTACCCATCCCATGTCCTTGGTATAAGTAATTGGACGAGACCATCTCTAAAAACATGTTTTGGGACAAAGCCAAGTGTCGAGAAACCTACACAACACCTCACACTAATAGTGGTATATAGTTTATCAGGCACAAGCCTCATGATGATTCTAAAGAAACCATCAGAGGAGATTTAGTGTTGTACTTCAAAAAAAAAAAAGGAGAGAGCTATCTCTCTCTAATATCCAATTCGCATTCATGAAGGAGCCACCTTCCCTATGGGATGAAAGGGTAGCATACATTGCAAAGAAATTGGAGTACGTAACTCAACTAAAGAAGGCTAAAGTCCTCTGTGATATCGCCACTTTTACTCAATTGTGGATCCCGTAAACAAGTGGAATGGAAGTATGGTATGCTATTTTTTTTTTGGCAAAGTATCTAAAGTTTCTAGGAACACCATCCACAAATATTCAGAATTCAAGATCAATACAAGCATGGTAGGACTTTTCCCATTATTCTGATGTTTTGTTTCAATTGTTCTTTTCTTTGAATAGAATGTATGTCTTGTCTTGCTGACTTCTTCCGTTATTCTTGTAGGATTAGTATCATAATTAATTGCCCCCAGTAAACCTCAAAATCTACTTCAAGAATTGGCATAAGCTAGCTAATTCCTCCTGTAAGGAGCTACCTTCTATGAGTAAACTTCGAGTGGAGCAAGCCCTAGCAAGCTTTAAACGCAACATGCCTCAAGAACAGCATGCTTTACATGGAGGAGTCTTGAGCAAGAAAGCCTAAAGTATAGTGAGGATCTTGCTCAATAGGCCTTGAATGAAGCAGGTTCTAATAGACCTCAAGTACAACAAGACTTGCACATAGCAAGCCCTAACAGGCTTTATGTACAGCAAACTTGTTTTTCCAATAAGTCTTAGTAGGACTGTAGGATCAACATCATTATGTCGGTGTTTTGATTCAATATCAAGAGAAGAGAGCTTCTTTTCCCTCATCCCCTGTTTTCCTTCCTTAAGAAGGTACAACTTAGATGGGTGGGCAAGTGGATTGTATCACTATAAAACTATAGCATATGTTTCTCTTGAAGAAGAATAAGATCCTTGCTACCATCACTGCTTTTACTTGACCGGGGTCCTTGCATGAGTGCAATAGAAGCATGGTAGCCTAGAATCTATCATTACATCACTACTTTAATTAAACAACCGTTCCTACACAAACGCCGGATGGTAAGGCATTACTTAAGCTTAAGGTGTAAAGTCCAAGATGTCAGGGCATCACCTGGACGTAAGGCATAGAAGTCAAGATGACAAGCATTTCTTAGGCTTCAGTTGTAAGAGTCAAGATGCTTAGGTGTTACCTAGGCGTGAAGCATGCGTATCGAGATGCCAAGGCATTACTTGGGCTTAAGTTGTGGGAGTTAAGATGCCAAGGCATTGCCTGTGCTTAAGGTATAGGAGTCAAGATTCTAAAGCATTGCCTAAGCTTGGGGCGTAAGAGCCAAGATGCTAGGGCGTCGCTTAGGCTTGAGGCATAGAAGCTAAGATACTAAAGTGTTTCCTGGGCTTTGGGCATGAGAGCTAAGATGCCAAGGCGTTGATTAGGTTTTAAGCTTGAAAGCTAAGATACTAGGGCCACCTAAGCTCTAGGCTTAAGAGTCAGGATACCAAGATACTACTTAGGCTTGAGATGTGAAGACAGGGATGCCAGGACGCTGCTTAAGCTTAAGGCATAGAAATCGAGATGCTAAGGTGTCACCTAAACTTTCGACGTAAGAGTTGAGATGTTAGGGTATCACCTAGGCTTAAGGCGTAAGAGTTGCGATGCTAAGGTATTGCTTAGGCTTTAAGAGAAAGAGCCAGGATGTTAGGGCATTACCTGGGCTTGAGGCATGGAAGTCGAAATGTTAAGGCATTGCCTAGGTGTCAAGAGAGTAAGATATATAACAAAGAGATGAGTAAGATGACAAAAGTTTTATTATTGAATAGCGAAATTATTCTTTATTTACAAAAGTAATGTCATAGCTTGAACCTTTTTTTTTTTCCACCTAACAAATCACTAATCACTTCTAGAACACTCTTATGTTACTTCATGAGTACCATGGCTTGGAAGTAGGTTGATACGAATGTCATTATCTTCGATGACAAGCTCCCCATTTTGGATTCTTTCATGGAACATCTTTCTTAAGCTTCGGCAATCCTTAGTGGGATGATTTATTGTTCCATGAAACCGACAATATTTGAGATTTCTTTTTTCACTCTCCTTAGGTTAGTGCTCAACTCTTAGCAACTTAATAGCTTCACCTTGCAACCAATGGTCAAGGATGGCATGTACCTTACTCATTGGGCATGGAAACGGAAGAGTTTCTATATCTTTCTTAGGCCTCTTACTGGCATTAAAGTCCTCACTCCCAGTTGAGCACACAAATGCTGTTCATTTGTTAAGCTTGCTACTTTCCTCTTGTTGCCTTATAACAGAGTTATTGGTCCTTCATGCATTCTCAATAAGTAAAGCAAAAGAACATAAGGGGAGGTTCTCCAATTGTAAAGTATACTCAGAAAGCATCCCTTAGATGCAGATCTTTATCATTTCTCTTTCATCATAAATATCTTAAATGTCTAAGGTATGTTCTCTGAAGCACTCTATATAATTCATCAAATCTTTCTTCAGGTTTTGTCGTATTCGTCCCATGTCTATAATCTAACTAGCTCTTGAGTGGAGAAAAATTTCTCTAAGAAGAGCTTGCACATAATCCCCCATGAATCAAGTGATCCCGATGGGAGGTTGACATGCCAAGTATATAACTTCTCTATCAATGATTTAGAGAATTTTCTGAACTTCAAGTCATCATCAAGCTTATAAGGCTTTAAAGTTTCAATAAATTTTAGTATATGTTCCTTCACGCTTTCCTTCTTGCCATTGAGCAGTATGAACTTAGAACTTACATAGTCCTTAGGATATATCTTCGATGCAATGCATTAATGATATGAAAGTTTTAGCTCTAGTACTCCCATAGACGACTTAGCTTATATTTCCCTCATATAAACATCCAAGTCTTCCCTTATTGTAAAGGAAGTCCTTAGAGTAGAGGCTGTAGATGTAAGTAGTAGAGTAGGAGTAACATTAGGATAAGAAATAGATCTACCCAATATTAGGATGGTAGAATTGGATGGAAGAGCAAGCATGTGTGAGGATAAAGAGCTACCTAATTGGACTCTTACATTCTCTATTGCAAAGGTCGATTGCTATGCAAGTTTTGATAAGGGGGTTTCATCACCTCCTCTTTGATGGAGATCATTCTCAATGGTAGGGGGGTTAATTAGTTGAGCTAAGGTAATAGTACCTAGCTGTGTAGCAACCATAAGATTTAGCAAAACCATAACTTGTTGTGCAACAATGGTAGTAGCCATCCTAGTAAAAATGAGTTGAAACATAGATATGAACCAATTGCCTTCGTGGCTTCCTGTATTGTCTACATTATTTGTATGGGATTTAGAGTGGTCTCAAGCACTGAATGGTCCTAGTTAGGATTCTTACGCGATGAGATTGGATTTTGCTCAATAAGCTCAACATTAGTATCGAGCTCTTAAGACGTAGTATCAGGTGTACCGGTTGCTCTTTTCTTAGGAGGTACCACGTCTCTGCAATTACTCGTCCCCAATGGAGTCGCCAAAATATAAATGTAGGGGTCTAATTAGAGTAGTCATGTGTATGCTACGTGAGTAGCATGCTACACGTGACTTGAAAGAAGCGAAGCGAAGAGAAGAGAAACGAAACGAAATGAAACTGTCACCTGAAGGGATGATTAGATAAGAATAAGGTAGAGAGAATAAACAAGTAATTTCAGTGTCTTAAATACACAAGTAATAGATAAGATAGCCTTAAGGGACCTCGGGTGTTCACCTTGTAACTTGAGCGAATGGAATTAATTCTTTACCTGAACACTATTTGATTTTAGAAAATAGAGTTTTTACAATAAAACACCGTTTCTCTTATCTTTCTAAGAGTTTCAAATGAGAAGAAAATGCTGAGTATTTATAAACTCTTAGGCCAAATAGCATTCATCTGATCATCTAAGTAATCAACGAATGAGATGAAGCGTACTCAATTCATAATTATCCAGAATGAGCTAGTTAATGAGTTTAAGGTTAATAGCCTTCCTTATAAGTACATAAACTTACTTGAAAAAAGTTGGAGGCAAACGGGTCGATCTAATGATTCCTATTTTGAGTCTACCAAGCTAAATCTTCCTAAATTATCTCAAATATGGACTAGATTTCATAAACCCTATCACTTGGCCTAAGGAGTCAAGCTTAAAAAAATAATGTGTTTATCCCAACAATTTTCAACCCTCTATAGCAACAAGATCCCTTTTGTACCTTTCATCAATCACCATCAAGAGATCTATAAAAAATTATGGAATTAGAGAAGCAAGGGTATGGAATACAAAAGAAGATCAAACTGGCCGAGTTAAAGCCTTCCCTATTTTGAGTGGATGATTGCGGCTGATAACCAGCGTTGCAATGACTTTGGTGTTCCATTTTAAGTCTTCATTTAAGGTTTGTGTTTTTTTTTTTTTTATGAAGGCTATTTTGTTATTTTCTCTTATGGGTTACAAATACGTGTTAGGACATATGTATGGCTGAACCTTTTATCTATTTTATCTTACTTAATGAATATCATCCTTTTATCAAAAAAACAAAGTCATAATAACAAGACTTGTCATTATAATGATAAAATGATAATTAGATCATAAAAGGCAAAAATCAGTGAAGCTCAAGCATTTTGCTTATGTTTTGGTACGATGCGTTATATACCACAATTGAACTTTTAGCAATGCTACCAATTTACGTTTATTATAACCGATAGATGAATAAGGATTGTTCTATATCCAAGATGTTAGTGTTCCATTTTAGTGTAGTGTTCTCATTACTTAGATTATAAAGGCCTTGTTATTCATTTAAAATTTCACTTAATGTAAATTTGTAAAATTAGTTTTTGATTTTTAGATAAAGTTATTATAATGCTCCAATTTAGAAATAGTTATTAGTCAAGTTAATAAGTGACCAATAAGCCACCAACAAATCCTAACTAGTATTGACATAGTATTTACTATTTTAATCTTATAAATCACTATTAGTGACCTTACACAATCCATGACCCTTACTTACATGAGGTATCATATTTAATACCATTAGTAGCATACCAACCCAAAAATACTCAAGAGCTAAGTCAGCAAGCGACTAATATTAACATAATATTCGCTATTACGATCCCCAAAACTATTATTAATATTTTTCCACAATTTATATGTAACTTTGCTGACATAATTATACATTGATTCCTGTGTTTAGAGAATTCAAACAACATGATTTCCAGCAGACAAAATAGTGCTACCAAAATGTATATTGGGGACAAAGTTTTATTATTCCATCTACATTTTTATAGATTACAGTATACATATAAAAATAAAATGAAATGAAATAATATCAAATTGTAGTAAATGTATACTAAAATAATGTATGATCGGGAGCTTGAATATCCACTTCCGTCCGGCCCAGTAAAGAATAAAAGCAAAGTCCAAGTATTACCTAGTTGAGTCCAGCAAGACATGGACTGTAGTGACCACTACTGGGCCATTGGTCTCTGAGTTTAAGAAGAATATCTAAGATGAAACTTTAAAACTTTTTCTAAAAATTGTTATACTCTCTTAAAAATTATTTCGTTCATTAACTTTTTTTTTATTATTTATTTACACATACATTGGAGGTGTATCGTTCACTACTAAATATAGCAAGACTAAGGCTAGCTTTTGTCCTTTGATTTTCATTTTAGGTTTTTGATTCATATGACTAATATTACACCTCAATTTGGGTATAGTCTAGTATAAATAAATACAAATCTTTTTCAACTTTATTAGGAAAAATAAGTTAAAAACTACGTAGCATTTAAACTTAAGGTTCTATTTTCTTGGGAAAGAAAAAAAGGAAAATAGTGACTCGTCAAAGACAAAACATTTTACATCATCGAATTTTAATGTCTTACAAACCCGTTGACAGTTTCATTAGAAAGAGAAAAATTATCTAAAGAATGACAAATGAACCTTCCCAAAGCATCCACCGATTTCATCTAAATCTAATACATACCAAGTCAGCAAAAATCAAAGACTTTCAACAAGAAATATTAAGACCCCCGATACATAAAGTTAGCCGATCGCCGGCCCATTGAAATCTTTATAATGCCAAATGTCCTAATCTCTTTCTTCAAAGCAAATTCCATGGCAAAAAGTTAGCGGATCGCCAATAAACAGCTCATTGAAATCTTTATAATGCCATATGTCCTAATCGCTTTCTTAAAGCAAGTTCCATGTGAAAGTGAAACAAAAACTAACGAAAGAGGACAGGTCTAATCTTAGATTTTAGTTGGCCATCTTCGCATTGTCTAAGTCCAAGCCAGGACAGACAATGAAATGGAAAGCGAAGTGGGGTTGTTGCTTCTATTGAATTAGCTGGTTACCGGGTCCATTTCACACAACCACCAAAACTCTACGACAGGCAGATTTGATGTAATGTGAGTTATTCCCCCACCCCCCGTCAACAAGGTCGTCAGTAAGTAGGTACATCACGCGGGGCATCGGCATGTCTGTTGTTCATGGTTGGCATCAAAAGCGACGAGATTGCCGCTGAATTATAAATGACAACGATAATTGATTTCAGGTTAATGCGCTTCAATGAAACACACGAAATCAGCGGATAGGCATGGGGATCATGAGAAGCTGAAAGGTTCAGACCATAGCCTTTGTTTTGTTAAGAGTGTTAACCAATAAAGATGAAAATTATATCCGATCTAACAAGCTTATGAATGTAAATTCATCTTCGTTTCATTGTTGAAGCAGGACATCTTGTGCTTAAACCCCCTGCATACTCATTGCTCGTCTATTTAAGTAACTTGTCCACTTAATGGATTTCAATCAGAATCCCAACCCACAAAAGAGGTATGAACAATTAACTATAAAATAACACTAAATCCAATGAACTTTGTACACCAAAAGAGGAACTTTAATGAGAGTCATTATGTTTCCCAAAATAAATAAATAAATAAATAAGAGCAAGAACTGCGATCATTCCTATTAAGATTAACTATGAATTGTTACAGTTAAAAGCAATACATTGCAACTAATGGTAGGTACACTCTACCAAAAGAATAAGCAATATGTAGGTGAATTATTGATTTCTACGATGATCAAAATTAGTGGGATATGGCACAACCTGGAATCTGAATGTGTATGAATCTTCTTGAAGCTGATCATCTAGCGGCATTATCATTATCCCCATCTAGTATGCTGATGATAATCCCTACCACTATCACAGTCACTTGAACCAGAAGCCCCGCCTAATCTTCCATCATCTTGACAGCCATCCCTGCGATGGTGACAGTTTGAGTTGGAAGGTTCTCTGCCAATTTGACGGGCCTGCAGTTTCGGGAACATTATGGACACATTGAATAAGATGAAGAATATTGTCATTCTTTGCTTTCAAATAGCGCACTGCATGATGACGTTCATGTAAAACTAAAAGAGCAACTTACATCACGAAACAGCAAGTCATCGGCCTCAAGCATGTGGATAACATGACCCATTTTAGGCCTCTTCGTTGCGTCAGGATCAACACATCGAAGAGCAACCAACAGGGCACGTTTGAGCGCTTTTGAAGCAGGCATCCCTGGCAGCTTTGGATCTACCACCTCTTCGGCTCTTCGATCTCCCACCATCGTCTTCAACCAATCCACCAAATTCACCTGCAGTTTTTTAGATGTCCCTCTTCTCATCAGAATCATATGACCAAAAAATAAATAAATAAATAAACGTGGCCAGATAAATTGCATCCAACACCAACCTCGCCTTGTGGTCTACTATAATCAACAGGAGTTCTCCCAGTAATAATTTCCATAATTAGTATTCCAAAGCTATAAACATCGCTTTTCTCATTCAGCATTCCAGTGCAAGCATACTCTGGTGCCACATACCTGGACAATCAGAAGAGAGGAGTTACCATGCCAAGTAAAGTACAATGATGTTTAAATGAAATTTCCATCAGGTATCTAGGATGAAATTGTACAGGACAGCAAGAAACAATGATGAAGGATCATGGACTTACCCGAATGTCCCCATTACACGAGTTGTCACATAGCTCCTTTCCGAACAGAGGAGCTTAGCAAGTCCAAAATCAGAAACCTTAGCATTCCACTGGAGATCGAGCAGTATGTTACTGGATTTTACATCTCGGTGTACAACTTTTGGCTCAAGACCCTCATGGAGATATGCCAATCTGCAAAATGGCAAAGGAAAATATATATTTAAAAAGAAAGGTAATTTAGGACCTTAGCATATAACACGTATTTAGACGAATTCAGACACAAGAATTTATAAGTTACCCTCTCGCAGTTCCCAAAATTATGTTCATTCGGATATTCCATGTTAGGGGGCTTTCTCCTTGAATATCCCCATGAAGCCACTGATCCAAATTTCCATTATTGACATACTCGTACACAAGCATTCTAATGAAATGCCAAGAAGAGATTTTTATATTAGTAGTCACTGAAAATAAAAAATTGTGATATCTTGACAAGAGAAGAGAGCAGTGTAAATACCTATATGCACCCTCAACACAATAGCCAAGCAGCCTGACAAGATTTTTGTGTCTTACACGCCCAATAGCTTCAACTTCTACTTTGAATTCCTTTTCAGCTTGTCCCCTGAAAACGGACATCCCATAAGCAACATGTATAGCTAGTACATGCTTATATAAAAAAGACAAATTAAGGGAAACGGAAATTACTAAAGCACATCAAGCAATAAGCCAGAATGTTGGCAAAATGGGCTACCCATAGATCAAGGGAGATAAAATAGACACCATAAAATTAAATAATCGATAACGGAGAAAATATCTTGCTAGCTATTTGAAAATGAAGAATAATACAGCAATTTGAACTTTTTGAATGTTAGCTATCAAATGCATAGGAAATAAACATAGGCCAACAAGAAGCACATAATATGGAATCAACTGACATACTTTAGGACTTCATGAAAGGAGACATCGCTTTTCTTGCTGTCAAGCAAAGAAACCAAAAGCAACAAGAAAGCTGATTGTTCAATGAAAACATTATTATTCTTGACTCTAAATCCATGAAGCCCACAAACATACTAAATTGCATCATATTCAACCTTCATCTTTTTTCGCCAATTCAGTAAAATTAGCTTGTAAACTATTGCTATTATGCCTCAAGACAAAAACCTGCAAGACATCATAGTTACCTGAATTCACTTAATATCTTGGCCGTATTTAATCCAAAGAACCCTTATTATTCTAACCATCACAAACTCTGCACTCATCTTCATATCAAATAGTATAAACTCATACACCTACTCATTTTTCACTCATCATTCCTCCACTTCACTCCGTTGTTACTCAAGCAAAAAAAATCAAACTGGATTAGTTTCTTACGCTATTCAACATACTTCCTATATCCGGGTTAATGGCAACATGACCCCATAAGTATCTTCCTGGTGCTTTACCCCAGAACTCCATAAACTTTACTTCACACAAATCACACGTTAAAAAGTCAATCGATGCCCTCAAACTGCCACTGACTTCGGTCACTGTCGCTACAATCTATCTCTCTAACGTCGATATCAGGGTCAAGTTGCCATTATCCCCTACACATTTACAGGAGCTGCCACAAACCATCCAATCCAAGAACACAAAAGGCCATAAACTTTAACACCAAATTATCATCTTATATCCCATCTAGAAAAAAGTTTTCCAATCCCCAAGCAGTATCTCCATCTGTGTAGAACCATTACATATCATATATTGTTTTCATTCACCAGTATGTGATTAGCAGAGACACGGAATGGCATCGTTTGAGGGAATTCTAATCCTAACCCATTCGTCCGCTACATAGAACGAATTACACACAAAAAAAAACAGACTTCACACTTAGTTTTATCAAAGAGACAATTCAGAAAAAATGAAAAACAAGAAGAACATACTTGTTATTAAGGAGATTCTTGACAGCAATAAGAGTCCCATCAACAAGAACACCTCTATAAACAATCCCATACCCACCTTCCCCAATCACATTCTCTTCACACAACCCATTTGTAGCTTCCTCCAATTCCCTCAAAGTGTACCACCTCCCCCATCCCAAATGCGAAACCTCCGGCCCCAACGACGCCGTTTCCGACAAACCACCGGTCCCACGGCTCTCTCCACTGGAATACTTTTCCGAAGAATAAACCACTACCCTATGCTCCACTTTCTTACCAATATCGATCTGGATCTCGGGTACCGTGGGGTCACGGATCTCGGGTACCGCTACGATCTCCTGGATCTCTTTCGAGATCGGTGGTGTAGTAGTAGTTACAGCAGTAGTAGGTTTTTGTCTTTTCGACGTTTTGTTGCTGTTGCGGCGATGACGGGAAGTGAAGCAGAGTGAGAGGAGGAAGAGGGTGATGACGATGAGGGAACCGAGGAAGATACCAATGACGACCCACAAACGGAGGCCGAAGATTGAGGTTTGTTTGGAGAGCTGTGTGTTTATGTAAGATGCATTGTATATTGACATTTTAGGGTTCTTTATTCTTTGAGTTTTGACAAGAATTAGGAAGAATGGAGTTTCATGAGAGAGAGAGAGAGAGAGAGAGAGTGAGGAGTGAGAAGAAGGAGAAGCAGGGGAGTGACAGTGATGAGTTTTATGTTGTTGGAGTTTGAGTTTTGAGGTTGGAGTTGAGGTGTATACGTCCAGCTGTCAAGGATGGTCCAGCTTCTGTTTAACGTGTCGGAAGATGACGCGTCTGACTTTATCTAATCTTTCAATTTACATTCGTTGTCCCTTCCTCCAATTACGTCAACCCTTCGAACTCCTTTTGGCTAGAGCTAAGTTTTGTAAAATTGAAAAAAAAAAAAAAAATTTGTGGATGCGGTATTACGCATTATAATGTACACATGATATACATAAATATTAATAAATTTTTTATATATATAATAGTAAAATTAATAGTTTCTAAAATAAATATCATCTATATTTTGCATTAAATATATATATATTACAATTTCATTAATATTTATACACTATATATAATCTATAAAAAAAACATTATATGTAATATCTAATGGATCTGTTTTTTTTTTTCTTAAAATGTAAATGTATCAAATAAATATCTAGTAAAAAGTCAAATTGAGTTTAGAGTTTTAAATATTGGCATAATGTAAAGATTCCGAACTGAAATTAATTAAATTCTTTTCGATTGTTCTTATTTTATCTAAATATTATTTTTCTATTATGGACACCTAAATATAAATTAAAACTAATTTACACTTAGTATAATTTCAACTTGACAAGTGAGATACCATAAAGCTCAATCCCATCGATTACAATCAAAATGAAGGGAAATAAATATCGAATCAAATCTTAAGGGCTAATTTAGTTGATCTACATTATTACATCCCAACAATGAGGTTTGTGATGATGATTTAAGGGTTAATTTTTAAGGGTAAAACATATCTATCTCGGAATGATAATTCCTTGATGCTCATGGATCTCAGCTTCCGTGAAATAAATGGAAGAGGAAATCATGGGATCGATGACGGTTGCCATATTAAACATTCAGGGTTCGCCTTCTTCTCATTTGAATGTGCTTGATAGGGTCGGGGCTTAGGTTTAGAGATGCAGAGTCGATATAAAGCACCGATAGTTATGGTTAATTCATATAAGAGTTTAGTATAAATATCATTATCTATGTTGTTTTCATATATAGCAATATAATAAATGGATTCAAGATATTAAAAAAAAAAAAAAAAAACAGAAAAAAGTGCTCCATTACATACATATATAGAGAGAAGGGCTATGCTACAAATATCAAATATCTAAAGAGAGAACCCTTTTTATGAATTTTATACTAATTTTACATTTTTAAAAGAAGCAAATATACATGGCATCTAAATCTTGTCCCATTTGCTTTTAATTCGGAAAGCATAGTTTGCTTAGTCACGTAATGGAAAATTGTGGTAGTAAATGTATTGGGACCCTAACCAACCCATTTCGGATGATAAGAACATTCTAGGCAATCGACCGTCAAAGCATACGTCCCAACTCCACACCATTCCATTTAACATGTCGCAATCAAAGGAAAGAAGATTGGTGGTAATATTGTTTGTTGTTCCATTTCCATTATTGGCGCCCAATTTTCTTCTGTATCCCCTTTTTAGTCTTATTAACGGTTAAAATAACGATAAGAATTAATATAATAAAGATTTTAATGATTAAATAATATATTAGATTTTGGATAATAAAATAACCTAATTATTGACATTAATATTGATGGGAATAAGTTTGTTATTAGATTTTATTTCATTAATTGGGCTGCCAACCCAAACAAATCTTATAGGACAGATTTTCCTTTCCATATTTGTTGTTATGATCTATCTTCATAAATCTTATAGCATCAATCGCATGTAACCAAAAAGATTTAAAAAAAAATGAAAAAGAAAATCGTACGTTTGAATTGATGAGAACATAACGACATAACCATATGGAAACAAAACAACCGTATATATTGGACCCTATATAGTAAATATTTTTTAAACAGAATTGGATATGCTAGCCTTGGAAATTTAGATAAACTTTTATATATATATATATATATATTTTGGAGAATTAAACAGTTTAGGTTAGGTTCAAATAAAAAATAAAACATTTTAATGATTCAAATAGATATCAATATTATATAACGTAATTTAAATAAGAGAAGATAAGATTATATCTTAAGTATAATGCAGTTAAATCTTAAGATATGACATGTTAAATGTGAAAAATATTTATCTTTTGATATATAATTTTCATTATCTATTTAAAAATAGCATAATTGCTTCACTTACTTTTTTCTTCTTCATTTTTTTCCAAGTACTATTACAATAACACTTGAATGTAAATACCTTAACTCGTTACACTTGCAAAATTGTACACCACTTTGATAATGTTTATACTTTATTTAAACTACTAAAAGTTTTTATATTCTATTTAAACTGGTCATAGATGAAAAATGATAATTTATTGAAATTTAATGAAAACTTTATTTTGCTATGGTCTAATTATAAGAGTATCTTACTTTTGTATATCCTAATAGTAAAATCAACTACCTTACTTTTAAGGAAAATTTTACCGTTTAATCACTTAAAACTGATTATATGGAACAAAAATAAATATTCCTGGATTACATATAAATGATCCAAAGCAACGTGGTTGATAGCTAGATTCAATGAGGTTGCTCAAACAAATAATTAAAATTGTGGAATACTAAGACTCCATTTAAATAAGACCGTGGGACCACGAACAAAATAATTTAATTTGGAAGTAAACATAATCTTAAAATGTCAATTCTTTGAAAGAAAAACAGGCATAATGTGAAATGGAATAATTGTAATTTCTCGATTCTAATATGAGCCGTCCAATATAACTCCATACATTTAATAATGTAAAAGGGATTTCTTAGCTCCAACTTTTCCATCTATTTTCTAAGGCAAGTTAATTCTTGAAATTAGAAAAGCATTTAATATTTATTGATTAGATAATTTGGGAATCGATAAGGAAATGTATTGTGGAAATACTTATAATAAATCAAAGACAGATTTATTGATTATTTACTTCCGATGTAATTATGTATCCAAAATTTGATTTTCTGCTGAGTACGATTGGTTTTAGGAATTTATTTCAAACCAAATAAATATTTATTTCCCTTACAGAATTACTTTATATAGTTCATTTTTCAATAATACTCAATTTGTTATCACAGGCTACTTTATGTATACATATTTAAAGCAAATGTTTCTTTCATTCAGGACCTCATTATAATTCTTTTCCCATTGTTAGCCATATATAAAAGTTCTTTTCCTTGAGTAGAATTGTTCTAGTACAATGATTGATTAGAATCTCTTTTTTTTTATATATATATATATGATACTAGCAGCACCTGTGAAGCATGTGCAAAAGTTAAGTGCAATGGTAGAATTAAATTAAAAACATGAAGCAATTATCGAATCAATTATACACACATGGTTTAGAAAATACACAAAGAAAAGTAATCATAACATATAAACAAAAAGATGTTAATTAAGAAACTTATTCAACTCTTATAAATCAGTTAAAGAGTATAATATTTTATCATGAAAAATAGTACAAATGATATGGAACATCAAAACCTAAGTTGAAAGTCTATAGTAATCTGGAAATCAGGAGGAATATAATTATTCAAAAAATTTTATGCCATGGAATCTTTCAATGCAATGGAATCACTACAAAGTACATAAACCATAAAAATAAATCAGTAAATATTATTATTATTGCCACGCTTGCAAAAGTTTGCTATTCATGAAACCAATTACAACATGATTAGAGAAAAAACCAATACTTTTCTCTCTGTTGGTGGTATGGAATCAAATAAAATTGATTACTTAATGTAGAAGAAAAAGATATGTTTAGAAGGCTATTATTATGTAGAGTAAAAAGAGTAAATAATGTGGAGAGAGAGAATGTAGAAGTGAGAGAGAAAGGATGTTATTAAGAGTAAGAGAAATGAGTTGAAAGGAGAGAGAAAAAATGAGTGAATTACTTACTTTGCTCTTCGAATCATTAAGTTAAATTTTAGAGGGATTATACGGCCTTATCTCTATTTTGATGGAATAAATCCTGTTGTCTAATCCAATTTTTTTTTAATTATTAAAATCTGAATTATTGAATTCATAATTTATTCAATGATTAAGATTTAAAGGAATACAAATTAAGGATAGAAAAATCCTAAATTTTAATATCTTATGTTTTAGGGGTTATTTTCAATATATTTTAGGGTACTTTAATAGACTAAAAAAAAATACTAAATGACTCCTCTTTTTCGCTTAAATAATATAAACATTCATAAAAAAAATTAAAGTTTGATTTGAGAAAAAGAACATGTCTTTTGGATTTTTTTTTGTTAAAATATATATAAGATAAATTGATTATAGATAAATAGACATGATTATAAGGAGATAAAAGAATACTCATCTATAAGAGATAAATTGATTATAGATAAAAGGACATAACAGTAAAGAGATAAAAGAATACTCATTTTAAATAAATATTAAATCAATGGAAAATAAAATTAGATTACCACTTTAAGAAAAAATAGAGTAGTTAAAGCCACGGTTTTATAACATAAATGCATTTACTGATTATCAATTTAAAAAAAAAAGAAGTAAAATTACATCTTTAAACTCTTACATAAATATTTTTAATAGTTTTCATTGCTAGTCTAATTTTGTCTTTAGTTTCATACCTACAATTAAATATATTACTAATAAATAAAGAACAGTTTAGTTATCAGTTATCTTTTATGGTAATTATTTATAAAATAAACTTTATGTTCTATTAAAATTTTAATAAGTAAATAAATTATTTATAAAATAAGCACAATTAAACATATTACTGAATAAATAAAAAAATAATTTATTTATCGATAGTTTCTCTTCTACTAAAATTTTAAAAGCATAAAAACCATTTGTAAAATAAGCACAATTAAACATATCACTAAATAAACAATATAACAATTTAATTATCAAATACATTTTTTATAGTGACCTTTTATAAAATAAGTATATAGTTTCTCTTCTACAAAAGTTTTAAAGAAACAATAAATCATTTATGAAATAAATACGTAGTTTTTTCTTGTGCCAAAGTTTGAAAAAGTAAATTGTATTCATGAAGTATTAGGGCTTATGGATATTGCAATAATTGAAAACTTGATTAAAAAATTACTAAAATTTATGGATATTGGACTTATAACAGGAAATTATCATTTTGATAGATGATTTATAAGTTAAATACCATTATTGGCATATAAAGTTTTGCTATCGTAATAACCCTAACACATCAATAATTTATTAATAACCATTAAATATATAGGGATTGTTTGATAAAAATTAAATTAAAAATGCTAAAGACACTAGTGTCTTTGACTTTATTTTTATAGATAAATAAAATTAGAATTTAAGCGAATGACAATAAGAAATATTAGAGTCATATTGGAGAACAGACAAGTAGGATTCAGATCGTATGTCCATGTGGCGTGTTGGATTATCTATAAAAATGAAATTTATCATTCTATTTTGATTATTTGCATGCTTTATATAATATCATCACCCATATGCACCATTTTAATGTCGTTTATACTTTATTAAACCCCCCAAAAAGTTTCATACTCTTATTAAACTTAGTCACAGATGAAAAATGAAAATTTGTAATAATTTGTTTAAACTAATAAAAACTGTATTTCATATAAATAATTTACCAAAATTAATTAAGCAAGGCCTGATGGTCTAATTATGAGGGTATCTTACTTTTTATATGTCATAGTGACGAAACTAATTACCTTACTTAGCGATAAATGAATATTCCTGGAACACAAATAAAGAAAAAAAAAAAGAAAAACACAAAGAGTTTAGAGGATGAAAATCAAATTCAATGATTAAAGCTGCCCAGTAAATAACTAAAATTATGGACTACTAAGATTGCATTTAAATAAGTACTATTTAGGACCAGATTTACAGAAGAACCAGTTTCAAACTGTAAATCAATTAAAGATCTTTTTGTTCATGCAAATTTAGGTAGTTCAACTTAAAACTGCATGAATTGGTAGGCCGGAGTCTTTTTTTCTTTTGGAATTTATATATATATTTATACATTTTTTATATTGTACATATTATATTTCATATATATAATATTAACATATCTATTTATACATAATATTACATATTCTGCATATAAATGTATTACATATATATTATGCATATTAATGTGTTATATATATAATTTATATAACACATATATCATATATATATATATATGCATATTAACGTATTAATATATATATATATATATAATACATATTATTTATGCTCAGGAATCGGTGAGCATCATGAACTGTGGGTATAGGCCTGGCCCTAGCTCTACCCGGGGCCACAAAGGAAATAATTTAATTTGGAAGAAAACATATTCTTAAAATGTCAATCCTTTGAAAGAAAAACCGGCATTAATCATGCAAACTCATGCCCGGCTTCTATGAATCATAACCGGCATCATGCTACAAATTTCGAGCTTTTAGTTTCTCGATTCTAATATCAAGCATCCATTTCCGTCAGTCTGGTACCGTACAATTAATAATGTAAAAGGCATTTCTTTACTTTAACTTTTTGCATTATTTTCTACGAGAAGTTTTTTTTTTTTTGAAATTACAAAAACGTTTAATATTTATTGATAAAATAAATTAACGAGTGCTTGTTGGAATTTAATAAGGAAAAAATTATTTTTGGAATTACTCTCATCATATATCAAAAAGAGATTTACTAAGTATTTATTTCCATAGGTAAGATGTAATTTCTATTCAAAATTTGATTTTCCGTTATCTAAGATTGACTTTAGGAGTTTAATCAAACTAAACAAACACTTATTTCCCTTATAGTATTAGTTAATATAATTTATTTGTTTTCAATAGCACTCAATTTATTAATCACGGTTTAATTTATGTATACACAATTAAAGCAAATGTTTCTTTCATTCAGGACCTCCTTATGTTTTTTTCTTATGATTAACCATATTTAATTTTTTTTTTCCTGGAATAAAATTGTTCTAGTAAATGATTGATTAGAATCTTTTTCTTTATAAATCTTAGAATTAAAGAAAATGAAAATAAGAAATATTAAAACCATATTAGAGATTGGACAACCATTGGTTAAATATATTTATTTTTTGATGCTGGCTAGTTTATAATAATGAAATCCGAAAGGGATATTACTAACTCGAATATAATCCAATCCATGACAAAAGTTAGCGATATAATTAATTATAAACAAAATTATTACTCGTAATGCCCACATGATTTATGGGCAAACGCGTCGTGATACGAAAAATCAAACTGAAAACGATCTGCGGCATAAAATTCCCACTATAAGATCCCATATATGCGATGGTCCCAAATTTGCTACACATTGTTAAGGTTCAATTAAATAAATTCAACTGCCATGTGCATAGCGTACCAACTTTTTCAACGGAGAATTGAAATTATTCAAAGTTTTCCCGAAAACAACCATAAAAGAAATGTTAAGATATAATTTTGAAGAAAAGCTTTCGTGATTTTAACACATCATGTGAATAAATTAATAATACACAAACATGAGTAAAATTCCAAAACATGAATAATAATCTTTTAAAAACTATTCATAATATAAATATCACTATTACTTATCCACCACTTATCTAAATATATAATGTATAAAATTAAGGTAAATCATTTTTTATAATTTTTCCCATAGGTATCACGAGGAGGAAGGTTTTTTTGGACCAGAGAAGCTCAAGGAAGTAATGCCATTGAGAATTGAAAGAATCATAGGGAAAGGTGGAAAGGAAACGCATGATTCGTTGTCGCAGCAATTTGTATTAAGATATTAAATAATCTTAAAAGAATCTTGAATGATGATATAATGGGAAGAGACAAGGAAACAGCAAAGCTTGAAAGTAATAATCATTGATATGGGTCGATAAAGTAGAAGCATAATGGATCAATCACTTTGTTGAGATACAAAATATATTGTCGTGTTATATCCCCTTCAATTACATACATATTATCATGGATTGGTTAAGGGAAAAAAAAAAAATATTCTTTATATAGGACGGTATATAATGAATCGAGACATAAGAAACATATTATTATGGATTGTTAAAGGAAAAAGAAACAAGTGAAATAGAAATTAAATATTATTTATGTTATGGCAGTATGTGATGTGGATGCGATTTGACAGCTTAGAAAGACGCCATTTCTATAGTTTTTTTTAAGGATTGGTTCCCACTCCACATATTCTGCAAGCAAAGTGTGCCCACCAGAACAAGTAGTTTATTCATGATTAAATTAATGCTATTCCATTTGTACATTTACTGACATCTTAGCGGCTTGCTGACAGATTCAGAATGATTCCTTGTAGTAGGTCTCCTTATTTTTTATGCCTCGAGTACCTCTCCTCTCCTATGCTTGCCCTTATAATTTTTATAGCAAGCCATGTCGAGGGGCAACAACTTACAGGTGCTAGTTCAAAATAAAATCATGCAGAGGGTCTTCAAACATAAAAGCAACGGGCATCCATTAGATTTCAACTATTATGTTTTTACAAACAAGAATTTCTAAAATCTGGCAAGAAGTTGCCTCTTCACCACGAGTCTCCACTCAAATAAATGAATAAAAAGGGGGTGGCTGCAGCAGAAGTAAAATTTTAAGCAACCAACTACCGTTTTTTCTTTTTTTGCCAAACTGATTCGAATCTAACATCGTAATTTCGCCTAAATTGAGACTTGCGTTGAATTTTCAAGTCAAACAACAGTAAAACAACGAGGCACACGTGTACACTTAATAAGAGATAGAAATGAAGATATCTCGAAATGTTAAAAGTCAAGATCAACTCATTCGGATAAACTTTCGAGTAACCTATATCAGTTGAAAGTGTACTCTCCCATTCTAACTCATGATTCACGGCCTTGGATAGATAACTTACAAGCACCAAAAAGAATGGGGCTCTATCAGTACATGACTACTGATGTATACTCTAGATGGTTTTGATCTCATCAGTGTTACCAAAAACAATAACATCTTGTGTTCATCGATTTTCTGCCTTCGTCAGTCTTCCTTTTTCTCTGTCCTGTCAATGGCAGCCAATCTCTCTACCAAGGGAGGATGAGAATAATGATAGGCCGAGTACAGAGGATCCGTGTTCATGGCTGACAAGTTCTCCTCCTGCAAAATTGTTAAAATCACAATTAGATAGTGAATGCAATGAAGAGCTCTTAACCATAGTGCTTCCACCCAGCTGAATCAAGTTTACTATGTAAATTGTCTTTCTATTAATCCAAGAAGGGGGTAAAAAGGAAAAATGAAAACGCCCAATGTCCCACATGGCTGACATCTTCAGAATACAGAAAGATTAAATCACCTGTAGTTTCACAAGGCCAGCACGAAGTTCTTTTGCATATCCTAGCTTCCTAGCAAAGGCATCAGCCTAAAATAATAGATTGAGAAATCAAACTCTGAAAGGAAGAAAATAGCCACCGAATTCAAACTGAATTTGCAGTAGATCAGTCACCTGAAACTCAAAAGATCTGCTCACAAGATTCAGACCGAAGCTGACAAGATGTTGAATCGGTATAACCGTATGCTGAAAACCAAGCCACACAATATATTAGACATGCATATCATTTCTAGTATCATGTTCCTTCAGGTTTTTCACATGCTGAAAAGAAAAAACAAAATATGAAAAAATTAGCATCCCAGACATTTTGTTAATCTTCTATTACGTATATCACTAATTAACTCTTCCTTCCATGGTAAATGTGATGAGAACTTTAAATAAGGAATAATACAAATAGCTTGAAAACAAGACTAAAATAAACCAAGAAAAGAATATAGTATTTCTTTTCAATTCTCAATATGATACTTTAATGTTTAGCATAATGAATTCAAATCATGAAGTCTTCTCTTTCCTTTGCCATCAAATAATTAGCACATCAAATTCTTGTTCTTTTCCCTGCAAAGAGATTACTATCCAATTTTTTTCCCACAATCAAACCAAAGTAAAATGAAACAAATTATGTAAGCACACTTTTTACAGAGAGAGAGATTAAGAAAAAGACACCCCACCTATTTACACAATCGGAAGAATTAGGAACTAGCAACATCCTATATCATAGTTTTATTTATCAGCTCATGGAAATATGCTATGACACGTTGATATTACTCTTCCAACAAGTACCTGGAATATGATGAGACCAATGAGCACTGGCTGGGCACCAAACCCAAAACTTTTAAAAAGATCACTTGAGTTCCTAACTAGAGTGTATCCTCCAAATTGCAAAAATGTGAGAACCTGCATCAACATAGGAATTATAAGTAATGGAAGCATAAATTCAGTCAAAAATAAAAATTCTGTGCAGATGTCCCCAAACAATCAAAATTGAAAATTCAAAAAGCACAACAGAACAATATTTCATTACCCTCATAAACTTTGATCAAAGCAAACATCACAAAGTGGATCAGTATTCACAAAACCTAACAGGCCTTTTCTTCCAGCCCCCAGAAAACCATGACTAGCACGTGAACAAACTGCTATGCCAAGGAAACTTCAGAATGTGCAATTGCTGGTAAAAATCAAAACAAGGGGAAGAATGCAAGTATATGCAACTTAGGAATCTGACAGTGTTTCCAATCAATCTACTCAAACCTCACACACACAAATTATAAGGGCAACCCTCCATTCTGTACCCATCAGCACCCAAAAATCCCATAAAAATTGTGCAAACCAACAGTTAGATCCCTCAGATTTTGGCACCTCTCTTCTTCTAAACTGTAATATAGATAATGAAGAGGATAATCACAGCAGTATCTCAAAAAAGGGCACAATATGTATGTAGAGATTGTACATCATCATGGCATCACACAACATCCATGGATTCTAGACAAAATAGCCAAAATGGACCACAAATTATTATCAAACAAAACAAATAGGAGTTATCCATTCTCTTCAGGAAGACAGGAATTCCAGGAAAAAATACCCCGACTCTAGCAATTCAAGAAGTCTTGATGTTGGGGTAATGCAATGATGTAAGTCATTCAAATGCCTAAAGATGAGGATACTTTAGTCTTCCTGTTACTAATAACAATACGGCTTAAACAATAAGAAAACTAAAGATGGAGATGCTTTCATACTGGCATAACCTTTTCTGGTTTATTTCAACACATGATTTTGCAACCAGGTATCATGTGGACATGCAGCAGAAAGAGCAAACGACACCAACACCTGTGTAGTTGGATGGATCGCATATAGGCTTAAATTATAAGGATTGGTTTGTGAGTGAGAGATGATTTCAGAGTGTGTAAATCCTAAATATTTTTTCTAAAGGCGTTCTTGAAAATGAAAAGAAACCACACCTCCTGCATCACATTGAGAAAGCAGAGAACTCCAATCCTGCATGAACGTTTTATTTAAGGTTGAAACTTTAAGCAACTAAAGGATGAATTATCTAGACTTGTTTAGATCAAAATCTCACGCAAATCAGACATCACCTCTATTATCTAGATTCCAGAAATTTTAATATTTTAACTTAGCCTTTCCTCAATTAATTCACTGAGACAAAACAAGATGAAACATGTCCAAAGGCAAAGTTCTGATAAAACACTAGGCTAAATTATTTGCCAAAGGAATATTCAGCACATACCTGAACAGCAATGAACGAATACATGGTGTGATTAAGCTTCCAATGCCCCAATTCATGGGCAATCACAGCTACAACCTCTTCAATTTTGCACTGCACACAAAGTCAAACTGTCATATGATATAAAAAACTTTCCCTAAGGATTCACTCAAAGGAGCAAAGAACAGGCTGCCGGCAAATCCAGCTCATATTTCAAAGTGCATTGATGAGATAAGAAAGCAAACCCACTTTAAATTGATAGAGAGAGAGAGAGAGAGAGAGTGTCGCCTGATAGTCCAAAGACAGTAACATTGCAGATGCAGCTTAAAAGCAAAGGCAATAACCCAGGAAGGACCACAAGAAGCCCCAGAATGACCAAATTGATAGAAAAAGCTCACATAAATGCAAGAAAAGTAAGCAAATACACATCCCTAAGAAATCTAGCAAAACAGGCACCACAAGTATCTGATCCACTAAGCAAGTACACATTTACCGAAACAAAGTTGCAGGCATGCTTGAATAATATTAAAGCATTTGTTTTCTAGGTGAATAATCTTACTGCAGATGTTACCATGTGATGAAAAAGAGACAAGAAATCACAAAATGGAGAAATGAGGTGGAGACACCTTTTTTTGGGTAATTGGTAAATGAGATACCAAATATTTACCACAACAGAAAAGGCAATTTGGATAAATAAATCTATAGCCAAGGTAAAAACTCACATATAAAGATATCCATACCTGCTGAATAAGAGTATCGTATAGCACAATCCTCTTGTTTTTGAAAAATCCATACATATAAGCCTGTAAAATTGAATTTACAGAGTCACCCCCAAAATCCAAAGATTAGTATTTAAAGATTATATTTATGCTATTTTACCTCAACATAAATTATGTAGAAGGGCCAGGAATAGCTTTCAGGCCCATGTGATATTTAACTACAGTCAAAACAAGCATGAGTATCATATAATCACAGCATGCATGACTTCCTCCTGTTGCAGAAGGTCCTATTGTCAACATACAGAACATTGGCACACCTTAAGTGTATTGATCCCTTTGACTAAATAATCTTCAGGTTGAGTTAAGGCTAATGTTGTCAGACCCAACCCAAAGGTTGACCCAAACATGTGAAAGGGTTTATCAAAATGTCAAACCAGGATTGAACCAAGATCAACCCATTTAATAAAAAAACCAAAACAAGGATCACATTTTAAAATTAAATCATATTTTAACTATAGGGTACAGGTTGAATCTTGGGAGAAAATCATTGTTATTTCTTCAGATATTATTATATTCAATCAACAAATATAATAACATTAAAGGACAATACATTTTAATGGTGAACCAATTTGTTCAATCTCCATGATTAATGTTCCACAGTTTCCAGTTTGTTCATTCAGCATGATTAATACTAAATAATCTATAGCTATTGATCCTTCCATTGCTTGACAAGAGCTCTTTCTTCTCGCTTCTCTGGTGGCTCTCATCAAACATCAAACCAAATAAGGCACCCATTGCCACCATCAGCTCACTTATTATGCATCTCAGATTCTTCCCTTCTACTCTTTGAAATAATCGATCCATGTAATCTGTTTTTCCTTTTTCTCCTTGAGTTTCCATTGCCAAACATAGTGTTAGATCTTAGGAATGAAGAGTCCATTCACATATGAAAGATTGAATCCTCTGTTCGATCTTTTGTACAAATGTGAATTGCATGTTTTCGTGTAATAAAACAAGAGTTTATGAAAAAGCTGAGCTTTTTGTATATTACTGGTAGATATATGTATGGGTTACTATAATCTCCTGTAGATATAGAAATAGTACATCAATGTTTATCCAATAACATAGTAGCAATCAATGTTGCTGTATGCGACAAATGGTTGCCATCCAGCTCCGCCTTCAACCACAGACAAGACTTGTTGGGTATAAGAAATTAAGATACCTTTTGGTTGCCACATTTTTATAATACAAGACTAGATAAATTCCTTAGTCCATTATTTGGTTTACATATTGGTCGAAGTTATTAGATAAAAGGGCCTTGAAGTAATGGACTAAACTAGAAAAATTTATACTGTATATTTAAAGGTAAAAAATCTGTTTCACAATACATATTAAATATATCTTTAAAATTCCAAAAATAACCTTACACCAAGTTCCTAATTACGATGTGGAATTTTATTACAATTCATAATATAAATTTTTAACTTTTTAGATGTTTTTAATCACAAAAATCTATGTCCAATACTACACATACTAAATATAAATCAAGAAAGTTATACTATCTTATTCTCCTTCAACTATGCTGTCCAGTTCTTCTCACTAAATACTATTTAAGAATCATAATTCCTAACAAGATATGTGTAAATTAGTCGCACATTGATTGTCTAAAGGGATGCTATAAAAGGCTAAGCATTACCGCATTTATAAGTAGCCATTGCAATATCTCTTAGGTTGGGCTTTGAATTGCATGATCCATCTAATGATAAGTTTTTAATCTAAATGCCTTGAGTCTGCTTAGCTCTTTTGCAATGGGGCCCTTTAGACCCGGCCAGGTTGCTCAAGTGGCAGTTCAACAACCCTGGCCATGTGGGTTATCATCATAGCTGTTTCAGTTGAAACTCCAAGGTCGGTCTGAGTTTGATAACATTGGGTAAGGCAACAAGGACCCTATCACTTATTTACCAAATACACTCCACCATGTGCAATATGCCTATAAATACTCTGATTACAATTTGACCAAAATTTACTTTGCAGATAATTGCAACAACGACAACAATGATGACAATGATCAAGCCTGCGTACACTACAGAAGAAGCAATACATGCTTCCATAAATAGTAAGGTACTAATAAAAAACACAAGGCACCTTGCAAAGCAGCTAATAGAATAGCAAAAATTTATTGCAGAGAATATCTTTAGGGAATATTCCCTTAGTACTACTATCTGCCGCAAAATAACTCTAAGGAAGCCTTTGAACTTTCGAATTTGTCGTTAGGATGTTATTGTCTAACAAGCCACAGACTCCTCATCCCTAAGTGGAGAGTTGACGGAATAATGAATCCAAGTAGAAATCTAGTAAAGAATAAAGATATCTTAGCATCAAAGGCATTTTTTTACCTACACAACCAGAAAGAGCATGAACAACAGGCAATAGAACAAGATTTGATTAGCATATCAAGCTGCGCTTCATTTATAAGGAGAGTCTTGTTTTTCCGATTAATCTCTTCTTTCTTTTTTTCCCACCCTCTCATTCAGGGAGCACTCTTTCATTCTAAGTAAAATAGGTGCAAGGCATTGCATTTCCTGTGAAGAAAGAACTCCCTATATATTTTGATTGGTTGAGTGGGAATACCCTTGCAGGTCACAATTTCATTGATACGCATTCACAAATGCAAGACTTAGTAATATGCGGCCTAAATATATACAAGTTATTAACTCACATTGCTATGGCTTGACCTGGTGGATCCATCAACAACAAACAGCTTTTTGAGAGGAAACTTAAGTGAGGAAGCAAGATTCTCAATTCTCTCTCTGAGCTCTCCCTCTGGAAGCTGTCTCCAAAGTATAAGAATCAAAGGAAGCAAACAAGGGAAAAATTAAAGAACCACTAAGTCATGGCAAAGGGTTATACTCACGGGTGTGAATTTGTTAAACAATGGAGCTATCAAAATTGGGTAGATAGTCATCATCACAAGGGAGAGAACAAACATAAATGCCCAGAGATAGATTGCCAAATAAGGTCCTCCTTTCTGCATCAATACAGAAAAGACAATGGTGAAGCAATGGCACAAAATCACCCAAAGATATAAATTAAATCGCACACTCATTAAAATAGAGGTAATCTTCAAAATTAACTATCAACCGTGAAAATGACAAGGCAACAAACCTGCACTATCACAATAATAGCAGCCACGATGGGTGGACCAATTATGATAGAGAGAAAGATACTTTTGATCATATCCCAAAAAAAGAGCCATATTGTTTGCTGTAGAATCACAAAAGGTGAGATTGTGGGTAGTCAATGAAAAGGGAAACAAGCATATCCTATAAATCTAGAGACATAATGCTTTCTTTGAGCAAGAAGTTCAAACTACAAAAAAGACATCACTGAGCATTAGAGGAAAATGGATACAAACCTTATTGAAACCATGGCGGGTCTCAATCACGAAAGTTGAGTAAAGGGAAAATGGCAAATCAGTGATCTGCAAACCCCAAAAAAAATAGGGAGCTTAGTACAGTTGGACGTACAATACCATGTGGAGAACCAATTTTATATTTTTAAGCCAAGGGGTAACAAACCTATTCATACAATTAGAAATCAGAGTTGGCACTGAAACCCAGAAGTAAGCCTACTTTTTGTGCCCAAGTATTATTCAAATACCTTTTTAAGAACACTCAGATTTTTTTCCCCTAAGCTACAAGAAGTTTATCATTGATATGTGAAATCACATAATCATAACAACTCTTATCATCTAGTGATCATAATCACAATCCACCAGCCTGAATCCTAGCATAACCACTGCTTTCCTGGACTTTCCTCATGCATCACTCAACAAATGAGCCCCCAAGCAAAAGACTGCAGACTCCACATTAAGCTTCATACCATTTTCCACTTGATCCTGCTGCTTTATTAATTTAAAAGGCCTAGGTTTTTTGGATGAAAAGTGAACTTCTGCAATGCCACTTGCACATTGACAAGGAGATATTTCTAGGAAAGTGACAGATGATATGTCACAATCAAGAGGCATGCAAATGTACCATCAATGCCTTCTTATACCAACAGTTGCACCTCCAAAAGAATCATAAATAAAGGATCTGCACAGCATGCTTTACGCGCATTTTCAAATCAACATAAACCATGATATGTACCACACAAACAAGGTAACTGGCCCAATAAATGCGACCATCAAGACAAGAAGATTTTCATTATGCTGTCAAGTGACTCATATGTCTTATCAAATCAACTGCAAGGTCCATTTTATGTTATGTCTCCAAGGCTCCATACAGAACTGATGATAAATACCTCCTTTTATGTCTCACTCAAGATGCAAGACGTGAGAATAACCAATTCACCTATGAAAACTCTTCAAGGATTATCTTAACTTGGGACATGGGGGACAACAACTCTTTTTTCACAATGTACTAATTCTATCATATCTTTGCTTGCACATCTACATTCACCCACATGCTCTCAGATTATATCAACCGTGTTGTTCTTGATTTGGCTTATATCTAATCTATATGGAGTTGAATTTTTCTTTTTCTTTTCTTTTCTTTTCTTTTTTTTTGGGGGTGGGTTGGGGTGTGTGGGTGACATGACAAATGGGGCGCGAAGCAGCTTAACTGGGGGTATGAACCACCCTTCAAAACCAAACCTAAACATGACAAATATGAGCAACACTGAATCTCTCTACAGCCCAAATTTTTATTTCTTTTTTTTTTCCCCCCTTTTCCCAGGTGAATCCCAAGTCTTATTTCTCGTATTCTCTTTTTTTGTTGCCCCCAGGGCCCCAAGGAATGACCTTGCTGGGAATTGTAATAAAGTCCTAAATGAAAGAAACGTTTGCCAAAACTATATTCTAAGGCAATGTGTAAAAAGAAAATACTTCTTTTTGGTTGAGGGAGAAAAGGCATGTTACTTTAAATCCTCAAAATTGTGATAAGGATAACTTTAGATGGCATTGGCTGACATCAATATGCAAGTAGAAATTTAAAGTCCATTGAGGTTAGTTACCTATGTAAAAACCTTTGACCAAGCTTGCCCCTTGATTTAGTACTATGAATCTCATGTACAAAACTATCAACCATACAGTGATACCTAAAGTTCCTTTTGTAGACTCAGACAGGTTACAAAAAAAACTTATCAGTTTGAATAATGCTGTCAAATACACGTGCAACGAAATAATATTCTAGACATCACACTAGCATAGATATTTCCAGAAGAGCAAGTGGGTCAAAAAGCTTACAAACAATTTGAGCCCCCTTACTATCACTTCGACCTAACTGCATCATTATGGAGTTTGAGACTCTTAACTAGTTGTCCAACAGACATGCAAACAAAATTTAAATTTATCTCCCCATTTAGCTTAAGTATTGTCTAACTCAATCAGGTTCAAATTAAATTCAAGCTCGATGTGGAGACAAACTGTTCTTTAAAAAAAAAAAAGAGAAGAAGAAGAAGACAAAAAAGAACAAATAGACTCAAACTAGCTAAGCTTGAACTCATCAAGTATTGCTTAATTGTTGAATCAAGCTTAAGCTCGACAGATCAAATACCATTTCAAAAAGCCAGGCTCATTCATGCTCAAAGCACACTCAAGCTGTGACTTTCTTGTAGAGATACAGCTCAGAATTTTGTATGTCCAAATTGAGCTTGCTTACAGCTCAAGGTTAGTCCCTCATCTTCATAATATTATTAAATATCTTTCATTCAGAGCCATGCACAGCTACTGTTAATTCCATTTGGTAGGAGAATTATACATGGAAGGAATCAGATAGTTCTTGTAACTATTCACTTAACATAAACGTACCTGTGACCATATCATAACACCAGCCAAAAAAGACAGTGTGTGCAATATTTCATTCTCTGTATCAAGGCCTACAAGAACCAGAAAATCCCCAGATTTCTGCATTATAAAATGAAAATCAGACGTCAAAACCATTACGTAGGAGGGGCCCATCTCCAAGACAGGATCCTTCAATTACCTTCCAAAACCACGGCAATATCCCAAAGTATAATATTGCAGAGTCCATCAATATCGTGACAAACTCATGAATGAAATGGAAGTTGCTGCACCACAGAAAAATTCAATTTCTCAACATTAAGTGATCAGTAGAAAGAATGGAAGAAAATCCAATAGCAGCTCAATCCGCTCGAGTAAAAACATTATCCCCAAAACTTAGAATGACGCATAAGAGCAGTCCTGCTATAAATTTTAGGACCAGTTTACAAACCTTTTGTCAAGACTGTAAGCTCGGGACTTTTTGAAATTTTCTTCACTGATCACTTCTTCTAGAGGTTTAGGAAGTGTCGGAAGTTTAAGAGCACGGTGTTGTCGAATATCCAGATACGTCTCGAAAAGATACATCAATATCATGAAACCTAAAGAAACAAATTCAACAAACAAAAAAGCATAGAGTTACACGAATTAAACTGCAAGAGAAACAAACTTGACATTGGAACTAGATTATCATTCTCAAGAAACCCTAACTCCTAACGCATTTTCGAATTATTACTCCAGTGTCGGTGTCTTTATCCATGTATTGCCGAAAAAATCGATTCTGAGTTCAGATTTTAGGTCAAAATCCACTAAAACAGATAATCAACGAAGAAGCGATGATTGAAATCAAATGAATCAACGACATGAAAAGATGAATAAGAAGAGAGAGAAATGTATGAAGCAATCGCACGATGAAATGGAACTGAAAATGCAAAGCCTATAATTCATAGCACATGTACGTATACTCTCAATCTAAACAAAAATGTCGAGAACAACACCAATCCCTAAATGCTACGAGAGAAAGACGTACAGACAACAGCTTCCATGTAAGGGAACACCATGGTGGAGGAGGAAGGGGGTGAGAGAATGGGGTTTTGGAATTGCGAAGTAAAAATCTCCCTTTCTCCGTTTCCAGTGGAAGGAAGAAGGAGGAGTATGGGCTATCAAAAAGGCCGGCTTATATGGATAGCACTGGCCCAATACTGATAACTATTATTATATAACTTTTTGAAAATATGTAAACAATTAAAATCTCAAAAACTTTGTCATTTGAATACATTTTTAAAAGTTACAAGACCTAAAATCATAATTAATAGGTTAGAGAAATAAGGTAAGTGTGGGCACTCTACCAAAAATAAATGCATATAACCAAATAAAATTGTTACATTAAAATAAGTATAATTCCTTAACTGGATTCTAAATTTCATAATGTTGTACTTAAACTTTGTAAATGTAAAATTTATTGTTATCTCAACTTCACGGGTTGCATTTACCACTTTAAATTATTGTCTCCTATGTTATGTGTTTTGTAAAATCAAGTTATTAAACAACATTTATATATATATATATATATATTTTTAACATAAGATAAGATTAGTCAAAGGTGTCAAAGAAAAATTTAATATTAAATTTTGAATTAATATTTATGAGAATCAAAATTTATATATTAAATTATATCTACAAATATATAATATATACACACATATATAATCTCTAATATGGAAATGCAAAATTTATAATACATAACATATATACATATATTTTCGATCTAAACTAGTACTTGTATACCTACAATGCGTTTGCAAATACACTTTATTTTACCTTTCTCTCTCACTTAAAATATTGGAGTAGGAAATAATGTATTTCTTGGTTTTAATATATTGCATTATTAAAATGTTCAATATAGTAAATTTGGATTTCAAAATGAATTGCAATATAAGCTTTGAATTTTTTAACAAATTCTTTGCTGGTGCTTTGATAAAGTCCAATATGATATTGTAACTACATTCCTAAGCTTGCAATACAATGCACTAAGTTTGAACAAAATGCAATAGTCAAATTTTATAATCAATTGTTGATAGACATAATAATTTTGGGATAAAGGCATGGATGCTGCACTTAGGTAGCATTTAATTGTGAGAATTAAACTGGACAAAGAATTAGTTATAAGAATTGTACTTATAAGGTTTAGTACAAGCTTATTTTACCATATTTGATTTGTACGGTATTGAATATAAAATTTTATATTATTATTTATTTGGTATACGTAAGTACTTAACTCATTATTATATTTTCACATTTATACCATCGACATTGTCTAATATATATTTTAATTATAGTTTTATATTATTTAAAATACGATTTGAATGGATTATTGAATTCATATAATTAAACAAATTATATACACTATTAAATAAAAGTAGTAGATTTACTAGCTATTAAAAAATTTATTATTTATATTATAAAAGAGTAATTATTTATATTAAATAAAAAAAGCATGCATAGATGATGAATTTGGGGGGGTATTTTTGAAAATGTAAAATATTTTTATTTTTATCATATGAATTTCATCTTTATACCATGATATAGATGTGACAAAATTATGGTTTTTTGTCCAGCCTATCAATCCAATTTTTTATTCATTCACTAAGCAAAATTACAAACCAAATATAGGACAATATTTTTTATTCAATATAGTACCACAAAAATTATGTAATTAAATGCTACCTTAATATTATATATCCTTTTAGAAAAGAGATGAATTCCCAATATTTCAATAATAAAATTATTTAAAATAGTTACATTCTAAAATATGTTTATCTCAAATGCTATGAGGTAATAGTTGTGTCCAAACCATAATTTATCATAGTTTATAATCATGTCGACAAAAGATGTAGTAATATGAATATTCACGGACAAAATAAATTCTAAAATATAATAATAAAAAGGAAACCAATACTACTTACTTTAAACTTATAAAGTGTAGGAATGTTAATTTCTATTAGTATCTTAAATAATTTTCTCAATCATAAGAATGATTGAAAGGTGCAATATAGCTTATGAAATATTTATAATGTCTTATGTGAAGTAATTACCCTTTTAAAGTATCAAATTTTATGGTTTTTATTTTCCCATTTTGCATAGTTTGAACAGATAAATATAAAAATTTCAAATTTAGGATATGATTTTCTATTTTGAACTAAGTAGAAAAATCTAAATCTTTTATAAGTCTTGGATACATTTCTTTTTTACAATAAAAAATAGTCTTTTCTTCATTCACATTAACAAAAAAGTTTTTTAATTAACCATCAACAATTCCATCAAAACTATACATGGAAAGTTAATATTATTTTACTTATGTTGCCATGTAGAGAGGAAAAATTAAAACACTACCCTCCTCATAGAATTTACTAATCTACTACACAATATTCCTTCAGTTTCTCATATGATGTCAAAGTATTAAGCCATCCAATAGAAGATTTACAAAAACTTGACTCTATCATTATGTAGCTTAGAGTGCAAAATATCATCAAATTTTAAGAAAATAAATTTAAAATAAATTAAAATTCAATACAAAAGACCAATGCTATATTTATAAATACATAAAGAGGAAGCAACTTTCACTAGAATACAAAAGGAATTATCATTAACATCATGAGAAATCTTTAAGGGGGTAGGGAACTCTAATCGACCTTTAACAGTAAACATAAAAGCCGCTTGAAGTGATTTCACTCTATGAGAGACCTTTTGTACAAACTTCATGGTGAAGTCATTTTACTATGAAAAAGGTATCTTTTAAGAAAATTCACCTCTTTATTTAGAATCCTTCACCCGTATTTTGATAATTTAATTATACACTCGATTGAAGATTTAGTTGTTTCTGTCTATATTTTAGTTAATTTCAATTTACACCATTAATCTAATTAACATAATTATCCAATGAGATGGCTGCCTATAGCTTTAAAGAGATTGCGTAATACCCTTAAGACCATGAGTAACCACCCACGAACGTTCATAAGTCTTACATGACCTACATTTTTTAAGTAGGTCGCCACCCATTATTTGTAGGAGATAGTTAGCGGCCACACAACCCTCTAGGGTTGTAAGCGGTAAAGGTGTGTAAATGGGCTTTGCCTTACAGGCTGACCCATTTAACTCACTTTTAAAACGGGTTTGGGCCAACGTTTTTTTTTGCCCGTTTAAAAGCGGGCCAAATGAGCTCGGCTCATTTAACCGATGGGCCAAAGTGGTCCTGTTTAAGTCGATTCATTTAATCCATTTATACCTTTAGCTCGTAGACCAACCTGTTTAACCCATTTTTTAAACAGATTAGGGCGAAGATTTTTTTGGCTCATTTAAAAAGTGGGCCAAATGAGTTCAGTCGGTTTAACTCGCGGGCCAAAATGGGCCAGGCCAGTTAGCTCGTTTAACCCACTTGTACACCTCTAATGGGCAGTCACCCCATCAATTGACCATTCTAACAGAATTAACGGTGTGACTTAAAATTAACTAAGGTGGAGACCATAATAATTAAATTCAATTGAGTAAACAATTAGATAAGTTAAAATTTTAGATGTATAATTATAAAAAGTAACAAAATTAAGGTATAAATTGTTACATTAACCCAAATTTTTTACTTGATTTATTATTTGCATTGAATGGTGAAGGGGAATCAAATTGCTCCATTATAATAAATTAATTGACTGGAAAAGGAGGAATAGTGACTTTTGAATTTCTTTCCTTAAAGGTAAAAACTGTTCATAATTGGTATCAAGCAAGTGCATCTATCAATAGTAGCATAGTTTTTTGTAAAACGAATATCGTTTTCATGAAGATTATGATTACTAATATTAACTCTTTATTTCTTATCTAATTGATATATTCAAATTCAAGAAACTAAAAGAAATTAAACTAAATTACTATCAATGACTAACCTAACAACTAATGAAGACTCAATTAAAGAAATTAATCAAGAAAGCAATTAATTCAAAAAATTAACTCGAGATTCAACAACATATGTAAATCTTATTTCCCTTAGAATTACAAATGCAACTTTAACAAAAGAAATCTAATTCCATCTCTAATTTCTTTGACTAGGAGAATTTTCTAATAAAGTTAATAACTTTCTCAAATCTATTAATCTTAATTTTTAAATTACTTATTAGAATCTCTTCTCAATAGTATAATTAAAGATTGCATTAAAAATAACAAATTCTCATAAAAATATCAATCAATAAGTGGGGAAAACTTTTCAACTTATCTCTTAGCTTGCAATAACTTTCATCAATTATGCCTAGATCTAATTATATAAGTAATCTCTAAATTTTCTTATACAATGTCAAGTATTAGATCAATACCCTAGAAATATCAATGTAAAACAATTAAAGAACACATAATTGAATTAAATAAAATAAAGATTTCCATTAGATTTAATAAACTCAGCATCACATGGCAAACCTAGATTTCACAAAAACTAAATATGATGAAATTACATGGAATTCATGGCAAAAGAACAATACTGAATTAAATATAATGAAAACATATAGAAAAAGCCATGAAAAACTAATAAAATCATTTGAATCTTGAATTTTGAAGTACGTCACTTTCTTATGCATTTTGCCCTTAGAGTTTCTCTAAAAGTCGTATAAAAAAGTGTAACAAAAATCACTAAGGAGGCCTTTTTATAATGCTTGCATTTTTTTACTTTTAGTTGTAAGTGACACAGTCATATAATTAATTGTATACTAAAGATTCACTAAATCTCAACGAATCTTCTACTATTGATACAACTTGAGACACGATCAAGTCACTTTATGTATGGTACTTTATTTAACATAAAAATCTTCCTTACATTAAGTAAAACTTATTTTTATTTTCTCATTTTCTTCTAAAGAATGTTTGAAAACTTAAAAATTAAGATTTTACTCAATTAAGTATCATTTTCTTAAAATAACCATAATTTCAAGGAAAATCACTAAATCTAATACAGTTAATTAAAAGCTTATCAAACTTTTCCACACATAAGAATTTGCTTGTCCTCAAGGAAATAAATTAAAGAAAAATTAGGACAAGAAATCATTAATTAAAATTATCACTACTTAAGAGACCAGCAAAAAATTAACACTTAATTTAGAAATAAATTCAAAAGATCAACTTGCAAATTTTCACTTAAAATTCTTTAACAACTTCCTTATATTCAATCTCTTTACAATGCTCAAGAAACACAAAATATTAGAGTTCACAAGCTAATTCATGTAAATTAAAGTTTACCTGAATCATTTAATCAAGGATTCTTAAACTCAAAATCAGATTTAATATCTTACCAACTGAGAAAAAGTCATAAAAATTTTTAACCCACTTAACTAAAAGGTATACAATTATTTCTTTAATCTCATTAAGCATTATAATTTAGAGTAAACACATGTTACATCTATTCATCTTCTTATCACTCTCCTAGTGTATATTTTTGTTGGAAGGCTTCAATTGAATTTCATTTATCTCATTCATGCACAATTTATTTATTTAATTAGAGTCCATTGGGAATAGAATTCAAACCTCGCTTTTCTAAGGGTCCAAGGTGAATCCATACCAACTTATCCTTACATCGACAACGAGAAAGAACCTTACTCTTTTGAGGGATCAAGGCCGATCCTTACTAACATGATTACTTTATTTCATTTCTTTTCTTTCTCTCCTTTTTCTTTTAGCCTCCAACTAATTTGATTTTTTAGGGAGTTTCGAAAGACAAATTTCATTGCTTATTTACGAAGGATTGTATAGCTCTTTTAGCCTCCAACTAATTTGATTTTTCGGGGAGTTTCGAAAGATAAATTTCATTACTTATTTATTAAGGATTATATAGCTCTAAAAACTTCTAAGAGAAAAGTATACACTAAAGTAAATTTGAAAATAATGATGATTAACTCTCAACTAGTGATATTCCTCTGATCCTAAGTCCTAAAACCCAAGTTAAATAACCTGTAACTTTGCTCTACATAGATTTCACTAATCAACCCTAGCATCATGTGAATTAATCATCAAAGATCAAGTATCAAATATTCAATAGAATCTATTGGAAGTCATCAAATTCTCACATGGTTGAAAGTCAACCAAATATTGGGTTAAATGCATAAAAATTGGTCTCCTAAACAATAATAATTTATATATCCCATTCCCAACACTTAAAACTATACATTTTCCTCAATGTACAAACTAAGTATTTCAAAATGAAAAGCATAAATGCACACATACATAGGATAAGAAAATATGAAAGCAGAAAAGAAACTAACACTTCCCTTAAATTCAATTTACAAACATATCAACTACAAAGTCTAGAATTCTTCTTTCCAAGCGCAAATCCGCATAAGCTTCATATTTTACGACTATGACCAAGCAATATAACTTAATAAACACAAACAAAGAAAATAAAATAAAAGCAAACAAAATAAAAGAAAAACATGAAACAGAAAAATAAAGAAATAGTCAAACCTTAAACAAAGTCTAAAAATAGTTAAGTACAAACTAAAAAAGAAAGACAATAAATAGCCATCTCAGCTCCTTAATCCTCCTAATCGGAGACATCATCCATGATCTTGTCCTCATCATCATAATCTTCCTCTTACTCTTCATCTTCATCTTCTTCATCAACTTACTAACTAGAACTTTCACCATTTACTTCCTCCTTAGCTTCTTCTTCACCTTCTTCCTCATTCTCTTCCTCCTCTTCCTCTTCATCCTCTTGCGCTTCTTCACTTGAAATAGAAGTAGGGGGTGATAAAAACACATTAGGCAACTTCAGTTCATTTAATTAGGCAATATTACTAAAAAACCTTATCATCTTATTTTCCTTGACAATCAATTGATCAAACTTATCATTCATTATCTTCTTGATTTCATCCTGCCTTATCATCATGGTTTGCAACATATCCTCAATTCTATCCAATTGAGAGGTTGATCCATGACTCAAACTAGCACCTCGTACCTTCTCATCATCATCAAAATGCATTCTCATATGCTTGTATGTATCTCTCCTTAAAGGCTTTGTGGTAGGAATTAACTCTCCAAACTAGTCATATGCAGCCAAGTTAGAAGACTATAAGGACTCACACAAAGAATAGTAACTTAAAACCCCATTCAGGATAAGGATTCCTATCCTGACCTCAACCTTTCACATTTCTACGAACACAAATACCAAACTCTAATAAGGACCAATATAGTTCCTAAGCTGCCAAGCAAATGTACCCACTTTCTGAGCAACGACACAAATTGCCGACCTCATACCATGATTTAGGTAGCTCCCGAGCTAACTAGCGTCAAACCCCTGTTTGAGTTGAGCTGCCTAGATACATGACTTGGAGGGGACCAGGATATCCTTCAATTCCTAAACTCTAACCTGAAACGGACTAGGTTAACCCTGATTGCTGACTCTTTTCTAACCTCATCTGAATTGTGCTCTACTAATGTTAAGCCACCTTAAGGATTACTTCAGTAAAACTAACTACACTCCAAACCACTACCCACCATTTGATATATGTTATCTAGGCCATTGTTTTAGAATGATTATTTATTTTTCTATACAGTGTGTTATTTACCGTTTTTACCCTTTTAAGAATGTTTTAGGAATCTTTTGTACATTATCTACTTAGTCTTTTTCTTATTTAGTGTAAATCTTAGTTAAGGTCTTATAAATACCTCACTTTCTTGTATTCAGAGAACACATTACATTATTGATTATCATAAGTTTTCCTTTTAAGCAACCTTAGTGTTATCAATCTTTTTTAACTCTTAGTTATTCTATTTGGCAAAGAATAGTAGTGAGTGATCCTAATTCAATATTCATAAGTCATATTGAGTACTTAGATTAGGCTAAGTAAGATCAATTAGTGTATTATATCTGATTGTTAACTACCCAGATTTGCTAACCCCTTTTATTTTCTCTCGTTCTCATTCGTTGTGGTGTGTCTCCATGCGTACGACCCTAAAAGTGCGTTAGCTTCACTAGTAACAGAGTAAGGTTCTGAGAGAGTATGTGTAAAGTCGTAATGAAGTTTTGTTCATATTTACTATTAGTGGCTATTGTGTTCTTTCTGTAACTGCTATAGTGTGTTCGAGTGAAGTTAGTTTTGATGTATGGACTATATAGTGGTAAGTATAATTCCTATTGTTACTTTGTTTTTCACTGCAAAAACATAGTAAGTTCATTTATGTAGTATTCATGTGTGTAAGTTGGAAATCGAGGCTATTAAAGTGTATTAGTAAGATTCTAGGTAGTAAGTAGAAGTGTTTGTTTGGGTATTGTGTTTTCGACCTATTGGAGAAATATTATCCCATATCGGATTCAAGTGTTCACAGTGTTATTTGTAACCTGAGTAGTGATGGTCATGTTAGCTAAGGTTAAAATGATAGTAATACTCCTAAGTTAGTTGATAACAAGCTTTGACAAACTCACTAATCTTATTAAGAGTTTGGTTACTATGATGCAAGCCAACAAACAACAACCATAAGGAGTACTTCATCATAACCTACCTAAGAACATTCCTAAGAGACGATATGGCTAAGGTACCAAGCTAATCAGCTAGTTCGACCCTACCAAGCTTCTCGAGGACTTGACAATGTAAAAGTCCAAATCTTAACCTTTAGTAGAAGTAGAGGTGTAAATGAGTATTTAGAGTAGGAAGAGAAAGTATTTAACTGTTATGGGTATACAGATATAGTAAAGGTTCGACTTGCTACACTTGAATTTCGAGAATATGCTACTATGTGGTAGAAAAATTTGAATGTGGCTATAACGAGAGATAGAAGATGAGGTGTGAGGACATGGGAGGAGATGAATAGATTGTTGAGGGGAAGATTTGTACCTAAGACCTACATGTAAGACACAATTGCTAAGTTGCAAGAGCTTCGCCAAGGAAGTCTATTTGTTAACAACTATGTGAAAGAATTCCAAATGTTGATGATGCCAAGTAGATGTAGAAGAACCTAAAGCCTATACTATATTACGATTCATTTATGGGCTCAGATATGAGATTCACAATATTGTAGAAGTACAAAGGTTTTATATACTAGAGGAGGCTATTGAAGTGGCATAGAAGGTTGAAAAGTAGAGGAGAAATGCCTTAAGCAAACCTAGGATGAGTTTTTCTTAAGCTCTTACTTTGCGTCGACCTATTCATGCCGAGTTGAGTAGACCCTCCTAAGCTGAGGAAAAACATGACCAACCTGATGATAGCCAAGTAGGCCAGAAGAGTTGAGCTGAAGATAAGCCGACCTCGATGACATATGATAAAGGATAGATCTTTAGATAGAAGACGAACAAGGTAAAGCGTTTCAAATGCTTAGATTTTTGACACATGACTGCTGAGTATTCAAACCGACATGTTATGGTGCTCTGAGGAGATGTAGTAGATAACACTGATGAGAGTAAGCTAGAAGAAGAGAAGAATGCTAGAAAAGTTAAAGCCAAGGAGGAAGAGGAGACCTATGTCTATGCCAACCAGAGAAAGGTTATGACACTAGTACTAAGACGAGTGTTGAACTCCTTGCCAAGCTTTAAAGAAGACCAACGAGAAAATTTGTTCCATACTAAGTGTACCATCAAGGGACGGTTATGCACTATCATTGTACATGGAGAGTGTTGTACCAATGTAGTTGACTATCCCTCGTACAAAGGCTAAGACCATCAACCTCTAAGTATCCTTGACTTATGAACTACACTGGCTACATGATAAAGGTACTTTGTATGTCACTGAACAAGTATTTGTACCTTTTAGTGTTGGGAACGTATACAAGGACGAAGTAGTGTATGATGTCATCCCCACGGGAACTTCACATTTATCACTTAGAAGACCTTGATTGTTCAATCGACATGTTACTCACGATGGATATAAGAACACCTATGTCTTTGCTAAGGAAGGAAAGAAGATCATATTGCAACCCATGACACCAGCTTAGGCGAACAAGACTCATAATCAACTTACTTAAGCCAGCAAAAAGAAGGCCCTAGTAATGAGCTACCGAGAGCTCCAAGCTATTGATGAGGCTAAAGAGCTTATGTTTTTATTAATTAGGAGATTATTAGAGTTGAGAGATCTGGAAGATGTACCTGATGAGATCCAAAGATTGATTAATGAATTCTCCGACCAGTTCCCTAAAGAGCAACCTAAGAGACTACCCCTAATTCAAGGCATAGAACATTGTATTAATCTACAACTATTGATAACCTTGCTAAACCAACCTGCCTACAAAATGAATCCTGATTAGGCTACTAAGTTGAAAATGCAAGGGAATGAGCTAATAGAGCGAGGTAATATGAAGGAGAGCATGAGTCCTTATGTTGTACCATCTCTACTCATCCCAAAGAAGGATGGCCCGTAATGCATGTATATCGACAATCGAGCAATCAACTGAATTATTATCAAGTGTAGATACCCAATACCGAGGCTCGGTGAAATGCTAGATGAGCTATATGGTGCTTAAATATTTTTGAAGATTGATTGGCGAAGTGGCTATCATCAAATTTATATGAGACTTGGTGATGAGTGGAAAACTACGTTTAAGACGAGGCATAGTCTCTATGAGTAGTTAGTTATGCTGTTCGGACTTACAAATGTGCCAAGCACGTTTATGTGGCTTATGAATCATGTGATGTGTCTACTAATTGGAAGATGTGTAGTCGTATGCTTTAACGATAATATAATGTTGACTTAAACAACCATGTTCAACATCTTCGAGCTGTTTTTAACATTCTACGTGCTAAGAAGTTGTATGGGAACCTCAAGAAGTATATGTTTTGTCAAAGAGAAGTTGTCTTTCTTGGTTATGTAGTATCTAAAGATGGAATTTGAGCAGATAAGGAAAAGATCCGAGCTATCTTAGAATGGTTGACACCAATGAGTGTGTTGAGTCTGATTTTTTGGTTTCCATTGTTTAGAATTTATTTCTCATTTTCGATTAATACCAAATCCTAACCCATTTAATATTAATCCTCGACTAAAAAAATTGAGAAATTCCAATTTTTTATTTAGAAAAATTTTTGGAGTCGTCACCCAACCGTAGTTGGGAAAAAGGAAAGAAACCATAATCAATTGGGTGGATTGATTACGATTTGGCTACCGGTCTTTGATTTCAATTTGAGTGAAGAACTAGAGGGTTCCGAATTCGAGGGCTAACCTATTAAACCCTAATGGGTACTATTATCTATTTACCGAAGTTAGGATTATTCTTCTAATTATAATATTTAAAAATAAATAAGTAAATCAAAAGAAAAAAAACTTAAGTTTTTACATATTTTATCATCGCCCCGGAGGTGCCTACGTACCCGTTAGCCGGATCAGACGATCGTAGTTCTTTCAGAAAATCTTAGTGTGTTGATTGATTTTAATTTTTGAAAACCAACCAAATTTACGTTTGTTACCAACTTAGTTTAATAATATCTAAAAAGGCCCTATCTCTTGAGTGTTTTTGTTTTATAAAAAATGCTCTAACAATCCTATTTTTTTAAAAAAGGTCTTTTATTAGTTGCTATTTTAAGAAAAACAACTTTCTATGTGATAAACTAAATCTTAAGATATGATCAATCTTAACAATCCCTAGACTAATATATATAACCATCTATCAAAATAAATTAATTCCATATGATATATTAGTATAAAAAATAATACTAAAACTTATAAACTAATATATATATATATATATATATATACATATTATACATTATGTCAACTAAAATATAATTAATGTAACACAAAAACTAATCTTAACAATCCCTTACCTAATATCTGTATATCCTTGTATATATACCACTACTTATATATAACAAAATATTCACTTAAATCAATATAATATATCTAACTTATGTAATAAAGAAAACCAATGCTAAAAGAAACACATTAAACTAATATATACATATATATGCTATAATAACATAATATAATAACTAAATAAATAAAAACTTTGAACAACCGAACCTGAACTTGCTCGGTGAAGGCAATAGCATGGACTGTGCAGTGAGTTGACCGATTATGTATTGATGAAGTGGACAGCGATTGTGGATTAGCGAGGTGAGTTGAAGGCCTCCAGCATGTATGCAAACTAGTGCGTATAGAGAGTGTGCATGGTGCAGGGGCTCAAGATGTTGGGTTTGTGTTCTGTGGACGATGCGGCGTTCTATAACCGTTGGCGTTAATGATTTGCTGGCGTTAGAGTTGTGGATGTGGCTGAGTGGTGGTCAGTGCAGTAGCTGCTGTATTGGAATTCTAGGTGTGTTAGGGCTGGAGTTACGTCTATGTGAGTCTAGTCGTGCTACTGTTCGGTCATGCGACTGGTCGTTGGAATTGGGCTGCCGCGTGTAATCAGGCGTGTATTGGTAGTATTCCACACTTGATCTCTGTGCGATCTGCAGTGGCGTGACGTTGGTTATGTTGAATTTGGTGTTGGAGTTATGTGATTAACGTCAAGGAAGTTCCTGTTATAGAGTGTCCAACGGTGATTGAAGCAGTAGCAGTAAAGTGAGCGTGTTTGGCTTATCGGAATTGCTATTATTTGTAGATCGAAGCCACTGCATGGTGAACTTCAAATAATTATTGACAGCATACCAAAGGGTTTTAACGTCTAGCCTGGAACAACAACATCACAATTGTAAACAGAACTTTGGCCGCCTCCGTCAAAAGGTATACACTAACAGGGCTAAGATTAAACTTCCCATCTACTTTTGACATATATACTAGAATAGGTTGTAAACCAACTAATATACAGTCATTAACATCTAAAAGAATGTTTAGGCACGTTGTTTTGATGAGACATTGCTTTTATGCCTATCATAAGCCCTTGAAATTGTTTTATTTGTTGGAGACAAAAGCCTCGAGCGGCAAACACTACATTCAACGACCCTAGAATCTGATCTCTTGAAAATTCGAATTCTCTTTGTTCCGTTTTCTCCCTCTCTCTTCGCGCGCGTGTTTTGAGACTCCAATGTTTATCCGTTAAACCGTTGGTCTGTGCCTTGATATTCAATACAATCAAATTATACTTAAACTACCCGATTCCCTAAAATAATTATTTGCACTAATTTAAAACTAAAACTATTTTCTTTAAAATAATTTACTTCCTAAAAATCTACAAAACTCTTTATAATATATATTTTTGTTTTCTTATTATTATTATTTTATTTTTTTGGTATCTTCATCATTTGTTAAATTTTTTATTATTTTTATCTTTTACTAATTTTGTTATTTTTATTTTTGAATTAGGACCCTTTTGTAAAAATAAAAATTAAGATTACAAAGAGGCAAAAATTAGGTGTCTACAAAGTGTCACCGAAATACGAAGTTTTCATGACTTTCCTTCTTTTTATAAGCAATTCATTAAAAACTTTAGTACAATTGTAGCCCATTAGATCGAGCTAACAAAGAGGAGTGATGGATTTCGATGGAATGATAGAGCTGAATAAAGCTTTAAGCAGATCAAGGAGAAGCTCAATATTACCCTTATCTTAGCTTTGCCAGATTTTGACAAGCCATTCGAATTAAAATATGACACATCAAGCATTGGCATTGATGCAACCTTGATGTAGGAACGTCGACTAGTTGCTAACCATAGTGAGAAGTTTAATGGTGTCGCACTGAACTATTTTGTGTATGAGAAAGAATTATACTATCTTTTCCAAGCTCTTATTATTTGGTAACACTATTTATTGCCACAAGAGTTTGTGATTTCTACAGACCATTAGTCCTTGAAACATCTTAGAAGTTATAACAAACTCTCGAAAAGATAAGCAAAATGGTTATAATTTATGGAAGGCTTTTCTTATGTAATTCAGCATAAGAAAGGAAGTACCAACGTAGTTACCAATGCCCTAACACATCAGCAAACCTTATCGACTACCTTACAGACGAAATTAATGGGATTTTCCCTTATTATTGAACAATATGCTTATGACCCATATTTTAGTCCTATTCTTAGACAATGTAAGGAGGAGTTGCAATAAGAGGATATTACATGAAGGACAGTTGCTTATTTAAAGAGAAAAGGTTATACATCCCGAGTTGTTCCATACGCAAGCTATTAGTTAAAGAAGCTCATAATGGTGGATTATTTTGTCATTTTGGAGAGACCAAAACAATCGACTTATTGAAGGAGAACCTTTACTGGCTTAGTTTAGCCAAGATTGTCCATAAGGTAATCAATAATGGTGAAGGGTGCAAGAGGGCTAAGGGGAAGAGAGAATTACATGGAGAATATATGCCTTTACCTACACCAACCTCATCTTGGATTGACTTTAGCATGGACTTTATCCTAAAGTTGCCCCAGACATTTAGAGGAAAAGATTCAATCTTTGTTGTTGGACTGCTTCAACAAAATTATACACTTCATCTCATTCCATCGAAGTAATGATGCTTTATATATTGTTGATTTGTTTTTGCAAGAAATTGTTTGATTGCATACAGGGTTAAAGACCATTATTTCAAATCGGGATACCAAATTTTTGAGCTATTTCTTGAAGACCCTTTAGATAAGACTTAGAACTAAGCTTGTGTTCAGCTTTAGTAGCTACCCTCAGACTGATGGTCAAATTAAAGTAATGAATAGGATGCTAAGCAATTTACTCTGAGCTGGTATAGGAAAGATTTTGAAAGATTGGGATTTATGTCTACTAGTTGTAGAGTTTGTATACAACTAAATAGTCTATAGTACCATTGAAAAGACCCCTTTTGAGGTCGTTTATGGCCTCAATCCTAAAATTCCCCTAGACCTAATCGGTATCCCCATAGTTGCTGAAGAGAGTCAATTTGGAGTTGCTTGAGCCTAAGAATTACAAAAGCTACACCAGTTCGTAGCAAAGAAGATCACCAAGTTCAATCAGAAATAGTAAGAGATCAATAGTTGTAGCCGCAGAATTATTTCCTTCAAGCCAAATAAACTTAGTATGGATTCACCTTAATCAAGAAAGATTTATGCACCTAAGATAGAATAAGCTATCTTCATGAGTTGATGGTCAATTCAAAGTTCTGAAAAAAATAGACCGCAATACCTACCGGTTTGAATTACTCAAAAGTTATGGTGTTTCCTCCACTTTCAATATATCTAACTTGATTCCCTACTAATTAAAAGACGATCCAATAGATATTAGAATATAGCAGTTGTAGGAAACTCCTTTGGATTTGAGGACCAATCCTTTTAACCCTTAGGCAAATGATAGGAATTAACTCCTTAGACCAGTCACACGTAATTAAGCTAGAGGACTACAAAGGCTTGAATGAAGAATAATAACTCGAAACCCTATTCAGGACGAGGATTCTTATCCTAACCTCAACCTTTCACATTTTTGCTAACCTGAATACCAAACTCTAATAAGGACCGATATAGTTCCTGAGATGCTGAGCAAATGTACCCACTTTTCGAGCAACTACATACATTGCCAAGCTTATACCATGATCTAGGTAGTTCCTGAGTTGACCAGCATCAAACCCCTATCCAAGTTGAGTTGCTTAAATACCCGACCAAGAAAGGATAAGAATATCCTTCAATACCCAAACTTTGACCCAGACCAGACCGGACCAAGTTGGCCATAATTGTAGACCCCTTTTTGACCTCATTTGAATTATACTCTACCAATGCCAAGCCACCTCAGGAATCGCTTTGGCAAAACCAACTATGCTTTAGACCACCACCCACTATTTGACACACGTCATTTGGCCTATTGTTTTAATATGATTCTTTACTTTTTTGTACAGTGTATTATTTACCATTCGTACCCTTTTAAGAATGTTTTAAGAATCTTTTGTACATTTTCCATTTTGTCTTTCCCTTATTTAATGTAAATATTAGTTAAGGTCACATAAATACCTTACTTCCTCGTACATAGATAATACATTACATTATTGATTATCATAAGTTTTCTTTTTAAGCAACCTTAGTGTTCATAATCTCTCTTAGTTCTTATATATTTTTTTTAGCAAAGAATAACGGTGAGTGATTCTAGTTCAGCTTGTAAGTCATATTTGTCAAGCCCTATTTCGTTTTTCCTTAATTTAACTTATATTAAGCCTAGCCAGTTTAATATAAATTATTTAACATTAAATTAAGGAAACATTTTTCTTAAAAAATATATTTTTTAACAAATTGGAATCACCAACCAATTAAAATGTTAAAAAATGAAATTAGGGTTTTTGGGTAAGAAAACCTTAATTTGGCCACTGATCTACGGATTTTCTTAAAAAAATAATTTTATAAAATTAATCAGAAAAACTAAGTTTGGGGGATAACATATTAAAACTAAGTCACCATGTAAAAATAAAAAAAAATCAATTAATAGGCTTTATTTTTTATAATTTTTCTAATAATACTAAGATATACACAAATATGCAAAGTATAACTAAAATGAATTTTTTATTATTTTTTTATTACGAATTTTTTTAAAAAAAGGGATTTTTTTTTTATATACGGTTGCTCTGAAGGTGTTTATGTACCTGCTAGTCGGAATCAAATCAACATAGTTCTTTTTAGAAAATATTTAGTGGATGGATTTTTTTAAATTTAAAAATCAAGTCAGATTTACGTTTATTTAACCATTCATTATTAAAAAAAAAACCTAAAAAGATTTAATTTCACAAATATATTTAAAAAAAAAACCTAACTAACTAAATCTTTTTGGAAACTCTGATTAAGATTTTTTTTTTTAAATCATTATGTATCAAAATTAATCTTTTCTAACTCCTACATACAAGATATACTAAGATAAGATATGTATCTTTTTCGAAGATACGGATCTTGGAGAAAAGATACGCTATTTTTCAAAAAATGTAATTTATAAAAAAAATTCAATATATTTAAAAAATATAGCAAATGATATGGCAATTAAAAAATATATAAAAAAACTTGCACTAAAAAAATTAGTAAAATAAGTTAATTAAATAAAAAACAGAATAATTAAAGAAAGTAATATATATATATATATATTTTACCTAAACAAATTGAGTCGCGCATGATTGGCGTATTCCTATTATAGACTGCGTGAAGCTATGTCAATGTGGGGCATAAGTGAAGTTCTATTTGTGATCGTCCCAATTGTGTGTGTGTGAGTGAAAATAGAGTACAAGCATATATGTATATTTAACCAATGCATATGTGCTCTTTGACCACAGACTATATGTGTGTATATCCTTTGACCGTGCTATATGTATTAGTGAGGGGGTTGTGTGTGTTTGTCAAATGTGTGGGTATGTATGTTTGTGTTGATTGAGCGAACTGTATGGGGTTGTGAAAGTTAGAATGTGTGTGTACAAGTGTGGGACAGTGTAGGGACGTATCAGTTAGGTGATGAGGGGCAGTATGTCCTTGCGTATTAGTGAGCTATGAGTGGTTGGTACAGTAGTGTGTGGTGTGTATGATATTGTGTGTATATGGCATGTATATGTGTTTGGTGTGAGGGAGAATGTGTTAATGCGTGGTTGAGGCAGTGTTCGGTGGTTTCGTGTAGCAGTGAAGTGATCAAGTGTGAGGGAGTGTGTGCAATCAAGTGAAATACGGCAAGTGATCAGTATGGGTAAATGTAAAAAACATAGGCTATGTGCTGATGAGTTATATTACATGTTGAGGATTGTGGAAAATGTAACCAAACTTCATTGTCGAATTCCTATTTATAAGCCATACAATTGAATCTTTTGAACATTTTTAGATATAAATTTAATATTAACAAACCTTAAATACGAAAGAAATGATAACAAATCTTAGATATAGAATATACGATTTAGATTTTTTAAAGATTCAACCTAGTTTCTACAAACCTTATTTTAATTTAGGCTTTTTTATCTTTCAGGCCTGACTTAATCCAACTTGATTTAGCTTAAAACCCAATTAATAAATATTAAGTTTATTTTAGCCCAATATAAGTTAAATAAAAAAATACTTTATAATGGACTGGATTAAAAAATATTTTAATGAAACCTGATCCTTTAATGACTTAAAATTTATTAAATTGAGTGTGCACCATTATCCGATTTAATCCTAAATAACTCGACTAGATTTGACTTAACTCGATAAGACTTTAATGCTTTATTTTTTCAATTTTATTTTTTTTAATTTATTATTATTATTATTATTATTATTATTATTATTTAATAATTTATTTTCTTTCTCTCTTTTTTTTTTTCTTTTTTCTTTTTTCTTTTCAAACCTAGTCCAATAAAAATACTAAAATAAAAACGACAAAAATGAGGTGTTCACAGTTACCCCTCTTTATAGTGAAATTCAATTCGAACTTCGCTACAAAGACAAAAGGGATACCTATTTTTGTTGAATCCTATTTTAAACTAATAGAATAAGAATTATTACCCTGAATGGTCAGGTGAACACTGTTCTATTATCTTGAAAGGTCAACGTAAAGAATAAACAATCCGTCTTGCAATAAACGGGGCAAAGGAATGAGAAACTCGTCTTTCAAGGACGGGTCAAACGAATAAGAAGTCTATTTTGAAAGGACAACACAAAGGAATAAGAAGCCCATCTTGAAAGGATGGGGTAAATAAATAAGAAGGCTTATCTTGAAATGATAAGACTAAAAATTTAAGGCGATTAGAAGGCCGTCATAAAAGGATGGGGCAAAAAGGAGCCCATCTTAAAAGGATAGGTTAAAAGGTTAAGGGGCATATCTTGAAAGGATAGAGCAAAATATTTAAGGTGCTTATCTTAAAAGGATAGGGCTAAAGGATTAAGGGTGCCTATTTTGAAATAATATGGTTGAGAATAAAGGGGCCCATCTTGAAAGGATGGGGCAAAAGATTATAGTACCTATCTTAAAAGGATAGAGCAAAAGACTAGGGTGCCTATTTTGAAAGAATAGGGCAAAAGAATAAGGTGCCTATTTTAAAAGAATATGGCAAAAGATTAGAGGACCTATCATAAAAGGATAGGAGAAAAAAAATTAAGGAAGCCCGTCTTGAAAGGACGAGGTAAACAGATTAAGGGACCCATCTTGAAATAACAGGGCAAAAAGGATGGGAGGCCCATCTTAAACGAATAAGGCTAAAGGATTAAAGGGCTTATCTTAAAAGGATAGGGTAAAAGATTAGATGACCTATCTTAAAAGGATAGGGAAAGTGTTTAGAGGGCTTATCTTAAAAGGATCGAGAAAGTGGTTAGGAGGCTTATCTTGAAGGGACGAAGCAAAAGTAGTTAAAGGGCCCAACTTGAAAGGTCGAGGTAAAAATAAGTACCGTACGGGAAAACTGATGTTCTTAAAAGAATAATTAGCTTCTCAAAAGGATAGATCTTTTAAAGAAAACAACTTAACAAAAGGGTTTAAAGGCGTTGCTAATTGTTTTTTTTTTATCCTCGGATGACTGAAGTTCCTTGATGTAGGATGATAAAAGTTCTTATAGCAAAACTTTTTGAACTTTGAACACAAGATAACTAAAATTCTCAAAATTCCTGGGATAGTCTAAGCTCTTAGCATGATGACAAAGGTTCTTGAATATTCTTTTCATAGGATGCTCGAAGCTCTTGAATATTCTCACACTATAGGATAATCAAAGTTCGTGAACTAAGGACGATGAAGACTCTTGGATTAAATAACTTAAGTTCCTAAGGAAGGATGATTAAGGTTCTTGAATCATTAGATAACCCAAGTTCCTAAGATAAGGATAACTAAGACACCTGTTAAGATGACTAAAGTTCCAAAAGGATCATTAAGGTTCTTGAAATACCTTTAAGGGATTGCTGAAGTTCCTAATTCTAGTGTAACTAAAGCTCACATTGCAAATTCTCAAATTTTTCACTTTTTGAAACTTAAAGGAAAAACTGTGTTTTTTATTGAAAAAAAAAATTGTTCTTTTTCTTGCTAATAAATAACGAAATTACATCGACTTTGAATGTTACAAATAAGCAGTATGCTTATTCTTTTGGCCCATTGGTCATTCATTCTTTATCTTTAATTACTCGTCTACCATGATGATGGAAAAAAACTTCAACTGAACACCTTGTTCTTCTTATTTTAGGGAATTCCCATTTGATTTTGGGGTGAAGTGCTTCCCCGGCCCTTAAGGCATGCTTGACTTTTGCAACCATAAGTTTTATACCAGAAAAGGTATCCCAATTATTTGAATTGTTTAGTTAAAGAGGACTTTCTCATACTCTCAAATAGTTTGTTTTCGCTTTTAACTACGATTCCAAAAATTATGGTCAGTCTTATAACTGACATACTTTGATTGATTTGATAGGTCTTTTCCTCAAGGTTGTAACGTAGGCTTTTGGTCATTAGCTTAAACAAAAAGGGATATAGATGTATTTGGACAATTTTGAAAAATTAATATCTCAATCTGGGTCTACGAGTTAAGAACCTTAAAGGGAAAATGGTAGGATGGGCTTACCCCAATTTTACAAGTAATGATTGTTAAGATAAGTCAATTTCTTCAGTTAAAAGAACTTTGTTAAGGGTGGTATAATAGGTAGGATCACATAATTAAAGTTTCATTCCTTCTTTATGCTTTGAAGGATATTTAGGGAAAACTCAGGTCCTTAATTTTGAAATTCATAGGTTTAACTTTTCTAACTCGAGCCCTAGGCCCTTGAAGAGCTTTTAAGCTATCCTTTGGGATATGATCACCTTACTTTTATTTTCTTCTTTTTTCATTTTTTTTTAAATTTTTCTCTCTTTTTCTTTTTTTCATTTTTTTTTTCATTTTTTCTTCTTTTAGCTTATTTTCAAATGTGATCACCTTTTATGTGTCTAAGTTTCCGCTTGAAGAAATTGATGACCCTAAAACCATGAGCTTAAAGTGTATACGACCAGTGAAGAAGGGTATGGCTTTAAGGGGAGTGTTTGAGAAAGATCAATGGCCTTGCAATATTTGAATGAGTGTATGGATTTGAGTGAAATGTATAGCTGGGAACTCTTTTTCATGCTAAAGAAATCGAGTTATCAATGACAATTATTGCTCATGAATTGACATGACTGAAGTAAGCACAAGTTAGCTTATCCCTTCTCTCTAAAGTTAATGGCCCTTACCTCCTGATTGCCCCGGTGTGAGGTGGTTCTCGATAGGATTAATTTTAAGAAAAATCCCTAAAAGGCTCAAATGGGCTTGTAAGGGATAAAAATGTTTAGGGAGTGAAATGAATTCCTATCATCCTTTCAATTCATGTATCACATGTAATATAGACTTCTTTTAAGGAATGAGTCTTATCTTCACTTTCATGTCTCTTAATTCTTAGAGTGTTTTAGGGTCAATGTTTGGGATTAGAGATCACCTCTTGTCATTTTAAATGCTTCAAACAATGAGATACTTTCATCAGTTTGATAATGAAACCTTTTATGTTTTGTTTACCCTTATCTGCCTTATTCTCATTAGATAAGACTATATATTTCGTGATGCTTCAACAGGTCACATGCCCTTTTACCTTAAAAGAATTGCCCTTGTAGACTCAATTAAATGGGTTCTTTTATTACCTCCTAACCTAGGCTCATTCATAGTGGAGATAAACTTTGTATTCTGTTTTAGGGTTTAAGCAGGTAGGCTAGTTTTTGTAGAGCGAGTGTTCAAGACCTTCTAGACTTAGAAAGGATTAGTGTTTATGGACAAAGCTATGGGTGAAGTTAGTAGGCCATATGTTGAAGGTTTTTTTTTTTTTAGCTCAAAATGGGTTCAAATAGATGGGAAGATCTATGATTTGTGTTTAGGCTTTTGTTTTTAAGGGTTTTGAAAAGGTTTGATAGTAAGCTTCTCTTTAAGGGTTGTGTTTAGCTTAGGCTTTTCTTGAGGATAGGCTGCATCTCCACCATTTTCATTTATTAATTTCCAATGTGCTTTCCCCTTTTGCCCCTCAATATTAGGTTTAACTCATAGGCGACACAGCCTTTTGGGCTTAGAATGAGTGACTACCAGGATTAAGCTTGGGCCACAGTTGTTGTTGTTAGTTGTCTTCACTTAAAAAATGAATGGCTATGGGATTTAGAAAAATGGACTCAACCGCTTAAAAATAATAACTCAAAGTCCATAAAACTCGTACTTGTTAGTAGATTTTTTTTCTTTGAAAAATTTATGAATTTTTTTAAAAAACTTTATTCTAAAAAAAAGCGTTTGAAAACACTTATATTATGAAACCACTTGTGTTACAAACGCGGTTACCAACATCTCCTAACTTATTGAAATAATTGAAAACGTTAGAGAATTGACAAGAAAGAGCAGTTATTTTACAAAGTTAACAACCGAGGTAATGACTTATTTACAAGTAAAAATTCTTGAAAAACCTTAAAGGATGATAAGGAGAATCGATGCTATTGATGACTAAATTGCTAACATATTCTAAAGAAAATAAAAAGCTTGAAGTGACATGATGAGGACGACAAAGCTTCAAAGGAAATAACTGGTAATTGAAGGGTTATAATTTTACAAGAAGCGTGTCTAATGTTAAAAATGTTATAATTTAATGTGAATATGTAAAAAACACATATAATACAAGAAATAAAAACGATTAAAGAGAAACAAGCATTAGCAAAAATAAAATCAAATATAAAAAATACAGTATGCTACACACGCATGTAATGCAATAGGGGTCGATAATTAATAAATTATAGGAATTATTATGAACCTACGGTCGAAGAGTACCCTTATATATAAATAGATCTGAAATAAGATTTAAAAAGAAATGAAGCTTATGAATACTTATATATAAGGGTTACTAACTTTTAATTTCCCCTTTATTTTGAAAAAGAATGACGAACAAACAGCAAATTAATCAAGCTCTTCCTATAATTTAAAAATGACCGCTCCTTTTTTAAAAAGAATGATGTAGGAGGGTAAGGTTTATGGGTCTTAGGACTTATGGTTTCAAGGATTTCCAAATAAAAGCCCAATGGACTACATCAAAACCTAAGTGGGCTCGCTTATTACCTCCAGGCGGGGGTAAAGACCCTAGCGACTCGAGGGTTATACAATGGTAACCCATCCTAAGTTCCTAAGGTAGCCTAAGTTCGGCTACATCTAAGTATGCAAATGGTTATTAATAAACAAAACCTCCCCAAATCCTCAATACAGGCCCATTGAGCCAGGTTTTTTTCTTAAAGCCTGCATCATTAAAAATCAGTTAGTACAACTATAATACAATAAAAGAAAAATAATAAAAAACCCATCAATTAATTTTTAATTTTTATATAGGAAGGAGTGGCCAATTTTGTTGAGCCATATTTCTTTTTCCTTAATTCAACTTATATTAAGTCTAGCCTGCTTATATAAATTACTCGACATTAAATTAAGGAAAATTTTTTCTTTAAAAAAAAGTTTTTAAAAAATATTTTTTAACAAATTGGAATTGCCAACCAGTTAAACTAGTAAAAAATGAAATTAGGGTTTATGGGTGAGAAAACCCTAATTTAGCTACTAATTTATAGATTTTCTTAAAAAAAAATAATTTTAGAAAATCAACCCGAAATACTAAGTTTGGTTGCTAACCTATTAAGATTAAGTCGTCATGTAAAAATAAAAAAAAAATCAATTAACTTGCTTTATTTTTTATAATTTTTCTATGAACACTAAGATATACACAAATCTGCAAAATATAACTAAAACAAAATTTTTATTACTAATTTTTCAAGAAAAAGGGAAAAAGTTTTTTTTTTTTTTTTTTATATACAGTTGCCCCAAAGGTGCCTACGTACTTGCTAGTTGAAATCAAACTAACATTGTTCTTTTTAGAAAATCTTTAGTGGGTAGATTTTTCAAAATTTCAAAATTAAGTCAGATTTACATTTATTTAACTATTCATTATTTTTTTTAAAAAGAAATTTCACGAATCTATTTTAAAAAAAACCTAACTAACTAATTTTTTTTGAAAACTTCGATTAAGATTTTTCTTTCTTTTTTTTTTTTAAATCATTCATGTCAAAATTGATCTTTTTTAAATCCTATATACTAAGATAAGATATGTATCTTCTTTCAAGATACGGATCGGAGAAAATACATGCTATTTTTTTTAAAAAAAAATGCAATTTATCAAAAAAATTCAAATTATCTAAAAAATATAGTAAACAATATGACAATTAAAAAAAAAATAGAAACAACTAGCACTAAAGAAAACAAATTAGGAAAATAAGTTAATTAAATAAAAAACAAAATAATTAAAGAAAATAATTTTTTTTTTTACCTAAACAAGTTGAGTTGCATGTGATTAGCGTGTTTGTGTTGTAGACTGCATGAAGCTGTGTTCGTATGGGGCATGCGTGAAGTTGTGTTTGTGATCATCCTGATTGTGTGTATGTGAGTGAAAATAAAGTGCAAGCATGCGCATATATTTAACTAGTATATGTGTGCTCTTTGACCATGGACTATATGTGCATGTATCCTTTGACCGTGCTGTATGTGTCAATGAGGGGACTGTGTGTGTTTATCAGATGCATAGGTGTGTGTGTTTATGTTAACTGAATGAGCTGTGTGGAGTCATGAGAATTAGAATGTGTGTATACAAGTGTAGGACGGTGTGGGGACATGTCAGTCAGGTGAATGAGGGGCAATGTATGCTTACATGTTAGTGAGTTATGAGTGGTTGGTGCAGTAGTGTGTGGCATGTATATGTGTTTGGTGTGAGGGAGAGTGTGTTAATGCGTGGTCAAGGTAGTGTTCAATGGTTTCGTGCAATAGTGTAGTGATCAAGTGTGAAGAAGTGTATGTAGTCAAGTGACGTATCGTAAGTAATCAGTATGAGTGAATGTAAAAATGTAGGTTGTGTAATGATGAGTTATATTACATGTTGAGGATCGTAGAAAACGTGGCTAAACTTCAATGTCAAATTCATATTTATAAGCTATACGATTGAATCTTTTGAACCTTTTTAGATATAGATTTAATTTTAGCAAACCTTAGATACAGTAATAAATCCCAGATATAGAAGATGTGATTTAGATTCTTTGAAGATTCAACCTAGAATCTAGAAACCCTATTTTAATTTGGGCTTTTTATCTTTTAGGCCCGACTCAATTCAACTTGATTTAGCCCAATAACCCATTTAATAAATCCTAAATTTATTTTAGCTCAATATAAGTTAGATAAAAATCTACTTTATATCAGATTGGACTAAAAAAATATTTTAATGAAGCCTGATTCTTTAAAGACTTAAAATTTATTAAATTGAATGTGCACTATTATCCGATTCAACCCTAAATGACTCAACTCGACTTGATATGACTTGACACTTTATTTTTTTATTATTTTTTCAATTTTCATTTTTTTGTTATTATTATTATTTATTTGTTCTTTTAATTATTATTTTTTAATTATTTATTTTCTTTCTCTCTCTTTTTTTTTCTTTTTTTTTTTTCAAAATTGGCTCAATGAAAATACTAAAATAAAAATGACAAAAATTGGTGTTTACAATATCAAGTGTTTTGATTAAGTTGAGTAAGATCATTTTATGTGTTATATTTGATTAGTAGTTGCCTGGGTTTTCTAACCCCTTTTATTTTCTTTCGTTCTTGTTTGTTGTGGTGTTTCTCCATATGTACAACCCCGAAAGCGCATTACTTTGTCTCCCTTACCATAGTACCATCCCTTGAGCTAAGACAGTAATATAAAAGCCCACAATAGATTTTTCCATGCTCCCTAGTTCTTGTAGCCTGTTTAACAAAGTACACAGCCAATAAAACTGCCATATTCATAGGACACTATTATATCATGCTGTACAAAGACAATAACTCAAAAGTGTTCAAGACACTAGTACTCTGCCCATGTCCCACTATCATATGAGAAATCAACCAATGAACCATTCTATACTTAGGACACTTTATAATGGACGCCTTGCTAGACTTCACAATATATGGGTAAGATCGAGTGATTTGCTTCTAGAATTGTAAAGCTAAAACTCTACGAAGTAAGCAATAGGGAGATCATGAAATTCTCAAGTCTAGACATATTCTTTACTATACAATCCCATATAAACTCCAAACTTTGTGATAGTAATATGGTAGGCATAGCCATTAACTCGGAATCTCATCTGCCTCTTAGCTCCATATCGTTCTCCATAAGGCTTCTCTAGTTGTAAAGTGCAGAAGAACTCAAGGGTAAGTTCTTGCCAGATTTAGGCCTGAAGCATCAATAGCTTCTCTTAAGGTTCAATAGAGACCATCGCTTGAACTTGCTCTACTAAGTTCAATTGTTTAGTCACTCCCTAATCCAAATAAAGTGTTTCTCCAAATGTACAATTTTGAAACAACTAAAACCTCTTTTAGGCAATTTCATCCTAAAATCGTAACATGGGATGGACTGGAGGTTCGATAGCCACTGATGATTGAAGAAAGTGCAGCGTATGTGAGGATGAAGTTGAAGCGATGGATTTATCCTTCCTCTTTACTTGAAGTTTATCTCTTGGTTCCATCTTCCTATCCAAAAAGAAACAAGTTTTAAGTCAAATTTTTGGTACACAAGAGCTTCCCCACACTTAAAACAAAAAGATAGACAAAAAATTATAACTAAGTATGGAAAATCAAACACCATAGTCTAATGAGGAATTTTGTCGAACGCTTGGTGAGCATACATGATATAGTTGTTTTCTTGAGAAAAACTCCATGCAATCCTACAACTAATGACACAAGAGTAATTCCTAGCATACTTAACACATGATTCTTCAATTGAATGGATCAATAACACTTTTAATTTTGATGAAACCCTAAAGGCTAAAGTGAGGAAGATAAAGAATAATTCATGTTAATCAAGAAAATCTAACATCTCAAATCGCGAACTCAAACTTCCCATACATGGGATTGTGTACTATAAGTGACACGATTGTATCACAAATTATGTATTTCAAATCCAAAAATGGCACCTAATTTGAACAATATGGCCGTGTCTTCTATGATCCATACTTCAAACACTCAAAACATTTGTAAAACTACTTCAATCCCATAAAGAAATTAGAATAATGCAAAAGCCCTAAGTTGACATCAAGATCAAACGTGCAAAAAATCAATTTATCTAAGAAAATTAGCAACAAGCACAATGAGGAAAGAGGTTAAGATACATACCTTATTCTTGGAGTGAGTTTGAAGTAAAACTGAAGATGGATGTGGTTTTTGCACAAAATAGTGTTATCTAGGGCATGGAGGTATGTGTTCTCATGTAAAGAGAAAAAGATGAGAGTGAAAGTTTTCTGATTTTTGGCAAAGTGAAATAAAATAGCAGCTGCATAAGCCTTTTATATGATGTATGATACGGTTGAGAGACATGATTATGTCTCCCAAGTCATATCATAAGCTGTGGATGCTCAACTTGTTTGCTATTGCAAGTGGCAAGGTTTAGAGACACAACCGTGTCTCTCTAACCGTGTAACGTACCAAGCATTGTGCTCAAAACTCATTGCTCTTAGTGATACGGGTAAAGACATAAGTATATATTTGCCCATGTAACTTATTATGAATGCACGAGGATTATTGCCCTGCAACCGATACGGGTAGAGACATGACTGTATTTCTTGCCCGTATAACTTACTATACTCATCTTTTTTTTTTAATCAAAGAAAATAAGGCAAAGACTAAAATGTGTAAAAATAAAAGAAAATAAGTAAATAAATAAAGCAAAAAAAAAAAATGCTAAATCAAATTATAAACATGGGTTACCTCCCAAAAGTGTTATATTTAACATCAATAGCTTGACAGAAAGCATGACTGAATTACCTTCATCTCGGTTACCTCTTGGCCATTGGGCATGAAAATTCCCTTATCTAGTTCTATGACTTCCATTGAATTTCTTTTTATTATGCCACTTATCAAACTCATGTAGCTTAAGTTTCTTCTTTTTGTTCACTTTCCACTTAGATTCAGTGATCGTCAGTTGCTTTGAGCTCCTCACTACAAAAGCATGATCCAAACAATCTCTTGATTGTTTTCGTTCTAGTATAGATGGTTTCTCTTTGGGATGTTCTAACTTTTCTTCCTTTGGTTTACAGAATGGTTTAAATATCTTCTTTACCATAGTAGGTTGATTAGCTCTCAACTGAACTACAACTTTAGAATGATAAAGGGTTTTCACCATCTCTTCGTTTCCTTTTTCTAAGCAATGAGTCAAGGGTTTCTGGGCAAGAGTTTTTTGCGAACATTTAGTAACAATGGCATTTGATGGATTGCCAACCTCAAGACCTCTCACCTAAGCTCGCCTCAAGGGTCTATAAGGTCTTGTAAAAAGGATACAGTCTTCTCAGCTTGGCTAAGATGAGCTTCGGTATTAGGAAGGCTTGCTATTGAACTCTTTGTGAGGCTAGCTTAGATGCACCCTACTTTGCTTTGCTACCAATACAGATGCCGAGCTTACAATTCTTCCTAGCACGGCTAACCTGGTGTCGAGGTCTTTGACCCTGACCTCTAAGCCTTTCTTTGCCAACCTATTCCTGCATTTGAGTAGCTTAGCTCAGTACTTTACTGCCCTACGTACGGAAGCAATAATATCGCCCAATCTATCATAACTTTTCTGATATTTGTATTATATTCTCCTTTTGTCCTTAGTCACATTTATCCCTTTTAGTTTATACTAGGATTATTTGTTTTCGCATTATCCTTTTTTGTAATTTCTATCATTGTCTTATTGCCCTAAGAACTTGCTACAAATAGTCCCTTATCATTGTAGCTGAAGTCATTAGATTATTACCAATGAATATTCCTTTCTTTTATCTTGCCAGAAACCCTTTGTAAGTTACAACCCTTACATTCTTATCTAATCTTATTAATAGCTCAAGGTTAGTGGAAAGTGAACCTTAATTTTTTACTTGTGAGTAATAATAAGTAGAGGCTAAATCATGTAGTGTTCCTTAGTGTGTTATATCCAGCGAGTAGCTTCACGAAGATACTGGAACTTACAACCGACCATTTTGTGCTTTCTTTGATATCTTGAGGAACTCATTCAATCATCCATGGTAAGACCTTATGATAACTTAGCTCCAAAGAACATCATATATTCTCGGTATCAGAGCTTGAGGTTATGATCGAGAGCTAAGTGTTTATAGTGACAAGTTTATTGTGAGTAATATACATACCCTATTGTACTCTGTTTCTTTATTTCAAAACAGAGCAAGTTGTTAGAGTTGCCATGCGATGTAGTGTTCAGTAGTGTTATGTGGCATCTTTTGTTGGGTTGTGAACTTGTTGAAATTTTGTTGTGAGAATGTTGAATCCCCATGTACAGTGAGAGATTGTTGATGTTAAGAGTGATGTACATAGTCATGGTCATGTTGAACAATCGATTCCTCGAACTATGGATGAATAAATACAGAACCTCACCACCATTGTGACCAACTTGGTTGTATCTATACAAAGACTAGTGGAAACTTGAACGTTGAGTATGTTCAAGGTGTGGGAGATAGGCTAAGAGGGCAAATAGTGGAAATTTGTGCTCTTGATGCTATGAATGCACCACTAACTCAATCTCACTGAGCTAAATGACCTACAAGATGAAGAGTTAATCTGGAAGAAGTTGATAACGATGAGGAAGAAGAGCAATTTCTTGAGTATGACAAGCATGAGCTTCAAGCTCCTTAAGGGATTAAGAACATGAAAATACTGGTTCTAAGCCTCTTTAGAATAAGAAGTGTAGATGAGTACATAGATTGGGAAGACAAGGTAGAGAAAATTTTTGACTTATATGACTATGAGGATGCTATCTAAATTTGAGTTGCTACTTTAGAGTTTTTTAGATATGTAGCAATGTGGTGGAAGGAATTACAGACTACGCATTAGCAAGTATGATCGTGTCACTTTTTGTATGCTACTCTGTTCAACTTAAAAATCCTCCCTGCAATAGACATAGTCATGTTATTTTCAAACTTTATAACCTCTTCATTTTAACTCCAAATTAAGTAAAACTCGTTTTTATTTTCTCGTTTTCTTCCAAAGAACGTTTCAAAACATAGAAATCAAGATTTTATTCATTTAAGTATCATTTTCTTAAAATAAACCAAAATTATAAGGAAAGTCATTAAAAATCACTATATTTAATATATTCAATTGAGAGCTTATCAACAATTTTCTCTAATATGCATCCATTATTGTCTTAAGATCTGTCCCTGAACATTATGAGTGAGACACTTTCCGATGTCTTCAAGGGCTTAAGCAAAGCAGCCGATCTGTAGATTAGAATGTTCATGAATTTTAGTTATTGATCGTTTGATGTGATTTTAATGAGCTAAAAGCACTAACCATCGTGAGATTCATATCTAGTTTGCGACTTAACATTGGAAACATAGTAGAAGTATAGAGGATAGGGACTTTAGTGAAATACTAGGCTAAAACTTAAGAGAGGGGGTGGATTAAGTTTTAAGGATAAATTAATCTTCTTTTCAAAATTAAGCACTAGATGCAATAATGAGTATAATCAAAATAATAATAAACTAATAATAAGTGCAAAAATTAAAAGAGATACGGATAGAGAAGATCAAGCTTGGATTTAACATGGAGTTTAAACTACCCCATACTCTTTACACACACATGATGCCTCCAATCGATGACTTCACACCACTTGATTGATTTCTCAATTCAAGCTCTAAGAGCTACACATACACAAACTTGATTACATAAGTTTTACATTCACAACTCTCAACACAAATCATAATCTCAACTCACAACACAAAACTCAATCTCAAAGATTATTGGTTTAGTCCTTTTAACTTTCAGTACTTTGCAACTAATAGTTCACAAGCACTATACTTCAAATCTCTATAAATGTTGACAAATTAAGGTATAAGAGACAATGAGAATAATATATAATAAGAGTACAAAAGAATGTTGGAATATTGCAATAAAAGATCAACTATCTATTGTCCTTAGTCAGGTTGTTGAGCATTTATAACAACTTTTTAAAAACTTCCTATTACTATGCATTATATGTTCCAATGGCTAGTTGAAAGAGGCTTATCGTCATGACAATATCACATTCTTACCATCATGTTGGTAAGACAAACAACTACCGGTAAGTCTACCATCATGCCAGTTTTATGAATAGAATGTAATCCAACTTCTAATCCAAGCCACTTTATCGTCAAGCTAGTAACACTTTAGAGTTGTTAAGCCAATAGGCTATTTTCACCTATTTTCATCTTTCAAACACAACGTATACAATATAACTATAAAGTTCATCATTTTTAAGGATCATCACATCTCTTAAATCAAATATATTAACGAGTTGATTGACATTTAATTATTTGGCAAGATAGTTAGTGCTTTTCAGTTGACTCACATATAATCACATGTTAGACTAAACTCTTTGGTTTTTGTTCTTATTAAAATCAACTAATGAACTCTAAGTTCAACATTTAGACGAAACAATATGCATTACCCAGCAAGTGGAACGGTAAAGGCAAGCTTAGCTTAGCCAAGCTCAACCTACCCAACCTGGATATGGCCGAGCTCTTTATAGTTCCAAAGTGGACCAACGTAGCTAAGCTCCGAGTAAACCTGATGATAGCCAAGGTAAAGCTAAGGTCGAGAAGCATAAGGTCAAGAATGACCAAGGTTAAAGCTTAGGATGAAAGACCAAGGAAATTAAATGTTTTAAATGTCTTAGCTTTAGATATGTTGCTAACTAGTATCTAAATCAATGTGTAACAACTATAAAGGTTAAGACCCTACAGATCAAGGCGGAGAGTGTAAGTGAAGGAGAATAGGAGATAGATGTAGGGCATTTGTTGGAAGAGTTCCAAGAAGACCTTAACATCCTGACCTGACTTGAATCTTGGCGTCCTTGCTACTGATGAGAATGAATAAAGTGAAAATCTCTTCTAACTAACTACCGTACGAATGGCAATTTTCATGCCTTAATCATAGATAGAAGGAGTTGTAATAATGTGGTAGCACAAGGAGTGGTAAAGACCTTGAAGTTGCCGACCTATTTTCATCCCCAACCTTACAAGATCCACTAACTCAATGAGGAAGGTGGACTCCTAGTTATGAAGCAGGTAAGAGTATTGATCTCTATAGGGATAGATATAAGGATGAGTTGCTGTGTGACATCCTACCAATGTATGCCTTATACATACTTCTTAGTCGACCTTGATTATTTGACTTAAGGGTCCTTTACGATGGATATACGAACACTTACATAACTCAGAAGAATGACAAGAAAGTAGTATTAACCTCCATGAACCTTAAAGAAGTTTAGGAATCCTAAGTTAAGATCTCTATGTCTTTATAGAAGAAGTCCTTGGTGATTTCTCTAAGGAAGTTAAGACGAAAGAGCATGTCTTCCTATTGTTAGGAGACCACTTGAGTTGAAGGAGGACGGGGCTCTACTAACCAATGTGCAAGCCTTACTCTGAGATTTTGTCAACTTATTTTCAGACAAGCTACCCCAAAGGTTACCCTTACTTAGAGGTATCTAACACTGTATCAACCTCCAACCTAGAATGGCTTTGCTGAATTGACCTGCCTATAGGCTCAATCCCAAGTAGGCAGTCAAACTTTAGAAATAAGTTGATGAGCTGATTGACAGAAGGTATGTTTGATAAAGCATGTGCCTTTATGTCGTGCTTGCTGTTCTAGTGCCAAAGATGGATGGCTCTTAGTAGATTGCATTGATAACCGAGCTATTAACAAGATCACCATCAAGTACAAATATCCAATACCTCGATTGGATGACATATTGGATGAATTACATGGTGCTTGATTCTTTTCGAAGGTAGATTTGAAGAGTGGCTACCACTAGATCAGAATGAAACGATGAGACTAGTGCAAGACAACTTTCAAAACGAAGGATGGTCTCTTTGAGTGGTTGGTAATGCCTTTTGGACTGACTAATGTACTGAGTACTTTTATGCGACTCATGAATTATATCTTGAGATCATTAATTAGTAACTAGATTGTGGTATATTTTTATGACATTTTGGTATATAGTACCAACCTCTCATTTCATGTCGAGCACTTGAGAGTTGTGTTTAATATCCTGAGAGTTAGATACTTGTTTGGTAACTTGAAGAAATGTGTGTTCTATTGAAGTGAGGTTGTGTTTCTTGGATATGTTGTGTCTAATGGAGGTATTTGAGTTGACGATGAGAAAATCCAAGTTATACTTAATTGGCTTACACTAACCTGTATTATAGATGTGAGAAGCTTCCGTAGTCTAGCATCATTTTATCTGCGGTTTATCCAGAACTTTAGTTCTATAGCTTCACCTTTAATCGAGCTGACCAAGAAGAATTCAAGGTTTAAGCGGTTAGATAAGGCTTGGTAGAGCTTTAAGTAGATAAAGTCTAAGTCAACATTTGCCCTTGTGCTTGCATTCTTATATTTTGATAAGGTCTTTTAATTAGAGTATGATGCCCTAGGAGTTAGCATTGGTGTAGTCCTCATGCAAGAGCGCCGACTTATCGCGTACTTTAGTGAAAAGCTCAATGGTGCTGCTCTGAACTATTCAATATATGACCAAGAGTTCTATACTCTTATCCGAGCTCTTCAAAATTGACATCACTACTTATTACCTCGAGAATTCATTACCTACATAGATCTTGAATCCCTTAAACACTTACGAGGTCAATGGAAGCTCTCCCGACGTTATGTCAAATGGGTATAATTCTTGAAAACTTTTTGCTTTGTAATCAAGTACAAGAAATGGAGTTCTAATGATGTAGCTAATGCCTTATCATGTTGACATGTGTTTATTATAACTTTACAAGCTTGAGTACTAGGATTTGGTACCCTTTTTGATCAATATGAGCAAGATCCCTACTTTGGATCCATAGTGGTCAAGTGCAGTTATGGAGGTGTTGTGGATGGGTTCTATCTGAACTAAGGGTTTCTAATGAAGGGTGGATGTATATGTATACCTAACAACTAGGCTTGAGAACTATTAGTTTAGGAAGCTCATGTAGGAGGTCTAATTAGCCACTTTAGGAAAAAAAAGAACGTTCGAACTGTTGAAGGAGCATTTCTATTAGCCAGGGATGGTGAAGAATGTGTCTTAGAATGGTGTAAGGTGTGCAAGTAAGCCAAAGGAAGGAAGGAAGGAACCCTATGGGGAATATATACCATTATATATGCCTGATTGGCCCTAGACCGACCTAAGAATGGACCTCATGCTTGGACTACCCTAAATAGCATAGAAACATGATTCCTTCATGTTTATTGTTGATTGGTTCAGCAAAATAAGCTACTTCGTTCCTAGCTATAAGACTAATGATGCTTTATATGTTGCTAATCTCTTTTTCTAGGAGATTGTACGACTTCATAGAGTCCCTAGAAGTATTGTTTTTAATTGAGATCTAAAGTTCATAATCTTCCTTTGGTAGACCTTATGATGAAGATCAACTCCAAGCTAATGTTTAGTACCTCCTATCACCTTTAAATGGATGGTTATGCCAAAGTGGTAAATAAGACTGTTGGTAGTCCATTGTGAACAACTATTGGGGATAATCTACATGATTGGGATTTATGTATGCTATCATCAAATTTGCCTACAACCGCTCCACCCATAACTCGATAAGAAAGTTACCCTTCAAGGCTGTCTATAGAATTACCCAAACTTACCCTTGGACATGATTAACAGCTTCACCTCCAGAAAAGAAAGTCAGTTGGACTTGTAGCGCACCGAGGAATTTCAAAGACTACATAAGAAGGTCGCCGAACAGCTAACCAAAACAATCGCCCAACAGCGAAAGCAAGGAAACAGAGGTAGAAATAGCATTGTCTATAGCCTTGAAGACTTGTTTAGGTTTACCTCAGTAAAGAATGATTTCTATGGAAGAGAAAAAATAGGCTATGCCTTAGGTTGGATGGCCTGTTCAAGGTTCTACAATGGATTAATGACAATGCTTATGAGTTAGAGATGCTAGAAGGATATGGAGTATCACTAACCTTCAATGTTTCTAATCTGACACCTTATGTACCGGTAAGAGAAGCCAACTAAGATTTGAAGGTAAATCTTCAACAACCTTGAGAAGCTGATGGACTATTGACTTTAGGACCTATTGCCCGAGCTCGTCTCAAGGGTCTACAAGGTTTTGTAAGAAGGATACAATCTTCTTAGCTTGGTTAGAATGAGCTCTAGTATCAAGAAAGCCTGCTGTTGAACTTATGAGCCTAGCTTAGACGTACCTTCCTCTACTTTACTACCAACATAGATGCCAAGCTCACAATTCCTTCCAACGTGGCCAACTTGCCTAGTGTTGAGGTCCCTAACCTTAACCTCCATTCTCTGCTAACCTATTTTTACATCTGAATAGCTCAACTCCAATACTTCACTGCCTTATGTATGGATGCAATAACAACCCCCCTATTTGTCATAAATTTTCTAACATTTGTATTATATTCTCTTTTTATCCTTTGTTACATTTACTACTTTTAATTCGTATTACGAATCTTTCTTTTTGCATTCCCCTTTTTTGTAATTTCTATCATTGTCTTGTTGCCCTAGGGACTTACTATAAATAGTCCCTTATCATTGTAGCTGAAATCTTCAGATTATTACTAATGAATATTCCTTTCTTCTGTCTTACTAGAAACCCTCTTTAAGTTACAACCAACCCCTATACTCTTATCTAATCTTGTTAGTGGCTCGAGATTAGTAGCGAGTAGACCTTAGTTCTTTACTTGTGCATAATATTAAGTAGAAGCTAAGCTGTGTGGTGTTCCTCGATGCATCATATTTGGTGAGCAACTTCATGAAGCTACTAGAACTTCCAACCAATCATTTTGTACTCTTCAATATCTTAAAGGACCCGTTCAATCCTCCACGGTAAGACCTTCTCATAAGTTAGCTCTAAGACACATCACCATCAACATCATAGCTTATGCCCATAAGGATTGTGCATTGAATCTGAAATTTGGAAAACAATTTCTTTATTTCCAATCCCTAAGATGAACTTACGCTTACTGACTATACAGCCTTAGTAGTAGCTAGGAAGGGTTCACTCAAAATCAATCGTACCTTAAGATCCTCATCTACATAAAGGATAACAAAATCTACAGGAAAAATGAACTTATCTACTCACACCAAAACATCCTCTATGATGCCTTATGATATGTGATAGACCTATCAGCTAATTAAAGGCACAAGCGTATTGGTTTAGGTTCTCTTAACCCTAACTTTTTGAACAATTTATATGGCATCAAATTAATATTAGCTCATAAGTCTGCTAAAGCGTTATCTACTAACAAGTTTCTAATCACACACAGAAGAGTAAGACTCCCTAGGTCTTTTAACTTCTTTCGCAGCTTTTTCTGGAAAAGTATTGAACATTCCTTATTCAGTGTGATAATTGAAAGATCCTCCAACTTTCTCTTATTCGACAAAAGACCCTTTAAGAACTTTGCATACTTTAGCATTTGCAATAAAGCTTGAGAAATTTACCAAACAATTTATTTTGATTTGTGCGATCTTGTTTAAGATGCTATAGATACGTAATGGATAGCTTATACTCCTTTACTTTAAGTGGGTTTGTATTCTCTTTTGATCTTAGTGGATTTGCACTTTCCTTACCCTTGACCTCTACTTCCTTCTCAAATACTTCTGCACTATCCCTCTTCTCAACTTGTAGCTCTTTTCCACTTCTTAAGGTTACTATATTGATATGTTCCCTAGGGTTTGCTTCAATGTTCCCAAGCAAAGACCCTTGTTGCCGTTCATTTAACATCCTTGCAAGGTGTCCAATCTAATTTTCTAAGTTATGCATGAAAGCCTCTTGATTTCAGAAGGATGTCTCAATTTGTTGCATCCTACCTTCATTAGTCTGAATGTACCTTTCTAAGAGACTCTAATTTCTTCTCTAGGGATAGTTGGGAAGCTACAGACTATTGAAACCTAGGTGGGGACAATTTTGATCTTTATGAAGGTTGATTCTTTGTCTACCACTGCTGACCTTGACTTTGATTCTGATTTCCTCATGAAAAACTTGGGTAATCTCTCCATCCTGAATTGCAGGTGTTATTATATGGGTTATACTAGGGCCTTGAGGATTTCCTCAGAAAATTAGCTTGCTCCATCTATTCAATACTTATAAATCTTTCCTGGTAAAAGCTGTTGGGGCTGAATTGAGGTTATTGAAAATCAACTGAGAGTGAGTTGATCTTTTTACTCAACATCTCTATTGTAGTGGCAAAAGAATGAATTGCATCTAATTATAATATACTGGTAACTCTTTGCCTTTCCTTGGGGTTTTCCCATTGATAGTTGTTCATGGCCATCCCTTAAATCAAATTTTGAACTTACTCAGGCATCTTCATGTTTAGTGTAAACCACCCCCTACCCCCACCCCCCAATTGCCGTGTCTATCATTTACTTTGTACAAGGGTTGGGACCGTCATAGAAAGTTTGGATTTCCATCCAAAGGGGGAGGCCATGATTACTAATACTAACTATTTCTTTGTTATTTAACCAGTAAATTCAAATTCAAAAAACTAAAATAAATTAAACTAAATTACTACTAATGACTACCTAACAACTAATCAAGACTCAACTAAAGAAATTAATTAAGAAAGTAATTAATTCAGAAAATTGACTCAAGATTTAATGACGTATCTAGATCTTGCTTCCCCTAGAATTAAACATGGGACTTCTACAAAAAATAATTCAATTCTATCTCTAATTTCTTTGATTGAAAGAATTCTCTAATAAAATCAATAACTTTCTCAAGTTTATTAATTATAATCTTTAAATTACCTATTAGAATTTCTTCTCAATAGCATAATTAAAAATCGCATTAAAGAACAATGAATTCCCATAAAAATATCAATCAAGAACAAAAAAAAACTTTGCAACTTTTCTCTAATCTTGCAATAATCTTCATTAATTTTGCTTACAGTTAATCATACAAGTAATCTATCGATTTTCTTATACATATTAAGTATTAGATCAATACCTTAGAAATATCAATCTAAAACAATTAAATAACATACAATTGAATCAAAGAAAATAAAGATTTTCATTAAATCTAATAAACTCAGCATTATATGGCAATCTTATATTTCACAAAACTTAAATATAATGAAATTACACATAATTTATGGTAAAAGAGCAGTCTTGAATTAAATCTAATGAAAGCATGTAAATAAAAGCCATGAAAACTAAAAAATCTCTAGAATCTTAAATTTTAGAGTGTGTTGCTTTTAAATGTGTTTCTGCCCTTAAAGTTTTTCTAAAAGTCATATAAAAAAGTGCGTCAAAAATCACTAAGGAGGCCTTTTATAATGCTTGCATTCTTTTACTCTTCGTTGCAAGTGACATGACCAAATGGCACGGTTGTATCATTAATTGTATCCTAAATGTCACGCCTCGAAGCAGCAGAGTCGTAACAGCTCCGCCGTGTAAACTATCTTAAGATAGAAGTTGGCCTTACAACCGTTATCTTAGACCTGATCTACACAAGGCGTCCACGACTAACCTGCTTTGAAGTAAACAGTTTGTAATTTAAATAAATCATTTAGCTAAAAAAGTGAGGAAATGTATATATACACTATAATTCAGTTATTGTAATTAAAGTTTACAATAATTCTCCGTAATATATTTCTTAGTTATTACATTATTTAGAAATGAAAAGTAATTCTAAAATAAAAGCTTAGACCTTAAAAATATGTGTTTATTCTTCAATGTTTTTCCTCACTCTCTAGGATCTAGCAGTTGCTAGCTTCAGAGTAGTTGTTTGCCATTTCTTAACCAGCACCTACACGACGTCTATAGGGATGTGAGTAACCACAGCTCAGTAAGTTAGGATGGAGGACTTAAAACTATACCATAAATATAACAAGGTTTTCAATCAACTTATTAGGTGCAATGCATGTTCAAGCAAATGCCATTGCACGACGTTGTTCTGCCCATTGTGAGATTAGAGAAATTGCGCCTGCTCTAATCCGGTTGAGGAGTTGTCATTAATGTAACGACTCATAACCAAACCCAGACTTGTGCAATGGAGACCTCGCTCCTCCCGTGACTACCTTCGAACCATTGACTTTACCCTCACCGCGACCTCTTCTCCTGTCACTTAGTTCGACTGAGGATGAAGAAGGGACCATTATGCAATCCTGCGTTATCCCTTTCGAAGAGGTCGGTATTTGGCCAGAGAGTCCTAAGTTCCCCTAATGGGTTGTCATGTAGATCCGATTATGATAATAGGTCGTACATTTGATTAGGTCTAGTTTAGGGTGATCGATCATTTCATACAAATCTTAAAATACAAGCCAGGACAATAAACAGAATCATAGCATCACTCATAATCAAGCACATGCACACATCCAATTATCTAATAAGCACAACTAAGCATAATTTTAAGCCTCCAAAATACAGCATTGTATTAATCCCAACTTACTTGGACTCCTCGCTCACTCACTCGAGGTCCAACTTGTTCAGGCCATCGCCGATCATCCCTATAACACAACACGTGGTTTCAGTTTTTCTTATAACTATTATAGGTTCGTTTTATTCTATAACGCTTATTGTTATGTGTTGTTTAGGGTTTGATATGAATAATTATCTAGGTCTTAAGTCTTTTACAATTATTTTAGGTTTGGGGTTAGGTTCAGGTTCGGTTTCTGCATCAATTTCTAAATTAGGTTTTAATTCGATTTCTAAGTATTATTTTATACTCAAACCCTAGAAATTCGTTTCAACTCATAATGTGAAATTAATCACATTACTTCCCGATCTCCTAAATATCATCATTACCTCTAATTAGTATTTTATTCTACCCGGTACACTTAAATCCTTATTAGTGTACCAAATTTACTCCTAGTGTGAGAAATTTTTTATATTTTTTATATAATTACATAAATTTAAGTTTCCTATCAAATTTATTGCATATTTTTATTATTATCATACTATCAATTTTTATTTTAATATTTTCTATTTATTATATTTCTAATAATTGTATATTATGTATTATTATTTATTAGGTACATAATACATATCTAATATTTTTATCACTCTAATTACTATCTCCCAATATTAATTATCATTTCAAAATGTCTAAATTCATCCTAAATCAGATTTTACACCTAATTACCCTAATTTACAAAATTAACTTAAAATGTACTATTTTTCCATATTACTTATTTACTACATAATTAACCTAATAATTACATCTAACACCCTAAATGCTACAAGTATCATACTCCATCTGATTTCGACATTCTAAAACATATACTTATTTACTAAATCAGTAATTATCCATTTAATTACTTTATTAACCCTAAATTATCCATTTTGTTCCCCATTTTAAGCCTAAAAGTTATCTAAAAATTTCAAAAATTAATTTTTGAAAACGAGCTTCATAGCACTGTTATATATCATCTAAGTGGTTTACACAAAAATTTTGGGTTCAAAACTATATTCTTAAGGTCATTTATTTCTAAACTGAAACATGCTCGGTTTTGTACGATTTCTTAAGGACCCTATATCACGAGACATATTTTAATTAAAATAATATTTTTCCTAAAAACTACATACAAAAATATATTAGAATAACAAAATTCATAATTTTTTAATAATATTTACTATTTTTACAAAATTACACAAAATCGGGCTGGAAATCAAACTCACCCGATCTAGGTAGCTCCAGCTACCGCCAGCTACGGTGGCCTTGTCGGCCGATCTGGGCGCTGCCACTACTGTGTGGTGGTAATGGTCGTCCACTCCCAGCTGCTCGTCTGACGTAGGTTCCCTTTAAAGGCCTTAATTGCACAGTTTTTCCTATTTTTTTTAACCTAAAATTTTCTCAATTTTCACCTCTCCCTAATTTTCTCTGATTTCTAACTGTCCAAATGAGCTTTTGAATTTTTCTTACAATTTATAGGGTTTTAGGAAAATTATTGTACATTAATGAGACAAGACAAGTGCCTTATCTTTTTTTTTTCCCACTTTCTATTTGTTGCATTTTAATTGGTTGATTTTTTTTCTTCAATATCTGATTGCTACGGCCCACTTCTGGACTTTTTCTTATTTTTCTTGATTTTTTCTTAATTAATTATGAATTTTCTTTAATTATTTCTTATTATTTTAGTACATTTCCCATATTTTAAGTAATTACGCGTATTTCTACATACATGTAAATTCATACATAGTATAAATAAATATTTATAAATATTATTTAGGTTATTTTATGATTTTTAATATACATATAATTTACCTCTAGCGATTCGTTAATTATCAAAATACATTTTACGCATTTTCGATAAATAACGAGTTATATACTTAAAATTTAGAATTTTTATATTCTTTTATTTTATTACTTATTTTTTTAAATTCAAACTTATGGGATCATTTTACTAATATTTCTAGCTTTACTTTATAATTTAGGCTCAATCGGGTCCTTCAACCGATCGAAACCTCGAATGGCTAGTTTTGGGGCTTACACTAACGATATACCAAATCTCAACAAATCTTCAAAAATCCTTCTAAAATCTGCTATTGGCATGACTTAGGACATGATTGTGTCACTTTTTGTATGCTACTCTATTCAACTTAAAAATCCTTCCTGCAACAGATATAGTCATTTTATTTCCAAACTTTATAACCTCTTCATTTTAACTCTAAATCAAGTGAAACTTGTATTTATTTTCTCTTTTTCTTCTAAAGAACATTTCAAAACCTAAAAATCAAGATTTTACTCATTTAAGTATCATTTTCTTAAAATAAACCAAAATTTCAAGGAAAGTTATTAAAAATCACTATATTTAATATATTTAATTGAGAGCTTATCAACAATTTTCTCTAATTTGCATCCATTATTATCTTAAGGTTTTCTCAAAGTAAAGAGGGGAAAAAAATGCATTGTGGGAGATGGGGTTCTTGATTGCCTAATTTGAAGCTTACAGTATGTTCACATTATCTCAACCAAATGATTTTAGGTCTCTATAAATTTTGATTTAAACTTGTTGATAGCCTTTATTGTAACAGAATCAATTTTTGTAAAGAAACTATTGCAAACTGCAATGGAATGGTGATAGGGAATCTAGAAAAATAAAGTGCCAATCCTTGTGTTTTGTTGTTGAGATGATGATTTGAAAATGTAGAAAAAGAAAGAGAGAAATTAAATGTGTACGGCATAAATGATGGTAAATAATGGCAATTAATGAATGACTAACCCTAAGAATAATACTATCTAGATAGAAAATATGGAATATGCCAAATCATTCAAATAGGATAATCTAGCAATAATTTGAAAACTTTATGGTTGAAACAAATTGAGAATAACAATAAAAATAAATAAATGAAAACAAATAGACCCCTTTGATAAATCATCTATGATCTCTCTTAACCAGTATTGCATCTCCGATGTTTATACCTATCTTAGTTCTTCCATTGCTCTTGTTTCAATTTCCCTCTTCATTTTCATTTTTAAATTTCTCTTCCTTTGTCTTCTCAATCTTCTTCTTCAAGAAAATATAGATTTGTGTCTGTAGATGTAAGGGTCCGATAGGTATGGTCACGTACATGCTATGTGAATAGCATATTGCGTGAGTAATGTGTTATACGTAGCTTAAGCAAAGCGAAGCGAGAATGACACTTGAAGGGATAATTATGTCACAAAAAGATAAGCGGAAGGAACTAGCAATCTTAATATTTCAAATGCATAAGTGTAGATAAGGTAGTCTTAGGGAACTTTTGGCATTTACCTTGTAGCTTAACTAAGTGAGATTAAATCTTTACCCGAATTACTTGTTTGATCGTGGAGAGCTAAGTCCTTGCAAAGCAATGTTGTCTCTTTGTTCTCTCTAAGAGTTGCAAATAAGGAGGAAAGGCTGAGTATTTGTAGGATCTTAGGTAAGATAGTATCTGTCTGATCATTAAGGTGATTAACGGATGAGATGAAGTTTGCTCAATTCATGATTATCTAAAATGAGTTAGCTAATGGGCTTAAGGTCAGTAACTTTCCTCATGAGTACATTAGCTTGCTCAAGAAAGGTTAGATGCGGACGGATCGGTTCAACGATTCTTGTTCTGAACCTACTAAGCTAATTCTCCATTGATTATCCCAACATGGACTGGACTCCTTAGACCTTGTCTCTTAGCTAGCTTAGGAAGTTAAGCCCAAATAAATTTTAGCCCTCTACATTTTGCCCCCTGACTAAAATTCTTGAATGGAGTTTAAGTATTTTGAGTATTAATTATTGCTTTTAGATAGCTAGGTCACTACTCGATGCACACGCATAGTAAAGAATTGCACTACTACCATGGGTGCTCACACAGTTGAGAACTTTATTTAGTTTAGTGATAGTACTACAAATTTACTTATTATATATGTTTAGTGAAAAAGTTTGCAACACCGTCTGTCAGCACACATTGTTTTAGTCATGCTGGAGTGACATTACCCCCACATAAATATATTAAATAAATCTCCAATACTTATATGGACTCTCTTCACACAAGCCAATTACTCTTGTCTCTTTAGATTAAATTCGTGTACCAGCTTTGCATCTGCTACTTGAATTGATCTCTTGCTTTCGATCCACTAAGATGAACCAGCAAATTACTTATGATGGGATATGTTTGCTCTAACGGAAAAGGGGGTTCTTGGATAAGACTAATGGCTTTGTGATTGCCATCATCCTTTTCTTTAATTACATATCATGATGAGTTGACCTCATGACTTCCAATGGACATCCCAAATAGTGCTGGTATAGAAATGTTCCCAACATGTATTCACTTTTCTTTGGCAAACTTCACTAATGAGGAATATATATATTTTCAATGACACGTATTAGAACGTCCATTAATTAGTGGAAAATACATATACCCGTATGCATTAACTTCCTTAATTCATGTTGGACAAGCCAAACTTCCACACTGTCACATTGATTAGACCTCCTAGCTCAATAGATACATGTACCATGAACCTTTGACAATCCACATTAAAATCACGGACCGCACCTTGTGTGATTTCTCCATTATGCATTATATATGCGTGTATATATATAATATTATTTTAATTTTTGGTTGAACCTGAGAAGACGTGACTTGATTGCTTCTTTCGCTGGCTTCTTGCGGTACGGGGCAAAAGAAGGCATGATTTGAATCATATAACACCCTGGCATATCTTCTTCCTTGTTGAAAATTTGCAATAGAGAGATTTCCCTAAATCTTCTTCTTCTTTTTATTTTGAGTCTTCAGCTTGCTACGTCCTTACTCCATATCATAATTCATATCTTGTTTTAAATAAGAATCACTTAGAGGAAAAAAAAAAAAGGCTTCATCAAATCATCCAAGTTTTCCAAATATCAAAAATTAAATCTTTGAACATGATCTTCCCAAGCACATCATGTTGGCTAGCCACTGATTCTTTTTTAATCTAAGCTTTGCATTACTCAAACTCCCGATCGTCGATAGATGGGTACGAATGCTTAAAATGCTATACTCCTACGGGGACAAGCATTGAGTAACTTCACTGTCGATATCAAGCAAATAGAAAAGAAATGCTATACTCCATGGGAGACAAGCATTAATAAATTATTAGAAGAAAAACCAGTAGCGGCTCTGACCAATATGTTGTATATCTTAGGACTTGCGATGTCTCGTCTGCTTTTGTCAAACTTGGCTCGATCTAAACAGTAGTGAGCAACTTGTTATCTCTTCTTCGTATCCCTTTTCAAATTTGTTTCTTCGGTTATCATGGAGTTGCCATGACAAGGGATAATAGCATAACCCATCGACAATCAGAAGAAGACATTGATCTCCAATTCTTCTCAACAGTGGCCAATCCACGGTTGGTTTGCTTCAACCGATCATGACGGGTTCTTTTTCGTTAATTTATTTATTTTTTTATTCTTTGCCAAATTACTACCACCGACCCGAGTTCTTACGCATCAAAGGTACGAGCTTTTTCTTTCCCTGGTAGTTTCTTTTATATAATCTTCCTCTTAATTAAGAATCGAGACATCTTCTTTCCATATTCAAAATAAAGTTTGATATTTCCTTCAAGGCTCATTATAGCAAACTGACTTGTCATCTCCGCAAGTGAGATCTCTTCTCTTAAGTTATTTAACACCATATTTTTGTCATGAACTTTGGCTTATGATACAACCATTGCTCTTTTTTTTTTTTTTTTTTTTTACCCTTAGCTTTCAATACTTAGATGGTTCAAATAACACGACTTGGTCTCTCTCTCTCTATTATAGGAATAAGAAGATAGTAGTGTCCTTCGACTCTTTGAATTGCACAAAGTCCCCCTATTACCTAGTAGCGAATCTGACTCGTACTGGCAATAGTGGTGTAGCTTTTATAACTTGTCAAGTATGAGTTTCTCCATTTATGAACATGGAAAAAGAAATAAAGAATAATCTAAGTTAAAGCACAGAGGTAGTAAAGTAGAATGACTTATTAGTGCATCAAGATGGATGCTCACCATCAATACGTAGTTAGACAAGACTATTTTGAAAGACATATTTTGGGAGAAGACGAAACACTGAGAAGTCTACGCAACACTTTGCATTGATGGTGAGCTATAGTTTATCGAGCATAAGTCTTGTGTTGATTCTATAGGTACTACAAGGAGAGATTTAGTATTGTGCTTTAGAACGGGAGCAGAGAGTTGCCTCTCCTTTTAACACCCAATTTGTATTTTTGAAGGAGCCAACCTCTAGATGAGATAATTGGGTGAAGTACATTGAAGAGAAGTTGAAATATGCATTTCTTTTGAAGAAGACTAAAGCCTTGTATGCTATTACCACTTCTACTCAATTTTGGTTCCCACATATGAGTAGAATGGAAGCACGATAGGCCATTATTTTGGGGTAAGGTATCCAAAGTTTCTAGAGACATTATTTACAGATATTCATAATTCAACACCACTACAAGCATTGTAAGAGTTCTCCCATTATTTGGATGTTTTGCTTCAATTGTTCTCGTATGTCTTATCTTACTAATTTCTTCCCTTATTCTTACAACTGTAGTATCATAATAAATAATGCCCCCGATTAATCTTAATACCTTTCAAAGTTAGCTAAGAGGTTTCCTGTTAGGGGACTGACTTCCAACTAGCAAGCTTCAAGCATAGCAAGTCTTAACAGGCTTTTAGCATAGCAGGCCTTGAGCGAGCAAGCCTTAAGAACATTAGGCTTTACATGGAGGAGCCCTGAGTAAGAAAGGCTTAAGTGTAACATGCCTCAACCATAGTGAGAATCTTGCTCAATAGGCCTTAAATGAAGTAGGTCCCAATAGACCTTAAGCACAACAAGACTTGCGTACTGTAAGCATTAATAGGCTTCATGTGTAGCAATCTTATTCTGCAGTAAACCTTAGCAGGACCGTAGGATTAGCATTATTATGTCAGTATTCTAATTTCAGAATCAAAAGGAGAGAGTTGCCTTTCTCTTATCCCCTATTTTCCTTCCTTAGGAAGGTATAACTTAGATAGGTATACAAGTGGATTGTATCACCATAAAGCTATAGTATATGGTTTCTCTTGAAGAAGATTGACATCCTTATTACCATCATTACTTTCACTCGATTGTGGTCCCTATGTGAGTGAGATGGAAGCATGGTAGGCTAGAATCTACTATTACATTACTGCTTCCATTAAACAACAATTCCTGCACGAGCACCAGATGCTAAAGCATTGCCTAAGTTTAAGGCATGAGAGCCAAGATGCTAGGCCATTACTTAGCACTTAAGGCATAAGAGCCAAGATAGTAGGGCATTGCTTAGGCTTAAGATGTAAGAGCTAAGATGTTAGGGCATTGCTAGGGCTTGAGGTATAGAAGTTGAGATATCAAGTTGTTGCTTAGGCTTGAGGCATGAGAGTCAAGATACTAAGGCATTGCCTAGGCTTGAGCCATGAGAGCCAAGATGCCAAGGTATTGCCAATGCTTATGGTAAGAGAGTGGAGACCTTAAGGCATTGTCTAGGTATAATACATAAGGGACGAAATGCTAAAGTGTCGCCTATGCTTGAGGTGTAGAGCTAAGTTGCTAGGATATCGTCTGGGCTTGAAGTGTAGAAGTCGAGATGTCAGTGTATCGCTTAGGCTTAAAACGTGGAAGTCAAGATATTAGGGCATTACTTGGGCTTAAGGTGTAGAAGCTAAGATACTAAGGCATTACCTAGGCCTTAGGCATGAAAGTCGAGATGCCAGGGCATTGCTTGAACTTTATAATGCAGCAGCAGCGAGGTTAGAAACCAGAATGGATATTCGAGGTTCAAGTGGGTAAGAAGAACATGAAGTAAAATGGGAGTATTTGACGATGAATGTGTATGGATATCACATACTAAGACATAAACACAATTAGGGGTTGAGCTCAAAATAGGGTTCGATACAACTTACGAACACTAAATGTCACTTAAGTTTCAAATGAGAAGTTAGATGCGACTCACTAACTCGCTTAAATGAAGGCTTTACCATAATTATAAGGGCAAGATTGATAAAGACATAAGAGAGATTAAAGAGTAAAGCACACTCAATAATTTGGCGATGCCAGCTTTAAAAGCTCAAGGATGACTTTGCTCGATAAGAGGAAAGTTCCAAGCATGGGAATATTCTTCACTATTTGATTGTTGTTATTTGCTAATTACAATTGTTGCTATTTATAGGAAGTCCTAAAACCCTAGTTGCAAAAATGTAAATAATGTACAAGGCCTTAAACCCTAAAGAATGAGCCCATAATTAAGAATAAAGAAAATATGTACAAGAATACAAAGTTATGTGTTTAATAGAACAAGTCGGTATGTAGTCGTTTGGCTTGTTCAAGAAAGAGTAGGATTCGAACTGGATGGGGTTAGCAATTGGATGTTCGGGTTCGAGGAAGAGTCTTTGAAGTCTCACAGTATTTGGTCGAGACACCCGAAAGGTCAGCCCATAATTGTTAAGTCCTAAGATTAGTTGGCACAAGTCTCTCTATGTCGTATTGAATGGAACTTAGGCCTCTAACTTTCAGCAACGTGCTCTCTTAACTTCTTGATAGATGATAGGCCTAATGCCGAATGTTTGCTTTTCTACCTCTCGGTCGTTCGACAACTGCTAGGCCTCGGCATAAATTGTTCGGCCTTGACTTCGAGATAGTCATAGGTTGATTCCTATCACTTTAGGCATAGAAGCCAAGATGCCAGGCATTACCTCGGCTTGAGGGGGCAAGAGTTAAGATGCTAGGGTGTCGTTTGAGCTTGAGGCATGAGAGCTAGGATGTTGGGACATTACGAGGCTAGAGGAGTAGAAGCCGATATGCCAAGGCATTACTTGGGCTTTAAGAGAGTAAGATATGAAATATAGAGATGAGTATTAACTAGCAAAATCTATTCCTTATTTACAAAAGTAATGCCATATCTTAAACCAACACCCCCCCCCCCCCCCTTTTTTTAATTTTCATGCCTAACAAATCATTAATCACTTTTATAACACTCATGTGGTACTACATGGGTATCATAGCTTGGGAGTAGGTTGCTACAAATGTCATTATCTTCTATAACAAGCTCTCCATTTTGAATTCTTTCATGGAATATCTTGCTTAAGCTTTAGCAATCCTTAATAGGATGATTTATTGTTCTATGAAGCCAACAATATTTAGGATTCCTTCTTTCATTCTCCGTAGGTTATCGTTCAACTTTTAGAAACTTAATAGCTTCATCTTGCAGCTAAGCATCAAGGATGGCATATACTTTGCTCATTGGGCATAAATCGAAGGAGCTTCTACATCTTTCTTAGGTCTCTTATTGGTATTAAAGTTCTCACTCCCAATCGAAGACACAAATGCTACCCATTTATTGAGCTTGCTACTTTCCTCTTGTTGCCTTGTAACAAAGTTGTTTGTCCTTCATGCATTTTTAACGAGTGCTGTGAAAGAACACAAGGAGATGTTCACTAAGTGTTTAGCATACTTAAATAACTTCCCTTGGATGCAGATCTTCACTAGCTCTCTTTTATCATAGATATCTTGAAAGTTTAGGGCGTATTCTCTAAAGTACTCATATAATCCATCAAATCCTTTTTCGGGTTCTATCGTGTTCTTACTATGCCTATAATTGTTAACCGTTTCTAAGTAAAGAAAAGTTTCTTTAAGAAGAGCTTGCACATAGTACCTCATGAATCAACCGACCTCGTAGGGATGTTAACATACTAGGTGTATGCTTTCTGTATCAATGACTTAGAGAACTCTCTAAGCTTTAAATCATTATCGATCCCATAAGGCTCTAAAATTTCAATAAATTTTAGCAAGAGTTCCTTGGCACTTCCCTTCTTGCCATCGAACTGCATGAATTTAAGACTTACATAGTCTTTGAGGTATGGCTTCACTACAATGCATTGATGATATGGGTTTTTAGCTTTAATACTCTTATAGACAAATTAGCTTATATTTCCTTCATATAAACGTCCAAGTCTTCCGTTGTTATAAAGGAAGTCCTCGGGGCAGAGGCTGTGGATGTAAGAAGTGGAGTAACAACAGCATTAAGATAGGAAGTAGATCCACCCAAAGTTAGGATGGTAGGATTGGATAGAAGAGTAGGCACATGTGAGGATGAAGATTCGCCTAACTAGACTCTTACATTCTCTATTGCAAGGGTTGATTGTTGTGCAGGATTTGGTAAGGGCATCTAGTCAACCCTTCCTTAATGGTAATCTTCTTCAATAGCTAGAGGGTTAGAGTTGAGCTAGTAATGCCTGGCTATGCAGTAGTAGTAGGGTTTGGCAAAGGCATGCTTTATTGCATAGTATTATGGCAACTAGCTTAGTCAGGAGGGGTTGGAACATAGTCATGAACTGATTTAACTAGTGTTCTTAGGTAGTGGGAGTAGATTCTACTTGGTAAGCTCAACAATAGTATTGAGCTTTTGGGATGTAGTATTAGACAGTGTCAGTTTTTCTCTTCCTAGGAGGTGTCATATCTTTGTAATCACTCTTCCCTAACGGAGTTGCCAAAACGTAGATGTAGAGGTTTGACAGGAGTAGTCATATGCATGCTGCATAAGTAACGTATTACACATGACTTGAGCAAAGTGAAGCGAGAATGACACATGAAGGGATTATTAGGTGAAAAGGAGGCAGGGAGAAGGAATGGGCAATCTTAATATCTCAAATGCATAAATAATAAGCAAGACAGTCTTAGGGGATCTTAGGCATTCACCTTAAAGCTGGAGTAAGTAGGATCAATTCTTTGCCTAAATTACTTGTTTGATCTTAGAGAGCTGAGTCCTTGTAGAGTAATGTTGTCTCTCTATTCTCTCTAAGAGATGTGAATGAGGAGGAAAGGTTTGGTATTTAGAGGATCTTAAGCAAGATAGCACCCGTCGGATCACTTAGATGATCAACGGATGAGATGAAGATTACTCAATTTATGGTTATTTAGAATGAGCTAGCTAACAGGCCTTAGGCTAGTAATCTTCCTCATGAGTGCATGAGCCTACCTAAGAAATGTTGGATGTAGACAAATCGGTCCAATAATCCTTATTTTGAGCCCACTAAGCCAATCCTCCTTTAATCATCCCAACATAAACCGAACTCCTTGGGTCCTGCCACTTAGCCTGGGGGAGTTAAGCCTAAATAAATTTTAGCCCTCTACAATGTCTTGTAAAACAAAATTATGCTTCTTAGCTAACATGGGAGAGAGTATTTTAAGAGGGATGGAGTGAATTTTAAGAAGAACAAATAGCTGTAATTTCTCCCAATGATTTCATTATTATCATCATTTATGGAAATCTTAACAACTACAATCAATTTCCCAACTACTAAGTTTTGTATAAAGTAAAAAATTAATATCTTAACATCAGTCATGGCTTGGATGAAAGATTATGGTAACATAGGAAAGAGAATTTTAAGAAGGATAAGAGTGAATTTTAAGAAGGATGGGAGTAGTCGTAATATCTCCTAACAATTTCACTATTATCGTTAGTTATGGAAATCCCAACTCCTACAATCAATTTGCCAACTACCAAGTTTTGTATAAAGTCGCAAATTAATGTCTTAACATTAATCATGGCATCCTAAGATTATTTTCCCAACTGCCTTGTTTTTGTATAAAGTAGCAAATGGATGTCCTTAATTTCAACATATAAACTTTTCTTTTTTTTTTGTGGGTGGGGGTGGTTTAGTAATGTTCAACATATAGACTTACTTTATAAACAATAGAGTCGAATGAAGGTAGATTGGGTTAATAATAATAGATAAAATTTGGTAACATTACCAAGGTCTAAATAGTAGAGAGAGACATACAAAAAGTAGCTTTTTTGTAAGAAAACACGATAATGAATAACAGAGAGAGAAAGGGATTTATGAATCGTGAAGTAGAATCTCATTTCAATCTATGAAAGAAGAAAAAAGAAGGATGAGCTATTAAAGTAAGGACTTATAAGGAGATCAACACTAACATATTAACTAATAAGTGAAGATTATAAAATTTTTAAAAATGCACAAATGACATTCAAACTATTGTCAAAATTTCAACATTAGAGATTTTTAGTTTTAGTAGGGGTTTAGATTTATAAACACATTTTTTTAAGTTATAAAAAGGTAAATTCATGTTTTAATAATTTAGAGAATTAAGGACAAATGATAATTTACCTAATAGTAAATACATGTAATTAAATAAGGTTCATATGAAGCTCTTATGCAATTCATTAAATTTTTAACAAATTTTGCATAGTTAGGTATAAATCTTCACATGTTCAGCTAAGGTCATCGTAGCATAGTGACCTAACCATCAATCTCCCAATAAGAATATGGTTCAATTCCCTACTCTCTTAAAGTTGTAATATTATAGTTGGGGAAAAAAATCACATATTATATTTAAGTGTCGAATTATTGCTCTTGTAATATGTGTTTTGTAATATTATGTCAATTAAACAATATTTTCATGTTTTTCTTTTGATAAGACAAATCAAGAAACAATAAGTAGATTTGTCAACAAGATTATGAGAAAAATAATGGTAACTTTTGAATTAATATTTACAAAAACTAAGATTTAGATATTAAATTACATTTATAAACATTATACATATATATATATATAAATAAAATATATAACCTCCACTATCAAAATAATAATGTCTTTTGTGCATTATCAAATATTATTAATTGTTTTAATAAGAATAGTTAGGCTCCTCATTATGTGGTAATTCATGGTTTTGTATTACCCTTTTCTCTTCCTAGATTTTTGTAAGATACTATTCATGGATTTATATTGAGCTAGAGTTTTTTTTGCATGTTTAATTAAACCATACTATCATTTCAAATTATTTTAATTTGTTTCAGTTTAATAATTTGAAATGCCTAAGAAAATTATTAAACAATAAGCGTGTTTAGGTGATTTCCCTTTCTAATCTTTTTCGAAACAAATTCAACCTCCTCTTTATTTTATATAAAACTAAAATTGGACCTACAAAGTTTTAAAACCCACTTGTCTCACTTCTTAATAACCTAAACTAAAAACTCTATTTTTCACTCCTTTTATGTCCTGTTGATAGGTTGTTTTAGACATATCTCTCCAAGCTTGACTAAACCTACCCATATCTCTGCCATTATAGTAAGACTTAAGTGCACAGGAGTTTCATCAACCTCACCAAAGATTATACTGAGTTACTAATTGCAAGTCCAACCTAACTAGAAGGAAGATATCTAAGCTCTTTGGTCTTAAGCCTTTAGGTGCAAGTTAACCAGGCCCAACCTAAGAGTTTAAATAGAGACTACGTATGGATAGTTTAGTAAATAAGATAAGTTACAACTATCACCAAATATTTCCCATTGAATCTGAAGCAAATCTCAAAAGCTTAAGCACCTTCCTAAAATAGCTTAGCCAATCCCCTATAAATCACCAAATAAAGGCTACCTAGTTTTGACGATATGATTTTGGTTTATTACTTTAGCTTATATTCATGTTATTTGTTGAAATGTTTGAACATTTTAAACTGGATCTAATAAAATACATGACTTGTAATTCTAAATTGGATCTACATAGCAACCTATTAAGAGAAATATTAGGGTTTTTCGGCCAAATACTGATTCCTTTGAAAGGGATAGCGCTAAATAACATAATGGGTCCCTTCTTCATCCTTAATCGAACTGAGTAATAGGTGAGGAGGTTACGACAAGGGTGAAGTCAATGGTTCAAAGGTAATCACAGGAGGAAGAGTATCTCCATTGCACAAGCTTGGGTTTAGTCTTGAGCTGTTGCATATACATGAAAACTTTTCAACTTAGATTTGAGCAGGTGTAATTTTTCTAATTTCACGATGAATCAGACAACATCATGAAATGGCATTTGCATGAACATATATTGCATCTAATTAATTTAGTTGATAACTTTGTTTATGTATGATGTATAGTTTTAAGTCTCTATTCCAACTTATTGAGCTGTTGATTGCTCACATCCCTATAAATGTTATTGTAGGTGCTAACTAAAAAACAGTTATATAATTACCTTAAAGTTAATAACTGCTAGATTTTGGGGAGTGAGGATATAAAACTAAGGATCAAATATACTATTAAGTTTGGATTTTATCTTTAAAGCTTTTAATATTAATTTATGTATTATTTAAGTAGATTATGATTAGGCTATTAAATCCCGTAAACATATTTAGATTATTTAGTGTAAATATGTATTTTTTATAATTACGTAGTTAAACAACATGTTTAATTTATGAATTGTTTACTTCAAAGTAGATTAGTCGTGGACGTCTTCTGTAAATCAGGTCTAAGACAGCGGCTGCAAGGTCAGCTTTTATCTTAGAATGGTTTGCATGACAGGACTGTTACGACTCTATCGCTTCGAGATGTGACAGTTTATTATCAATTGAGATGACTAGGTTAAATGGCATACTTAGAAAAGACAAATTGACACAACTTAGACCACTACCCTAGGTAGCTATAATAATAAAAACAATAATAATAGAACCTCCAGTAGGGGTCATCAACACATCATTGAATGCCCCGAAGGAGAAGGCCTATCAAGTCCACAAAGATTGATTGAGTTCATAAAGCTCAGCTAGCTTGATTAAAGCCTAACATTGCTAGTAGTTCACAAGCTTGTACGAGAAATGATTGAAAATAGACAACTTTCTCATTCTTGGATGAAGATCTAAAGTAAAGAGAGTTCAAATTTCCTTATGGTGATGCCTTTGTGATCGATGTGAGGATAACAAGGTTTGATGTCTACAAGATCTTAATTGATACAAGGTAGCTTAGTGGACATCATATTCAAATATGCATACGACAAGATGAAGCACAAGCTAAAGGTAAAGTTGAAGCCCTACAACCAAGGTCTTTTTGGTTTCAATAATCAGCCTGTACAAGTTGAGGGAATCATCACTCTCCCCTTAGAGTTAAGCGACGGGTACAATGTCATTAAACAACTTATGAAATTTCTAATGATGGATTTTTTGTTGTCCTATAATGTAATATTAGGTCAACTTAGTCAAAATACCTATATGATGATCTTTCAAGTTAACATGCCTCGAGGCCAAATTTCATACATCATTAGGGATTAGCATTTGTTGAAGAGATCAAGAATTGGCAAGGACCTTATGCTTAAAGGCCTCAAAAAGGGAAAAGGTCTTCAATGTAGAGATAAAATTGGAGGATAAGACAGGAAAAAGGGGAGAACCTACCTATGATAATGAAATTATCTAGCTTGGTATGGCGTAGAGTAGATCATAAGGACTATGATGTAAATGCCCACTAAGCTTAAACAACAACTTGTCAATTTCCTCTAATCCAATAGTGATATATTTTGCATGGTCACCATTCAACATGCCATGCATCCCCCTAGATATCATGATACACCACGTTAACATCAATCTGAATGCTAAAGTGTTTGAACAGAAGAAGGGGCACTTTACCCTTGAGATGGGCAACAATCGAACAAGAGGTGCAGAATTCACTAAAAGCTAACTTCGTAAGGGCAGAGTCATATTTAACTTGGCTAGCTAATTGTGTGTTGGTCAAAAAGTCCAATAGAAAGTGGTACATGTACATCAACTTCACTAACCTTAACAAAGTTTGCTTTAAGGATTACTTTCCCATTTTAAGGATTGACTAGCTTATTAACTCAACCTTAGAACATGTACTCCCCAATTTTATGGATGCATTGTTAGTTTATAATCAAATCCATATGCATGAGGACAATAAGATCCATACATCATTCATTTTTAACTTCAGAACCTATTGCCACAAAGTGATGTCTTTTAGTCTCAAGAATGCTAGAGCAACCTACCAATGACTAATGATGCATATGCTTAAGCCATAGATCAAGATCAACGTAAAGGCCTACATTAATGATATGATTATGAAGAGGCAATAATTTGAAGACCATCTTAAGGATTTACAATAAACCTTTGATACATTGAGCCGATATAACATAAAGCTTAACACCCAAAAGCATCTCTTGGGGACAACCTCTAGTAAATTCTTCAAATACATGGTCATAATGGATGGAATCAAGGAGAACCTTAAGAAGATATGGGCCATCTTTGACATAAAGCTCCTAATATAGTGAAGGATATCTAGAGGCTCATAAGGTAGATTGTTGCGTTCAATAAAGTTCATATACAGATGCATCGAGTTCTTAAATAAATAGAGGAGGAATAATGCTATATTAAACTTCTTGTAATATATTTCTCCTATCCTCTCAATAATATTCTCTTGTTTGAATTTCATTTTATTATCTTCTTGTTATTTAGAAGCCATGCATGGTTCAGGATACATGAGAACATTTAGCAAAGATGAAAAAGAAAACAAAGAAGATTAAATCAATTTTATTAATTTCTTTTCCGTTATATATTTATTTATAAATCATGTATCTTGTTATTTCACGTGTTGTGCTTATTGTACCCATGAACTAAACAATGCATGGTAGGAATATGTCATAACTTGACGACAAACTAAGGCATGACTTCATTATATGCTAATATTTAAAAATTTAGAATCTTAATTATGCAATTTCGTAATTCATACCATAAAGGCAATAATAATTCTTTTTATGAATAAAACTTGACAAACTTGAAAAAGAATTGAGAGTTCGCATAAAACTTAGACTACAATCAATTTAATATTGGTATGGAAAGATGCAAATTAAAGATATTTTAGGGTTCACTTGTTAATGTAATTAATGTCAATACTTGTTACATAAAAATGTGGACAAGTACTAATATTAATTAGTATAATTAAATTGTGAGAGGAATTAATTACATACTTGGCAATTTTAGAAAAAGTACTCCAAAGAGACATTTTTACTATAATCAGGATTTTTACAAATCGAAAGATGAATAAATCTTTATGAATGTAATTAAAAAACATATAATTAATATTATTATATCTTGAGAGCATGCAGTATTTGGTTAAATAATAGTATTATCATGATCCTACGCTTGTGAATTATTGAGTTTCTACCTTGGAGATATCTTTTGTAGTTCTTCCATTTTATTTAATCATCAGTGTTGTATTTATATACTAGGCTAGCTAAAGAAAGAACCGAAAAAATTTAATGCTTAATTTTTAGTTCTAGGGGACAATTTAGGTAATTTTTACTATAGTATATAATCCGGTCCGGTCTACTTATTAGTGTGCTTTTTCATTGAAAACTTTATTTGAAAATAATTGTACACATCGGAAGGCCAAGGCTAATTGACACCTAACTGGAAGGACTTGCTCAGAATTACGGAGGTTGTAGGATATGGAGCGTATAAGTTAAAAGAGGCTTGATGGTCCGGTCATACCCGAAACATGGAACGTTAACAATCTTAAGTTGTAGTTTGAATGATATATTTCGAGCTCATGTACTTGTATTGATATTGTACAATTAATGAGAAGATCTCTTTTGTTCTTATGCCTTGATTGGATCAATGGAACTGATACGATTACTACGTTCCAACCTCTCCCAAGGTAAATGGATCCTTGTATCCAAAGTCCTTGCGTATTATAAGGTAAATATAGCTCACTCGTGAGCTCCTAACCCACCTTTGGATAAACGAAGTATTTGGCCTCTTAAAGCCATGTTGTACGATGTCCTCGATCTAACCAATGTACTCTCCATAACGAGGAATTCCTTCTCATTAAAGTTCCCAAAGAACTTGGTTGAGCTAAGCTCTAGTTAATGGATCCCCTAAGTATATGTCAAATATAAATGAAAAAGAAGAAGTTCTACGGTGAAGAAAAGGGAGGACAGTTAAACAATTTTCTAATTCATTAAGAAAAGCGTCCAATAACCTTATACATAGTAAAGGTCAACATATTGAGTTTAACATTCATAAGATGGAAAGAGAGAAATAACAACAGAGACACCAAAAATAAGGAGCATAAAGAGAACATCATTCGACAACTGGAGCGTCCATCACAGCTTTAGCGCTCTAGCAGGCTTAGTTGGCTGATCCTTAGGCTGCAGCTCGGTTGCAAGTGCTTGGACATTGGGTGAAACAATGCTAGGCAGCGGAGGGATCTCTTTTATCCTCTCATCCTAGAATTGGTTTTGCCAATCCTCCACTTCGGGCTCTTCCTTTTGCATTCTCCTATTTGGGTGCTTTGAAGTCCTTCTTAAGATTATCGGACTGAGGTCAAGGTGGGGATATACATTCAACACCTCAGTTTTTGCCGCCCTCATGCCCTTCATCATAGTATCCTGTTAGAGCTATAACCATTCCGAGCTTTTTTATCATCTTTTGGAAGATCTCCTTCTCCTTATCCTCCGTAGTAGCACCAGCGCCACTCTCCAATTCAGAATTCTGCACTTAGTAGTATTTGACCTCCTCCTTCAGCTGGTGAATCTCCTCCCCATATCGTTTCTCTCTCTCTCTCTCTCCATGAAATAATTGGAAAATCTTTCTGTGGTTTCGAACGTACCCTTCAGCATCATCCAATCAAGAGAAAGCCTCTTTACTTCGCTGATTAACTCTTCATTACACTGCTTAGCTGCAGCGAGCTTGGAAACGAGTTTAGAGTTCTTCTTGGTTTCGAAGTCCACTCGCATCTTCAGTGCCTCAACATTCGAGTCAGCCTCCTTCATAAGCTCATTAATCTCGGCCATCTTTCCTTTGGCCCCCTCTTGAACTCTTGTGAGCTCATTATCTGCTTCTTGAGCCCTCTCCAATAGAATTAAAGTGTTTTTAGACAGTTTCTTATTCCTAGCGAACAACATCTCGTTTCTAGCAATCAAAGAGTCTTACTCAGATTGGAATCAAGCTACCTTCTGTCTATCCATTCTTTATGCATTGAGCAACTTCATAATGTGCAAGTTCATCTGCAATAAATAAGCTTGAAGACAAAGGGGGATTATTAGGCGTAACAAAACTAACACTTACATCATAGAGCTTTGCACACATTTCTTTGAGTTTCTTAGCAGTCAAGTCCTTAAAGCTCTATTTGAGAGTGAACTCATCCTTGGAAAAAATCATGCCTCTTAAGATTTCATCACTAGTATCTCCGTAACCTAGCCCTATATCCATGGTGCACATGCTCCATTGTAGACTAAACCTGTGACCCCGACTATTAGAGTGGTGTATGTGAGCCAAGACCCTAGAATTAACAGTTTCTTTCAACCTCCTATAATCCTGCCTAGTCGATCTAAGGTTGTTTCCCTTTTGGTGCACCAATTGACTAAGGGCTCTAACTTCTAGGCTCTTCATCCAAATGGACGACATTATTTATCTATGCCACTAAGGGATCTTGACCAAAGGCATGATTGCATGGACATCTCTTGGACGTGTTGCTTGCCTCATCTCCCATTTTGGATTTCAACTTCTTCCTTACATTAGGATCCACCACAAAGTAAATCAGCATGTCCCCGCTAATGTTCATGATCAACGCCACCCTTTCCTAGGTCTGAGGGAGGGAGTCTTCTTGTTGCCACTAGCTTCCTGACTCTTCTTCGCATGGATCATCGCCGAGCAACCAAGAGTTTGTTAGGGTCAGCCAGCTCGAGATTCATGCTTGCAAAAAGTAAAAAAGTTAGTAAGTACACAAGGAATGTCCATGCAAGGCACTGTATTGAGCACGAGCTCTCAGGGGACCCTAACCCCCCAGTAAGACCAAATAATCAGCTCCCCCATAGTAAGCCCACTTCGGCACAGCAAAGTTAGCGATCATAACTCCCCTATCCTCCTTATCTAAGTCATCCAAAAGGATTGAGTCCATCTAGAGATATGACAAACTACTCTTTCAGCATTCTAGACTCGACCAGATCTTATATGGTAACTCATCCTTCAAGCATTAAGCTGTCCTATCATCGTTGGCTAGAAGTTTTAGAGTAGTTGTGCTCATTGGCTCCACCCAGTTAGTCCATAAGTAGAGGTTAACATCCAACCCAGTCATACTGTACTTATCTCGATGCCATTTGGTTGTCAAACTTGCATTCTATCAAGAAGTAGAACGTATGGAATTATAAACTCATGTAAAACTAGTACAATCGTATGCTTAAAGTTATAATATTTCAAAGAATCTACACTAAGATAATTTTGTATTTATTTTAACTAGGAAAAACTCATAAATTGACAAAGTTGTAGAATCATATTAATACTCACAATTTTGACAATTATGAATGTACTTATCCTTCTATCCATACATGAAGTACTCCAGCTGTTCCTTAAGTTGAGAATGGAATATGGCGAATGCTTGTAATATAGACAGAATTGGTTTCCTCTAGTTAGAGCTATTTGGTTGTTTGCTTAAGGCCTCTTTACTAACCAGCCTAAAGGAAGGGGCAAAGCACATTGCCACTCTTGCAATCTCTTCACCCGTAAGATTGTTGCTTACTTCATTATATGTATTATCGACCTCTACCTTATCGAACAGGGGTACTATGGGCTTATTGTCTTCACTATCATTTGGGTAGACGTCTCTTTAAAGTCTTTCTATCACTACTAATCTATAGATGGTTTTGCTAACGTCTCCACTCATCAACACCATAATACCTAAGTCTACCTTGGAGGAACTGCCGCCATAACTACCAAGGAGGGAGTGACCTTCTTAATATTTCACAATTGATTATTGGTTAGTGTGTGGGAGGAGGTTGATGATACAACACCCATGGCATTTGCACCTTCTAAAGAGTTGAAATGTCAAAAAAAGTCTGGAACTTTGTGAGATTTTCAAAGAGACAAAGAAAGGGAAGTTTTCAAAAGTTTGGAAGAAGAAGTCAAAGGTCGAGTATTTATATAGATGCAATTAGATACAAATAGGCGGTTATCGCGGAGGGAAAAATTTGACATCTCCCAACCCAATTTTGCCACATATTCGATGTTTAACGTAAAGGATGAATGGTCCAGATCACTTGACACTCCTGTCACTCATACGTGTGCCCAATAACTTAACAATGTACATCCCACAACTTGAACGTGTTGAAATAAGTGTGTATGCGAAAAATTGAATTGAAGCTTCTCTAGGAAGCAATGATTACCTTAGATCCAGCTTCTCCAGTGCTTTGTAGCTAGATTGTAACACTCAATCTAGCTAACTTCGAAAATCAAACCTCTCATGGCTCGATTGGGGTGAAGGGAGGGTAAAGCTTTACGTAGTTTGGTAAGTTAACTACTTGGCATACCTTCTTGCATACCGGCTTGATGATGATTCCACAAAGCTTTACGTACACCGTAATCCACTAAGCATGGGTTAAGTCCTATTTAGATAAGCTTCCTACTCAACTTCTCCATCCCAGTCAAAGTATCATATCACTAATTCAAGGACAAGGTTGGAGGCATTAATGAGACACTCGTTCTTTGGACTTAGCTCCTTTTTGGCATGTAATAGTTCATCTAGAGTCTCGGAAGCCCTTTAAAGAGCTTACTTTCTTTGCCGATCTATCATTAACCAATCAGGTTGAGGGAGGAGAGGAGGAGTGAGTGTTGATAGGGTATTTTAGATGTAAATTTCTAAACCTAGTTTGACTTCTCTAGAACATTAGTTGAGCTCTTATAAGCCCTATCCAACCTCCGAGCCTAGTCTAAGCTACCCATAGCTTAGGTACCATAGCAAGACTTAAGCTAAGCGCCCAATTAGCTTTGCTAATCTTGCTAGAGACTATGTTAAGTTATTAGTTATAAGTCTAGCTTAATTAGAACGAAGATCTCCGAGCTCCTTGGTTTTAAGCCTTTAACCTCCTAGTAACGGATCCCAACTTTTACATAATCTGACACTATACACTCTACCTACTTTTAGCTCTTGTTGACTTAGGCATATACCCAAATGCCCTCTAATACCTCTTTAGCCTAATCTTCCTTATTTTCTACGTAATAAGCCACCTCTCCAAGATTAAGAAACAATACACCTCATCTCCCTATTTCTCTCCCTTTATACTATATTCCTTTTTTTTTTTCCTTAACTAGTGTTCATATCTACTTGACTAAAGAAAATCTCCCTTGTCTTTATGGATTTATCTTTTACACTTTCAGTAGAGATTTTCATTGAGGATTTTTATAGTTTAAAGCTACTATAATATGGAGATTATGGAACGAAAATCACATGAAGTTCAAAAGTGATGGTTTCAAATTAACTTTGTGGTTTACTGGTGAGTTTCTAATTGAAAGTTATCAATTGTTCAAGGAGACTATTTGATCTAGTAGATTGGAAAAGTTTGTAGATTTGTGTTTGGAGCTTTCCATTGTTGAATATGTTATATTTGTGTGGTTATCTTATCCTTTTCCTATTCTAGTTTTTCCCTTGTTTGAGTAATCAAATTAGGATTTAATCTTTTAAGGTTAAGGCTAGGAAGGGATAAGTCTAGATCAATAATTTATGAGAATTTCTGTAATGTATCTATTAAGTACTCCCTTTTATCTTTCTATGTAAGGTAGAATAAGAAAGATGAACTATTAAATTGAAAGTGTAAAACCCTATGATTTAGTGTCCTACATAGATTGTCGAAGGTTATAATACTAGTTTATAAAGTTATGGTTGTGAACATTTTATCAATATAAGTTTGAAACTTTTGGGCCAATTAGTTGAAATGAGCGCATTAGTAACTTTTGACTTGTGGCATTACAAATGGTATAAAAGCAGACCTCCTTACTAATAGGTAGATGATTCAAGTTTAGATCTAATTTAGAAAAAAAGGTTTAAGGAAGGTAAGGAGTGTCACTAGGGCATTACAAATGGAGTTATACCCTAGTGACACTCCTTACCTTCTTCCAAGATGACCTATAGATAATGGGTGACTTGAATTATATATCGAAAAGAGGGAAATATTCGAACTCAATTGTAAGATTTTGTGACGAAGACATTGCATATTTAAGGGGGAGAGATTGTAAAACCCCATGATTAAGTATCCCATATGGATTGTTAGAGGTTGTGATACTAATTTACAAGGTAATGGTTGTAAACATCTTGTTAACATAAGCTTGAAACTTTTGGACTAAATAGTTGAAATTGGTTAATTAGCATTTATTGGCTTAGCTATTTACTAATTTTTGCTTAGAGTGTTATAAAAAGGCTTACAAAGATATCAACACTACCCCAATAACCAAGGAGTGGAAACTATATAACTTTTAAAAGTACATAAATAATGTTCAAATAGTTATTTAAATACTCAAAACATTTTAGCTTTAGCGACAATTTAGATGTGTGGACATATTTTTGAATGTTATAAAATGGTAAAGTCACATCTTAATAGTTTAGAGGGTTAAAAGAATTATAGGCAATTTGCCTAAAAATAAATGCATAAAATTGATTAAGGTCTAGAAAAAGTTGCATCATGAAATAATTTACAATTCATCAAATGAAGTTTAAATTTTACAATGTTGCATAAGCTCCATCAACATAAAATTCTTGTCATTTAAGACTCCATAGATTATATTTAATGCTTTGAACAATTGTATCTTATGATACGTATAATATCAATTAAGGAGTATTTCATATTTTTCTTTAAATGAGACAAGACAAACAATAATAAATAGATTCATCCATGGGATCCACAAAAAAGTTATTCTAGATAATTAATTAATATTTATAAAGATTATAATTTAGATATTAAATTATATCTATAAATATAATATATATACATATATATATGATCGCTATTACCAAAATACGAGTCTTCTATACATTTTCAAATATAATTAGTTGTCTTGATTCGTGTGGTTACTTTTCTTAGTACTTGTTAATTCTTATTACCAAAAATACAAGTGTTTTATGTTGAGATAAGGTTCATATGTTTAATTAAATCATATGATCATTTTAAATTATTTTGATTGATTATGGCACAATTATTTAAGATGTCTTAGTGAATAATGTAAGTTTTGGGTGCTTTTTCTTCATAGTCTCTTCTAAAAGAAACCTAACCTTATTTTCTTATTTTGTGTAGAACTAAAGTTGAACATACAAATCAAAAAACGAAAATTGCAAACTCTCTCTTTTCCTCTCCCTTTACACTCCATGTCTCTCTTTCTCTTCCTTTGCGCCATCTACCTCTCTTTTTCTTAGAAAGTGCTCCCCTTTTCAATTAAAAGTAATCTTTCTCATCTTTATGGATTTATATTTGAAACTTCAAGTAGAAATTCTAATAAATGATTTTGGCAATTTAAGGCTAGTATGACATGGTAAGTGTAAAATGACAATTATATAAGATTAGAAATAGATGGTTTTGAATTAAGTTATCAACTAACCTCTTATTAAAAGTTATCAATTATTGAAGGATTACTGGATTAAGCAAAATGGGAAAGTTTTTGGATTTGTGTATAGAGGTTTTATTAGTTATATGTTTAATATTGAGTGTGTTTTTCTCATCCTTTCAATGTTTTTGCTTTTTTTGTTGTTTGCAATAATCTAGTCAAGGTTTGATCATTTACGATCCATTTACTTTCTAGAATTGAATAGATAGGGAATGAGCAAGTTATGTTTTGAGAATGACTATTATTGAAAAATATTAGAAATTTCTTTTCCTATGTTTATTTTGTGTAAAAATTTATTGCAAGGAGTACACATTCTAGTATTTACTTCACCTCTTTAATTGTAGTGTTAAGTTAAGAACATAAATAAAGATTACCAGTTTTCCCTATTTAGTTATTTGGAAAATAACTAAAAGTTATTTAACTGCAGTATCTAATGAAGGTATAATAGTCACACTATTTAAACTTTTTATATCCTTACTAAAGGGAATATAATATCCATATTTTCTTATGTAACAATTATCCCGAATGAAGTGAGAGGAGAAAAATCCTTGGGAAACAAATTTTCCTACCCATTTTTTAAGTAAACATGATAACTAAAAGTTGATTATTCTCTCTCTATTACCTCAAATGTGTCATTAAAATTTAGATGGGAATGGAATAAATCTACATTAATTATCTAAGAGAATATACATAATATTCCTATTTAATGCTTGTTTCCATCTTTCCATATGAGGTAGAAGAATTAGGATAAGGTACCAACCGTATGATTACAAGGGTATCGACTAGCCTAACAACTAATAAGCAAGAGCTATATAAATTTTACAAGAATCTAAATGACATTCAAGCAATTGTTAAAATATTTAAATTAGTTGTTTTTGTAAATGAATGTAAATTGCTAAATTAATATCTATGAAATCAAACTTATAGTTTGTAAGAAATTGCCAAAATTGAATGAGAATTGGAAAACATAATAAGATGTGTTAATAGCTGTTATTCTTTCCATGATATGATCACTTGTAAGAAAAAAAAAAAAACGACTTTAAGGATGCTAAAGTGTACTTTGGGCAATAACTCTGATAGCTAAGTCAACTAAGGTTATGAGAGAATAAAAACCTTAATATATATATATATATATATGTATGTATATATATATATATAGAGAGAGAGAGAGAGAGAGAGTCAAGTTCCTTTATTTAGGGGCCTCATCTCCTTACCTCCTATAAATAGGAGATGAGGCTAAGTTATAAATAGGAGATGAGGCTAAGTTGTCATGGAGTTAAACTATTGAAGCTAAGCCTCCATGCTAGGTAAGTTAGTTTAGGCTTGGGTCCTATGGCTAGAAAAGCATATCAGCACTTACACTCCTTACCTCCATTGGAAATAGGTTTGGTAAGGAAAGTAAGCATATGGATAAGCCCTCAAGGCTCCAAACTAAGCTATCGTATTGTAAAGGGAGCTTTCCATGGGCATTTCTGCCTTATACATGACCTGGTAAGCTAAAGTATTCACTTAGATGGAGTAACTTAGCATGCAAAATGAATGAGCTAGACTTAATCCATACTGGATAGAGAAGCGGAACGGTAAACATTGGACAGGATTTCTTTAGGCTTCTATGCCTTCAAAGTTTCCTAGAGGACTTACAAAGGCAAGTGGGAGTTCCAATGGCTTTTATACCAATGAGGTTATTTGAATGACTTGAAGAGGTAGGCCGAATTTTCCTTTAGCTTTTATGTCAGCGAAGTGTTCCAAATGGTTCGAAGAAGTCAATAACAAGTGTTCGTCAAGTTTCTTATGCTTAAGGAGGCGAATTGGGTTCTCCTTAGGCTTGCAAGCCTATGAGGTTATTCAAATGGCTTGAAGAGGCGAGTTAGATATTCGTTAGGCTTTTGTGTCTTTGAGTTTATTCAAATGAGCAGAAGAAGCCTTTTCTTTAGGCTTCTAAGCCTATAAGGTGATTTGAATGGATTGAAAGGACAAGTTAGATTTCCTCGGCCTTCTATGCCATTGAGGTTATCTAAATGGCTTGAAAAGATGAGATTTTCTTCGAGCTTTCATGCCTTCGAGGTTTATCTGAATGCTTAAAGGGGCGAATTAGATTTTCCTTGAGCTTTTATGTTATTGAGGTTATCCTAATGGCTTGAAAAGGCAAGTCAGATTTTCCTTAAACTTTCATGCTGACGAGGTTATTTAAGGTCGAAAGAGGCCATTTTAGACTAGCCCAAGCAAAACATGACTTGTATAGTTGAGCAAGCAAGTCGTCCAAGTCTACAAGGTTAAAGTACTTACATGACGCTTAAGCAGTTGTTAAAATCTTGAAATTATTGCTTTTGTAAATGAATGTAAATTGTTGAATTAATATCTATGAAATCAAACTTATAGTTCATGAAAAATTTTCACAATTGAATGAGAATTGGAGAGTAGAATAAGATGAATTGAGGGAAATTAACAATTGCATTAGTATTCTTTATGGTTGTTACAAAGGGTAAATAGTGTATTATGCATATATACATATATATGTATGTATATGTACAAATTAGAGTAAGTGAGCATGTGTTATGGCATTCGTACAAATAAAAACCTATAATATTTCAATACTTTCCCCTTCCCCTTCACCTAAAATTAGACTTTAAAAAAGTTCCAACTTGATAGAAAGTTAACTTAACTGCTATTCATCGATTGCCTTGGTCATCAAATATGCTAATTGAGATGTAGAAGGTATATGAACAATCTGATGCAGCCTAAATTATATGTGATGTAGTGTGAAAAGTATGTCTAATTCAATATGTTTTATTTTACCATAAGTATAACGATTTTCTGCTATGACTTTACTAGGTTTTCCATTAGTAACTAGTATTTGGGAGCTCAACATCAATAAGGAGGTCACAAAAAATAAAAGAAGTTTGTAAAAGCTTCCTAGTGTAAACACTCCATTTTTGCTTACTAGTTTTTATTTTGGGCCAAGTTTACCAAAAATTCAAAAAAAAAATGAAAAATACAAAAAAAAAATTGAAAAAAAAAACACACACAAAAATTTTCTTTTAAATAATTGAAAAAAGAAGAAGGTATCAAATGAGTCTAAATCAAGTCAATAAGTCATTTAAGGTTGGATTAAGTAATAGTTAAAAATACACATGCAATATGATAAATTCAGAGTCTTTAAACAATTAGCTTTAATGAAAATATATATTTTGAGAAAAGTTCATTAAGAAATTGAACTCATGCAAGTGGGTTCTCATTCAATTTAAATAATTGGATGAATGAAGAATAAGACTTAGAATTTATTAAATTAAGTTTGCATTGAAAAAAATCCTTAGTGTGTATATTTTAGGTTGTTAAAATTTGTTTAGGTCATTTTAAAACAAGTGAGAGCACTTTGGGTGTAGGTTTGGAAATAAATATTAAAGTAAGGCTAAGATTGAAAACGATTAAGTACATGCGAAAGGCATTTTATGGTAAGGAAAAATCAATAGCACAGTTAATAAGGCTATGTATGCATATAGGAGTGGTCATGGGTTTAACTCTTAGTAGGGATAGTATTGAATTTAACTTTTTTTTTTTTTTTCTAGGCTCTTTGCTTGATCAAGTGCCTGACACGTAACCATCCTTTTCCAAGCCATGGTAAACAGCTAGAAATGTCGGGAAAATGAATGAAAAATATTATAAAAGTCTAGAACCTAATCTCAACAAATTTTGTCAATCATGATATATTTCTTTAAGGATTTAGTTAAAATCTTATTCAATAATTATCAGAAAAACTAAATCTTTAAAAGTTGGTGCTAATAACTTTCAATAAAAGATATGAGAAAATTGAATCTTGACCAAGTTTGATACATGGCCACCATATCCTTATCTGAGCTTTCAATTAGATTCAAACTTCAAAATTTATAAAAACAAGTTTAGGAAACTCTAAAACAAACCAAGCTCCATCAAAATACATCACACCACTCAACCTTGCTCTCTTGTGCAATCAACCCCCCATCGGAACTTAAAAACCTAGCTACCCTTTACAACACATATATAGTCCTCTTTCATCAACCCTCTCTCATCTTCTTATACCGCCACATGTACATGACCAGAAATCATTCATGGGCACTTCCCATACATCAACCCTACTGTACAGCAATACATATGATTTATAGCCACACTTATGCCTCTCCTATTAACAAGCCCAATGACAAGCCACAATAGATCACCGATGCCCCATCTGTGATGGCCTTCGCTCGCGCAACCAAACAGCACAATAGATGCAACAATACGCTAACCAACTCTGATGACCCTCTCTTTCGAATACTTCAACACAATCCATGAAAGTCCTTACTCGTGCAACCAAACAACATAGCAGATGCAACACTAACCCATGATCCAACCATATTTTAGACATCTTTCCATATTGTATGAAAAATTGCATTGTTTAGCTAAAATTGCATATTTTAGGTACAATAGTATATTTTTATTAAGATTCAAATCTTTAGGATAAAATTTACATCTATGTTGCATATCTTAAAAGATTAGTATAGGGTCATTTCTTTTCCATAATTAGACAATTTTTTCTACGATTTAGTTATCTTTTCCATAATTAAGGATTTTTTTTATGATTTAGATATCTTTTCTATAGTTAGGCATTTTTTTCTATAATTTAGGTATTTTTTCCATAATTAGACATTTTTTCTATTATTTTGACATCTTTTCTATAGTTAAGTATTTTTTCTAAAATTTAAACATTTCGAGCATGTTTTCTACCTTAATTGCATATTTCATGAAAAATTGAATTTAGGCACTTTAGGGTTTTTTACTAATTTTTTTTATCACATATGAAAGGTTTTTCTCTAAATAAATTTGACTTTTTCTTTTAGTTAAGGTTTTTCAAAATTTGATAATAAAAATTAGGGTTTCTTTTTTAGGATTTTCTTAATAAAAATAACCTAGCTAAAAATGTACACTTAGCCCATTTTAAAAAATAAAAAGAACCAATCTACTAAAGTTTTTTTTTTTTTTTGAAAGATGAGAACTATAGTCAATTTGATCTCGATTAGTGGGTATGTACCCGATTAACAGGTATGTAAACACCTCTAGGCTAACTGTAAAATTTATAAAATATTTTGTTTTTCTTTTCGTTTTGTAGGGAACTTTCGTAATAAAAAAAAAAAAAATCATTTTGTACATTTTCACATCCTTTGCATGCTTTCTCATTATTTAGAAAAATAAAAAAAATAAAGGCTCGTTAGTTGTTTTTTCTTTAATTTTTATATGATGACTTAGTCTTAATAGGTTAACTTCTAAACTTGGTTATCTGGTTAATATTTTTTAAAAATTATTTTTTTAAAAAAATTGTAAACTTATGACCTGATTAAGTTTTTTTCACCTAGAAAACCCTAATCTTATTTTTTTATTAGTTTTACTGGCTAGCGATTCCAAGTGATTTTCAAACTATTTTTTAGAGAAAAATATTTTTCCTTAATTTTATGTCTAATATTTTATATTAAGCAAGCTAAACTTAATATAAAATAAATTAAGGAAAATCAAAATAAAACTCAATAGAATTGGTGACTCCAATAGAGATGCTAGTGAGGTAAAGCTTAGTATAAAATAAATTAAGGAAAATTGAAATAGAACTCAATAGAATTGGTGACTCCATTAGGAACGTTAGTATGGTAACCACATAGGAATTTTAAAAAATTAATTAATGGGCCTTTACTCTTCTTATTTTTCTTTTAATTTTAATTCGTACATTATTATATGTAGTTATGTTGACTTTTTTTGGTGATGTAAGCCTACTAGAAAGAATTTGACCTAATGGGCTTGAGTTTGAGGAATTTGGGGTTTTTTTTTTTTTTAATATCATACATGTGTGTTTAGATGTGGTTAAACTTGGACTATCTTAAGAACCTAGAACAAGCCACCATTGTGTAACTCTCAGATCGTTAGGGTCTTTACTCTCGCCTGGCGATGATAGGTGAGCTTACTTATGCTTGATGTAGCCTACTAGGCATTTCTCTATGAATGCTTAAGGGTATAGAGCCCGAGACCTATAGATCCCACCTTCTTACATAATTATTTTTAAAGATATTAGTAATTTTTAAATATAAGAGCTAGAAAAAAATTATTATAACCTTTGATCAATTGAGCCTCATTTCAAAATTGAATATACTTATATATATAAGTACACTTGATCTTTATTTAAAAAAATATTAGAAATTCATACACTTATATGTAAGCTTACATGAATGTTGATCGCAAGTTTGTAATAATGTTGTTCCTATAAGTTATTAATTACCAACTCCCATTGCATTGTATGCGTATATAACATATGGCATCACATTTATTTTATATTTTTACTTTGTGTATATTTCTCTAACATTTGCTATATTGTATATATTTGTTTTATATGTTATCTTGTGTAATATATGTAAGTGTTGTAATTTTTTTTTTATAAGGAAAAAGGTTAAGTAACATAAGATTTACCATAGAAGGCACAAAATCATTAGTAATCCCCTTGTACCATGATGTACCAATGTTAAAAAAGAAAAAAAAACTTCAATACTAACTTATAAACTTTCTTTTTTCTTTAGGGCATGTAATTATGAAGATTAGTTATGATAAAGATTATTATGGAACTTTCATTTTCTTAAGTTTTCCAATAAGTTTCAAAAAAGGGAGAGAATTTTCGAGAGATATTTTATTATAAAAAAAAAATTTCATGATAGTTTTTATTTAGTTGATTTCTATTGCGATGCTTTACATATATCATACTTTTAGGAACTAATACAATATAAAAATTAAAATTAAAAAAAAAAACAAGATTTAATCCTTAAATTTCCATTGTAAATTATTCACCACCTTAAAGTCATCAATCTTGTAAATGTCTAGTTCTCATTCATTGCCCATTAAGTTGTCACAATTCTGTTAAAGCTTTGTTGTCACCCTTGTGTTGTCTATTTAATAAGTTTCTCATCATAAAATAATTTCCACTTCTCTATATCATCCATGTAATATAATTATCATCTTGTGTCCTCAGTTGTTAGTCTCAATGTTCCATTTTTTTTTCTTTTGTTTGTATAATAAGTTTATATTCGTTAACGACAGTGTTAGGCAGTCTATAACATAAAATAAGTATTGATTTTTCAATAAAAGTTTCTAAAAAATGAAAGGTTTGAAAATTGAAAACTTGATTTTTTTTTTTAAAAAAAAAAACTTAAGAGGGGATGTAGTGTTGCTAATAAGAAGGGATTCTTATAGGCCTTGAACTATTATTTTTAAGTGGTTAAGTGCTTTTTTTTTTAAAGCCCATAGCTGTTCATTTTGAATTCAAGGTGACTAATAATGGCAATTTTAGCCTAAGCATAATCTTGGTAGTCACTTATTCTGAGCTTAGGGTATTGTGTAGCCTATGAGTCAAACATGATATTGAAGTTAATGCTGAGGGGCCTAGAAAGAAAAAAGAAAAAAAAGAAGAAAAGCACATTGGAAATTGGTACATGAAAAGAGTGGAGACATAGCGCATTTACCCATCCCCAAAATAGATACAACTCTTGATTCCCTAGGAAAAACCTAAGCCAAACACAATCCTTAAAGAGAAGTCCATTACCAAACCTTTTTAGAAACCCTAGAGACAAGGGCCTAAACATAAACAATAGACCTCTTCACCTATTTTAACCTACTTCTAACTAAAAAAGACCTAAACACGTCGCCTATTCATCTACATTAGTTCTCTTTAATCCTAGAAGGTCTTAAACACTCATTCTACAAAAACTAGCCTACTTGCTCTAACCTTAAAACCAAATACAAAGTTTGTCTCCACTATGAGTGAGTTTGGGCTAGGAGGCAATAAAAGACCCATTTAATTGAGTCTAAAAGGGAAATCTTTTAAAGGTAGAAGGGAATGTGTCGTGCGTTTGGGGTTTGCTAAGGAAAAGGGAGAGAAATACAATAGTGAGATAGAAGGATCTAAAGGAGGAGAAAGTCTCAGTTCATGTCTTATCATTAGAATTCGTAATATATCTACTGATAATGTAGACAGGGCTTAAGTTGACTAACATATAGGCTAGATTAGGCCATGGTAGCCCATTTATATTAGCCTGTTATAGAAAATACTAGATAAACATTAATACTGTTAGTTGCATAACTGTAATCGGTTTGTTGACATAGGACTACTCATTATATATAGTACTTTTTAGACATACAAAAATTAATTAATGAAAATTACAAAAACAATTGCTCTCCCAAAGTTTTCTTGCATTAGAGAAATTGACTTGAATTTGAGCTTTAGAATTTCATGTGTTTATGTTAATCAATTGACCTTGCTATAATTGGTATTAGAGCTTAATGGGGTGGAGGCTCCATGTCAACCAAAGATGATGCAATAAACGCTTGTTTGCAATCTAAGTTTGATTCTAACTAGAAACCCATTAATGAAACACTGAAACTAATGCAAGAGTGCTTGAAGAAATATGGCCAAGACATTATGGAACTAAAGGCAAAACAAGTAGAATTGACTCCTTTTGCTAACATTACCATAGATAGGGGTAAGTCTCCTATGATTGCAATTCTTATTAATCTAGGAAATCCAATGCAAACCATACCTGAGACAACTGCACCAATGGTTGTACCTAAGGTTGAATTTCCTAATTTTAATGGTGAAGGATTGAATGATTGGTTATATAAGGTAGAGTAGTATTTTGCACTTGAAAACACCAGACAATTGGAAAGTTCGATTAGCTTCAATGTACTTTGAAGGGAAGGCATTACAGTGGTTCTACCACTTTACTTAAATGCATATTGATTCCTAGAATCTTGATTGGGTTGAGCTTATGGCAGCTATGCAAGCTAGGTTTATGTATAAGGCTATTGAAGTCCCCATGGGGGAGCTTAAGGAGCTGTATCACTGAGGGAATTTGCAAGAATACCTAAAGGAGTTTGAACATTTATCAATCTTAGTAGAGTTACCTGAACACCATCTAATTAGCATATTTTTTTTACTAGATTAGACACAACTATCCAATTTCTAATCAAAATGTTCTGACGCAAAACATTGCAAGACGCCATTACCCTAGCAAAGGAACGACATGATTGAAATTTAATCAAAATAAATATACTTAATCATATTATGGATTTTTTAAAATTTCATTTAATATATTAGGTCTATATCTTGTTTGAATATACTTAAACCTGTATTCTATTTATAGATAATTATATTTGTTTATAGCTAAGATAACATAATTTTTTTTTCCTAACAAATCCTTTTTTCTTTTGTCATATTGCATATCGAATAAGATTGAGTAACCTAACAAAAAACTTCACAAGCAAATATTTACTCTTTCAATATCTATTTCAGTTCTAAGATTAGCTAATAAATTTTCAAAGTAAATGAATTGAATTAGTCCCTGGTTTGTTCCACCATCCCATCCAATGAACTATTAGAATTCTTTTGTCAATATAATCTTTTGTATTCATAGGTTCCGTCGTTCCCATCGCTTCTCAACTAATGGTTAGGTTTGAATTCTACAATGAAGCCCCCATGAAATTTTTTCTAGAAGCTAACCTTCTTTCTTCTAACCAAAACCTAAAAATTAATCGGACCCCATCTAGTTCTTCCCTTAACTTCTACAAGAACCAAAACCTACAAAAATACAACGTTATATCTACCAATACTATACACAATTGAACCACCCCTACATCCAATTTGTACCCACCAAATAAACCAAACTTTTCACCTCACCCATTACCAAGGAACATTAAGACAATCACCCTTAAGGAGTTGGAAGAGAATAGGAGGAAGAAGATTTGCTTTTGGTGTGATGAGCCATTTAGGCTAAGGCATAGGTGTAAAAATAGGCATCTTAACATGCTGATTACTAAAAATGAGGAAGGAAGTGATCCAGTTGAAGAAGAAGAAGTAAGATTGGTTGATGGATTAGAAGAGGACTTATCTAAGTTTACATTGTATTCCCTAAAAAATGATGATACAGGTGAAGTAGGATGTGTAAGAGTTACTAGCTTCTATAAGAGGAAGAGACTAAATGTGCTGGTCAATAGTGGAAGCTCCTTGAACTTTATTGATACTTGTTTAATGCAAGAGTAGGCTATCTTGTCAGCCCTAATAAACCCTTACGTGTCATGTTGGTTGATGGCAAAGAACTAATGAGTCGAGCTAAGATAGAGCAGTTTGTTTAGTATATGTAGGGGTAACAGTTTGAAGTAGAGGTACATGTATTGAGCTTAGCAAGATTTGATCTTATACTAGGAATTCCTTAGCTTACTATGTTAGGAACTATTAGATGAAATTTTTGAGACCTCACTGTGAAATTCAAATGGAAGCAGCAAGCCTACTCATTACGAGTTAAGAAGGAAAAATTGTGCACCATTAAGAGCACTTCTTTATCCAAACTTTGACTCTCGACTTAACCCATATAAGTACAATGTTCGGTCATTTGCGGTCAAAGGTTAGGAGAAGCTAGCAATGCATTCAAATGCTTATGGCTTAAATTACGAGATTTATTAAAGGATCTCCACAATGTTTTTGAGGAACCTAAGGGTTTGCCTCTAGAAAGAGTTTTCAATCATCGTATCTGCCTACAATAGAGCTTATGAACATTAGGCCATATTGACATTTAGTCATGCAAAAGAACATCCTAGAGGACATGATTAAAGATATGTTGGAGAGTGGTGTTATACGACCTAGCTATAGTCTGTTTGCCTCACTCGCAATGTTAGTGAAGAAAAAAGATAACACCTAGAGGATGTGCATTGAATATCTTAAGCTCAAAAAAATACAATTAAAGATAAGTTTTTGATACCAATTATAGAAGATCTTTTTAATGAGCTTCATGGGGCCAGTAGGTTCACCAAATTGGACCTAAGATTAGGGTATTATCGAATAAAAATGCATGCTACAAACCTTTACAAGACGGCTTTCTACATATACGAAGGGCACTATGAGTTTGTTGTCATGCCCTTTAGACTAATTAATGCTCCTTCTACCTTCTAAGGGTCAATGAGCCACATTTTTAAGGAGCATTTAAGGAAATATTTGTTGGTATTCTTTGACGACATTTTGATTTATAATCATAGTAGGGAAGAGCATGTTGAGCACCTACAGGTGGTAATGGAAATTTTGAGGAAGGAAAAACTTCATTTAAAGTGAAGCAAATGTGTTTTTGGTGCAAGAAGGATTGAGTACTTAGGTCATGTTATTTCTTAAGAAGGAATTTCTACCGATCCTAAGAAGGTAGAAGTTATAGCTAAGTGGCCAAAGCTTATTATACTCAAGGAGTTATGGGGTTTCGTAGGCTTGATCAGGTATTACCGAAGGTTCATACAAGGGTATGGTGCTATCTCCAAGGTTCTCACTTCATTGTTGAAGAAAGGGCAGTTCAGTTGGAATCAATAATCCACACTTGCATTTGATAAGTTGAAAAATGCACTCATAAGTTGTCCGATTTTGCAACATCTTGACTATACCAAGACCTTTGTTATTGAAATTGATGCTAGTGATGAAAGGATATAGGAGGTTTTAATGCAGGAAGGATACCCAATCACTTATCTAAGTAAAGTCTTATCACTTAGACAAGTTGGATTGTTAACGTCTGAGGAGGAGTTGCATGCCCTAGTTCATGTAGTGGAAAATAGAGGCATCATCTTATGGGTAGAAGGTATATTATTAAAACAAATCACTACAGCTTAAAGTACCTATAGGAACAACGACTAGTTACTTTTAGCTAACATAAATGGTTTACAAGATTGCTCAAACCTGATTACGAAATCCAATTTAAGAGTGGGAAGAGTAATGATGCAGCTGACACATTATCGCAAGTTAGAATAGTTACTTTACAAGTTATGAGGGTTAAGTTGGCATCACTTGATCTGTTAAAAAGAATCAAGAATAGTTGGGCATTACCTAATAAGTACCAATTAGTTGTTGATAAGCTTAAGAATGAGGAGGAAAGTGGATATTTTGTGTTAAATAGGGATATTTTGAAGAGGAAGGGGAAGATAGTTGTAAGATCTTCAAGGGAACTAAAAGAGTAGCTCTTAAAAATATATCATAATAGCTTAATTGGTGGATATGCTATTGTACAACGACATACAAGAAAATTGGCTCGATCTATTACAAGCCTAAATTAAATAGGGAAGTTAGGCAATACATGAGGGAATGTGAATTTTGTTAGTAATAGAAAAGTGAGAATGTCGCTTTACCTAACTTACTATAGCTTTTACCTATACCAAAGGAGTTTTGGATGGAGGTTAGCTTATATTTTATAGAGGTCTACCTAAGTCTAATGGGAAGAATGCGATTATGATTGTGGTGGATTGAATGAGCAAATATAGCCATTTCATTACACTAACACATTTATTTCTTACTCAATAGGTAGCAGTAGCATACATGGACAACGTTTTCAAGTTGCATAGGTTGCTTGAGAATATAGTTAGTAACAAAGACCCTATCTTCTTGAGTAACTTTTGGAAGGAATTCTTTAGATTGTAAGGCATTGAATTGCATTACTACAAGGCCTATCATCCTCAAAGTGACGGCTAAACCGAGGTAATGAATAAATACCTTGGCACCTATTTACAATGTATGATTAGGGAACATCCGAAATTTTAGAGCTACTATTTGACACTGGCTGAGTGGTGGTACAACACCAACTTCCACTCAAGCACACGAATTACACCCTTTGAAGCCTTATATAGATACACTACTCTTATACATTTACCCTACATTTCTAGGGATTCCAAAAATCAACTAGTGGATACAACATTGACAGACAGAGAAAGGAAGATTAAGACGTTGAAATTTCATTTAAGACGTGCAGAATTAGATGAAACAATAGGAAGATAAGAAAAAGACAGATAGGGTTTTTAAAATGGGGGATTTGGTGTGGTTGAGACTATAACCCTATAGACAATTTAGCTTGAAGAATAGACATGGATAGAAATTGATGGCTAAGTATTTTGGTCCTTACAAAATTAGGGGTTGCATAGTTGAAATGGCTTACCAATTGGTTCTACCACCTGAAGCTTCAATCCATTCAATGTTCTATGTATCATAGTTAAAGTGTCATCACAGTCCGACTTTAGGAAGCACCATCTACCCACTTATAGAATTAACAATTAAGTTAGTTCCTGAAGAGATTTTAGATAAGAAGTTTGTGAAGTGAAGGAACTCATCTGATGTGATGATCCTCGTGAAATGGAGTAACCGCTCTACTTTAGAAGCAACTTGAGAATTTTTTTTTGACATGTGACTAAGGTTTCCTAACTTACCCTTGTGGACGAGGGTTTTTTAAAGGGGAAGGTGCTACATGTTTAGGGTTTGCTAAGGAAAAGGGGGAGAAACACTACAGTGAGATAGATAGATCTAAATGAGGAGATAGTCTCGGTTCACATCTTGTCATTGGAATTTGTAATACATCTACTGGTAGTATGGACAAGGCTTGAGTTAACTAATGTATGGGATGGATTAGGCTAAGGTGGCCCATTTGTGTTAGCCTATTTCATGTGTTTTTGTTAATCAATTGACCTCACTATAGCATGTGACTGACTATAGCATCATAAAATATCTACTAAGGCATATAGAGACAAACAAATAAAATGCTTCAAGTCTTTTTAATGGAAAAGTATCTGATTATTTGATGAATTTAAAATGATAAGAGGTAAGCCCTAATCCTAAACACTGACCCTAAAATACTTATGAGAGTTGAGAGACATGAAAGTGAGGATAAGATTCATTGCTTAAAGGAGGCCTATCTTGCATGCAATATGCAGATTGAAAGGACAATAGGCATTGATTTAATTATCCTAAACACAACTACCCTTTATAAGCCCATTTGAGCCTTTTGAAGAATTTTAAAGTTACCTTATCAAGAACCACCCCACATTAGGACAATTAGGAGGCTAGGGTCATTAATTTGAAGAAAAGAGATAGGCTAACTTGTGCTTACTTTGGTTGTATTGATTCATGAGCAATAATAGGCCCATACATTCATTCAAACACTGCAAGCCCATAGATTTTTCCAACAAACTCCAAAACCATTCACACTTCACTGGTTTATATACCTTAAGCCCAAGGTTTTGGATCTCTTTAAATGGAAACTTAGATACATAGAGAGCGATCACCTTAATAAAGAGAAGAAAAAGAAAGAAAAAAGGGAAGAAGGAAAAAAAATGAAAAATATGAGAGGAAAAAAATAAAAAGAGGGAAAAAAAAAAGAAAAGTAAGGTGATCGCATCCAAAAAAGCAACCTAAAACTCCTATAAAGCTTAAGGCTCAAATATGTTAAAATAGCTAAGCCCATGAATTCCAAGATAAAGTACTGGAGCTTTTCTTAGTATCCTTTAAGGCATAAACCTGAACAAGATTCCAAGCTAAAAAAATGAAACCTTAATTCTACAACCCTACCCACTATAACACCCTTAACAAAACTCTTTTGACTAAAGAATTTGATTTATCTTAATCAGTAGTTGTTCGTGAAACTATGGATAGTCCATTAAGTTTCTTGACTTGTAAACACAAGTTAAGATTAAACTTTTGAAATTGGTCAACATATCAATATCTCCTTTTGTTCAAGTTGATGACCAAAGGCTTACATTATAATCCTAAAGAAGAGACCTATACGATCAATTAAAGTGTATCACTTACAAGACTAACCATAATTTTTGAAATCGCAGTCAAGAGTGAAAACAAGCCATTTGAGAATGTAAGGAAGTCCTTTTGGATTAAACAACTCAAATAATTATGATACTTTCCTTGATATGAAACTTATGAATGCAAAATTCAAGCATGCCTTAAGGGTAAGAGAAGCACTTCACCTAAATTTGAATGAGATTCCCTATAGCAAAAAGAACAAATTGTTTGGTAGAAACTCACCTATTTACATATCGGTAGCGGATAAGCAATAGATGAGAAACGAATGGCCAATGGGCTAAAAGAATGAGCATACATCTTACTTGTAACATTTAAAGTCAGTATAATTTTGTTACATGTTAGCAAGAAAAGGATGAAATTTTTTTTTTTGAATAAAATGCACTAGTTTTTCCTTCAAGATTTAAAAAATGAAAAATTTGAGAATTTATAATGTAAACTTTAGTCATCCTCAAGTTAGGATGTTCAATAATCCCTCAAGGAAATTTCAAGGAGCCTTAGTTATCCTCTTGAAACTTTAGTCATCTTAACAGAAACCTTAGTTAAGGAACCTTAGTTATCCCTATCTTAGGAACTTTGATTATTTGATGATTCAAGAACCTTAGTCATCCTTATCTTAGGAACTTAGCCATTCTTATGGAGCTTTGATCATCTTATCACTTAAGAATCTTAGTTATCCTTGAATTTAGAGACTTCGATTGTCCTATAATTCAAAAGTCTTGGTCAACCTTATATCAGAAACTTTGATTATTCTACGACATGAGAACATTCAGGAGCTTCAACCATCCTATGAAAAGAATATTATTCAAGAGCCTTTGTCATCATACTAAGAGCTTAGACTATCCTAAGAATTATGAGAACTTTAATTATCTTGTGTTCAGAGTTCAGAAAGTTTCACTATAAGAACTTTTATCGTCTTACACAAAGGAACATCAATTATCTAAGGATATAAAAAAAATAGTTATGCCTTCAAACCCTATTCCTTTTGCTCTATTCATTCAAGATAGGCCCCTATTCTTTTTATCCAATCCTTTTAAGGGAGGCCTCTTATTTCTTTTACCCCGTCCTTTCAAGATGGCCCCCTTAACCTTTTTTCCTCATCCTTTCAAGATGAGCTCTTATTTTTGTTACCTCGTCCTTTTAAGATGTACCCGATTCCTTTTGCTCTTTCCTTTCAAGATGGGCCCTATATCTCTTTTAGCTCATCCTTTTAAGATGAGCCCCTTATTTCTTTTGCCTCGTCCTTTCAAGATGAGCTCATATTCCTTTTGCCCCATCCTTTCAAGACCAACCCCATATCCCTTTTGCCTTGTCTTTTTAAAATAGGCCCCTTATTTCATTTTCCATATTCTTTCAAGACAGACCCTTTATCCTTTGCCCCATCCTTTTAAGATAGGTCCCTTAACCTTTTTGCCCCATCTTTTCAAGACGAGCCCCTATTCATTTTGTCTCGTCCTTTCAAGATGGGCCCTATATCCCTTTTGTCCCGTCCTTTTAAGATAGGCCCCTATTCCTTTTGCCTCATCCTTTCAAGATAGTCTTTTATTCTTTTTGCCTTGTGATGAGTTGCCGACCACTGGTCTTCTTATGTGCACATGACTTCGAGGCCTCCAATCCCTTATTCAAAGAATCATCTCTCGGTAACCTATCGATGATGAGAGACTCTACACGAAAGGAGGATGGCTAAATTCGTTGACAACTTCGGGAGGTTACACACTACTCTGTTCTATCTCTTATGCCTATGTCGACTATTCGCTTATTGAGGGTATAAGCCCTATAACCAGTCACTTAGGGTTTTGATCAGCTAAAAGATCCGATCAAACCTAAATTATAAGTAAAGCTACAAATATTAGTAAAAATGATCTTGTAAGTTCAAATTTAAGAAAATAAGAAATAAAATAAAAGAATATAAAAACTTCAAATTTTAAGTATATAACTCGTTATTTATCAAAAATACGTAAAAGGTACTCCGATAATTAACGAATCGCTAGAGATGAATTATATGTATACTAAAAATTATTGAATGACCTAAATAATATTTAGAAATATTTATTTGTACTATATATGAATTTACATGTAAGTAAAAATACGCGTAATTACTTAAAATACGCTAAATGTATTAAAATAATACAAAATAATTAAAGAAAATTCATAATTAATTAAGTAAAAATAAATAAATATAAAAAAATAAGGAATGATCCAGATTTGGGTCATGGCACTTAAGAAAAATAAGAAAAAAAAATTAGCCAATTAAATAAGAACAACACAAAAGTCAAATTAGAAGTAGATAAGGCAATAGTATAATTAAATTAATGCATAATAATTTCCCTAAAACTCTATAAATACTCCAAATTTTTTAGAAGCTTATTTTGGATGTCAGAAAGTTTAGAAAAATAGAGAGAGATAAAATTGAGAGTAAATTAGGGATTTAGAAAAAATAAAAAAAAATCTATGCAATTGGTGCTTCTAAGGAGAACTTAAACCCGACGAGCAGCTAGGAGTAGATGGCCACCACCACCACACGGTGGTGGTAGCCCCAAGGTGGGCCGATACAACCATGGCCATTGAAGGTTGCTAGAGCTACCCAAATCGATGAGTTTGATTTCTAGCTCAATTTTGTGTAATTTTGTAAAAATAGTAAATATTCTTAAAAAATTATGAAAATTGTTTTTCAAGAATATTTTTGTATTTATTTTTTAAGAAAAATATTATTTTAATGAAAATATTCCCCGTGATATATGATCCTTAAGAAATCATGCAAAATCAAGCATGTTTTGATTTAGAAATAAATGACCTTAAGAGTGTAGTTTTGAGCTCAAAATTTTTGTATATACTACTTAAATAATATAGAACAACACTATCAAGCCAGTTTTCAAAACTTAATTTTTGAAATTTTTAGATAATTTTTAGGTCTTAAAATGAGGCATAAAATGGGTAATTTAGGGTTAATTAAGTAATTAAATAGTTAATTACTAATTTATTGAATAATTATATGTTTTAGGATGTTGAAATATGATGAATTATGATACTTATAGTATTTAAGGTGTTAGATGTAATTATTAGGTTAATTATGTAGTAAATAAGTAATAAGGAAAAATAGTAAATTTTAAGTTAATTTTTTAAATTAGGGTAATTAGATGTAAAATTTGATTTAGGACGAATTTAGAAATTTTGAAAAGATAATTGATGTTGAGAGATGGTAATTAGAGTGATAAAAATATTAAATGCGTTATGTACATAATAAGTAATAGTACATAATACACAATAATTTTTTATAATAAATATAAGATATTATAATAAAAATTGATATTATATAAATAATAGGGATATATAATAAATCTAATAGAAATCTTGAATTTATGTAATTATATGAAAAATGTAAAAATTTCTCACATTAGGAGTAAATTCGATAAGTTAAGATTAATATGTTACTGTATTTTAGAGACTTGAGATTATACTTGGTTGTGCTTGTTAGATAGTTAGTTGTGTGCATGTTCTTGATTATGAGTGATGCTATGATTATGTTTATTGTTCTGGCTTGTATTGTATAATTTGTGGGAAATGATCGATCACTCTAAACTGGACTTAATCAAATATATAACTTATAATCATAATCAGACCTGCATGGTAACCTATTAAGGAAAACCTAGGATTCTCCAGCCAAATACCGACCCTTTTGAAAGGGATAGCGCAGGATTGCATAATGGTCTATTCTTCATCCTTAGTTAAACTAAGTGACAGAAGAGGAGGTCGTAACAAAGGTGAAGTCAACGGTTTAAAGGTAGTCACGGGAGGAGCAGTGTCTCCATTGCATAAGCCTGGTTTTGGTCATGAGCTGTTGCATTAATAGCAACTCCTCAACTCGGATTAGAGCAAGCACAATTTCTTTAATCTCATGACGGGCCGGACAACGCCGTGCAATGGCATTTGCTTGAACATGCATCGTACCTAATAAGTTGGTTGATAACCTTGTTATGTTTATGGTATAGTTTTAAGTCCTCTATCCTAACTTACTGAGTTATGGTTGCTCACATCCCTATAGAAGTCATGCAGGTGCTGGCTAAGAAGCGGCTTACAACTACTCTAAAGCTAGTAACTGCTGGATCCTAAGGATTGAGGAAAAACATTTGAAGAACAAATATATATTTTTTAGATCTAAGCTTTTATTTTAGAATTTTTCATTTCTGAATAATGTAATGACTAGGAAATAGATTATAGTGAAACATTGTAAACACTAATTGTAATAATCGAATTATAGTGTATATATATATTTTCTCACTTTCTTAGGTAAATAACTTATTTAAATTACAAACTGTTTACTACAAAGCAAGTTAGTCGTGAACGCCTTGTCTAGATTAGGTTTAGGATAGCTGTTATAAAGCCAACTTCTATCTTAGAATGGTTTACACGGCGGGGCTGTTATGACTCTGCTGCTTTGGGGCATGACAAAGGGCTTTGTATCGAATGATTGAACTTTCAATTGCCAAGAGATTCTTATCAAGTGATGAGACACTGTTCTTCGAGTTGAATACTTTCTTCCGACTTCTTACTAGTCCTTGATGTCACAACCTCTTGAATCCCCTCGTGTGCTGTGATAAGAGAATCTATATATGGAACCAATGTTGTGTTGCCACCTGTCCCTTTTACCTGACGTTGTACTCTTTTCCCTTTTTATTATTTGTCATTTTTACCATTTTTCATATGTACTAAGAATTCTTCTTTTGTATGCCTTTTTTAAGTTTCTTTATTTGTATGGTTGCCTTAGGGATTTACTATAAATAGTCTCTCTTGCTTATAAGTCGGGGTCATCTTACTTTACAGATAGACATTGAATATACTGCTCTTATGAAACAATCGTCTTTAGGTCCATTTTCGTATACTCTTATCTAATCTTGCCGAGTAGTTTAAGATTTGTGGCGAGTGGACTTTAACATTTACTTGTGTATCATATAAGTAAAGTGTCAAGTTATGTTATGTTTATTGGTGTATCATATCCTCCGAGTAACTTCACGCTAGTTACTCTAATTAGTTTATAGACCTAGTCACTTTATTTTCTTTGATATTTCGAAGGAATCATTAGTTTGAATCTACTACTATAAATCCTAGTAATAATTGAGTTTCTAAGCATATTACCCCGTCTTTCAAGATGAGCCCCTTTATCCTTTTGCCTCGACCTTTCAAGTCAAGCTCCTTATTCTTTACATCAATCTTTTAAGTTGGTATTTTAAATTAGTATTATTTTACCTCGTCCTTTCAAGAAAAAATTTTGCTCAGTTGACCATTTAAGTCAATGTTCCTTACCCTATCAATTCAAGTTAGGATTCAACAAAAATGAGCACGTTTTTTTTATCTTTATAGCAAAGTTTTATTTAAACTTCCCCACAAAAGGAGGCAGCTATAGATACCCCATTTTTACCCACTAGTTTTTTATTTGATCTAGGTTTACCGAAAATCCAAAAAAAAAAAACACTAATTTTTTTTAAAGAATTGAAAAATAAAGTGTCAAATGAGTCTAAGTCAAGTTAATAAGTCATTTAAGGTTAGATTAGGGAATAATTAAAAACATATATGCAATTTAATAAATTTAGAGTCTTTGAAAAATTGGGCTTCAATGAAAAAAATATATTTTGAGAAAACTCTAGCGAGAAATTGAACTCATACAAGTGGTTTCTTGTTCAATTTAAATAATTGGACCAATGAAGAATAACACTTAGAATTTATAAAATTAAATTTGTGTTGAAAAAAATCCTTAACTTGTATATTTTGGGTCGTTAATGTTTGGGTCATTTTAAAACAAGTTAGAGCAATTTGGGCATGGGTTTGAAAATAAATATTAAAGTAAGACTAAGATTGAAAAGGATTAAGTACATGCAAAAGACATCTTATTCTAAGAAAAAACCAGTAGCGTAAGCAGTAAGGCGATGTATGCATATAGTAGTGGTCATAAGTTCGACTCCTAGTAAGAACAAGATTGAATTTAACTTTTTTTTTTTGGGGTTCTTTGCTTAATCAGATGCTTAGCATGTAACCATCCTTTTCCATGATGCAGGAAACAGTTAGAAACATTGGGAAAATGAAGGAAAAATATTGCAAAAGTCTAAAACCCAATCTCAACAAATTTTATCAAATCTTAATCTATTTCTTTGAGAATTTAGTTAGAATCTTGTTCAATAATTATCAAATAGACAAATTTTATCAAACCTTGATCCTAACAAATTTTGGGTTTTTTGCTTGATCACATGCTTAGCAAGTAACCATCATTTTCCACGATATAGGAAATAGCTAGAAATGTTGGGAAAATGAAGGAAAAATATTGCAAAAGTCTCAAACCTGATCTTAACAAAATTTATCAAATCTTGATCTATTTCTTTGAGGATTTAGTTGGAATCTTGTTCAATAATTATCAAATAGACTAAATTAGCTTTTAGTGTGTCTTATTTTTGTTGATGGGTTTATTTATTAACATATTACATAGCATATATTAGCTTTTGTGTAAAATTGCATGATGTGGGTAATTTATTCACATGGTACATTTACTAACATGAGTTTCTTGCATGTTTTGCTATGTTTGATAAAAATTGCATCTTTTTTTTTTAAACTACATATCATTCCATATTTGAGATGAAATCGCATTTTTTTAGACATCTTTCTATATTGTAGGAAAAATTGCATAATTTAGGTATAATAGCATATTTTTATTAAGATTCAAATCTTTAGGATAAAATTTGTATATAGGTCACATATTTTAGAAGATTAGTATAGAATCGTATTTTTTTAATAGTTATGCATTTTTTTTTTTTTTACAATTTAGTCATCTTTTCCATAGTTAAGCATTTCTTTCTGCAATTTAGACATTTTTTCTATGATTAGATATCTTTTCTATGATTTAGATATCTTTTTCATAGTTAAGCATCTTTTCTATAGTTAGGTGGCGTTTTTATGATTTAGGCGATTTTTCTATAGTTTAGGCATCTTAGACATTTTTTTTTTACCTTAGTTACATATTTTATGAAAAATTGCATTTAGGCACTTTAGGGTTTTTTACTAAACTTTTTTTATTACATAAGAAACGTTTTTCTTAACAAAAATCTGATTTTTTTTTGTTAGGGTTTTTCAAAATTGGACAATAAAAACTAAGGTTTCTTTTTTAGGATTTTCTTAATAAAAATAACCTAGCTAAAAACATAAACTTTAGTCCATTTCAAAAAATAAAAAGAACCAACCAACCAAAGGTTTTTTTTTTTTTCCAAAAGATGAGAACTACAATTAGTTTGATCTCGATTAGCAAATACGTTAGCACTTTTAGGGTAACCATAAAATTTGTAAAAAAATATTTTGTTTTCTTTTCATTTTTTAGGGAAATTTCATAATAAAAAATCATTTTTATATGTTTTCACATCTTTTGCATGCTTTTCCTTTTTTTTTTTGAAAAAATTGTGAAAAACAAAGGCCCATTAGTTGTTTTTATTTTTTTAAATTTTTACATGGTAGCTTGATCATAATATATTAGGTTTCAAGCTTAGGTTATCTGATTAATATTTTCTAAAAATTATTTTTTAGAAAATGTGTAGGCTTGTGACTTGGTTAGGGCTTTTCTGCCAAAAAAGAAAAAAACCTCGTCTTATTTTTTCACTAATTTTACCAGTTAGCGACTCCAGGTGATTTTCAAAAGATTTTTTAGAGAAAATTTTTTTCCTTAATTTTATGTTTAATATTTTATATTAAACAGGCTAAACTTAGTATAAAATAAATTAAAAAAAATTAAAATAGGACTCGACACTTAGAAGTGGACACAAAATTATAATATTCAGTTTCCATGGAGGCATAGATACAATTGTTTGCTTCTTAGATTTTCATGAAATTAATGAAGTACCAAGAAGCACAAAAAATAAGATAAAGACTTTTCTATCAACCTTGTTAGATCTCCAATTAGCATCTGAATATGTAACAAGTGAGAGAAAATTGTTGGATGCATTGAAAAGCTTTTTGTTGATTATGCCTCTTAAGTATTTCAAAACATGAAATGTTGTATGAAGATGTGTTGTTTTAAGCATAGAAACAAATTGGTTGAGTTGTTGTACCGCAAAAGAAAGATTTGAATGACTTATTGTAAGATACAATGGTTTGCCTATTATTTGTCAATATATTGTTGGATCAACAAAAAGATCACTAGATTTATAATTGACACAAATGAGTAGAAAAATGAATTTTACTGGTTTAACACTCACAAATTCAACATCTTATCTTACCAAGATCCTTAATTGTAAGGACTCGATTAATAGAACCTTTAACATCTACTATAGCTTTAACGCTATCACTAACTAGTAGAACATCACCAACATGTACTTTTACAACCATGAAACCATTACTATTGTTGTAAGTGAATAAGGAATAATCATCCTTTGATTGAATAAACCCAAGAGAAACTAGAACCTTACTAAATTCCTTATTTCATTGCTTTAACGCTTGTTTTAGACCATATAACAAGCAAACAAGTTTACAAACTTATCTTGGTGATGCAACATAATAACTTTGGTAGGAAATATGTATATTTTTTCATTAATGTATCCATGTAAAAAAGCCTTGTTAACATCTAGCTAATGAACATGCCAATGTCTAATGGAAGCAAGGTTTAACTAAACACGCATAATGGTTAGTTTTGCAACCCTAAAAAAGAAAAGAAAAGAAAACTGCTTATGTAATCTTTGCCCTCAATTTGATTATAAATGTTTGTTTCTAATGTGCTTTAAATCCTTCAATAGATCTATTTAACTTATGCTTAATTTTATATACTCATTTACTCTCAATTGCCCTCTTACCTAGTGGTGAAGTGTTGTATCCCATGTTTCATCTGATTCTAAAGTAAACAATTCCTTCTACCTCCCCATGATCCTTCATTGCTTCATATGATAAATTTTGGTTCATGAAAAATTCATGAAACAAAAGATATGAAGTGCTTTAGTTATAATAGATGAAATTGTTGCATTAGTTAATGAATTGGTTTAGATATACTGGATAAAATCATTCAACAATTTTGGCGGTCTCTTATTTCGAATGAAAGTATGAATAGAAACGGTTTTTTATTAATACTTAGTGATGTACTTAGGAGCTCGGTAATCACTAAGGCTTACTGTAAGTGATAGTAACCAGATGGGTCTTTCAAGATATCGAAGAAAAGGGAATGGAAGGGTTAACAAACACAGTAGTTTCCATGGAGTTGCTTGAAAGATACGATGTACCAACAAACACAATACAACTTAACACTTCACTTGATATAACTCATAAGCTAATGTTAAAGTCCACTAACCACTAATCTTAAGCTACTTAGCAAAATTAGATAAGAGTGTAAGGAAATTGTACTCGGAGAGAGATTTCTCATAAGAATGAGTATATTCAATATTTGGAAGGACGTAAGATGCCTTGCAACTATAATAAAAGGACTGTTTATACTAAGTCCTTTAGAGAAAATAATACAAATAAAAAAAATTACATAAAAGATAATGAAGAAAGAGATTCTTAGAATGTATGAAAAGGGTAAATATGATAAATGACGAAAAGGGAATGCAATTGAAATGTCAAAAAAAGTAACGATAGGCAGCGGCGGCTTGTTAATGGAATCATATTGGTGATTCTTTGGACATAATAAGTGAGCTATGATGAAGTTGTCATTGCTACAGTTGAATGGTATTTGGAACAGTCGAGACAAAGGAGGGATGTTGTTGTTCTTTAAGCTAAATAAGTAAAGCTTAGCAGGCCTTGTCTTTGGTACTAATCATGTCTGTAGATTCAAGTAAGGCTAGATCCAAAGTCATCTCAACCTCCACATTTAGCAGGTTAGCCTTAGCATTAGGTAAGTTGATGATTGGGCAAGGATTCATGCAGAGAAGAATGTAGCTAAGTTGAGACCTTACGGAATTCACCTACTATCCTTCCGTGTATTGGTGCTCATCTTCGGTAAGCTAATGTGAGAATATCCTCTTCGCTAAAGACTGTAGGCTTCAAAGGCATACGCTAGTAAGGAGGCTAAAGGTTGATAGTCCATCACTTAAATACATTATCTTGTACATTCTAATGTAAAGAAGACGTATTTGAAGCTATATTTTCAACGCTCTCAAATGAAATAGTAAGAAACATAGGTATATCTAATGATGGAGTAGTGGACTGTTCATCAGTTTGGATGGAAAGGTAAGTTAAAAAAGATACAACATTTCTACTAATAAACTATTTATGAGACTATAAGTCATAAAGCTTATAACCCTTTTATCCATATGGATATCTTAGAAATACACATCTTCTACCTATTGGATTAAATTTATCTCTTCAAAATGCAATTATAGATTTATAACACAAACACCCAATGACTCAATATTCATCATTTGAAGGTTGTTTGTGATATAAGAGTTGATAAGGACTTTGTTAACTGATAGATTGAATGAGAATTTTCTTATTAAGAAATGTTGCAGTTAGAAGACATCCCCCTAAGATCTTTTAAGAAGGTTGGCATAAATCCTTATAATTCCCACAATGTCCAATAAGGGTTTATACTTTTTTTTAATCACTCTACTTTGTTGAGTGTTGCGTATAGATTTCAATTCTCTAATAAACAATTCCCATTTTATTAAAAAGGTTTGGACACTTACTAGCTAAAATTCTTCTCCATTATTGGTTTGAACAAATATGGGAATATAATGGAAATGGTTCTTAATAAATGCAAAAAATTTGACTAAATTGGAAGAAGTTTGTAACTTCTATTTCATGAAATGTTCACGTGCTTTCTATCATATCATCTACCATTATAAGAAAGAATTTATCACCAGAAATAGAAGGTACGTTATATGGTTCCTGTACATCTATGTGCAACAAATAGAATGAACATGAAGAATATTAATAACTTAAAGAAATTGACAATCTATGAAATTTGGCCAACATACAAGTATTACAAATAAAATTTGAATAATGAAAATGTTTACAATTGAATAAGTGTTAAAGTTTTAAAAAGAAATGTGTCCTAGCTTGTTATGTAATAGCTTTAGTGACATTTTATTATTGTTAATGGCTACATGATCACACTGTTTCAATGAATTTGATACAACTTACTCTAATTAACTAGAAATAGTTAAATTTGATTGTATTATATATAATTCAAAAGTAGCATTAGCTTAAGTAATTATTTTTTTAGATATTTGGTCTTAGAAATAGGAATATTTTTCATGGAAAATGGTAAACAAATTATGGTTAGCAACCCATTTGTAGACGGATAGAAGGTTAAATTGGAAATTAGGATCAAACAAAATATTAATAAGTGTAATGAAGCTATTAATTAACACATCAACAGTATGAACCAATTTGACTCTACCATCAACGAGTTTAAATTTTATGGGTTTGGCTAAGTGTTTTTTTATTGATAAAATGATGATTATAGAGAGACATATAATTAAAAGCCCTTCGTATGCACAATCTATTTTCCAAAATCTTTATCATGAGATAAAATAAAAGAAGAATCATGTTGAGAGTAGTCACCTACAAAGTTCACAATCAACTAATATGGCTGTTACTTATCCATATGTTGTATTCTTAACAAGCTTTGGCTATAAGACCATATTAAAAAATATTTGCGTTAGTTAAAACAAAACATGCACTTTTATCAAGAGGATGTCCAATGTTGTAACGTTCATTATCTCAACTACAACAACCATTCTCCTTCCTTTCGTTTCCCTTGGACCTTTAGGTAACATTTGGTTGCACAATTTTCGTAGTATTGGATTGGACAAAAAATTTTATTCTATGTTTGGTTTGTAAATTTGCTTAGTGACTGAACAAAAACTAGGTTGATGGACTGAACAAAATAGTTAAATTTTATCTCATCTGAATTATGGTACAGAAATGAAATTCACTAGACAAAAACAAAAAAAAATATTTTATATTTCCAAAACTACCCCTTTATGTTATAATATTAAGTTAATGAATATTATTTTTATTAAATATTACAAAAAATTATTTATTTTATAATATAAATAATTAATTTTTTAATATAAATTTATATTCGGTACTTTACAAACTAAATATGATATAATAAGCATGTACTGTACAATCCTCCTGATACTTATCTTATCTAGTTCTCTTTGTCCAGTTTAACTCTTACAACCAAACACTACCTTAAACTAGTCTGGATAGCTTAATAATTCAAGGCATTTATCTATACCATGTCCCATCCTTTTATAGTATCAATATTAAATTTTCAATAGTATCATGTTTCTTTCAGGGAAAATTACACAAGAGGTCATCAACATTTAAGAATAAGTTCAAAAAGATAATTAATGTTTCAAAAAGTTTAAATTAAGAGATCAACATATCAATTTATGGTTAAAATAGAGGACGCTATTATAACACCGTTAATGTCACATCGATGTGACTATTATCTATCACATGGTGTTGACTCAAATGTATATGATTAAATAATAAATAAAAAAATGAAAAAAATAAAAAATTAATAAAAAATAAAATTGTGAAAAAAAATATATAAAACCAGAATAAATAAATAAAATAAATTAATTAATTAAATATAATATATGTAATGTATATAATATATATTATATGCAAAATATAATATCTATGTAATATAATATATGTGTTTAAATATAAAATAAAAAAGACAGCAAATTAAAAAAATAACTAGGAAAACAAAAAAAAATGGCTAAAAAAATAAAGAAAGGGTAATTCTAACTACCAAATATACGAGTAAGTCACAATCTATATAAAAAAGTAGGTTTTTTGAACCACTAAGTTGTGGATGGCCATTCATGGTTGTTAAATAAAAAAAAAAAAAGAAAAGAAAACAATAATAGAAATCCAGTCAGGTTTCGTGATTTGATTGTGACTCAATGGAATTTTTTGCTCTTTTTTTTTTTTTTTTTTTTAATGTTAGCTATGTTTACCTACAACCACTTAGTGGGTCAAACGACCCACTTTTCTAAGTGGGCCGTAACCTACCTTTGTATCTAGTGGATGATCTCACCACCCTTAGCTTTGCTGAAACGACCTTTTTTTTATTTTTTAGTGATTTTTCTTTTTTTTTAGTTTTTTTTTTTCATTTTTTGACTTTTTTATTTTATATTTAAACATATATATTATATTACCTATATAATATATTATATTAGAGATAAAGCTTGTATAGGTACTTGAACTTTTTAAAATTTTCATTTTAGTATCTAGACTCATCAAATTTTCATTTTAGTACATGACCTTTTTAAAGTATATCATACTGCAACTTCTATTAGTTCCACTGGCAATAGATGGTAAAGCTATTGAGGTGGTGTGCTTCTATCGTAGATGGCTTTGAGATAAACATTTCTTTATAAAACAAAAAGTCTAGGTGGAAAGGGAAATCCAGCAATACCCTTTGGCGCCATAAGTAGATAAAATGAGTAACAAAAACATAAATCCTATGACAATGCAAAATCAAAATTCAAATCTAAAAGTAGCACAACTTTAATCCTCTTCTCCACCCAACAACGACACATACTATTGGCAAGGAGAAACACAACACAACCATCATCTGCTCTTGCTCATTACTCCTCCAATAATACAAGCAATGTACAATGTTTCTATAGAATGAAGTGCGAGATGCAACATGCCTGAACCTTGGAAAACTATAGAAGAATATTCTATAGTTGTCCAATATATTGTGAGAACAGTAGTTGTGGGATCTTTAAGTAAGTTGATGTGGTAGATGGCTAGGTTACGATAACAAGAAAGGAATTGAACATTGGACAGTTAGAGATTAAAGACTTTGATTTTGTATTTCTACAAGAAAAGTTTTATGCTTTGCAACAAGAGGTCTCCATGCTTAGGGAAGACATGAAGGCACTTACTAACAAGAAAAATAATGATGGGATAGGGAACTTTGGTAAGTAGGTGTTAATTCCTTAGGTTATTCTTATATTGTTTTTTTTTTTTTTTTATGCTTTAGGGTGTGGAAAAGAAGGTATAGCTTTTACATAGTTTTTAGAGTATCTTATAAGGGATTTCTATTACCGAATATGTATTATGTTAAGATGTAGTTAAGTATGTGCTAAGATCTTCTTGTACTATGATTTTGGGCAACTCCTATGTACCTTATTGGGATCTAGTGCTCAATCTTTGAATGTGATTTTTTTGTTCTCTATTTCCATCTCCTTTTGTAAGAGAAATTCTATTTGTCAGTTCATGGCTCGACTTGCTTACTCTTACCATAAGATTTATCCCTAGTAGCCTTGAGTGCTCTTCAAGCTTCCACATGCTCCTCATTTGACTCTTTCTCACTACTAAACCCCCTTACATAATCTTCCTCTTCCTCCTCACTTAAATTTTCTCCCTCCAAATTGCTACTTCTTTGCCTAGAAGACTCTCAAAAGCTTCCACTAAAAGGGTATTACACATATATCTTAATATTATCACTATTAGCAAAATGACCAACTAAGATCATAACATCAAACTCGTCAAAGATTACGCTATGACCATCTGCCATTATCATCCTAGGAGTCCTATATTAAATGACTTTTATGTCATAGCACCGTGAACTTGACAACAAATTTAAAATGTAATGTTGAGACACCTCTCACCCATTTGCACACTTGGAACATGGAGTTAAATGAACTTAGTATACTGGTTGAATTAATATATACAATCTATGAAAAACCTCTCTCATAAAGAATTAGGACATGTCGTGAATGGAAAGTTAAGAAAATATTCAATTGTTCTAAAGTAGCAACAACAATGCATAACATTCTAATGTTGTTAATTTTAACAATACACAGTATCACTTACTCGGTTAATTTCAACCAAACTTTGATTTTTCCCAAATATCTTACATTTTCTTTTATATCTTTGAAAACTTAAATAACAGTTTCGAATCAAACGATCCATCCAAGAAAGGTAAAGAAATAAACAAAAGTCCCGTCCTCACTGCTATGATTAACATACCCCTAACCATGAACAGGGCTTTTCATACACTTCAAGAACAAAGCAAAATCAACATCTTATTCTTTAAAAAACAAAACTATAAAACCCTCGTTTAACATAACATACCTTCTGTACTGTAATTATGCCTTTGGATGTCCTCTTTCTTTTGCTTTTAGAGACTCTTCATGGAACTTACATTCAATCAATTACGTATGAATCTTCCTTTTCTCAGATCTTATCTGCAATGCAGAGACGCAATGAATTTAAGGGATAAATGCAAGTGATTTATAGGGGATTTAGTAGGTGCAAGAAATTACTGATGGTACATTTTATTGTGTTAAATGGCCATGAATGAAAAAGGATAGGTTTGGTGAGAGCTTAAATGCTAGCCATGGCATGAATCTTCACTGTTAATGTTATTTCCACTCCACATCATCTATTTTTTTTTCTTTGATTTACAACACGCTTATTTCATGTAAACTTATTTTAATGTCTGTTTCTAGTCATGACAATGGAGACTGTAGTATGACACACTTTAAAAAGGCTAAGTATTAAAATAAAAATTTTAAACAGTTCAAGTACCTATATATATAGGCTTTATCCCTATTATATTATTTAGATATGTATAATATATATTATGTATATAATATACATATTATATTTTGCACATAATATATTATATATTACATACATATTATCTTTAATTTTATTATTTATTTTATTTAATTATTCTTATTTTTTTCAATTTTTCTATGTCTTTTCAGTTTTTTCTAATTATTTATTATTTAATCATAAAGTTAGTTCCGTGTAGAAAATAACAACTACATCAACATAGAGTTAATAATGTTAAAATGGCATCTTCTATTTTAATCATAAACTTGAATTTATCTTCAAACATTGATGTCCTTTCATACAATTTTCCCTATTTCTCTTATTAGTTCCATCACTTGTGTAGCTTTCATCAAGTTCTTGCTATAATATTTAACAACTATTTCATCTCGGCTTCTAAGCACTTACTCATTTGTTTTTGTTTTTGTTTTTCCACTTGACAAATCAGATAGTAGGCTTTCCTGACGATGGGCAAAGGATCCATGGATAAAGTTTGACTACAAACATGTTAAATCTTTTAGAAATTGCATGACGTTTTCAATCTCTTATAACTTATCTTTTAAATTACACATATAATTCTCATAAGCTGCATAAGATCATTTACGAAATTCTCATAAATTGTTTATTTGATCCCATAATTTTTTTAGTTTGTTGAAATACACTGCTAAAATTAAATTCCCTTGCTTCATATTTGCAATATCATGCTGCAATTGATAGACTAAAGGGCCATTTGTAATCTTGAACCTTTCATTTATATCCTCTTAGAGTTCTTTGGCAGATTTAGCATACATAAATGCTTTAGACGATTCTTTAGTCATAGAATTTAGGAGCCAATAGAGAATCATCCAATCGCATATCACAGATCATTGAATTTCATCAACATTTTCTTTAGGTTTTAGGTAATTGTTATCGATAAAACCTAATTTTGCTATTGCTTATAAGCTAACTTGATGGAACAACTCCATCCTAAAAAACTACTACCATTAAACATCGTACTTATAGTCACTATTTCCGGATTATTAGAACGCGAAATATATAAAGGATCTATATTGTTCATGATATTTTAATTCAATTTTCTAAGTTTAAATAGGTTCCCTTAGCTTAGTCCAGCCTATTGTGTAAACTAAGAAGTTGATTAGGTTGCAAGGCATACAAAATTGAAGATGTGTCCTGATGATTAGGCTTCTAAGCCCCCATCTTCCTTAGTTTCTGTTATGTCTGTTGATTCTTGTTTTGCTAATGGTCCTTCAATTTAGGAAAATTTATTCAATGTATTGAACTCTTTACATATTTTCAATAGTTTACAGTTTTAGCAATGATTTAGAATTTTAGATATGTGGACATAATTCTCTAAAAGTTCTAAAAATGATAAAATCACATTTTGATTTTTTTTTGAGAGCTAATAATAAATTTGTAATCTACTTAACAATAAATGTACATAATTAAATAAGGTCCACATAAAGTTGTTGCATTAAAATAAAATTGCACAATTCATTAAATGAACTCTAAATTTTGCAATGCGCACATAAACTCTATAGATATAAAATTTATTGTCATTGAGAACTTCGTAGATTATCTTTTAAGTTTTGAATTATTGTCACTTGTGGTATGAGTTTTTCAAAATTGTGTCTAACATGCATCATTCTATATTTTTCTTCAAATCAAACAATGATAAACAATTTCGTCAACGATTTTACGAGAAAAGCAACGCTATCTTTTCAATCAATATGTAGAAATACTAAAATTTATATATTAAATTACGTTTATAAATAATATAATTGATCTCTAATACCAAAATACACGAGTCTTTTGCGCATTTCCAAATATCATTAATTGTCTTAATTTACAGAGTCACTTACGTGACGATTCACAGTTCCTTATTACCCTTGCTTCTCTTGGATTTTTGTAAGACATTATGCCTAAATTTATCTTACGATTGAGCATTTTTAACAAGTTTAATTAAACCATATGATGATTTCAAATTATTTTGACTAATTTCAGTTTAATAATTTGAAATTCCCAGGAAAATAATTAAAAAATAAGTCTTCTCTGTGATTTCCCTTCTGACCCTCTTTTTTAGAACAAATCTTTATTTCATCTAAAACCATAATCGAACCTTTTAGAGTCTTAAAACTCATTTGTTTCTTCTTACCCATTTTGTTATCAGAAACCTAAACTGCAAACTCTTATTTTTCTGCTCCCTTTGCAACCCACCTCTCTCTTTCTCTCCCTTTGTGACATATCTTTCACTTTTTTCTTAAGAAGCATTCATCTTCTTCTCAAATAAAAGAAATCTATCTTAGGTCTATGATATTATCTTTTATACTTCAATTAGAAATTGTAGTTTGGATTTTTTCTTTTTTTCTTAGTTTAAGGCTTTGTATAGTATAGTAAGCATGGAACAAAAATCATGTAGTTGCTAAGTAATTGTTTTAGATTAAAATAGTGTTTAGTTAAAAAAATTGGACTAAACGTAAGTATAAAGAGGACTAGATAGTACAAACTTAATATATTATGTTTGATTTGCATGGTGTTAAATAGAAAATTTGTACAAAAAAATTAACCTTTACATTATAAAAAAATATTTTTTCATAATATTTAATAAAAATAATATTAATTTATACAATATTATAATATGAAAAGATATTTTTGAGAATGTAAAATATTTTTTATTTTTATCTAGTAAATTTTATTTTTATATCATGGTATAGATGAAATAAAATCTAAACCATTTGTCTAGTCTATTAGTTTAATTTTTGTCTAATTATCAAGTAAAATTACAAATCAAATATGTGATAAAATATTTTATTCAATCAAGTATCATAAAAATTTTAGAATTAAACGCTACTTAAGTTTGTGGTTTACTTACGAGTTTATAATTGAAAGTTATAGATTGTCAAGAGAGACTACCGGATCAACGAAACTGAATGTTTTGCTCGGAGGATTCAATTGTTGAATATATGATATCAGGTGTGGTTTTTGTCATCCCTTTCCTATTCATAGCTTTTCCGTATTTGTAGTAATCCATTTGGAGTATAATCTTCTAGTGTTATATATGGCTGCAAAGGAATGAAAATGTCTTCAACAAGACCGTCCTAAGTCCACAAAAGACAATAAAGCAAATCTGTCATGAGTTATAGCAGCGGAGCTTGATCAGTTTGCAGAATAGCAGTTGCAGTTGGTGTCTGATAAAAGTAATGAGAGCTGCACATGGAAGCCTCCCCCCGAATGATGTGGTGAAAATTAATTCTGATGGTGCGTTTGACTACTCCTACAATTCAGTTGGCGTTGGTGTGGTTTGCTGCAACTCTTCAAGCGGTCAGTATGAGGATAGAGGCTCGTTTAATAGAAATGGTTGAGGCGATGGCTATTAGAGAAAGTTTGCTTCTAGCAAGATGTAAGGGATGGCAAAAGATTATTGTAGAGACAGATTCAAAAACTTGCTATATTCAAATTATTAGTGATGTGTCTTCTTGTTAGAGGACGTGAAATATTTATTATGATTTTCTTTTTTTTTTTTTTTTAATCTGAAGTCTAGCTTTGCTTAATGTTCTTTTTCTTTTTCTTTGGTAAGGCCTCAAGCCGATTCTTGTGCGAATTGGGCAGCAGCTCAAAGAAAGTTAGGAATGCATTGCTGTTTTTAGGTTGAAAAACCCCATCCCCTTTGATTTCTTTGTTATGTAAGGTTTAGAATGTTTGCCCAACGGACTGATATATGAATCATCTTTATTTGGAAAAAAAAAAAAAAAAAATTTCTTGTAGGGTTAAGATTATGATGGAATAAGTCTGGATGAATGATCTGAGAGAAATCTGTAACGTTCTTTTTGAATACTTCCTTCTATCTTTCAAAGTAATGTAAGGTAAAATAAGAAGGATGGATTTTTGAAGAGATGCACATATAATGATATCTGCACTAGTCCAATAACTAACAAGTGGGGATTATTTGACGTTTAAAAATGTATATGTAACTCCGAAAAAGTTATTAAAATCCCAAAACCTTTTTAAATTAGTGACAGTTTTGATGTGTTGAGTACATTTTTGAAAGTTGTAAAAGAATAAAGTCACATTTCAATGGTTTACAGACTTAAAAGTGAAGTAGTACTAGCATTTTGTCCAAAAATAAATGCATATAATTAAATAAGGTCTAAGATAAAGTTATTACATAAAAAAATTCACAGTTTATCAAGTGAATATGTTGCACATAAGCTCCATAGTAATTGTCATTTAAAACTTCACAAATTATGTTCAACACCTATAATTATGTCGATTAAACTGTATTTCCTATTTTTGTTTGAATAAACCAAATCAAATAATAATAAGCAGATTCATCAATGGGGTTAGGAGAAAAGTCATGCTGAATTTTTTTTTTTTTTTTTTTTTTGCCAACTATGAGGAAAAAAAATTAACATATTTTTTGTCAAATTGAATTAATATTTATTTAGAATAAAAATTAGATATTAAATTATATATATAATTATAAGATCTCTGATACCAAAATATAAGTCTTTTGCGCATTTTCAAATATAATTAGTTAATAAACCAACTTAATCTAAAATCATCGTTGACTAACTTCACACCATTGTCATTCCACACGTACTGACTATACGAGTCTTAAATCACTAAAATCCTTGAATAAAATTTCTACTTAGAAGCTTAAAAGATAAACACAGAGAGACGAGACAGATTATCTTTACTTGAGAAGGAGATATGCTTCATGAGAAAAAGAGAAAGATATGGCATGAGAGAGAGAGAGAGAGAGAGATGAGTGCAACAGGAGAGAAAAAGAGAAAGGGTTTTGAGAATTAAAAAGGTTACAGATAAATAAGAGAGTTTTAAAACCTGTAAGGTAAGAATCTAGTTCTGTATGAAATCCATTAGATTTGTTTTAAAATAGTCTAGGAAAAGTACCAACGTGCGCTTATTTGGAATTATTCCTCGGAGTTTCAAATTATTAAATTGAAATCAATTAAAATTATTTGAAATAATCATACGATTTATTAAGCATGTAAAAAAAAAAAAAAAATACTTCAACTTAACATCATAAGTTCGGGGATATTTCTCCAAGGAGAATAAGGATAATACAAAGTCATAAATCACCTCATAATAAGAGAAGTAGCTATGTGAACTAAGGCAATTATTGACATTTGAAAATGCACAGAAAAATCCTATATTTTGGTATTAGATATTATTATAGATATAATTTAATATATAAACTTTAGTCCTTACAAATATTATTTTAAATTTAGCATTACTTTTCTTTTAACCTCCTTAATGAATCACTTATTGTTGTTTGTTTTGTCTTATTTAATGAAGGTATTATCAAAATAAATAGTTATGCGGCCATGGACTCGCTCCATAACCATGTTGGATTTGTTTTTTTTTGTTTTTTTTAGCAAGAAACAGCAATGCTAATTATCGGGCTCCGTTTTGCAAGGAGATATTGACTTTTCGGAAGCTACTGCTTCGCAAAGGAAAAGCGATGGAGGAAGATAGTTCTTGAAATTGATAAGAGTCTTATTGATCCAAATAAAGCTTCTTGTCACAAGTTGTTAGTGTCTAACATTTTATCTCTTTTAAGTCTTCTGTTTTTTTTTTTTTTTTTTTTTTTTTTTTTTACTCTTTTATTTCATTGTCTTCAATAAATAGAAAAGCTAAAGCATATGCAAATTGGATCATAACCCAAGGAAAAAGGGGGTGTGCAAAATCCGCATAGATGGAAATCTCTCACCCTCTTTTTTTTTTTTTTGTCTTTGCCTTTATATATATATATATATATATTTTACGCAACAACTTCATATGTACCTTATTTAATTAATTACGAGTATTTATTGTTGACAAATTACTAATACATTTTAAACTCTTTATAATATCAAAATTCCACTTTACTTTTTTATAAATTTTAAGTAATCCTATCCACACATCTAAATTGTCGTTGAAATTTTAAAATTGTAACAACTACTTAAATGTCATTTAGTTATTTTAAAAGTTACATAACCCTTTCTTATTAGTTATTAGGCTAGTGCTTATATTCTTATAAGCCCGAGCTTTAATAGCCCATCCCTCCTCTTCTACCTCATACTAAAAATTAAGGGATTTTTTGTGATTTCTATGCCTAACTTCTTTTAAAATAAACATAATACTATTTCTTAGTATTATGTAGGATCAAAATCGAACCCTGCAGAGAACTCATTTATTTTTCCTTGACCTTTCTCTTATCAATAACCTAAACTACAAACTCTATCTTTTTCTTCGGTTGTCTGCCCTATCTCTCTATTTTTGTCCCTCCATCCTATATTTTTCTTTTCTTTTTTTTTTTCTTAGAGTGTTCATCTCCTTCTTGACCAAAGGTGATCACCCTCATCTCGCTAGGTTTAACTTTTAAACTTAAAGTTGTAATTAAGGATTTTGGTGCTTTAAGACTAGTAAAGTATAGTAAGTATTAAACAACAACCGTGTAAAGTTGTTAACTGAAGGTTTTGGATTAAATTTTTGGTTTACCCACAAGCTTCTAATTAAAAGTTATCGATTGTTGGAGGAGACTGCTAGATCAAACAAATTAGGATACCATGGATTTGTGCTCGAAGGTAAAGTCTATGGATTTGTGTTTGGAGGTTTCAATTGTTAAATGTTTGATGTCAACGCGGTTTTCGCGTTCCTTTCCTATTCTTGTTTTTCCATTGTTTTGCGGTGATCTAAATTAGGATTTAATCTTTTAGGGTTAAGTTCAGGATGGGGTGGGTTTAGATAAATGATATCGGAGAATTTCTATATTTTTCCTATTAAATACTTTGCTTTGATCTTTATATGTAAGGTTAAAGAAGAAGGATGGACTATGAAAAGGACAAGCTTAAAATGATATCACCACTAGCCTAATAACTAATAAGTAAGGGTTTATATAACTTTTAAAAATATATAAATGAAATTTAAACAATTGTTCAAATCTCAAAAGCTTTTGGCACTAGCAATAAGGGCTGCAAACGAACTAAGTTAAGTTGAACTTCTGTAGATTTAGGCTCGACTCGTTTAAAAATTATTGAGCTCAAAACTTTTTCTTAACTCTATAATTGAGACTCGAACTTAACTCGTTTAGATAAACAAGTTTTGTCTTAAGCTAAAGCTCGACTCTTTTACCAATCAAGCTCGAGCAAGAGCCGAGTTAAGTTGAGCCTAAAACAAGCGGATTTCGAGGTTACTTACGAGCATAAATATACAAAATGAATAAATAGATAAACAAATAGATTAATAAATAGTTTATAAGGATTATATTATATATCATATATTATCCTATAGCATCTTATATATTTATATATATTAGATAAATATTAGCCTTTAGATTTTAATGTTACATTGTATATAATATATGATATGTGTAATATTTATAATATATATAAAGTTCAGAAGCTTGCTCGCTAACCTAAATGAGTTATCTGGCGAGACTAAGTAAGCAAACTCACAAGCCTAAACCTAGAGCTCGAGCTTAACTCATTTAAATAAAGGAGTTTTATCTTGAACTCGAGTCAAACTTAAAACGAGCTGATCTCATATAGTTTGTGAATGGTTCAACTTAGTTACAGCTCTAAGCAATGGTTTATATATATGAATACATTTCTAAAAGTTACAAAAGGACCGTCACATTTTAATAGTTTAGAAAGTTAAAAGAGAAGCATTGGTAATATGCCTAAAGTAAACATAAATGCACATAGTCAAATAAGGTCTAAATAAAGTTGTTGCATTAAAAATGTGCAATTCATTAAGCGAATTCTAAATTTTACAACGTTATGTAGATATAAAATTTATTTGAATAGCACCAACTTAGAATTAGGGGAAGCACCTATTTAGACTTATGGGAAGCTATTTTCAGCATAAGAATTTGTTTCACTCAATAAGCAGAAAACAATATATTATATTAAAGAGAAAGAAGAACGTGGATGTCAAGGAGACGACTTCATGCTACAACACTGTTTGTGAAGGAATTCGCTAAAATAACTGCCATTGCCAACGACAATTATTTTATTGAAGACCCATTAGGCCAAAGTAAATTAAGACTTAGAAAAATTCATCATCCAAGGAATTTTTTAAAACCCTAAACATCTGTCAAACGCTTGAAAATTTGAATTTTCTCTGCATGTCATGAAAGGAAAGAAATTCTTGAGTAGGATCCATGGTTGTATCCTTTTCCTTTATTATGTCACTTGATTTCTCTTCTATTCTAGCCATAGTCTATCTCCATCCTGAATTTTTAAGCTTTTGTGGTGGCCTTGCAAGCCTCGGAATTCGGATGGTGCACTCATCCCTTACTATATTGTATCCTCTTCCTCCGGTTCCTTAATGCTCTTCTTAATTTGGCATTGTCTACTTACCGCTTAATCCTATCTACTCCATGTTTAGGTGGATCTAAATTCACAAATCTTTGAATTGGTCAAATCCAATAAGCTTTCAAAGGGAGAAGAAAAAAAAAAAAAACGATTTATGAAAACTATTACGTAGTGATAACGGGTAGGTTTAAAAAAAAAAATTGAAAATTACATGATCAGTCTTACTCTTCTCCTTCATCAAAGTATTCGAATATCTAACCTTTTAAGATGAACTAATCTTCGATGCGACAAAACAAATTCCCTTCCTCTACTTTGTAGTTGACACAACAACAACAACAAAAAAAAAATATATATATATATATATTATGGATAATTTTTCTAAGGACATCCATTAACCCGATAAATTTAGTGTGTTTTTTCTATCCACAGCTGAAAATTTATTCACACGATAAACCCTTGTTGTTGATGTTGAATTCAACACAGTATGTTTTGACCAGGTTAATTTTTATAAACTTGATGGAAAATCCAAATGTGAGGTAAATTACCACGTGTAGACAGATTTGTTGCAAAATTCAGCAACATTACGTGCAGCAGCGATTCCTAGGCTACCTAAGCAACAACTCACCAAGACTTCACGTCCATCGGAGCCTGTTCCTTAGGAACAGTCTGCTGTTGCAATATTCCACAATACTCTTCTGAGGCTGCTATTGCATCATCCACTATCTCTCTCACCAGCCAGGTTGAGAGTATCTCCAAAACTTTTTCTGTGGCATTCTGTGCTCACATAAATCATTCAACTGAATTTGATGGCAGAAAAACATTCTCAGTTCAGCATATCATTTCAATTGCAGAAGGCAAAATGCAAAACTTCCGGGGTAGAAACCCCAAGTGTTCCCCGTCTGACTGAACATATATACCATTGGAACCTGACAGATCTTCTACTTCCATTGAGAGCACACTGCATAAGAATTACAATGGTATATGACAAATGGATCTGAACAAAAAATCCAAAAAAAAAAAAAAAAAAAAAAAAAAGAAAATGAAAACTCGACTTAATATCTCGGACAGCTCATTCTAAGAAAATTCCTGGTCCACATTTTGCTTGCCTAAAAAAGATGTGACTAATGCGAGACCATTGTTGTACATTATTCTGACTAATTCTTTTCCTTCATCTTATAGAAAGGAGAGATCCATTTAGTGAAGTTACAGAATAAAATGAGAGCTGCTTCACAATATAACATACAAATATAATAGTATTTCTGTCATGAAAGTCTTACCCTCTTGAAGAGACATTTTTCACGGTCAAATGTGTTCCATCGTAAAGCTTAAACAACTTAAGAATGAAGTCATACCACTTAAAATCTTGAAGAATCACAACCTGGATAGTGATGAATTAGCAGAAATAAAACTTCTCTTAGAGCACTTTCCTGTATTGTGTACGCCAATTCAGAATTATAACAGAAAATTGACCTCAAACGTTCCACTCCAAGGGTCAGCATTTGGTGTAATTTTCATACCACCACCAAAGTATTTTGCATTTCCAATACAGAGAGCAGTCACTTTAGGATATATTTCCCATTCACCATCATCAACCTACACAATCACATATGGATAAAATCAATTACATCATATGAACAGAGATTTTGAAATAGCATCTATGACAGACAAAGTAAACTCCCTATAATGATGGAAGGAGCCATGGTCAATGGTACGGCATCATACCAGCAGTATCATGTTTGGGCAGGCCACAGCGTTAAACAGGTACAGCAAAAAGACCAATTACAAATGCTCAAGTTAAAACTTAATTTTTTTACATGGACCAGAAGGGATCAGCTTGGAGGACATTTGGTGTTGGGATGACACAGCAGAACATAGTGGCACAGTTCTGTAATGGCCAGAGAAGGCCAACGCAGCATGATTAACACTACCACCAGATAGAGAAATGCATAAGCTGATCTCCTTCTTCAAGTAACAAGAAGCAATGACCAAAGGCCAGAGCATTTTTTGGATGGGACACTATGTCTGGAAATATATTATCCTTGTGGGTTTGATAATTCAAATAAAAGAGGACCATTGGCTGAGAGCATATCCCAGCTTTTAGATTTACAACACTGTGCCACATAAGAATGCATGGCTGTTGAGCTTGATTGAAGAGCAGGGTGGGGCATGACCTGAGGGGAAATGTGGGAAAGTTGAAGAATGAAATGCATCCCTCTGATTAGCTGAAAAATGTCAAAAAGGTTGGTTGGAATGGCTATCAAACCTAAATGTACACTTTTATTCACCCAAAAAAAAAGGATGTATATTCATTGTAGGTTTGGCAACTCACGAGACTTTATGCACAGAACAAACTCCAAATGGAGAGAGTTTTGAGTGAGGATACTTGCATGTTATGTAAATCTTTGGTGGAAGCTCATGCACACTTCTGTTTTGAGGTACCTTTCCCTAAGGATGTAGAGAAATGGTGTATTACCCATTTTAAGAATCCTGTGATCTTTGTGCACTACAAAGTTCGGACCTATGGCTTACTGAGAGATGTTGGAAGCAAAATGAAAACTAATACAGCTGCCCAGCTTTTCTTTGGGGCTGGGGCACATAACATATGGAAGGAAAGGGATGAAAGACGCTTTAAAGGCTTGATGTCCATATCGGAAATGATCTGCAGAAGGATCATATATTCTGTTTTCATGAGCTCAAAAGATGTATGGAGAAGACTTGTTCTGGTGTATTTTGTTTTAAGTATGCATACTACATAGGGTAATCTTTTGTTACCTCTAGCTTTTACTATATTTTCCTTTATTTTTGTACTAACTGGAAAGCATACCTTCTAAAGAGGGATCCCCTATGGCACCCTTTCCATGCATCAATACAGTTAGTAAATTGGAAGGGGGAAGAAATGAGAAAATGACCTTTATTCTCATATCTTCGTTATTATGTCCAATAAAGGCATGTAAAGATCCAAAAACATAACACAAGTTCCCAAATCCCTTGTATCTGGAGGCATAATAACCTGCCTTTGCGCTCCTGCAAAATGTACAGGATGCAGAACTAATAAACTCAAGATGACATCCAATTAAAAGAAGATCCCAAAATAGCAGGTTAACCTTACAAATGAATGTCAGCAACATTTATGAAATAATGACAATCTTCACGTTCTCCATTAATAACACCTACATCTATTTTTGATCTTTGCCCTGAAAGTTGTTTCATAACAATGATTATTAGCAATTAAAACATAATGCTAGATGCCATAATGAACACCACTCAACATTTTTTTTTTTTTCACCCTGGTAAGCACCTCTCAACAATTGTTTTATTGGAAAAATGAGAAAATACTCTCTTCAGAAAGTACCTGTTGCTATACGCTCAATGGATTCATGGGGATCATTTTTCCTGAAAACACAATTGAAAAGTTTCTTCGATTGGCAGTTCACTTGTGAATGTAAGAATATTTAATGATTGTAGCACTGACTAACCAGCCAAATGTTCTGGCAAAATCAGATGCAGTCCCCAAAGGAATTAGCTGTATGGGAGGCAGAAATAGAATTTCTGATGAATATTCTACAAAAAGAGAAAAAAGAGGAAGCAGAGAGACATTGGCAGATGCTTACACCGAGCGCAGTATAATGTGAGGCCTCTCTGTCATTATTGCTGATCGGTTTTCCATCAAAAAAGAAGCCATTTACTACCTGTTTGTCCAAACTCAAGCTTAGTTTGATATACAACATAATTGATATCATGAATACAAACAATATTCAACATCTCTAAAATTTCAAAGCATCAGCCATTGTATATATAGTTTAAATCGTTTTGTTTCAACTCATAATGAGATTAGGATCCACTTGAAAAGATGTCAGCCGTCCTAAATAATGAATCAAAAGAAAGAGCAATAAGGTAAATCATAATTGACCAGAATCCCAATTAGCCCTAGAGGGTATCATGCCAAACTTTACTCTCAGTGCAGCTTTCAATTTCCTTCAGATTGCTTAATACAATTTAATTGCTTAGCCTTGGAAATAGAACTGATTGCATTTCAATAAAAGAAGTCCCTTTTAATTAACCAATAATAGAAGTGAGAAGCCTGTGCCAAGCTGACAGTAATTTGCATTCCACAACAGATACAGGGGAAGAGTGAAAATGGCATCATAGACAACTCAAGGTACTGATTTGAAGGAAAAATTGGACCTCATGAAGTGTTCCATCACCTCCCACTGCAATCACAGCATCAGCACCCTCTTGTATCGCCTGCACAAAACTAAGTAAGTACGTGAATCCTCATCAATGTTTTACAAAAAAAATCTCAAAATCCACACTTAAAGACAATGCCCAAGATGCCTACCTCCCTTGTTATGTCAGTTGCATGAGAAGGACCAGACGTCAAAGATTCACATATCTGGCCAGAACAAAGAAAGACATTAGCCAATAGCATCTTCTTTCAATTGCCTAAAGAATAGACATGCTTGCATGTCTTTATAGTAATCTCGATTCCTAAGCTTAAAACTAAAATTTCTTTTCATAGTTCTGTCATTAGTTACAATTTAATTTATGTAAAAGATCATTAATCCTTATAATTAAATAATTATCTGACTACGGGTTCCAATGTGACAGACTCAAGCTAAGACATGAGTCATAATACTCATAAACTGAGGAAACTTCCCAATTCCAAAGAAAATAGAGCAGTAGAAAAATTTCAACCTCCATTACGCGAGGCATGTAGGTGGTCAACATAGAAGTCAACAATCTTTCTATGAGTTTGGAGATTAATCTCATTAAGTAGGACAAAAATGATTTACAATAATTTAACAATAGGTCTAGGCAGCACTTAAAATCCATATCCAGGTTGCAGTTGTACCGTTCTCACCAATCCCAATCTACTGTGTAAAAACAGTCGGTTTTTTATTTTATATTTCGGCACAGGAAAATACAAACCTCTTCTACAAGCATAAAACGCATCTACTTTGAAATAAACAATCATATGTTTACTATCAGAATGTAATGGAAACAAAGTAAACCTCTCATAAAAGAGAAAATATTAATAATATCATATCACATTCATTCCTTAATTCTTGGTTATGACAACAGAGCCAAAAAGAAGAGATAGCTAAAGCAACCAACTTCTAAATTTGAACAGCACTGATTCCTCACAACACCAAAGCATTCAAATTCAATAAAGTAAAGAAAATAATCTATTTGAATAGTTTTAGTCTTATTTGTATCCCATATGGTTGAAGAAAAATTCAAAAAGTTCCAATTGGTGCTGTCAAAATGGCAATAGTTGTGTTTGCGCCAAGGAATTCCTGTCACTCAAATTTTGGATAACAAAAAATTGATACTCGTCTATTGACGTGCTCTCATTTTTATCCACTAACTTGCTTAAATTACAAATTGAACACGAGACAAGTAGACTTGTCAATTGCTGTCCCTTCAAATTTAACGAAATGAACGATTCTAAATCATAGCTAACACTACTACCGTAACAAAAAATGATGCTTCAAATGATAATTACAAAATTTAAATTTCCAAGCTACAGCTATGATATTGGCCAAAAAAAAAAAAAAAAAAAAGGCTATAGCTATGATGTCTAACTGCGAATAGAATGGCAAAAAATTACGAACCAAATCAAATTGAATAACAAAAATTATGAAATTTAAATAATTTCACTAACATGAATTAGGAGTTGTGCCACGAAGGTCAAACATACTGACATTAAATTGAGTACCAAGGCGGGACTTAAGATGAGGGAGCAGTTTCTTCCACTCCTTTCCAGTCCTTCCATTAGCACCTATGCATACACATATACATATACATACATTACATGGACACTGAATAAATAATTCACACACACACACACACACGCAGAGGGAGGGAGACCTCGAGGATTAACGATGAAGACGAGATCACGGCGGCGAGGAGAAGAGAGAGAAAGAGAGCGGTGAAGAGGGAGATCTGGAGCCAAAGGAGATGGTTCTGCCTTCGCTTTCACCAGCAGCGACGATTTCGACATTGTCGGTGTCAGTACCATCCCTATTCCTATCCCGGAATAACAATACGCCATTTTCAGCGGCCGCTTACTCTCTAATCTAATGCAAGTGTCACTAAATCCAATATCATGTCACAATGCTCGCTTAAGCTCAGAGAGAGAGAGAGAGAGAGAGAGAGAAGATTACTCAATCGTTAAATCGTCAATAACACAGGTGATTATGGATAGTTTCGGATTTTTGCTTTTATCTGCATCTGTTTCGCGTTGAGGGTAGCAGTATGTTTGGACTGGTGTTGTTGGACCTTGTTGATCCGGTCCACCTAGTCCGACTTGACCAAATGTGACTATAAAACTGATTTATTAATAGTTTTAGAAGTCCACGAGATTCTTCTAAATACTTAAGTTCTAACTTATATTATTTTTGGATGATTTCCCTTACAGAAAGCTAATTATTAGTTTAATCTTATATCTCTTTTATGCATTTTGGGCAATGTGATATTTTTTTATGAATTTATGAACTTTAAAATCTTAACATATTTTAAGTTTATTGAGGTACGTGGTCAATTATAATGCTAATAGGATTCCTAGAGTGTTAAAAGGAAAAATCTCAATTTTCACTTTATATTTAGGAAAATAGAAAGAAAAATGAAAGAAATGGAAAGATATTTCAATTTTCATTATTTGTTGGTTATATAAAAAAGAAAATTTAAAAAATAAAATCAGTATTTGATAAAATTATCGTATTTTAGTTTAACCAAACTTATTATAAGGTACAACTTATTTCCAAATTTCCATCTAATTCTTTCTAATCTTAGAGAGGAAAGAACTTATTCTCCATATGACAATTTTTCACTCTTTTTACCACAAATTTCCATCCAGTTTATCTCTTTGCTTTCTTAATTAAATATAATATTTTATTAAATTTGCTTCCATTTCCATTTTATTTCCTTCAACGAATATTAATAGACCTGGATCGTAGGTTTACCACAAAATAAAAAGAGCAAAGGAGTGGGAGAGTTGCGTGACCAATAAAAATATCAGCATAAATTCATATTTATTTATAAACCAATAAAATTATCTATTTTTTTTTAAATTTAAAAGGTAAAGAATATTTTATATTTTCCCTATTTACTTTTCTTTTTTATTTAAGCATACTTTTTTAGTAAATTAGTATTTTTCTAAAATAACATAGAAAAAGTGTCTTTCTAGACGAATAATCCAATTGGATGAATCATGAACCCGGTTGGACCAACTTAGTAGACCATATCCTTCCAATTCACTGTGGAGATGTGTCGAAAGCATAGTCTAAAGTAACATAAAGTCTTAAGATAGGAGTCTTCCCATTATACATACAAATTAGAAGATAATATAAATCAATAAAGAGTTAATAAAAATTCCTCAAAGTAACTAAGTTTCCCAAAGAATCTAAGTCTTCAAAACAAAACGGATCCTCAACTCCCAAAACCTCACTAGCTGTGCCTCAAAAAGAAAAGAATGAGATGAATCTCAGTACATAGTACACAAGTATATATCGATGCGAAACTAAATATGTCACATGCGCTTAATGTAAAACTAGTAAATTATGCACCTATATTATGGGTGTATCAATAATTATATTTGAAATCATTAATAAAAATGATTAAAATATATTACACTTATAAAATATATCTATAAACAATATAAAATAATTATAACACTAAAGGTTAACTATTTAAAAAAAATACATTAAAAAATTTCTATATGTCTTTTATGAAAATTTATACCAAGATCTTAATAGTATATAAAATTTAGATCAAATAAAAAAGAAGTGTAAAAACCTTAATATGTGTAAACTATTTATGGTTTGCGAGATAGTGAGGTCGAAAAACTAGAGTTATGGTGCTATTAGAAAGTATGGAGATGAGAGAGAGAGAGAGGGACATTAATGGGGAAGAGAGAAAGGAGAATTGAGGAGAAAGAGAAAAAAAAAAAGGAAAATAGTATAGTTATCTATTATTTATAATTTTAATATATTATTTTAGTATTAGTTTTTTTGTTAAATAACATTAAATAGAGGACAAATAGATAACTTTAAGTGTGACAGTTACTTAAGCCTCAAAAAGTTTTAATAATATAAATAAATAATCAATTAGTTATTATCTTGAATATTAGTTAGTATACAGCAAAGGAGTGCTCATAACTCCATCACACCATAATCTCTTATATATATATATATATATATATATATATATATATATATATATATATATATGGATAGATAAATATAATAATATAAGTCTTTTAGTTTACTACCATGTACTATGGTAAGGGTCATATGACCAATACCTAAGAAGTAGAAATCATGAAACTTTAAATCTAGCTGCATTTTCTTATATATGAGTCTAGTGAGGAATCCGTACATATGATCAGCAATTGTCCCCTTGACAAGTCATGAAAAGCATAACAACCAAATAAGATTTTAGGTCGAATATGGATTAATCCAATTTCTTTGTCACTATCTTAACAAGTACAAGCAACAAACATGTATTACATACCTAAGAAGTCGAGCCAAACCCAATTACAAGTCTTGAACCAAGTGAACTAGAGAAACCAATAATAAAAACCTAATCAATAGAGTAACAAGTTCATCTTAGATTACTTCTCAATTCAATACCAACTAAGTTTCTAAGAAAGTCCAACCCAACTCATCTCATACTTCTCCTCTACATCCTAAAAGTTTCACTACCTTAAGCAATTAAAGATTTTAGAAAAACTAAGTAAAGTTTAAATCTTTAGGAAGGGAGGTTAAGTGAAACTCTTGGGTATGGGACAAGAATTGAAGGAACTCAATGGACACCGGCTTCTAAGTGAAACTTCCAACTCTCTTGGCTTAACACCACCTAAAAGCATATCCATACTCTAACTAATTTAGGTATTTGATAACTTGAAAAGATTAGATCCTTTTAAGTAAGGAATGTTCGATAAATCTTATTACAGAGGATAAGAATTGAAAGGAATTCTTTCAATATAGAAATCTAAGTAAAGTCCCCGACTTGACTGAACTTAATACAACCTAAAGGCAACATAAGGTTTTATACAATTAATGTAAGCCTCTGAAATTGTATTTAGGGCAACTATACTTAGATTTAGATCCATTGAGAAAAACCTATTTAATTGAGCCCAAATTTTACGACTAAGTTAAAAAAGTTAATTAAAGTGACCCAATGTAGTTAGATTGCAAAAATAATGACCTAGAACTCCAATTTCAATCTCAAAAGTATAGTTATATAATATAGTGAAAAACTAGTCAAAATCACTAAAATCGAGCTTAAAATGTCATAAAGATTTAGAGATAAATTATTTAAGCTATAAAAGGAAATAATATAGTATAATATACCATATAATTATATATATATTTTTATGAATATACCCCGTATATATAATATTATATTTGTAAATTCATCCCAAAACTTAAAATTATATTAAATAAGCAATAAATTCATAAAATTAATTAGAAAATATATCTTAAAAATAAAAGACATGAAGGAAGCATAATTATATGAGTATAATTAGACATTACATGTATCAAATGTATAAATATATACTCGTATATTAATAAAATTACTATATATTAATATAATATACATAAAATACTGATTTCACTTAAAACTCAACCAAAACACATCCAAATGGATAGGAATTCTTTCGAAATCATTGTAGCAGCTTCAAAACTCTAAGAATTGCTAAATCAAAAGTAAAACAAAGGAGAAAGAGCCACCTCATGTTTGGAAATTAGGGAAAAATAAAAGCAAAAAAAAAAGAAAAAGTAAGAAAATTACAGCTACATCAAAATACTACAAATAGACCTTAGGATTATATTTCAGACACTTTAGATTATGGATCACTTGAAGAAAATTAGGGGGAAAATAGAGAAAATAAAGCAATATACGCCCTAGCTTAGTTTCCATACCCCCTAGTGACCTACTAGTGAACCCATCAACCACCACAAATCTACCCTTTACACCACCTATCCAACAACCCCTAAGCAACCAACAGTGGTTGGAGCTCCGATGAACAGGCATATTAAAATTTTGTCAAGTTTTTCAAATATTTTCTAAAAATATTAAATTAGTTAGGAAATTTCTGGAAAAAAAAAACTTATTCTTACGTTATTTTTAGGATGCTTTCATGTTGTAATTTTATAGTTGTAAAATTATGAATATTTTATATACTTGCTTAACAAATTCACTATTCATGCAAATTTTTAAATTTAAAATAAATATATTAAATGATATTTTTTTAAGTTGAAAATTTTATGTAGAATACATGTTAGCTAATTTCTATGTAACCTAATTTTGATTTAATATGTGTTTAGTATTTATTGTATTTTTTTTTACCCCAAAAATGATTAAAAATAAGGCGAATTATGAGATAAATTGATTTTTGTAAAATTAATTAATGAAATTGATATTCCATGACATCTAGATACTTATAAAGATTTCAAGACATAATGGAATTAATTTTGTATAAAAATAGCATTATTTACTTAATTAATCATAAATTAGGAGTAAAAACGTAATTATGCATATGTAGGCGATAAACCCAATCGCATGAAACCACTTACTAACTCAATTCCTTATATTTTTATGAGTATATAGAAATTTCATGGAATTAATTGGTGATTCTAGCTATTTATTATGAATTTTCTTAGTAAAATAACTTAATTTACTAATCAAAATACGTTTTTAACAATATTAGGCTAAATAATAAATATTTGAATAAATCCTCTACATATCCATACCAATCAGATCTTATTAGGATAATTTTTTATCATATCTTATGATAATTATATAACCTGGGCTACGATAAACACGTGTTAGGACTAAATATTATATATATTACTAAGTTATGATAGGAAATTATATAAAATACAACATATTTATATAAGATGAACATAATATAATAATTCTTCTTAGAAGGGCATATATGTATAATTGGAACTAAAAATACCCTTTAGAAGTCATTTCTTAAAATAGAACCCGTATTACGTATCGTCAAGTTTATACGAACACGATGATACCACTTTTACTAAAATTGGATAATCATAAGTAATAAAACCATATTTCTATAATATTATGAAAATTTACATACTACAATAACCATATTATAATTGAAATGTAACTTGATTGACTAAAAAAATATTTTGATACGATTAAAACGATATATTATAAGTAATAATATAATTACGTATATTATTAATACTCACTAACTTAATATAACTTATTTAAAAAAACTATACTCGATCCTATAAAAATACTAATATATCTCCAATATATATATATATATATATATGTAAATATATATTTATGCATATAACTTAATACAAAAAATAGATAGAACCTTAATATTTTCATAAATATTACAAAAACTAAATCTAGATTTTAGTATATATATAGGATCTTCCCATAAGCAGAACATCAATAGTATAGACCTTTTACTGTAGTATCAATATAGGTAAGTTGAGGTCACGACTTTATAACTTGTTGTTAAGAGTGTTTTGATTATGATTGTCAATTAATTGTCCATGTACATATTATCTGTGTGATTGGTATTTTGTTTATGACAAAAGTTGAAGTTTTTGGCATGTTGTTCTGCATGATTCTATAGTATTGTTTTATGTTAACCTGTTTGCTACCCCTAAATGAAACTAATAGCGATATAATCGCTAACATAACTAGATATATATAACAACTTGTTAGGGGAATGATTACGTGTGTTAGGCTAAATACTGACTCCATTCGATGAACATAACTGAAACAGTCTTTTTCCCATTTTTAGTTGAACTAAGTGATAAGTGAGAAGGTCGTGGTAAGAGTTGAGGCCAAGGTTTAAAGGTGATCACGGGAGGAGGGTATTTTCCATTGCATAAGTCAGAGTTTGATATGATTTGAGTCACGGTAAACCCCTCAATTTAGGTTGGAGTAGATGTAATTTATCTAACTTCACAATGAATTAGATAACATTGTGTGGTGTTTCAAGCAATCAATTACATTACATTTCATTATAATTAATAACCTTATTTGTGATTGTATGGTACTCTTTTATATCTATCTCACTTACTAAGCTGGTTGTGCTCACATTTCTATAGACTCTTTTGAAGGTAATGAGTGAAAGTTTAAGATGTACTGATATCATCATCTCCAAGTTAGTACGCAGTTGGTTGGGAAAGAAGGATCCAATGAATCTGGGCTTTTTACTTTTCTTTTTGTTTTGAGGAAATCAAGAATCCTTAACTAACTAAGAATCCTTGGGATGCTTACTAGTTTTCTCTCTAATTGTAAATAGACTTCAAAACTTGTGGCTTTTGTTAACTTCTAATGTAAATTATAACTCTACATGTAAAAATACTTATATAATTACTGTTGTATTATCGGACAACAAGTCGTCTTGAACAGATATTTTGAAAAGATATATCATAGGTCTATTATTAACAGGTGTTAGACTAAATGCTTTAACCTAGTTAAGTCGTATACATCTTATGTGGACTGTATTTATGATAGTAACTGTAAGGCCAACTTCTATCTTAAGTTAGCTTACACGATGAGACTGTTACGACTTCTCCTATTTGAGACGTGACATTTAAAGTCTGTAATACTAGAAATGATTATAGTTTTGAGTAGGATTGGATGTATATAACATTAAGGTAGGTGTTTAAAGTAAGAAGAATCAAATTAAAATAAGATGGAAGATTATACAAAGTATAATGTTCCGATGCTTAGCTTCCAGTCATAAGAAAAATGACCTAGCATCTGGATGCCAGCTAGCATCCTTACCTTACATATTAAGAAATAGCCCTTTTTCCTTAAGACATAACCAACATTCAAATGGTATCCTATTAGTGTTTGAACGCCTTACAGCTACCAACATACTCTCAACGTTGATTTAAACCTAAAATTCACCATCTTAACCTTAGTTCTTCCATACATGAACTCATCTATCACTAATCTACTTTGAAACGAAGAAAATGCAACCCTAAATCTCAATCTTATCTCAACTCCAACACATAATCCAACATTAGGTAAAACAAAACCCACCAAGAACTTGAAAAACAAGAGAAGAGGGAGAAGAAACTTACTTGGAAATGAATGGAATGAACTTCTTATACTCTTATTAGCAAGCCAAACCCATCAAAGAGCTATAAACTTACACATAAATTTAGATTACAAATGAATACCCAAGGAAGTCTACAAAAATGGAAGTTTTTCAATACGAAAAGCTTATAAATGGAGATTAGTAAGTTACCTTATCCTTAAAGTAGCTTAAAAATTGATTTGTCCCGAGTATTTGAAACTCTAAGAGCATGGTCCAACTTGGAGGAAGGAGAGTAACAAAAATAGAGAGGAAATAAGTTGGCTAAGAGAGTTTTGGTAAGGTTTTTGGCTTAAGAGAGGGGGGCTAAGTAAATGGACAATTGAAAATAAGTTAATGGTAAGGTTTTAGTGGCTTGAAATGATCTAAATACCCTTACTTTTAATCCATTTTTTCTTTAATTTTGCTTAGCATTACATTCCTTTTTCATTTCCACTTGTTTCTCTTCCTTTATACTCATTTCTACCCCTTTTTCTTTTTAAAAGATTGTCAAACACCTTGTTAGATAATTTTTTTGAAAATAGAAATTCCCTAATGTTAATTGGAAAGTGAAATTTATAAGAAGTTATGAATAGAAACATTTAAGGATATTATATCCTATTCATTGAAAAATGTTAGATTTATTTGGTTTATTTTTTTTTAACTAAATAAATTAAAAAGGAATATAAATCTACTTCTATAAGAATTAGCGGGTATTTAAATTATAAAAAGAGTATGTGCGTATCCATACTTACTATCTTACTTTGAAAATAATATGATTTGAAATCCATGCCAAAATGATGAAAATAATAATAATAAAGCTAGAAAAACATAAGAGCATGATGAATAATAATTATTGTATATTTCATTTTATTTTTTTGGTAAAGTGCAAATGTATCCCTTGCATTTTTTTCATATGCACTTTGTCGCTATTTTTAAATTTACGTATTTAGACCTCAAATATTTAAGGAAAAATTATACTTTTAATCCTTAAACTTTGCCACTTTTTCTAATTGAGTTCTTAAATTTTTATTTTTTTTATTTCAATCCTCAAGCTACTTAAAAGTTTGCAAAAGAGTGCTCTATTAGTTTTTTTTTTTTTTTTTTTGTTAAGAAACGACTCTTTTGCAAACTTTTGGAAAATTTGAAAACTGAAATAAAAAAAAATGAAAGTTCAAGGACTAAAAGTATAAAGTCTAAATTTCCTCTTTTTTCCTTTTAAGATCTATATATTTATTTGTGTTTTAATATACAACTTATGCTTTTATATATATACATACATATTTTGTCTTTTAGGACATGACTTTTAGTGGTATTTATAACATAAAAGACAAAAATGCTAGTTTTATTCATTTTTAAGAATTTAAGTCTTGAAATAGAGAAAAAATAAAAATATAAAATCCTAAAATGAAAAGATAGAAAAAGAATTTTAGTCTTTTCAATGTACTTTGTCTATTTTGATAAACAAATACTTCAAATAATCAATGATCCCATTTGGCATTCTTAATAGAATTAAATAACATTTAATTTTATAATTTTTTTAAATTTACACATAACAGTAGTTTTTTTTTTTCCCCTAGCCAACCACATTATATATTAGAACAATTTAGGGAGGGGGGATTTGAATTAGTTCTATTTCTTTAGGAGACTAGTATTAGCAAAATAACTATATAAATTATTTGATACTTACTCTAATTGTTAAATTATATAAATAATAGAGATCGTAGATAAATATCATAATTAATTTAATGATATTATGTAAAGTTAGTTAGAATATCATTATGCATTTGTAAATAGAAAAATGTAACTAATGATTATATTTATGATAAGATAAATATTTATTTATCAATATTTTGTCTAATAATATAATTAACTATTTTGATTCATTAAGTTATAATTCTTTTTTTTTCCTAGAAAAATTAACAAAATATGAAAAAGAAAAAAAATGAAAATTATACTTTTAGTCCTCCAACTTTACCTCTTTTTTCAATTGAGTCATTAAACTTTTATTTTTTCTATTTCAATCCTTAAAATCTCCAAAAGTTTGCAAAAGAATCCTTTGTTAACGAAAAAACTAACGGTTAATTAATGGAGGACTTTTTTGCAATCTTTTAGAAAGTTTGAGAATTGAAATAGAATAAATAAAAGTTTAAGGACTCAATTAGAAAAAGTGATAAAGTTCCAAGGCTAAAAGTGTAATTTCCCAATATTTAATAAAGGTCTATTGAAATCCTATTATACTATTTTATTCTTAGATAAGATAATTAAAAGCATAAAAATAAAAATAAAAATGCATAAAATCAACAATAAAATAATCATGCTAAAGTTTAATGTACTTGTTTTAAAGATTTACAAGTCAACATACAATCTCAATGATAAGGTTCTAAGTACACATCATAAAAATGTAAGGCCTTTTTTTTATTGTATATAAATAGCATGTAATTGAAATGTACATAAAGGAGAGTGGGTACAGTTGTACAGGGCAGGAGGGTATAAGGTGCTATTTGTATCCCACTCTTTAAGTATAAATTCTAAACCTTAGAATAAGAACTTATATCCTCTAAACTCTATGGAGAATAGGATATTCTATAGAACCTATAAAATCGAAATGAATCCACAATAGAAATACATTATATTAAGCTTAAATTTTCAATTTGTAAAAAAAGTGAATTAAAATATGGAAACAGAGAACAAAGTTTTGATATTTATGAGAAGTTATTGTCATACCTTTCATATGGTGGCAAAAAGTTAATAATACAAAAAATTGAGGCAAGAGACAAAATTAACACTCAAGGTAACGTTAATAATAAGGAGAAAATGGGATAAGAAGGTAAAAAGTAGATTGGTATAATCAAGATAAGAGAGAAACAGAAAATCAATGCTTTTGAATTAGAGTTTCTATTGAATTAGACTATAGTATTTATAGTTATTTCTTTTTATTTTTTAGAATTTATAATATTTAAGGTGGAAATATATATATCTTTTATATTATTCTAATTATTTAATAACTTTTATAGGGTGATATGAGATATCCATACCTATATACTATTAAAGTTGGTATAATGTATGAAAGATATTATACCTGTATTCTACTCTACGAGAACAGTTTTCAAAAACTATATCCAAAATTTTTTTTATAACTAAGGTTATAAATAAGTTAGCTCAAAATAATATAGAAATGAGCTTGAGCCAAGCTCAAGCTCGGATGAGCTCAAGCTCGGATGAGCTTGATTCTATATTTTAAAGTTTAAGCTTAATTTAACTTAGAATTTTGAGCTCGAGTTCAATTCAAAGTGGCACTTAATAATCTCAAGTTCGATTTTATTAAGCTTGTTTAAACTTGATTTATCTAAAAAAAAAATTCTTAATTTTAATTTATAATAATATTAATGTGCAAACTTGACTCAAATTTAACTAATATTTATACCTAACTCAAGTTTCATTAAACTCGCAAGGTAAATGAGTCAAGTGTCGTGAAGCTTTTCTTAACTCAATTAACCATTTTACTAACTAAAGCTTGAGCTTAAATTCGAACCTGACTTAGTTTTTCTCAAGTTGAACTCGAATAAATATTAAAATTGAACTTAAGTAACTCATAAATAGTTTCACTTATTTATGTGCCTAATTATAAATTTTAATATCTACTTAGAATTTGTCTGATCAAGCAAAATATTGTATCACCCAACTTTAGAAGAATAGATACACGATTAAAGTTCAAATATTATTAAGGCTGGCCTCTTTGAGCTATGGGGTCCGATAAAAATAACGTTGGTGGAATTTCTTTTGTTTTCTTATATTTCCTTCAGCAATTTGCAATGGAAAGAGTTTTCATAACCTTTCTTTCCTTTTTATTTTTTTTCTTTTACATTAAATTAATTTGTTGAACAAAATAAGACTAAAATGAGGGAATTATTATAATGGAATATTGTTTTACGAGTTAAATAGTTATTACTTTGTTCAATTTACTAAATATAATTACTATCATTTTGTTAAATAAAAGGATTTATTTTAAGGAAAAAGAGTTGGATAGCTAGAAATATACCAGAGTATCCTTATATAAGATCATAATCATAATTATATAATTACGTTATGTTGCTTATAATTACAACTAATACTTATAATATATTAAGTACATAATGATTATTTATTTTTATATTAATATATCATGTTATTGTATTATAAAATTTGGTTATCATGTTATTAGTTAACTAAAACTCTATTATAAAATGCCTTAACTATGTAGTTGTTGTTGTTAGATATTAATATAAAATAATTATTAATTTTACATTAATAACGCATGTCTTATTTTTGTAATGCATTAAGTATCATTTAATTAATTTATAATATTATATCATATACAATTTATACTTATCGACATTTATATTTGTCATATAACATTAAAACTTAGGTAAAACAGGTAAGTGATTAACCTAGCCCAATTATATAGAATATACACCGTGCCTTACTCACTCAGATAAGCTTTGAAAGGATATTAAAATCACAAGATAAGTTCTAGTACAAATTTTCCAAAGCCTACTTCCATGGTAAGGTATGGATACAAGGTATTTTTATCATATACCCACCTTACAACTTGTGCTTTAAGTTATAAAGAATACATGTTCCAAGGTACCATAGATTTACAAATGAATAAAATATGATAATATTATATATTTTTTGCTAATAGATGTTTTAGTAGAAAGAAAAAGGGAGCTCAAGCCCATAAGTTAGAGAAATAGATAAGTATAAGGGATCTACCTACATTTTATTCCATAAGTAAACAACTCTAAATGATTAAACTTAATACAACTCCTATTACATTATGTTCTCTATTCTTTCCTTTATTTTTCTCTTTTTCTTCTTAATCCATATGTTTTCCATTCTTTTCCCCTATTATTTCTCATATACTAAGTAGTAAAAACACATAAACATTAAATATTAGGAAGGAAAAATTTTTTTATTCATAGATTTTGCTAAAGGTTTCATAAGTTTTGTATATAAAGGACTTAAAAAATCATATATAGATTACTTTTTTTATGTTAGATAAACTTAAAGTTTATATAAAGAAAGGTAAAATTTAAAAATTCCAATAAGCGTGTTGTACCATAGAGGTTTAACAAGGTATAAGTTTTAAGATGTTATAAAGTAGGTTTCGGTTTTAAAATTTGAAAAGTTGTATCTTATAGCATAGCATATAAGTAAGATCTCATACACTATCTAGCATGTAATTGCTTACCCTTAAGTATACTATTATTTTTTTTTGGAAATTTTTCAAATGTTATAATGTTAATAATATAATATCATTATTGCATTATAAATTGATGTAATTAATTAATGAGTATTATCATTTAATATACATGTGTATTATGTGTTATATTTATGTTATCATATTACATGCTAATTTAATATAATATTATATATACTTGTTTATATATATATATATATATATATAATAACAATTCAATTGTAATATGAAATTACTTGATTGGTGTTCATTTATATAATATTGAAATATATGTGCATGATATTATTATTTTGATTTAAATATTTTTCTTTACTAATATTCATAATATTATTATTTGTACTACCATAATGGACATGGTTGTGGTATATCCTTAATTTTAGGGACGGTTTAGGTGGTATTTGTAAGTCCATTTAAGGTCATCGAATCAAATTATTGTTTAACTATGAGTTTAACACAATATTCTCGTTTGAAAATAGTCAAGTCAAGCTTAAACTCAAATTCAAATTATTCGATCGGCTTATCTAGTCGAGTTAATACTTCATAATATTTTGCTTAGTTAGCATGCAAGCCTAATCAAGTTCAAGTTGAGTTTAAACAGGGATAGACTCAAGGGGCCGAGACGAGAGAGGCCCTAGCCCTCATAAGCTCAAGAAAAAATGTTAATCTTTTAAATAAGAAAAAAAGTTATGCATATACTTTAAGGAATAAGCTATGACATAATATTAAATATATTTAAGTGGCTAAACTTTTTTTTCTTTTTTAACAATCATAAAGTTTTGGATTCGAATATCATAAGTTTCATTTTACTTTTTCATGATACCTTTGTTGCTTTAATAATATGATCTTTTTGCTTTTTCAACATTTTCTTACAATAAAATATTAAATTCCTTCACTATAAAATTATATTTCAACTAAATAAATATTCTTAAATTACTAATTTTTTATTAGTAATACATTATAAATAATAATTATATCGCCCATATTACAATTGCTTCGGTCTTAACATTTGCTTTAGTCTTAATACATAAATTATTAGTAAATAATAGCAATTTTATGACTTAATTTAGTAACATTCTTTTACAATTAATGCTATGAGAATTAATGTGAACTATTAAACGATTCATTGCATAATAATTGTTGAAAGGGCACTTTAGGCATGGACTCCTCAAGCCCGATCAGAGCCTTTAAGCCTTATGACCCTAGGCCTTCTTCTGTAGGCCTTAACCCTAAGGCCTAAACCACCTAAGCCCATTAAGCAATGCAACAGTCATAATTTACAAGATAAGGATAAAACGATTACGTCTCAAATATTAGAAACACGTTGGGCATGACAGCTCTGTTCTCCTACACTTGCAGGAGAAGATCTCTCCTGCCAACTGATCTTTAACTATCGGCTCCACTTCCCTATAAATACCAGATCACTACTCAATGGTAACTCTCTCTACACTTTGTATACTAAGCTTGCGCTTAGCTCCAATATTATATACTTTTAAGCTTACTGCTAACTTAAGTATCGAAGTAGCTATGCTAGATAACCCTCCGATATCCCCTCACAATATATTGTTTTGCAGGCCCATTACATGTAGCATCCAAAAAACTTCCGACAAGAATCTTGAGATGACAATTGGCGTTATTTATAGGAAGAATTGAATTCCTACACCTGAAACCTCAAACATATTAAACATATACCTCACGAGCAATCCTTTTGAAATCATGTCCCAACGCGACGAACAAAAAAACCAACAGTTGGTAAACAACTAACTTGGGGACAATCAACCCCTCCTAAGGGTTGTAATAGAAGAACGCTTGGTACATATGGAACACGTGGCTAAGGAGAATGCAGTACAAAACGGGATGCTCTACACTCGCTTAAACAAAGCGGAGCGATACAACATACAAACTCACCATCTTAAACCTTCAGATGCTCACATTGGGCAGAACACCCAGTAGCAGCAGAACGATAGGGATCAGCAACCTGATCTGTCATTGCATCAGTAGCTAGTAAGGTCTGTAACTACCTACGACCAAGCTTTAGCTTGCAATGAGCAAGAAGTTGACTCGCAGGGAGTACAAGCTTACTTAACTATACGACGAGCTCATTCGGCAGACAATGCCAACCTAAACGAGCTCTGTACTATGGTAAGGTGACTCTTCAAGCGGTAGGGGAATAAGCCTTTAGGTGATGCCAGGCTAGTTACTAGCAATAAGACCCCATTCATCAGGGGTGTCCAGGATGAAGTGCTGCCTCTTAATGTTAAACTTCCATCCCTAGACCAGTATGATGGCATAGGTGACCCGAACAACCATTTTCTCCACTTCTGCACCCTCATGAATCTTCATGGTCATAGGGATGCAATCATGTGCAAAGCCTTCCTAGGTACTTTGCGGAAGGCAGCTCGAACATGGTTTAACCACCTCCCCGACAACTCCATCAACCCCTTTGATGAGTTTACATGGAGGTTTAGCCTCCACTTCAAGGCTAGTAAGCCTCCATCCAAAGACATATCATCCTTATACTTAGTAAGGTAGGGTGAAAGCAAGTCCCTACACAACTATGTAGCCCGATTCAATAATGCCATGGTCGAAATCCCTTAGTTGGATGAGGGAGTCACTATCTATGCTGCCCAGCTTGGCATTCGATCCTCAGGAGATTTCTTCTGGTCGCTTACGAAAAGCAAACCAAAGACCCTAGCCAACTTCTGGAACAAGGCCTAAAAATACACCGATCAGGAAGACAACATTTACACTAGGCACAATGCCAATCGAGAAAGGTCGGGTGGAAAGTAGGATAAGGAAAAATTTTCCATGAAAGATTGCCTCGATAATAAGATGTTGAGTAGGCCAGAAGGGGAGAGCTTTGGGAAGAAGAAGCGCTGAGCTGATCGCAACCCTCTCTCCCTTCCCATTTACACTCAGTATACGCCTTTGAATAGACCCATTACCTAAGTCTATTTCGAGGTGAAAAACCAAAACTTGCTCTAAAGGCCATAGAAAATGCGAAGGAACACTAGTTATCGGAACTCTGACAAATACTATCAGTTCCACGATTACCATGGCCATACTACTGAAGAGTGCTTCAAGCTGAAGAATGCAGTCGAATACGCCATTCAGCGTGGCTTCTTTAATGAGTATGTGGCTTATTAGAGGAATGACAACTATTCGGACGACGATAGTGATAGGGAACCTTAGAGGCAACGAACCGAAGATGCCCATGCAAAGCAGAATAACAATCGCTGCAATGATCGTACCTATAATGGCGTTATAAACGTGAGCATGTGGGGATCGCACCTTGGGAGTCGATCGAACACTAGCAGCTCGGTTAATGCCCAATCAAAGGTGTTGGCAGTAAGAGAGAAGAGACAAAGGTTAAACACTTCTATCTCCTTCTTCGTCAACAACCTTGAAGGGGTTGATACACTCGATTAAGATACCCTAGTGATTAGGGCAAAGATCTCAAAATTTGAGATCTTGAAAATTATGGTGGATACTGGCAGTCCTACCAATATACTCTTCCTCCATATATACGAGAAGATGAGTAAGAAGCTGCTAGTAAAGATGAAGCCGTATCACCATAATCTAATCGGTTTCAACGGAAGTATGGTCCGAGCCAAGGGCATCATTATACTAGACATGGAACCTGGCGATGTCAACCACATAGCATAACGACCCGTTGAGTTCATTGTGATCAATTGCCCCTCTTCTTACAATGCGCTCTTGGGAATACTAAGCCTAAACACATTTAGGGTGATCACATCCTCCCTGCACTTAAAGATCAAATTCCTAACACCAATGAGGGTGGGGGTATGCAAATGTGATCAGAAGCTCTCACGAGAGCTATACGTTAAGGCCATGCCAAAGGGGAAGGCATCTTTACCCTGGAAACAGGCCTACAAGAGAGGTTAGCTGAAAGGGGTGAGCCCAGCGAAAAAAGAAAAGATGTCCAGATTAGAACTTCACTCGACTAGACTATGAAAGTCAAGATTGAGACTTCAACCGAAGTGAAGGACGAAATCATTGCCCTCCTACGGGCAAATTCAAATAGGTTCTCAGACATGCCTAAGATTTCCCTCAACCTAGCGATCCACAACTTCGACATCGATACTATAGCACGACCTATCAAATAAAAAAAGAGGCTTTTTACCCTAGAATGATAGGCCACAATCAAGGAAGAAGTGTAGAAGCTGCTTAAAGCTGGCTTCATGAGGGAGGAAAAGTACCCAACATAACTGGCTAACATGGTATTAGTTAAGAAGAAGAATGGGAAGTGGCACATGTATATCGATTATACTGACCTCAACAAAGCCTGCCTTAAAGATTATTTCCCCCTCCTTAGGATCCACCAGCTCATGGATTCTACATCAGAATATGCTTTGTTGAGCTTTATGGATGCCTTTTCGAAGTACAACCAGATCAAAATAGACTTGAAGGATGAAGTTCATACTTCCTTCATCACCAATTATGATACTATTGTTATACCGTAATGCTAATAGGATTAAAAAACACTAAGCCCACGTATTAGCGAATGGTGAAGAAGCTGTTTAAGCTCCAGATCGGGTATAACATGGAGGTGTACATCGATGACATAATCGTCAAGAGCCAGAAGCCGTTTGATCATGTTAGGGATCTCCAAGAAGCCTTTGACTGAATGCGCACGTACAACATGAAGCTAAACCCTTAGAAATATGTCTCATGCTTTGGCTCTAGTAAGTTCCTCGGCTTTCTGGTCACATAAAGAGATATTGAGGTCAACCTTAAGAAGATTATAGCCATCAGGGGAATGAAGCATCTAACCTTAGTCCAAGACGTGCAGAAGCTCACTAGCATATTAGTTGCCTTGAGTAGATTCATCTCGAAGAGCATTGACTAATGTGCTGAGTTCTTCAAAATCCTAAAAAATCCAAAGTGTTTTGAATAGACTTTTGAATGCACCACCGCCTTTTAGCAGTTGCAAGACTTCCTCACTCACCCGCCAGTCCTCTCCAAGCTTTTCCAAGGGGATAACCTACTCCTATACTTGGTCGTAAGCGACTAGACACTCTCCTCTGTATTGGTCAAAGTAGAGGGAAGAGAACATAGGCCAGTATATTAAGTCATCCGTATACTGCATAGGCCTGAGGTCAAGTACACCCGAGTAGAGAAATTTGCCCTGGCCGTCGTTATTTCAGTCCGAGGACTGGAGCCCTACTTCTAGGCGCACCGGGTCACCATACTCACGAATCAACCACTATACACTATGCTATAAAAACCAAACATGTTTGGACGAATGATGAAGTATACAATGGAATTAAGTGCGTATGGAATCCAGTATCAGCCACGAACGGCCTATAAAGCATAGGTGTCGGCCGACTTTGTGGTAGAATATACAAGAGAGGAGGAAACACCACTAGGCGATGACAAACTGGTGTAAACTCTCCACGTCAATGGGTCATCTGCGTCGGGGGGTGGAGGTGTAGGTCTTGTTCTAACTGGTCTGCATAAGGTCACCATTTGCTATACCCTCAAGTTCGGATTCAATTCAAGTGACAACGAGTACGACTATGATGCGCTTATTGCTGGCCTTAAGTTAGTGAAAGACAACAGTGCCGAGCAATTGCGGATCTTCTTAGACTCCATGTTGGTAGTCCAATAGGTCCAAAGCAAATATGAAGCCAAAGATGACACTATGGCGAGGTACTTCGAGAAAGTGAAGAGCTTCCTTGTGGAGTTCCCTTCATAGGACATTAAGAAAATACCTTAACTAGAAAACTTTGTAGCAAATTGGCTATCCAAGCTTGCCTCCACTAGCATACGGAAGCCCAAGGTAATGGACAACAAGATCTTCATAGAGTACCTGCCGAAAAAAGGATAACCCCGAGCTTGGTTGAATTTTCGGAACTAACTATAGCAGCTCCAGAGCTAAGCTGGATAGATCTTATCCAAAGTTACTTAGAGCAAGGTATGTTGTCGAAGGATAGGAGGGAGTCAAAGAAGCTCTGGTGATGGGAATCAAGTACAGGACCCTTAACCCGTAGCCGAGCTTGAGGACTAAAGGGGTTGGTATGATAAATCTTTATATTCCAACCAAACCCTGCCAAGGCTGAATACTTATTTGCCAAGTCACTTCTAATGCCGTATCATATGATCACCCTTTATTTTATGGCACGCTGAGTTAACGATCACTCACTATTACCGAACCACCTAATCACTTAGCATTATCCTTGCTGAGAAGACAAGAGAGAGAATTTGGACTAATTAAGCTATCCTTGCTCAGATAAGCCCATCTATTCGTACTTTTTGTTCGCATCTTCTAACGACCTCGCCAATGTTGCATCGCCACGTGTATAATATCACATGTAGAATCTGTAGCACCAATGATTATTTTCCTTGTATATTCATTTTTGCCCCTTTGTAACATGTACATTGCCCCTTTAGGAAATGTCCTTTTTGTCTTTTCCCTTTTGGGCAAGTTATCCTAGTTTGTGGGTATAAATACCCCTGTACTTATAGTTGTAACATCATTATATTACCTTTAATACACTTGAGTATTTTCTTCCTTGCGTAAACACTGCTTGTTTACTCCTGGCATCACTCTTATCCTTTCCCTTAAGCAATGTTAGGTGGCAAGTAACCTCATTGGACTAATTCGTGCATCATATCAAATTGTATCGTGAGTCTTTGGTAGTTCCTTTAGTGCGTCATATCTTCTGGAGTTATTCGTGGGTTTTTGCTTACTATTTCATTCGTTATTTTTACCCCTTTTTGTACCTTTCCCCATTAACCCTTTTAAAAGCTTTCTGTAAGCTTGGACCCATCCAATGACTGGCCTTGTCTGTTTTTGGTCACAATTCGCATCATCTTGGTATCAGAGCGGAGGTTTTGTGTGAACTGTAGTTAGTTCTGCTTGAATTTTGTTATACTTATGCCCTGTTTTGTGTGTGAGAAATAGAGTAAGTTACTATATACATTTGATTGTTGTGTTGTTAGATGTTTACTTTCTGAAGTGTTTGTTTGAATTTGAATCTATGAGGAGAAATGACAAATCCAAGTATGAATGTTAGTGTTGGTAATGATAGTAAAGTTGTCTATCATGGATGACAATCTTGAGGAACTCCCAAAAGTATTGATGAGAGACTTGATGAGGTAGTTAACCTCTTGGTCGATTTGACTCAGGCTGTTCATGCCCTAGTTTACCAACTCATTGAAGTTGCACAAAATACTCCACAAGCTACTCAACCTATTAGAGGTCAAAACCCAGCTCGACTAGTTCGAGGTGGACGAGCTGGTAGACTAGTAAGGCGAAGGATAGACTTAAGAGAGCTTGATGAGGAGAAAGAAGAGTATTTTGAAGAAGAGCATACACGAGTCTCCAGAGCATCCAACCATGTAAAGCGTCGGATTCCGAGTTTCAATGGATCTAGGAATGCTAATAAGTATCTAGATTGGGAAGAAAACGTGGAGTGTGTATTTGATTACTATCAATATGAGGATTATGAGAAAGTAAGGACTACTGCTGTGGAATTCTTTGGATATGCCGTTATGTAGTGGAAGAATTTTCAAGCCATAAGAAGAAGAGAGGGGTACTGAGAGATTAACACTTGGCCTGATGAAAAGAGTACTCAGAAATCGATTCATGCTAGAAACTTATCTCTAAGATGCCTTTACTTGACTTCAAGAGTTGAGACAAAGAGGCCAGACTATTGATAAATATGTTTAAGAATTCCAAATGTTTATGATAAGATGTGAAGTAGAGGAACCACATGCCTGAACAGTCTTAAGGTTTATCATTGGGTTGAGAGGAGACATCCAAGACCTTATAAAGCTCCAACGATTTGACACAATGGATGAAACTGTTAGGATTGCCTAGTGAGTAAAGAGGTAGAGAAGGAGCCGAATAATGACTAAAATGTCAACTAGCCTACCTAGATAGGCAAGTCATAGGATTTTGCTGAGTACTGAGCCGAGCAGAAGGGTTGATGTCAGAATCGAGCAAAAAAGCTGACTTAAAGATGTAGCACCGACTCTAACGTATGAGAAAGGACAAGGGTCTGGTAGGAAAACTAGCTAGATCAAGTGCTTCAAGTGTCAAAGATTTGAACATATGGTTACTCAATGCCCGAATTGAAGGATAATGGTCATTAAGGGAGACATTCTGATGTTAGACGTAGAGAGTATGGATAAGGAACCCAAGGAGGAGGTTCTAGCCGAGAATGAGAAGGCCAAGAAAGCATTACTTGAGGAAGACGTGTATGCTAAGAACTTATACCAGCTACTCATGGTTGTTCGACACACTATGGGTGTGGAACCCTCATGAAAAGAGGAGTAGAGAGAGAACTTGTTTCATATTACCTAAAAGGTAAATGATCAGATGTACGCCCTCATTGTAGATAGTGGGAGCTGCACCAATGTGGTGTCAATAGATCTCATTTCAAAACTGAGGTTGCTGATTGTTGCATACCTAAAGCCGTACAATTTGCACTAGTTAAGTGAAAAGGGAGCATTACAAGTCACTTAGCAAATACTACTACTGATCACTATCGGCAATTACTCCGACCAGATTCTTTGTGATGTACTGCCCATGTGCGCATCTCACGTGTTGCTAAGAAGATTGTAGCTATTTGATAAGAGAGTCATCCATGATGGTTATAGGAATACCTACATGCTTGAGAAGGATGATCGGAAGATCACACTAAATCTAATGCCATAAAAAAAAGTTCATAAGTTACAGACGAAACTTGCCCGTGGATCGAAGAAGGCTCTGGTGATGAGTAGAGCCGAGCTTTGAGAAGCCATTAATGCCAATAAGCCGACCTTCTTATTGGTCAAGCAACTACTAGAAATGAAGGAATGGAATGATTTACCTTAAGAGGTGAAGGAATTGTTGGATGAATATGCCAACTTGTTATCATAACAGTTGCTAAATGAGTTACCCCCTGGCTCAAGGAATAAAGCGCTACATTGACTTAGTACCCGACACTGCATTATCAAATAAGCCAGCTTACCAAATGAATCTTGAGCAGGCTTCTAAGCTTCAACGTCAAGTCAATGAGTTGTTAGAAAGAAGATACGTAAGAGAGAATCTCAGCCCTTGTGCTATGCCTACACTTCTAGAACCAAAGAAGAATAGAACTTGGTGGATGTATGTTGACAGCCAGGCCATGAACAAAATCATGATTAATATCAGGCAAGTGCACCTATCAGTTTTAATATAGCAGATGTGAGTCCGAGTCGATCCCTCAAAGACTTCGAGTACTAATATTAACCTTAACTTTATTATCTAACCGGAAAATTGTGATGAGTTGAGTGAATTAAAAATACTAAAATTGACGAACTAAACTAATTATGAGACTTGATTAAGCAATTTAGAAAGCGATAAATTGAGATCGACTTCAATAATACAAATAACGTATTTAGGAATTATTTCCCTTAGCGTTTAACACGTGACCGTTTAAAATATATGTGATTCAATTTCTATTATTTTTTACCGGAGGGATTCACAATTAAAGTTAATACCTTTCTCAAGCCTATTAACCCTAATTCTAAATTATTTATCGGAATCTCTTCACTTAGTAATATAATTTAGAATCGCATTAATGTATGATGAATTCCCATACAAAAGAATAACTTTCCGGAAGAAATATATATTTTATCTCTAAGTATATATGTAATTCTCTTCAATTATATCGAGTTCTCATTACACATATAATTTCTCAATCATCATGCATAAAATCATAGATCATAGATTGATATTCTAGAAATATCATAAATTGATAACAATTAAATAAGATAATTGAATCAAGAAAAGATAGAAACTTTATTGAAAATTATAAATCAATCCAATAGTCACATGAAATCCTAGGTTCCATAATCTTAAATACAAAAGTCTTAAGCTATCAAAATGAAACTAAAAACGAATTGCAACAAAATTTATAAATCAAACATGAAAAAGCCCCTTTTGTTGATGATAAATCTCTTCAATCTTGAAGTTGAATGTTGCTTTCGCCTTTTTCCTCTCCTTCTCCTCAAGTCTTTTCTCTTTTGAATGTCCAATCATGTATGCGAAACCCTAGTATGTCCTTTTATAATGTATTGAAAGGTTTCCGTTTTCGTCACCAGACATGATCTGGGACACAGTCGTGTTCTTAGGTCATGTAACTTTCTGACCTCAACATATTTTCCTCGATGGACACAGCCTAGGGATACAGCAGTGTCCCGGATTGTGTAACTTCATAACTCATTCATTTGAACTCCGAATTGAGTGAAACTTGATTCCTTTTCTTCGTTTTCGATCCAAGAACGCGTTTAAACCTTGAAAACAAAATTTTACTCAATTAAGTATCAATTTCTTTAAAGAAAACTAAAAATATAAGGAACTATAAAATCATCATCTAAAATGTATTTAAAATAAGAGTTATTAACGACCAAATACAGGTATCCAATCCCAAGGTTAGAAGACATGTTGGATGAACTGAGTTGAGCTAAAATTTTTAACAAGATTGATCTCAAGTCTAACTACCATTAAATCTACATGAAGTTAGGAGACGAGTGGAAGACTGTGTTCAAGACTCGACATAGACTCTACAAGTGGATAGTCATGCCCTTCAGCTTGTCGAATGCCCTGAGTACCTTCATGAGACTTATAAACCATATGCTAATACAACTCATCAAGAAGTGTGTCATGGTATACTTTGACAACATCCTGATCTACAATACCAACATGCCAAGTCACTGTGAACACATCAGAACAGTCTTAGATATCCTTCGTGTAGAGAGACTATTTAGAAATTTGAAGAAATGTTGCTTCTGCCAGGAAAAAATGGTATTTTTGAGCCATGTAGTTAATAAAAGAGGCTTGTAAGTCGATGATGAGAAGATATGAGCAATTTTTTAGTAGCTGACCCCTACTACTTGTGCCGACGTGAGAAGTTTCCATAGACTGGCTTCGTTTTATTGAAGGCTCATTAGGAACTTCAGCACCCTCGCTACACCACTTACTGAATTAACGAAGAAGAACATCGACTTCCAATGAGGAGAAAGGGAGGAGAGGAGTTTTGCTGAGATTAAGAAGAGGTTGATTTGTGCACTACAAGTATGGAAACATTATCTACTACTGAGAGAATTTGTCATATATACTGACCATGAGTCACGCAGTATCTCCGAAGTCAGACCAAGCTATCTAAGCGGCAAGCAAGATGGATTGAATTCCTTAAGGGATTCAATTTTGTGATCAAATACAAGTAAGAAAAGAGCAACGTAGTTGTACATGCTCTTTTGAGGAGACATGCGCTCTTATCAGAACTGCAAACTAGACTGTTTGGTTTTGCGAGTATCAAAAAACAGTACTTTGAGGATCCATACTTTAGACCGATAATTTTGAGATGCATAGATGGGAGAACAGTAGATAAGTATTATGTACAAGATGGCTATCTATTCCGAGGAAGGAAACTATGTGTGCCAACTTGTTCCCTAAGAGAATTACTAATTAGGGAAGCCCACAGCGGAGGACTCTCTAGATACTTTGGAGAGAGAAGGACTTGTGAACTATTGAATGGCCGATTCTTTTAGCCAAGAATGTGAAGAGATGTGCACCAAGTGGTCAAAAGTTATGTTGTGTGCAAAAAGGCCCAGTGCCGAGCTAGGTAAAGGAAAGCGATGCCCCTACTTGTCTAACGAGGCCATGGACTGAATTAAGTATGGACTTTATTCTTGGACTATCGAGAACTACACGAGAAAAAGATTCTGTAATGGTCATTGTGGATTGGTTCAGTAAGATGGCACACTTCGTACCTTGCATCAAAACTAACGACGCTTCGGCTATTGCTTCTCTTTTCTTACAAGAGATTGTACAGATACACAGCATGCCGAGATGTGCAGTCTCTGACAGAGACTCGAAGTTCTTAAGCCATTTCTAGAAAACCTTATGGTGTCAGTTGGGAACCAAATTACTCTTTAATACCTCCTGTCACCCCCAAACTGATGGCCAAACAGAGGTAGTTAATCGTACTTTGGGTTCACTGCTTCGAGTTGCAGTTTGCAAGAACTCGGTTGATTGGGACGTCTGCTTATTAGTGGTCGAGTTTGCTTATAACTGAATCATACATAAAACCATTAAGCAGACCCCCCTTCGAAGTGATCTATGGATTCAATCCCGAGTTGCCCCTCGACCATGCCCCTGTAGCCATACTCAAGCAAGAGGACACCAATGCTTCGACTAGAGCATAATCCCTTCAGCATATCTATGACAAGGTCACTTGGCACATCGACTAGGCTGCTAGAAGAATGCGTGAAAAGACCAAGGGTAGGTCGGCTAAACAATTTTTACCAAGAGACTTGGTATGGCTATACCTCAGTAAGGAGCGGTTCCCGAACAAAAGGAAGAATAAGTTATCTGCAAAAGAAGAAGGACCTTTCAAAATCCTCCAAAAAATCAATGACAATGCCTATAAGTTAGAGCTACCTAAGGACTATGGGGTTTCTGACGCCTTTAACATTACCGACCTCAGTCCATATCACCTTGACGAAGGATTGAGCAAACACCATTCAGATTTGATCTAAAATCTAAAACAACCTAGAGAGAATTATGAGAATCAAGCTACGGGGGTTGGCACAACAAATCCTCATATTCTAACCAACCCCTATTGAGGCTGAATACTTACTTGCCGAGTCATCTCTAATACCGTGCCATATAACTGCCCTTTATTCTATGGCATGTCGAGTTAATAATCACTCTCTATTGCCGAGTTGCCTAATCACTCAGCATCATCCTTATCGAAAAGAAAAGAGAGAGAATCCAGACTGATTAAGCCATCCCTACTCGGATAAGCTCATCTATCTATACTTTTTGTTTGCATCTCTTAATGACCCCGCCAATGTCACATTGCCACATGTACAGTACCACACGTAAAATCTGTAGCACCAATGATTATTTTCCTTGGATATTCATTTTTGCCCCTTTATAACATGTGCATTGCTCCTTTAGGAAATATCCTTTTTGTCTTTTCCCTTTTAAGCAACCTGCCCTAGTTTGTGGGTATAAATACCTCTATACTTGTAGTTATAACATCATTATACTACTTTCAATACACTCAAGTACTTTCTTCCTTACGTAAACACTGCCTGTTTACTCTCGGCATTACTCTTATCCTTTCCCTTAAGCAAAGTTAGGTGGCGAGTAACCTCATTAGACCAATTTATGTGTTATATTGAACTGTGCTGTGAGTCTTCAGAAGTTCCTTTAATGCATCATATCATCTAGAGTTATTCATGGGTTTTTGCTTACTGTTTCATTTGTCATTTTTACCCCTTTTTGTACCTTTCCCCATTAACCCTTTTCAAGCTTTTTATAAGCTTAGACCTATCCAGTGACCAACCTTATTTGTTCTTGGTTACGGTTCGCATCATCTGGTACCATACCACCAATTATACATTGATCAATGATGTCTTTTATCACAAGGGAGTTAATTTCCCCCTACTCCAATGTCTCCCAAAAGGAGAAGGGCTACATGTCATGAAAGAGCTATACGCCGTAGTATACAACAATCACATTCAATCTTAAGCCCTTTACCTATGGGCGCTGTGGCTCAGATATTAATAGCCTACCATAAGGCAAGACACGAAGGCCATTGCCCAGAAGTGCCTGTAATGCCAGAAGCACACCTTGATTAGTTACAACCTTAACACTGCCCTCCAACCCCTGATGAACCTATGGTCGTTCGTACAATGGGGGATCGATATCCTCGGCATCTTCCCGAAAGCATCAGGAGGACGACAGTTCATAATTATCACTATGGATTACTTCATGAAGTAGGTAGAAGCCGAAACAATGTCCAGAATCACGAAGAGAAGTATTGAATCCTTCGTCAAAAACAACATTCTCTCCCGGTTTGGAGTTCCACGTGCACTCATCCTGGACAATGGCCGATAGTTTAATAACCCCAAGTTCAGGGAATTCTACGCCAAGCACCACATCACTTCGCACTTCACCTTAGTTGCCCATCCCTAATCAAACAGACAAGTCGAGACAACTAATCAGGTGATTTTGGATAGCTTGAAGAAGTATGTGGACCGATCTTAGGGTTCCTGGGTCGACGAATTGCCCAACATCTTGTAGGGGTATAAGACTACCCACCGTACTTCTATAAGCAAGGCCCCCTTCCACCTTGCTTTCGAGTCAAAAGCGGTCCTCCTAATTGAGCTTAAGGTCTTAAACATCTGGTCTCGAAGTTTCGACGCTACCCTTAATGACTTACTACTGCAAGGTAAAGCCTTGTCTTTTGCTCATTCTCTAGCTGAGCCTTCAATTTGTTAACCTTCTAAGCTGCGTTCTCAACTTTGCCCTTCACTCGTTCTATATCCTTGAGCCTTACTTGAAGCCTTGCTACTTGAACAACAAAGCGGGGTAAGCATGTGTTAGCCTTGGCAAATTTTCTCAAGTACCTCTTGCTAGAAGTCTCTACCTCTGGCAGGTATTGCTTTTACTGACTCAATGCCTCTCGCAAGCCAGTTACATCTTTGTAGGCGGCTTCAAACTTGCTCAGTTCAAGCAGCACTTAGCCGTAGTATTGCAAGACGAAAACGAAACCTACAATTAATACAAAAGACACAGAGTAAAACAACATAAGTGCAAGAAGACCTACATACCGCATAAGCATACTTAAGTGGCCCGCAGTTTGTATGGGGTCATCCCCACCCTCTTAGGAGATCCTCTCCAAGATAGCCTAATCACCGAGGGTGTAAGACCCTATCGACGCCTGATAGCTGAGCGTCTAACTCCGTTGCATCAAATCACCGACATAGACCTCCCACTTCAGTCTAAGGATCTTCCCTTGGGCCTTCTTCATGTCCAACTTGAGGGCACCTCTCTTCAGTACCTCGTCCCTAGAAGTGAACGCAGCTTGCTAGAATAAGTCTAGCCTTATCCCCTTTTACCTAAAATCATTAAGGGTGTCCAAAAACCTATTCCCTATGTCATCGGTGCTTTGGTAAGGATGCGCCAAAGGCCACTCATTCCACTTCCCTTTAGCTAAAGCACCCTTCGCCAAAAGCCTTTGTTGCTTCGCCCCAAGACCTGGCTCCTTAGCCATCTTGAGAGCTTTATGCTTCTAGCTTGCCGCTAGAGGAAGGGCAACCCCTTCCTTAGTCTCTCCCTTCATTGCCCTTAAAGGAGAAAGCACTTGCACATCGGGCCCCTCTTCAACGCCTTCACAGCCTACAATGACGGGTCCAGACGAATGCACAAGGGCAGGAGCGAGTAGAGCCATTCCTAAAAGCTCTACATCTACGAGCTCGTCCCAAACATCAATAGGAATCCCTTAAGGTACAAACCTTAGTCGCGCCTTACTAGTCTCACCAGGCATCGACTTCGACCTCACTACCTTTACCTTTGGCGGGTTTACCTTGATTCGTGCCTAGTGCCTATTCATCAAATCATCCATAAATGGACGAGACATCTTCGAGGCCAAATTTTTGCATGCAAGAAACCCAATCTAAAGTTTGAAAAAGAAAATGAGGACACATAAAAAAAAAATTACCATTACTGTTCACAAAAAACCGTCGTAACCAGCATAACAAAGGAGGTCCTCCCATCCTACAAGCATCGTATAAAGCATATCGGCACTGGCACAACAGACAAGCGTGTAGGAACGAACCTATACCTTCTACCTACTTATGTACTACAACTTTCTTTATGTTGCAAAAGAGCTCAGAGATCGGGCGTTGAAAATACCTCTCTACGGTTTCTACAGCATCGATCTCTTAGCCACTTGTAGATACCCAATTTTTGCCCACTTTATTTTTATTTTATTTTATTTTCTCAATAGGTCCTAAATTAAGAAAAACACAAAAAAAGAAATAAATTAAAAAACCCAAAAAATTAAGAAAATTAGAAAAAAACAAGAATTTTAAGAAAATACAAAAAATAAGAAAAGGCATAAAAAATAAGAAATTTGGATAAGAAACATAAAAATTTAGAAATTTAGAAAATAAGAAAATTAAGAAAAAAATTTTAGAAAATTGAAAAATTGCAAAAAAATTGAAAAAAAAATAAAAGATGTTAGAAAATAACAATTTTATCAGGATAGATTTTTTTTTTTCAAATTTGGTTTACAAGTTGGGTCTTTAGACCTAGGCTTAGATTTATATTTAACCTAAGATGATTGAGTCTAAATTGTACATATGGATAAAATACAGGCTAATGGCCAAACGGATAAGTATTAGACATTAGCATTAGATATTGAGTATGAGGTCTTGCGTTTGAATCACGAAGGAGGCAACAAGTTTTTATTTTTCATCACATCAGGGATTACTACGTATTAGGATCTCATTGTGCCACGTATCCTGACATGTGGCAATGTCAGATTGAACGACCTTGCTGATGTAGCGCCATGTGGCACATACATAAGTGCCACATTAGTTACTACGTGTCACCTGATGATACGTAACGAGTCAGGGTTAGTCAAGTTAGCTGATGTGGCGCCACGTTAATGCCATGTCAGCACTTTCTCTCTCTTTCCCTCAGTTTTCCTTCGTTTTCTCTAGATTTTCCTCCTCTTTCCTTCTCAAGAACAACCCCCCTCCACTTTGGCTTCAATTTCTATATAAATTTTACACATAAACACATAATTTCTTGCATCAATCTCATACTCCCGTGGCTTATTTTGAATTGAACCAAAGAACAAGACTAGATTCATCCTTTTTATTGGTCAAATCAAGCTCCAAAAATCGGAAAAAACTTAAATTTCAACCATCTGCATTTAAGTCCGATTCAAGCTTTCCTTTGTTTCTAAGCTAATTGCAAGTATAAATTGGGTGTTAGGAGATGCGCACGAAGAGACACAACCACAAAGGAGCTTTTGAATCAACCCTCAAGCTCCTTTCTCTCTCACGATCTCTTTCTCTCTCTAACCCTCCACTAAACTCTCTCTCTCTCTTTCTCTCTTTGAAACCCTCTCTCTAGCTACTCCCGAGCCAAACCACCACTACGGTCAAGCTCCCCGTAGCTTAAGCTCTCTAACCCAACTTCTTTTAACCTTTGCCGTGCCTCTTAGCAGCACCACCCAAACCCTAATCGCCATAGCTACCCCCTTTTGAACCACCACCTCCAACCTTCTTCAAATCAAACCAACCCCACTACGACGCACCTTAACCTTGAATACCCCTAATCTAACCAACTACATGCACCTAGCAACCACCGAACGTAGCAACCATCACCATCTCCAACTGTATAAGCATCCATAACCACCAAACATCCACTAAACTTAGTGACACCTATCCTAAACCCACATTATCCAATGAAAAATCCATGAAAACGACTTTACTCCCTTGAAATTCTTTCAAATTCAAGCTATGTGAAGCCATCTCGATCAACTGCCTTCCATCCATCAAGGATTCGACCCAAGGCTAAGCTCCGATCCAGCCTGCATCCCCTTTCCTAATCTGAGCTTTATTTCAGTTACATATGTATATATATATATATATATATATTATTTTATTATTATTTTTTATTTAGTTGTTGTTGTTTTTTTTTATTTTCGAATATAAATGTAATAATAATACCAAAAACGAAAAGGAACAAGAAAAGAAAAAGAAAAAGAAAGAAAGAAAGAAAAAGAAGAAAAGAAAAAAAGAAAAAAAAATTGTTTTGCTTTATTTTTGATTTTTTTAGTTTAATAAAATAGATAAAATATAATAAGTAATAAATAAATAAGATGATATAATAAAATTAAAATAAAATAAGTAGGATAAGGAATAAAAATGTTTTATCACTTAGAAAAATTGATTTTCCAAAAATGAAATAAAAATAAATCAACCATTTTCCAAATTAGGATCATTTAGAATTTTCAAAAATAAAATCTAATTTAGGACCTCTTTTGAGAAACTTTCTTAAATGAACCAAATTAAATAAAAAAACGTAAACTTGATTATTTTCAAGAATTAAAATAAAGCCAATCCGCTAAATTTTTATAAAAAGAACTACATATGTCTAAATCCAAATAGCAAGTACGTAGGTACCTATAGAGCGATAATAAAAATGAAAAAACCTAATTTCCCTTTTTTCTTTAGTTTAGATTATTTTGTTTATCCAATTAGAGTAACTAATAATCAAGTTCTGTCTTTCAAAATTAAAAGGTGATTTTTAAGTTTAATTTTAATTTTGGAAAGTAAATGGTACTCGTAAGGGTTTAAAATTGCTAATCCCCGAATCCAAATTCTTTGGTTTCAAAAGCTGTTTTATAAATTGGTTTTAATCATTAGACTAGTGGCTAAGTTATAACCAAACTTAACTGTTTTTCTTGACTCCAGTTGGATAATAACTCTAAAGTTGTTTTCAAAAAAAAAAAAAAACAGTTTTATTTAAACCCTAGTCGATGATCGGTATTAAATGAGTAGGGTTGATCAGTTTAAAGAAAACTAATTTAAAAAAGAATCGAGAAGGTGAAAAATCAGGCTCGACACCATCTCTCAATGTCATGAAGGTTAAGATCTCCTGGACGTCCTTAGTATCGCAGTAACCAAGCTTCTTCTCTCCACCAGTACGGACCATCCCAATCCACTGGGTCTAGAAATCTGCCTCTTTGGGCAACTGAACCACCACGTATTCGTCCTGCCATCCTTTAACCGAATCTATAAGGCTGCAAAACAGCTTCTTCCTTAGGTACGAATAGAAGTAAGGCCATCCCTAATGCTCTTCTACATATAGAAGTAGCAGAAGAGCTCGGAAGTAGCCCTTCTCACCAGATATTCGCAAAGCACTTAGAAAGCCTTCAGTATCCACTGCCAATTAGGAGAGACCTATGATGGACTACAGTGGTGATAGTTGAAGAACTCCTTCTCAAAAAGGCTTGAAGGGAGACGTTATCTAAACTTCAGGCACTTCTCAAAGACCGTGAAGTGCCTCCCTAATAGCAGGGTCACTCGTTCGTCCCTGCTCAGCAACCTAATATGCTACCTAGGAATTGCCCCTATAAGAAAGTTGTTGATGATTCAGTTGGGGGTAGATTGCCTACTTCTATTTATACAGTTGTCAGGCCCCTTGCATGTACTAAGAGCATTGAATAAATCCTTCATGGGGGGTAAGGGAACATCTGCATATACGTCCCTAGGGATGACATTGATAACTTTGGCCCTATCCAACACTTCTACTACCATCTTAGTTGGTTATTCAAGCTGTGCTAGTGACGAGACTTCACCTTCCTGCGCTTGAAGGAGATCACTCCTTATAAAGTCAAAACTAGAAGTAAGTAGTAGTGAAGAAGAGCTAGCCTCACCTTTATTGGTCGACATGATTGCAATTCTCAAAGAAGGAAGAGAGACTTGAAATTCTGGAAAAATTTGAAAATTCAAATGCGAACGTAGAAATTGCAATGATTGAGCGAGAAGATTGTAGAAAAGCACTCTCTCTCTGTAATACTCCTATTTATAGGCAAACCCCCTAGGAAGGTGTACAGGCGGTTACAGGGATCCATATAAGCACAAATCCCTTGAAATGTTACATAGCAGATACGTGGAAAGCTTCTCGATCGAACAGTCATCTTTAAAAGGTAGAAGGTATGTAGTTACATGCTAGTTTTTTACAACACAACACCTATCATGTCACATTTAATGCACATAATACAAGTGGGAAAAAGTCTCATTTTGAAAAAAAATTCCTTTCACAGGAAGTTTCTTCAAGGCTCATCCAACCTCCACCTAGTAGGCATGGCGAAGACATGATGCAATTGCCTAATAAGTTGTAAAGGTATCCTGCTTTAACACTCAAACCTAAGCATTACTCGGGTCTTCAGCACTCCGCCTTGTAACAACTATTGAACCCTATTCACCTAGCTTCAGACATTTTCAAACTAGTGATCTATCAAGACCTTTTGCCTTGGACTTCGCCACCCCATCCATCACCTTAAATCTACAACCCCATCACATCGGCCTCATAGCATTGGATCAAACCTCCTGGAGTCAAATCGGTCACGCTCGAATGGCCCATGTATTCATTTTCTTTGCCTCTTCTTCAACAATGAGACTATGAAGTGGGGTAACGAAAAGTGTTGATAGGACACTTTTGGGCATGGAATCCTCAGGTCCAATCAGATTCTCCAAGCCTCGCGACCCTAAGCCTCAACCCTAGGGCCTGAACCGCCTATGCCTATTAAGCACTACAACGATCATAATACATAAGATAAGGATAAAACGGCCATGTCCTAAATATTAGGGGCATGTTGGGCATGATAGCTCTACTCTCCTATACTTACCAAAGAAGATCTCTCCTGCCAACTAATCTCCAACTGCTGGCTCCACTCCACTATAAATACTAAACTATTACCTAACGGTAACTCTCTCTACACATTGCATACTAAGCCAACACATTAGCTCCAGTATTCTATACTTTCAAGCCTGCTACTAACTTAAGTATCAAAGTGGCTATACCGGATAACCCTCCCACATCTTTTCACAGTATATTGTTTTGCAAACCCATTAAGTGCAACATCCAAAAAACTATCGATAAGAATCTTGAGACGACAATAACATATATTCAAAATGATATATTTTTAGCATTCTAATAAAACAATTTTACAACGTTATCATGAAATAAATTGTAAAATAACTATACTTATGTTAATTTACTCTTTTTTGTTTACTTGTAATTTCAATCTAAATGTTTAACCTGGTGTATTTTTATTGAGAACAAAACTACATAAGTTTCATGCATTTTTTATTTTATTATAAATTGATAGTTAAATTTCAAATATATGACATAATGAAAAGTTAAAAATTTATTACTTCAATTAGCAAAAAGCTTAAAAAAAAAAAGTCATCAACATTTATAACTTTTTCTACTTCAGTCTTTAACATTTCAAAAGTTTTGTTTCAATCCTTAACATTTAAAACTTCCAAATAAGCTTTTCCATTAGGTTTCGTTAACTTTTCCATTATTGTGGACATGTAACATCATATGATTAGTCCACTTATAATTTAAGTAAAAAATAATAAAATATTTATAAAAGAATAAAAAATATATAGAAAAATAAGGAAAATGAAAAAAAAAATAGAAAGTTCTATAAAATTGATAAAGCACTTATGTAATGTATATAATAGTTATATTTATATATGTATGCATATATACAAATATACATATTTGTATATCAATACTAAGTTTAAATTAAATAAATGAAAACTAAGAAAATTTAAAAAAAAAAGTACAAAAATAAAGGTCTAACACTATATTAGAAAAAATATCAAAAGTTGAGGAATAAATATGCACTTTTCCGTTTCTTCAAATTTCAAAAGTTGCAATTTTTTCAAAGCACATGACTATTAGAACAAATAATTGAATTGAGTTTAGAATAATTGTAAACTTATTTAGGACATCTATTTTGAAGAATCACAACTAAAGTAATTAAAATTTACACTTGTTTAACTTAAATCAACATAGGTCAAGTTTTACAGAAATCTACAAAAATTTTAAAGCGTTTCAATGCATTGAGAAACGTCCTTGGTATTTTTTCTTTGATGAACCATCTTTTGTCACATCATTAGTATGTTCAAATATTTCTCAATACATCTAAATGTATCAAGTTTGAAATTTCTCTCTCCCATTCGGTGTTGATACAACATGATCTAACTTTAAAAAGATCTAAACCCATTTCAAATTTTGAGAAACTTAATGCTAGGTGTTAAGGTTGCTATAGCCTAATGGCATTGTAGGTGGTCTTCTGTTAGAATAAATCAAGATTTGAATCTCCTTTCCCTTCCCCATAGTTAGGAAAAAAAGCACTAAGTTAATTTTCCATATGTTTCAAGCCATGCTTATACCTTTTAACTTTATTTTATATAATTTAAAAATCTATTTAACACTTAATGGGAAAAAGGGAAAAAAAAAAAAAAAGGGAAGTAAGGTGGGTATGTGGGAGGAATATACAACTAGGCCTCAACCATTACTGCATTTTCTAATTTAGTCCTCAATCTTTTGATTTCAACCCTTAACATTTTCAATTTTTATTAAACAAGTACTTCTATTAGATCTATTATGTTCTCTATCTTTTTTTCTTAAAAGAAAGACTTTTTTGATAAAAAAAAAAATATTAAGGACTAAAATAGAAAAAAATAAAAGTTAAGTACTGAATTAGCAAAAGTGACAAAGGTTAATTGAGCATTTAACTTTCCCTTGAAATTTTAATGTTATAAAAATAAAATCAAAGAAATAAATTTGAGGATATAATAATAGATATAATTTGAATCTTTCCTATACCATAAGCTTCAAGTTTTTTTCCCTTCCCTTAACCATACTTATTGCTTCTTGTCATTTCAAATAGCTCCCCAGGCCCCCTTATAGATTCAAACAAGAAACCAAAACTATTTTCTTATTAGTAACCTAAATTACTACTATTCTTTCTCTTTTTTTACCTCAATCTCATTCACTACAATCCTTAATTTTGAATTACATCACCATCTTTCTCTATCTTGCCAAATCCATGTCTTCATGCTCTCTTAATTATAGTGATTTTAGTTCCAATGACCTTATTATTAGTCAATGGACACACCTCCAAAAAATCACATGGATCCATTACTTTAACCATAGGTGAAAGAATAAAACCAATACTAGGGCTACATGTTAATAATTTGTCCTCTTCTTTTTCTTTTCTTTTTTTAACCTTTATGTTGTTTTCTATTTTCTAAGTTCTTACATGAGCCTTGATTTCTTTCTGTCAAAAGATCTTTTTAACTCTTAGGCTAAATAAAGAAAATCATGACAATCCTATCTCATAATAATTAGATAAGGGGATCCTTTTATCCCCTTATTTATTTTTATTTGGTGCTAATGTACTTTTACAATTACTTATACAAGTAGCAGTTGGGAATCATGTTAAGGGGATAAAAATGAGGAGGGGATGCTCGATTCTAACCCTTTTTTTTTTTTTTGCAGATGATTTACTATTGTTCATGGAAGCCGATAGTTCAAACCTAAAACATTCGAAAGTTTAAAGGCATAATCATACCCTATTGCTAAGTATCTAGTCAAGCGGTTAATCTCAAGAAGTTTGTAGTTATTGTTAGTAGAAATGCACCCGAAGATAGGAAGAGGGAGATTTGCCAATGGTTAGGTGTAATGCCCCAAAACCCAAGATGCCACAACCTCGCATGTGTCTTTATTTTTTACTGATACGTAGCAGAAGTCTAGAAACCTGTAATTTGTATAAAATCCACAAGATAATAATATGAAATCTGCCAATTCACCATTTAACAACCATCAAATTTAAATAATAATGAAATGCCATCCACTTAACTCCATAAAACATGAAAGGACCCTAGATCATTAACTGGAGTTTTGTAACTCCAACAACAATTAAACTTTTAAATCTAAAAACAGAAGTCACAGGCGACTCCAAAACTACACTAGTCTCTTGAACAAATAATTATAATGAAAATAAACACAAATCCTCTCGTCTTCCCTACAACTAAACTATGTTGCTCTGATTCTATGCTCATAATAGTAATAATCTTCTTCTTCATCATAATAAAGGTAATCAAATCTGTAATCTTCAACATAAACCCCATCATCTATCTCTTAACTTGTCTCTACAACTAAAAAAATAACAATCCTCATAAGGTAAGCCAAAGCCCAGTACAAGATACTATATACATATGCATGTAACACAAGTATCAGTCAAACATACATGTACACAAATATTGCTATTAAATGCAACAAGCAATAGATTTAATGTTTCATTTAAGCTTACAACCATCATAGTCTTAGCATCCTGAAACTTAGGATTACTCATAACCCCTAATAAGCAATATATATAGATACTACATAATTATTGGTGTTGAGTACTCCCCAATACCTAAGTGCCATAACCAACTTAGATCTACCTATGTCATTTCAATATGGGACTCTACAGGAGACAGCGTTATGTAAAGATCACCAGATGCCTCACCAACATCACTGGACAAGCACAACCAGCCACATAAATTAAGTACAAGTTCAATTTAGTCTGGTTCATATTTACTACCTTAACACACACATTCAACAAACACATATCCCATACCTGGAGTTCTTATCTCAAAATGATCCAACACCACATGTCTTCTAGTACCTATTCAAAACATAAATGCTAGCTTAAAATTTAATAAATTCGTAACTCAATACTTCTTTTTGCTCAACTTTATTCTCTACTTCTTACTCTAAGCTTCAAAACCGTATTTTATATATCCTTTTAATATCCTCCTAACATAAACACATGCGATATCGACATTTATACAAGTCCTAGCATGCTGTCCCACATACATACATACAGTGCACATCGCCACTCCAATTTACGCATGCACACTCACACTACCCAAAACCACAACTTTCACACATATACATACACAGAAATTTCATGACATATACATACCCATGCAAGACAAGGTACATACACACTACACATCTCAACACCACTTCACGAAACCATCAAGATGTAAATACATCATAACAACATCACCACCACTACACTAACTATATCAATACCCCCATTCCTTAAACTTAAAGGAACCCTAAAAGCATAAATTGAAAAAGGTAGAATGAAGATAAAAGGATAACTTACTTGATTAAGGAAAAAAGATTGATTCTTGACGAATTCCTCTTTCAATGACACGAATCTTGATTCGGCAATTAGGGTTAAGATGAGTACTATAGGTTTCCTAAAGAGTATTGTAAGTTTTGTGAGAAGGGGTTATGGTAATTTTAATGTATACTTAGATGATTTAGTGGGGAATATAACTTTTTCCTTGACCAAAATACTTCTAGCATTAATATATAATCACATACCATATTGATGTCTAGATCTTTTCCTATGATAGTTTTACTCTTGGTACTTGATACTTAATAACATGCTATACCAATGTCTAAATTTTTTCATATGACACTTTTGCCCTTGGTGCTCGATATTAATTTATATACCATACCAAAGTTTCGATATGAAAATTACTTATTTCCTTTAATTCCCTTAAATTAATTAATATTATTATTTTTTTTTTTTTAACTTGGGTTTTACATTGGGTATTTCATGGAACAACAAGCTTGAAAACTACCTTGGTATCCAAACAAAATGGGGTCTACATTGGATTCAATGAAGAAGAAAACAGGAAAGAAATTCTAAGGATAGAAGGAGGTTTTACTTTCTCAAGGTAGGAAGGAAATACCAATTGAAGCAATAGCCTCTGCAATTCCTACTTATACGACGGCAATTTTCAAATTCCCGAAAAAGTGGTGTAATGAAGTAATCTCGTTCATAAGTAAGTTTTGGTGGAGTGAAACTTATGCTGGTGCAAAAATATATTAGAAGAGGTGGGAATCCTTATCTATTGCAAAGGATAGAGGTGGCCTAGGCTTTAGGGATTTAGAGGCATTGAATGATGCCATGCTCGGGAAATTGGCTTAGCAACTGTTACATAATCCATATCTGTGGCCTAAGGTATTGAAGGGCATATATTTCCCACATGAAGATTTCTTCAAGGTTAGATTCAAGCTTCCAAGTTGTGAAGAAGTCTTTTGGTAGGAAGTGATGAGATACAAGGTAATTACCATTGGAAGATTGGATCGAGAGATAGAGTGCATATATGGCAAGATCCTTGGATAGTAGGTGCTGGCCAAACAAAGCCGTGTGTCATCCCAGATGTGCTGAATGGTCAAGTTGATAAAGTGGCTGATTTGATTGATAAAGAGGCTGGTGTTTGGAAGGAATCTCAGGTACGTGAACTTTTCTCTAATGATATTGCTAACAAAATCCTTCAAGTTCCATTGAGTAGGCTGGGAGATGAGGATTTAATAGTCTGGCCATAGGAGAGGAACGGAATGTACTCAGTCCGATCAGCATACCATGCAGTATTCACACCAAGTTGCGTGCTGATTGATGAAGAGGTGACCACGTCCAGATTGCCTAGTCGGGAGGTTTGGAAGCTGATCTGAAATGCTCACTGTAAGTCTAAAATAAGGTACTTCCTTTGGCACTTATGTGTTAATGCAATTAGCACCAATTTTAATCTATACAAGAGAAAAACACGAGCTTCTCCAGAGTGTATTTTCTGTGGTGCTGAAGAAACTGTAGAGCATATGTTACTTGTGTGTGAATGGACATATCCGATTTGGTCCAAACTTCTTGGATGTCGTTATAATGCAACAGAAGTTTGTTCTATAGATAGATGGCTGCTGTTCATGAAGGGATCAGCGGGTTTGCACAAGGAAGAGTTAAAGCAGTTTATGGGCCTGATTGGCATCGTGATTGTGTTTTCAACAGGAAAATGCCATATCCTATGGGGTTAGTCACCCTAGTCAAAGCTGCAAATTTCAAAGCATTATCCTAGGAAAGGGCCATAACATGCAATGACCTAGCTTAGAGAAGTCACAACAGAGTTGGAAGCCACCTGAGGAGAGTCAAGTCAAGAAAGATTGCGATGGTGCTTTTAGTAGAGTGGGTTGTAGCACAGGATTAGGAGTACAGGCGAGAAATGCTTCGTTTTTAGCATTGGCTGCGGTGTGTAGAAAGATTCGGGTTGCTGATTCTGTTGTTGCTGAGGCCGAAGCGGTAAGGGAAGCACTTGTTTTGGCTCAGACTAAGGAATGGGAAAGGATAGTGTTTGAAACAGATTCCTTAGTTGTGTTCATTTGTCTACAACATAAAGCAAGCTGTTGGTTTATCTCGGTCATTATTGCGGATATCAATAGGTTAAAGATTTCTTTCACATCCTGTAGTTTTTCACTTGTTAGTCGAAATGTAAATAGGTGTGTTGATTGGTTGGCAAATCAAGGTAAAAAGGGTTAGAGTACATGTTATTGAGAGTAGTTAAAATCCCCTGAGCCCTTTAAGTGAACTTCTACTAGCTAATAGAGCAACCAGTTAATGAACTGACGTATATGTTCGCTGTTTATTCAAGTAATGAAGTGTCTTTTGTTTCTGGCAAATATATATATATAAAGTAAAAGCAGATAAGCTAAGCTGGTTAATGTCAACGACCAAAAAGGGATTACGTCATCTTTATTATTTTCACCCATTTTTTTTTTGTTCTCCTATTTTTAAAAGCATGCACATTCTCTTTACAATAAATTGAGTTTTAAAGTCAGAAGAATTAATTTTAACTTTATGAAGGAAAAAAAAGGATAAAACAATCATCTTCACGTGTTTAAAGCCACCTCCTCTGCAGAAAGACAGAATCACTAGATTGTTGGACAAAACATACAGTAATAACCAGGGAAAGGTCAAAGTATAAATGATGTAAAGGTAAAAGCTTACATGATCCTCAAATTCAGGACTTGTTAAGCTCACACACAAGTTCCTCATTAAGAGCAGTGCCTGCAATAATGCCACAACCCGAATATCAGTTACGGAAAGACAGTATTGAAAAAGTGGGCTGCATTTGCACATTGAAAAAAAGATATATAGTAGTCCTCTAGAGACAACTGATTCCGGAACTCTTCTGCTTTCCCCCCAACTAATAAGAGATACATAAAACTAACAAATTTTGGGGGCTTTAATGAGGATAAGGATGAAATGCCTCTCTCTTTGGTTGTGCAGGTGGTAAATGTTACACTTGTCCAGTTCTTTTGGACTTATAGAAAATACTTCTGCACGTGACTCTGTACCTGCAATAAGTAATCTCATCAATTAAGCAGAACATACACAATGGAAGATCCACAGCTCAGATAGGAAAATGGGAAAAATACTAGGAGAGGGCAAGGTTGAAATAAATAGGTTAACATGAGAGCTCATGCTTCAAAGAAGATGAAAGCACACTAAGACAATGCAATATCTGTAAGTTACATGCTGAATTTCTCCATACATCTACAAACCCTGGAAAAATGCTAAGGAGAGACTCTTACTGCTGTCTCTAAGGGAATTAAAACATGGTGGTGAACAACAAAATCTACCATGCTAACATGGATGTCCTTTCAGACCATGCAAAACAACCACGACATGTACAGTGAATTCATAACTACCTGGATTGCTGTTTTTGAACCAACTAAGTGCTTCAGTCTTTTTCTAGTCATGGTCAAACCTGCAAAGTCGAATAGATGAGACAAATGTAGAGGTACCAGTAGCATACATTGTTGAGAAAAAGTGGAATCAGGGGAGTCTTGGACATGCTTCACAGTCGTACAGAATCTCATATGATATGAACAGTCAATTTCAGAATTGATACTCTTGGAATTCAATGCTTTATAATGGTGCCCTGAACCTGTAAAATGTCAGACGGAGCACAAGGAATTTCTCAAAAGTTTCAACTCAGCCGGTGTCTACTACTTAAAATGGCTATAGAAAGAGAAATTGCATAACTCAGATTCCATGCACCACAATTGTCAACATATGATATCCACGGCACACATTATATCCACCTCACATTATAGAAGTAGGATAACCATGTTATGCCACAAATTGGGACATCAAGTCAGTTTGTAATGATAAAACCTTACCTTAAAAAGCGCTTGGTAACTGGCATTTGATGTCTCCTTTGTTATTTATAACAAAATAGCCCCCCAAACTGACCTCCTTAAATTCAACCAACAGCCAAAGGGAGAGATGTCCATAGATCCAACTAACGGTAACGAGCATGCTGTCACCATGGCTTGCTAAACAATTACCGTGGCCAAGGTGACACAAATCACCATTAAACTACAAAATTACTAGAAACTATGATCATTTCCTTTATCTGAGAATTTAAACAAGATATCCTTCATCGTTTAACGGAGATAACTCAAACATGATGTTAGTATTTCTAACTATTAGGGTTAAAGAAAAAAATTACGAATCATAGATCGAACCGTAAACTGAATCGAATCGAACCAAAATATCGGTTCTTTTACAAACCGTTTGATTTACGATTTAATTCGGTTATATATAAACGATTCGATATTCAGTTCAAAAAAGTAAACCGAATCGTATTATTTTAAATTGAACCGAACTATTTAGTTAAACAAAAAAAATTTCATATATTTTTTTTCCATCAATCTTTATAGATTTGGTCAAATTTTTCATATTTTATTATTTTTTATCTTAATTCTATATTAATTATTAAGATTAAGTTGAATAAATTTCATATTTATTAGAAACAAAACTGTTTAGTAAAAATTTGATACAAAATATTCAAACAGTAAATCGAACAAGATTAAACTGATTTTAATTAGATTCAAAAAACTTATGAACTGAACCATATAGTTAAGTTTAACTTCTAAAAAATACTCAACTGTTATATTATATTCGATTCGATAAGGGGAGTGAGCCATTCGATTTGATAAAGGGAGTGAGCCGTACCAAACCAAACTCTGTTCAGCCCTACTAACTATATTCCATCGGTTTAATTCTATCATATACAAGAAGTATGAAACATTCTAATTTTTTTTTTTGTTTTCATATTCAATAATAAATGTTTGACTAGATAAATGAACCAATCTCAAATGGAATGGAGCACTACAGCTCTAATAAGGAGTAAAGTTACACATTAATTTTAACTTACTTTCCCATACCAACCGAATCTTAATAAAAACAAATAAATTTGATATTTAACAATTTAAAAAGTGTAACCTCAACATATATCTATATTTTATGTGCTTCCATTAGTAATATATTTACAAACACCTCAAATTTGCATTTCCATCTATCCATAAATAAAAAAAAGAAAAAGCAAAAGGCAGATATATTATACACTCATAAATAGCAGTTAGTCGCATAAATTAATTAATGTCCTTTGGAGACATTCGATATCATTGGACGATAAAAAGAAGGTTAGAATGATTTTTGCGCAATGATGAAATGCATAAATTAGCGAGTCGATACCAATGTATACAGCTGTATAGCTTATTCATCTACAATAATACAACTTGGAAATAAATAGGTTGTCTGGGACAAGGTAAACTGCATAGACAGCTGATATTAAGGTACATGAAACTAACTGCTCCGGGCACCTCTCATTAGAAAAGGCGGTTGTAAATATTCCAATGAAAATTTTGTTCATTCTACACTATAAAAGGAACAAGTACCACCATTTTGATACGATTGGCACATAACCTCCTGAAACAACTCAAAAACAGTTTGTAGTAACACCCAGCGCTCGCCAAAGAACGGTAATCCTCACCGTCTCGCCCTTCCCTTACCCTTTGGATCGAAATGATGAGACTTCAACTTCTTCTTCCGATATTGAACTGCTGCTGAACCACTACTCTCCCTAAACGGCATTCCCATGAGAGCCAGCAGCCTCTGAGATTCCTTGTCTGTTTTAGCAGTTGTAGTGATGCAGACATCCATACCCCTTGGCTTACCAAAAGCATCATAGCTAATATCTGGAAAAATGCTCTGCTCGCGAATGCCAATGCTACAGTTACCATGTCCATCAAAGCTGTTCGGATTTACACCTTGAAAGTCCCTTGTTCTAGGAAGCCCCAAGTTCACAAGCCGATCAAGAAATGAATACATAATCTGTTACCGCACAAGCAAAAGTCCCAGTTAAGCTGCAAACTCTGTTGCTTGAAACCAGAAGATATAATATTCCAACTAAACTATTCGATAAAGATGATCTCGTGCAATTGCTCAAATTATTTCGTGGCATTTGATTGACAATAAAGTGATGATAAAACAAGATCATGCTAGGGTGTTGCTTGAGACCGAGTGACAGATCATGCCTCACCACGTGGACAAGAATGAGAGCTCAATAACATCCATGGCAACGTTCAATATCTACCTAGTTAAGTACACTAAACAGTTGCAGCTGATATTTACATCAAAATAGAAACACGTTCCTCCAAAAAGCATCTGAAGGTTATTCCATTTTCGTGATTAAAATCCACGTAATGCAGAATGCTGCATGCAATAGCCCATTGAGAATCAGAAGACTGATGGAAAAGCACATGATCAATGAATATCCAAATACTCATCGGAGGACATAACTCATCAATATTTTTTATAGGGCCATTAACTATAAAAGGTTCAAGAGTGTACGAATTCAGTTACAGCTGCATTGTTTATGTATATCATAGTACTAGGCCAAAATGAAACACATCAGCCCCTTTACATTTGCCATTGCTGCAGAGGTCAACAGATCTTTTGAGTGCTATACCTCATACCTGTATAGTAGACATGGATTTTTAGCTTTTCATAGCCACATCTTCATCCTAGGACAGGCATGACCCACGAAACAACCATCTCATGTCCATTTTGCCATGTTCCATTTTTGGGGCAAAGGCATGTTATGGTTTGATAGTCATACTATAAAACACTAGGCGAATAAACTGGCCCGCAGATCGCACTTTTGCATGGCTGGCGAGTAGCAACCATGCATATGAGAGAACATACATGTTAATTCAGCTTATCAATTTGCTCCTGACTACAATCATATATAGAGAAAGGAAAAGTAAAAACACCTTCCTTGACATTCATCTTCGACAGTTGCACAAACATCAATCTTCATTGAAGTTAAAAAGCAATAAATATTGCAGCAAATCAGAAGTTGTATTATCATCAAGAATGCTTACATTTCCTCTGAGTGTAACAGCAATTCCAAGTGGCTGACCTTCTCTAATCTTAAAAGCTGCATTGGATGCCCTAGCTCTTGTTTTTACAGGTCTCTGCCCTGTAATGAGTGCCAAGTCATTTATTGCTGCATCCAACCCCTTAGCATTTTGAGCAGCATCTCCAATACCACAGTTTACCACAATCTTCTCAATTTTCGGCACCTAATCATATTAAGACAGTGAATAATCACGCCTCCAAAATCAACCAACGGCACCAAAAGGTCACTCTCCCTATTCATTTGCTGGCAATATACTCCATGAGAAGAAAAACAGGATATGCAAGTGTATGGACTTGCAATTTGCATGTTTTTGGAATTTCGTATCTCAACTTTAGTATGTTGGTCATAACATCATTGAAAGAATCTCACCTAGACAGATAGGTGGAAGCTTTCTGGTTTGGACACTAAGTTGCACTATTATGGTCCAAAAAATTCAGCATAGCTTCTACAAGGGATTTCACATGTTGAACTAAGCCGGTGAGAGAGCAAGGGTGACAATTCCTAACCATACACAACAACATAACCATGGAAGAAGCTTAAGCTGAGGACATCTATAAAACAATGTAACTGCCATTTGATAGTTGATTGAATTTATATTTTTTATACTTCCAGAACACTGACACAAAATAAAAACCTATCACAACCGGATAACATGAAATGCCACCCCGACACAAATGATAACAAAACTTAGTGTGTTTGTTCACCGAAAATGTCTTCCGAACTTGTTTTAGTATTTGATGTAAACAGGTTCCAGATGCCTGTGATTTCTAGTGATAGCCATTGCTGAACAGCATTGTCTGGGGGCAGGCAATGATGGTAAATACGTGAGGAAAAAGCCGCTGAAAAAATCATTTTCTACTTGCGGTAATCGCAATATATTGAGATTATTGTGTACAAACATTCAGGAAATCCGCTAAACCAAGCCAACAAACATGAAAGCAAGACAGCCCAAAACATAATAAGTTCAACCTTTTTCACTATTGTTTTCAGATCTTGTGTTCTTTCAATTCAAAAACAAGCTCAAAGCTAAAACATTATAATAATAATAAAAAAAAAAATTAACAAGCACCCATACCAACCTGATGAATATTAGCGTAATTAAACTCTTGTTTAAGCAGAGGCACAATCTTCTCCAAGTAAGTTGTTTTGAGCCTATTTTTAGTCCCCGCTTCACTCTTATCGAGCAATACTACGTCACTTGCAGCTTTCACGGAAACTACACCACCGTTGCTTCTTCTAGGGTTTATGAAGGATGGCTGGAGGGAGAGTGGAGAAGTAGTGTAAGGAAGGAATTGGCCATTAAAGGACGACGCAGCGGGGGATAAGCGCGAAAGACAAGCGGCCATAATCCCAGCTCTGAGAGGTTGTTTCGTGTGTTGTCTTTCAAAAGGATAAGCTCCCACGTCGTGTAGGCAGCGTAACTTAACGTTTTGCTCTCTTTTTCCGCTTGGATAATTTTCAACCCTAGTTTTCGTTTCTCTCCATATTTTAAACCAATCTACCCCGTTGGACAATACCGTTCTAGTTATTGCATCATAAAGCGCTTAGCTATGATTTTCGTTTTTGTTATTTTATCCCATGTTCGTTTTTACTAGGGTTAATGTGGGAAGTGAAATCTAAGAATTATCAAAGTGTACCGTTTAAACATCAATTTGCTTTATAGTTGAAATTCTTTTAATTATTTTTCTATATGAAATATCATGTTAAATCTATTTATTAGCGTGAATATAAAAATAAATCAAAAATTAATTTATTATCACTAATAGATCAAACAATCCAATTACGACTTACATCGCCTTAAACAATCTAATCACCCTAAGGTAGAGAGGCAGCCTATGGCTACTAGATGGGAGTTAACGCAATTCCATATAAGTAGTCACCAACTACCTATTGATTTTAGAGTTACTAGAGCATTGAATTCTTTATTCATCTATATATTCACGTCAGTGAATAAACTTAATATGATTAATTTAAGTAAGTAAAAATGACTAAAAATTTTTTGATGAGATAATAAATTAATTTTTTTCAAAATATAAATAGTAAATTAAATATTTTAGTAAAATTTAGATACTCTTTATGATATTAATTCTTTTACTCAACAATTGAAGAGGGCTAAAATAAAGTTTGGATTTTAGTTCAGTATTAATTGGGGTGTGATTTTTTTTTAGTTAACTCAAAAGATGTTAAAGAATTAAGTTCATGAATCCTATGATTATATAGACCACTTTTATTCCTAAATAACTTTAAAAATTCATTACATTACCATATTAGTTTTTTGAAAAAACTCTATACTTTACCCTTAAGTTTTTTCATCAAGGTTTTTTCACACTCCGTTTTAAGCTTTTAGTATTTGAAAAAAAATAATAATAATAAAACTCAAAACAGTTACTTTGATGAGGAACATGTCAGATAACGGAAAGGGCACGTAGTACGTGTTCCTTTAGCCTTATAATCAGGCCAGGACATGCTCGACAACGCCAGTCTTAGGAAGATTTAAAGTAGTGGGTCTAGAGGGACCATTAGACAGCTTTATTTGCTTAAAAAATTGATAAATGTAATATTTGGCAATTAAACTTTACTTATTTTATAATTAACTATCTTAAGTTTAAAAGTATCAATTTGATACTTAAATTTTGTCCTTTGCAAGGACTTACTTTATAATTAACTGCTAAAATTTTATCTATTTTTATAATTAACTACCTAAATTTAGGTATATTTAGTGATTTAATACTTTCAAATTTCAGATAATTAATTATGAAAATAAGAAAAATTCAGGTACTAATACGAGGTTTGTTTATAGGTTTTTCTGGAATATGAGATTCAGGTTTAAATTAATCGGCTTCAAACTTAGGTCTAACTTTAATAACTCAATCTAGATACAACTTGATCTCTTTCATTATAAATAAAGTAAAATAAAAGATATCTTCAATTCTTTCTTTCTCTTTATTTCTCAACAGTTTAGTGCCATCCGAAGGAAGCAAAAAAGGGAAAAAAAGAAAAAAAAAAAGAAAAAAAGAAGCGTAATCCGCTATCACAGCTTTGAAATGAATTTCCGAAATTGTGGAATTCGATAGTATTTCATCTCGTGGTTGATTTTTCTATATCTCCTAAATAGTTCTTGGTTTGATTTCTTCTCCACATCTAGTTAGATTTGTTCGTAATTTAAGATGGAAAACGGCTTCGATTGTCATGTGCTTTAGGTCTAGATTGGTTGGATGGATTTTATAAGTTGACCTAAACAATTCCACATGCGGTTATATCTTGCATTTATTAAGATACTCAAGAGAGGATCGAGGGAATCGATACAGCAATCTTCTTTTTCTAAAGCGTAACCACCGTACCGCACCCATTTTCAGAAGATATGTGAGACTGGAAGAAAAGGAGCATGACAGTTTTCTCTTTCAAAAGTGTAGCCACCGCAACTTCATCCACCACCTGGTTCAATACTGTCACCCTCATATAAGTTTACATATTCGAGTAACTGCAACATCATCTTTTTATATAGTTCATAACCGCAACCTCATGCGCCGTCTGCTTTTCTCTAACTGCACAAATTGAGCTTGTCGGGTCATACTTGCCAAATTTTTAAGTCATTGTCTCTCAACGATTAGCGTAGTAAATGAAGCCCAAGTTTTTCTCAATGAGCTTCCTAAGGTTTTCGTCGACCACCACAGGTCCTCCGTCTTCATCCTTCGACTCCTAAGACTGTTTACTTCGAGAAAGAAGATCCACAAGGATAAGGATGCTGAACCCACCGAGTTTGAGGAGTCGGTGAATGCAAACCAAGAGCTGAAAAGTGACCTGAGAGATCTCTACATGAATGCTACACTCCAAGTTGATGTCCTTGCAAACAAAAAAGGTCGTTTTTATTCATGTCACCATTAAGACTAAGAAAGGCATTTCGCAAAATTCATGTTAGGCTGGTCAGAGAGCTTGAGAAGAAGTTTAGTGGAAAGGACGTCGCCTTGATTACTGCCCGAAGGATATTTAGAACCCCCAAAGAAAGGTTCTGCTATTCAGCGTCCACGCACTCGTACACTTACTGCTGTGCATGATTACGAGGTGATTTCATTTCGTGCCAAGCTCGACACACACATGACAAATCCGTACTGCTCTCTGTTTTTTTCGAGCATCTGTAATATTATCTGTAGCTAAGATCCGTGCTCTCACTAGCCGAGCTCATGTCATACCAAGCTCTAGGTAGCCGAGCTATCCATTGGTAATGTTATCTGTGGCGAAGCTGATCATAGACAAGCTGATCCGAGCTGTATAATTCCGATTGGAGCGGATACCGAGCTGAATTCCACAAGAGCTACCGGCAGCTGCAATTTCCAAGCTCACTACGTAACAGTCACCATGCTTTGACCATCTTTCTCTACAACAAGTTGTTCGGGCACCAACAATGAAGAACGATCCTATTAAGTCATTTGATCCTAGCTCTTTCTTGGATGAGCTCTTACATGACTGAACAAATCTAAGCCAAATGGAACTTCAACTTGGCCAAACCAAGCTACAAACGACAGCTTCGCTCTCCATCTCCTCGTCCGGGCTCCACACCAAACAGCTGTTGTGCACAAGCATTCTTTACACAACAATGGCTGCGCTGAGGTCCAAATCACCGAGCTCTGTGCTACATAGCACGTGCCAGCTATAAGCGTTTCATGATCACGACGTGTTCCACATTCTCCAAGCTACGAGCTTATGAAGTCCGCCCATGGAGATCGAACTCAGAGCAAGAGCAGAACTGTTCCTTACGCAACACCATAAATTAAGCGGCCTGATGAATGAAGCTACACATTTAATTAAGAGGCTAAACGGACCTCAGCTCTTTACAAAAGCCTTCACGGATCGAAATTATAATACAAACTGGCCTTCAGATCTTCAGAGCGCTAGTTCTTCATTGAGCTCCCCAGGGCACGACACTAAGCTGTAATTTGACGCCCGCAATAGACCGAGCCATACTCGCTAAATCCAAGCTCACTTAATGGTACCATGCTTAGCCACTCAAATGATAAAGTCAAGCCGAGCTTTTCCTTCCATTAAGCCCGGGCTCTTCACGACAACATCGAGCTCCCTTGAAAAGACCAAAAGTATCCGGCCGCTGCAATACGAAGCAACCGAGACCAGGCTGAACTCCATGTAACCGATCCGTGCACACAATTAGGCCTTGCTTGAACTCGGCATCCTCTAAAAGGTACTCCAACATCCGACCCGAAGGACAGTCTACGTCATGACCGAGTGAGGGAAAAACCGATCTGACTTCACCATGAGCACGAAGGTTCCGACCTCGTCGGGCCTGTTCGACAAATTGAATAGAGCTGTAGCGTATGGAAAACCTGATCGGCATTGCGAAAATACCATTAAACGACCCCATGCAATTGATCTTGAATTCTCCATAGAGCGAGCTGCGTAAACAAACCCAAGCAATTGACTTCCGTTCTGGTGGACCAAGCGCGAATAACAGCTCGCACCTTACTGGTAATCAACTCACAATTAAATGATTCGGAAAAAGTTTGTAAACGTATAAATTATCCCATCAAACTCGAATTTTACAATAAAATAAAAAATATTATTAGAAATAACCCTACAAGTTTAGATTTAAGAAAATAAAATAATTAAATAATAAAAGATTACATTTATAAAATATATGTATTTTGACCGGTTATTCATTAGAAACGACTAAAATAAATTTTTATAATTAATAAATTATTAAAGATAAATTATATATATATTAAAATTATAAAATAACTTAAATAACATTTAGTATTATTTATTTGTACTAGATATGAATTTACGCGTGAGTATAAATATTCGAAATTACTTAATATACTTAATATATACTAAATAAATCTAGAAAAATTAATAAAAATCTAGAAAAATCATGTAATATGCTAGAAAGGACTAGAATAAGGTGTAGCAATCCGGAAAATAAGAATTGACTAAAAGAAAAATAAGATATATAGAGGTCAAAAAGTAGTTAAAAAAGGAAACAAATGTGAAGACAAAATTCCTAACTGACCTACACTCATCTATAAATTGAGACTAATCCCTCCATAATTCGTTTTGGACCTTTTAGAGTTCAAAAAAACTGGAGAGAGAATTTTTAGGAAGTTAAAGAAAATATAGTACAAATAGGGCTATGCCAAAATGCCCCAACCATACAAAGACTTGAGAGCAAATAGTCACCACCATGTGACAATTGGCTACTACTTAAAGCTACCAACAAAGGTGGGGCTAGTGCTAGTGGTTAGAGGTTGATCAAATGTGAGTTCTCTAAATTTGTCTAATTTATTTTAAATTAGTAAAAATAGTAAAGTAAGTCTAAAAATTATGAAAATTTGTATTTTGACATATTTTTTATGTATCTTTTAGGAGAAATATTTTTTTATTTAAATTAAGTCTCAAAATATATCACCCTTAACAAATCTCTAAAACCCGAGCCAATTTCGCTTTCGTTTTTAAAAGCCTTATTGATGTTATTTTAGCTCAAAAATTTTTTTGTGAAACACTTATTAGATTTTTATGAAATTTTTTTTGTAAAAACTATTTTTCATATTTTTATTTGAATTTTAGACCCTAAAATCCTATTAAAATAGCTATTTATCAATACATATTTAGTAATTTTTCAAGTAATTGATATAAACTTCAATTTAAGGTGTTGAGTGATGAGTTTGGTGGTGTTGAGAGTATTAAATTTGAATATTATGGATTTAAGGTGTATGTGTGTGCGTGTGTGTGTGTATAGTATGTGAAGTATTCAAATGTGGGAGTCAAGAGAAGTTAATCCAAACTAAAGTGAAAATATGCTATATGATGAACTTTGAATCTAATTGTAAACCAAATTTATGAGTGTTTACGCTAAAATATGGAGTACCCTTAGATGAGAAGCTGATTTAGAAGATAGATCAAGAACAAAGCATATAAGATGAACTAAAGGGGTAGCTAAGAAAAAAATAAGAGATGTAATGTCCTTAAGAGACGTAGTCAGTTGAACTTCCCAGGGTGAATTAGGGGAAGTTTCTAGGACATGTGTAAAATCATAATCAAAAGCTAAATTAGAAACCAATTCATGAGCAAATCAGAACTATGGTGTATACTAATATATTAGGGAATTAATCAAAAACTGAATTAGGTGCCATTTTCACTCGAATTAAAGTTAGATAAACTTTATTGAAATAGGTTAGAAAGGAATGTTTGAGATTTAAGTGTAAAAATGAAATCAGAAGTTGAATTAGAAGATTGATTAGAGGTTAGATGTATAGAGTGAATAAGAATAGATCAGCATATAATTCAAATGCTTTTATTCCTGAAATGTAGTTAGATAAGCTCAAAGCTCAGGGGATGGATTAGTGGATGATTTATGGCTTGTGAATAAAACTATAATTAGAAGCTAGATTAGAGGTCGAATTAAAATCTTGCTCAAAAATAGAATAATTATAAGAAACTTAAAACCTAAATAATTAGATATAGTAAAATTCTAAACTAAAAATAATAATTAAAGTTATATAATAAAGCCTATATATAGTAGTTATATAAATACTAAAAACGACCTTTGAATTATAGGGATAATAGATGAAGGCCTATTGCAAGTTGCACCTTAAATAGGCAAGCAGGATGTCCAGGTAAGTTTAGGATTAGTATATAACTATATTTTGAAGTATTGTTTCATAGTATCGAAGACTTAAGATTATACTTAATTGTGCTTATAGGTAAATTGTTCGTATGCATGATGTATGTACATATTCTTGAGTTTAATTATGTACTACTAGCTTGCTATTCTAGTTTACAACTGGTTAAATTGCTTGATATTGATTGATCACCTTAAGTTAGACTTAATGATATATAAATAATAAACTTAGCCGGTCATGCATTACAACCCATTAGGGGAAATGTTTAGAATTCTTTGACTAAATATTAATTCTTTCGAAAGGGATAATGCTTAAGCATAATAGTTGCTATTTCATCCTTAGTTGCTTTTTCATCCTTAGTTAATCTAAGTGATAAAAAAGGAGATCATTGTAAGGATAAAGGTAGTGGTTTGAAGGTTGATGCGAGAGGAATGGTATCTTCATTACACAAGTCTGAATTTAGTCGCGAGTTATTGAACATATGTTGAAACTCCTCAACTTGGATTAAAACGAGTATAATTTCTTTAATCTCACAACGAACCGCATAACGTCGTACGATGACATTTATTTGTTACATTGCATTTAAATAACTGGTTGATAACTATGCTTATGTTTAATATATAATCTTATCCCTTAGACCCAACTTATTGAGCGATTAGTTGCTCACATCCCTTTAAACGTTATTGTTGATGCTAGTTAAAAAGCAGCATTATAAATACTCTAAAACTAGCTATTACTGAATCCTTAGGAGTAAGGATATAAAACTAATTATCAATTACATTTCAAAGGTTTTAGTTGTTATTTTTTAATCTTATATTATTAAACTATGTATTAATTAAGCAAGATTAGGATATTAAATCATGTAAACATTACTTAGAGTACTTAAATCCCGGTATATGTTTTCATACTTCCATAGGCAAATTACATATTTAATTTGTAAATTGTTTAATTCAAAGCGAGTTAATCATGAACGTCTTGTGTAAATCAAGTCTAAGATAATGATTGTAAGATTAACTCTTATCCTAAAATGTTTTACATGATAGGATTATTGCGACTCTATCACTTTGAGATGTAATACTTACAATGAAGAAACAAAATTGAGTTCCTTTTCACCGACCTCAATTGCTTCGAACTCTAAGCATGCATGGATTATTATGCGAAGCTTTAAGTGTTCCGACCACCAATCAAAGCTCTAATTAGTTTTCCATGCACTTACTTAGTACTATAAGTTCAAAGTGACCCACTCTAAACAACTACATAGTAAACTAAATAAAGTTGAGCTAAAACCTATAGCAAACCACTCATACTAAGCTATTTATGCCAAGTAAGCCTTAGGACCTGAGATGGACCCTTTCCCTTGTTAGGCTTAGCTTGAGCTGCTTCATTACCTTTTCGTCATGCGAGTAATGTTTGAGCTATAATATGTCTCCATTATTTAGTCCAATAATTAAGCAACCAAGTCACTGCAGCCTTAACATGTGTTCATGAGCATGGAATTGAATTTAATCACATGGTCTAACCTGCCAGATAATATGATTGAGAAGGAGTAAGCCTACATAAGAGCAAACCACATTGACTCTGATGAGCATCAAAGCACATCATCAAAAGTGCTAATTAAGATCCACACAACGGTCAGAGCTCTATTACCAATAATTACTAAGCTATAATTCTGAGTACTTAACACTAAGCAACTAAGCTTCGATAAGCCAAATAATAGGAAATGTCGACCATTTAGCAATCGTAGTAATTTATTTAATAAGTTCATTTTTGCCTTTTTTTTTTAGATGAATACAAGAACTTAAAGATAAAGTAGGGCTAAAGAAATGCCCTCCACCTTGAGCCCTTGCAAATATAGTTTGCTAACAGGCTACTTCCTAATTTTCATGTGTTTGGGAAGTATAAGTAGCTCTAAGCCTTAGTAATTCACAAATGACAAGCAAGCAAAATGTTTTGCAATCCCAATCAATCCTAACTAAAAATGGATGATGGGAATGAGATGTCTTAGATCTCATAGAGATCAACATAAAATACTCTAAGTCCTATGACCAGCATGGACAACGAGGTAATAAGCCCTAAGTCCTAAATCATTTATCAATTAAAGGCTAGCTACCTTACCCTACGACTTCACTTAGCACAAGTAATGTCTAACTTAGATAACCTACCTACTCTTCTTGCCTCTTTAAGTACACCAACCTCTTTGGGTGCCCACCTCTTTACTCCTTCGCCTTTTCAGGCCCTTACTCCTTCAAGCATCTTGGCCTTTTTAGGCCCTTTATCACAATCTTGCCCTCTTTAAGTTACTAAGTTAGAATTTGACTTTTCCAAAACCCTTACAATGAAATCGACCTCTCTAAGTCTATAGATTCATTCTTTCAAAATTAGCCAAGATTCATCCTCATTTAGTCTGACTGTTCAACTTTACCTATGCAGATACTCAGTGCTCTACTAATTTACCTAGCACAGGTTATGTCTAACTTGAGCATCCTATCTGCCTTGCAACTCTACCTAAGTTGAAGCCTTAATTCACTAAATCATGGACAAGCTTGGAAGCCTCAAAGAAAAGCTACTTCTATACCCTTAGCAAATCTTCATCCAACAACAATTTGGTTTGGAGTTTTTTAGGACATGGGCTTTAGGTTTAAATTAACAAACCCAATCCCAATAGCCCAATTTAGGCACAACTTGATCTCATCTACTATAAATAGGGGACAAAACCCCCAAGTAAGGAGAGAACTCTTTTATTTTCTCTTTCTCTTTATTCCTTGACAGTTTTATTCTCACATTATGAAAACTGACTTAAATTTCAAAGTAGTCAAGTCAAAATATCTTAACACCCCTTGTAACCGCTTTTCATTTTGCAGATGTTTGCTTTTTAGGATGAAATTTGATTGTTAACAACATTCACCCTTAAAAAATTTAAGAATTCATCAACACGTAATTAATAATTTAAAGAGTAGATTTATAGTTATTTTCGTACATTATAAATGAAAGGCTTTGTCTTGGGATATTAAGATCTTAGCAATGGGCAATATCAACACACTAAAATTCACTCATACCTTATATTCTTACTTCTATGTTGCTTTTGGTTCATCAAAATAGCAATTTCTTTAGTATTATTTTGCTTTATGAGCGCATACATTTTGGGAGAAGAGTTATATTCCATAAAGAATAACTACTAAGTGGTTTGATTTAGTACAACTCAGCTCTCCGAATTGAAATGAACCTAATGTTATTTTTTTACTTTTTTTCCAAACATAACCTCACAATGTTTTATTCATAATTTTTTTTAGCCTAAAATAATGGTTCACTTTGATTGGATTTGTGATTTGAACTAAATGTCTCAAAATGTTTAGAAGAAATAATTACAATTTAATGTAAGTTTTCCATGCCACAAATAGAAAAGATATTCTCAATGTAGTTCTAAGACCAAGAGCCTTAAGCTTTAAGAGGTGACATTTTTTACATTCTATACAATGCACTACACGTTGTAAACAGTTATTAAATCCTAATATGATTTACTTGATTCTTTAGAAGTTATATAACATCTACAGAAAAAGAAAACAATTTCGTTTCATTTATTTCCAAAATCTACAAAATGAAATTTGAATATTTGGAATATTTGACTTCACACTTTTAATTCATATTCTTATTTAGAGATAAAAATATGAAAAAATGTACAAAAAAAAAATCATATTTGTTAGAGAAGAGCACCATAATAAAATTCTCCCAATAAACATAATGATTAATGTAGTTTTTTTTTTTTCTACTTTTCATGAATCAACTTGGTTCATAATTTTTTTGAACCTTAATAAACACTCTTTGGTTTACTTTGTAATTTGTTCAAACTTGAAAACAATTGAAAAATCTAATTTATGGTTCAATTGGGTAAGGTTTAACTTATACTTTGATCATTTTTTTCCTGGCCCTAGTTATTGAAGGGAAGGAACAAAATTTTTTTATCTATTCCACAAATCATATAATTGACATTATTTATGATATAACATTTTGTGAACCAAATAAAAAATAGATATTCCATAAGTGAGAAAGACAAAATGATGGTTCCGTTCCAATAAAGCAAATTTTGTCGTCTCTAGTTCTTATCAGTATCAATTAAGATGCAATTAGACTTTGCACAAATAAGAGAGCTTACAAAACAATAAAAGGCGAGGGAGCGTTGGGGTGTTATTTAACATGACTACTCCGATATTTAAGTTAGTTGGGTGATTTGAGAGACTAAGAATACTAGTAGGTTTAAGGCTCAAGTGTATAAAGTGTAAAATATTTTATCATAGGGTGATGGTCTTGTATCAATAAAGGAGTCGTACCAGTAGTTGGAAAGTAGTTCATGGGTAAAATTCACTTCTACAAGTATGAGAGAGTGAGCGTATGGTAGTCAATGTGGTCCAAAAAGTTAGGAAGTGATTGTTGACTTGATCATTTAGCTTTATCTAAAGACTTATAGTCGTTAGAGAGATGTTTCAACTAGGCAGACCGAACTTAGAGCTTGAGCTAAGAGAGGCATCGGCTGTAAGAATAAGCGTAAGTAATTTGGGTCGGGCTTTGGTCCAAAAGATCTTATCAACAGTTACGTTAAGGCTTTATTTGCTTACCTAGAAATATAATGCAATTCTCTAAAATACAAGTAACTCATGAACCTCAATCTCAATATAGATGTACCTACAATCCTACAAAGCAAATTAACACATCCATTAAGCTCTTATAAATAACCTCTTCATATTATAAAAAGTCTCTATAAACTCTATGCCTGGTGTATTTATACCGATTTTATTCAAGTATACTTTAACATCTTATTAACTTTTAACTTTAGCATGCATGTGAATATGTGTTTATGTGTGTATTTTTTTTCTTTTTAACATTCCTTAATACGTCAATCCATAAGAGTTTAAACTAACATTCTTTAATATTGTCAATCTATAAGAATTTAGAGAGTCAAAATTATAATATGCATCCAAATCAAAATTAGGGAGTTATTTACAATTCCTACGTGCTATTTATATCATTTGATTGTGCTATTTATATCATTTGATTGCGGAGATAATGGAGGAATCAAAATCTCACCAACACTCGATCCTATAAGACTTATGTAATCACATCTCCCTTTTTTTTTGAAGCGATTCCTTACCTCTTTTAAGAGAATCAAAATCGTACTTATTTCAAATGGAATCTTCACTTGTGGCTACTTGTTATACAAGTAACCAAATAAGTTGTCATCATTTGTGAATAACATCAAAATTCAAAGATACCAACATGCCATTTTCTAGTTCTTTAGATGCTGTCTGTGAATGAATCTTTAGACGACACAGGCGCACGGTGGTGGATGCCATCATAGGACACCAAGATTCAAGCGTCATTGCTTTGGAAATACAATTGTTCTGATTGTTCTTTGAGAGGCCACATTCACTTCATTGTTCATTCAAGCTAACAGGTCATTATAATGGAGATGACGATAAAGACCGTTCCGAGAAATTTTCAGTCGGAGTGAACCCAGAACGCTAAAACTTTGGTATGCTCACAGCGCCAAGCACACTTTTCTAACCACCTTGATCAAAACCCAGATGGAGTGGCAATCACACGTAGGGGTGTGTGGATCCCGTTCTGGAACTCCATCTCATCTTGAGATAAAAGCTTTACGATGGACAGAATCAGGGAAAGTTCATATGGATACCTGCGTCGCAACCCGTACTAAAAGATCATTCAGCGAATGACGTTTCGAGTTGAAAGCATGTTCAAAGAAAAAATGTACTGCTATCAAGGGCCGAGTAGCCGCACGAGAAAGAACTGATTTACATGTACCATCTGAAGGTGGTCACCAAATAAAAGCACAACTTACACAAACATTAACACTACTACACGCAATAGAACAGGCACACCATCCAAACAAATCCCAAGAGTGACTATCTTCACTCTGTACATAACATCAGCAAGTCGCCATGCCTGATAATGAATACATGCAGACTTCAAATACAGCTCTTCATATATATACAAGTATATACAAACTAGATTAGATCAGATGAAACAACAAATCAAACTCCCTGGCAAATTCCTGTTTTATTGTCACCTTCAGAAACGTACGCAGCATCTACAAGCATGATTTTAAAATCTTATTACCTAGTACACAATATAAACCTAGCAAAACACTCAAAGCTCTATACAGATCAGCCTCCATGGAATAACCTTCAAGTTACCTGCACTACTTTTTCAAACACTAGCTTTCTTTGCCAAGTGGATATCGGCTTTTGATCTGAAAGCCAATACATCTACTGCAAAACCTACATCGACATCACAGTAAACCCCACACCAAAATATATACATGACAGAATGCCCCACCAGTAGCGCACTTGTTTCTTTTTTTTTGTTCTTTTTTGAGACATGGCTCCTGTACACTGCCCAACCTGCCATTTCTCAGAATGCATCTTTCTGATTTGACCTTTATTCTTCTTGGCCCCTTCATTCATGTGGACAAAATGGCATTGTCAGCACAGAAGTTGAAAGAATTGCCAGATTTTGCCTTCTCAGAGTCGAAATCATAAGATGCAAGCAACCTCCTCTGCAGAAAGACATAGAATAACTAAATTGTTCGACAAAACGTACAATTATAACAAGGGAAAAGTTCAATAAGTATAAATGATGCAAGGGTAAAGCTTACATGATCCTCAAATTCGGGACTAGTCAAGTTCGCACACAAGTTCCTCATTAAGAGCAGTGCCTGCAATAAACCCACAAAATATTCTTTAAGGTCATGCCCCGAACATCAGTGACAGAAAGGGAGTATCAAAAAAGTGGGTTACATTTGCACATTGACAAAAAGATATGCACTAATTCTCTAGAAACAATTGATTCCAGTGCTCATCTTCTTTCCCTCCAAGTCTATTATCGCATGCAACACATATAGACCAGACTCCAACTAATAATGGTAATAAAGAGCAGAATAAAGTGCATACTTGCAATTTAAAAATCACAGGACGGTACAACAATGTACGATTGAAGAATAACGATTTGCCTGCATTTACTCTAATGCCTGGAGTAAATAAATAAACAATGATGCCATCTTGTAGAACTAGCAAAAAAGCCAGGATACTGAATAGAAATTTATAACATGATGCTTGGGGAGAAAAACCACCATTCCCATGAGAAACCAAGCATTTACACACCAGAGGATAATTGCTTTCTGTTGGTTTATAGCTTGCAACAATTATATTCAAACACGCACAATTCCACAAAATGGAGTAAACTTTTCATGATGTGCAATAGCTCATGACTGGTAAGTGAGATAGGCCAGCAAAGGGTACAAGAGGGGGGCCATGGTCCACAAGGGGGCAACAACTATGAACATTGGGATGGCAGCAGCAGTGGTGATGATAATTGTCAGCGTTATTTGTAACTGCATATATAGGAGAACAGAAAGGAAGCTTTGGTGAGTAGACAAGGCTGGCAGCAAGTGTGATCAGTGGTTGTAGGATACAGCAATGACAATGGCATCAAGGTGTTGCCTTATGTGGGGAGAGGACGCTGACTGTGATGGTATAACGATTCTTCATGCAGTAACCAGCAGGAATGACACTGACCTGAACGTGTGACTGCAGGTGGATGTTTGCCAGCCAAAGGGGGTGACGGTTGGTGACAGTGGTGGTGAAATAGGGTTAAGATTGCTAGTAGCAGATTCTGGCCTTTGGTATAAACATGTCACGATTCAACACAAGTAACAATTTAAACAAAAAGGTTATCCCATTCAACATAGCATTTCATGCTCCAAATGGAAGAATAGCATATCCAATCAGCCAAGGCTCTTAAAAATCAGATGTCACAAACAATGAGAAAACTACATCATGCTTGGTTACAATATCATCATATTCTGGAGGCTTATCTTATCAAAGGTCCAAAACACACACATGAAAGAAAACTTAACAGCAGAATTTCCAGGACAAGAAGCACTACTTTATCGAGAATCTAGCTCTAGACATTCTATTCGAGTTGTTCAAATGTAAAAAAAATTTCTCCTCCTAACAACCAGTAAAATAATTTCCAGACATTAGTACAATGAAGTTCCTAAAGAAAAAAAGACTAAACAAGTCTTCCATTTGTAGGCAGAAGATAAAATGCACAAATTCCTAGCATAACTACTACTTTTTTTTTTCTCTTTTTTGTTTGGTGGGGGGGAGAGGTGGTGGTGTGGGGTGGGCTGGGGGTTGGGAACAGGTGACTCAGTGCAATAACCAAACAAGATACTGGGGAAAAAAATGCGTGATATACTAACATACCGTTTCTAAATTTATTGGATCCATCTGCTTTAGTCGCTGCAAATGACCACTTGCATTTGGATCGAAGACACTGCCAATGAAGCTATACACTTGGGCAAAATCGGGCATGACTGGAAAAACAAAGTATGTCAAGTGTTAATACCCACCATGAGAAAGAACTACTGAAGGTAACCATAATTGGGCCACTATTCATCTATTATAGAGAATGTATACAGTCACTTCATTAATAGCATGCAAGGAGAACCACTGGTTGTCTCTTAGATCTGATTGTTGACCAAAGCTTCAAATGCAAGAGCAAGAACAAACAATTGCAATAGATGAATAGAAGGGAATGAAAAACAACAAAATAATCAAATCAGTACAGAAGAACTCTAAGTCATAGGTGAGACCGTAATAACATAACATGGCAACTTGTCAAGGACAAGTAATAAAGATTGCAGGCAATCTACAATGAAAAAAGGCAAGCATTTTTTGGAAGAATGTTATAGTTTACTTTTAACATACAAGTAATTCAAGGAAAAGGGTTTGGATGATATAATGATGAAACTGTCGTAGGGAATCCCATAGAAATATTTCTCGCCACCAATGACCCCAGAAAAGGTTGTCAGATACCAATTATCGCAGGTATACCTGATGCATATGTGCCGCAACAACAACAAAAAAATATAGCCATGTAACCGCAACATACCTCTAATTGGTTTTTGATGATCCCCTTGAGCAAATGCTTGGCTGCCTGGCCAATATTTTGGCATGTTTTCATTACTACTGCTGTGTGAATTATTTTGAACCATCAGTGCAGCCATATGAGCATCATCTGTTAGGATAAAGAGTGATGTGTAAAAGAAGGTTAGAGAAAGGAACTTCTGCTTTCTCAAAGCCCCACCCCAACCAAAACAAATAAATAAATTGGAATTCCAGCAAAGGTACCTCTATTAACATGCGGCACACTAACTGCTGGCACAGAGCTGTAGCTCCAAGAGGGCAATGCCCCAGTTGTAGCAGGATTACCATGCACAGATACTGTGTCTGGCCCGACAACATACATGGGATCCACCAAAGCAGATGCAGATTGAAATCCGATTTGGGATGCTGCTGGAGCTGCAAGGCATACACAAATTAGCATGTTGGCAAAGACACATACGAGTATAAACAAACAAGATACCAAAAACTAACCAATTTTAGCAGCTTTCTGAGGATAAGGATGAGATGCCTTTCTCTTTGGTCGTGGAGGTGGTACATGTTCACTTGTCCCGTTCTTTTGAACCTTTAGAAAATACTTCTGAGCGTGACTTCGTATCTGCAAAAAGCAATCTCATCAATAAGGCAATAAATACACAATTAAAGATCCATAGCCTGCTAACATTACAACTCAGATAGGAAATTGAGAAAATACTATTAGGGCAAGGTCAAAATAAATAGGTCAACAAGAGAGCTCATGTTTCAAAGAAGATAAAAAGCATACTGAGACAATGCAATATGTCTAAGTTATATGCTGAATTTCTCCATACATCTACAAACCCCAGAAAAATGCTAAAGAGAGATTCTTACCTCTGTCCCTCAGTGAATTAAAACATAGTGGTGAACAATAAAATCTACCATACTAAGATGAATGTCCTTTCAGACCATGCAAAACAACCATGACATGTACACTGAATTCATAATTACCTGGATTACTGTCTTGGAACCAACAAATGCTTCAATCTTTTTCCAGTCACGGTCAAACCTGCAAATTTGAATAGATGAGACCAACATAGAGGTACTGTTAACATACATTGTTGAGAAACGGAATCAGCACAATTTGGATATACTTCAGTCGTACAGAATCTTTTGTGCCCAGGCAATGTCAGGATTGATACGCTAGAAATTCAATGCTTTATAATATACCCTAAGCGCTTAAACATGTCAGATGGAGCACGAGGAATCTCTTGAAAGTTTCAACTCAAAGGAGGTGTCTACTAATTAAAATTGTTATAGAAAGAGACTCAAATTCCATGCACCACAATGTCAACATATAATATCCACAGCACATGCAATATCCACTTCACTTTATAGAAGTAGGATTAACCATGTTCTGTCACAAAATGAGTCCTCAAGTCAGTTTGTCCTAATAAGCCTGACCGCAAAGAGCCTAGTGACTTGCGTCCGACGTCTCCCAAGATTCTACCACTAGCCAAATGGCGAGGTTGGCCATAGATCCAACTAACAGTAAGCATGCCGTCACAGCGGCTTGTTACATGATAACTGTTTGCCACCATGACACAGGTCACAGTTAAACTACAAATTTACTAGAAACTATCATCATTGCCTTTATCGGAGAATTTGAACAGGATATCCTTCATCATATAACACGGAAAGTCTAACTCAAACAAGGGGACAATGTCACCAGCCCTAGAAAACTGCTTGAAATCTGAAGCCATAACTAAATGAAAGAACGTTTTCATTTTTACATGTAAATACATCCAAATGAACCAAGGTTTTCAGCTTTCCCTTCTTTTCTTTCATATTATGCACTCATATTATGCACAATTCGCCTCGAATTTAACATATAAACGCATTAATAATCAATCCCCAACCCAAAACCATCACTGCCGACCCAAGAATAAAAAGAAATAAGAAAAAACCACCTCTTTCAATTTCGCATATTGCAAAAAAAAAACACAACTTTGTTCAAAGAAATCATGGAAAACACAACTCCGGAATACCTTAAACCAAAAAGGGAAAAAAAAAAGAAAAAGAAGAAAAAGATTCATAGACACAATTCCAGAACTTTAATACAACATCCCAAAAAACACACATTTTTTTTTGGATAATTTATAAAAAACAAAAAAACAAATCATATTCCACCAAATTAACCATTACTCGAAAACCCACAGGATCCAAGTACCAATAAAAAAAAAGGAAAAAAAGTTGATTCACTTACAGTTGAAGGGCTTCAAGGAATTTATCATGTTCTTGCTCAGTCCAGCTCTCTCTCGACTTTGTAATCGTATAAGGTTTCCTAACTTTCTTATTCGGATCCTCTTGTACCTGACCCAATTCACCACCACTAACATTACCACCACTAGCTGTAGAATTCGCCGCCGCCGACGGTGGTGGCGGTTGATGAGGATTGAGACCGTGAAGTCCCATACTTTTCATGGGATCGAACAAGTAAAGCCCTTGGTGTGTTGGGTTTTGGTTCACAGACACCATAAGAACCAAAAATACAAACAAACAAAGCGATACAAAACACCAAACGACTTGGGATTTCGACTTTTCGATGGTTTCGGTTTTTTGGGTTTTTTATGATTTTGTGTTTTCATAATTTGAAGGGAAGGTGGGAGTGAAACATAGAAATCGTAGCTCGAGGTTGAGGAAGGTCATTTATAGGTGAAGATAGTTAGGGGTAAAATCGGAATAAAAATTTCAGGGTTGGTTTGTGGGCCTTACACGTGGCGTCCTTACGTTGGTTCGATGAAGAGGTAGTGGATGATCTGCTGACACGTGGAACTCATGACTCCTGGCGTTGAAGTTGGATTTTAGTAAATGGGGATAGTAACTATATAGCTATTAAATAGGGCAATCGGTAAGATGAGGTCCAAATCAACCCTAATCTTCTACTTGTGCTTCCTATAAATTTCAGATAAGGATAAGAACTCCGTATGTTAAATATTTTTACTCGAAATTATATTTTTAATTTATCAGTTTTTTTTATATACATTATAAAATGAAAGGAAAGATTCAAATTTGGTTTATTCTATTTAGATATTAATATTTATGTCATTAATTTATAATTATCTTGATAATTCATTGATTTGATTTGTGAATTTTTTTAACTTAGTTAATGTTTTACCGGTCAATATAAATTAGATTTGATAAAAAAAAAAACCAACTTCATTGTATTATTTCCATTTCATACTCATATAACAAGAGATTTTACCAGGAGATATAAAGCTTAAACGCGGTATTTTTGAAATTTAGAGCCTTTAGATTATTGGTGCACTTTTTAGCTATATTACGGTAATTTAGTTCATATTAACCTTGCAAGTGGTATGGCTTTCCGGTTTTTTCGCAATGAACTTCGTATGCGTCCATTTATGGATTGAAAATAAACCTCTTGGAGTTGGGATCTAAGATTTCTTGAGCGAGGTAAGAAATCTGACTATTATAAAAATCTTACATTTATATGAAGGTAAGTAGAATTGTGATTGCGTGCCTGATTTTATACATATTGCAATAAATTTGCTTCACCGTATTCTTGCAATTTTAAACTAATATGAGACGATTTTTTTTATAGTAATATAACATTATCGTAAATTGTATTCAATTTTAATAAATTATACCGTAAGTGATAAAATGGAAACTATTCATAATTTTGTTTTTACTAAATTTCAATTAATCATATTAATCAATTTTAAAAATAATTAATAGCTTTTATTTTATTATTCATAAATATGATTTACTATAGCGCTTATACTATTATAGTAGAATTTTCTTGATATAAGACATCAAATTGCACTGTATTAAAAGAAAAAATTTTCCATAATAACTTTTCTCAAGAGATATAAGTGGGATATTTTTTAAAAGTTACAAACCTTTTAAAATTTTCATGGTTTCTAAGAATATCGTGGCAATTTACCTTATATTTAACCTTGTAATACTCTAATTAAAATTCCAAAAAGAGAATGGAATATTTAACAGCTTAAACTTAATAGTATTTTTTAGTTTTTAGTTGTAATACTATCATCATGTTCACTTAGGGGGAATTTATTACATACGGACCACCAATTAAAATATTTAGTTATAAATGAGAACTCGAAATAACCATTTAGCTAAATGTTCATTCCTACAAAATGCCACATCAACATTCTTGATTCTAACAAATGAATCCCAATTCCTCCAAAAAAAAAAAAAAAAAACATCATCCCCCCTACATACATATATACACAAACTTCTATGTTTTTTTTTTTTTTCCAATGTCCATCCTTATTCCTATCGCCTCTCTTTGTTCCTACATTCCTATTTGATGAAACCCCAATCTCTCTCCATGAACAACTTTGTCTCGTTTTGTTCATATCGTTCCTCTTGAATTCGATGAAACATATCGTAATCTCTCACCTCTATCCTTACTTATTTATAATCAGAGTTGGCTATCTCCTTCCCTCTCTTTCTTAATCATTGCATCATCCTCCATTCTTAATCCCTCCCTATTCACATTATTCGATGATGGGAAAAAGGGATAAAAAGAGGTATTGATGATTTTTTTAGGTAAAAGCAAAGAATAGATAGATCGATAGACATCAAGAATTATCGTATCTTGGCATGGCAATCATTGCAGCTAAGGTGAGGATCCTTATTTTTGTCTTAGGAAATGTGAATCTGAGCCTCAATTAGTTATTTTTTCTCCCATATTTCTAGTTTAACCACTTATTATTATTATTTTAAAATTTTTATTTTAAGTGATTTCAAGTTTATTTCATCCTTTTCGTTTCCATAAAATCAAGTTTCTAATATTGATTTTACAAAAATGATAACTTGAGCCAAAATATTCTGCCAAAAAGAAGATACAAATTATCTTGGTTAAAAATATTGTGGTGTGGGTAGTATTTATGGTCTATCATAAGTATGTCTCAATCGTCGATAATTTGTGGTGTTGTGAAGGCTTATATCCGGTGGTGCCATTACCATTGTCCATGGATAGTGGAAGGAAGAAGCATATTGTTTGTCTGATGTTCTTTTTCTTTTTCTTTTTTTTAGGTGTATTTGTTTGTTTTTATTAACTTTTATGCAAGAGTAATTTTAGTATTTTAATCAATTATTCCAATATTATTTACTTAACAGTTATGTAAAGTAAACAAAATAATATATACTCTATTACACCATAATGACCATTACACCCTTATTCTATTCCCAATAAATTCTTATTACATTCATGGCCTATTCACTTGGGAGAATTAGAATTCCATTCCCTTCTTGTTTCTTATTACAACGTTTACTTAAATTTTTGTTACAAAATTACAGTTCTATAAGAATACCTATTACTTAAAATCAAGTAATAAAGATTTTTCAATTCAATCAAAAAATTACGATTCCTTACTACTACTACCGCTACCACTACCGCTACCGCTACCGCTACCACTATCATTGCCGCTGTCATTGTCACTACTGCTACCGACTACTACCATCGCCATTGCCACCACCACTCACCACCATAATCACCACCGCTACTACCATCACCATTACCGCCGCTATTGCTATTACCACTACCGCCATTACCACCACCACCCCTACTACTATCATCACCACTGTCGCCACCACCAGTATAACTACTGCTACCATTACTATCATCAACCACCACCACCACTACTGCCACTACCGTTACCAACAACGATCTCTTATTACTTTAGTATTAGTTAAGAAAGAAAATAGATCAATGATAATTTAATCGTTAAAATTATATTACATATTTTAAATTGTTTATAAATCCAACTAAATAAAATAGTATATATTATATCCTTATTCCATTACTTATGGAACTTCAATTCCATTATCTCTTATTATATTCAATGAAGTGAATGAGCTACCAATGAATTAAACGGGTCATATGTGTTATTTGAAAACATATAAACAATGGCTTATAAGATTTTTAATTAAGATATTGTTATTCAAATTATTTTGTCTTCTAAAAATATTTACTATTATACATAAAATATGGTTTTTAACATATTTTAATTATTTTATTGATTAAGTTCAATAATATCATCAATTTAAGTTTTGGGTATATCATATACAGAAAGTATTTTGCTTTAATAATTAAATTTTTAATTTATTAAGAAGTCACTATATTAATGTATGATAATTATAGATTTCTATCTAGATGAGTTGTTGGATTAAAAGTATCATCTTGATTGAGAAGGTTATGCAAGAGGAGTGGTGGAAAGAAGTAATGTCATATTTGAAATGGATCGAAATAGAATCATGATTTGAATTTTATTCTCATTCTTTATGTTTGGAATTATAATTTAAAACCAGAATTGCAATTCCACGGATTCAACAATTCCAGCTTTAAGGAAAAATTAGATTCTACTTTTAAGAAAGCGAAATCAGCTTTAAGGAAAAATTAGATTCTACTTTTAAGAAAGCGAAATCATTATTCCATCTTCACTTTATTAATTATGATTAATCAAAATTACTTTTCTAACATCGATAGAAATTATAACATATAATAATTAAGGATATCTTTTACAAATAATACTATTTGAATATTTTATATCATTTTATTTTATTTCATTCCATCTTATGATGATCTCCAAATATAGAAAATGATTTCTTATTCCAACCCTCGTTCCGTTTCAATCCAATCCATTCTATTTTATTCCCTTCTAAACTATTCCTTCATACTAAATATGATATAAGAGTTTACATTAATTTATATATCCATAAACCGTTTGATTCGATTAATATTCAATTTGATTACAATTGTATCAAGTTTCCACTTGAGCAATTCAAGTGGCTTATCAAACAACCTACAACCTTTATGTTAATTAGCTTGACATGGCTCCAATTTAGTTAATATTAGGCCCAAACTCATTAAATATCGCTTTGGCTCAAGTTTGAATTTAAAATTCTAACTTCATTTGATTCAAATTTGAATTTTCAAATCAATATTCAATTAAACCCATACCGCTTACCTTAACTAACTTCTTCACACTTTGAAGTGGTGGTTAGGAATAAAAACGAGGAATCTAACTGGTAAAATGATTGATAAATATCTTTTAAGGACATAGAGATTATAAGCTCACATTTTCCCTTTAATATAATAAAAATATAGAAGACAAACATGATTTCTCTTACATAAAGATTTATTAGAAAAAGGAAAATCTAAACTACTCATTATTTTTTTTTATACACGAAATAATAAATGCAAAAAGTTCTTAAGGGAAGGACGAATTCGATTTTTTGATGTTTTAGTTATGAAAATGTGGTATGATGCATAGTGATCTAATGGATTAAAAAAAGTTGTATTAATTTTATAACTCATGTTCCTTTTTTTTTTCAAATAAAATATGTATAACACTAAAAGGGTGGTTAGGATTTATTTAATATGATTTATATAAATAATCTAATATTAATAAGTGAAAAAAAATTATTTTGTTCTTGAAAAACTATATTCAATCATCAATTAACCCCTTCATGAATATGCATTAGGAAAAAAATAACTTGAAAATTACTTATCACAATGCCATAAAGTAATTGGATGTTTTTAATGATCGGCCTTCTCGATTCTTTGACTGGATTAGAGGTAATACGTGCATAAAGAATATTTCGTGGAACAATGTATCCTGTGCACGTACAACCTTTTTCCTTTTGCTTTCCGAGGTATTTGGGAAGAGAGGAATGAAAGGATCCTCTGAGGAGGAAATCACAATGAGGATTGGATTGGGCTAATAAGAAAGGAAACTTAAGGATGGTAAGCTCTAAATAAACGAGCAAAAGACATAAAAAGAGGGTCATCGCCCCGTAACATGGAGTAAACCCCCTAGAGGAATGATAAAACTAAATTGCGATGTAACAGCAGAATGGAAAGGCACCATGCTACTATAGCAGCTATGGTACGGAATTGTGATGGAAAAATCTTAGGTGGTTTTTATAAAAAATTAGTAAACCTAACTCTAATTGAAGTCAAATTATGGATTATCATTTCTACACTCTAATTGGCGGATGATAAGAGATAGGATAACTTAATTATGGAGTCTGACTTAATCTTATCAATAATGGATCGATGAAGGATACAACACAAATGAATCAACTCCTCTTATTGTTAAATTGTCTATCAATTTGCTGAGAAAGTTTTCTAATATCAAATTTTGCAGGATTGTCTGTGATGAAAATCAACTGGTGGACACCCTAGCAAAGGATGGGCTCTAGTTAGAGTTAAATCACGTGTTCGCCTTTTGTATGCCTACGTCTATTTTTTATCGTCTTGTTTCAGACTCTAGCATGAACTAGACTGAAGTTTTGTTGTTGTGTTTAGGCTGTAATGTTAGATAGCCATTGTTGTCTAGTGTGCTTGATGTTTGACCTCGGTGTACTTGAAGGGTTTTATTAAAAAATGTTTGTTATCGAAAAAAAAAAAAGTAATTGGATTTTTCTTTTTTTATAAATAACTTTCAAGTATTTCACTGTAATAATTATGGTTATTCAACATTTACTCTATACCTACGAATTTGACCTTAGCATATAAGTTAGTTTCTTTTTTAAGGGAAAAAAAAAAAAAAAAGGAAAGCAAAAACTTGATACAGACGGCTTTGTGCTTAAGATATCAGCCGCCGTCAATATATATTATAAAAAAAAAATAAAGACTTTTGTATCTTATACGTTTAAAAATATCATTAGCATATGGAAGTTAAAATTAGGATATATAATACATTAGTTTAAAAAATGAATATAGAAATAAAGACTTTTATATCTTATATGCTTAAAAATATCACTAGCATATGGAATTTAGAATTAGCATATATAATACATTAGTTTAAAAAATGAATATAAAAAAGCCATTTGAACTTATATATATAATAATAGACGACACACCCTGTATTGTTTGTGAACAAAATAAATAAAATTATGTAATATAATTAAATATATTATAATATTGATAAAAGATGATAATAAATAAGGAAGAAAGAGAGATGTGAGTTGTGGAGAGAGGAATAAAGAGTAGTAGAAACGTTCGAGGAGAGAGAGAGTAGTGGAAATGTTGCTAGAGGGAGAGAGAGATAGAGAAGAGTTATATAAATCTCTAAATTGTCCTATATTTAGTATTAAATGTATTAAAAAATTATTTATCAATAATAAAAAATTTATTTAAAAGGTTAAATAAGTAAAAATAATTAAAATATTGTTTTGATGGTTATTTAAGGCTTTAAACGCTTTAATAATATAGATATATATATATATTATTTCTTGATATATGATAATGGTCATCTAAAAATAAACTACATTTCTTTAAAACAATCATATTGAGTTCTTTGTTTAAGCAATTATAATGTGGGTATGGCTTCAATTAATATTATATAACAATGATAGGTAAATTCACCACACATAATGGTAAGTAAATCTAATTGTGTAGAAGTAGAATAATTTATTTTACTAAAGAAAACAAATGATGAAACGATATATTTGACATGATATCTATATAGATGATAGATTGAACTCAACTGAATTAAACTGATTTAGACTCACTATTCTTAAGTACTTTTGTTCCAATTAGAATAATATTGAAACTTGATTAGATTTTGAGTTCAGGAAACCAAATATCATAAAGTTCAACTCTTGTTAAAATATCTAAATATCTTAAACTTCACTTAACTAAATCTAATCAAATTCAAAGAGATTTAGATTCAAGTGGAAAGTAACTTGTGAGGCAGATTAACTTATTTAGCCTCTCTTTAATGCAAAATAATGGTAAAATTTTAATTTTATATTGTTAGATGGATCAAAAGGGTAGATATTAAGAACCTATCATGTCTCAATATCTTGATTAATAATTGTGCTCACAGAAGAATCTTCTCACTACAAATTACGAAAGTATTGTTAAGGTAAACAAAGGTAGTAGAGGGTATCAAGATCTAAGGAAGCATTCTTATAATTAAGATAAAAGATTAGAAAAAGATGAAGAGGGGGCAAACGGTAAGGAATACAACCATGATCACGCTAGTGTACGTAGGCATGATCAGTCATATGCTCACTAATTTGAGAAACATGACTGTAAACTATGGAAGTGTCTTAATTGGAGAGGAACATGGTCTAATTCATGCTTATAAACCTAGCCATGATCATGCCTGCAAAGCTTGTTACAACTTATTTCTTTATTTTATTTTGTATTGTTGACTTCTCTTTTACTTTGTCTTTGTTGATAACAAAAGGGCTTAAACAATGGTAACATGTGTATTTAGTGTTACAGAACATTTGTTTTAGTTGATTAAATAAAGTTGTAGGAGTTGCAATAGAAAGTTCAATAATATGACATTTGAAGGAATTTAGATCTATAGATCCTTGGATAAGAGCTAAAAATATGATAATTTGTAAGAAATAGAAGCTGTAAAAGCTTTGGTAGAAAGTCTATGAATAAACGAATTGAATCCTACAAATGAGTTGAAGAACAATTTTAGAAGTTTCTGTGGAAGCTTCAGTGGAGTTGATATTAAAGAGACATTTGTAAAAGTTTAAGTAGACAATTACTTACAGTGAATAATAGAAAAATTTGTAGAAGTATGAGTAGAAGGTTTTGTTTAAAAATGGACAACACTTACAAAAATTTCAATAGAAGGTTTAGCTAACAAAGATCATCACGAGGTACCATAAAAGCTTAACTAAAAGATTGAACATGACTGAATCGAATATGAATGAGGTCTTTTTCACTAATATATTAAAAGGGATATTGAAGACCTATCTTCGCTAGTCGAACATATTTAAGTAATATGACATATTCATTCCACTAAAGTTAGATTAATTTAATTGGGTATTTAATTAAAAACTTTTTCTTAAGGTATTGATCATTAGATCAACAATCTAATCAATTTAAAAATCAGAGATCTGCTCATATAGGTTGAAGCTTATTCGAAATCAAAAAAGAGAAGGATATCTCAAAATTAGCAAGATTCCAATAGATATTTTAGCTAGAGATTTATTTAGTAAATTTCGATAAGGTTATCAAGATATGTGAAAGATTTTGTATAGTAAATCAGTTTAAATGGTTAGCAAAAAATTCTACAAATAATTGAATTATAATCATTGGACAAGATATAAAGGCATTCAAACATAGAAGGGCACATAAGAAAAACACAAAAAAGAATTACTCTCTTTTAGCAATGGACGAAAATTTTATCTCTTTTGTTTTTATTACTTTTACCAAAATTTTAAGGATCTTATATTCTTTTCCTCGTTGTTTTGTTATTCTAATTGAGTGGGAATTTGTTGTAATTTTGAGAGATTGATTTTGTTTGCTATAGCCTATGTTTAGCTTTAGTAAAAGCTAACAAGACAGGGCAGTATGCTTGTAGTCTTAATAACTAAGTGAATGTACTCTGTCAAAATTTGATTGATTTATATAGTGGAATGACCGGTGAAGATGATTGGATCCCCTATAGTAGAGTTGGAAGGAACCTTTATAAAATTTTCCACTTAATCTTCTTCTCCTTACACTTTTACTTTACAATTGTTTATTCATTTTATTGTCAAATTATTTATTATCATTTATAATTATCAAGAGGGGCTTGGAATTTATAAACAATAACAAAGGTTTTGAAAATTTTTATTTAGTAACAATCAATTCACTCCCTCTTAATTGTTGAACATGACCTACATGTATTAATTACACTTCTAACTTCTTAGGTTTAGTATTTAAGTCTCTTAAACCTAATATACAATTTTTTTTTTTAGCTAAGTATTATACAGTTTAGTTTGTGAGCTTCTGAAATTATGAATTATTGGCATTGTGTCATTGAACCTTAACTTATTTCCCTTGAGCTTATTAATTATATTATAGAATTGTGGCATTCTTCTTTTGTTATCTAAATTATCAAGCGTAATATTGATAACCTAATTAACCTTCATTATTGAAATTATCACGCATAATATCATAATTGCTTTAACATCAATTATTTCCTATTACCATGCTTCATATTGATCTTAGAATCTAATTACAATGGGTTCGATATACTATTTGTATGTCATATCGAAAAGTATTGTGTTCATATCATTTATTTTCTCTATTTAATAAAACTTAAACACATAACTATAGCTATTATGATATGGTAATATGAGCATTAATCTTCCAACAGAATGAATCGAGTTTAAATCCTCCATTTCCAAAATTAAAATGTTGTTTAAAAAAATACATAAAAATCATATATTGCACTATAAAGCCTAAGAGTTCCATCTTTTCCATTTGAGTTAGATCTTAATAGTATCATGCCATTGATCAAACGTGAGCTATTCATATTTTTTCTCTTTTTGGTAATTGGGATCTAATCAGATTGGGTACTGTATTTGGAAAGGAAATTCTCCTGATAATTAATATGCATGTCTATTTTTCATTTCACTAATATTGTAGTCTACGTCTAGTTATAAATGGAAGTTGTATAGTACTAATTTAGTTAGTGTAATAAAATGTCACACAAAAACATATCAAGTAAGACCTTATAAAGATATTCAATTCACTCCAACTTAATATTTACTTTAGTAAATATCTTATAGGATTTGGGATATATTCTTGATAGGATACCAAAACAAGGATACAGTTCTAATAGGTAATGTCATCTCAAGATTCATGTCAGTAGTCTTTTAGATACTGCACGTAATGGGCCTACAAAACAATGTACTGTCAGGAAACATTGGAGGGTTGTCTGGTATGGCCACTCCGATACTTAAGTTAGCAGTGGGATTGAAAGTATAAAATATTGGAGCTAACGCGCAGGCTTGGTATGTAAAGTGTAGAGAGAGTTACCATTAGGTAATGGCCTAATATTTATAGTGAAGTAAAGTCGGCAATTGGAGATTAGTTGGTAAGAGAGCTCTTCTTCTGAAAGTGTAAGCGAGTGAAGCTGTCATGACCAACGTACCCCTAATATATGGGACGTAGCCATTTTATCCTTATCTTGTGGATTATAGCTGTTGCAATGCTTTATGGGCTTAGATGGTTCAGGCCCTAAGGCCGAAGCCTACGAAGGAGGCCTTAGGGTTACGAGGCCTGGAAGATCTGGTCAGGCTTAAAGAGTCCATACCCAAAATGCCCTGTAAACACTCGCCCCCCCTTCTTCCCCACAGTCTCATTGCCGAGGAAGAGGCAAAGAGAAGGAATACATGGGACATTTAAGTATGACCAATCTGACTCTAGGAAGTTCGATCTGACATCGTAGTGCCGATGTGATGGGTTGTAGATCCAAGGTGATGGATGGTTCGAGGTTACAAGGTCTAAGGTGGAAGGTCTTAAAGTAGTAAAAGTTGTCCTAAATGATAGATCACCAATTTGAAAATATTTAAAGCTAGGTGAACAAGGGTGGTCAGTAGTTATTATAGGATGGAGTGCCGAAGACTCGAGTGATGCTTAGGTTAGGATGTCAAGAGTAAGATACCCTTACAACTCATTGGATAGCTACGTCATGTCTTTTTCGTGCTAACAAAGTGGAGGCCAGATGGGCTCTACTTCTTATGGAAGGAATTTTTTTCAAAATACGACTTTTGCCTGCTTGTGTGCATTAAATGCGACAAAGATAAGTGTTGTACTGCAACAGACTAACATGCAGCTACATGCCTTTTGCTATTTAAAGGTGATTATCCGATCGAGATGCTTTCCATATGTTTACTACATAGCATTCCAAGGGATTTGTGCTTATACGAATCCTTACAATCTTCTCGCTCAGTCATTGCAATTTATGTGTTTGCGTTTGAACTTTTTTCAGAATTTTGAGTCTTTCTTCCTTCTTAGAGAATTGCAATCATGTCGACTAATAGAGTTGATGTTAGCTACTCTTCACCGCTGCTTGCTTCTAGTTTCAACTCTACAAGGAGTGATCCCCCTCAAGTGTAAGAAGGCAAAGTCTCATCACTAGCACAGCTTGACCAACCAATCAAGATGGTGGTGGAAGCGCTGAATAGGGCCAAAGTTATCAACGCCATCCCCAAAGATGTTTATGCGAACGTTCCCTTGCTCTTCGCGAAGGATTTATTCGACGCTCTTAGTATGGGTAAGGGGCCTAACGGCCGTGTAAGTAAAAGTAGGCAATTTGCCCCCAGCTAGATCATTAGCAACTTTCTTGTGGAGACAATTCTTAGGTGGCATATTAGGTTGCCAAGTAGGGATGAATGGGTGGCCTTGCTATTGAGAGGCGCTTCGTAGTCTTTGAGAAGTGCTCAAAGTTTAAACAGCGCCTCCCTTCAAGCCATTTGAGAAGGAGTTCTTCAACTACTACCACTGCAATTCATCGCGGGTCTCTCCCAATGGTTGGAGGGTACTGAAGGCTTTCTAATCGCTTTGGGAATACCTGGTGATAAGGGCTACTTTCGAGCTCTTTTACCACTTCTATATGTAGAAGAGTATTGGGGGATGGTCTTACCTCCAGCCACACCTGAGGAAGAAGTTGTTCTGTGGTCTCGTAGATTTGGTCAAAGGCTAACAAGATGAATATGTGGTAGTCAAGCTGCCCAAAGAGATGGATTTCTGGACCCAGTAGACCGGGATAGCCCGTACTAGTGGAGAGAAGAGGCTTGGTCCCAACGATACTGAGGTTGTCCAGGAGATCTTAGCCTTTATGTCACTAAGAGGTATTTCTGGTACCCGATCTCCGGGCTCCTCCCTAGCATGAAGAAGGATGTAGTAGAGAAGTGGGCTAAGGGTACAGATTCTTTCCTATATGCCTATCTGTTGTGCTAATGTTGATGTGCTTCGTCTGATGCTTGTGGGATGGGAGGACCTCCTTTGTCGTGTTGGTTATAACGGTATTTTGCGAATGGTAATAGGAGTTTCTTTTGGTTTGTCCTCATTTTCTTTTTCTAACTTCAAATCGGGTTTCTTGCAAGCAAAAATTTGTCCCTGAGAATGTCTCGTCCATTTGTGGATGATTTAATGAGTAGGTGCCAAGTGCAAACCAAGGCAGACCCGCCAAAGGCAAAGGCAATGAGGCCAAAGTTAGGGCTTAGCAATACCACTAAGGTACAGCCAAGGTTTGCACTTCAGGGGATTCCCATTGGCATTCGAGACCAGCCCATGGACATAGAGCCTTTGGAAATGGCTCTACCCACTCTTGCCTCTGTACATTCGTCTGGACCCATCATCGTAGGCGATGAAGGCATCGAAGAAGGGTTCGATGTACAGGTGCTTTCCCTTCTGAAGGCGATGAAGGGAGAGAATGAGGAAGGGGCCGCCCTTCCCTCAGCGACAGGCCAAAAGCATAAAGCTCCCGAAATAGCCAAGGAACTAGGTATCAAGCTTGAATTCGTTTTTTTTTTTTTTCATTTTAATTTCATTTCCTATTTTCTGATTAATACTAAGTCCTAACTCATTCAGTATTAATCCTCAACTAGAGAAATTGGGAAATTCTAGTCTTTTATTAAAGAACTTTTAGAGTCACCACCTGACTAGAGTCGAGAAAAAATAAAAATCATAATCAATTGGATGGATTGATTACAATTTAGCTATCGATCTTTGATTTTAATTTGATAAAAAACTGGAGGGTTTTAATTTGGGGGCTAACCTATTAAACCCTAACGAGTACCACTATCTATTTTCCGAAATTAGGTTTATTCTTCTAAATTATCATTTTTTAAATATTTTTGAGAAAAATAAAAACCAAAAGAAAATAAAAACTTAAGTTTCTATAGATTTTATCGTTGCTCCGAATGTGCTTACTTGCTTACTTGCTTACTTGCTTACTTGCTTACTTTCTTACTAGTTGGGATCAAACAACCGTAGTTTTTTTCTGAAAATTTTAGTATATTGGTTGATTTTAATTTTAAAAACCAATTGGATTTACGTTATTATCAATTTAGTTTTTCAAAAAGAATCTAAATAGCCTTAATCCTTGAATGCTTTTATTTTATATAAAAAAAAGCTCTATAAAAATCCTACTTTTAAAAAGGGTTTTTTATTGTTAATTTTTATTTAAAAAAATGACTTTCTATGTAAGGAATTATATATATAAAAAAAAACTAATCCTAAAAACTCCTAAGCTAATATATACATATATATATAAATATTCTACTACAATTAAACAAATATTTGCCTAAATAATATAATATCATATAATGCACTTGATATCTAAAAAAAAACTAATACTAAAACAATCTCTTAAACTAATAATATACTTACCTTATATCTAATAATATAATAAAATATTAATAATTATAATTAAAACAAAAGAAAGAACCGAACTTGAGTTGTTTTATTCGGTTAAGGAGTAGCAAAGTAGTAGACATTATGTTGTGAACTGTGACCAAGAACAGACAAAGTCAGTCGTTGGATGGGTGTAAGCATGCCAAAAGCTCGAAAAAGGGTTAATGGGGAAAGGTACGAAAGAGTGACAAGATTAATGAAACAATAAGCAAAACCTACAAATAGTTCCAGGAGATATGACGCACCAATGAAACTTCTGAGGACTTTCATTACAATTCAATATGACGTACAAATTGGTCCAGTAAGGTTACTCGCCACCTAACCTTACTTAAGGAAAAGGATAAGAATAATACCGAGAGTAAACAAGCAATGTTTATGTAAGGAAGAAAATACTCAAGTATATTAAAGGTAATCCCATCTATTACAGTTACAAGTACAAGGGTATTTATACCCATGAGTTAGGACAACTTGCCCAAAAGGAAAAAGACAATAAGGACATTTCCTAAAGAAGCAATGTACATGATATAAGAAGGTATAAATAAATATATAAGGAAATCAATCATTAGTGCTATGGATTCTCCTTATGATACTGTATATGTAGCAATGTTGCATTAATAAGGTTGTTAAGGGATGTGGAAAAAAAGTACGGACAAGTGGGCTTGTTTGAGTAGGGATGGCCTAATCAGTCCAGTTTCTCTGTCTCTTAGCTTCTTGATAAGAATGATGCCAAGTGATTGGTCGGCTCGGTATTAGAGTAGTCATCAACACAGAATAAAGGGTGGTTATTCAACACGGAATTAAAGGTAATTTGGTAAGTAAGTACTTGACTTTAGCAAGGGTTGGTTGGAACATAAGAATTTATCATGCTAGCCCTTTTAGTCCTCAGGCTTGGTTGTAGGTCAGAGGTCCCGTTGCTTTATTCCTATTACGTTGCATGGAGAAGGAATTGTCCAACAATGGCTTGGTCATTATTTAATGTACTGGAGCTTGGCAAGAACTATCGAATGTGTTGAATAGTGGAGATGAAGTAGTTCAGTGGCCATGGTCTTTGTTGTGGATAACGAAGCTTAGGGTTTAATGGTACTGACTGCTGTTATTATTGTTACGGTAAGTCGTGTGGCTGAAATCGATCATATGCGAGCTACTAGAGTTGCGATGTTTACGTCACGTATCGGTGCTGCAGTGGAGGTTATGGTCGATGTTGAGCTTATCCAGTGTGTAGCCATATGTTATGTAGTATCTTAGATGAAGTGTTGCGGTGATGGATAAGGGTTGATCGTTGCTCAACTTATTGTTCGTCGAGTGCTCTAATGAAGGTTGTTGTTGGTGCTAAGCTTGTCCAATGTGCAGTTGTATATGGTAAGGGAGGTGTTGGTGATTGTTGGACCATGTCATTAGCTTGATTAGCGTGTATAGGATTGACGCTAATCGGTCGAGTTCTGCTAATTATGGCCATGAAGAGGACAACATTACATGTTGTTAATGCAACAGTTGTTGAAGAAGGCAGTGTGCATTGTTGTGTTCGTAGATGGAGTACTGATCAATTAGTGTGTAGGGATTCGATGGAGTGTAGGCTTCGTATATTGCATGTGATCTAGTTCGTGATAGTGTTGGACAGGGGTTGATTTGTGGTCTACATTGGGAGTTAGATGCTATTAGTGTTTAATGTTTGGGGCGATGGATGTAGAACGGTATAGGTGTGTCTTTAGAAGCTTGGTTACAACAAGGATGAAGAAGGCTTTTGTCTTTTTATGAAAGGGAACTCAATGGCAGTTCTTGATCGAAGCCCATTCCTCTTGCTCGTGCGTGTTTAGTTCCCATTTATAAAATTCATGATTGAATCATGTAAATCATTCTAGATCAGATACGATTCATTCTAAATTCATGTTTCTTATAAATCTTTCTATTATTGGATTTAATAATATCTTCACTAGATTTGTGATCTTCACATATTCTTTAGCCATGATTTTATTAAATCCACTTGAAACAATAAAGATTTGATGAGATTTATAGTCAGATTCAAATCCCACTCACTTAACTAACTTTCCTTCTCTTTTGTTAGCTTCTAAAAAAAAAAAAAAAAAAGAAGCATAATAAAAAGCATATAGGCGCTCGATGAGATTTGAACCCATGACCTTATGCTAATCCAATGCCCATGCTTAAATGCTTATCCGTTAGACCGTCTGCTTATGCTTGACACTTAGTACAATTAAATTGTACCTAAATCACATGACAGTAAAAAATAATTTGAATCGAGCTAAAATAAATCGATTAACCTTAAAACAATTTTCTTTCTAAAAATCTATTTTCCTAAAATATTTATATATTTTTTTATTTTTATCATTTTTTCAAAATTTTATTATTTTTTTTTTTTATTTTGAAAGTAGGACCTTATATAAAAAACTTAAAACTACGAGGGGCAAAAATTAGATGTTTACACCAGGTCCTAGGGTAAAGCAACAACAGCCCCTGGCGAGGGGTGCTTTGGCCAAGGGGAAGTAGAACATGTGGCCTTTAGCGTATCCCTACCAAAGCATCAATGATATGGGGGACAGGTTTTTAGATGCCTTCAATGATTTCAAGCGGAAGGGGATAAGGCTGGACTCATTCTAGCAAGTTGCATTCACTTCTTGGGACAACGCACTAAAGAGAAGTGCCCCTGAGTCAGAAAGGAAGAGGGCTCGGGGGAAGATCCTCAAGCTAAAGTGAGAGGTCCATGTCAGCAATCTGATGCTACAGGACCGGATGCTTAGCTATTAGGCATCAAGGGGGTTTTACACCCCCAGCAATTGGGCTATCCTGTAGAAGATCTCCTAAGAAGGTAAGGATGACCCCATGCAGACTGCAAGCTACTTAAGTATACTGATGCATCAAGTAGGTCTTCATTGCTCTTGTGTTGTTTTACTCTATGTCTTTGGTTTTAATTGTAGGTTTCGTTTTAGTCTTACAGTACTATGGCCAGGTGCTGCTTAAACTGAGCAAGTTTGAAGCCATCCACAAAGAGGTAACCGGCTTGTAGGAGGCATTGAGTCAACAGAAGTAGTGCCTAATAGAGGCTAGAGGCAGAGACTTCTAGCAAGAGGTACTTGAGAAAATTTGCCAAGGCTAATATGCGCCTACACTACTCTGTTGTGCAGGTGGTAGGGCTTCAAGCAAGGCTCAAGGGTATGGAGCGGGATAAGGGCAAAGTTGAGAAGGTAGCGTAAAAGGTCAACGAACCAAAGGCCTGGCTGGAGAATGAGCAAAAGACAAGAGCTCGTCTCTCTTATAGGTTGGATGAAGAGGCCAACGCCAAGGTTAGACTCGAAAGAGAGAATGCCGAACTGAAGGCATCGGTAGCTAGGCTGCAAACCGAGTTGATGACGAAAGTATCCGAATGCGAGGACGTTAAGGCTACTTTACTGGAGTTGGCCTGTTTGAAGGTTAGCTTGGAGCAATGGATTGAGGAGTTGCAAGATAGAGTTTCGGAGATGGAAGAGATCATCTCTAAGATAGAGAGTGGGGAGGTCCTCAGTGACACTACCACTAAGAAGGTGGTCGCGGACTACCAGACCATTGAGGAGTGGTTAGAAGAACTGAAGGACCTATTTACCGACTTTGCCTGCTACACTTAGAAGGAGGTTTTCTCCCATTATTCAGACTTGGACTTGAGCTTCATTGAATTTTTGAACTCTCCGATGTTCAATGAGAAGAAGGAAGCATTGGCACAAAAGAGGGAGTCCGCCCAAGTGATTGACAAAGATGCAAGCACACCTTCTACTACTGGGGCTATGCAAGACACTTATACGTTTGCTTCTACCCCAATAACCTAACAGGAGACCTCCTTTAAAGCAATTCCTGAAGATTGACCCTTTCAAGGTGATCTTGCTGCTACTCTTAATACACATTACTTAAGCCTCGCACCAAGTCAAGGCTTACTGCCTCAAGCACCGATGGATCAGCTCTCTAAGCAAATAGATGCCTTGAACTTTTCTAAACTATCGAAGTTAGTTGATCTTAGGAGATAGCAGATTTCTCTCTTCTTCTTTTTCTAAATTAATGTAATCAAGGTTGGGATGCCAATGTTTGCTCTATAATTAAACAATCGAGGAATAAATAGATGAATGTTTTTCTAAACGTCTTTTTCTGTTTTGTATTCGTCTTTGAATGTATCTGCTTGAGAATTCCTTTGTCCAAGGGAAGTTGACCTTTGGTGAGGTTAACTGTTGGGGGAGTTCCTTAAGGGCAGTCAAGCAGATGGTGTTTCAACTTACCCATAATGGGAGAGTTCTTGCGTGTGAGGAGTGTTTCCCCTTCTCAAGGTTACCCTAAAGGGGGGGGGGGGGGGGGGGGGGGGGGGTGGTTAGGTCTGTGGCATTCCGATCTGCCCATAATGAGGGAATTCTTGTGTACAAGGAATGTTTTCCCTTGCTGAGGTTACCCTAAGGGGGTTTAGGTCAGTGGCTTTTTGACCTGCTTGGGTTGACTATCTTTATGCCTCTTTAAAGGCTCATAAGGCAAGAACAAGAAAGGGAGCAGGAGAGAGAAATATTGTAAACCTTATCTAGTTATTCGCTTGAACCTTAATTCAAGTTCGAGTGTCCTAAACTATATCATGAGTCGATAAGGCTAAAGATGATAATTTTTTTTTATAAAATTTACAAACTGAACATGGTATCAATGGTAAAAACCTTAAAAATTGATCGAAACTTAAATTGTATATAAAAACTTTAAATCCGATATGAGCACAAATACTCGAAATCAAACCCGAACTTGATTGAAATCCTAAAACTATAACTTTAAGCTTATAAAATAAATAAATATAACTTAATAGTAATATAATCGTTGTCAATTACAATTATTAATTAAATCACGTAATCGCGTAAAATCCGATATGAGCACAAATACTCGAAATCAAACCTGAACTTAATTGAAATCCTAAAACTATAACTTTAAGCTTATAAAATGAATAAATATCACTTAATAGTGATATAATTGTTGTCAATTACAATTATTGACTAAATCGCGTAATCGCGTAAACTATTTAACTAAAATATTAAAATAACTCGTAAAAATTATAATTGTAATAGGTGCCAATTAAATTGATAATTTTTCATAAAATTACAAAATTAATTTATAAATGTCATTTTTATTATATTTATGTTTGGAAAATTTACATATAATTATTTTTTTTATTTTCCTTTTTCTTTTTTTTTTCTTTTCTTCTAATTCTCCCTTATGACACGTTCCAATTTTTGGAAACAAATTTTATGCAACCTCCGTGATTGCTTTATTTCTACAAGTGTTTAGAATTGGCGATTAAAAATTCAATGTAATAATTCTCAATGTAATAATGCATGGATTTGAGAATTTACTTTTACAAATTTCTTTTACTTTTCTCCTTGTTTCCTACCACATTTTACAAGTCTTGAAGCTAAAACACAAAAACAAAAAAGAGGAAGAAAAAGAAACAAGGCAATTACATACACAAAACCAAAGCAAATTCATACACACAAGGAAACTGAACAACAAAAGCAATTAGGAAAAGAAAAGGAAGAAGAAGAAGACCAAGAGAATTGATTAATTAATTTACTAAAGTTTTTGGGTAGGTTATTATTTAATTGTTGTACATGTATATATACTTTATACTATATACATATATATTGGGTAATTGTTATTTTTCTTTTATTCTATTTTATGTATTACAAGTATGTATGCACCAAGGTATACATATATTGTGTATGGTCTAAAGTATGTACATATATGTGTATAATATAGATATACTATGTATTTCCTTATATATATGTATGTATGTATAAATAAAAATACATATGGTATATATTTAGTATTTTCACTATTTAGGTATTAATATATATATGTATGTACACGTGAATATATATATGTAGGTGTATATGTACATAGTATTTTTTTTCTTGAGTATAATATGTATGTATAAATGAATATAGATATGTGTATATACTTAGCAATTAATTTAGTATATCATATGCATATACATATATTATGTAATTTCGTATATATATGTGTACAGATGTCTATATACCTATTTCATATTTTGTGTGTATATATATGTATATGTGTATAATAATAAGTATACATATGTATATACTTAGTATGTTTAATTTATAAAATTTATGTATATATATGTACTCATTAATTTTCATATATGAAGTATATACATATATGCATATAATAATATGTATATATACTTAATAATTTCGAAGTATAAGAAATTTTTACATAATTATGTATATATATGTTGTTGACGTATAGGTATATATATACATATTATTAATAATATTTGTATTTTAGTATATATATATACGTATATAGTATGATCGTGTATATACATAAGTATATAAAATATAAATAAGTGTATATTAAACTTGTATATAATGTATAAGTAAAGTGAGAATAATTTAATATATAACATATAGTATAAGTATAAACGTACATATATAAATAGTGACATATACGTAAAAATACTAGTATAATTAAATAATGTATACAATATACTATAATATTAATTTAATAAATAAAGTAAGATAATATATATATAAGAATACTATAATTTGGAGAAAAATTTAATAATTAAGTAAATTATAAAATTTAATAAAATATAATCATAATTATTTATATATATAATTAAATTGTAAATATACTAAGAAAAAACTTAAATTGATATTTTATATCTTTTTAAGTTAAAATAATGAATTTTGTGATATTTTTATTATAGTCAAAACTACGAGTTACAATGTTCAAAATGGACCTTAATACGAGAAAATAAACTTGAAAACGATTAAAATGCATTATAAGTTCATAAAGATCTAAACTAAATCGAAAAAGTTATACCCGATTTGATAAAAAACTTGAATCGACGATTTCATGCAAATCAATAACTAAGTTAATTAAATAATATGAATTACAATACTAGTTTAGTTTTAAATTCTTAAACTTACTACTTTCCGTATTTCTTACTCTCAAGTGATCTCGACTTTGACCCTGAGCTACCGTCAAATTACTACGACTCTTAAGTTAATTATAGCTGAGTGAGTTTTTCCTAATAATTCTATACTTGCTTGTGTTTATAATTAGTGAATATAAATTATGATTAATAATTGAATATCTTGTGGAGTTGGGTTATGCTTATGTATGATACTGTTTATTGATAGTAAATTTACTCTTTGTACGGTATACGACGACTGTCACGATTAGCCCTCTCAGATTATGACAAATATGTAATCAATCGTGAACTTTTATTTCGTCATAATGGGAAGAAAAAATTGTACATGTGAAAATCTAGTCAAAATAAAGCTAGAGATTATCGACGTTCTATATATGCGGGATAAGCTTGCCATTGAATCTTTCTAACCTATATGCTCCATTGCCTAATCTCTCCCCGACTCTAACCAGATCTTCCGAAATGGGGGCCAGTTTGCCTTGCCTTTTGCGTGAACCTATAGCTTCTAATTTTCGGTATACTAGGTCGTTGACCTTGAACTCTTTGTGTCTGACCTTCTGATCATAATATCAAGCGACTCGATGTTGGTATGTGGTCACCCTAGCAGCAACAAGGTCTTTGATTTCTTCGATGGTATTGATGCTTGTTTGCAGTAATGAGCTGTTAAAGACAACATCGAAACTTCGACTCCCGATTTTTGGTAGCTCAAGCTCAATTAAGAGGATCACTTCTGACTCAAAAGCAAGGTGGAAGGGGGTTTCTTCTGTAGAAGTACGGTGGGTGGTCTTATACCTCCATAAGATGTTAGGCAGTTCGTCGGCCCAAGTACCCTAACATTGGTCCACGTACTTCTTCAGGCTATCTAAAATCATCTGATTAGTTGCCTTGACCTATCCGCTTGATTAGGGGTGGACAATCGAGGTGAAGTGTAGGGTGATGTGGTGCTTGGTGTAGAATTCTTTGAACTTGGGGTTATCGAACTGTTGACCATTGTCCATGATGAGTGCATGCGGGACTCCAAACCAGGAGAGAATATTGTTTCTGATGAAGGATTCAACACTTATTTCCGTGATTCTGGCCACTGCTTTGGCCTTTACTCACTTTGTGAAGTAATCTATGGCGATAATTATGAATTGTGTCCTCCTGATGCTTTTGGGAAGGCACTAAGGATATCGATTCCCTATTATGTGAACGGCTATGGGTTCGTCAAAGGCTAGAGGGCGGTGTTGGGGGCATGACTGATTGGGGCATGCTTCTGGTATTGAAGACACTTCTAGGCTACAGCCTTCATGTCTTGCCTCATGGTAGGCCAGTAATATCCAAACCCTAGCACCCATAGGTAGAGAGCTTGGGATTGAATATGATTGCTGCATACCCCGGCATACAGCTCTTCCATGATGCGTAGCCCTTCACCTTCTTGGAGACATTGGAGCAGGGGGAGATTGACTCCCCTGCGATATAAGATGCCATTGATCAGCATGTAATTGGTGGCTTAGTACCGAAGCTTCTTCGACTCCCTCCTATCCTGCTGCAGCTTACCCTGCTTTAAGTAACTTTGGATAGGATCCATTTAGCTCAGCTTTGGAGCTGCTGCAATTAGTTCCAAAACTTTGGCCAAACCTAGAGCTATGCTTTTTTCCAACAGGTATTCTATGAAGATCTTATTGTCCTTCACCTTGGGCTTTTGTATGCCAGTGGAGGCCAACCTAGATAGCCAATCTACTGCGGAGTTTTCTAATCGAAGGATTTTCTTGATGTCCTATGAAGGGAACTCTGCAAAAAGGCTTTTCACTTTCTCGAGGTACTTCGCCATAGTGTAGTCTCTGGCTTCATATTTGCTTCAGACCTGTTATATTACTAGCATGGAGTCTAAGAAGATCTACAACTACTTAGCACTGATGTCCTTCACTAGCTTAAGGCTGGCGATAAGCGCTTCGTATTTGGACTCGTTCTTATTAGAATCGAATTCAAACTTAAGGGCATTACAAATGGAGACCTTATGCAAGTCAGTTAGAACAAGACCTGTACCTTTGCCCCCTAAGATGGATAACCTATTGACGTGGAGAGTTTACACCAGCTTGTCATTGTTGTAAGACTCACAATTGGTTACTCGGAGTTTGGCTCGTAGAATTTAGCGTAATTAGTTAAAGGATCCGATTGAACCTAAATTATCAAATAAAGTTAGAATTATTAATAAAAATGATCTCGTAAGTTTGAATTTAGAAAAATAAGTAATAAAATAAAAAAATATAAAATTTTCAAATTTTAAGTATATTACTCATTATTTATTGAAAATGCATAAAATACATTCCGATAACTAACTAATCGCTAGAAATAAATTATATGCATGCTAAAAATCATAAAATAATTTAAATAATATTTAAGAGTATTTATTTATATTATATATGAATTTACATGTAGGTGGAAATACGAGTAATTACTTAATACACGCAAGATAGGCTAAAATAATGTTAAATAATAAAAAAATATATAATTAATTAAGGAAAATCAAGAAAAAAAAAAGAAAAATGAGGAAACATCCAGAATTGAGGCGTAGCAATTTGGAATTGAAGAAATAAAAGCAACCAATCAAATCACAACAAATAGACGGTAAGAAAAAGAAGAGATAAGGCAATTGTCTAATAAATTTAATACACAATAATTTTCCTAGAGCTCTATAAATACCTAAAAAATTATAAAAGCTCATTTGGACAATTTGAAGAGTGAGAAAAATAGAGAGAACAGAAATATTGAGTGTTAGGATTAATAAAAGAAAAATTACTCAAATCTGTGTAATTAAAGCCTTAGAGGGGAACTAACACCCGACAAGCAATTGGGAGTAGATGGTGACTACTATGACATGGTGGTGGCAGCACCCAGACCATCTGATAAGGCCATGACGGCCAGTGATGGCCAGAGCCACCAGTTCAAGTGAGTTCAATTTCTAAACTCGATTTTGTGTAATTTTGTAAAAATATTAAATATTATTAGAAAATTATGAAAATTTTTATTATGAAATATTTTAGTATGTGGATTTATGGAAAAGTTTTATTTTGATGAATTTATATCTACAAATATACCATCCCTAAGAAATTATACAAAACCAATCATGTTTCAAATTAAAAATAAATAGGCTTAGAAGTGTAGTTTTTGACTCCAAAATTTTTGTGTAGACTATTTGAGAATTATAGAATAGTTCTATGATGCTCTTTTTCAAAAATTAATTTTTGAAATTTTTAGGCCTTAAAATGATGCATAAAATGGGTAATTTAGGTTTAAATAAGTAATTATTGATTTGATGCACAGTTATATGTTTTAGGATGTTAAAATTTGATGGAGTATTCTATTCGTAGTATTTGAAGTGTTGGATGTAATTATTAGGATATTATGTAGTAAATATGTAATAGGTAAAAATGATAAATTTTAAGTTAATTTGGTAATTTAAGCTAATTAGGTTCAAAATTTGATTTGGGATGAAGTTAGATATTTGAAATGTTGTTTCATATTAGGAGATGATGTTTGAAGTAATGGGAATATTAGATGTGTACATTATGTACATATTAGGTGATAATGTGTAACATGTAAGTATGAGGAATTAATAATTAGGAAAATATTGGTTAGAATTGACATTATGATAATAATAGGAATATATAATAAATTTGATAGGAAACTTAAATTACGGTAAGTATATGAAAAATGTAAGATTTTCTCATAACAAGAATTAGGATTCGGGTGTACTGCATGGATTATAACACTAGATAAAGACTAAAAGCGATATTTAGAATATCTATAGATAATGCGATTAATTTCATATTATGGGTCGGAATAATTTCTTAGGGTGTACGTATAAATCTCTAACAAAGAACTGAGTTAAAAACCTAATTTAGAAATCGATGCAAAAACTAAAACAAAACTTAACATGATTCAAGAAGAATTGTAAAAGACTTAAAAACCTAGATAATTAGGTATATTAAACTCTAAACAAAAGATAACAATAAGCGTTATAAGATAAAACCAACTTATAATAGTTATATAGAAAACTAAAACCACGTTTGTATTATAAGAATGATCAGTGATGGCCTGTGTGAGTCAAATCTCGACTGAGCAAGTGAGGAGTCTAGATAAATTGGGATTAATACATTGTTGTATTTTGGAGGCTTAAGATCATACTTGGCTGTGCTTGTTAGATAGTTGGCTGTGTGTATATGCTTAATTATGAGTGATGCTTGATTCTATTTGTCGTTCTAGCTTGTATTGTATTAAATGATTGATTACCTTAAACTAGACTTAACATATATATGACTTGTAAACATAAACCGGACTTGCATAGCAACTTATTAGCGGAAACTTAGGATTCTCCGGCCAAATACTGACCACTTAGAAAGGGATAGCGTAATGAGTCCCTTCTTCATCCTTAGTCGAACTAAGTGACAGATAAGGAGGTTATAGTAAGGGTGAAGTCAATAGTTTGAAGGTAGTCACAGGAGGAGTGGTGTCTCCAGCTTAGGTTTGGTCATGAGCTATTGCATTAATGGCAACTCTTTAACCTAAATTAGAGCGAACACAATTTCTCTAATCTCACGACTAGTCGGACAACGTCATGCGATGACATTTGCATGTTCATGCAGTACATCTAACTAAATCAGTTGATAACCTTGTTTGTGTTGGTGGTATAGTTTTAAGTCATCCGTTCTAACTTACTGAGTTGTGGTTACTTATATTCTTATAGACGTTATTGCAGGTGCTAGCTAAGAAGCGGCTTACAACTACCTTGAAATTAGCAACTACTGGATCCTAGGGAGTGAGGAAAAACATTGAAAGAATAGACTTATATTTTTAAGGTCTAAGCTCTTATTTTAGAATTTTTCATTTCTGAATAATGTATTAACTAGGAAATAAATTACAGTGAAACATTATAAACGTTAATTGTAATTACTGAATTCTATATATTTTCTTACTTTCTTAGTTAAATGATTTATTTAAATTATGAACTGTTTCCTTCAAAGCGGGTTAATCGTGGATGCCTTGTGTAGATCAGTTTAGGATAGCGTTTGTAAGGCCAACTTCTATCTTAGAATGGTTTACACGGTAGGACTGTTATAACTCTGCTATTTCGGGGGGCGACAATTGCCTAGTAGTGTTTCCTCCTCTCCTGTATATTTTACCACGAAGTCGGCTAACACCTGTGCCTTATAGGCTGTTTGTGGCTGATACTGGATTCCATATGCACTCAATTCTATTGCGTACTTCATCATCCATCCAAACATGTTTGGTTTCTGCAGCATAGTACGTAGTGGTTGATCCATAAGTACAGTGTCCTAGTAAACCTAGAAGTAAGGCCTTAACCATTGAGCTATAATGACAAAGGCTAGGACAAATTTCTTTGCCCGGGTGTACCTGACCTCAGGCCCCTACAATCATAATATATTAGCCAACATAATATACTAGCCTATGTTCTCTTCTCTCTACTATAATCAGTTTAGAGGAGAGTGTCTGATTGCTTACGGCTAGGTATAGGAATATGTCCTCCCCTTGGGCAGGCTTGGAGAGAACTGTTGGGTGAGTGAGGAAGTCTTGTAGCTGCTGAAAGGCAGTGGTGTACTCAAGAGTTCATTCAAAACTCTTGGATTTTTAAGGATTTTAAAGAACTCATTGCATCGATCAGTACTCTTTAAGATGAATCTATTCAGGATAGCTATCATACCAATGAGCTTTTACACGTCTTGGACTAAGGTTGGAGGCTTCATTCCCGTAATGGCTATAATCTTTTCGGGGTTGGCCTCAATACCTCTTTGTATGACTAGAAAGCTGAAAAACTTGCCAAAGTCGACGCTGAAGATGCACTTCTAGGGGTTCAGCTTCATGTCATACATGCACATTTGGTTGAAAGCTTCCTAGAGATCCCTAACATTATCGGCCGGCTTTTGGTTCTTGATGATCATATCGTCAATGTACACCTTCATGTGATGCTTGATATGGGGCTTAAACAGCTTTGTTATCATTCACAGATACGTGGCCTCGACATTTTTTAGTCTGAATGGCATTACGGTATAACAATAGGTATTGTAATTAATGATGAAGGAGGTATGGACTTCGTCCTTTAAGTCCATTTTAATTTGGTTGCACCTCGAGAAGAAGTCTATAAAGCTCAACAAAGCGTGTCCTAACGTAGAATCGATAAGTTAGTTGATCCTAGGGAGGGGGAAACAATCTTTAAGGTAGGCTTTGTTAAGGTTGGTATAATCGACACACACGTATCACTTCCCATTGTTCTTCTCAACTAGTATCACGTTAGTTAGCTACGTCGAGTACTTTTCGTCCCTTATGAAGCCGGCTTTAAGCAGCTTCTGTACTTCTTCCTTGATTATGGCTTGCCCTTCTGAGGTAAAATGCTTCTTTTTTTTGTTTGATAGGCCGTACTATAGCATCGATGTTAAGGCTGCAGATTACTAGGTTAGGGGAAATCCTCGGGTATGTCCAATGCTAACTAGGTGAACCTATCAGAATTTTCCTGTAGGAGGGTAATGATTTCGTCCTTCGCTTTGGCTAGAGTCTCAATCTCGACTTTCGTAGTTTGGCAGGATGAGGTTCCGATCTGGACGTCTTCTATTTTTCACCAAGCTTGCCCCTCTCAATTGACCTCTCCCGTGAGCCTGTTTCTAGGGTAAAGATGCCATCCTCTTTGGCCATCTTAACGTATAGCTCTCGTGAGAGCTTCTGATCACATTTGCATACTCCCACCTCAGTTAGCATTGGGAATTTAGCCTTTAAGTGCAGGGAGAATGTGATCACCCCAAATGCGTTTAGGCTTCGTCTTCCTAAGAGCACATTAAAAAGGGAAAGGCAATCGATCACAACGAACTTGACGAGTCGTTGTGCTACATGGTCGTCATTGCCAAGTTTCATGTCTAGCGTAATGATGCCCTTGGCTCGGATTGTGTTTTCGTTGAAGCTAATTAGATTGTAATGATACGGCTTCATCTTTACTGGTAGCTTCTTCCTCATCCTCTTGTATGTATAGAAGAAGAGTATATCGATGGAACTGCCAGTATCCACCATAATCTTCAAGACCTCAAATTTTGAGAACCCTACCCCAATAACTAAGGCGTCTTGATGAGATGTGTTAACCCTTTCAAGGTCGTCGTTGGAGAAAGAGATAGAAGTGTCTAACTTTTCTCTCTTCTCCCTTACTACCAACACCTCTAATTGGGTATTAACCGAGTTGCTAGTGCTCAACCGGCTCTTAGGGTGTACCTTCCCCCCTCCTTCCCCACCCCCCCATGATTATGTTTGTAATGCTATTGGGGGCGCGATCATTGCGACAGTCGTTATTCTGCTCCGCATGGGCATCTTCAGTCCGTCGCCTCCGAGGTACCCTATTACTGTCAACGTCTAAATGGTCATTGTCCCTTTGATGAGCCACATACTCGTGCAGGGACTCGCCTTCACTCTACCTTACTAAGTACAAGGATGATGTGTCCTTGGATGGAGGTTTGCTAGCCCTGAAATGGAGGCTAAACCTTCGTGCCAACTCATTAAAGGAGCTGATGGAGTTGTCGAGGAGGTGGTTAAACTATATTCGAGTTTCCTTTCACAGATTATCCGGGACAGCTTTGCACATGATTGCATCCCCATGACCACAAGGTTCATGAGGGTACGAAAGTGGAGGAGATGGTCATCTAAGTCGCTCGTGCCGTCATCTTAGTCTAAGGATAGAAGTTTGCCATTAGGAGGTAGCACTGCGTCCTAGACAACCTTGGTAAAGGGAGTCTTATTGCTGGCAACCAGCTTGGTGTCACCAGCAAGCTTGCTCCCTTATTGCTTGAAGAGTCACCTTACCATAGCACGGAGTTCATTCAGGTCGGCATCGTCTGCCGGATGAGTTCATCGTGCAGCCGAATGAGCCTGCACTCCCTACGAGTCGGCTTTTTGCTCGTTCTAAGCTCAAGCTTGGTCTCGAGTAACCATAGAACTTACTGGTTGCCGATGTAACGGCAGATCAAGTTGCAAATCCTTGCCGCTTTGCTACTACTAGGTGTTTCACCTAGTGCGGGCATCTGAAATTTCGGGATGGCGAGTTTGTACACTGTATCGCTTTGCTTCATTTAGGTAAGCATAGAGCATCCTATTCTGTGCTACATATTCTTCAGCTATGCATTCCATGTGCGTCAGGTGCTTTTTTAGCACAGCCCTTGAGAAGGGCTAATTGCCTTTAAGTTGGTTGTTTACCAACTATTGGTTTTCATATCCATCGCGTTGGGACATGATGTTAAAAGGATTGCTCGTGAGGTATGTGTTTAGTGTGTTGAGATTTCAGGTGCAGGAATTCAATTCTTCCTACAAACGACACCAAATGTTGTCTCAAGATTCTTATCGGTAGTCTTTTGGATGCTTTACATAATGAGCTTGTAAAACAATATACTATGAAGGGATGCTAGAGGGTTGTCTGGTGTGGCTATTCCGATACTTAAATTAGTAACGAGTTTGAAAGTATACAGTACTGGAGCTAATGCATAGGTTTAGTATGCAAAGTGTAGAGAGAATTACCGTTAAGTAGTGGATTGGTATTTATAGTGGAGCCGAGCCGAGCCGAGCCGAGCCGGTAGTTAGATATCAATATGAGAGAGATCTTCTCCGATAAGTGTAGGAGAGAGATCTTCTCCGACAAGTGTAGGAGAGTAGAACTATTATGCCGAACATGTCCCTAATATTTGGGATATGACTGTTTTATGCTTGTCTTGTGAATTATAACTGTTGCAATGCTTAATGGGCTTGGACAATTTAAGCCTACGAGAGAAGGCATGAAGTCACGAGGCTTAGAAGATTTGATTGGGCCTAAGGGTCCATGCTTAAAGTGCCCCATCAATAGGTGACCTTAATGAGATAAGTCTTATTTATTATTTTATTTTATTTTTACAAACCTATAATTCAAATATTATTAGTCTTTTAATATTATAAGTTTTAGCCGTTATATTTTCTTTTTATATAAAAATCATTAGAATATGAATTCTAAGTATTTTAATGGGATTGTATTAATCGGGCGGATTATAAATTTTTCATTAACTTAGTATTATAAAAACTCTATCGAATGGTAATAAGTTTGGAGATACTTAATTGGATATTGAGATGGTTTTGAATTTTATAAAATATATCCTAAACACATTGTAGTTGTATCCTAATCAGATCATTAAAAATGACTAAAATTTAACATAATGAGAGTTTTAATAATCAAATAATAAATTAAACGGACTAATCGAAGCCTACTTACATTGGCTTTCGCTTGGGAACGGCAAAGCATATACTTATTCCTTGGTGGGCCACTAGTTGATATTTCTGGAATGTCTCTCTTTCTGGAAACTTACAGCGCTGGCCGCAGGAATTCATTCGGATGCAGTTAGAATTGTTGGATTGGACGTGAATGACACGTGGAACGTTGCCACCGGAATAAAATATTTAAAGGAAAGAGGACATCAATGCCTGATTTGGTCGACACCATTTGAGGCTTGGTGAACATGTCGCTTTTCCTCCACTAACGTTAATACCTTGCCTTGCATTACATGCTAGGTATATAACGTTTTAGACGACGCTAGTGATCGTCCACGACATAATTGCGCGTGTAAATTCCAGGCTTCCAATGATAAATCATTGCCCTATTTTAATTTTTTTTTTTAATTTTAAAGTTTAAAGTAAGTAAAGTTTGGCTTACCAAATTTGTTAGCTTACCTTTCACTATTTATGCTTATATTCTTAGGCCAACAAATATTTGCCATCCTATTTTTTTTTTTCAACAAATAATGGAGATAATAAATTTGATAAATGAAAATTTTATATAATTTTTAGTAACTTATACACTTTTAACCATATAATTTAACAAGTAAAAGTCCTTGTAGGTTTGAAATTTAGTAACATTAAATTTCACCCATAGCACCAAATTGCTCCGTCTCTCTCCTTCTTTCTCTCTTTCCCACATAAACATAGACATATATGCGCGTATATACACATACATGTAAGTACACACACATGCTTAAACACTCCACATGCATAGGTATATGTGCACACACATACATGTGTACGCACACGCACACACACACACAAATAAGTAAATTTGAAAAGATCATGATAAATAAGATATGATACTTTAGTAGTTTTTAAAATAACTAGTTTTACTCTATATGTTTTAAATTTACCCTTTTTTTTAATTATCACCCCCTACGTAGATTATATTATCCCTTCCATCACAAATTTATTATTGGATAGATTTTTATTCATACAGGAGAAGCCATATTATCCTTTTGGTAATACTGGTTGATTTTTGAAGAGATGTGCTGGTCTCTCTAATTAGATTTACATATCTCTATTTCTTTGCTTAGGTGCCTCTTGCATAAGTTTGATTCAATTGGTATAACAATTTCTATTGAAGGACGAAAAAAAGGTCATTTATATGCTATTTTAACAAGTGACATAGACCACTCTATATTTTCCAAATTATACATACCAATAAAATAGTAATCTCCAATTGAACTTAAATTGAGTTTGATTTTCTTGAAGCAAATTTAGAGTTTTACTTGAGTTACCAAATTTGTTTATATGAAGTAACTAATTTTTAAGAAAACTTCGAAGAAAATTTTTTAAAAAACTATAAATAGCCTGCCTAGCCATAGGATCCAACCTCACCATGTTTGCCATGGACTTTTCCTTTTCTATCTCTTAAAAAAGAAAAAAGAAATGGATATTTCATTTTAATATGTAAATTAATAAAATTTCAAAAAATTTTCGGTGAAAATTTAAAATATCTTTGAAATTAGGATGGGCCATATGGGTCACCCTCCTTATGTTTGTCACTGGCTTTCGCATCTTCTCTCTCCTGCGAATTAAAGGTGTAGGAAAAAATGTTATTTCAGTTCACAGGAAATCTTTATTTCAAGATATGTTTATTGATAAATGTATTAAAATTAACCATATTATTAGAGTTGAAGTCACCATGGATGAACTGCTATTAGCGTGAGGAATTGGGAATTTTCTCTCCACACTTATTTTGGTGAACTATTACCCGGTATGTTTAAGGAAATGAATAAATAATTAAGACCATCTAACTCCTATAACTCGTATAACTTAAAGCTTCATTTTAGCTTTTTAAATAAACATACACAACTCTAATAGAATCAAAGATACTACTCTGAAAGTTTCGGAATTAGCATGACAAGAGGCCATTACGCACTAGACAAGCTTATTTTATATCTATATATATATATATATATATATTAGCAATGAATTATGATTTGCAAATACGATTATGCTAATAATCATATGGCGTGATGCCGGTAGGTGATAAGTTAATACTAATAAAAATAAGACAAGGTACCACATTGATATAGGACAAAAAAATATATATTTATATATCTATTCATATTTTACTGATATAAGCTCATAAATACTACATGTTGACTTAAAAGATATACTAAAACTAGCTATAAATATAAGAGAAAACATAGGTCTTCAAAATCTAATAAATACTCAAAAATGTAGTTGAATCCTTAAATAAACTAAAATGGAGACACTTATTACACGTTTTATGACTCCAGGAACCAAAACCAAAGATCCAATCATCGTCAACATCATTATCAACATTACTTGTCACCTTATTTGACGTTTGACAATTGTTAGACAAAGGCACATCGATGGAGTCGATAGAACTTACCCTAGCGGAAGATGGGTGAAGATTGCGAAAATAAGGATACAACCTATTATTTATGTTTAATTTAAGAATAATTAGGATGATCTCAAGTTTTAGTTACTCAAGTTGTTAATTGAGGCAACCAAGTTTTATAGTATTTCATTTGGATAACATGTGAGTTTGAGTATAAATATTAATCGAGTTTTAAGTTTAAGTTCGATTTTCAACGTTAATATTATTATAATTAGAAAATATGTATATATTTTTAAATAAATTAAGCTTAAATAAAATTAATTAGATTTAGGTAACGTTTTATATTCTAAACTCAATCGAGACTGAATAAGAGTTCGATTTAAACAATACGTTGCTTCGACTCGATTCATTTAAAAATCTAAGTTGAGAGCTATTTGAATTTTTTGTTTACTTGATATTCCTAAATAATATGACATCTAGAATTGACTAAAGACAAGTGTAAGTTTGTTTTATTAAAATATTTAACGCTTTTCAAGTTATCCTTTTCTTTGAAGATGACAAGTTGTCAAAACAGGATTTTGATTGCTTGTTTTCCTTTTCCTTTAATTCCTTGAAAGCAAGTAAAAGTAATCTATGTCTATACCAAGCAATTACAAATTGTCTACAAGATTAACTTTAAAAATTCATCAAGAAATCACAAGGAAGGAAGAGAACGAGAGCGACCCACGTGACCAAGGTTGTCGTGTTGGTCTCTGACGCTACTTTCGACAAAACAATGGTGTCCAAGAACAATTGGAGATTGTAGACCTACCAAAGTACCATAAAAAGGTTATTCTACCGGCTCGATTGTAGGAACAAATCAAAGTAGAATCGGAACGGCACTACCATTGTCCCTCCCTTGCAGTTAAAAATCGGTCTGTAAGTTATATTATGGTACGAGTGGATATTTTTCCATAAAATTTTCAATCAACGTACGTGTTGCTTCCTGTGTAGGACGAGCTTATATGTATTAAAGGAGACACACTTACCTATTAAAATGCTATCTCCATTAGTATTCTTTTGTTAGAAACTATTTATAAATTATATTATGGTACGAGTCAATATTTCTTTATAAAATCTACAATCAGCATACGTGTCGAAATCAATATGGAAGAAGCTTATATATTAAGGGAGACACGAATTCCTTTACTAACCGGCCAAAAGTACCACCTCCATTAATGTTTTTTTTGGGACTAAGAGAGAAACAAGAATGGTGGAATCATGGAAAGGTGTCTAGTATGCAACTCAAACAGTGTTGGCCTCAAAAGCTCAGTAAGTTAACCACATACTAGAAACGGTCCTAAAAATCTATGCCAGCAGCTACATCTGAGCTGCTGTAATACTGCTGAGGCCCATATGGTTAAATAGTACTATTATTGCACTATAAATAGAATGGAGTATGATTGAAATTTTCATCTCTATGCTGTGAAAAATGTTTACTTGATATAAAATGTGTAAAAGATAATTTTGATAATTGAGCTTTTGGTTTAATTTAACACTATGGATCAATTTAATGAGTTGGTGATAGAGTTTAGAAAACTAGATCAAAACAGAGATGTTTTAAAAGGATATTGCTTAGAGGGCTTGAAATAGGAATTGCTTGATTAGTTATACTACTCTCACCCTTACTTGTTGGACTTATGAGTAAAAACTTGGCTTAAAAGAGGTCCCTTTAGGCCTGTTTGTACTTTGTTCAGTCTCAAAATCGGCTATTTAAACTTAAGTAAGAGATATGGGTTTGTCATATTATTAATGAGCTTATATTCTTTTATTATAAGCTATTGGGCCTAGCTAGAGCCTATAGCTCAAGCTCATGGTTCATATAAAGACAAGGAGCGAATTATAGCTATTGTATCATTTAAAGCCATTCAACTGTTACTAGTAATGCCAAATCTCAGCCATTTATCTCAAAGTAATCTAACAACTAAAGCTTACTCCTAAAATATATAAATAAAAGACTCTTCCTCTCATTTTGGATCATTTTGAACATTAGCTAGCTTGAGACGAACGTGAAAGCTCTGTTGAAATTACTTTATGAAAGATCAAATAAGCTATTTAGTGAAGAACAAATCAAGAGCATCTAGAAACACAAGACTTCATCTTCTATCACGTAAGCGCACAAGTGATCGAGTCCGCTTGTTCCTCCTCCTATGCATCTTTCTAGCACATTCATACATGTGTCATTGAATTAAATGATCTCTAAGATTGACTAACACATATATAGCGTGTGATTGATCATCAACAGCAACTTGGCCTACATTATTTGGTGACTCTACTAGAGACAAATCACTTACAATCAACAATGTCACATACCAACGAACAGGAGGAAACTTCCAATATTTCGAAGACCAATCTTATGATCATTTAGCAAACTCCAGCGTTGGGTGATAATGTAACACTTGTAAACGTACCTAACTAAAATGTATTAAAGTTAGAAACTACTTATCACTCATATTAATCGTATAATAAGAAGAAATAAAGTGAATTTCAGTCAAGAAGTGATGACTTGTCTCTTGTTATCTATGTTCATTCACACTTGTCTTATAGTAATTTCACTTTAAAATACATAGCCAATGTCACTGATGAACATCCTTATTGTTAAATTATTGAAAAGCTTCTCTTGATAAGCACTTGTTGGTCAACATGACACTCTACTCTAGTCAAAGCGATTGTGCCATAGTAAATGCTGTCACTCAATAGAAGCATTTGCTTTTGAGTATGTACTGGATGATGTCCAAGAGATTGAAGCAATCTTAGTTAATGATCAAAACACTCTTATAGTAGGCTTTGCAGCTGTAATGCCACATTATGTAAGGTCTAAAGTAATCGCCATTTGATCATAAGGTCGAAGTAATCTTCTCTTCCTAATGATCAAAGCATTTATCTCACAGTTGCCTAATGATATTCAAAATATACCATCACCTCATTAAGGAGCAATGGTCTTGAGAGACGCACCTTTGAATGGAGAAGATTCTAGCATTCCTATCCTTTTATCAAGATACTTTTACAATCACTAGGACTAAAACGACTTTGGTTGAATTAACTCTACATGAACTGAATTGTAATATCAATCACCATGGACATATGACCAATCTTTAGGAGTTGAAGCGACTCTAGTGGATTTGTCCTATGACTACTTAGTCATGATCGTGTTGTTCCTAAGTGCAAAGTTACCTATGGATCGAAGTAACTCCAAATACTTCATTTTGTTGATATTTGATTGTAACCTATGTTGTCTCCAAGCATGCAATTGACCACAAAAGAGTTGAAGTGACCTCAATTAATGGATTCTATAATTACTTGGTCATGATATCATCATTCTTAAGATAACAGTTAATCTTAAGAGAGTCAAAATGGCTTTGATGAACTCATTGCATGATGAGTTGCTACCCCACCATGTAATAATGTGCCATCAATTGGGGGAGAAGAAATTGACACTTTACTTAAACATGCAAGCGAAATGTTAATGAGAGCTTGATACTCATTTGAGTATAAAGATTAAGATCAATGATTGATGTTGACTGTGATCTGCTTTTCTGTATATGTATGATTATGTTATCCAATGATGATGAAGACATGTGTAATAACAATTGTACTGGGTAGAGTCGTAATGTAGTGGCATCACCAATGTTTAGGATAATGTTTGAAGCATAAGCATTGCTTAGATGCAACAATGTGTTGTTATGTCGTCAAGTATTGATAAAAGAATACTTGATGACTCAGTTGATAAAGAATTGATGTGGAATATGAAGATAACGGTACGGTTATTTCATCCCTTACTACAAAACACCACACATTACTAGAGAAGTAGTTGAAGCTTGAGTTGGGTGTCACAATTTTGAGTTGAGTTTCAACTAAAGACCGTTACTCTAAAACAGTGAGTTCGGTAAGAGACTCTTTCGTTTCGTTCCTAAAAGAGTGTATTGATCCTATACTAAGTAGTGTGTCAGCCTCTAAGATTAGCTTGTAAGATGACGAATTTATGAGAACCCGACATGGGTACGTGTAATCCAATGTGCTTGCATAAAGATAAGGTCAGCATCAATATCAGTACTGAGCATTTATTGAGGCAGTAAGGTGATGGAGTCAAATTCCATAATTCACGAAAGTAGGCAAGGCTGTGGTATGGAGTAAGTCATTCAATATATCCTCATGTCAAACTACTATCACTCCATCTCCATGGTCCAATGCAACCCTATTATTCAACTACTCCAAGCAAGCCCATGAATAATTTAATTTCCGCATATTTCAAACCAAGGCCAATTTTCATCACAGCCCATGTCACCTGAAACAATACATGTTGGCCCATTAACTAATAAAGAGGCCAATTGACAATTTCATGAAGCCATATATCAACATGAAGGAGCACTAAGCTACATGTCTAGATCCAATAGTTTATTCCTTTTATTTTATGCCCAGTTCTCCAACGGTCTATCGCTTATAACCGTTGCAACCTGAAGATATTAAAAGAGAAAGGGAATCACAATTTGAAAAAAGAAAAGCAAAAAAAAAAAAAGGGGGTCTGTTGAATAAGTTTGATGGGGAAAATCAACAAGAATGTTGACTCAATAGGGTGGAAAGAGAGCCAAATCGATACGAAAAATCCAGTTCACAAGACATGAAAGCACAAAACGACTGGATGTGCAAAGCGATAGCAAAGCCTACGTCCAAAAAAAAAAAAAAAAAAAAAAATTCACGCTGGCTTAAATTCTACCATGAAAATTGTGAATCATGAAATTAAGCACCACATGGAGTTATCTTAAACACAACACAAAAAAGAGGAGGGTTATACATGGCTGTGGCTATATATACACACACATATATACATGTGAGAATGGATAACGCTCGTACCAATTTCAACTGGTGATGTCCTCGTGGCCGTCTTCAAATTTATCGTGATTGCTGGTCGGTGGAGTATCGTACCGCCTACTTCGACCGACAAAGATTAATCAGCTAAAAGAAAAAAAAAAAAAAAAAACAAAAGAAATGACAACCACAAATTATGGGAAGAAGAGGAAAGCTACATGTTTTTTCCTTTAGATGATGGAGGCCTTTGTTCAAAGGTAATTCAATTCACTTACCTAAAAAGGAGGACATTATAATAAAAGACGAGATGAATTTGATTTTTGTCGGATCTTTATATATAAAATAAATAAAATTATATAATATAATTAAATATATTATAATAGAGAGACATAAGGAGAGAAATAAAGAGTAGTAGGAATATTGAAAGAAAGAGAGGGAAAACGAAAAAGCAGTAGAAATGTTAAAAAAGAATTATATATTTTTTTTAAATTCTTAAATTATCGTATATCTATAATCAAACATAATAAAAAATTATTTATCAATAATAAAAATTTTATTTAAAAAGTTAAATAAGTAAAAGATTTTGATGATTATTTAAGGCTCCTAATACTTTAATAATATATATATATATATATATTCGGATGCAGGAGGAAATATCTAAAGAGTTTAAAAGAATATATGGTTATCTTTTAATTACAAGTGAGAAAGAAAAGTTTTGGAGCATTAAAAAAAGGATGCCAACGGTGTTAAGGAAAAAGAAAAAGAACTAACTCACATGCAAGACCACCGATGGAGGGAAGATATGAAGATAGGATGTGAAATACTTTATGGGTCACACAATACAATATACAAAATGAGGCTTCTTCAGTCGAGGATGGAATTTGACAAATAAGAAAAACATAAAAAAAGAAAAAAAAATCCATGCTATAAAACTGATGGAAATATCAAGTTTCCATTGTCAAAGCACGGATATCCAATATTTTAGGCAAGATCAAATTTCAATTCGATTTATGCGTATCAAGGATGGTTAAGGGTACGAGATCGACTCAAGATTTAATGAATAGCGACTTTGAATAGAAAAGGAAAGAAAGCAGGCATATACACACACATATATATATATAGGTGACGAAACGTTGGGCTTGGGCTCTTATAAAACGCCACGACGAATGGAGTTTTCAAATATGCTACCATTTATTTCTCATAATGGGTGCTACACAATACTAAATTTATCAAAGTATGCTAAAGCTTAAATTAACTCCATAACGCGGGTACAAGATTATAAAATCACCCCTCCTACCCCACTGTGGGGGTGTCGCTTATTGGAAGTTTGCTCGAGCCGGATGAATCTGAAATATAGAGAGTCTACCTTATAAAATCTGTTAGCAAATTCATTGGAAAATGGGGTCTCGAGATATTTGTTCTTCTCTGCAGTCCGCAAATGAAAAAAATTTGTCGTATAAAATTCAACTGGTTAATAATATCAGTCTTTTTTAAGCTTACTTTATTTGAAAACTCAGTACTTTTACAAAATCCTCGGTCAATCCGAGACCAGTACAAAAATTACATGAGGGAGTGTTGCAAAATGAAATGACAACATTTGCCGCATTTATGAAACATCGATATATTAAGGATGATTCATAAAATCTGCTGGATATGTTAAAAGGCCAACAAGAATAAAGCAAAAATGAAAACTCAATTGATGCATCATTTGACGTCCATCGAAATGGACTTTGAAGCTACAAATTTTGCAAATGCTCAAATATTATTGTTATTATTATTATTATTATTTTTGTCTACAAAAGCTTAAGAAAGAAGGAATTACAAAGAAACTCGAATAATCGATATCATATTACAAACGGTCAAGCTAGTATATCAGGGGCAGCAAAATGAATACAGTATCAAAGTATTACATACCAAGGGGGCATATACCATATCAACAGGGCAAAACTCCAAATATAGTTACGCAATTCGTCAACCAACAGAAAAGAGCATTATATTCACGGTAGGTACTTAATTTTTGTCCTTCCATAGTCTTAATTCTTATTTTTTACAAAAAAAGTCTTAATTCAAAAAAATAAAAAATAATAAAAATTAACCAATAATGAAAATACCAAAAAAATAAGAAAAAGAAAAATTATAAAAATTTCGTAGATTTTTAGAAAGTAATTTATATTAGGAATAAATAGTTTTAGTTTAAATTTGATTAACAAATTTTATTTTAGAGAATTGGATAGTTTAAGTATAGTTTGATTGTACTAAATGTTAAGGTACAACTCAACAATATAACGGATAAGTAATGAAATATTTCTAGCGGATTTAGTTGGAAGTTATAGGTTCGAGTTTAAGCAGGTACTTTATTTTTATCAAATTCATATATAATTTAGTTAAATCATATTTGAATTCATTTGAATCTAATTTAATTACCGAATCATATATAATTAGATATGATTTGATTTAGACTTGAATCTATTTTGATTCCCGAATCATATATAATTAGATATGATTTGATTTAGACTTTATAAAAGAAAATTCAACGACATCCAGTATCTTCCATATAACACCAAAATTCAACGACATCCAGCATCTTCCATATAACACCAAAATTCAACCACATTCAAAGAGATCCAGCATCATTCATACAGCAGAAAAATTCAACGACATCCACATCCCAAAACATGCAAATTTTCGAAGCCTAACTATCTAACAAATCAAATGAAACCAACGTCGATCCAATTTGCCGAACCAACGTTTACATCCAATGCCAATTGATGAATGCTCTTAAGTCCATCGCTTGATACAATTCCTTTCATTACTTGACACATGAAAGTCGACTCCTCCTCGCTAAATTCTGATCGACTTCTTGATTACGATATACGATTATGCAATATTCAATTTGATTAAAAAAATATTATTTTTTAAAATTTATTAGTTAGTTTTATTGTTTGTTTTACTAATTTATTATTATTATTATTATTATTATTATTATTATTATTATTATTATTATTATTATTATTTTGTTTAAAAAGAACAGCAATACTCTCGACTCGCTTGCAATGACACAACGTCTACTACTTCACCATGAACCACATACTATTACTGATCATCACTGTTCACGTAAATAGGAAGTCCATGTACTTTCTTACAGTTTTGATTCCTTTTATTTATTTGTTCATATTGCCGTTATTATTTAGATTTTTAGTTTTAGGAGATTTGTATTGTTTTATGTGAATAGTTGTTAACTAAAGCATCTTAGTTTTATTGATTACGTGGATTGAAGATTAATTAGATTATATTGGTTTAATTGAAGGTTTATTTAATAAGTAGTGATATGTTTTAATATTAGTTATTATATTGGGGTATCATATGGATTATTATTATTATTTTTTTCTGTAAAATATATATATATATATATATATATGTTTAAGAGTCGTTAGTTTTACTATATATATACATGATTATGTTTTATCGGTTAAAATAGTATATAATATTTGCATATGTTAGCATAAGAGTTTTAGTGATAGATCTTGTATAAATGTATTATATGGAATTATATTATTGGTGAATAATAATCTATATTAGTTTAGGGATTATTATGATTAGGCATTTATTTTTTAGATTTGGCTTTACTTAAGGTTGTCACATAGAAAGTTGTTTTTTTTTTAATAAAATTAATAAAAGACCTTTAAAAAAAAAGGATTGTTAGAGCATTTTTTTTTAAATAACAACATTCAAGAGTTAAGACCCCTTTAGATTTTTTTAAATAAACCAAATAAATTAAAAACGTAAACTTGGGCAATTTTTAAAATTAAAATAAATCAGCACATTAAAGATTTTTTTTTTAAATAACTATGATTGTTTGATTCCGACTAGCAGGTACGTAGGCACCTTCGAGGCGACGATAAAATATATAGAAACTTAGATTCTTTTTTTTTTCTTTCTTTTGATTTTATTTTTTTTTATTTTCTTAAATATTATAATTAGAAAAATAATCATAATTTCGGTAAATAAATAGTGGTACCCGTTAGCGTTTAATAGGTTAGCCTCCGAATTCGGAACCCTCTGGGTTTTCATTAAATTTGAAATCAAAGACTGGTAACCAAATCGTAATCAATCCACCCAATCGGTTACGGTTTCTTTTTCTTTTCCTGACTTCGGTTGGGTGACGACTCCAAAAATAATTTTCAATAAAAAACCGAAATTTCTCAATTTCTTTAGTTGAGGATTAATATTAAATGGGTTAAGGTTTGGTATTAATCAAGAAATAAGAAATCAATTTTAAATAAAAAAATTAAAAAAATCAGGCTCGACATTCACCAACAAGCAGAATGATGAAGGTGATCACTCGACACCGGACATATGCAAGAAAATAGTTAAAGGAATTGATTCAATGAAATGCCCAAAACAGCTAAGAGTTTTTAGTTATGAGGTAAAATGTAAAAGGTCATTTCGATAATTAAACTTTTAACCCAATTTAATGTCATAGATTAGTTTAATGGGATAGTGATAGGGTCTAAGAAATCGAATCAAAATAGAGATATTTTAAGGAGATACAACTTGAAAGGCTTGAAACAGGGATTGTTGGACCAATTGTACTACTCTTAACCTTACTAATTGACTTGTGTGCAAAATGTTAGCTCAAAAGAGCCCTCTCTAGACCTATTTGGACTTTGCTCAATCTTAAAAGAAGCTATTTGGACTTAGGCAAAAGTTATGGGCTTGTCTTATTATTAATGAGCTTGTATTATTTTAGTATAAGCCATGGGACCTATCTAAAGCTTGTAACCCAATTTCATGGTCCGTATGAAGAGAAGGAGTAAATCCTAGTCACTGTATCATTTAAGGCCATCCAATGGTTGTTAGTGATGCCAAATCTCAACCATCCATCTTAAAGTAATCCAATAGTTAAAGTTTACTCTTAAGATCTATAAATAAAATACTCTTGCTCTCATTTAGGATCTTTCTAAACATTAGCTAACTTAAGACAAATGTGAAGGCTCTGCTGAAGTTACTCCATGAAAGATCAAACAAGCTAATTAGTGAAGAACAAATCAAGAGCATCTAGAAACACAAAACTTCATCTTTTATCATGCACATGCATGAGTGATCGAATCTACATATTCTTCCTCCCATGCATCTCTCTATCACATCCATTCACGTGTCATTGAATCAAGTGATCTCTAAGATCGACTATCATACGCATAGCACATAATTGATCATCAATAATAACCTCACCTACGAAGGGGAAGAGGCCTATAAGAAAAACTACCATAATAACTGTCACCTATAGAATTCTACCAATAGAGTGAACTGGATTTAAGCTTTACATTGGTTAAGAGAGCTTGCAAAAGAACACACAGTGAAGGATACCAAGGTATTATCCGTCGTGGTCACTTTGATGCTTACGTTAGTGATTGCTTGTGTATGAGAAAGTAAGGGCACAAGAGGGCTCATAAATAACATAAGTATGCTAAAGAATGTAAATAAATTGCCGTTTAAATGTTGGTTGGTATTATAGAAGAGGGTAGCAAGAAGTTAAGGGATTAGTGGTAGTACTTTAGCATATCCATATGACCTGGGTAGTAAGAGTTTATAATCTAACATGATCCGGATTTGTGAGGTTATGGCTGTTGACCTGATCTACAAGCCTAATCCTCTGTTTACTAATTGCTATGGGCTTTTAGGTTAGGTAGGTCATTTGGTAGGATTATGTAGGTTGACTAAACAAAATCCCAAGAGACCTATGTTCAAAATATCCAATCAATGGTCTCCTACCCTTTCCTTCCTCCTCCTAAAACCATACTCGGCTGCAGTCTCAATGTCTTCGAGATGGCAAAGAAACAGGATGGATGTATGGATTCCTTAGGCACACAATTAAGTTGGACCTAAAGCGCTCATGTCATCTTTGGTGATTTGGAGTGTCAACAAGACATACTAACATCTACAAAGGAGAGGTTGATGTGGTGCAGTAGTAATGCAATATGAGATAGACACCCCATAAAGTAATCCAAGCTAACTGCATCTGAGGTCGAGATAGGTTCTTAAAGGGCTTAGTGCCAAGGTAGAGAGTAAAAGGACTAACCTTCATGGGTAATGTAGAGTACCGACTAGAGGAGGTGGTATAGGAGGTACAATAGAGTCGCTTTAGTCGAAACTGAGGTTATACTGGTAGAGTTGGACTAAGTTAATCTGTTTGTACTGGGTCCAACGGTTTCCCAAGCTACTGCATTGAGGGGATACAAGGTAAAGAAGTTGGAGAGACTTCGGTAAAGTTTCTTGAAGAAGCTAACATTTTCAAATTCTAGCCTTAGTGTATGTTTCCCAAAGCGCAGTTATTACAACATGATAGTTGTCATGTCTATTATAGATACCTTATTTTTGCAGTTTTATTTTAGTATTTTTATTGGGCCAAGATTAAAAGAAAACAAAAATTGAAAAAATAATAAAAATAAAAGTATCAAGCCATATTAAGTCTAGTTGAGTCGATTTGAAGCGAATTGTTTGGGGTCAAATTGGATAATGGTGTGCATTTAATTTAGTAAATTCTAAGTTGTTAAAGGATCAAGCTTCATTGAAATATTTTTTTGGTTTAGTCCAATATTTAGTGGATTTTTATCTAACTTATATCGGGTTAAAATACACTTAAGATTTATTAAGTAAGTTTTAGTCTAAATCAAGTTGGATTGAGTCGGGCTCGAAAAATAGAAAGCTTAAATCGAGATAGGGTTTCTATAAACTAGGTCGAATCTTCAAATAATCTAAATCGTATCTTCCGTATCTGAGATTTGTTATCATATCTTTTGTATCTAAGGTTTATTGAGATCAAATTTATATCTAATAAAGATATAAAAGATTCGATTGAGTAGCTTATAAATAGGAATTTGATAGTGAAGTTAGAAACATTTTCATAATCTTCAACACGCCAACACATATTCATGATACAACCCACAGCTATACATAAGTCTTGCTCATGCTACAATCCACACGCCACTGTCTGCAGTCTATACTCTACTCCATAACACGTTCACTTACTGCCCTACACTTGCCAAATACAAACACTGCCTCATTATAATCTGTAGCACAAACACGATATTGCATTGACACTCTCTCACTGATTACTCTATAATAACACAAACATACATGACACTCACTTGCCTAACACACAACATCACCCACACATATGATCACTCACTTGCCTGATACACACAACACTTAATGCACACATCACTAATACGTGCACTGATAGCGTACACGACTTGTACTCACTCAACTTGCACATCGAACTCACTCACTGATTCCATGCCTCACATACAATCACAAATAGAGTAGTGTCCTTTGCTACACACTGGCGCATCGAACACTGCTATACGTCTTCTACATACGTTGTACTGCTTTCCAACTCACACATTGCACACATCGAGCAGTACCCTGTTCATACCAACACACGCTAAGCTGAACACATCTACACCTTGTACTAATGCACACTAAACACATTTACGATGCGCTGATCAACAACACACGAGCACTTACAGCTACACATTGTCCACTGTCCAAGCACGACCTATCATGTGATAATTTACAACGCACATCTACAATCACGATCAGTTCACAACACAAATACACCAATCACATGCGATTCAATCCGTGTAGGTAATATAAAATTATTTTCTTTAATTATTTATTTATTTTATTTTTTTAGTTAATCAATTGATTTTCTAATTTGTTTCCTGTAATGCAAGTTTTTTTATTATATTTTTTCCAATAATCGTCATATCGTTTGCTATTTTTTTTAGATAATTTGAATTTTTTTATTAATTTAGTTAGATTACATTTTTTAAAACCAAAATTACATTTTATTAAAAATTGTATATTTGTTCTTTGAGATACGTATCTTGCATGTAAGATTTAAGAAAGATATTTTTTTAACATGTAGCGATTTAAAAAAAAGGCGATTTAAAAAAAAAATAAAAAAAAATCTTAACCAGAGTTTCGTAAAGAATTAGTTAGTTTTTTATTTAAATAGATTCGCAAAATTAGATCTTTTAAGGTTTTTTTAAAAAAATAATAATAAATGGTTAAATAAACGTAAATTTGATTCGATTTTCAAATTTAAAAAGAATTTATCCATTAAATCTTTTATAAAAGAACCATGTTGATTTGATTCTGATTAGCGTACGTAAATACATTTGAGATAACCATATAAAACAAAAACCATTTTCTCTTTTTTCTTGAAAAATTCGTAAAAATAAAAATTCATTTTAATTATTTTTTGCATATATGTATATATCTTAGTATTTTTAGAAAAAATTATAAAATTAAAGCCTATTAATTTTTTTTTAATTTTTACATGTTGTCTTAGTCTTAGTAAGTTAACCCTTAAACTTAGTTTTTCTGGTTCATTTTTTTAAATTATTTTTTAAGAAAATATGTGGATCATTAGCCTCAAAAGCCCTAATTTCATTTTTTATAAGTCTAACTGGATAACGGCTTCAATTTTAAAGAAAAATATTTTTTCAAAAAATTTTAAAGAAATTTCCTTAATTTAATGTCAAGTAATTTATATTAAGTAGGCTATGCTTAGTATAAGTTAAATTGAGGAAAATCGAAATAGAGTTTAATAAAATTGACAACTCTACTAAGAACACTAGTGGCTTAACCATGTAAAAATTTAAAAATTAATTGATAAGCTTTTATATTATTTTTCTTTTATTGTATTATAGTTATACTAATGGATTTTTAGTGACACAAGCCTTAAGAAAAAAACCTAGCCCAATGAGCCCTTCTTGGGGATTTAGGGGGGGAGGGGGTTGGGGTGTGGTCGGTTTATTTATTAACAAACACTTCTTTACTTAGATGTGGTTGGACCTAAGCCACCTTATGATAGGCCGCCATTATGTAACCGTCGGTTCATTGGGGCCTTTACCCTCTTCCAATGGTGATAGACGAGTCCACTTAGGCTTCAATGTAACTCATTAGGTTTTTCTTTAGAAATTCTTTAAGTTACAAAGCTTAAGACCTATAGATCATATCCTCCTACATCATTCTTTTCAAAAAAGGAGTATTCATTTTTAAATTATAGGAAAAGCCTGATTAATTCATGATCGATTCGGTATTCTTTTTCAAAAAAGGAGAAATTAAAAAATCAGCAACCCTTATATATAAGTATTTACAAGCTTCATTTCTTTTTAAATCTTATTTTGGATTTACTTATATATAAGTGCATTCTTGATTGTGGGCTCATAATAATTCCTATAATTTATTAATGAGCAAACTCATTGCATTGCACGTATGTGTAGTATATTTCATCACATTTATTTTATATGCTATCTTTTATAATATATGTGAGTCTTGTAAGTTTTGTTTTATTTCATGAGTGATAGGTATTTAACATAGAAGGCTCAAAATCATTAATATTCTCCTTATACCATAATGAGCCAATGTTAAAAAAAAAAAAAAGGAAAAAAACTTCAATATTAACTTGTAAATTTTTTCTTTAGGCATGTAATTATGGAAGTTAGTTATGGTAAAGATTATTATGGAACTATCATTTTTTCAATGCTTTTAACCAAAATTTTTATTTTAAAAAAAGAAATTTCAAAATGATATTTTATGATAAAATAACTAGTTTCATGATAATTATTTATTTAGTCGATTTCTATTACAATGTCCTACATGTACCATACTGTTAGAAACTAATAAAAAAAATCAGAAGATATATATATATATATATATAAAAGATTTTACCATTAGATTTTTATTATATATTATTTTCTAGCTTACGGTCATTAATCTGGCAAATGTCTAAGTTCTCATTCTTTGTGTTTAGCCCTTAAGTTGTCACAGTCTCGATAAAGTTTTCTCTATTAGTCGTACCCTTATGTCATCTTTTATTAAGCTTCTCATTGTAAAATAATTTCTGCTTCTCTATACCATCTTTGTAATATAATCACTATCTTATGTCCTCATAATATAAGCACCATCATATGTCCTCGTAATATAATCACCATCCTATATCCTCAATTGTCAATCCCAATGGTTTTGCTTTTTTTTTTTTAACCTTCTGTTTATATAATATGTTTAGATTCGTTCATATTAGTATTAGGTTGTTTGTAACATAAAATCAACATTGATTTTTTTTTCAATAAAAGTTTCTAAGAAAAAAAAAGAAAGAATGGTTTTTAAAATTAAAAACTCGATTTTTTATTAAAAAAAAATGAAATGCAGTGTTGTTAAAAAGAGGGGATTCTTGTAGGCTTTAGTCGCATTAAAAATACTATTAGAGTAGGGAGATTGATCGGGAAGGGATTAGCCCCGTTGGATTAGAGGCCACTGTAAACACTATGATGTCCTATCTAATGATATGCGAGCTTAGTGCCCTAAGCACTGGCCCAAAGCTAATGGAAAATAAGCTAAGCCATCAATCACCTAGAAGGAGGTTTATTCATATCCTGATTCCTATGTCTCGGGTTTGTTGCTACCTAAAAGAAGAGGGTTTGTTGCATCTTAAGACTGCAACACCAGAGTATAGACCTCGAAAATATAATCCCAATACGCAATGTGAGTACCATATGGGTCAGCAAGGGCATGCTACTAACTATTACTGGGAACTGAAGAATAAAGTCTAAGATTTGATTGATGAAAAATTAGTCCAGTTGGACTTCGCTAGGGATTTAAGGTCTAAATTCTACACATAGTCTACTATCAATATGATACAAGGATTGGAGAAAATGCCAGAAACAAATTTGAATGGTCAAGTCTAGGGGGTATGTTACTGCCATGATTTGAAAAACAAGGTTGTAGCTCTAGATGAAAAGTTGGTGATATTAGAAGAGAGGCTTGCAAGTACAAAAATGGAAATAGGTTATGTGCTCAAGCAACTCGAAAACTTAGATCCTAGTATGAATAGGATATCACAGCCAAAGCATAAGGATGATTCAACGAAAGAGAATTCGAAAGTGAATGTGCCAATTAGGAAAGCTTAGAAACAAGACAAGCTCATCGACAACAAGAGGAGGTAACTTACACAGTTTAAGATTCCGATGGCCCAAGTGTTTAAGCAATTGAGAGATGTAGAACTATTGGCATATGAAAATTCAACAAAGAAATACAAGTCAAGGGATCATAAACCCAACAAATAGTGGGAATATCATATGGCCCAAGTGTGGCATACCATAGAAGATAGCTAGAAACTAAAGCATAAGGTGCAAGATTTGATTGATGCTAATGCTATCCAATCAAATTTTCTAGAGACTGATGGGTCTATAGGTAGTGGTATCCCTTACTTAGGGGCATCAAATATATAACTTCTAACATTGGGTATTGAAGGTTTACTATTACCATCCGACTAGGTGGCTTACCACTTGAATCAATTAGGCATATCTCCAAAAGATCAATTTAATTAAATGGGCCAAGTTTGAAGAAGTGATAGAAATAAGGGCAAGAAGTGGAAAAGAGTTTTAAGTTTCTGTATTTATTTCTTTTCAGCATGAACTTTCACTTTGGAGATAAGATTTATTTGAATAAAGTGTTTTTCTTATGCATTTTGTTTTTTATGTGCACTTAGCTAAGCTCAACAGGAGCATGTCATTGGCCCGTCATTAATGAAATACTTTATGTAAGACTTGGGACAAGTGAAAATAGATAAAGTAAAGGTGAACTCAAAATTTAAAATTTTCTATCAAAGGAAATGGTAACACATTTCTCAAAAAGTTTATGATGAAAAGAGGAAACTTATGTCCCAAACACTAACCCTAAACACATATGAGCATTAAGTGACACAAGGTGAGTATTAGGTTCATTCCTTAAATGAGGTTCATCTTGAACTCAGTATACATGTCAAAACGATATTAGGCATTCATTTCACTACCTTAAACACAATTATCCTTTGCAAACCCATTTGAACCTTTAAGGGGTTTTTGTTAAAATTAAACTCGAGCCTGATTTTTTGGTTTTATTTGATTTAATTCGATTTTCTACTTTCTGATTAAAACTAAACCTAAACCTATTTAAAATTAATCCTCAACTAGAGAAATTGGGAAATTATGTTTTTTTATTAAAAAATAACTTTTGAAGTCGCTATTTCATTGAAGTTGGGAAAAAGAGAAATCGTAATCAATTGGGTGAATTGATTACGATTTAGCTATCGGTCTTTGATTTCAATTTAAATGAAAAACCAAAGGATTTTGAATTTGGGGCTTAACCTATTAAATCCTAACGGGTACCACTATTTATTTATCGAAATTAAGTTTATTCTTCTATATTATCCTTTTTCAAGTATCTTTAAGAAAGTAAAAACCAAAAGAAAAAAAAAACTTAAGTTTCTACAGATTTTATCATCGCCTCAAAGGTGTTTATGTACTCACTAGCTAGGATCAGACGATTAGAGTTCTTTCCGAAAACCTTTAGTGTGTTGGTTCTTTTTAATTTTTGAAAACCCACCAAGTTTTCATATTAATTGATTCAGTTTATTCAAAAAAAAATCTAAAGGGGTCGTAACTCTTCAGTGATTTTATTAAAAAAAAACTCTTTAAAAGTCCTAAAATTTTTTGAAAAGAATTTTTATTATTAATTTTTATTTTGAAAAATTTCTATGTGATGAATCCTTAAGGAAAAAAAAAAACAATCCTAACAAACCTAAACTAATACCTGTATATACTTATATCTATATTACTACTATTAAACAACTATCTACTTAAATTAATATAACATATTTAATCTATATAATAAAGAAACTAATGCTAAAAAAGAACACCTAAGTTAATATATATACATATATCATTATTATTAAACAACTATTTATATAAAAGACTAAGACAAAAAATAAAAGCTCCTAATCTAATATGTGTATATCTATTACGTTATCAACAATAATTAAGGAAATAATAATGATATAATAATAATAATAATAATAATAATAATAATAATAATAATAATAATAATAATAATAATAATAATAATAATAATAATAATAATAATAAAATAATTAAAATTTCGAAACTACAAAGATACAAACCTAAATTTTAGTTAGTCAACAGTTCAATGGTTATGCAGCGTAGCTTGACTGTGTTTAGCAGTGGGCGTGCATTACGTTAATTATGGATGGGCTCGGCTCGTGATTTGCATCTTGGAGCTGCTCGTGTTGGTTGTTGCAATAGATGGTGAATCACGATAGATGTTATGTATGTTGCGACTGCTAAAGTATAGCCGTGTGCGTTAGATCCTGATTGGTGAAGTTGTATATACGCATTGAAGTGATTGTGTTTGTGTATCACAGCCATGAATGGTGGAGTACGAGTTGTGCTTCTATTTGTGAGATGTAGATGTAAGGATATGAGCTTCAGTGTGCAAATGTGCTTGCGGCATGTCTAGTGTTTGTGATTGGATGGGGAGTTTTGGCAAAGTATAATGTGTGCGGTTGGTCAGTGTACTGTGTCGTTGATTGGACTGGAAGGATGGAACAGCTATTGTTAGTGGAGTTAGCGTACGCTGTGCAAAGTACAGTGGTCAGGGATGTGGCGTGCTTACATGTGAAGTTGGATCGGTTCTCGTGTGGTCTGCAGTGTCAATCTTGATCGGGGTAAAAGTAGCGTTCACTACTATGATCGTAGCTTATTGTTAGCGTGTTTTGCTCATGCACAGGGCTTGGCTTAGTTGTTGCTATCGATGAACATTAGATTAGGTGAGAGAGAATGTGTATTGCAACGTCTAGCAGTAGTGTATAGCAAGCCATATGCGTGTTCAATTGTCATTGCAAACGTGTATGGATTGCATTGCAGTTTGGTCGATGGAGTAGGGCTTAGATGATTAGACGTGGAATAAAGATTGTGGGAATGTGTGTGTAAAAAATTGTTCTTCTTTTGTCGCGCACTTACTATTTATAAAGCCCGAACCAAATCATATCGAATTGAATTTATTATATTGACTTTAATGTGTTTTGATAAAAATTAAATTAGATTTAAATCTTTCATAATGATTCAAATCCAATTATATTTTATTGGATGTGAATCCCGTAAGCTCAACCTACTTTATTGTAAAATAATAATAATAATAATAATAATAATAATAATAATAATAATAATAATAAAATGCACATAAGTGCCTAGCAAGATTCAAACCTGTAACCTTAAGCTAATTCAGTGTTCATGCTCTAATATTTATCCATTAGACTGTTGGCATATACCTTAATATTTAGTATAATTAAATTGTATTTAAATCAAATGACTCTCTAAAATTATTTGAACTAGACCAAAATTAAACTAATTGACTCTAAAATAATTTATTTCCTAAAAATCTAAAAATTTTATAATTTTTTTATTTTCATCATTTTTTCAATTTTTATTATTTATTTATTTATTTTATATTTTTCTTATTTTTGAGTTAGAACCCTATTGTAATTAAAAAAAAAAAACTATAACTATAACTACTAGGGTAAAAATTAAGTATCTACAATTAACCCTACCAAGAACCACACTGAATTAGGGTAATTATGAGGTTAGTGTCATTAATTTGAAGAAAATGAGTAGACTAACTTGTGCTTGCCTCAGTTTTGCCAATTCATGAGTAAATATTGCCATAAATGATTCAATTTCTTTAAAATAAAAAAGAGTTTCAAACCGTACACTTCATTCGAACCTATACACTCATTTAAACAATTCAAGACCATTGATTTTTCTCAAACACTCCCCCAAAGCCATATTTGATTTTGTTGGGCTTATACACTTTGAGCTCATGGTTTTAGGGCTTATTGATTTCTTCAAATAGAAACTCAAACTGTGATCACCTTAGCCAAAAAAAAAAAAAAGAGAACAAAAGAAAAAAAAAAAGAAGAAGAAGAAAATATTAGGAAGGTGATCACCTTTAAAGATGAGTCAAATTGCCAATAAGCCTAAAATTTGAACTTGTGATGGTATCTAAAAGGCTAAACATTTTAAATTCCCAAACCTAAAAGGCAAAACCCTCATTTTATGATCTTACCTACTATACTACCCTAAAAGAAGCTCTTTTGATTAAAAGAATGGACTTATCTTCAGCAAAATTTTCTCATGAAACTTATGTAAGCCCTTGTTTAGTTTCTTTTAGGTTCTTGAGTTGTAAACCTAGGACGGATTGTCTATGATTTCCTCAAAATTGGCCATGTACATTAATATCCATTTGTTTAAACTATTAATCAAAAGCCCTACATTGTAGACTCAGAAAAGAGTTGATTGATTGACCAAAGTGTACCATTTACAAGATAGGCTACAATTTTGAAATTGATACTGAAAGTGAAAACAAACCTATGAGAGTACAAGGAAATTTACTTATACTGAACATTTTAAGTAATGATATTTATCCCCTTAGTGGGAAATTAAAGAAAAGTGTTCTCATAAACATAAATGGTTATTTATCTTAAGCTTGAAATTAGTACTTTGAGGGATTGCAAGAACATGAATTTCTTACTTATTACTCTAAGAAACAAGACTGAAAGAATGAGTGATCAACAGGCAAGGGGCAACCTAACCCCTTATTTGTGATCTTTAGAGTCTTCAAGAATTTCTTACTTGTTAGCAACACGATTTTCCATAAAAGAGTGTTTTTTTTTTAATTTCTTGAAAGAAAAAAGAGAAAAAAAGGAAAAAGTTTTCAAAAGAGAAACGGAACCTTTTAAAGAAAATTGTCAAGAGAGGTTTCTTAAAAAAAAAAAAGTTAAAATGTTAAAAGAATTATCAAAATCCCTCAAACTTAAGTCTCATATCATTTTGTTAAAGCTCATCAAATTTCTTGAAATTCATGGATTGCTTGCCATCCATTACTTAGTTGGGTCACTTGCTCATAGGAGCACCGTCTAGTCCTATTTAAGATCACTTGCTCAAAGGAACACTGTACTATCTTTTGTTGGATTGCTTACTCAATGGAGTGTCATCTAGTTCTTTTTAAGATCGCTTGCTCAAATGGACGTTGTCCTATTTCTTAATTGGATCGCCTACTTATGAGAATGCTACGCTATGTAATCTTTGCTAGGAATGCTTGCTCAAAAGAGCGTTGTCCTATTTCTTTCTAGGATTGCTTGCTCAAGGGAATGCTGCCCTATTCCTTTCTAGGATTGCTTGCTCAAGGGAATATTGCCCTATTCCTTTTTAGGATCGTTTACTCATAAGAGCATTGTCATATTCCTTTCTAGGATTTCTTGTTCATGAGAACATTGTCTAATCTAGTCTTTTGCTAGGATCTCTTGCTCATAAGAACGCTGTCCTATTTCTTTCTATGATTACTTGCTTATGGGAGCGTTGTCCTATTTATTTCTTTCTAGGATCGTTTGTATAAAGAAGCGCTATCCTAATCCTTTCTAAGATCGTTTGCTTAAAGGAGTACTACCCTATTCCTTTTTGGATCACTGGCTCAAAGGAGCGTCATCCAATCATTTAAAAGATCACCTGCTCATGAGAGCACTATCTCATATTGTCTTTAATAAAATGTCATCCTATCTTGTCTTCAAAAGATTTATCCTTTCAAGCAACTGATCTTAAAAAGGATCTATCCTCTTAAGGATACCTAACCTTTTAACTTGAGACCTAATTTGTTTGATAATTAAGATCTTTACGCTGCCAATTAAAGCAAGGATTAGGCAAAAATGAGTATGATTTTTTTTTTTAGCAAAATTTTTATAAACTTCACTACAAAGAGAGATATTTATAGATACCTCATTTTTGCCATTTTATTTTAGTATTTTTATTGAGCTAAGGTTAAAAATAAATAATAATAATAACAACAACAACAACAACAACATAAATGAAAATTGAAAAAATAATAAAAATAAAAGTGTCAAGTGATATCGAGTCAAGTTGAGTTAAAACGAATCATTTAGAGTTAGATTGGATAATGGTGTGTATTCAATTTAAATGAATTCTATGTCGTCAAAGGATCAGATTTTATTGAAATATTTTTTTATTTCAATTTGATATAAAGTGGATTTTTATCTCACTTATATTGAGCTAAAATAGATTTTGGATTTATTAAGTGGGTTTTTGAGTTAAATCAAGTTGGACTGAGTTGGGCCTGAAAAATAGAAAGACTGAATCGAGATAAGGTTTCAAGAAACTAGGTCGAATCTTCAAATAATCTAAATTGTATCTTCTGTATCTGAGATTCCTTATCGTATCTTTCGTATTTAGGGTTTGGTGAGATCAAATCTATATCCAAAAAAGATATAAAAGATTCGATCGAGTGAATTTTAAATAGGAATTTAGCAGTAAAGTTAGAAACGTTTCATTACCCCCAACACACCAACGCATATTCATGATACAACCCACAGCTATATACATGCCTTTCTCACGCTATAATCCATACGCTACTGTCCACCATCTACACTCCACTCCACAACACATGTACTTACCACCTTACACTTGCCAAATACAAACTCTGCCTCATTACAATTAGCAGCACAGATACGACACCACATTAACACTCTTTTACTGATCAAGCTACAACAATACCCACATACACGATCACTCACTTGCCTAATATACACAATAGTTGATGTACACGTCATTGATTGCACACATGGCCTGCACTCACTTAACTTGTATACTAGACCCATTGATTCCATGCCTCATACACAATCACGAACCAAACAGTGTCCTTTGCGACATATTCGCACACCGAATACTACTGCACGTTGTCCACACACGCTGTATTGTTATCCAACTCATATGTTATGGACATCAAGCAACATACTAGTCGTATAAACACACGCTAAGCCAAACACATTTGCGCCTTGTACTAACGCACACCAAACACATCCACGACACGTTGATCAACAACACACGAGCACTTGCAACCACACATTGTCCACTATCTAAGCACGATCAATTACGGGATAATTTACGGTGCACGTCTACAATCACGATTAGTTCACAACTTAAACACGCCAATCATACGCGATTCAACCTGTTTAGGTAATATAAAATTATTTTCTTAATTAATTATTTATTTATTTTTAGTTAATCAATTTATTTACTAATTTGTTTCCTTTAGTATAGGTTTTTTTATTATATGTTTTCCAATAATCGTGATATTGTTTGCTATTTTTTTTAGATAATTTGAATTTTTTTTATTAATTTAGTTAGGTTGCATTTTATTAAAAATTGCTTATTTGTTCTCCGAGATCCATATCTTTGGAAAAAATACATATTTTAGCGTATCTTACATGTGGGATTTAGGAAAGATATTTTTTTGACATGTAGTGATCTAAAAAAAATTAAAAATAAATCTTAACCGAAGTTTCAAAAAGAGCTAGTTAGGTTTTTTTTTTTAAATAGATTTGCAAAATTAGATTTTTTAGGGTTTTTTTACTAGTAAATTGTTAAATAAACGTAAATCTAACTCGATTTTTAAATTTAAAAAGAATTTATCCATTAAATCTTTTGTAAAAAAACAACGTTGATTTGATCTCAACTAGTGGATACGTAAACACCTTCGGCGCAACTATATGAAAAATAAAAAAAATTCCTTTTTCTTGAAAAATTCATAATAAAAAAATAATAAAATATTCATTTTAGTTCTATTTTGTATATCTATATATATCTTAGTATTTTTAGAAAAAATATTATAAAAATAAAGCTTATTATTATTTTTTTAAATTTTTTACATGGTATCTTAGTTTTAATAAGTTAGCTCATAAACTCGGTCTTTTTGGTTAATTTTATAAAATTATTTTTATAAGAAAATACGCAGATTAGTTCATTTTTTTTACTAGTTTAATTGGTTGGCAACTCTATTTTTTTTTAAATAATATTTTTTCAAAACGTTTTAAAGAAAAATATTTCCTTAATTTAATATTGAGTAATTTATATTAAGTGGGCTGAGCTTAATATAAGTTAAATTAAGAAAAACCAAAATAGTGCTTGACATCTATTAAGTCATGCATGCAATTGTGGCTATCTATCGCTTTATGCTCAATCATTTGATGAAAACCGTCGCTAATTATCCGAGTCATAAAACATTGGGGGTATTGCACTTATATGAATCCCCATGACAGTCAGTATGCTTCCCTACATTTGAAACCTATAAATACCCTTTAGGTCATCTAAGTAAATACTTTACAAGACTTCATCATTTCTTCCTTTTGCAATTACTAACATTCTCCTTCTTTTCAACTTTCTTCGATAACCAATCTACTAACTTTCTTCATTTTCTTCTTTAATCATAACGATAAATGAGGTCTAACTTTAGTGAGTCGCATTCAGGTTCATCACAATGTAAATTAACACCTTTGAACTCAAAAACTGCTAAGAGTGATACCCCTCCCGTGATGGCGGATGAGAAGGTTTTGCCTACGCTGGTAGAATTAGATGAGGAGTCAAGAAGGGCATTAGAGGAGTTAAATAGGACGAAACTTATTAGGGTCAGTCCACGTGATGTCTACCCTTCTGAAGCATTGCTAGATGCTGTTGATTCGTTTAATAAGACTAAGAATGACAAGGGCTCAAGCGGTAGAGTAAGCAAGAGCAAGCCGTTTGCTGTAAATTATGTTTTAAGTAATTTTATGGTGGGAGATTTTCTTGGCCTTGTAGTGTAGTTACCAAGTCTAGATGAGAGAGTGCCACTACTATTGATGAGGCATTTGTAGTCCATAAGAAGTGTCTGGAGTTTGGGATGCGTCTCCCTTTCACTAAGTTTGAGAGGGAGCTTTTCGATTACCATTGGTGTTACGTTACTCAAATTCCTACCAATGGGTAGCGGATATTAAAGGCGTTCTAGGCCCTTAGCAAGCATTTTGTAGTACGGCTTATGTCTAAGCTGTTTAGTTATTTTTATTCATGGAAGATCTAGAACGGGTGGTTATACCTCCAAAATCGCCTAAGGAAAAATTTTTTGGGGGCCTAGACTCATCCATAAAGAACTACTAAGATGAGATTCTCATGATGGAGCTACCTGGGCAAGCTAATTTCTGGACTAGTTGGACCAAGTTGGTTCGAATTGGTGCTCTGAAGAAGCTTAGCTTGAATGACTCCAAGGCTATACGATAGATTAATGTCTTCATGACTTTGAGGCACAGTCAATTAATAAAATGCTGAGGAGACTGTACGAAAATGCTTTTCTAAGTTGATCATTGAGCTCTTCTTGGGCATAGAGACGGCTATGATGAAGAAATGGCTAGGAGGTACAAGTCCAACCTCGATGTAAATTGACTCCTTCATCATGCCAACGTTACCTCATAGGAAGCTATCCTTCGTTCGTCGACATCTAAGGAATGTGAAGTTCTCCTTGCCTATGTTAATCACAGTAGAGTTTGTAAGTGCTTGTATCTACTTGTGTTTTATTGACATTATTCCTTTCCTTCTGTAGGTAAGAAGCTGGTAAGGTTTGGGGAGTTGCCTTAATGTGTACCGTAACCAAGAATAGACAAGATCAGTTGTTAAATGGATCTAAGTTTGTCAAAAGCTTAAAAAGGGTGATGGGGAATGCGCAAAAGAATGAAAAAGTGAATGAAAAGTAAGCAAAACCTACAAATAACTCTAAAAGATATGACGCATTAATGGAACTTTGAAGGACTTACGGTACAACTTGATATGATTCACGAATTGGTCCAGTGAGGTTACTCGTCATCTAACCTTGCTTAAGGGTTAGGATAAGAGTAAAATGAAAATAAAAAATCAGTGTTTATGAAAGGAAGAGTATTCAATGAATTGATAGTAATTGCCATTTTCGGCTACATGTATAAGGGATATTCATACCGAGAATTTAGGGAAACTTACTTAAAAAGGAAAAGATAAAAAGAGTATTGCCCGAAAGTAGTAATATACAAAAATATAAAAGGGTAAAAATGAATATTCAAGAAAAATAATGATTAGTATAGCAGATTCTATACGTGGTCCTGTACACATGATAGAGATGCATTAGCGATGCCGTTGGAGGGTGCGAATAAAAGAGTACGAGTAGATTAGTTATCCAAGTAGGGGTAACTGAGAATTAGTCTAGGGCAGCTCTCTTGATCTCTTGACAAAAGTGATGCTGAGCAATTGGTCGGTTAGGAAATTGCTGAGCAGACACGTGAGGTTTAGCTGCTGTCTTGGCATTCTTTAAGTTAGCACACAACTCTCGAGAGGTGGGTGGCCATACAACTCGGCATATAAAGTTGATTGGTTGCAAGTTGCAACTCGGCCTCAACATGAGATAGTTGAAGCAGGACGATTCACCTCGCTAGTTCGTTTAGTCTTCAGGCTTGAGTTTACGTTAAATGCTTAGCAGCTTGAATCCTATCATTCACTCTAAGTTTATTTAAATTTGGGTTCAAATTGAATAGCTCTCCATCAGGGTGATATGGATTGAAGTCGGCAATGTTGAAGGTGTCAAAACCCCCATAGTCTTCGAACAACTCTAATCTGTAGGCATTATTATTAATCTTTTAGAGGATTCCGAAAGGTCCATTAGCTTTTGCAAATAGCCCTTTCCTCCTCTTACTAGGAAACTTTTCCTTGCAAAGGTGCAGCTATACTAAGTCTCCTGGCTAGAATTGTTTAGCTATCCTATCTTTGGCCTTCTCTCACATTCTTTTGGCGGCTTAGTTGATCTATCGAGTGACTTTGCTATAAATGTGTTGAAGGGACTGTATAGGCTCTTGCATCAGGGTCTTCTCACTCAATTACAGGGATAGGGGTGTGGTTGAGGGGTAACTCAGGATTAAAACCATAGACAACTTTGAAGGGGGTCTACTTAATGGTGACATGTACGGTTCGATTGTAAGCGAATCAAGCAAGCATCCCAATCAGCCAAGTTCTTACCCATTGTAACTTAGAGAAGGGATCCCAAAGTACAATTGACTACCTCTATTTGGTTATCCATTTCGTGGTGACAGGAAGAATAGTAATTTGGTCCCCATTCGTCATCATAACGTTATGTAGAAATGGCTTAAGAACTTCAAGTCTCCATCTAATACTGCGCTTCTTGGCACACCGTGTAGACGAATAATTTCCTACAAGAAAAGAGAAATAATAGCTAAAGCATCCTTAATTTTAGAGCAGGGTACAAAGTGTGACATCCTATTGAACTTATCTATGGCAACCATTACAAAATCTTTGCATCGGGTAGTTCATGATAATCTGAGAACAAAGTCTATAGTAATCTGAGAACAAAGTCTATAGTAATCTAAGAACAAAGTCCATGCTCAACTCAATTCATGATCTTGTCAAAATAGGCAAAGATATTCCTTTCCCTTGCTCGACTTAACATTTAGCTCTCTTACATACAGTACAGCCTTCTACGACTTGGTGAACATCATACGTCATTCTCGGCTAGAAGAAACGACTATTTAACAGTTCATAGGTCCTTCTCTCCCCAAAATGCCCGGAGAGTCCTCCACTCTATGGGCTTCCTTGATAAGCAACTCTTGTAGTGGATAGATCAACATGTGCAATTTCCCTCATTGGAACAAGTATTCATCCTCCATTTAATACCCATCCACTATTCTTCCGTCGACACAATGAGCAAGTATGGGTCCAAAGAATAGATACCCAGCGTATTATTCCTTAATGCTTACAAACCTAAACAATCTCGTCTGCTGTTCAGTAAGGAGCGCATGTCTTCTCAAATGAGCATCTATAACTACATTACTTTTTTTCTTGTTTCTATTTCATTACGAAATTAAATCCTTCAAGGAATTTAAACCATCTTACCTGTCGCTTTAACAATTTTGTTTGACTTCAAAGGTACCTCAAGGACTTATGGTCAGTATAAATCACAAATTCTCTCGGCAGTAGATAGTGCTACCATACTTACAGTGCTCGAATCAGTGCCAAGAGTTCTTTGACATACATAAAATAGTTTAGCTGAAGTCCTTTAAGCTTCTCATTGTGGTAAGTAATTGGTCGACCTTCTTGCATTAGGACAATGCCTATTCCAATGCTTAACGAGTTACATTCTAGCTCAAATACTTTGTCAAAGTTAGGCAAAGATAGCATAAGTGCGAAGGTCAATCTTTCTTTGACCTCTGTAAAGCTTCTCTCCGCCTTTTCTTTCCATCGGAAGTCAATGTTCTTCTTTGTTAGCTCATTAAGTGGTGTAGCGAGGGTGCTGAAATTCCTGATGAATCTTCTATAAAAGGAATGGACTCACCTTAGTACAAGTACTAGGAGTCGGCTACTCAACAATTGCTTGGATCTTCTTGTGGTCTACTTGTAAGCCTCTCCCACTTACTAGATAGCCTAAGAATACTACTTCTTCTTAGCAAAAACAACACTTCTTAAGGTTGCCAAATAATCTCTTGACATGAAGAACATTCAACAGAGTATAGAGGTGTTCACAATGACTCGACATGTTGACGTTGTACACTAGGATGTCATCAAAGTACATTATGACACACTTCCCAATCAGATTTCTTAGCACGTGGTTCATCAATGACATGAAAATGCTTGGGGGATTTGATAAGCCAAATGGCATGATCATCCGCTCATAGAGTCCATACCAAGTTTTGAACTTAATGTTCCACTTATCTCCTAACCTTAAGCAAGTTTGATGGTAGCCAGACTTTAGATCAATCTTACTGAAGATCTTAGCCCTACTCAATTCATCTAGCATGTCTTCCAACTTAGGAATAGGATACCTATATTTGATCGTTATCTTGTTTACTGCTTGGTTGTCAATACACATCTACCATGATAGGAATCGCCAAGGCTGACCTTCCAAAAGCTGAAGCCTTGTTCTAACCCGAGGTTGAATTGTTTAAGGCTGAGGTTGAATAACTTTTGTCGAGGCTGAGCTAATAATAGAAGATTGAGGGGAGGAAAAGGGTCCACTCGGCATCAAGTCTATTATCTGCCGAGAAGACGAGAGACCACACCTCGAGTAGTTAAGACCAAAGAAATACTCGATACAACATAGAGAGACTAATGTCTACTAACTTTAGTACTCGGCAATTATGGGCCGACCTTTTGATTTCTCGTCTAAGCAATGTGAGATTGCAGAGACTTTCCTCAGATTTGGACATCCAATTGCCGACCCCCCTAGTTTAGATCCTGCTCATTCCAGGACTTACTAAGTAACTACATGCCGACTTCTATTAAACATAGAGTTTTGTATTCTTGTACATGTTTTTCTTTATTTTATTTATGGGCTTGATTCTTTAGGGTTTAAGGCCTTATACATTAATTACAGTTTTGTCACTAAGGTTTAGGACTTATTATAAATAGCAACATTTGCAATAACATAAGACAAAGATATACAAACGAAGACAATCATTTTTTTTTTCACAGTGAAACTTTCCTCTTTTGAGCAAAGTCACACTTGAGCCCTTAGAGCTTGTTTTGCCAAATTATTGAGTGTTAAACAAACTCTTTAATCTTTCCCGTGTTCTTATTGATCTTGTTCTCAAGATTGTGGTGAACACTTCATTTAAGTGAGTTAGTGAGTCACATCTAACCTCTCATTTGAAACCTTGAGCAACATTGAGTATTTGTGAGTTATATCGAACCTTATTTTGAGCTTACCTCTCAATTGTGTTTATGTCTTGGTGTGTGATATCCCTCTACATTCACACTCAAAACCCCTATTTTAACCCCTCCCACCCCCTTCTATTTTCCGTTCTCACTCGAACCTAAATTCCATCATCTTCCTTCCAAGTTCCGTTGCCTACGATACACATCATGCCAAGTACCATCCTTTTTTAGCACTAAAAGCATCAAAACAACGCAAGGGCTGAGGCTTTCCTTAACATAACTCCTCTCCAATAGTTCATTGACTTGTCATTGGAGCTCAGAAGCCTATTCGAGACTCATCTTATAAGTTGGCTTATTCAATAGGGTGACATTAGGTATTAAGTCAATGCGGTGTTCAATGCCTTGGATTGGGAGCAACCTTTCGGGTAACTGTTTTAGAAAGAGATTAGCATATTCTTTCAGCAACGTTCTCACTTTCAAGGGTAGTTCAACTCGCTCCTTAAATTCTAATAGACGTCTGACCAACATGAGGGTTAGCTCGTCGGCATTAATGGTCTTTCAGAGCTCAACTCTACCTATCATTAGAGTCTTCTTCGATCTGTGAGCAAGTTTACCCTACAGTTTGTTAACTTCACTCAGCGGAATGGGTTTAGTGTGATATTCTAGTCTTCCTTCTCCAACACATACGTATTCTTGTATCTGTCATAAACAACTCTTCTGTCGATCAGCTATGGTTGGCTAAGCAACACGTATAAGGTACTCATACGTAGTACAACATAGAAAATCTCGTCAGAGTAATTTCTAATTATGATTGACAATAGTATTTGTCGAGTGACATGTAATACTCTCTTCTCAATCAGCTAATGCAACTTGTACGGCCTCATGTGTGCAATAGTTAGAAACTTTAACCTTGTGATCAGATGGGTTGATGCCACATTGGTGCTACTTCCACTATCAACAATTAGTGCTCTCACTTGATCATTCACCTTACAGGTGATATGAAACAAGTTCTCCCTTTACTCCTCCTTGCATAAAGCACTGAGTAGCCATATGTTCAAACCTTTGGCACTTAAAGCACTTGATCTAGTTTGTCTTCCCATCAAATCCTTACCCTTTCTCATAAGTTCGAGTCAATATGTTACTATCAGGTCATCCCTTTTTCTTTGCCTAGACATCCACCTTTCGAATTGACTTGATACTTAACTGAGCTCGGTAACTTCCTTATCCTGGTCGGCTAATTGGCAATTTAGTCAGTACTCGGCTTCTTTTCTGCCTCTTGACTTATTGAGTTATTCGAATGGCTTTATCCATTATGGTGAATTGTTGGAGTTCCACAACGTCTCAAATGTCACCTCTCAATCCAGTAAGGAACTTAGAGATCGTTCGTGCTAGTGATTCCTCTACTTCACAACGAATCATAAGCATTTGAAATTCTTTAACATACTCGTCAACAGATCGGTCTCCTTGTCTCAGCTCTTGAAGCTGAGTAAAAGTATCTTGTAAATAAGTATTTGGCATAAATCTATTTGTAAGTATTCTCTTCATCTCAAGCCAAGTATTAATCTCTCTATTTCTTTCTCGTCTCTTCATAGCCTAGAAATTCTTCTACCACATGGCGGCATATCCAGAGAACTCAACAACAAAAGTTCTCACTTTCTCGTAATCCTCATATTAGTATAGTCAAACATACTCTCCATCTTCTCTTCCCACTTTAAATATTTATCCGTACTTTCAAACCCTTTGAAGCTTCACATGGTCAGAGGCTCTAGGTGTTCGAACTCGCTTTTCTTCTTCATAATACTCTCCTTCATCCTCTTATCCTAGATCTCCCAAGTTAATCCTTCTCCTTACTCGTTCGCTTACTCCTTCACCTTGAACTTGTCGAGCTAGGTTCTAACCTCTTGCAGGTCAGGCACCTTATAGGGTGTTATATATGGCTTCGGTAGGTCGGTAAGCCAACGCATGAACAACTCGGGTTAAATCCACTAAGAGGTTAACCATCTCATCAAGTCTCTCGTCAGTCCTCCTAGGGGTACCCTGAAACTATTGACCGTAGTGGACAACTCTACCGTTGTCATCTCTAATACGAATGTTAACACTTAGTTCTGTCATTTTCTCTAATAGATTTTAGTTTTCAAACTCTTCGATTATGTATTTCAGCAAATACTTTCGCAAACCAGAAATTTAACAGCCAGCAAATACAACAGTTAAATGAACATAGTAACTTATATTTCATATAAGCAAAACAGAGTATAGAAAGAATTTAAAAAAAAAATCTACTACAACTCAAGCGAAACCTCCGCTTTGATACCAAAATGATGTGTGCCGTGGCCAAGAACAAATAAGGCCGATCGCTGAATGGGTTAAAGCTCGCTAAAAGCTTGAAAAGGGTGATGGGGAATGCATGAAAGAATAAAAAAGTGAATGAAAAGTAAGTAAAACCCAAGAACAGCTTCAAAGAATATAACGTATCAATGAAACTTCTGAGGACTCACAGCATAACTCAATATGATATACAAATTGGTCCGGTGAGGTTATTCACCACCTATCTTTGCTTAAGGGTTAGGATAAAAGTGTAATAAAAGTAAACAATCAGTGTTTATGAGAGGATGAATATTTAGTGTATGGATGGTAATCTACCATTTTGGCTACATGTACAAGGGACTTTAATACTTGAGAATTTAGGGCAACTTATCTAAAAGATAAAAGACAAAAAAGATATTGCCCCAAAGAAGTAATGTATAAGAATACAAAGAGTAAAAATGAATATATAAGAAAAACAATGATTTGTGTATCAAATTCTACACGTGGTCCTATACACATAGCAGAGATGCATTAGCGATGCCGTTAGAGATGTGGATAAAAGAGTACGAGCAGATTAGTTTTCTGAGCAGGGGTGATTAAGGATCAGTCCAAGTTAGCTCTCTTTGTCTCTTAATAAGAGTGATGCCGAGCAATTGGTCAGTTGGGAAATGGCTAAGTAGACGTACAGGGTTTAACTATTGTCTCAACATTCTTTAAGTCGACATATAACTTTCGAGAGGTGGGTGGCCATATGACTTGGCATACAGAATTGATTGGCTGCAAAGAGAAACTCGACCTTAATATGAGAGAACTGGAGTAGAAAGATTTGCCTCACCAATCTCTCTAATCTTCAGGCTTGGGTATAAGTTAAAGGCACAATAGCCTAATTCCTATCATGCCCCAACCTAGCGGATTGGGGCTTCTAAGGTGATAGGAGTCCAAAACAAAGCTTGAGAAGAAAGTTGCTTACCCTAAGGGTAGGGCCATTAAGCCAAAGTTAAGGGTAGTAGAGACTAACATGATGGAGCCACCTATTTTGCCTCAAAGGGTCCCAGTTAGTACCCCTTCCTTAGAGATGGTAGCCTTTAAGCCTGAGGCTACAGTGGCTCCTATATCCAAGCCTGTCTTATTTCCGAACTCGTTGCTTCTTTAAGAGGGGAGGGGGGAGGGGAGGCGTGTGGACAAGAGCTCGCAGCAGTCGAGTAGGATGTCATGGTGCTCTCTTCTCCTTTTAAGAGCAAAGGGAAGATTCATGAAGCTAGCACGAGGGCTGAGCTGGTGCATCAAAAGAGGAAGACCTCTGAAGTGGGTAAAGCGAGTGTCAGATCCAAAGAAGGAAAGGATGAAGGAGCTACTTAGCTGATCCAACGTTTGTGAGTTCCCCTCTGGTCACCTGACCTTTGCTTCAATGAAATGGGGGAGAATCATTAGGAGGTGATGAACAAGTACCAAAAGATAGGGACAATTCCTGACTCGTTTAAGACTATCTTATACAAGTCCAAGAACAATCACCTGTTCATGGGGGCTACCGAGTTTTCCACTAGGAAAGTTAAAGGGAAACTTCTCAAGCCAAAGTAGGACATCCAAGCCAGTGATGTGACACTACACCACCGATGCTCAGCTTGCATGCCTTGATGGGGTCTTACACCCTTGCTAATTAACCTTCCTAGAGAAGATGGTGAAGATCTAAGCCGACTTGCCCTTTGATCTAGAAGGCCACGTTAGCTCATTGGCTTGCCAAGTGATTCTTCATTCCTCTAAGATGCTTTATTTTGTAGCATACTTTAAACTTTTCTTTTAACTATTCGTGGTTTGCTTGATGTGTTGTAGTATTATAGTTAAGTGATGCTTTGGGTCGAGCATTACGACTAAGTTTTGAGAAGGTTAAAGCTTCTAGGAAGTAAGCTGTCTAATGCACATCAAGATTATAAGGAGGTAGAGTCCTTATCTAAGCATTAGTATAAGAAATTCTGTAAAACTTATCGATTTCTTCATCGTTCTATTGTGCAAAGAGCGAAGCTGGAGGCTAAGCTCACAAAGGAGAGGCAAGGGTAAAAGGAGGCTAAGGGGGCTATTAAGGAGATTGCTTAGTTCAAGAAGCAACTAGAGGAAGAGCAAAATTCTATAACTGAGCTCTTTAAGATGTTAGAGGAGGAAAATAAGGCTAAGATAAAGCTTAACCAATGCAACCGAAAGCTAATTGCATCGGTCTCAAGGATTTAGCTTGACCTAGTGATGAAAGTGGATGAGTACTCCAATACTAAGAAATACTTGCTGAAGCTGACTAGATGATAGGAATCAACTTCTCGCATCAATCATGCGTAGCCAAGCTAGAAGACTCCAAAGACTTACGTAGAGAACATTAGCTCAAAGCCCTATCCAAGACAATAATTTTTATCTCAACCTCCATGTTTCACTCTACTGCCGACTTGAATATGGAGCTTTCACGTATGCTAGCATAATTCCTGAAGTTACCGAGTAAATGTACTAAACTGCCAAGCATACAGGCTAACCTACTAAGGAATCATGCCATGATATAGATAAAATCCGAGTGTACTAGCCTCAAACAACTATTCGAGCCAACTACCAACACTCTATCCTAGTCCAAGTCAAATACTCTTTAGTTACTGATTGAATGAGCTTTGACCTAATATAGATCGGGTCAACTTTGACTACAGACTCTTTTCTTCATTTTGTTCAAATTGTACTGTATTTTAGAACGCCAACCACCATACGACATGTATTTTCTAACATAACATTCTAGAAGGATTCCTTACTTTCCATATTGAACATTCTTTGTTTTTGTTACTCTTTTTAGTATATTTCATGTATTCTAATTGTAAAATACCCTTTTGTCTTTTCATACATGATTGTGTTGTATGCAAACATAGTTAAATTACTCTCATTATCAAATCATTACACGTTTCCCTTTTGAGTAACGTTAGTGTTCTCATTATCCTTTTTAGCTCTTAACTATTTCCTTTAGTAAGAAGTAGTGAGGAGTGACCTTATAGTTTGGATCGGTGAGTTATATCCAGCGGATTGTAGGCTAAGCAGGATTGATTGATTATCATATCAAATTGATAGTTACTTAGACTTTGCTTGTCTTCTTTTATCCTCTTTTGGTTCTCTTTATTGTAGTGTTTTTCCGCCTTAGAGATGCATCACTAGTCAAAAGGTAGAGTTAGAAGGGAATATCCAAGATCTTCAAGGGAGGCTAATGAGATGAAGGAACTGGATGCTAGTAATGCGTCTCTAGGGTCGGAAACACAGAGAAGCATCACAACGAAGATAATTGAAAGAGGATAAAAGAAGATTAGCAAAGTCTAGGTAGCTACCAATTGGATATAACAAACCAATCTATCTGACTCGGCCTACAATTCGCTGGATATAACTTACTAATCTAAACTATAAGATCACTTGCCACTACTCCTAGCTAAAGGGAATAGATAAGAGCTAAAAAGGATAATAAGATTACTAAAGTTGCTCAAAATGGAAACTTCTAATGATTTGATAATGAAAGTGATTCGATTGTGTCTGCCTATGATAAATGGGGTTTGTATATTAGCCTAATTAGGGTTACAAGCACGTATGAAAAGATTAAAGGGTAATTTATAATTAAAATACATGAAATATACTAAAAAGGATAAAGGAGACAAAGAATATTTGGTATGGAAAAGTAAGGAATCCTTTTGGAATGTTATGCCAGAAGACTTGTGTCGCATAGTTGCTGGCATTTTGAAATATAGTACAATCCAAAAAAAATGAAGAAAAGAATCCTTTGTAATAGCCTACCTAATCTAGATCAGGTTAGAGCTCTTTTAATTAGTCACTAGAGAACATTCAACTTGGATTGAGATCGAATGTTGGTAATTGGCTCGAATAGTCGTTTGAGGCTAGTACACTCGGATGTTGTCTGTATCATGGCATGGTTGCTCAATAGGTTGACTTGTATGCTTAGTAAGTTGGCATGTTTGCTTGGTAGCTTCAAAACTATGCTAGCACACATAAGAGCTTAGTATTTAAGTTGGCAGTAGAGTAAAGCATGGAGGTCAGGATAGAAATCCTTATCTTGGATGAAGCTTCGAGATAATATTGTCCGCGTGAGTCTTTGGAGTCCTTTAACTCAGTTGCATGTGATTGGTCTAGGAAGTTAATTCTTATCAACTAGTCTTAAAAGTAAGGACATCCTCCATTCTGTGACTGAGTAAAAGGCAATGGATAGATTCCTTACAATGAAGCGATAAATTGATGAGTCCAAGGGTATTTCATAAAGTTAGGTCGGGAGCTCTTAAAAGATGGTGCTTTAACATCATCTCAACCTAGGCTTGAGCTTCCTAAACTTCCCAAATAATGCCACTCATAGGGAGGAACAGGGAGCTAAGTCGAAGGAGAAGACAGTTGCTCCTGCTGTTAAGGCCATCTAGGACACTCCTACATCTTCTTCAACCTTAACAGCTCTACGAAAGGTTACCCTCGAAGGTGCTAGGGGAAGGATCAAGTTTAACGTAGCCCTCTTGCAAGCCAAAGTGAAGAGGCTCCTCCTCCTCCTCCCTCCTCAGCTCAGGATCCTCCAACTCCCTTAGATCAGCCCTCTGAACGGATTGGTGCTTTAGATTTCTCTGAACTTTTGGAGTTGGCTAATCTAAAGTGATAAGCCAGTATTTTCTTCTTTCCTTTTTAGTTTTCGTTTTACTTGTTCCGTCTTTGCAATTGTAAAGGATCCTTTGTACAAATTAGGTTGGTATGCCGGTCTTTATGCTTGTAAATGTTTTAGACTTCTGTAATGAAAGATTTTGTTTTGTAGTTACTTCATACTTTGTTTCTACTTTTAAGTTTCTAATTTTTCGATATGTAGTTGAAGAGTTAATGTTACTTATTCTTCTTGCAAGATGGTTTAGTTTTCCATTGCTAAGGTTACTTTACTTGGGAAAGAGTTAGGGTTGTTCTTTTGGGGGACTATTCGATTATTAGTAACTTAGGTCAGTTTACTCAAGGAAGAGCTAGGGTTTATTCTTTTAGAGGATCGTTCAATTGTTAGTACCTTAGGTTGGTTTAAGGGCCAAGCTAGTGGTGTTCCAGCAGGTGCTGTAAGAGTTCTTTAGTCATATAAGGGATATTTCCTGTTGCCAATGTTACCTAATAAGAGGTTAAATCAGTGGTGTTTCATTCTGTTTATGCTTAAAGAGATGCGTAGGTTAAGAGCCCATTTGAAGACTGTTGTAGTTCGTAGGTCCGTTCACCCAAAATGGGCTAGGATGAATTAAGAGCAAAACCAGAATCAAAGAAGACACATAACAAGTTTAAGGAATATAATTTTGTTAATAATTCATGAAAAGTACAAATTACATTATTCTAATTGAAATAAAGGTGTAGGTTGTCAGCATTCTACGTGCACGAGATAAGCTTTCCATCCAACCTTTTTAGCTTATATGCCCCTAGATTCTCTCTGACTTTAACTGGTTCTTCCCAATTATGGGCCAACTTCCCATATCCCTTATGTGAGCCAGTAGTTTCGAGTTCTCGACATGTTAGGTCTCTAATCTTGAATTATTTATATTGAACCTTCTTGTTGTAATATCTAGCCACTTTGTGCTAATAGGCAGCTACTCAAGTTACACCAAGATCTCAGATCTCTTCTATCGTGGCCATGTTAGCCTATAAGAGGGATTCGTTCAGAAAGGCATTAAATGACCGTATCCTAATGTTGGGAAGCTCCAGTTCCATGAGGAGGAATGCTTTTGAGTTGAAGGTCAAATGAAATGGTGTTTCACTTGTAGATGTGTGATGAGTAATCCTATATCCCTACAGGTTGTTTGGCAATTCATTTACCCATTTGATGTTGTCAAGGATGGTCCTATTGGTCATCTCAACTTAACCGTCAGACTTAATATGTGCGATCGAGGTGAAGTAAAGCATGATATGGTGTTTAGTGCAAAACTCCCTATACTTAAGGTTCTCGAACTACTACCCATTGTTTATGATGAGGAAGTGTGGTACCTCAAACTTAGAGAGGATGTTGTTGCGAACAAAGAATTCCATACTCCTCTCTATTATCTTGGTGAAGACCTAAGCTTTGACACACTTAGTGAAGTAATCAATAGCTACTATGATAAACTACTGTCCTCCAGAGGCCTTTAGGAAGGCACGTAGAATGTCGATGCCTTATTTGGTAAAGAGATATAGGCTCATTAGGATTGAAGATTAGAGTTGGGGGCGTATATGAATGGAGTATGCTTTTGGCATTAAGGAAGCTTCTAAGCTACCACCTTCGCATCCTGCCTCAAGTTGGCCAATGGTATTTGAGCCGAAGAGCTCGAATGTAGAGGGCTTGTAAGTGGATGTGATTGTTGCATACTTCAGTGTACAACTCTTCCTCATGTTAGAGGCATCTGAGTGGAGGGAGGTTGATACCTCTCTAGTATAAGACGTCGTCAATCACATGGTAGTTAGCAGCGTAGTATCTCAACTTCTTCACCTACTTCCGTATCAATCAATAACATGCCCCATTCCAAATAATTTTTTATGGGGTCCATCTAGCTTGGCTCTACTGCGCCACATTGAGTTTGAGGACTTCAGCTCCGTTAAAGCTAATGCTCTTCTTTAGTAAGTACTCAACGAATATGTTCCTGTCTTTTACCTTTGGCCTCTATATTCCAATAAAGGCTAATTTAAATGGCCAGTTAACCATCGTTTCTCGATTAGGGAAATTTTTGTAATATTCAACAAAGGGAACTTAGCCAAGAGAGTCTTTACTTATCCAAGTACTTTGCTATTGTGTCATCCCTAGCTTCATATTCACGTTGGACTTGATGGATGATAAGCATAGAGTTTGAGAATACTTCGAGGTGTTTAACGCCAATCTCCTTACCTAGCTTGACATAAGCTATGAACACCTCATATTCAGATTTGTTATTACTTGTGTCAAATTCGAACTTAAGAGCGTAGCAGACAATAGTCTTGTGTGGTCCAATAAGCACTAAACCTGTACCTCTTCCTCCAGAGGTGGAAGAACCATCAACGTGAAGAGTTTACACTAATTTGTCATCGTCGAGCGATGCTTCCTCCTCCCCAGTGTATTTACCTATGCTTTGTAGGTTGTTCATGGTTGATACTGAATCTTATACACCCTTAGCTCTAATGCATACTTAACCATCTAACCAAATGCGTTGAACTTCTATAAAAGTGTGTGATAAGTGCATTATTACATATATTTATTAATTGAATTTTATTAGTGTTTTTAATATTTTTATGAATATTTTGTGGATATTTAGTACTTAATTAGATAATATTTTGATTTCAAGCATTTATAGAGTATTTGAGACTAAAAGGAAGAAAATAGATCAAATTTCACTTAATTTAGAGTTAAATTGAAAAAGTTATAAACTTTTAAGTATCAACATAATTAGTTGATGAGATCATGTTAAAATCATATCAATTTATTTGAAAAATAACCACAAAGTTACGTAATCATTTGGTACTATCATATCAAGGCCACCTTAAAATATAAAATAGAAGTCAAAAAGTTACATAACTAATTGATATGTGTGTCTTATTTAATTTGAAATTCAAGTATGTCCCATGTCCGGCGATGAGATGAAGCCCAAACGTCTATGAAAGTTGCCAGCCTACCAAATTGCAAGTCTAACAAATTGGAAGTTACGGCCCAGCCTTGAACCATCTGATGCAAACTCATGCAATTCAAAGTCCAACATATGAATTTGAAATGCGAATTGGGAAGTAATTATAAGTCAAAGTTCGCATGCCTGGAAATTGGAGATGCAACCTCAAGCCTCGAAATTGACGCCGAAGCCCACGTTTGGTTGCATGCGACTAAGGATTTTGTTTTGTTTTCAAAATAAAAAAAAAAAAGAAAGAAAGAAAAGAAAAAAGATATAGACATGAAACATTCAGGAACGGCTACAAACAAGAATTGAAATTGGAAACTAAATATTCCATGTGGTCAGCGTATCTCTTTTTTTTTTTTATCAGGACGATTAAAAGATTTATTTTATAAATATATATTGGAGATATATTTCAAGATTCAATGTTATATAGATAGATCACAAAGGTCTTGTAAATATTATTCATTCTCTCATTTATATTTTAGGGTTTTAGAGATGCATCTTTCTTTTTCTTTTTTTTTTATTTATTAATGTTATAGATTAGTTCTTTTTAGTCTTCAATTATAACAAACCCTAATTTCTTATGTAATTAGTTTTTTTTTTTCTCTTTTATCAATCTATGATTTCTAATTTTTGTGATCTTATTACATATTCTTCTATTACTTTGACTTAATAGTGTTAGTGTATTAATTCAATATTTGATTTCATATATAAACATTGAGAGACGATATATGTGATTAGATCTAACATAATTGGAAATTAGTATAGACCTAGAGATAGACTATAATGATTTCTCTAGATTAAGATAAAACCTACTAATGGAATTTATAGATTGTTGATACAATTTTAGGGTTTTTAATTGAAAAGAAATTCTAGTTAATTATTCTAGGGTTAGGCATTAGTAATCTCGATAGAAATATTAGTATATTTTATAAATACTCACAATCCAATTAATTAGAATGAGATTGATATGTGATTCATTATTCTAGGTTAATTAAAAATTGACTATTTAATTCATGCATCATCAAAATCTTTATTTATTTATTTATTTATTTTATTTTGCATATTTTTCATTCTGCATATTACTTTAGTTAGTTTTTGTTTAGATTTAATTTGCTTAAATTTATTTTTTGACTAAAATTATTAGGTTAGATATTAGAAAAAGGGTACAATACTAATAATCACTTTGTCCCTAAAAGATCGACACTTAGACTCATATCCACAATATTTTTAAAATTGATAAATGCACTTGCCTCATATCAAATTTTTAGCACTATTACTGGTGACTATAATAGTGAGAATACCTTGGATCCAATACTCTAACCTTTATTAAAAATTGGAAAAAAAAAATTAAATTAAAAAATCCTTTCTTTTTATTTTAGTATGTTTTGCCATAATTAGTTATTAGTTTTACTTATTTTTCTTATTTTGCATTCTAGTTTATCTTTTCTTTGCATTTGGATATTTTATTTTATTGCTTATAAGTTGGGGTTAAGGATATTTTAGTTTGCCGATTTGAATTATATTGGTAGTTAAGATTGATATGGAGTATGGATAGTGGAATTAAGGAGATAACTATTAGAGTACTTCTAGTAGCAATTATGTAGAAACTGCATCCATGAACCTCTCCTCATACGGGCTTCGATAGGATAGGTAGGTGCTGCAAGAAGTCTTGTAGCTTTTTGAAGGCTGCTTGACATTGAGAAATCTACTCAAAACCCTTAGGATTCTTAAGGATTTTGAGGAACTATGCGCACCTATCTGTACTTCTAGAGACAAATTTGCTCAACATAGCTACCGTAATAGTGAGCTTTTGAACCTCCTTGATCATAGTGCAGGGCTTCATGTCCCTGATGGCCTTGATCTTCTCAAGATTGGCTTCAATTCTACGTTGGGTAACCATAAAGCCCAAGAATTTACCAAAGGCAACCCTAAATACACACTTTTGGGGGTTCAATTTTATGTCAAACTTCCTTATCCTATTAAAGGCCTCATACAAATCCTTGATGTGGTCATTAGTATGCTTGCTCTTGATGATCATATCGTCTACATACACCTCCTTGTTACACCCGAACTGGGGCTTAAACAATATGGTCACTATTCGCTGACAAGTCGCGTCAACATTCTTGAGGCGAAAAGGCATGACGATATAGTAATGGGTACCAAAGTCCATGATGGAGGTGTGAACTTTATCTTTCGAGTTCATCTTGATTTAGTTGTAACTCAAAAAGGCATCTATGAAGATTAGCAAAGCGTAGCTTAACATGGAGTTGACCAATCGATCTATCATAAGGAAAAGGGAGCAATCTTTTAGGCAAGCTTCAGTGTAATCAATGCTCATCTGCCACTTCCCATTTTTCTTTTTAACTAACACAACATTAGCTAGCCAGTTAAGGTACTTCTCCACCTACACGAAGTCTGCCTTCAATAGCTTTTACACTTCTTCTTTGATTAGGGCATGCCGTTCCAGGGAAAAATGCCTCTTTTCGTACTTGACAAGCTAGACCTTGTCATCAATCTTGAGGCCGTAAGTTACCGGGTCGGTTGAGATACCAAGCATGTTTGTCGACAACCAAACAAACTGATTAAAGTTGGCCCACAAGAGTTTGGTAACTTCCTTCTTCAGCTCGGGGGCGTCTTGACCTCGACCTTTGTGGTCTGATCAGGGCTAGTACTAATTTGCACATTTTTCATGTTCTTACCCGGCTTGCCTCTCTTAGTTAGCTTCTCCTACATGCCTATTTCCAACACAAAGATACCATCATCTCGGGTAGGCTTCACATAAAGCTCCCTTGAGAGCTTTCGGTCATATCTACAATTTCTACCTAGGTTAAAGTAGGGAATTTAGCCTTCAAGTAGAGGGATGACTTGATGATCTTAGAACTTGTAAGGCTTAGTCATCCCAAAATGGCATTATAAGGAGATGGGCAGTCCACCACCATAAACTCCATTAGTTAATTAGCAACATTGTAAAGCTCCATGTTTAAGGTGATGATGCCATTAGCTCTGATAATTCCCTTATTGAAGCCAATCGAGTCAGTGATATGGCTTCATCTAAATTGGCAACTTCTTTCACATTTTGTCATATGTGTGCTTAAAAAGGATGTCAATGAAGCTACTGGTATCCATCATGATCTTAAGGACCTCGAAGCTCAAGATCCTTGCCCCAATCATAAGGACATCTTGATGAGGAGTGTTAACCCTCTTGAGGTCCTCATCAGAGAAGGAGATAGAGGTGTCTTGCCTTTTCTCTCATATTGCCATCACTTAAGATGGGGCGTTAGCTGAGCTGCTATAGCTCAACCAGCTCTCTGGCAGTAGCCCTAACTATGATATTTATGACACCATTAGAGGCTCGATTGTTATGACAATCATTATTTTCTTCTTCTCAGGCATCCTCAATTCGTCGCTTATGAGGTACCCTTTCTTTACCATCATCGACATCAACTACGTATTCCATGAAGTAGCCTCTCTGGCTAATGTACTCAAGGGCATTCTTTAGTTGGAAACACTCATCAATAGTGTAGCTGTGATCATCACGAAATTGACAATACTTGTCTGAGTTTCATCGACTAGGGTTCCCCTTCATCTTGAGGGTTTCTATAATAGGTCTCTTCCTCGGACCTTCATGTAAACCTGGGAGGGATCTATTCAAAGGCATATGCTGGGTGAATATCAGCGAGGGTAGTGGTCGCTTCTTTCTGTTTGGGCTCCCCCTGTCAGGGCAACTTAGCTGCTTACCGCTAAGGTGGTCTTTGACAAACCCCTTGTCTTTATCCTTCTTCCTGCCCAACCTCTTTAGGTTATCCTTGCGCCTGGTGCGAATGTTATGTTCTTAGTCTATGTACTTTTAAGCCTTCAGCTAAATTCAGCCGAGGTTAGAGGCTTGCTTTCGTAAACCAACTAGGAAGAAGTTTTTGAAAGGTTTGATGCTGAACTAAGTGGTATAGATACCAACTTTCTCGCCAAGTTGAAGGATTTCAACAACAGCATTATTGAACCGTACCATATGCTCTTAAAAGGTTTCCCTTCCTTCTTCTTGATCATATATAAGGATAGGCTGTCCTTAGATGAGGGCTTACTAACTCTAAAGTGGAGATTGAAGCAATGAGCAAACTCGTCGAAAGATCCAATGGGGTTCTTGTACAAATGGTTTGACCGTGTCCAACCTACCTTCCTCAAGGCACTAAAGAAGGCCTTGTAGATAATCGTATATCTACGACCATGGAGGCTCATGAGGGTACGAAAATGGAGTAGATGATCATCAGGATCACCTATCCCATCATATTGGTCCAAGGTAAGGAGCTTAAAGTTTGGAGGTAGGACTTTTTCTTAGACACCCCTAATAAATAGGGTCTTGTTACTAGCAATTAGGTTAACTCCTTCAATCGCCTTGCTCTTCTGCCTCTCAAAAACCCTCTTAACCATCTTATAGAGCTCATTCAGGTCGACATTGTTAGCTGGGTGAGTTCCACACATCACAAAGTAGGCAACTTAACCATGAGAATCAAACACCTATTCATTTCCAGCAAGTGTGCGATTGTGGGTGACCACAGGCCACACTTGCTGTTGCTACGCCAAGGGGTTGGGCTATGGTGCCCTATTGTTCTGCTACTATTGTTATAGGTTATCCTGGCCATCATAAGTGTTTGAGGCTTTAGGCAATCTGGTGTGCCTACTCTGCTTCTTTACTTCATCAAGTTTAGCTTGCAATTCCTGTTGTGAGCAATAAGTTCTTCAAGCATCTTCTTTAGCTATTCTAGTCAATGCAGCTCAACAGTTTGCTCAACTAGAGGCAAGTTGTATAACTCCACAATACAAAACATAGCAAATAATGCAACTAGGAAAAGTATAGAGGATGTGTCTACTAAGTTTCAGTATTCAAGTTCCTATAGATGACACCAAATGGTCTATAGAATTTTATCAATAGAGTGAATTAGGTTTAGGCTTCACATTAGTCAAGAGAGCTTGCAAAAGAACATACAGTGAGAGGTACGGATATGTTGTCCAACATAACTATTCTAATATTTAAGTTAGTGATTGCTTATGTATGAGAGAGTAGGGGCATAAGAAGGCTTACAAACAGTATAAGCACACAAAGAGTGTAAGTAAGTTATTGTTTAGATGTTGGTTGATCTTTATAGAGAGAGGTAGCTAAAAGTTTAGAGATCAATAGTAGTACTTTAGCACATCTACATTACTTGAGCAATAGGAGTATGGAATCTAACATAGCATGGATTTATGTGGTTATAGCTGTTGACTTAGTCTCTAAACCTTATCATCTATCTATTAGTCAATATGGGTTTTGAGGTTGGGGAACCCATCTAGTAAGCTTACGCCGAGGTCAACTATGAAGACAATAAGGTTGAACACTTGCAAATCAAACTAGACCAAGGGCCTAGGAAGGTCAATGTAAGACTAAGGGACACATGTTAAAAATATTTTATCGATAATATCAATATTTATAAACATTGTGGAGGTTAAATCAATTTTTGGCAAATATCATCTTGAATCTTAATTAGGGGAGTAAATTAGTTTAACCTACTCGTAAACTACTTAAGTAACTTATTAACTCCACTTGCTTGCGAGCTTAATCAAACTCAAATTATGAGTGAATAATAGAGTTTGAGTCAAATGTGAATATCAATATTATTTTAACTAAAAGAAAAAAAAATATATTTTTAAAAAGAATCAAATCTAAACAAGCTTGATCAATTGAGCTTAAGGTTATTAAGAACAATTTTGAGTTTTAAATTTCTAAATTAAGTTTGAACTTAGTCATAAACTTGGTGTTGTTTCATTTTCACTTGACTTGTTTACATCCTAACCCAAACTCCAACGTCTAGCTTCAGGAGCTTTGCTATGGGCCACCACCTTCCAACCCATCACATAACAATGGTCAGGGGTTTTAGTTTTTTACCTACTACTAGAAGCATATGTATGACTGAAAATTTTGAAACCAATATGCGAAAATGTCATCTAGAGCCTTTTTGTATTGGTCATTAAATCCAAAACCCTTAAAAAATATATTAATTTATTTTTTAAAAAAAAAATATTTTAAGCCCTAAAATTGTTCATGAAAACCTATTTGATAACTTGAAAATAAAGATGTAAATAAACTAAATTGGTTCACAAACTATTTGAACTCAACTTGAGTTTTACTCCATCTCAATTTAATAATAGTTGAGCCAAACTCAAACTTCTTGAATAATAAACTGAGTAGAATTCAAGTTTTAAAATACTAAATACGTTAAACTCATAAGCCTAATTAAGCCTTAATATAATTTATAATTTACTTGTAATTTTTTAAAATAAAAATAAGTCTAAAGTCATTTAGTAAAAATTTATAAAAGTTCAAATTAATTAAATTAACAATGTCAAACTTAAACTTATTAAATATATTTTTAAATCAAACTCAATTCTCTATTGGTCGGACTCAACTCAATACCCCTAATTTATTTTTCATCTTTTTCTTTCTTTGATAACTATTATACAACTTTTAAGAAAAGAAAGAATCAAACCTAATCTATTTTATAGAGATAGCGGTAGATTCCATTAAGCGTGACTGCACACCTACTTGGAAAGCAACTATAGAAAGGTTTGATAATCAACGAACTTAAAACAGATTTGAGATTCAAATATACCAAAATTACCAAAGCCGCTCAAGATTTAATACGTCTCCAAGCCTTGTTCCATAACCGTCATGTTTGATAAAAGCCTTTCTCGTCACGGACCAGGAAGGACCTGTAAGTCGTAACTGTATCCATTCAACGAAATCAGAAATTACGTAGTCGCAACTTACAACTTCCTTAAGCCGGAATAAAATAGGCAACCACGTACACTCATTTTTCCATCATATGTTACATATAATAAGCCTTTTTGCATAACCGTCACATCTATATTTTCTTTAATTACACACAACATATATGAAAAATGCATATTGCACGCGAAATAATGGAGATACAACAGAAACAAGTAAATTCTATGCACTTACAAGGGATGCACATCCTGCCGTTCCATTGATTTACAGAAGCCTTTTTCCCAGAAAACTTTTTCTTGCCTGTGCAGTTAGAAAGTACACCTAGAACAACATTGTTTTTCTGTGAACCAAGCAAAGTTACAACAACAGTAGCAAAATTAAAACAAGTCTTGAGTCAGTCACATGTTAGATTTAGATTTCAGTAAGTTAATGTTAAAAATGAAACCCCAAAAAGTTAAAAAGGAAAAATGGACCAAAACCGTGGAATTTAACTTAATACACTTCTCTCATCCAAAAGTGGAGCAGCTCACCACAGAATACAAGGGAAAAGGTAAATACCTCAAGAACAAGAAGCTGGAAAAAGAAAAGAGAGTGAAATCAGGGGGGAAAAATGATTTACAAATCTGTTGCTTATACAAATACAATGAAGAAAACAAAACCCATTAGTTAGCATGTCATCCCTAATCAAGCCAGCGAATGATCCCGTCATCATCTCCTACGGCGGCCAAAATTTCAATGTATACTTCAAGTACAGCCTGCAGATGCAAATAGGGGCACCAATTAATAGATAAGCAAGGGAAAGAGATACCGAACATATATCTCATCCAATGCCTCGGTATGGAAATGCGAATATGTGGTGCATGTGACAAGAGATCTAGTCCATGATATATGACCATTTCACAGTTAAGAAAATATCGACTAAAGGAAGTGGTAGAGCAAAAGAGGATGAGAAAAGGGGTTGCTTCAATCTAGTATTGTATTGTGACCTCTCACATTTCAATGGAGAACATATTTGAAACCATGGTACAACACAAAGCATTAAAATTCAAGCATATGGATTCCAATCAGACAATATTGCTGAAATACAGAGCCATAGGAACTTACCTGTGGATTTCTACAATTGACCAGCCTGCACTCGTCCAAAGAACCTTCCAGAGTCCAGCTTTCCCAAACATCAAAGCTGTGACTTGCAAATACAAATTCCATCCTTCGATTTATCTGTAGTGATTAGGAAACCCCAAAAAGAAAATCAAAGTGAGAAAGAAGGTTAAAGATTAAAATCCACACAGGTCCATATAATTAGCAATCAACAAAACATTTAATGGGCTGGAATTTTAATGACAGCAAAATCCGCCAGAACATATATTGCCCTTAGTCAACAGCGCTAAACCCAATTCTGCTCTTCTTGCAGAGCACACATGAAGAGTTTGATTGTTTGAGGAAACATGTCTTTTGTCTTTGCATATGATTGACACAGTAAACACATACTAAGCTTTATGTCAGAATCAATGTCTTAATTGCTGTTGGCTCAACCATGAGTTGGTTATAGCAATGCTTAGTACAGTCTGGAAGACACCAGCACCAGAATGCTGGTGAAACAGAGCATAGGGAAACAATGCAGGTTTGCAGGTTGTAAGTTACTCCTAAAGGCCATTTGCCAGGTTTAGAAATGTTAGAGACAATGGCCATGGGGTAAACGCAGGAGTTAAGAAAGTGTTTCATGAATGCATTGGAGAATCATCCAATGTAATGCATTTTCCCACAGAATCTACATTACCTGCAGCAACTTCCCACCAGCAGCAAATGACCGCAAACCTATTGTATCCTGAATCAGGGTAACACCATATTGTATCAGCAAACAAGCCCACAACTCAAACATCAACCCACATATACAATTTCTACTTAAGCCCAGTACTTGGGCAAAGGAAAAACTGATAAAGGAAATGAAAACAATAGTACTAACCTTGCCTCGTAAAACAACAAGAAATTGTGCAGCAGGATCTCTCTTAGTCACATTTGACATGGTATCTAGGAACCAGCCACCCCCTTTAACTCTTTGTCTTGAGACATGAAGTGAACAACAATCTTTTGCATATAAAGCAACCACATACCCATCTTTCAGCAATTCTCCTGGACCTTCACCCAGCTTCTTGTTTAACTTTTCAGGCAGTCCTGTATAAGAATCTTGCATTGATTCCATTGGCATCTTCCTGCTTCTTGATTCATCAGGGGAAGCAAAACGAGAACTAGAACTCAACACTTGATCAGTGCCACTCATAGCAGTGTCATCTTCTCTATTTGAGGTACTTTCTTTTCCTATCAAAGAAGGCTCATCAGACTTCTGTCGTGATTTTTGACGACCATGCCTCTTCTTTGCCTTCTTACCAGACCTACTGCGTCTTCCTTCTGATCGGGAGACTGTAGGAACATCCTGAGACGAACTTGAGACTTGATGTTGGCTGGGTGATTCATCGGGTTGGTTAGAGCTCCTTCTCTGAGAACTTTCTTGACTTAGTTGAGTAATATCTATTAGTTTCGCAACCAGAGAAGCCCGGGGAGGGCTTTCTTTAATTGGCTTATCAAGTTGATTGTTTGCATCAGCTATTCCACTTTCTTCCTCATCCTCATCAGAGACAGCATCTTTTGGAACAACTCCATCAAGAAAGTATGTCTGTAAGATGGAAATTGCCTTTTCCCTGATCTCCATCCAGACTTCCTCACTATAATCAGCACTACGTGGAAGGATCAACACGTTGGGCATCTCTCTTACCTAGAACATGGGATGGCAAATGGATGAGCAATTCAACAATAATATGAGTACATGTAGCATGTTTCAGCAAGTTAACTCAAGAAGTTTATTGAGTTGAGCTTGAGTATCATAATATTCAACTTGATTAACTAGCAACCCTAATCAAGCTCAAGTCGAATATGGATACTACATACTATTTTAATTTGGAGAAGAAAATATTTTTTAGATGAATCAAACTTTATCAAGTCCAACTCACAACTTTTTTATTACCATTTTAAGTTGAGCTTGAGCTGAGAATTTCAAACTTGAGCTTTCAAATTTCGAGTCAAGCTTGAGTTTAGCATTATATAACTTTAACTCAAACTTGTTTATAACCTTAAACATATCCTCATGGAACCTAACTTCCCAAAAATGCAAATAGCATATTTTACCCTTTCCACAAAAGTATTTCTATACCGCCAAACAATATTGGCTTTTTCTTTTTCGGAAAGGGGTGGAGGGCAGGAAAGGGAAAGTAAATAGTAATATAAACAAGAAAGATGGCAACTAGGAAGATTGAGGTTATCTCTTCATATGAAATTACGTACAACCACACAAATAAAAAATAGAGAGCAATATTAACTTGTTCAAGAAAGGATACGACTCCAAAGCACAATACAGAAGGACAACTACATGCATGCACGCACACGCATGTGCACACACACCAATAAAAAGGACTATAGACTAGCCATCATACCCATGCTTCCATCCACTGCGGTCCTTCAGCACCATCCAAAGCACAGCCAGCAAGGGTTCCATCAATCAGAAGCTCCTTCACAGCACAATCATCCAGCAACCGACTGCTGCCCGTGTTCACAAGGAATGCCCCTGTATAACATTACAGTTCCAATCCTAAACAAAAGAATAGATACCAAAAGCTTAGAAGCAGAAACATCTCTTATCAATGAGAATATACCAGGCTTTACATGCTGCAAGCATTCCGCATTAAGAATCTGAACGGTTTCATCTGAGGGTGCACAATGAAGGGAAATAATATCACTGGCAGCAAGCAAGTCATTCAGAGTCTCCATTCTTCGAGCAGAGGAAGGAAATGATATAGAGGATCTGCATACTTTTCCGTTTCCCTGAGAAAGTGCATTTTCAAGTAGGCAAAAATAAGTACAGTTGGTTGTGATAAAGTTTTGGAGAAGAAGAATCTTTTTAACTCCCAAAATAAATTATAGAGTTGGAAATGATATAACCTGAAACAATCACAGCACAAGAAAATTAAAAAATGAATAACAGATACAAAGTAAAAATACATGATGAAGCCACAGAAGCACAAAAAGTTTGCAGATAACACTTTGAAAGCAAAAACTTAATGTAACCCAGAACCATTAGATAGATGTCAACAAGAGCACTGCTAATCAGCATATCAGTTGACAATATGACACAACTTCAATCCAATCAAAATTTCTAAGTAAAATCACATTAACATCTATTCATCGGTATGTAATTCTGAGAACAAAATTCAGGATCTTTGCCACCACTGAAGGATAATCTCCATAAACTAATCGACTCATGAAATCAACTAGTATCACCAAAACTAGACAAAGAACCTAACACTATAATTCATCTGAAAAGAAATTGCAAAATCCCAGATCTTGTTCCAACCACTACATTTGCCTGAAATTACCAAGCATCAAGAATCCAAAATCTACCTAATATATTCCAAAGCAACAAAATCAGAACCTAAACAAAACCAGGAAAGATAGGAAGCACAGTGATATTGAAAACCACTCCAGTATCTGATTCAACAGCAACTCAATTCAATACGCATTGAGCATTTGCATAAAGATCACATTTTCACTTACTTCAAGATATACCAATTTATCATTCTAGTAGAATATCACCACCACCCAGAACAATCCAATGAATAAGGAAAATCGCAAATTCTCGCTTACATATAGCTGAACAGGTGACTACTACAAATGTAAAACTGAAAATTCAATTAACAGAAATGAGTTAGTTATTCTCGTTTCTCACATCAACCACATTTGCATAAAGATCACATTTTCATTTGCTTCAAGATATACCAATTTATCATTCTAGTAGAATATCACCACAATCCAGAACAATCAAAAGAATAAGGAAAATCGCAAATTCTCTCTGAACAGGTGACAACTACAACTGTAAAACTGAAAATTCAATTAACAGAAATGAGTTAGTTATTCTCGTTTCTTACATCAACCACATCAAAATAGAGTACGTTCATCTTAAACGCCAAGCTGCGGCTCGCGAGTGATCGCGCTGAAGCTGATCTGCCAATGATCCCCAGAACCAGGCCTCTACACCTCCTCATACCGTGGCACAGCGGCTGCACGGCGCCGAGCCACCCGGACGCAGACAGCGTGTGGCGGGAGAGCAAATGAGTTTTCCGGAGCAAGCACAGCACGAGCGCCATCACGGTGTCGGCGATCTCCTCGGCGCGTGAAGTATCGACATGGACGAGCCTGAGTCCGAGATCGGCGGCGAGAGTGGAGTCATCGGAGCGGTCGGTGGAGCCGAGGCAAAGGACGAGGTGGTGAGGACGGAGACGGCGCTGAGCGGCGCGTGGGAGATAAGCAAGGGAATGGATGAGGATACCGGAGGCGGATTCGATTAACTTATCGGAGGAGGCGAGGCGGCTGAGGGGGAGGTGTTGGACGCTGGCGACGCCGGAGAGGGAGGATTGCTCGAGGGAAGGATCTTCGATGCAGTTGAGAGTAATGACTAAGGGAAGTGTAGGCGAGTGCGTGCTGTGGTGTGGTAATGAGATCGACATTGACATTGCTTCGTCGGAGGAGAAGGAGGAGGTAGTGGGTGGTGGTGGTGGCAGTGGTCGTTAGGGTTTAGTGGTGGTGTGAAGTGTTTTGAAATTTTTAATTTTTAATTTTAGGGAAATGAAATGGAAATGCAAATCGGAGTAATTTCATCTTTATTTCATTTTTGTAAATTTGAAACTGGGGAAAAACTAAAGAGAGAGAGAGAGAGAGGAAGAAGGTGTTGGTGTTGGATTAAACTAAAAGGCTAAGAGGTTCTTCTTCAAACTCCAGAGGTTGAGGAGTACTTTTGGATACTTTGTTTGGTTGGATGCCTTGGTCTTTGTCTTCTTTACTTCTGACTCCTTCATTTTCTCGCCCTTTTCCTTTCATTGTACCAACTTCCAACTTCTCCCATCCTATTTGGTTTTCCCTTTTTCAAGCAAGATACTTTCTTTAGGGCCAAATGGGGGCTATCGTAAAAAAGAAAAAAGAAGAAAAGAAGGAAAGAAAAAAAACAGTCGAACCAATTCAAATTATATTGAGTTAGAAGATCCTAATGAGAGAAGGATTCCCCAATATTTGAATCATGATTCAATCAATTATGATATTAACTTAGGACATCTTATTGTGGAATTGATTCTCTAATATTCAAAGCATGATTCAATCAAGATTAAATTTTTGAGTTTGGACTTGATTGGAAGTTCTATTTCATAAGTTTAATCAATTGAATTTAACTTAATCACGATTATTTAAACTCGATTATCTAGAAATTCTATATTTTGATTAATTAAATTCATAATGAAGCTTTATTTAGTAGCAATTATTTAACATTGAGCACTATTTAAATTCTATAGGAACTAAAATGCAAGTATATTAAAATGCTTTAAATTGAATGGTAATTTAGACTAATTATTTAGATCGAAGTGGTTTAGATTAATTTGGTTAGATTAAGGTTCGTTAAGGTCAATCTCTCTTAACTTAACCTTTATTTATATATATATATATATATATATATATATTCAACTATTCTTTAAGTTCTTGAAATGGGCTTATGCATATTCCTTTAAGAAGCCTATTATCAAGACAAACTAGATCAATAAACTTTATATGCATCACTTAGCTTTTCTCTCAAAGGGCCTTAGATTGCAAGGGTCAAGCTTATGATAAGAACATTAAAGTTTCTTATATTCAAGCTATTAATGAACTAGAGATCAAGGATCAAATGAGAAAAATAAAAGTTGTAATGCCCTAAAACACAATATATGACAACTTGCCACATATCCTTACCTTATAATGATACATAATGACTCAAAACTTATCTAAAATCCATAAATAACATATATAAACTGTGAAACACATAGTAATTGCATATCTTCATGTGTTAATATGAGCCTTCTATTCAGTGAATAGAAAGCAAGCAAGTAAATTTAAGATGTCAATGAAACTAATTCGATTAACATAAAAATATATATATAAGCTTGGGATATCTTTTGAGGAAATCTTGTAAACTTGGAATTTAAAAATATATTAAAATATTAACAACATAGTTAAAATAGTAAGAAATTATTATATCATCAGATACGTGTGGTATGTCGAAAATTAGCAAGCACTCAGAAATATATTATAAGAGTAATATAAATAATAATGGATATAAAATATTATATAAAAGACATATATATACATAGAGTATAATTATCATATAAATATATATACACGTAATCATTATAAATGCCTAGAATTAATTATAAATCACTAAACAGATTAATAAAATATAAGAAAATTAACAGAAAATTTTCTTAAGACATGTGGATGCTGTAAGAGTTGTGGCAAGAAGTTTAAGATGCATGAGATAGGATTTGGACCTATTAACACCTAAGCATACCTAAAAACACTTGTATTAAGGTTGGAAAAAAATTAAAAGCAACTCCATGGAAGAGAAAAAATCACATCCTGTAATCTGGAGCAAACTTTGATCATTTGTGAACTTAAAGAAAATTTTAAAAGTGAAAATATAGAGAGAGAAAGGGGAAAAACAAAATTCAAAAAAATTAGTTGTGAATTCGGAATATTACATGATCCTAAGGAAAAGATTAGTTGAGAGCGAAACTAAGTGGTGGTCTGAAAGGGTAGCCAGCAACAAAGTGGGCCAACACACCCTCCCTTCCCTATGGTAGCCAGAGTACGGATTTTTGGTAAGTCGCTAAATTCTTCCAATTTTGTCAAAAATTATAGAAAAATAACAAACGATCACAAAAAATTATGAAATTTGATTCCCTATTTATTTTTGCATAAGGAATTCAAATATCTAATCAGATTTCTAAAATTTTGAGTGTAAATATAAGGTCCTTAAAAAAAGTCCTGCACACCGAATTTCAAATAAGTAATTGAAAAACCAATTGATATAGTTTTAATCTAAAATTTTGTGGTTATACTCTTAAGATGATGAATTTTGATGTTATGTGATTGGATTGTATAAATCATATTGTTGTATTTTGCAGAAAAATTCATTTTCATCAAAATAGTTTGTTGAATAAGTGTTTTCAAGAAAGCCTAGTAATTCTTTGTAAAAACTATAGTGTAAATAAATATTTAGTATGTTGTGAATTGATATATATATATATATATATATATATATACTTGAAGTTCTTAGTAGATATTTGATGATGTTATGAAGTGTGAAAATTTTGGAAAATATAAGGAAAGCTTGTGTACAAGTTAAATAGTAAGTTGTAATTGTGGCTGAAGAGTCAAAAACTATGTTAGAAAGAAGATCAAAATGCACTTAAGAAGTGAATAACATAATTATGGTAAAAATGGGCTTTAGGTTGGAAAGTAATTGATATTGAAACTTGATAACTATACTAGAGTCAGAATGTAAGTTAGGAACTTTTTAAGTAAAAACCTAACTTACAATAATGAGTTAGAAACTTAGTCAGAACCTTAGTAAAAACCTTAGTTAAAACCTTAAATAGTCAAAACTTTAGTTAAAAACTTAGTCAGAGCCTCTAAAGAACATACCTATGTCAAAATATACACCTACTTAATAAAGAAAATATATTCTTACTTCATATGTGAATTTAAAGTTGAAGTTACGTATTACTTTTTAGGGTTTATTAACAAAGATCACGGACGCGACGTATAATAGCATGTGATATTACATCCAGATAAGTTGGGATCAATGCTTAATGGCATATTGAAGTATCATATTATGATACTTGGAGGAGTAAGAATACTTGTTTGTGTGCTTGGAATATCAATTTCTGATTGGGAGTTAAACTCCTAGTGTTGCTTTCTACTTGAACATATATCATATCTTGTGTGTATGAATTGGTTGGTTACCTAATAATCTAGACTAAACTTAAGTTGACTAAACGTCTAACTTGATATTTATGATAACTCAATAGGGGTAATGATTAGGTTGTCAGACTAAATACTGATACATTCGTTAAGGATAGTAAAAATAATCATTTTCCCACTCTTAATTGAACTAAGTAACAAGAGAGGGGGTCGTGGGAAGGTTAGGATTAGTAGTTCAAATGTTGTCTAGGGAAGAAGGTGCTTTCCATTACACAAGCCTCGATTTAGTTTGATGGTGTCGTGTTGAAACTCCTCAGAATTCAGGTTAAAGTGGACAAAATTACTTTCACTTCACAATGAACCAGTTAAACATTGTAATATGCAATATCATTTGCTCGTTGCATTTGCATATAATTAATGATTAAATAACCTTATTTGTTAATGTGTTTTTACAACTCCATCCCTTCTTACTGAGCTAGTTGAGCTCACATTCCTATAGATTGTTTTGCAAGTGCAAAGTAGTACCAGAAGATACCCTGTTATGCTTATCCACAGGTTAGTTTTGATGAGATGGGGAGTAAAGAAAAGAAGTTTAATGAACGAAATAAAGCTCAAGTCTCTTTTGTTTTTTTTTTTCTTTTATGGAAAGATTATAAGGTCTTCCTGGGAGGCTTTATAGTCTTCACTAGCTCATTGTTATCATTATATATGTAATGAAGTCCTCCTCTGGACATGTATATTTTCTTTTGAAAACTTAGACTCTAGATGTACCTATAGATGCCTAATTTTTGCCTTTCTGTAATCTTAATTTTTATTTTTACAAAAAGGGTCTTAATTCAAAATAACAAAAAAATTAATAAAAGATAAAAATAATAAAAAATTAATAAACAATGAAAATACAAAAAAAAAAATGAGAAAAGAAAAAATTATTATAAAGAGTTTTGTAGATTTTTAGGAAGTAACTTATATTAGGAACAAATAGTTTTAGTTTTAGCTCAGTTAAAAAATTTTATTTTTAAACCGAGTAGTTTAAGTACAATTTAATTGTATTGAATGTTAAGGCGCAGGTTAACGGCCTAACGAATAAGTATTGGGGTAGTTGGGTTGGATTTAATTTGAGGTCTTAGGTTCGAGTCTTAGTATCCAACTGCTGTAAAACCAAAAATCGCAACCACAATCTAGCAACCCCACAGTAGATTCATGCCCTTCACAATGACAGCAGTGAACAGGACAGCAGCAAGGCGGACAGCAGCAAGGTAGACAGCAGTGACATCCAGTATCGTCCCAACGCCACGGACAGCGACTCCAGTACACATTCCAATTGCAGTTAGCCCCATACTGATCATCCGCATTGATCATTGCAACTGCACGAACCTTCGATCACCAACAAAATCTACACGATAGCGCTTTGCAGCAGCTACGCACGTTGGAGACAGTAGCCCTACAATCAGGTTCGGTTTCTATCTAAATTTTTTCTTATTTATTATATTATTATTTTGTTAAGACTTTAATGGTTTAATATGGTATATATATGTGTGTATATTAGTTTAAAGTATTTTTTTAGTATTAGTTTTCTTTGTAATATATATTAGGTACATTATATTAATTTAAGTAAATATTTATTTAATAAGTAGACATAAACATTATATTAGGAACCGTTAAGATTGGTTTTTTATTACATATATATGTTATTATATTAATTATACTTTATTAGTTAACATAATATATGATATATGTATATATTAGTTCAAGAGTTTTAGTATTAGTTTTTATACCGGTGTATCATATGGAATTAATTTATTTTAATAGATAGTCATATATATTAGTTTAGGGATCGTTATGATTGGTCATATCTTAAGATTTGGTTTATCACGTAGAAAGTTGTTTTTTCTTTAAATTAAAATTAATAAAAGACCCTTTTTTAAATAGGATTATTAAAGTAAAAAAAAAAACACTCAAGAGTTAGGACCGTTTAGATTTTTTTAAAACCAAATTAATTAAAACGTAAACTCAATCGGTTTTCAAAAATTAAAATCAATCAACACACTAAGATTTTTTGAAAGAATTACGATCGTTTGATCTCGACTAGCGAGTACATAGGTACCTTTAGGGCGACGATAAAATATGTAAAAACTTAGATCCTTTTTTTTTCTTTCTTTTGATTTTATTTATTTATTTAATATTATAATTAGAAGAATAATCTTAAATTTGATAAATAAAAAGTGATACCCATTAGGGTTTAATAAGTTAGCCCTCCAATTTGGAACTCCCTAGTTTCTTCATTAAAATTGAAATCAAATACCAGTAGCTAAATCATAATCAATTCACCCAATTGGTTACGGTTTGCTTTTTATTTTCCTGACTTCGGTCGAGTGGCGACTCTAAAAATTTTTCTAAATAAAAAACCGGAATTTCTCAATTTTTTTTAATCGAGGATTAATATTAAATGAGTTAGGATTTAGTATTAACCGGGAAATGGAGAAATCAATTTTTAAATAGAAAACCAAAAAATCAGACTCGACAGTACCTAAGATGTATAACAAACAAATCTATCTATAAATATAAGGAAATGTATTTTGCTAAATATTACTCTATAGGTATTATATACTATAGGTACCCATTTGACTGCTTCATAGCTGGTTGAGTTGTTGTTTGCCTTGTATGGACTATACCTATGTTAGCAGCTAAATGGTTAGCTTCTAAGTTAGGTTGGTTTATACAGCAGAACTTTTATGACTCCTAAAATTAGGGCGTAACAGTTAACAATACTAAGTGGCTCTAGAAAGCTACTCTAATACCAGAGGAACAATACACTGAAGGAGATATATAACTAGAAGTTAACCAAACTATAACATTATATAGGTAGAAAAGTCAATTATATTATTTACAACTAACATATGAATATCAACATAACCATACAAGTCTAATTTCTAAATACACTATCGAAATTGAAACTCATAAACAAGTTAATGACACCCATTACATCTACTCCTTGAAGTAGACATACTCCATGTTATCTCCACAAGCATTGTGTATACAAAATCCTAAGCTATCTTATGAATCACTAACATCTATAGTACTTAATCTTGAAAATGGAATTTATTTATTTATTTATTTATTTTTTTACAAAGGGTGAATCGAAACCTAATATGTAGAATACATGCATTAATGGGAATCAGGATTTAAAATTTTAAGTTAAAAGACCAAATTAATGCGTCTCCGTGGTCGGATACACGAAAAAACACTACAACTAAGTGATACGAAAAAGAGAGAGAGAAAAAAAAAAGTTAGCAAAAGCTCGGTAGTTATCAACTAGATATGACACATTAATCGATTTTACTTAGATCACAATTCGTCGGATATAACTCACTAGTCCAAACTAAAGGTTTACTCACAACTACTCTTTACTAAAGGCAATAGATAAGGCTTGAAAGGGTAATGAGAACACTAAGGTTACTCAAAGGAAACTTACATAAATTTTGATATTGAGGATTGATGTCTACATACAATCAATAAGGGTTTATATACCTATTCTGACGGGAATCAGGCTATCGAATCTTTAACCTGCAACCGAGTTCGAGGATTAGAGGGACTAGCATAACGAATCTTTCTTTTCCAATCGACCCTTGCTGAGGCCGAAGACTTCCTTATTAAGTCACATTTCATGCCAAGCCTACGATTGCCCATCTTTTTATAGTGTGTCTAATTGGAGATTACTCACTAGCGTCCGAGTCAACCAATTACTTAACATCTTCCTTACCGAAAAGCCGACAAAGAGTCACTCTGGACTGACTAAGCCTTCCCTGCTCAGACAAGTCATCTGTCAATTCTTTCTTATCTATATCTTCTATCAACCTTGCCAATGTAATATCGCCACGTACACAGTATCATGTGTAGAATCTATTGCACTAATGATTATTTTTCTTTTATATTCATTTTTACCCTTTTGTATCTTGTACATTACTTCTTTAGGAAATGCCCTTTTATCTTTTCCTTTTTAGGCAAGTTACCATAACTTATGGGTATAAATACCGTTATACTTGTAATGAGAAATATATAATTCCGAATACACTTTTAAGTACTTTCTTCCTTACGTAAACATTTAATTTACTCTTAGCATCATTTTTATCTTAACCCGTGAGCAAGGCTAGGTGATGAGTAACCTCATTGGACTGATTCGTGTATCATATCAAATTATGCGATGAGTCCTCAAAAGTTCCATTGGTATATCATATCTTTTGGAGCTGTTTGTGAGTTTTTCTTAACTTTCATTCGTTATTCATTCATTTTCATACTTTCTTCCATTAGTTCTTTTCGAGCTTTCTACAAGCTCAAACCCATTCAACAACCGGCTTTATTTGTTTTTTATCATGGTCCGTAACATATTCATTAGGGTTACTTTACATATATGAAAAGGCAAAAGAGTATTCTTCAATTAAGTTACATCAAAAATACTAAAAAGGATAAAAGAAATAAAGAATATTCGGTATGGAAAAGTAAAGAATCCTTCTAAAATATTGTACTAGAAGATACATGTCGATTAATGGTTGGACATAAAAAATATGGTGCAAGAGGATGAGAAGAAGAATTTGCAGTCAGGGGTTGACTTGATCTGGATCAAGTCGAGGCCTAATTAGTCTCTCTATAGAGTAGTCAACTTTGGATTCGGGTCAAACGTTTGTGCTCAACTCGAGTAGTCTTCTAGCTGTCTGCCTGGATATCTTATCATAGCATCGTTGTTCGGTAAGTTTGACACACATAAAAGTTAAGCAATCAAGTCAGTAGGAAAGATAGAGGTCAAGGTAAGAATTTTCTTCTCAGATAGGGCTTCGAGTGAGTATTCTTAAAATGAGTCCTTAAAGTGTTCTAGTTTGGCTACATGTGATTGGTCCAAAGGGTTGATTCCTATCATCTACCTAGGGGTCGAAAAGATTTTTCCTCAAATCTGAAGTGGTTTATAGCTCTTCTTGTAGGACATTTGCAGGGTCTTCTATTATTAGTTGGTAAGGAATCAGGTCAGACACATTGAAAGTGGAGGAAACACCATACTCATTAGGTAATTCAATTTGGTAGACATTATAGTTAACTTTCTTTCAAAACCTTGAACGGATCATCAGCTCAAGAGATAGATTGTTCTGTCTTAATCGGGGGAATCACTCTCGGCTAAGGTGAATCCATACTAAGTCTCCTGGTTGGAAAGAAACAGTTAAGCAGTTTCGGTTACTAATCTCTTATTGTCTCTGATTAAACTTAACGATCTTTTTGGTTACAAATTGGTGTAGCCCATGTAATTCTTTGGCTTGGTAAACTCTAGATGGACTCTCTTCAGCAGCTGTAGGTGTACCAATTAGATTTAGCGAAATAATAGGATTGAGGTCGTAGATGACCTTGAATGGGGTCTTCCCAATAATACTATGGACAGTTTAGTTATATACGAATTCTACAATTGGTAGACACAGATCCCAACCCCTCAAGTTCTTTCCCACGATAACTCTGAATAGGTTGCCTAATATCTTATTCATTACTTCACTCATCAGTCTGTGTGTAGCTATTGGAGTTGAACACAAGTTTAGTTCTAAGTCTCTTCTATAAGGTCTTCCAAAAATAGCTTAAGAATTTTGCGTCCCACTATGAAATGATGGTCTTCGGTACTCTAAGTAGTTGAATAACTTCCTACAAAAATAAATGAACAATTTATAAAGCATCGTTAGTTTGATGGAACAAAATGAACTGTACCATTTTGCTAAAGCAGTCTACTACAACGAATATAAAATCTTTCCCTTTAGATGTTTGAGGCAATCTTAGGAAAAAATCCATGTTGAGGTCAGCCCAAGGTAAAGTTAACGTTGGTAGGGGCATGTATTCTCCATGAGGTTCTCTCTTTCCCTTAGTTTACTTACACACTTCACAATTACTAACCACCTTATGGATATCCTTGGCTGAACTTAAGCAGCAAAAGTTTTCCTTCAAATTAGCTATCTTAGTCTCCCCAAAGTGACCAGATAATCTACTACTATGAGCTTCCTTAACTAATAGCTTATACGTGGAACAATTTGGTATACACAACTGATAAGGATCAAGGACCAATTGCATACTCTTGAACCTGGAGGCTCACTCAGATGGTTTACCAAGTTATCCAAGGTGAGTTAATAGCCGATGAGCAGTGCTTATCCCAATCCAACCTGCTAAGTTATTTGGCTTCCTACATCATACAAGAAGTTGCCAAGGTAACTAAATGACGTGCCAAGTCGACCTCTCCATCACATAACATTCACAGCATTGAATTAGAATGTTGTCAACTTAACCACTGTCTAAGTCAGGTTGACAGTTGCTAGGAGCCAACCACCCGAAGCTGACTTGAATGTGAGTCACCCTTGAGCCAACCCTTATCTAATCCCAACAATCAAAGCTACTAAACTATTGACGTCGACCAAACCTAATCAAGGCCCACCCTGCTCGGCTTGCAGTGTTATTGGAACCACATAATGAGCAAAATTACGCATGCATTGTCCTTTTCTAACTCCATACTGTCTTTACTCTCGATGGATATTCTTTTTTGCATAATTATATTGATACCCTTGTAAATTATTTTCTTTTTCCTTTACCAGTAAGAATCTTTTCTGTAATTTACTCTCACTTAAGATTTACCTTAATCGAGTCATATAAATACTTGTACATGGTAATAACCGTAACAGTTATCAGATTGAACTTTTCGGACATACTCTGCTTACTCTCAGTTAAGTGTTCTGTTGTTTACTCTCGAGCTATTCTTATCTAGCCCTTTTAAGTGTAAACTAGTGGCAAGTAACCTTTAGCTACACTTGTACGTTATATCAAGTGCATCCTGAGCTAATGTAAGGCATCGGTGCATCATATCCAACATTGATGCATAGGAACCTCTACATAACCTTCGACTATAATTTACTTTTTTAGCCATCTCACGTCCCGAACCCATTCTTTGCTTACGCGTGATATTAGGTTTGTATGTTCATCCACAAATCTATATCATCTTGATATCGGAGCTTGGTTACGTTCGAAGCCGGATTCTATTACTGTGTTCTTTGAGTGGTTTGTTACTGTCCATATGTGTAAGAGGTTCTATTGCCAACTTAAGGTTTTAGAAGTTAAGAAGAGTTTTGTACTCTATTTTCCCATGTTTCATATACGTAAAAATAATGCATGGTTGTTTATTTATTTGTTGTATGTAGTTGTCATAATAGTGGGATTAGTAGTTATTGTTCTGTTGTTATTGTTCCTAGAGAGAACTTTGAGTGGTGCTTTAAACATCCATTTTTCTAAGTTAACCAACAATGTTAAATTTAAGTGTTTAGAGAACTCTAGGAAACCAAGAAAGTGATACTTGACATACCAAGAGTAAGAAAGAAGCTTCACGCCTCAATCGGTAGATGACCACTTAGATAAGCTTACCAACCTAGTAGTTAGTTTGGCGACAGTTATCTAAGAAGATAGACAACAAGCTAAAAATAACCCCATTAGAGAACGTGAGCAACAAAAGCAAGGCAATGGTTAGTTTGGTTGAGTTAATGCCTTAGCTCGATCGCCCTAAGCTAAAGGAATGGGTAGGGATGATAAGTGAAGGCTAGTACTTGAAGAAATTGAGGAAGAAGAGTAAGGAGACGATAAAGCAAAGGAGTACTATGAGCCAAAGAAAGAAATGTACGAACCCTTAGAGTTGAAGGGTTGAGGATGTGTATTCTAAGTTTTTCTAGAAATGGTGATGTTAAGACTACCTAAATTAAGTGGATGGGATTGAAAAGCTGTTTGAATGCTACGACATACCCGACAATGTAAAGGTTAGAATTGTGTGTTAGAGTTCACTAATTATGCCACTTTGTGTTGTAAGAACTTGCAAGTTACCCAAAGAAGGGAAGGAAAATGAGAGATTAGGAGTTGGGATGAAATGAAGAAGGTTATGTAGAGAACGTTTGTACCAAGCTATTATTTACAGGTTGTCTTCAAAAAACTACAGGAGCTGAGGCAAGGAAGGTCGAGTGTGGACACTTATGCTAAGGAATTCCAAACGTTAATTATCCACTATGAAGTCATAGAGCCAAAGAACCAAACTGTATCTCGATTTATCAGTAGACTGAAGTATGAGATTGAGGATGTCTTGGAAACCCTGGATATTATAATGTTTGATGATGCAGTCCAAGCCACTTAGAGGATAGAAAGGTGCTGACCAAGAAGGTTCCGATACCCATCAATCGACTTGACAGTAGCTGATCTGTTCAAAGCAGACCTGTACAAACAAAACCGAGTAAGGTTGGTGAGGTCTGACTTACTCAAACTACATGAATAGAAGAGAAGGAACCCCCTAGGAAGTTTGAGAAGGGCTAGAGTTCAGGAAGGAAGATAAGTGAGATCAAGTGTTTCAAATGCCAACGCTTTGAACACATAACTACTCAATGTCTGAACAGAAGAACTACAGTGATCTGAGGCGAGATGTCAACTATTGAAGTCGACAGTATTAATGAGGAAGTTGAGGATGGATAGGTCAAACTGTTTAAGGAGGAAGTTATCTGCGATGAAGAAGGCAACTTTATGCTAGCCACTTTAGTATTGAAAAGGACGATAAGTGTTAGTCCTATGCCTGAAGACCAACAAAGGGAAAATCTCTTCTATATCGAATGTAAGGTGAATGAGTCTTTGTGTGCACCAATCATTGACAATAGAGGCTGTACTAATGCAGCCTTTACATTTATGGTCCAACAATTAAAATTATCGACCAAGCCCCACCTAAATCCTTATAAGCTTCATTGGCTCAATAATAAAGGAGCCCTACAGGTAAACAAACAAGTGTCCTTGCCAATCTACATTGGCAGTTACCGAGATGAAGTACCCCATGATGTACTGTCCATGAGTGCGTCCTACATTCTACTTGGGTGACCATAGATGTTTGATCGAGTAATTATGTATGATGGAAGAAGGAATACATGTTTTGTAGAGCATGAAGGCAGGAGGGTGAAATTAAGTCCTTTGACTGCTAAACAAGTAAAAGTCATGCAGTCCCAACTGAGTTGAACTCTGATAAAAGAGGCTCTGGTACCAACCTAAGTTAAGCTAAAAAGAAAGATGAAGCTTTAAGGATCGACCTATTTGTTGGTCTGAAGAATTCCGGAGATGAAATCTAAGGAGAAGGAGCTGCCCACCGAAGTAAAAACCTTGCTAGAGGAGTTTGCCAACCTGTTTCTAGAGGAGTTACTAAAAAGGTCTACCCCTCATCCGAGGCATCAAGCATGCAACTAACTTGCAGCTAAGAGTTGTACTACCAAACAAACCTACCTACAGATTGAATCCTGAACAGGCTACCGAACTGCAGAAGCAAGTTGATGAGTTAATGGAGAAGGGGTATGTGCATGAATCCCTTAGCCCCTATGTCGTTCTAGCCTTGTTAGTGTCAAAGAAAGATAAATCTTGGAGAATGTGTGTAGATAGTTAAACAATCAATCACATTACCATTAATTACAGGTATCCCATACTAAGGCTTAATGATATGTTGGATGAGATAAATGGAGCAAGACTGTTCTCCAAGATTGACCTTAAATCTGGATACCATCAAATTTGAATGCGCGAGGGTGATGAATGAAAGATCACATTCAAGATACGACATGGTTTATATGAATGGCTTGTAATTCCATTTAGACTATCCAATGCGTCGAGTACATTTATGTGCTTAATGAATCATGTGCTTCAAGAATTAATAGATAAGTCTATCGTGGTTTATTTTGATGATATTCTAGAATATAGCCTCAACGTAAAGACTCATTAGGAGCATCTTTAAAGAGTCTTTGCAAAATTCCAAACTGAACAACTCTACGCCAATATGAAGAAATACGACTTTTGCCAACCCGAGGTAATCTTCTTGGGGTTTGTTGTTAGTAGAGGTAGCATCTGAGTCAATAATGAGAAAATAAGAGCAATCATAGAATGGCTTGTACCAACCTGTTCTACAGATATGAGAAGTTTTTACCGCCTGGCATCATTCTATCGCGGATTTATAGAGAATTTCAGTATGATTGCAGCCTTCCTTACCGAACTTTCAAAGAAGAGCATTGAATTCAAATGGGGAGAGAAAGAGAAGAGGAGTTTTAAGGAGGTGAAAGAGAGGCTAACTACAGTCCTCGTCCCCATCTTAGCTCTGCTGAGCTTTGATAAAGTTTTTGAAGTAAAGTGTAATGCGTTCGGACTAAGCATAGGTACCGTGCTAATGGAAGAAAGATAACCTATTGCTTATTTTAGCAAGAAACTTCAAAAAGTTACACTCAAGTATTCTGTATATGATGAGTTTTACTCATTAATCCAAGCCTTAATGGTGTAGCAACATTATTTGCTACCTAATGAGTTTGTGATCTATACTAATTATGAATCCTTAAGATATCTGAAGAGCCAACCTAAGTTGTCTCAAAGTCAAGCTAAATGGGTTGAGTTTATGGAGGGTTTTCTTATGTCCTAAAATATAAGAATGAGAAGAATAATGTAGTGGCCAACACCCTATCAAGATGACATTCTCTCCTAATCAAGCTGCAGACTAAGCTACTTAGCTTTTCAATAATAAAGAATTTGTACGCTGAGGATCCACACTTTAGTCCTATCTATGCTCGATGTGAGGAAGGATGGACACTAGATAACGATCATAGGTAAGATGGATACTTATTCAGGAATAAGAGGCAATGTATCTTAACCTGTTTTACGAGAGAATTGCTAGTGCATAAAGCACATGGAGGAGGATTGACAAGACACTTTGGCCAGCGTAAAACCTATGAAGTACTATGTGTGAGATTCTTTTAGCCAAGAATAATGAGAGATGTACAGTCTGTATTGGAAAGATGTGTAACCTGTCAAACGACGAAGAGCCGAGCTAAGCAAGGCGACTATCTACCCTTGGCCATCTTGACCAAACCCTAGTTTGACCTAAGTATGGACTTCATGTTAGGATTACTAAGGATAACTCAAGGGAGGGATTTCATCATGGTAGTCGTAAATTGATTTAGTAAGATGGCACATTTCATGTCTTGTTCCAAAACTAATGATGCTTTGGCTATCTCTTTTCTTTTCTTGTAGGAAGTAATCAAGCTTCACGACATGCCCAAAACCATTGTTTTGAACCAAGACCCCAAGTTAATGAGCCACTTTTGGAAGACACTATAAAGACGAACGAGAACCAAGCTATTGTACATCACATCCTACCATTCGTAAACTAATGGGCAAACTAAGGTAGCTAATATAACCATGGGAACTTTGCTACATGTTGCTATTGAACGAAACATGGTTGATTGGGATCTGTATCTGCCAATCATTGAGCTTGCCTACAATAGGACCCGCCATAATGTGACAAACATGTCTCCATTTGAGGTTGCCTATGGGTTCAACCTTGAGCTCTTAATGGACCAAACTCCCCAATCAAGACCTGATGATGACCAATCAGCCACAAAAAGAGTCAAGGCCATCAAAGCTATGCACCAAAAGGTGGTAGAGAGGTCAAGGGTGGAAGAAGAGAGTGTTTCAACCTGGTGATATAGTTTGGATCCACTTTAGTAAGGAGTGATTTCCGAATTTGAGGAGTAGCAAGTTATCCCCTAAGGCTGACAAACTTTTTAAAGTGATTGAAAAGATCAATTCTAATGCTTACAGGATTGAACTACCTAAAAGATATGGAGTCTTGAACTCCTTCAATATTGTCAATCTCCAACCTTACACTCTTAAGGACAAGCAACTTAGAGCTGAGCCAGATTTGATCCCAAATCTTAAACAACCCTAGGGGGATTATAGGGATTAAGGACCGATCACACATTCCCAAACCTGAAGGCTCACTCAAATGGTTCACCAAGCTGTTTGAGGTGAGTTAAGAGCCGAAGAGCAATGCTTACCCCAATTTAACTTGCCGAGCTACTTTGCTTCTTACATTATCTAAGAAGCTGCCGAGGTAACTAGTCAACATACTAAGCCAACCTCTCTATTACACAACATTATAGTATTGAATCAGAATGCTGTCAACCAAACCACTACCAAAGCAAGGCTAATTGCTACTGTTGCAAACTGTAACCAAGAATAGATAAGGTCAGTTGCTGGATAGGTCCAAGCTTGCAAAAAGCTTGAAAAGGATTAATGGGGGCGAAAACAAAGAATGAAATAGTAAGCAAAACCCATGAACAGCTTCAGAGAATATGACATACCAATGGAACTTCCAAGGACTCACGGTTCAATTCAATTTAATGTATGAATTGGTCCAGTAAGGTTACTCACCACCTAACTTACTTATGGAAAAGGATAAAAGTGATGCCAAGAGTAAACAAATAGTGTTTACGCAAGGAAGAAAAAGTACGCAAAGAGTGTATATTAAGAATGATCTCCTATCCGTTGCAAGTACAAGGGTATTTTACCCATAAGCTAAGGCAACTTTCCTAAAAAGGAAAAGACAAAAAGGGCATTTCCAATGTACAAGATACAAAAGGGTAAAAAAGAATATACAAGAAAAACAATCATTGGTGCAATGGATTCTATACATAATACTATACAAGTGGCAATGCTACATTGGCGAGGTCATTAGAAGATGCGGATAAAAAAGTACAGACAGATGAGCTAATCTGAGCAAGGATGGCTTAGTTAATCCAAACTCTTTCTCTTGGCTTTTTTATAAGGAAGATGCTGAGTAATATGTCGACTCAGCGCTAGAGAGTAATAATCAACTCGACATACTACAAAAAAATGTGTGGTCATATGATATGACATTAAGAGTGACTCCGCAAGAAAGTACTCAGCCTCGGTAGGGGTTAGTTAGAATAGAAGGATTTGTCATACCATCCCTTTTAGTCCTCGAGTTTGGCTACAGGTCAGAGGTCCGGTAGCTTGATTCCCATTATTCCTTGTAGGTTATTTTGGATTTGAGATCAAATCCAAATGGTGTTCGCTCAATTCTCCATCAAGGTGATATGAATAGAGGTCAGTAATGTTGAAGGCGTCAGAAACCCCATAGTCCTCGAGCAATTCCAACCTGTAGGCATTATCATTGATTTTATAGAGGATTCTGAAAGGTCCTTCCACTCTTGTAGATAATTTATTCTTCCTCTTATTTAGGAACCATTCCTTACTGAGGTACAGCCATACAAGTCTCCCGATTGAAATTGTTCGGCCGACCTAACCTTAGTCTTTTCTCACATTCTTTTAACAGCTTAGTCAATGTACCGAGTGACCCTATCATAGATGTGCTGAAGAGATTATACTTTAACCTTTCTGTTAGGGTCCTTTTGCACGAGTATTGGTAAAGGAGCATGGTCGAGGGGCAATTTGGGGTTGAATCCATAAACTACCTTGAAGGGGATCTGCTTAGTTGTGTCATGTACTATTAGGTTATAAGCAAACTTGACCACTGGTAAGCAAACATCCCAATCATCCAAGTTCTTGCCTACTGCAACTCGGAGTAATGACCCCAAAGTACAATTAGCCACTTTTGTTTAGTCGTCAATTTAGGAGTGACATGAGGTATTGAAGAGTAATTTGGTCCCTAGTCAATGCCACAGGATTCTTCAGAAATGGATTAAGAACTTCGAGTCTCTGTTAGAGACTACACTTCTCGACACGCCGTATATCCGTACAATCTCCTATAAGAAAAGAGAAGCAATAGTTGAAGCATCATTAATTTTTTAGCAGGGTACGAAGTGTCCCCTCTTACTGAACTTATTTACGATGACCATTATAGAATCTTTGCCTCGAGCAGTTAGCAACAGTTCGAAGACAAAGTCTATGCTCAATTCAATCCACGACCCCATTGGGACAAGAAGGGGCATTGCTCTCCCTTGCTCAGCTCAGCATTTGGCCTTCTTTCATATGGCACAGCTTTCGATAACTCAATGTACATCTTTTCTCATTCTCAGCCAAAAGAATCAGCCATTCAATTGTTTGTAAGTCTTTTTTTCCCCAAAATGTTCAAAGAGACCTCCACTATAGGCTTCCTTAACTAGTAGCTCCTTTAGTGAACAAATCGATGCACATAATTTTCCGCTTTAGAACAAGTAGCCATCCTCTACATGATACTCGTCCACTGTCCTCCCATCTATGCATCACAAAATTATGGGTTCAAAGTGTAGATCCTTTAAGTACTATTATTTGATACTTGCAAACCCAAACAATTTGGTCTAGAGTTCTGATAAAGACGCATATCTCTTCGAAAGAGCATCAGCAACTACATTACTCTTTCCTTTCTTGTACTTAATTACAAAATTAAATCCTTCAAGGAATTCAACCCATCTCGCCTGCCACTTTAACAACTTGGTCTAACTTTTAAGGTACCTTAGCGTTTCATAGTTAGTATACATGATAAATTCTCTTGACAGTAAATAATGTTGCCAAACTTGCATTGCTTGAATTAATGCCAAAAGTACCTTATCATACACGGAGTAATTCAGCTGCTGTCCTTAGAGCTTCTCACTATAGAAGGCAATTGGTCGACCTTCCTGCATTAGGATAGCGCTTATTCTAATGCCTAATGCATCGCATTCTAACTCAAAATTTTTTTCAAAGTCAGGTAGTACTAATACTAAAGCGAAGGTCAACCTTTCTTTTACCTTGACAAAGCTCCTTTCTTCTCTTTCTCTCCATCGAAAGTCAAGTTTTTCTTCGTTACTTTCATAAGTGGTGCCGTAAGGGTGCTGAAGTTCCTGATGAATCTTCTGTAAAACGAATCCAGTCCATGGAAACTTCTCACTTTAGCATAGGTAGTAGGAGTTGGTCATTCGAAAATTACTCAGATCTTCTCATCATCGACTCATAAGCTTCCTCCACTAACTACGTAGCCCAAGAACACCACTTCCTCCTAGCAAAAGCAACATTTTTTTAGATTACCGAATAGTCTCTCGGTACGGAGGATATTTAGGACTGCTCTGAGATATTCATAGTGATACGGCATGTTAGTATTGTAGACTAAGATATCGTCAAAGTACACTACAATATACTTCCCGATGAGATGTCTTAGCACATGGATCATTAATCTCATTAAAGTGCTCAAGGCATTCAACAAGCCGAAAGACATGATCATCTACTCATAAAGTCCATGTCAAGTCTTGAACGCAATCTTCCATTCGCCACCTAGTCTCATGCAGATTTTATGGTAGTCAGATTTAAGATCAATCTTGTTGAAAATCTTCTCTCCACTCAGTTCATCCAACATGTCTTCTAGCTTCAGGATCGGATACCTATATTTGATCATGATTTTGTTCACAGATCAACTGTCTATACACATCTGCCAGGTTCCATCCTTCTTCAGCACTAGAAGTGCAGGCACAGTGTAATGCTAGGTACTAAGTTAATGCAGTACTCTATGCCTCGAGTTGAGGGCAGCTCCTCAAGCAACTGTTCTGGAAACAAGTCGACATATTCATCCAACAAGTCCTTAATCTCTTAGGGTAACTTACCTTGGTCCTTCATTTCTAACAATCACCTAACCAACAAGAGAGTCGGCTTATTAGCATTGATGGCCTTTCGGAGCTTAGCTCTACTCATCACCAAAGCTTGAGCAAGTTTCGTTTACAAATTATTAACTTCTCTTAGTGATATCAGGTTTAATGTAATCTCCCAATTATCCTTCTCGAATATCTATGTGTTCTTATAGCCATCATGAATGACCCTCCTATCAAACAACTATGGCCTACCTAACAACATGTGGGAAGCATACATGGATAGGATATCATAGATAATCTAGTCAAAGTAGTTTCCAATAGTGATCGACAGTAGTATTTGCCAAGTGACATAGAACACTTCTTCCTCACTTAACCAGTGCAATTTGTACAGTCTTGAATGTGCAACAGTCGGCAACTTCAGTTTTGAAACAAGATCAGCTGATGCCACATTGGTACAACTTTTACTATACACAATGAGGGCGTACATCTAATCATTTACCTTACAAGTGGTATGGAACAAATTCTCTCTTTGCTCCTCCTCTTACGAGGGTTCTATGTTCATAGTACATCGAACAATCATAAGTAACTGATCTAAGTCCTCAAAAAACACGTCCTCCTTAATCAACTCTTTCTCGACACTTTCTTTTTCGGTAGGAACCTCTTCCTTCTCGGGTTCCTCATCCGTACTCTCCACTTCTAGCTTCAGGATGTCTCCCTTAATGACCATCGTTCATTAATTTAAGCACTGAGCAACCATGTGTCTAAAACTCTAGCATTTGAAGCACTTGATCTAGTTGGTCTTCCCGCCAGACCCTTGCCCCTTCTCATACGTTCGGGTCGGTACTACATCATTAGGTTGGTTTTTCTACTTGACTCTGTACTCCACTGAGCTCGGTGACTTGCTTGTCCTGGTTGGCTAGTCGGCAACCTCGTCGGTACTTAGCTTCTTCTTTGCTTCTCTACTCGCTGAGCAATCTTAATAGCTTTATCCATTGTGTCGAATCGTTGGAGTTCCATAACATCTCAAATGTCTCCTCTCAACCTAGTAATGAACCTTAAGATTGTTCGAGCTAATGGTTCCTCTACTTCGCAATGCATCATAAGCATTTGAAATTCTTGAATATATTTGTCAACAGTTTGGCTTCTTTGTCTCAGCTCCTGAAGTCGAGTGAAAGTATCTTAGAGATATGTTTCCAGCACGAATCTATTTCTGATCACCCTCTTCATCTCAGGTCAAGTATTAATCTCTCGGTAGCCCTCTTGCCTTCTTATAGTTTGAAAATTCTTCCACCACATGGTGGCATATCCGGAGAACTCAATAGTAGCAGTTCTCACCTTCTCATAATCCTTATATTGATAATAATCAAACACACCATTTACCTTCTCTTCCCACTCCAAATATTTATCAGTATTCCCAGATCCATTGAAACTCGGAATCCAAAGCTTCTCATGGTCGGATGCTCTGGGGATTCGTATACGCTCCTCTTTAAAATACTCATTTTCCTCTTCATCAAGCTCTCTCAGATCTATCCTTCACCTTACTAGTCCACCAACTCCTCCACTCGAATGGGTTGAGCTGAGTTCTGAGCTCTAACAAGTTAAGCATCTTATGAAGTATTTTGTATGGCCTCAATGGGTTAACAAGACAATACATGAAGAGCTCGGGTCAGATCTACTAAGAGGTTAACTACCTCATCAAGTCTCTCGTTAGCACTTTTGGGAATTCCTTGAGATTGTCATCCATGGTAGACAATTCCATTATTATCACTAGTACCAACATTCATATTTGGATCTATCATTTGTCCTCACAGATTTAAACTTAAACAAACACTTTGGGAAATTAACGGTCAACAATACAACAGTCAAATGAGCATAATAACTTACTATGTTTCATACACACAAAATAAAGTATAACAAAACTTCAAAAAGAACTACTATAGTTCAAACAAAACCTCTGTTCTGATACCAAGATGTCGCAAACTATGACTAAGAATAAATAAGGCCGGTCGCTGGATAAGTCTGAGCTTGTAAAAAGCTCAAAAAGGATTAATGGAGAAAAGTGCGAAAGGGCGAAAACGAAGAATAAAACAGTAAGAAAAATGTATAAACAGCTCCAAAGGATATGACACACCAATGGAACTTTCGAGTATTCATGGCTCAATTTGATATGATGCATGAATTGATTTGATGAGGTTACTCACCACCTGACCTTGCTTAAAGAAAAGGATAAGAGTGATGTCAAGAGTAAACAAATAGTGTTTACACAAGGAAGAAAAAGTACTCAAAGAGTGTGTATTAAGAATGATCTCTTCCTCGTTACAAGTATAAGGGTATTTATACCTATAAGTTAGGGCAACTTACCTAAAAAGGGAAAGAAAAAAGGGTATTTACTAAGGAAATAATGTACAAAATACAAAAGGGTAAAAATGAATATATAAGAAAAACAATAATTAGTGCAATGGATTCTACACATGATGATGCTACATTAGCGAAGTTTTTCGAAGATGCAAATAAAAAAGTATAGACAGATAGGCTTGTCTGAGCAAGGATAGCTTAATCAATCTAGACTCTCTCTCTTGGCTTCTCGGCAAGGAAGATACTGAGTAGTTAGTCGGCTCAGCACTAGAGAGTAATCATCAACTTAGTATAATATAGAAAAAAGGGCGGTCATATGACTCAATAAGAAAGTATTCGACTTCGACAGGTGTTGGTTGGAATAGAAGGATTCATTATGCCAGTCTCTCTAGTTCTCGGGCTCGGCTACGAGTCAAAGATCCAGTATCTTAATTCCCATCACATACTGTCCTTACTGTCAACGAATATCCTTTTTTGCACGATTACATTAATACCCTTGTAAATTATTCTCTTTTTCCTTAACTAGTAAGAATCTTCTTTGTAATTTAATCTTACCTAAGATTTACCCTAATCAAATCATATATATACTTGTACATTGTAATAGCTGAAACAATTATCAGATTGAACTTTTCAGACATACTCTCTAGAGCCAAGTGTTTTGCCATTTACTCTCAAGTCACTCTTATTTAACCATTTAAGCGTGGACTAGTGGCAAGTAACTTTCAGCTACACTTGTATATTATATTAAGTGAGTTTTGAGCTCGTGTGAGGTATCGGTGCATCATATCCAACGTCGGTGCACCGAAACCCTTGCTCAACCTTCAACTACCATTTACTTTTCAAGCCATCTCGCGGCTCAGACCCATCCCTTAGTTACATATGATATTAGGTTTGTATGTTCATCTACAAATCTGTATCACACAGCTCTCAGCCTTTGAACAAATAACCATCTTTAAGATAATATCCTCCAACAACTACTCTTTCTTAGCATTACACAACAATGGGACTTAAATGAGGTTCATTAACATACTACCCGGTAATAAGCAAAAATCCTAACAATTTTGTCTACAAAGTGGTTAGTAGGGTTTGCCGACACATCGGCGATTACATTTGTGCTTCCTTTCTTATTTTAGATCACATATGAAAACCTTTTTATAAATTCCAACCACTTGGCTTATCTATTCGAGAGTTTATTTAGACTCCTAAGATACTTCAAAGACTCATGTTTTACGTAAATAACAAACCTCGTGGTAGCAAGTAGTGTTGCTAAATAGTAAGAGCTCGAAATAGAGAGTATAACTTTTTCTCGTACATAGAATAGTTCAAAGCAGTACTATTAAGCTTCTTCCTATGGTGGGTAATGGGTCGTTATTCCTATATCAGGACAACACCAATTCTAACGCCTGATGCATCGCATTCTAATTCAAAGAGTTTATCAAAATTTGGTAGTAATAGGATAGGGGCGAAGGTGAGCACCTTATTGATCTCCCTGAAGCTCTATTCAACTCAATCATTGCATTTGAACCCATCATTCTTCATTATTAGCTCCGTCGAGGGGGCAGTTATTGCATTGAAGTTTTTACTTAATCGCTTATGGAAAGAAGCTAAGCCATGAAAGCTTTAAACTTCAATGATAGTTTTTTATGTCAAGCCATTCCAAGATAGCTGGGATTTTCTCCTCATCTACTTGGATTCTTTTCCCTAACATTACAAACCTAAGAAAAATCACTTCATCTTGGTAGAAAGAACGTTTCTTCAAATTTCCATAAAACTACTCGGAGATGTTGAACATAATTGTATAGGTCAGCACTATATACCAATATATAATTGAAGTACATGACCATACATTTTTTTATTAGAGGGTGCATTACATGGTTCATCAATCTCATGAACGTGCTAAGTACATTAGTAAGTCCAAATGGCATAACCAATAATTCATAAAGACCATGCCTAGTCTTGAAGGTAGTTTGTTACTTATCACTTGGTCTCATGCAAATTTAGTAGTAGCCACTTCGCAAAACAATTTTTGAAAATATTTTGACACCATGAAGCTCATCTAACATGTCACCGAGCCTCGGTATTGGATATCTATACTTAACAGTAATTCGGTTGATTACTTGACTATCAATGAACATATGCCATAATCCATCTTACTTAAGGACAAAAAAAGTTAGTATAGCACAAGGGCTCATGCTCTCCCTCATGTATACTCTCTCTATGAGTTCATTCACTTATTTTTTTAGCTCAACAGCCTATTCAGGATTCATCTGATATATAGGTCAGTTTGGCAGGGCGGCACCTAACTGCAAATTAATACAGCGTTCTATGCCTTGAATTGGAGGTAATCCTTTAAGCAGTGCTTCAAGAAATAGATCAGAAAACTCATTTGGCAGGCTTCGTATTTCATCAGGAACATCCTCTAAATCCCTCATCTCCAATAATCTTATAACTAACAAGAACATAGGCTCTTCGACCTTCTTAGCAACTCGAAGCTCTCTTCATCTCATTACTAAGGCCTTGTTCTTACTAGCTCGGGTGAGTTAGTTATGGGTCTTGTTTACTTGGGATAGGGTCATAGGTTACAACACAGTCTTGTTTCTATCCTTAACAAAGGCATAGATGCTCTTATACCTGTCATGAGTAACACGTTAATCGAATAACTAAGGTCGTCCAAGCAACGGATGTGAAGCTCCCATAGGGATGACATCGCATACTACTTCATCTTGTACGCACTCCTAATACTAAATGGTACAATTACTTATTACGTCATATGCAAAGAACCCTTATCATGAAGCTAATGTAGCTTGTAAGGTTAGAGATGCGTAAAGGTCAGTAGACCTAACCTTTGCATGAAGAACTGTATTACTACGTTAGTACAACTTTCCCTATCTACTATAATAATGTACAGCTATCCCTTGATGGTACATTTGGTATGGAACAAATTTTATCTCTAGTCTTTCTCAAAGTTCAACAAAGAACTCAATACTCATCTTAAAATTAGGGTCATCACTTCCCCGTGGTTGGCATAAACACAATCTCTTCTTCCTCCTCGGCTTTTACCTTTTCAACATCATTCTTCTCTTCAGGCTCGCTCTCATGAATGCTATCCACTACATCTCTTCAAAGCACCACGATACATCAGTTCGAACACTCAGCAGCCATGCGTTTAAAGCCTAAGCATTTAAAGTACTTCGCCTTACTAGTCTTTCGTTTGAAGATCTGTTCTCTCTTATATGTTCTTGGGGTTAGCCTACCTTCAGTTCAGCTTAGTTGGCTTATTCGATTATTGTTTGGTCAGTCATTCCTCTCCTCAACTCGATATGACCTCCTCAACTCGGCTTGAGCAAGTCAACGAGGAATAAGGGTTGAGAGAATGTTGGCCTAAGTAGGTTAAAATAGCGTAGAAGGTTAAAATACCTAAAATATGCTAAAATAATACTAAATAATTAAATAAAAATCAAGAAAAATATAGAAAAATGAGGAAATGTCCAAAAGTGGGTCATGGTAGCTTGGAATTGAAGAAATAAAAGCAACAAATTAAATATAACCCACTAGAAAGTAGAAATGGAAGAAGATAAGACTAAATATCAACTCAAAATTAATGAAAAAAATCAAAGCAGCCCTATAAATTCCAAAAATCACCCCCATTCCTCATTTTAGTTAGTTAGAAATCATAAAAAATAAAAAATAAAAATTAGGGAGTAGATAGAAAAGAGGAAAAATCAAATTTATAAAAAATTAGAAAATTATAGTGTAAATAGGACATATAAGGAAATCCCCAACTCGACAACTACTTGAAAGTAGACGGCTACCACCACCACACTATGGTGGCAACGTCTAAACCAGTCGATAAGTCCATGGTGGTCGGCGATAGCTAATGCCACCAACGTTGGTGAGTTTGATGTTTTTTTCAAATTTTACTTATTTTATTAAAAATATTAAATAGTTATAGAAAATTATGAAATTTGGTATTCTGGAATATTTTTATATGTAGTTTTTAGAAAAAAAAATTATTTTGATAAAACTATGTCCTATGATACATAGTGCTTAAGAAATTATTAAACTTGAGCTAGTTTTCAATTCAGAAATAAATAACCTTAAAAGTATAATTTTAAGGTCAAAATTTTTGTGTAGACTATTTAGAGGATATAGAACGGTGCTATAAGGCCCTTTTTCAAAAATGAATTTTCAAAAATTTTAAGTAACTTTTAGGCCTTTAAAATATATATAATTAGTGATTTTGGGGTTAATTAATTGTTAATTAAATAATTGACGTTTTAGTATGTAATTAAGTATTTTAAGATGTTAAATGCTAATGTGGTATGATATTGGTAGCATTTAAGATATTAGATGTAATTATTAAGGCATTATGTAATAGGTAAAAATAGTATATTTTAACTTAATTTTGTAATTTAGGGTAATTAGGTGTAAATTTTGATTTGACATGAATTTAGATATTTTGATCTGTTAGTTGATGTTGAGAGATGATATTTGAAGTGATGGGAATATTAGATATGTATATTATGTGCATATTAAGTGATAATATATAATATGTAAGTATAAGAAATTAATGAGTAGGAAAATATTATATTAAAATTGAATTTATAATAATAATAGAAATATATGATAAATCTAGTAGGAAACTTAAACTTAGGGTAATTATATGAAAATTATAAGATTTTCTCATATCGGAAGTAAATTCGATAATTAAGTCAAGATGTAAGATATACTGTATGAACAAAAATACTAGTTAGGGATTAAATATGATTTTAAGATACCCAAAAATAATGTAATTAATTTCACATTATGGGCTGAAATAAATTTCTAAAGTTTGCATATAAAATTGTACTCAGAAATTGAATCAAAACCTAATTTAAAAATTAATTCGAGAACTGAACCAAAATTTAGCCTGAATTAGAAATAATTATAAAAAAACTTAAAAACCTGGATAATTAGATATATTAAACCCTGAACAAAAGATAATAATAAGCATTATAGGATAAAGCTAATCTATGACAGTTGTGTAAAAACTGAAACAATATTTATATTATAAGGATTATCGGAGATAGCCTATGTAAGTCACACCTCAAATGAGCAAGCAATGAGTCTAAGTAAGTTAGGAGTAATACATTATTATATATCGAAATACTAATTTGTCGTACTCGGAGGCTTAAGATTGTACTTGGATGTGATTGTTACATAATTAACTGTGGCATGCTTGTATATGCTTATTTCTAAGCTTGATGTTGTGATTCTGATTTACTACTCTAGTTTGTATTTGTATGATTTGTTTGAAATACACCTTAAACTGGATGTAATTAAATATATGACTTGAAAATATAAATTGAAATTGCATAGCAACCCATTAGCGTTCTTCGGCCAAATACTGACCTCTTTGAAAAAGATAATACTGGATAGCATAATTAGTCCATTCTTCATCCTTAGTCGAACTAAGTGACAGGTGAGAAGATCACAACAAGGTTAAAGTCAATGGTTCAAAGATAGTCGTAAGAGGAGCAGTGTCTCTAATTGTACAAGCTTAGATTTAGTCGTGAACTATTGCATTAAATAGAAACTCCTAAACTCAGATTAAAGCAGGTGTAATTTCTCTAGTTTCACGACGAGCTGAATAACATCATGCGATAACATTTACTTGTACGTGCATTGCATCTAAGTAATTTAGCTGATAACTCTGTTTGTGTTTAATGTATAGTTTTAGGTTTTCGTCTCAACTTATTGAGCTGTTGGTTGCTTACATTCTTATAGACGTTGTTATAGGTGCTAGCCAGGAAGTAGCCTATATTTACGTTGAAGCTAGCAACTGTTGAATCCTAATGAGTGAGGAATGTATATGAAGAACAGATATATCTTTAAGGTCTTAGCTCTTCTTTTAGAATCTTCCATTTTCAAATAATATATTAATTAGGAAATATAGCATGATGAAACCTTGCAAACATTATTTGTAATATTGGAATCATAGTATATATATATATATATATTCATACTTTCTTAGGTAAATAACTTATTTAATTTATGAACTATTTATTTCAAAGTGGATTCGTCGTAAACACCTTATGTAAATTCGGTCTAAGATAATAGTTGTATGGTTGGTTTTTATCTTAGAATGGTCTGCATAATGGGATTATTACAATTCTACTACTTTGAGGTGTAACAAAAAGCATATAGATAAAAGCTTTTGATAGGCACAATAGAGAAAAGTTTTTTATAGCATCTTCTAGAAGAAGTTATGTGACTGGGTAAATCTTAATTTGAATTGAAAATTATTTCCAAATCTTCTGGATAAGGAAGGAGAATATTACAAGGTTCAATAAATTATGATGTAGTGATCTAATTAGTTCTATTTCCTCTAAGATAGTTATCTCTCTCTTAAGTATTATATCCTTTATTTAAGGTAATTATTTTTATTTAGACATAATTGCATATACTTTTTAGTATTTTCCTTTTATTGCAGTTATTGACATTTATCTATAAATATCAGGTAATCATGTAAATTAGTAGCAATCTTATTAGTTGTTATTGAATGGACTTTATGTGAAATATATCATCCTTCATATTAAAAATGTTTTCCATTGATCTTATCAATCCAAATATCCTTATAATTGTGGTGGTCCTCTTAATTGATCTAGTTTGGACCATATTAACTACTTCAATTTAGACCTCAATTGATTTCCATAAACTATAGATATTATTGGATATGAAAGTTTGAACATACCAAGCTAAGCACATGTGACAAACTTATTAGAGTTAGATATTAATTAGGTTCGTTGAATGTTATTCTATTATACATAATAAATCAAGTGTAGTATCTACGTACTAACACATGAAGTTGTCATTTAATTAAATGTCTGATGTAGATTATTAATGAAATCGTTCTGAACTTTCATTGGTTTTGTAGATGATACGAATTGCTAGGAAGGGAACACATGACAACCAGTATCACAAGAACCAGGGATGGGTCCAAACAGTAAAATGATCCGAAGGATAAATGGCAATCGTTGGTTTAGCAATTTCACATACTAACTTTATGGATATGACGTACCATAGAACCACGAATGGACCTAAGCTAGTACTCAATATGATACATCAATATTAAACCTAAGGTTGTGAGCCACAATCCTTGCTAAAGAAATTGATAAGAGCTCTTTAAGGTCTTGGTCCTTAACAAGAAAACACAAGCTTAAGAAGAAGGAAGGGTAAAATGTCTTAAGTTTAATATCACTATTCTGATTATGCAATTAATACTAATTATAAGTATTTATATGGCTTAGTTAGGGCAAGTTCTAGGTATATGTAATTTACAAAAAGTATTCCTACTAGAAAAGGAAAGATATGTAGTTTATAAGGGCAAAGTTATAAACAGGCAAAAAGGATATTCAATTACAAAAAGAATATTCAATTGCAACAAGGATATTTAGTTACAAAAAGGATAGTACGGATGTTAGAAAATGGAGTGCGTGTCAATTATCCATTCTATGATCCTAAAGATGCTAATTGCCAAGCAGAACAAGTTATGAGTAAGTTAGGTCGGGTCGAGTACTTAGTTAACTCAGTAACTTGGATGTTCTGAACTAAGGAAGGTGGTTCAAGGGGTGGCTCATTGTCTAGTCAGCCTCGGCTGGTTGATTAGGGATCGAGGCACTCAGCCTTAACGATTTATCAGGTTGGTTATTGGTGGATTTAGTGCTTGACCTTAGATTGATGTATTGTAGAGGTCGGCTCAACATTATGGCAACTTAGATTTAGGAATATTTCGGTTCAACCTTTGGTAGGAGTGTTATTCGGTGTGGATTGGGCTTGGCAACATTAGTGGCTTCTTCCCCTTCTATTTATGAGATAATTAATAGTGAGGAGGAGCTTAGAAGACATACCAAATCAACTCAGCTGAACAATTCCTCCTCAAGAGTAAGATATCTTTCAATAGCGCGATGTACTGGGGAAGTAAGGCCATGTGCTTGAGATCGTGTGATCGACCCCCAATTCCTATTATTAGGGCACTTCATTCATTAATCGAAGGTTAGAGTTGGCTTCATTGCTTGGTTTTGGAAGACAAGAGACATCTTATATTAGGTTCAACTTAAATAGAGTCATCAATTGGTCTTGCTTTGAGAATGGATAGACTGGACAATCATGACTTTCTTTCTCACCTCTTTCTCTTTATTGTCGAATACATCAAGATGTTTTGATTTATAAAGGGATAAATTGATTGTAGATGAATATTAGGATAAGCCTACTATTAATATGGGCTTAACTCCTTGGATAAAACAACAGAACCTAAGGATTCTAATCTATTCGTTAGATGATTTAAGGAAATTTAGGTTTTTTAATTTGAAATAGGGATTATTGAACCAATTCATTTACTTTTAACCTCTCTAAGGCAAGGTTACATGTCACGCTCTGAACAAGAGGATTCTTAGTAGTCCCACCATGCAAACTAATCTAACATAGAAACTAATCTCACAACTAATATCATAGATATAGCCTATATAAGGTATGCTCAACTCAACCGGCTTGAAGCATGCAATTTAACACTTATTATTAATAAAACATGTGGCATGACTTTTCAAAACAAGTGTTCGAGATGACCTGTAGTTTAATTCTTAATAACATAGTAATATTTATTTAAGTATATTTACATCAAAAGTTCCATTTTTCATAAAAAGTTTACGAAAGTCATATGTTCTAAAGTCTATGTACAACAAAGTTAAAAATTAGTGTGCGACCAAGGTGATCCCAATTAGTTTCCATTAAGGACAAAAGAAAACCAAAACGAAAGTCATGAATTTGTTGGTCTTCAAGTTTCCTCACTCCCTTAATCCGTCGTATACTAACCTAAGGGTAATTATAACTTTGTATCTTTAGTCCTTAGCCAATGCCTACAAGAAAGTCTATAAGGATGTTAGCATAACTAACTTAGTAGGTAGGATGGAGACAAAAGAGTAGAACAAACACAAACATGGTTTTTAATCACTAATCTTTAATGAGATGCAATGTAAACAACCAAATGAGATATCGTACATTATTATTTGGTCTATTGTAAAGTTAGAGAAATTATATCTACTGTAATCTAGATTGATGAGTTTCAGTGCAACAAAAATCAAACCAAACTTAAGCTTGTGCTATGGAGAACACTCTCCTCTCGAGACTACCTTTGAACCACTGTTCCCAAATTTGCTGCAACGTTCTCTACTACGATCTTCTCTTTTGTTACTTAATTTAACTAAAGGTGAGGAAATGACCATTTCAACTATCCTCATTGAAGGGATTGTTATTTGGCTTGACACAACTAAAAGTTTCCTCTAGTGAGTTGTTATGCAAATCCGGTTAGGTTAAGGGTCGGTCATTGGTTAATTCCAAATAAGGGTGATCAACGAATTATCAAGACAAAACAAATCATACAAATTCATGCAAATAGCATTCTAAGTCCATAATTTAAATAAACAACCACACACAAAGCGTGTATACATTTAACTAAGTTACAACTAGAACTAAATACACTCTCAAGCCTCTAAGTACTCGGACACAGTACTCCAATATGCTATGACACATGGATCCTAACTTACCTACACTTCACTAGTTTACTACTCTTGATTGTTGCCCTCTTAATCTTCAGTTTTCCCTATACATATAGAATATATTAGTTTAACCTACATTCGAGCCTTGAATTAATAATAATCTATTTATTTTATATGATTTTAGTTGTTTTGACATTAGTTTGATAAGTTATTTTTGCCTAAAAGTTAGGATTTCTTAATCAATTCACTAGTTTTTATAAGTTATTCTTGTTTACAAAATCCTCTGAGTTAGGTTGTAAGTTGTTTCATAATAAGTTTCTTAGGCTAGAATTCTCTAGGATACTCTCAAAGTTATATAAGGGTCATTTATTACACCAATTCTACCCTTTGAGGTAGTCTCTGAGTTACTCTAATTTAAGTGTCTTAGGAAGCTACCATCTAAGTTACCTTTTGAGTTTAGCTAACCTTAGAGTCTTTAAGAAATTTACCTTCTAGCTAAACTCTGAGTTCCCTTGTTTTTAAAATTCACTCATAAATTTGCCTTTGCCTCTGACCCTGCTTCTAAGTATATTCTTTAGTATAGTATTCACCCGAAATCCTCTAAGTTGTCATCTGTTTTTAACCAACTTTATATAACTAGTTAATTTGTTCACATTTATATTGAGTTCCAATTATAAGGATCACTTTAGCAACTTAATCAACACTTCTCAAGTTCAATACTGCCAAAAACTCACATTTAACATACGATCATTCTCCAATTATCAAGTCCGTAAACTACTAAACTACACATATAAGGACATATTCTTGGTTTTTTATAACTTCTTCCTGTAAAACTCAATTCAACAACTTCAATATTCCTCAAATGCTCTAGTGATCACTTAAACTCAAAATCCAGATGAGCTCCTTAGGAAAAATACACTAATTTTCACTAAAAAATACCACTTTAATCATAATTTAGAGCTAAAAAATTCATGAAAAATATAGAAAATAATTTTGTAGAAAATTTTTCATAGTATTTTAATATAAGCATAGAAAAGCTTATAGAAAAATTTGAGGGTTAAAAACTACATCATTAAGGTAATTTAATTCAATATTGAAATCAACTAAGTTTTTTCGATTTCTTAGGAACATTTTATATACATCCTATTTTAACCCCCTATAATTTAGAGTTTTTTTTTAAAACACAATAAAATAAAAGGGTCCTTTAGAAAATTGAGGAAAATACAAAAAATTAAAAATTGGAGAAAAAGAACAATAAAAGGAAGAGTTAGGAATGAATTATTAGACATAGGTCACTTTTAGGGTCAGATAGAGTCAAATTTAGTGATTAAGAATCATATTTAGACCTTATTCTAGCTTAAATTAATTAATGCGCTTTAGTTAAGTTAGAGTTCAATTTTAGGTTGGGACTAGATTTAGTGTTATTACTTATTTATTCATTTATTTATTTTTAATTAAAAAAAAGAGAGAGATGGCTAATTTGTAACAGGGCTAGAAGCCTTGTCACGTGACTAGAGCTAAACCAACCCATAGTATGCCCAGGCCTAAGTACGCTTGAGCGCTTGGTAAATTTTTTTTTCCAATAGGCACATACTAAGCGCTGTACATGACCCTCATCATCTTCTTCCCTGGTTATTTTGGAAGGAAACAAACATAAACGAAAAGGAAATTCAGGTTTCTAGAACCTAAATTTAGCGTCAAATTTGCTCAAATTTTTATTGTTTCCAAATGGATTTAATAGAAATGTAACTAAATAATTGATGAAAATCATAAATCTAGTGATGTTATTATTAAATTCGATAAAATGGAGATTTATAGAAATTCAAATTTAGATTACATCTTATTCAGGGGTCTTCGATGTGACCTAGAATTTTTTACAAGATTCAATTTGAAGTTTTGTAAATAAGGATCACGTTGCAGTAAGAAAAGGAGGAATACGCGATAACCCGATTCCGACTTACTTGTCATCGTCTACCTTAATCATAACGTACTATACACTCTACCCTACAAATACCCAACCTTCGACCCCTCTTGCCACTACCGACAACCAACATCAGCAACATACACACGCTTACTACGTTGGTCCAACACCAAAACCTAACCATGAACATGCAATACAACACCACTCCTTGTACTATTGTCTATCAACCCTAACTTTAACCAACCCCATTCACAATAGCCAATACTTACTGTTGTCTACAACTAACAATAGTCTAGCACCTAACACTCGACCACCTATACCCAGTTGGTAAGCCAATTTCGACTATATATTGCTACACACTCAACTACTATCACCAACGAAACCACACCTATCGAACCAATGCATGCCTACACCAACCATAGTGATCTACTGTAATCAACCACTCTCTAACTGATGATGATTCCTACGACCCAAACATCGATCACCAACACAGCAACATGTCTCAAACAACTATTGCTTACGCGCACATAAATCCCCATTGATGACCAACTTCAAAAACTTTGTAAACCACCACTATTGATTGTAGTGATAAGTCTACACCCCTGTTTGCTAATTAAAAGCACACATAACCAAAGTCACCCTCTTGAAAAGGTACCCAAAACCACCCATGTCTCGTCCCTATCTTGTTGCATCCTTTATGCGACCTGGAACCGATAATCTGACCTAGATCTAAGTCAAACTGTGACCTACCGACACACATCCAATTTGCTAAGGTTTGGTCCTACTTTCATGTCATTTTTTTTCCTTTTCTTATTTATTAGAATAAAAAGAAGGGAACAGAGGGTTAATATATATATACATATGTCACGCCCCAAAGCGGCAGAGTCGTAACAGCCCCGCCATGTAAACCATCCTAAGATAGAAGTTGGCTTTACAACCACTATCTTAGACCTAATCTACACAAGGCGTCCATGACTAACCCACTTTGAAGTAAACAGTTTGTAATTTAAATAATTCATTACCTAAGAAAGTGAGAAAAGTTATATATAATCACTATAATTCAGTTATTACATTAATAAAAAATGAAAAGTAATAACATCTGTGTTGATTCTTTAATGTTTTTCCTAACTTCTTAGGATCCAGCAGTTGCTAGCTTCAGAGTAGTTGTTTGCCGCTTCTTAGCCAGCACCTACACGACATCTATAGGGATATGAGCAACCACAGCTTAGTAAATTAGGATGGAGGACTTAAAACTATACCACAAACATAACAAGGTTTTCAATCAACTTATTAGGTGCAATGCATGTGCAAGCAAATGCCATCGCACGACGTTGTCCGGCCCATCGTGAGATTAGAGAAATTACGTCCGCTCTAATTCGGGTTGAGGAGTTGCCATTAATGCAACAGCTCACGACCAAATCCAGGCTTGTGCAATGGAAACCTTGCTCCTCCCGCAACTACCTTCGAACCACTGACTTCACCCTTACCGCGACCTCCTCTCCTGTCACTTAGTTCAGCTAAGGATGAAGAAGGGACCAATTGCAATCCTGCGCTATTCCTTCCGAAGAGGTCGGTATTTGGCCGGAGAGTCCTAAGTTCCCCTAATGGGTTGCCATGCATGTCCGATTATAATTACTGGTCATATATTTGATTAAGTCCAGTTTAGGGTGATCAATCATTTCATACAAACCATACAATACATACCAGAGCAACAAGCAGAATCATAACATCTCCCATAATTAAGCACATGCAAACATCCAACTATCTAACAAGCACAACCAAGCATAATCTTAAGCTTCCAAAATACAGCATCGTATTAATCCCAACTTACCTTAACTCCTCGCTCACTTACTCGAGGTCCAACTTGCTCAGGCCATCGCCGATCATCCCTATAACAGAAACGTAGTTTCAGTTTTTCATATAACGATTATAGGTTCATTTTATCCTATAACGCTTATTGTTATGTTTTGTTTAGGATTTAATATACCTAATTATCTAGGTCTTAAGTCTTTTATAATTATTCTAGGTTTGGAGTTAGGTTTGGGTTCGGTTTCCACATCAATTTCTAAATTAGGTTTTAGTTCGATTTCTAAGTCCTAAACATGCTCGAATCCTAATGTGAAATTAATCACATTAAGCTCGAGTATTCAAATATCCTATTAGGTCTTAATTTAGTATTCTAAGCTATTCGGTACAGCTAATCCTAATTAGGATATCGGATTTATCCCCAATGTAAGAAAATCTTACTTTTTTATATAATTACCTAAAATTCAATCTTAATTCAGATTTAATATTATTCTAATTTTTACTTTAATATTATCTAAATAACCCTAATTTTTTAGATTTATCATTTTTCAATTTCACATATTACTAATTTCTTATATTAACTACCTAATTTCCTAAATTAATCATACTTAATACTCCAAAGGCTAGGATTAGGGTTCTATATTAGAGATTAACATCCCTAAATATCTAATTACTATCTAAATCAATAATTAGTATCTTAATTACCTAATTAACCAAAATAACCCAATTTTCCCATCATTTTAGGGCTAACAATTAACTTAAAAATTTCAAAAATTAATTTTTTTAAAAAAATGGCTTCATAGCACCATTCTATATCACATGAGCATCCTACAGAAACAAATTGAGCTCCAAACTACACTCCTAAACCTATTTATTTTCCGTTCTAATCATGCTCGGTTTTGAACAATTTGTTAAGAACCCTATATTTTCATACGTAATTAAACTAAATCACTATTTTTCCCTAAATCTACATATAATAAAACCTCAGAATAACAAGTTTCATAATTTTCAGGGTAAAATAACTAATTTTACAAAATTAGTCAAAATCGGGAAATTTAAGAGACTAACCGGTCCAAAGCTTTCTGGTCGTCTAAACCGTCCAAGGGTGTCAACCGGCCTAGACGGTGGGGCTAGAGTGATGTAGTGGTGGTGGCTTGGTCCCAGGTGGTGGTGAGGTGTGGGTTTCTTTCACTACTCGAATCTGCACAATTTCCTTTTCTTTTTTTTTTTGGATTTTCTCTCGATTTTGTTTTAGGTTTCCTATTTTTCTCTAATGCATAAAGGAGTTCTGAAAATTTTTCCCCTATTTATAGACGTTTTTTGTAATTATTATGCATTAATTAAACATGACTTTACCCAATTTTCTTGATTTTTGGCTTTTGTGTTATTTAATTCTAATTGGCTAATTTTTATTTTGTAAATCCTGACCTGCCACAACCTGATTTGGATTATTCTATTCTCTTCTGATTTTTCCATAATTAATTTATAATTTTCTTTAATTATTTACTTAGTTTTTTGGCTAATTTAGGAAATTTCGCATATTTTTATCTATACGTAAATACATGTGAGGTATATATAAACATTCCTAATTATTATTTTGGTCATTCTAAAATTTTTAGTATACATGTAATCTATCGTTAGTAATTTATTAGTTATTAGATTACACTTTTCGCATTTTGGGTAATTAGTACTTATTATGCTTAAAATTTGAAAATTGTATAGTCTCCTATTTTATTACTTATTTTCTTAAATTCAAGTTTACGAGGTCATTTTTACTAATATTTCTCTCAATAGTTTATAATTTGCATTTGATCGGATCCTTTAACCGATCGCCCTAAACCTTGTGTTCTAAGTTCAATCCTACGATCACTTGGTTTAGCTTTAACACTTATAATACAAATAAATATTCCTAAATATTATTTAGGTTATTTTATGATTTTTAGTATACATATAATTTATCTCGAGCGATTCATTAATTATTGAAATGCATTTTACGCATTTTCGATAAATAACGAGTTATATACTTAAAATTTGAAATTTTTATATTATTTTATTTTATTGTTTATTTTTTTAAATTTAAACTTACGGGATCATTTTCCTAATATTTCTAGCTTGACTTTATAATTTAGGCTTGATCAAGTCTTTAAACTGATCAAAATCTCGAATGGTTAGTTGTAGGGTTTACAACATATATATATATATATATATTCTTTTAGCACTTAGAAAATCTGTTTTTTTTTTTAAATAAAAAATATATAGTAAACCCTTTTTTCAAAAATTAAGGTTTTAGGTTTTTTTTCTATATATACAAACATAAAAAAAAAATTACGATCCCTTCTAATATTTTTCTTAAATTAGATAAATGGATTAAAAATGTAAATCCGATGGATTTTTAAAATTAAAATGAACTAATACACTAAAGTTTTTGAAATAAATTAGGAACGTTTGATCCTAATTAGCAAATACGTAGATACTTGTAGGGTGACATAAAATATGTAAAAATTTTTGTTTTTTCCCATTTTTGTAAATTATATCACAAACCTTAATTTTTTTTTGAAAAATAAATGCAATTGCACATGTTTATTTGTGAATAAGTTAGTTTTTGAAAATTAAACCTAAATTTGAAAAGTTAAAAGTGGTATCCATTATGATTTAATAAAGGTAACCCTCAAATATGAGAATCTCTAGTCTTATTCATCTTTTAAAAATTAATTTTATCAAAGACTAGTAGTTGAGTTATAAATAATCCATCCGATTAATTATAACTTATTTCTTTTCTTCGATTGTAATTGGGTGGTGACTCCAAACGATTTTTATTTTAAAAAAGAAAATTGAAATTTTCCTCAGTTCTTAGTCGATGATTGATATTAAATGGGTTAAGGTTTAATATTAATTAAAATAGCGAAAATAAAAGATAATAAAAAATTCAAGCTTGACACATATTATGTATTTTTTAACTTTATACAAAATGATATTTTTACTAAATTTTATACATGAAAATACTTAGGAATAAATTTTTCTATAATTTTCTAGATTAAATTAGTATTTTTAGCATTTTTTTGAAAATTAGCAGTTTTTAAGGGATTCACTATAATCTTTAACTCCAACCACCAGCAACTACACCACCTTTGTTGGTGCTTGTGACTCTACATTGTGGTGGTAGTTGATCTCTAGTGACTTCCTAAACCTATAAACCTTCAATAACTCAAATTTACACCTATATCCTATATTTTCTCCAAATTTTTAATCTTAATTCCCCTCAGTCGAACCTCATTTTTCCTAGATTCTAGATTGCATATAAGAGTTTCGAAGGAGCTTTCTTGAATTTTTAGAGTGCATGTGTTGATGAAACTTGATTTTCTCTCTCCTCTCTAAAAAAATTCACCATTTTATACTAACCTTAAGTAACCCTTTACATAAGTTCTCTGCCTAACACTTGTCTAATTCTACTACTATACCTAATGCAAGCTAATCCCAACCGTTGTTCAATTTTTAATTAATTTTTATTATTTTTATTTGTTTATTTTAGCTTAATTTACAATTATTCAAGTATTTTAGGTAACTATGGATATATATTTACACGTAAAAATTACACAAGGTGTATATATATATATTCTACATATTATTTTATGTTATTTAATAATTTTATCACATATATAATTTATCTCTAAAAATTTACTAACTCTCAGAACCTATTTTACTAATTACATTAATTATTAAATAGTGTAGTAAAATTATACTATTTTAGCTATATTATTGTTATTTATTATATTTTTGAAATCCTAGTCTATGGGTTCTTGCTAACTAATGTCCTAAGCCTATTCTTAAATTTCCAACTTAATCGGGTTGGTTTTATTAACACCCTAAATTATCTGCTCAATACCTAATTGTATGATACTCGACTATCCTTCATAGTCTTATTTTTATTCATATTTTGGATGGCAAGCTAGCCTTTTCTTCCTATTTGACACATAATTATTCCATGCTTATCTCTCTCAAAGAGTGACATCTAGCATTATCATGGCCCCCCTTATTAGGAAGCTCAACTATATAACTAGTTTTGACCTATCATAACCATCATCATAGGAGTGGCATTAGCTTCTAACTAGTTTGCTTACAGATGCCTAGACCCGCTTTTAGAGTATAGCTTACACCATAAGCAAACTATCTTGATACTCGTTGAACAATAATCCTAAGTTGGGTCCCTACAATAGTTTTACACTCTCTGATTGTGACATTTTTTTCCCTTAAATTCATGACAACTTTGCAGTAAGGCAAAACTACTACCACTACATACACCCAAAGATTGTCCTCTCTTTACCCAGTCTCTACCGAAGATCATCTTCACTAAAACATCAAGTATCTACCGGAATCCCTCACCTTTACCCTTACCCTCACCTATCTCTTTGTCCTTCGAAATTACCTCTTGTCAAGTTATCAAATAGTAAGGCCATGTACTTAAGTATACTTAGAAATGATTTAGGTATATCTTGTTATAAATCAATTCAAAACATAATTACCCTTTACAGTAGTATCCTTGCTCTAATGGTTGCTCCTTTAAGCTTTCCTACACGAACTATGGCTTATGATGTAGTTGCCCTTCTTGCAACTATGTCCACCTCTCACGGTTTCTATTCTAAGCTTAACGCACAAGGGTCTTTTCCCATCAACAGGATATACCCACTCAATAAGACTATAAGGTAGCATTTAGGCGGCTTGATGAAAGTTGAAACATAATTGCTCTAATACCACTTGTTACGGGATAAGAGTTTCGTTTCCCTTAGAGTATTCATGGTGTTCAACCATTCTTCATCTTCTTATTTTTACTTGCAACTTAGATGATAAGTCAGCTTTCTCTTCCCATTTAACCTAAGACGTCCCAAGCCCATCTCTCTAAAAAAGTTCCCTTTGGTATTGTTATAAGCCCCCATATGTTTGGTAGACTTAATTATACAATTGGTTTTGGTTTGCCATGGCTATCATTTAGAGAATGGCATTAGATCCTAACCAGTTTACTTACAAGTTGTCAAACCCATCTTCAGAATATACTCCACACCACAAGCAAATTACTCTACTGATGCCACTCGTTATACAATACGCCCAAGTCTTCATAATGGCTCCAAACTCTCGGAATGCGATGCGATCAAGTCCCAATAGTATTAAATACTCAACCATTCCCTTTTAGTTGACACTTTAGAAGCTCTTAAGACCAATAAAATGGTGTAAAACTATGAAATAACTACTTTAAAAATTGAATAAAACTTAATGAAGAATAAGTGTAGACACATCATTTTTTCCTCTTTTTTTTAATTTTAAAGTTTTTTTTTTTAGAATAGGAAAAAAGAGTTCTAATTTAGAAAAATATAAAATTTAGAAAAAGTACAAAAAATTAGAAAATTAAAAAAAAGCGCAAGAAAATATAAATTTTAGAAAAAGCACAAAAAATAGAAAATTAGAAAAAAATACAAAAAGTTGAAAAATTAGAAAAAACAAAAAAAATAGAAATTTTAGAAATAAAAAAGAAGAAGAAAATTTCATAAAAATACCCAGAAAAAGAAAATAAAAAGTAGAAAGATAGATTTTTTATTACAAAAAGTAGACTTTTATGAAAATAAAATATTTTTAAATAAGTAGATTTCAAGAAAAATAAAGATTTAGAATTGTATATGGGTCATTAGGTTTAGATTAATTTATTTTCTATTTTAGTAGTTTCTTAGAATAAGTCAAGATTATTTATAGTTTAAATATACTTTAGTTACAAAAGATAACAAGGCACAAACTAAATGGCCTAATGGTGCTACACTTAGTCTTAGCATTTTTAGATAGTTAGAGGTCTTAGGTTTGATTTCAACATAAGGCACTTTTGTGCCTTTTTAATTTTCTATCTCCATATAGCCACGTGTCAAGCATCTATTAGGTGTACTGTGACATGTAGCGACATTTGACTCAATCATGTGGTGCTACATGGCACCACGTCAGCATCTATTTGTTCTCCTTTTTTTTCTTTTTCCTTTCTTTTCCCCAATTTTCTTCTTGCACTAACCCCAACCCCTTCACTTTGGCTCAATTTTTGAGTGAATTCCACACACAAGCACACGATTTAATGGTGCAATCTTATTCTCCACATGACATACTATAAATAGCGGCAAAAAATTGTCCAAATTCATGTAAATCACTAGTTAAATCGGCAATGAAAAATAAGAAAAAGAAAAAGGAAAATCTAAGATTTGGTATTCATGGTGAATCGGCTATTAATGACTGTTTCCTTACATATCGAGCTCGAAATAGTATAAACGGAGTTCCCCATTTACATTCTTGTCATTAGCTCTCATCAAAACACACACACATAAATGCACAGTCATTAATATTGATCAAATTAAGGAAAATAAATAAAAACTGGAAAGTATCCAAACTTGATAATAAGTTTATACTCAATTAAGAATAGTAGGATTGATACTCAATAACTCTCACACCTATTACAAGTATGTTTGAGTTACTAAAACCACTTACTAGACCTAAGCCCAAGTTAAGTTTAAATTAGAGCTCAACTTAAAGCTAGACCAATAGGCATAGCAGATCCAAGCTAGGTCAACAAGCAAGACCCATAAATGTGGTAAGTCTTAACCTACCAACATGAAAATAAAAAGATAAATAAAAAATGACAAAGAAGGGAAAAAAAGAAGAAGAAAAAAGGTTAGAATTAAATAAAATTAAAAATTGAAAAATTAAACTAATTACATGTGAATATGAAAATATCACTTCACATTTATAACATTTAATGTATTACTATTAATAATACGGGAAATAAATATATTTTAAAAATATGTTTAGTATGGGACATATAAACTTTTACCAAAAGAAAAATCTTATTCTCAATACTATGTGACTAACTTTTGTTTTTGGAACTTCCTTATAATCTTTAGATTATTTGCTCTATATCAGTAGCATTGCGAGTCAAGTTGAATGTGGTTGCATATAGATTAGTGCATGCCCTCGATGATTACTTCATAAGATGGGCTAAAGACTACATGGCTCATAAGTTCAATTTTCAATTTAAGATTAATTTATTTTTAGTTTAAATTTTAAATTTAAAAGGTTTGAGGGCATCATGGTTTATGAATTTAAGAACCAAACCATTGAATAGATGATTCTATGACCTAGCTTGAAAATGAGATTAGTTAGGCTAGTTATGATTCTCCATTTAGAGAATTGTAACCCAATAAGGTTGGTCTTGGTTTCAAGTCAGTTTAAACCTGCACTTAGGTCAACTATCTCTTTCTCATCTTAACCGTTTCCCTTTAAACCTTCTTTACAATTATCATCTATGCATTACTCTTCTATTAGATCACATATAACACAACTCTACATAAAAGGGAACCGAACACCTATATATGTCCATGCATAAGAATTTTTCACTATACAATAAATGTGCCTGTGTTTTTAGATGGGATACTTAAAGGTCTTAGACTCCCAAGTTTAGATGTGATTAATAAGTTGAATAAGTGCTACTTGTTAATGTAAGTGTTTCAAATGCAAATACAAAGATCCTTTTAAGACGTTGTCCTAAGCGCTTCCAAAAAGATGAACACTTTTATTAAATATATCGTACTTGTTTGTTTGATCCTCTATAGCAAATCTTTTTAGTAAGTAAATTAATTAAAATTGCTTTGTGTGTAAAAGTGAAAAGCTAAAAGATAGAATGATTTGGGCACATCATATTGCCACATAAGTTGGGATCATGGCAAATCGGTGACAAATAATGGTTTGAACATACTAATCAAATTGAAGAGATTGAATCCCTTACAAAAGTTCAAAACTTAGACTTGATTATAATACTACTAAATAAGATATATATTTCTTTAGGATGATTCACTATAAATAATCCTTTTATATGTGTTTAAAACTTCATTTTTAAAAAGAGCATTTAGTTCTTTAAATCATAATAGAAAAAAAGAGTGCTTTTAAACTCATAAATTAACATTTTTTTTCCATAAATTGTAGGCATTTTTTAGTGTTATTTTTATTGTCTATATTATTAGAAGGAACGAGGGGAGTTTGGTATCTTTTATTTATTTCATTATTTTTCAACAATGAATTTACAACGTTACCCTTTATACTCATTAAATAGCTTATTAAACTATAATTTGTAATTTTAAATCACAATTCTTATATGTTTTATCTATTATATTTAAGCCTATCAATACAGTCAAACTATAACAAACAAGCAAACTTACCTGTGCGATGAGTATGAAAAAAAGTTAAATATAATGGTAAAGTGGAGCTTAGAATATAAAATACTATTGAGTCAAATTATAAAGTTAGCTTACATAATAAAAATTGTACTTACTGTATTCAAAGTCATTAAAGAAAAATCATTGAATTTCAACTAATTGTGAAGTATTTTTTATGTTTCCATGTAGAAGGGCAAACTTTATTCTAGGATCAATATTTGCGTTTGACAAATAAATATCAAGTATCTTGTAAATTAGTACTTACTTTCACTAGACCAATTGTCACTCTTATGAGAATTATGCATTTGATAAAGATTAAGCCACTTATCCTCACCATTTATCACTCCTCTTAATGTTTACTAGAAACAACTTTCCCCACTAATCAATGCACTTATATTCCCATAAAAAAAGAAAAGAAAATTTTATTTTTGAGCAAATAAAGTGAATTTAGATTTAAATAATGAGAGGTGGATAAATTCAGATTGATTATTTATTAGCAGCTATTGAAAAATTGATGAGGATAGAATATAAATAAAGTAAGTAAACATCAATAAGATAAAAGTATAGAAGAAAATGTTAGAATCTAGTACTTGGGTGTTCTATTAATATATATAGATAGATAGGTAAATAAAATATTAAAATATGAGACACCAAAAGAAAATGACACTTGAATAATATAGAATAGATATACCTTGATGATCAAATTATAACATTACTATGTATTATTAATAAAGAAATAATTACAAAAATAATTACTATATATAATATCAAAGCAAAAGAGTTGAGTTTTGGTATCTCACTTATTCTAGTAACCTTTTTATATTTACCAAACAATCTCTAAATGCTTAATAATTCTAAATAATGAGGAGGTTAAGGTTATTGACAAAATAACTATCTATTATATCATGTAAATATCTATCTTTTAATTTTACACATCTATATCTATCTTCTATAAAATAAAAAATTGTCCTTATTGAAACACTCCCAATCTAAATAATACCTAAGAACTATAAACTATATAAAATAAGGATAAAATTAGACTTTGCAATGTATTTTTCTATCTTCTATTATTGTTTACTGCCCCTTCCTCTCCTTCTGTTCTAGCCATTATCTATTATCATATATTAATATATAGTTTTAATTATATCCTTGTATAATTAAAGCATAATAAGAAAACATTAATGTTAATAATGTACAGTAATGATGACTATTATCATTATTTACATTGATAATTTTATACAATCAAATCATATCAAATACACAATAACAATTATATCCCCACAAGCTATATAGTTAAATGATAGTAAAATGCATTAATATATAATAATAGCTCTATAGAGTTAAAACTACAATGAATTTACATTAATGTGTAGTAACACTATCAAACATGTCTTTTATACTTTTTTAACATCCACATATTTCACATTTTTCTTTTCCAATAAATCAAAATATGTCCTTGCATTTCTCTCATTCTCTCTCCTCTCAATATGAATTCTTCAATTGTTTGCTCTTATAATTTCTTTAAAAAATATATATAAGATCAAGTATTAGAATTTAGACACACGCATCGCAAGTATATTGTTTGCTAGTTTTATCTAAAGGAAAAAAGCAATAAAATCCAAATATATGCTTTTCAAAGATTTAGATATTCAAACACTCAATTTTAAAGATAAAGAAAACAAATATCGATTGCCAAACATAAACAATGTGTTTGCAATTTATTATCTTATGTTAAGCTATGTATCTCGGTATTAGTAATCTATATATGTACATAAATATAATAACGTTTGAACTATATTTCAATTCCATTAAGTTTAACATAAACTTAAGCTATTCAAACTCAATTAAATTTGGAAGCTTGTAGAGCCAAATAACTGATAGTTCAAACTTAACTATAAAGGAGTCGAATAGCAACCAAAGAGTTGTACTAGGATATTGACAAAATACATAAAAAGAGAGAGATATCCAAAAATCCAATACGAAAACAGAGACATTTCACAGATTGAAGAGGGAGATACTGACAACAAAATTTTTTTTGCACAATCGCGAAATGAAATCTATAATTATAGTTTGGAATGATCTCAAATTACGATGACAAACAAGACAAAAACAAAAACAATTGAAAAATAACCTAGATTTGTAAATACGAGTCTCACGTGACTTTTATTTATTAATGGAAGAATAATTACAAATCTTTAGATCTAAATCAAGATGTCTCTATTATAATAGTAATCACATTGTGAAGTGGTTGCATCAAGTTGGCGATGGATGGCCAAAATACAATGGTCGCTACGAATTTTGTTATAGCAAATAAAAAAACTCTAAAAGAATAATAATAATTGAATTACCACTAAATTCCTTCCATTTTGTTCAACCGTTTCACATCCACCAATATAAATTCTGCAATCCCACATTTTATGGAGACCTTTAAATTCATTTCTCACTCTACATGTCTAATATTTTTTCTGTTTTCTAAATATTTGTTTTTACACTGACAAGACCAGCGACGGGCCCCACGTGATCACGAGAATACTAAAACTGAATTTCACCGGTGTGGAGGGTCCAAATCAAAGATTTTTTTTTTTTTTTAATTAATCAAGAATATTTTCCTAAATAGTATTGTGCGACATATTCACCCAAATGATCTCCCAGTCTGTATCCTCACCAGTCTCGCGCTACTATGTATAATTTAGGGATAAGATCTTTATGCCTGTACAAGGTAACACCCGATTGGAAAGAACACGCATGGAATTCTCATCCGGAAATAGAAAACTTTCTCCGGACAAGAAACTAAAATTAGGAAGTAAAGTTTCACACCCAATGAATCATTCAGAGCTACTTTGCAGCTCTATGCTTAATGCAGATAGGGAAATCAAAACCTGTTTCATCCCGGTAATAAACAATCCAAAAAAGGAAAGAAGATTCCGAGTCTGCATACCTTAGAGAAAATTCAATGTACCATGGATCGGTCATCATAATCAATCTAAATATCATGTGGCATAACGCAAGGGATTTCATATTTATAATTACAATTTCCATAACTTAAAAACGCATACTAAGAAACAAATGCAAAACAATTAGTCGATTGCATCACGGAAGATCCCCATACCTGGCCCAAAAATAAAACGTGACATTGAAATCCCATTCATCAGACAGTTTTTGAGACAGCTTCAAACCCCAAATAGCATTAGGCACCTCCAAAAAGAACCCATATAATAGCAAGAGAAGTCACAAAATTTCAAGCCAGAAGCACAAAAATATCACTAAGCCCAGCTATCATGTTTGTTTTGAATGCATATAGAAACGAGCAACCAAGTGAGTCATCCATTATTTCAAATGCAACAAAGATAGCAAACGTGGGATAATCAACTTGGGTTATGAACACTTTAACAACTTGGAACTAATTAAGTAAATTTAAGAAGAAAACTGTAAAAAAGACACACATTATAACTACTTACACATAGCCTATAGACACTCCACCGATAGTATACACTCAACTTCAGATTCTTGTTACCAGTCCAAGATAGTGTCTCTACCTCCACAAGGTCCATGGGTGAAACACAACAGGATCAAAGGAAAATCAGCAGCAAGCCGCTCTGTACCAGTAACCCAGCAACCACTCCTAACATATATTACAAAATTTCCACAGAGAGCTTCGAGAAGACAGCCACCGTATAGAAATCAAACTCATCTCCTCTAAGCTTAAAGATGCAGAATGCTGAAACAACCTTGCAACACCAATTACCAGCTCTGTTATGACACATTTGCCAAAACTAAAATCTCAACCTCCCATAAAGCTCTGTTATTTTCCAAGGTCAAAAAGATATACAGACTGAACTATACACTGGTTTCAAGCGTGTGATGACTCTCAGAGGAAGCGCCTCCTGAAATTCCTTGTGGTCGCCTGATAGGAGCGCATGAGCAGCCCAACCCCTATGCCAATTCCAAGGCACATTCCAAGGCCAATACCAACACCAACTCGTACACCAGCATTAAACCATGATAGTTCGCCATCCTCGCCAGTATACATATCATCTGAATAATACGGGTGTCTAACCAATTTTCCATCTGAATCATACTCATCATTTTCTGTTACCTCCATCTGTCAATACCAAAATAAGCTTAAAGTTACAACAACAGGGACATAAACTTACATCTATAGAGGCATTAATTTATGGACATATACAAAATAACATCCAATTGAAGCAATGCAACGGCTGCAAATCACTAAAAATGCAAAATAAATAGACAACCAGCACAATGAGATGCTTAGAATGAGGACTACTGGCTGCTTCCAGTACTTCAATGCAACGGATAAACATCATAAGAACATCATTCATTGTGTGATATCCATATCTAAGTGTATCACTCTTTCCACACCCCCCCCCCCCCCCCCTCTCCCAGTAGAGGAGCTTGAATTTTCACGTGTTTGCATTGTTAGGTGTAAATTTACAGGTCTGCTTGTTTTATTCTTCTAAGCTCGTAGTTTCAAAATAAACATTCCAGTATCACTAGCACAATGGAAATTAAATGGATGTGGATCCACTATACAGTTATGTTTAACAAAGGTTAACATCTCTTATCATAGAAATAGAGGGACTATAATTTAATCATTCAACCGATAGAACTAAAACAAACAAACACTTCAACAATAAAATGCAAAAAGGGGAAATGGTAATTATCCCTATTTCATAGAGTACCAGTTTCATCATTTGACATTATTCTCCAAAGTTACATAAGATGCCAATGAATGTGATTCCAGTATCCCTTATTCCTGCATTAAGTTGAATCAAGCAAGCCTTATGTGCAAACAACCAAATATAATGGTCCATACAATTAAAGCCTTTCCTTTCTAAGACTAGAGCTACAAAAAACATTCCCAATTCTAAAAACTGTGTAGCTGACCAATTGCATGAACATTATATTTATAACCACCTCCTCATTCATCTGATGAAACCAAATCAAACCACAACTATGCAACTACTTATGCTATAAAGAAACAAAACTTGACGATTTTTTTTTTTTTTTGGGTGATAATAGACACTCCTAAAAATTGAACACGAAATTGAAAAACAAATAACCCGGATGATCAATGGTCACCTGCAAACTCCGATGCCGGACCAAGCCATTCTCAATCCCAAATCTCTCCTTCTCTTCGTACTCTTCCTTCCCAGTCTCCTCATCCTCAGGTATTGCATCTAATGTCCCATTCCTCAGTATTTTCCTCCTAGAACTAACCTGTATTGTCTTCGTCAATATAACCGGAACACGCGAACAACATCCGGCAATATAAACCTCAATCGAAGGCGAACCCGAAAACGCACTCTTCGTCCCTCCCGACCCACTAGACCCCAAATTAGCAACATAACAGTCCATACACCATCCTGAATTATTCGAACTAACCAGATTTTCATTACTCTCTACACCATTCCCTACATTCCCATCACTCCAATTATCATCCATTCTCTCTAAAGAACCGCATAGAATCACTTCCTCACCCTGTAGAACCTCGAATTCGACACCGCCCGTAATACGCACATTGTCGGTGCTTACATAGGTGACTTCCCGGGTTTCCTTATCGATACGATCGCGTTTAAGGGATAGGGAGGCTGGATTCAGTTCAGGGACACGAGAGCCGTTGATTTCTAGGGATACGCCGAGTTCGTGGTGGAGGTGGCGGAGGGTTAGGTGGTCAGGGACATTTTCGATGATGCGGCAGGGAGAGATTCGGACGTAGAAGAGGCGTATTTCGAAGTGTACAGAGTGGTTGAGGGATGAGGGCTTGCAGGCTTTCGGGATCGCCATATTGGGGGTGAAGCAAAAGCGTGGAAATCTAGGGGAGATCAGGGTTTCTTCACATAAAGAATTGGGTTCATTAGGGTTTTGAAGATCTAATTGGGGGAGAAATAGTTAGGACAGCGACAGGGCATAACATGAAGGTAAAACGGATTGTGTCTTTGAATCCTGTTTGTGTCCTTCTAGGTCTTGAAGAGACAGAGAGAGAAGTTTCTAATTTCCGTACTATTTCTTCCGTAGCTCAGGAGGAGGTTCTTCCTTTTATTTTTTATTTTCTGTGTAATCCTGTTGTGGGCCGAAAAACCCAAGTCCACTAGGTTGGGCCTGGCCCATTGATACACAGCCCAATAAGCATATCTCTCAATCCCCCCAACTTTCTCTCCACGACACCAGCCAATTGGTCTTACATTTCTTCATTGGATAAGATTATAACATTAGAACCAATGTCCTTCTTTATTATCTAGCTATTTTCAGTTATTATATTTCTCCAACTTTATATTTGCTACCAATTTCGTGTCCTAATATATACTCAATATTCGATTGGGAAGAGAAAGTTAGTTTCCTTGAAAATCCCTCCGAGGCATTTACTTCTATAGTCGCGAATGATACATTCAGCTGTAACCAAATTTTTAATATGGTTGGAAAAACCTTTGCATTTATTTTTTTTCCGTCCACTTTGAGGAGGCTTCAAAGAGAGAGGATTCACGTTTTTATAACTTTTATATTGATTGTTTTTACCCTTTCCTATACAATCAAGTGAATTTTTCTTTCATTGTTACATTATTGACCTTTGCCTCATTCTATCTATATATATATATATTAGTCTATAGGATCTAGCCGGTAGAGTTTAAAGAGAATTAAATTTCGTGCATGATGTTTAGCCTACAAAAGAGAATATGGTGAGGGGCATTAAGATATTGTTTGATGTGACAACTCTAATACTTAAATTAGTGGTTGTTTGTAAAGAGAATGAGAATGTCATGAGTGTAAAAGATAGTCTAAGTATGCTAAGTGATTAAGCGCTTTACTGTTTGGAGATTGGCTAGTATTTATAAAAGAAGACACTTGACAGTTGGAGGATTATTAGTGGGCAGATGACAGGTCTGCAAATTATAAGTAGTGAAGTTGTGTAATCCGATATGATTTTGATTTGTAGAAAGTGGTTGTTGATCGATCTTCGAACCTTATCTATTGTCTTCTGGTCATTGTAGGCTGTGGTGGTTGGATTAGCTATATAGAGGGCTTGGGGCGAGGTCCATTAGGTGGATAAGGGGATCGGACACTGAGAGAGGTGAGTTAGGCCATTGGCTTAGGTCAATTAACATTAACTTGAGAGATTTAAGTTCAAAATATCCTATCAATACACATACATATACACATACACATTTTGTTGAAGTCATACTTAATAATTTTGCTTCCTAACATGCTTTTAAGAAGATTATTTTAGATTTATTGTGATTTACTTTTATAAAATATGTAGAAAAATATGCATTGTTGTTATTATACGATATGCTTGCTACATACTGGGCTTTGAAGGCCCAAATAGAAATATTAGTTAGCCGGTCCAATTCCATTGAACTACGGTTTCCTGTTAGAGTGATGTAACTTTACGTTGCTTATATATATATATATATTGATTTTATATTCATTTTAGATAATTGAAAAAAGAAAAAAAAAAAAAACTAAGACATAAATGATAGTGATTACTGGAAGTGGAGGAAGGTGAATAACTTTTATTAGCGAGCCAATGAATGGCGGTTAATGTGTGTATGGTATAGACATATATATGGGCCAACTACCATTGTCATTATTGGAAAAATTAGAATCGAATATGGTTTATTTGGTGGGAAGATTACAGTTGGGTAATTTTCCATGAAATATCCCCACTATCTGAATATCGTGTTGTCCTTTAGCCTAATTAACATTGAACATCGCTACGGTTGGGAAAATGGAATATGGATTATGGTTTTGCATAATCTGTTCATCAAATAATTTCACGTAAGCTTCGAATGAAGATGTTTGCTGATTGATAACGCATATGTTGTTAGTTTTCGCCCCAATATTTAGTTCAAATTTGGTTTCTTACCATGATTTGGTTGGATTGATTTTCCAATAGGATTTAGATAATGTTAAAATTGTAAATAAATCGAATTAAGATGACATAGTATATGCTCACGAATTATATGTTGTTCAAAGTGAGGAAGACTAAGCTCAGGAATTAGACACAACAGATAAAAACTTATAGAAGAATCTAGATTCTTGTATTCATGGATCAAATGATTTTTTCTTTTTTCCATTTCCAAGCTAAAAACCTTTTCACACCTATCTATAATATATTTGTTTAATTAAATTTCAAGTAAGTAGATCAAGACAATCATATAAATATTAGTTTTCTAATGTGAGGGATTAGGTTCGAATTCTTTTTTCGTTAAATTATAATCTATAATAATAAAAAAAAACAAAGAAAAACGAAGTAAAAGAGCTAAGGGCAAATTCATTTTACAATATATGAATTTTCACTCTTTATTACTTTGTGTATATGTGTTCCCATTTTTAGTATTTTGCATATCACCGTGTTTCATCCTATTTTGTTACTATTAATCTTCAAACATATTTTAGTTTTTGATTAGTCAAAAACAATTAATATAATAAAATAATATTATTAAGCATATTTAAGTAAATAATTTGATAAAAACTACAAAAAGAAAAATTAGTGAAAAAAAAATTCAAAGCCATTGGTCAACCCAAGTCCAAGGGTAGTAAGCAAAGGAACATGAAAGCATGGTGGATTGCGACCCAACTAGGGTGGTCATTGCTCATTAGCCACTCACCTCCAAATAGGGAAAGAAAAAAAAATAAATAAATAAATCAATCAATCAATGGAAAGTCATATATGATGCTTTTTACTTAAAATTCTTTTTTCTTTAACAAATAATTTTCAAGGATAATAGGTCGGTTTTGTGGCTCTTGCTAGCCACCCAAGACCAGGGATTATCGATCGGAGCTCCCAAGATTTTGAAAATTTTTCATTTTTTTTCAAAAATTTCTTATTAAATTGTTTCATTAAACATACATTTGACACTTATTAATCCATCGAATTAGTTATTATAGATTAACTAGATAACTGATGGATACAGCACGAAGTAAAATACAGTTTTTAAAGTGGCAAAAACAAAAATACACATATACAAAATAACAAAAAAGTCAAAATTCAAAATATGTTATCGTGATATGCGTTGATATTGTGGTGGTAACAAACAAAGTAACAGGAAAACCAGAGAAGAAAGAGAATAAAGACACATAAGAATATCCATGGAGATAAACATCGATAGAATATGCATATAGAAACCATGGGATGTGAATGGACAAGAGTATTTTATTGATTTTACAACAATAAAATAAATGTCTCGAAGTAATGATGGATAATAGAAATAGAACACATGTAATAATTAATCAGTTGAATTATATTCTGATATAGGACAATTAATCAAGTTCATAAAAATATCTTGGATGATGAAAAAAACCAAGCGGGAAACTTTTCGTTTTCTTTATTCCCTTCGAGTATTATATATTTGAATGGAGGAATGAGTAACTCGAGTTGAAATTTTACAATATTAATATTAAGCTTGATTTATAACTCGTTTTAAGAAGTTCAAATTCAAACTTCATTAAGTCTAATTAAGTTTAGAATTTTAAACTTAAATTCGACTTAAAAGACGATAATCAATAACTTTAGGCTCCAATCAATTGACTCATTTAGGCCGGTAATCTTTTAAAATATTTTTATTCTAACTGAACTAGTAGTTATATCTAAACTCAATATATAATCTACTTATGCATAAACTTGACTCAAGCTAAATGAAGACTAAAAGTTTATCAACTGAAATATCATGAAATTGACACTTAGGAGTCCATAAACCATTGGATGTTTGAGCTCAACCTAAGTGCAACCTTAGTTGAAATTGAGTAAATAGTGACCTCAACTCAAATGGTTTATAATTATATTTCAAATTTTCGATACTTTACCCACTAGCATCATTTTTTTCTCTCCTCTTGGTTGGTGCACTCTTCAATGAAAAATTTTCTACTATCAATCACAAAACATATATCCCAACTTCTATGTTATTTTGTTTGAATTTAAGATATATTTGTTCATTTTAGCTACTTAACTTTATTTTGAAATAATGATATAAAATTCTAAATATGCTTTACAAGTATGAAATATATGAGATGATATTTTAGTGGATAAAAAATGGACTAACTTATATTTAGAAAATTATGATATAACTCTTGATTTTATTAGGAAACTGTATGATAAGAAAAGGTTCGTTGATAAATTTATATCATACCATTATTAAATCTAGAGCTTGAAGTCCAAGAACCACCTAGATCTTCCTAACTTTCTAAATAGTATAGTTTAAGACTTTCGGCTTGTCTATTGCAGGCCTAAAGTATCTTGTTAGGTCTTAAAAGAGATGTTAAGATAGTTTTTATAAGATACTTGATTTGATCGAACTTGATAAGATATTTCTCTACAAGAATTAATGGAAGGGATTAGGCATTAATTTTAATAAGATTCGGATCAATAATTGAAATAGCGATCCAAATTTCCGGTACACCACACTTTATAGCCAAAAAAACACATACTACCCTTCAAACATACATGAAAAATCTTGAATGGGGATAATGTGTTTATATATATATATATATATATATATTCAATAGTTTATACAACTACACAAAGTTGTTTTGCTTTGTGTATAAAGTATGAATTTAGCTATATCTTCGATAAATATATATTAACTTATTAGTTTGTTTCAAGACATGTATACAGTATCACATAATATTATTAGTCGATCAAGGACATGTAGAAGTATCACATAATTATTTGCATTAGGTTTTGTAAAGGGCTAAATTCAATATTAGGCTTCAAGTCAAATGGATTTGATTACTTAAGCTAAAGTGACAAGACTTGAAGAGCCAAGCTTATAAATTATCAAGATAATCAAGGGAGATTTCGAATGGTGGGCTTAGAGTAGGGTCTATTTAATCGGTTCGTCTAATCTAACCTTTCTCAACTTAGCTCAGAATAAAACCATTTGGGCCTAAGCTCATGAAGAAGGCCTATCCCAATTCCATTAAAAGAAGGGGATTGATTTTAGCCCTTGATTGTCATCACGAGTCGACAGATGATACAAATGGCTATTCTTTATAAATAGCCCTCTCATTCCTTCATTTGGATAAGACAAAATTGGCACTAACACTATTGCTCTACTGGATTCTCACCGTAAAAAATCAGACACTTAAATACTTCAAGAAACACTACCCTAATCTTCATCACTAATGGAGTTTGAGGCCTTCGAACTCCTCTGCCTATTAATAAAGTTTTAGAGCCTTGTTGAGATTACCTATTTCTCCTCCCTACGTTTCTCTCCTAATCATCCTATACAAGTCACTCAAGTTATGTCCTCATTCATGTGTAGTGCAACTTAACACGCAGCACGCATGTAACCTTCATATTCGAACCCTCACACCTACATTTTATAGCGACTCAACTAGAGAGAAAAGACTTAATACTCACATTACAGTATCTTTAAGGCGAATACAACCTGATCCTATTGATGGAATTAATCAAGACTAAGATGCTACTATTGTGACTAATGACCAAAATCTACCTCCAATTAGAAACACTAATTAGGGAGATGGCATACTGGAAGGTGTCCTTGATAATGCGCAATTAACACATGAGCTGCGGGAGACTAATCGTTACATAGGTGAACTTATGGTGATATTCGCTCAATGTACACCTACTTTGGTTACCTTTACTGCTGCGCAATAAGGAGTAACTTTCTCAAATCCTTCTAATGTAGTGCAACAACATACTTTACCCAAACCTCCTATCATCAATGAGCATATCACTCCTAAAGTTGAGGAACAGCTTCCTGTTGTGGAACCTACAGCCACACAAGATTCATTACTTGAATTAAGGAACCAAGGAGTTTAGATTCGACGCTCAGTACCCTCATATGCCATACCACATATCACAATCGTTGACTCTGTAGAACCAACACCAACGAATCCTATGTCTACAAGATCTACATATGTGAATCTCGTTCCCTTATACCCTGCTCCTATGATGTCACTAAAGGCAAAAGCATCCACTTAAAGAGGTTCATTTGTGACAAAAAAAAAAGATTTAGACATATATTTGAGGGAGATATAATCAATATCCATGGTTGGGATACCATAACTGAAGCTTCCACATCACCAACGCATTGTCACAAAGCCGTACCCTAAGGATTACGTCAGTCTAAAGTTCATGTTATTTAATAACAAGAAAGGAAGTGCTAAGGAGCATTTGCTGAAATTCATCAAGTCGCTAGAAGTATATGGTTTAGATGATGATTTGAAACTGAAAGAATTTTCTAAGTTGCTTACTAAGAAGGCTTACACCTAATATGTTAATCTCCCTTCAAGATTAGTAGATTCGTGGGGTAGTATGTGTAAGATGTTCTTGAGGAAGTTTTTCTCCACTAAAGAAAGAGTCACCCTTACTGACATGAGAAGGATCCGTCAAAAGTTCAAAGAAGATCTCATGGACTATATCGAGCGCTTCAGGGAACGTTGCTAGATATACAAGATGTTTGTGATGAGAAGGAGTTGGTTAATATTTGTATCCAAGAAATGTTTCTTGAGTACATGGTTTACCTTGAGAATCTTTCGTTGACCTCCTTTGTTATACTAGTCGAAAAAGCACAAAGGAACAACAACTAAATGGCACAATAAAAAAGTGAAATTAGAAGATTCAATAAGTATGCTTTGCCTGTAAATGCAGCTTAAAGCGAGTCACCAGGGGGAGCAAAGAAACAAAGAAACAATAAGTTTACCAACTCTAGGCTATCTTTGATATATCCTTGTCCCACGGCCAAAATGCATCAAACGCTCAACCAAAAGCTCCATGATGGAAACATCAAGCTCCTAAGGGTCGAGCACCTCCCCACAAATGAAGAAAAGAATGATCCTAAGTATTGTAGATTTCATCAAAGTATTGATCACCCAACTAATGATTGTTTCACTTTGAAGAAAATATTCAATAATTGAATTGCATGTGGTAAGTTGATTGTCAAAAATAATGAGTTAGAAATGATCCACTTCCCATCCACAACAACTGAAGGGGTGTTGTTAATGCCATTAGCCATGATCCCATTACAACTGAAGTGATTAATGCCCAAGTTACTAGAAGTCATGAGGATAAAGGAAAGTCAATTGAAGCTTAAGATAACAAACATCTGCATGTTGTTGTGGTGTTATTAAAGGTAGATAACTTTAGGAATTTCTTTGATTTGTTAGTGTTCAATGAGAAAGCTCAGCTTGCAATAGCAACTGCACTCACGCAAATCTCTAAAAGTCAATATTTGAAGTGTAGTATAGCGTAGCTTGCAAAGAGGATGGCCATAGCACACGAAAATGCGATTTTATTTATTGATGTAAATATGTATGAAGAATTTTAATCACAATCGCCTCTTATATGTGGAAGGTATGCTTAATGGGTACTTAGTCAAGAAAACATTTATTGATAATGGTTCTCTACTAATTATCATGCCAATGAGTATTTTTAAAGCTATTAGAATTGACGTTTAACGACTGGTTAAGTAGCCTATCTCAATAAATGGATTAAGCCATGCCCTTATAGATTCTGTTGGGTATGTTAATGTTGATCTCAAGGTTGGGCCTATTCATGGTACTACTACTTTTCATGTGATTTATGCGCCAATTCAATACCATCTGCTCATTGATAGGAAGTGCTTATACGATCACAACTTGGTCCCATCAACATTGCACTAGTGAATCAAGGGTCATTGGAAAGGGAAGGATGTGTTCATTCTAGCTACCAAGAATCCTTTTGAGCAACATGAATCATAATTTACTGAGTCGGCTTACTTTGATGAATTTGATGAGGAAGGTGAAACTGCGATAGCTAAGCCATTTAGTGTCCCATTACCTACAAGGGAGGAAGTTTAAGAGGGCCAGCAAAAGAAGACGAGGATAGGCGGATGTCATAAGGGAAGGAAGAGGAATAAGCAGGCTAAAGGAATTGAAAGCTTCATTTGAAAAGACAAAAAAAAGGGTATACCGCTTATGACGATCTAAGGGGTCTAAAGAGGTATATCTCTTCTTTCAGATCTCATACCAATACAAGAAGTCTAACTCGCCCCACAATAGCTGCAAGACCAAATGAAGCCTTAAGCTAAAGAGATAGAAGAATTGGAGCTAACATGACCAGGAGAGTCATGGCGGCCAATCTTGATGAGCAAGAGCCTTCCACAAGAAATAAAAGTTCATATTGCTAAGTTGTTGAAAGAATATAAGGATATGTTTGCATGGACTTATGAAGAAATGCCTGGATTGGATCCCAACCTTATAGTACATAGACTGAATATCGCTTCGAGAGCTATACTTGTAAAGCAAGGACAAAGGGTTTTTTATCCTAAGATTAAATTGCAGATCAAGCAAGAGATAGAGAAATTGTTACGAGTTAGATTCATGAGGCATTAAACATCTTACTTGGCTCGCTAATATTGTTCCTATAAGAAAAAAGAATGGACAAATAAGAGTACATGTAGATTTCTGGAATTTGATCAAGGCTTGTCCTAAGGATGATTTCCCCTTGCCAAACGTTAATACCTTAATAAATGTAACCATAGGTCGTGAGTTATTCTCATTTATGGATAGCTTTAGTGGGTATAGTCAAATCAAGATAACGATAAGGGATGCAGAGTGTACAACTTTTCATACATTAGTTGGCAACTTTTATTACACTGTCATGCCATTTAGACTTAAGAATACGGGCGCCACATATCAAAGAGCAATGATTGCTTTGTTTTATAACATGATGCATGATTTTATGGAGGATTATATTGATGACATAGTCATTAAGTCTAGAAGAGCACCTGATCACCCGGTTCATTTGCAAAGGGTTTTTGAACAGTATCGACTGTATAAGCTTCGCATGAACCTCCTCAAATGTGTTTTTGGAGTGTCTTTAAGGAAGTTCTCGGGGTTTATCATCCATCGAAAAGGAATTGATGTTGATCCTACAAAAGTACAAGTTATAAGATTGATGTCATCCCCTGCCACTTTAAAGGAATTAAAAACTTTTATGGGAAAGGTCTCTTATATCAGAAAGTTTATACTCGCACTCGCTGAGATCTCATACTCATTGCACAAAATTTTGAAAAAAAGAATTTCATTTGAATGGGAACAGGTCCATGAAGAGGCAATTTAAATGATCAAGACAATCCTGACCTCCCTTCAGACCATGACCATACCTATCAAAAAATTGCCATTAATCTTATATCTTACTTTTACCAGTAGGTCCATTGGAGCTTTACTCGCAAAAGAGGTAGATGGTTAAAAGCAACCTTTGTATCGTTTGAGTCGAACCCTTTAAGGAAGAGAGGTCAATTACTTAACTTGTGAAAAGCATTGTCTCGTGCTAGTATTTTCCATGCAAAAATTATGACACTACTTCCTTGTGCATAGGATCAATCTGGTAACCTATTTGGATTTGATCAATTATTTATTGTCATAACTAGCTTTATCAAGACCGGTTGATAAGTGGCTACTCATTCTTGGAGAAATTGAAATTTTAGTGCAATCCCCTAAGGCCATCAAGTCACAAGCCTTGGCTGATTTGTTAGCACAATTTCTGGATGCCAAAGAAGGCTTAATTATAAATGGAATACCGGTTGAGTTTTACGAAGATTCTTTGATGGTCAAAGCGGATGCTGAATAGATGCTTCAATTTCTTGGTTTTGTAGGAAATCAAGGTGGGGAGCAAGCATCATATTGACATTGCTTAAGGGTCAAGAGATACCATTGGCATTTAAACTTGATTTTTAATGCATTAAGAATGAAGCTGAATGTGGGGCATTGTTACTTGGTTTATTATCTACATAAGAAGTTGGAGCATGTTGTTTATGTATTCGAAGCGATTCAAATTTGATCATTGAACAAGCCACGAGTGAGTTTGGCTTAAAGGAACTTACACTTACACCTTATAAGGTTGTAGTACTGGCTATAATAAAAAAATTTAACTCTATGCAAGATGAGCATATGACTCGATCAGTAAATAGATATGTCAATGCATTGGCTACACTAGCATCCAAAATTCCAATTCAAGATGCAAGTGATAAAGTAAATGTCCAAGTAATCAAGAAATCTATACTGTGTATGGCTTTGATTTTATTTATGAGGATGAAGACATGCAAGATGATTGGCGCATCCCACTTATGGAACAATTAGCGTACCTTAGTGCAACTTCTATTTTGACCTTAAAGAATTTTGTAAAAATTAATTGGATGTTATATTATAAAGGTTCAGAAGGTGTTTTGTCTCGATGTGTTGGCTCTAAGGAAGTTTGTCTCAAGTTAGACAAGTATCACCACATTTGGTACAGGGAAGAAGGATTACCATTGTATCGTCGTATTCAATGTGCGAGCTAATATTGGCCATCAATGGCTAAAGACACGCTTCAAGTGAACTTACATTGCCCCAAATGTTTTAAGATCCTTGAACAGAGCAAGTGCAATTTTATATCTAGTGCTGGATATTAAAGGCACCTATATATTGATTACTTGAGAAATAATGTACTACTAACAAATGGTACGAATGCTAAACTTGTAAAGCGAAAGGCTAAGAAATATCTTATGCATGAAGATGAGTTATACAGAGTATCATTTATGGGAAAGCCTCTAAAGTTCATTACTCCACCTGAAATATAAACAATTTTGATTGAGGTGCATGCTAGAGAGTGCAGGGAACACCAAGGAGGAAAGAAACTATATTATTATCTGCTTGATAGAGGATATTACCGGCTAACAATAGAAGTGGATACTTTCAACTTCACCAAGAAGTGTGTTGTTTGTCAACAGCATGGTGATGCCATTAATGCTCTTGCAATCACACTCTTCAGTATCACAACTCTTTGGCCTTTTTACACATATGCGTTTGATCTTATTGGACCTATACATCTATCATCGAGATGATGCATTTAGATTATGGCAGGAATTGAATACTTTACAAAGTGGGTAGAGGCAACTCCTCTAAAGAAGGCAACAAGACCAACTGTTGCAAGTTTCATGAAGGACAATATCATATGTAGGTTAGGAATTTGTAAGTGTATTTTATCTGACAATGGTACTCCTTTCATCAACTTACATCTTCGCTAATTGATGGCTTCCTATGATATTGATCACGTAAAGTCCACACCTTACTACCTGAAAGGAAATGGACAAGCTAAGGCCACCAACAAGAGCTTATTAAAGGTACTTTGTTGCATGGTTCATGATAATGATAAGGAATGGCATGATAAGCTATCGTTAACGCTTTAGGCTTACAAGACATCCTAATGAATGTAGACACAAGCAACTCCTCTTATTTTGGTACAGGGGGATGAGGCAATAGTTCCTGTATAAGTCTTGATCCCATCTGCTAGGTTGGCTATAAACACCAAACTCGAGCCTAATATATTACGAATGATGGACTAAAAATGTTAAACGAAAGGTGTGATATGGCTAAACGTAATCTTATCAATTATTAGCACAGACTTCGAGTGGCTTATGTTCATTTAGTGAGAAAGAGATCATTCCAACAGCGCAACATCGTACTTCATGTAACCGAGCATATGTGCTAAGGCACTTTAGCACCTAAGTTTACACTTAAATGGAAATGACCTTTCATAGTTAAGGAAGTGCACAAAAATGGATATTGCAAACCCAGGAATCTCAGGACGGATGCTATTACTACTCCTATCAACTTTCAATATATCAAAAAGTTCCATTTACAAAAAGGAAACTATAGTAAGGTTAAAAGAATGAAATTTATAGCTTGAGTTATACGAGCTTATTTTGCATATCTATTTCCATTATTGTCTCTTTCATGCAATATGCGTTAGAAGAAATTAGAAACAAAGTATTGATGTTTATAATGTTGCTACTTGGTAGAAGATCTATCTCCCAAGTGCACAATATACATTTATCCTACGAATTGCTGACTGGTTGAAGCATTAACTTCCAAGTGCACTATATGATACTTTATCAAATAAGACAATGACTTACACTATTTGAGTATGCATTTGTGGAGCATTTCAAAATAGTTAAGTAGTGGGTAATACCCCCTTAACTCATGACATGATTGTCTAATGGAACTGATATTCCTTATTGCAATCAATATCTCCATACTATCGGATCATATATCCGAATCCTTATTTGCAAATGAGTATACACCTCTAATGCATAGGGTTTTCTTGAAAATTTAATAGGCCATGAAGTAATGTTTTAATACTGCCTTTTATCTCCTATGAAGTACTGTTAAGGAAATACGATATTTTCTAAGCGCATAATGATGTGAATTCTTAAGAGCTAGCTAAATTAATAAATAACTCACATTAATTCACGATGTCTCGCATAAAGGCAAGTACATGTCAACAACTAAGAGATCTCAAACAAGTGAGAAGCCAAACAATACAGAAGAGGTTCAACAAGGTCATACACTTTATGTGAAGAAAAAAAACTACAAAGAAATTAAGAGCAACATTATCAAGACTCAACACTGGATACTACAGTAAAATCAAGATCTGTGCCTCCAAGGCACTCCTCTCTCTCAAGTTTCGCTCATACAAGTTCAGTTTTGAGTAGCTCACATCTTTCCTCAATGTCTCAACTGCCCAACACCTTTTAGGCTTCAGTTGTAATAATTTTCTTCTTGTTGAGCTTGAACTTAAAAGCACGTGTTACAGTGACACTACTAATCTAAAGTTCTAGATTCTCTATCAAAAGTTCCAAATTCTTTATGGATAATGAGAGCTAAGCTTCATCAAATAGCCCCGCAGCTCGCCCAAGTAAGCCCAAGATATGAGTAGTCACATTATAACCCAAACAAACTGATCCCATCTAAAAATCTCCCCTTATCCTATATAAGCGCTCTAATGGTGCTAAGAGGTTAGAAGGTATGGTGAAGTCATGAAAGGAGGTGGTATCTTTTGAGCTTACTAGCGCATTAACTACGGCTCCTTTATCTCCATGTTGTAATGTTCTGATCTCTAAGGGAAGGAGGACTTTAGAGTTTGCTTCAGGTAAGGTGGCATCAATTGAAGGAACAAGGACATCGTTTCTCTTGCATCTATAACGGCATTCTCACTTTCGATGTTTGTCTCATCACCATAAAGACTCGTATACATCAAAATATCAGCATATGCCCAAACTTCCCCTTCATCGTGATCATCGAATCTATTTGTATCCTTAAAGTCTTCAAGAAGCTGCAATTTACCGTAGGTCTTGTTATCATCTTGAGATACGAGATCTATTTCTTTCCCATCACTATCCTCCACATCCTAGATAGAAGAACACAAGAAAAAAAATAATGTGTAAAGGATACTTGCATGCAGAAAATAATAGAGAGTAAAAAAACAAATGAAGAGGAGGGCCTTAAGGAAGAAATGTTATAACTCAAAGGTGTAAGCGCGTTCCGCTTGCCTAATAACAAGTAAAAGAGGGTCATTACCATGTGCTTTCCCCCATTCACTTTTAGAAAACTTCTCTTCATCCTTTGGAAGTTACAGATAAAAATCGTACTTATGAGGGATTATTTCGAGAATATCATTCTTTATGGTTGTAGACACATACTTCTTAAAATGCTCTAAGCAATCGCCCCAATATGTCAACCACCCAATAAAAGTGACTCTAGAATGATCAATAGAAAAGAAATACATCTACCTTACCTTTGATTGGATATTCTTAAAGCTATTAGGATGCAAATCTTTACAATATTTTTTCGAAGGCTACATTAATCTTTATTTGACAAGGAACACCATAATCATACCCTAGCTGGCGCACAACTCAATGAGGGGGATAAAGCATGACTTTCTTCTTTAAAAGACGGCCCGAAGGCCTCTCCTAATCATCCAATGAGGGGATGCCCCCAAGTGTACATCATAGTATGAATCCAACATCAATAGCTATAATTGTATCATGGGCATCCACTAAAGTCACCAAATTCTAAGATCCCAAGGGGTAGAATCCTTCAAACCATTGAAACCCACTTATTCTTTTAGTGAAAGGACGAAAGGTGAATTCCTCTTCGTTATCAATGATCTCAAACAACTTTGATTCTGGCTTCCTATCAACCCATGCCTAAGCCCAAGGCTATAAAGGATTTGATTTCTTCATAAGTTTATTAAAGTATCTTCTATAATGATTACAAAGGAACAACTCTAAGAAAAGTACGTCCGCATGAGATACCACTACATAATGTCATTTCAAGAGCATCAAGGCTTCATAATAAAGATCCAAACGTCGGTACAAAGAACCTAAATAGAAAGGATCCAAAGAAAATCGCTCTCCACAAGCGATACTGATAGCCAGATAGAAGAACTGTAGGCTAACTCCATTTTCTAGACCACCGGGAAATATGTACAAGAAATCTAGTAAGCTAAGAATGCCTTGAGCTCATACCTACAAGAAAATAAGAGAATGCATGAGTAAAGTGTAAATAACAGCTCAGACATGAACAATGATTAGGTCGTGAAATATATGGGCACTTACTTACATTAAAAGCAAGGACCTTCTTTCCTAGTTCCATTTTCCCTAAAAATATGCTTAAGCCATTGAGAGTATGTAGCCTCCTTTCGAGTATTTACGGCTACTTTCTAGTTTCATTTTCCTTAAAAAGTTGCTAAATCCATTGAGAGTATGTAGCCTCCTTTCAAATATTTACGGCCACTTTCAAGTTATCCTCTAGGGCCAACAGTATTTCTTGATCACCTTCAAATACAAAAGCTTTTGTAATACCAATCAACCCTAAGTTATGAAGCTACAACAACATAATTACATCTTTTAGGGTCAAGGTGATCTCGCCCCAAGAGGTTATGAAATTATGGAATTGAATACTCAAGCGAGCAACAAAGGCCCTCCATAAGCTTACATCGTTTGTCTTGCTAATCAACCTTAAGGAAATAAATATTGAAAGAAAGACGTTTGCTTTCAACAATTTGCGCTTATACCTTCAATCATTCAGGATGTAGTCCACTCATTGCACCCATCCTTTTACAGGCTACCAAGGGTGTAGAAATTGATTCTCAGATAGTGGAAGTTCCTTCCTTTCATTCCTTAATCGTAATATAGAGCTTCCTTCTAAGGACTCCCTTTCACTTGGCTTCAGTTCCTGCTTGGTGAAGTGTAATGGATCATTTGTACATGGCTGTGTACATATATTTCGTTTCCTCTTTTCAACCTAGAAGTTGTCCTTTGAAATAGTCACATCTATCAACTTGTCTTGAGGAATAAAAATCTTGGGCACTCGACCACCCAAAAATGAAAGCTCATCACTCTCCTTCTTCTTCTTAGTCTTGCTGCTATATGACCTACTCTTCTTGAATTTTTTACCTATCCTTCACTTAGCTTTTAAAGTGGTAGCAACACTAAATATAATTCCTACCACTTGGGGGAAGAGAGAAGAAATAAAACAACTAAATGGTCCCATTACTTACAACATATGGCAAATAAAGAATGGTTAGCATTACAATGAAATGTGAAACATTAAATATATTAATACTTCAAAGAGAACTCTATTTATCAATGAAGGTATGTAGATTTGAGCAATATCATAAAACTTAAAGTACACGCTTAGCTTATCCATAAGGTAGGCCCATATGTCGAGGATTTTCTATTATCTTACGATGACAATACAACTTAAACTCAATGATAGACCAAATGATGCCTACAACATGGTAACAAAACTAAAATGTATCATAAAGGCACATATTCTCCACATGCTATAAGCTTACGTAGTATATAAAGGAGATATTCATAATGGATCGCGACAACTTATCAATAAGGATACAAGAACACACCAAGACATGTTTACACATATACTATCATGTTACCAATTTCAAGAGGAGCAACCAAAGATTACATGATCCAGATTTCAATACAAAGGAAATGAATAAAAATATAAATATATATACAATACAAAGAAGTCAGCGCCTCAGAGGTCACTCATTATGGATTTTTCATTCCTTTATGTAGACAGACATGATACATAGACACATAATGATGATTTTTGGATTGTAATGGAATTTGAAAGACATATTATAGCCAACATCTCAGCAACAATTCCAAGTCCATGTTGAGTTAGCAGCCTAAGTGATTCAATTCCATCCAATACAAATTTAAGGCTACGAAAATTCACATAAATGGTCTCTCTTGCATCCAAAAAATGCAAGGTGGTTAATTTGAATGGAAAGCTTTCAATTTTGTGGAGCATAGATTGCATGGCCTACAATTCTTCGTAAGTCAATGTGTAGAATAGACAGTATGATGGGCTTTTAATCTGGCTAGAGGATGGCATGGCTAGAAATATTGCATGGACGCACATGAGGCCCGGATCAATGATGGGACTTAAACGTCAAATCATGATCGGAATGCATGGTGATGAGGAGCTTTGTTCTGACTTTGATTATTTTTTTAAAGCCATATTATTATTATATTGTTATTAGAGGTGAACTTGGCTAGTGCTTTGCACATGGAGATTATTCAAACAAGAAGTTAGAAATCAATAGTGGGACTTACCATGTTTCCCTTCCTTAAAAAATTCGAAACGTGTACATATATATATATATATATATATATATGCCTATATATGAAGACACACATTTGTTCTATGACCTCATTTGATTCCGTTATTATCACAATTTAGTAAAAGAGATGCATTTCTACTTTCTTGCCCTATTTCACATACAAGTACCTTGCTACGATATTTTTAAATATATACATTACTAAGGCTCCATCTCCAACTATCTTATTGGTTAATGTTCGTAAAGACTTCTAAAAAAAAAAAAGAAAAAGAAAAGATTATGTCTCTTTTGACCATTTTGATAGAGTCAAATTCTATATCCCATCTCCTTAACCCATTTCGATATTTCTTCCCCAATTCAAGATAATATATATATATATATATAATACCTATTATAAACACTATTACTCACAATGTTTGAAAGTTCAACTATTGACAGAACACAACCCTCTTCTTATTTCTATTTTATAAGCTTTATGTCCCTTTCCCTAAGCTCCATATTCTTTCCTCGTAAAATTTCGAAGCATCTCTCGCTTAACCCCGTTCACTCCGCCCCTACGTCAACGTGCTCGAAGTTTTTTTTAACACATCATTATAACCCCACAAAAGACGAAGCCCTCTTTCTTAACTCACCCTTTTGTTCAAATCTGCCCACATTCATTTGCTAAACCCGAAAACCCAAGCCACTTTATCGGCATGAAAAATAGTTATTTTTAACTCACACTTTCTCAAACCCTCAATCTCCATCTCAGATTTCAAATTGATGTTACTAAACAAGGTTTCAACATCATTCAACTCGATGTTAGTCAAGGGAATCTTGAGGAGGTTAAATGTTGTGTGAGAGATTATGTGCTAATTTCTTATTCGGAAAAATTAAAGCAACCGAAGCTCTTTAGAGAATGCATATGTCCAGGTTTCAGAGGGTTGGGTTGTGAAAGTAGATTTCTAAGTTTTAGTATAGAGGATGGAGGAATTCAAGTCTGGTGTGTGTGGTTCACTATTAGATGCTATGTATTTCCTTTAGTAGAATGCGCCTGTCCACTTCGAACCATGTCTGTTAAAGTATGTATATATATATATATACATATATATATATATATATAATAATAATGATAACAGGAGTGATAGGTGTGGTGAAGCATTTACCTAGGAATCAAAAGTTGGAAAGCTTATTGATGTTTGCCGACCAGTAAATTTGAAGGAAAAAAAAAAAAATGTGACGCCAACTCGGTTTACCAAAAGCCTCTGAATGAAATCAAATATTATAATATTCCAAGAACGATGGATTCCAACTTAAGAGCTGAACACACCATATTAATAAAAGAATGAATGTGCATTGATACAAAATCGAAGAGGCACAATTCTATCAGTTTAGCAAAATAGCGGATCAAAGTTGTGGTTTAATTTATGCAAGCCACCAAAACTCTAGTTAAGGAATGATTGGCACATGGAGTCTCCCACACTAACGAGCTAAATATAATGATTTAGCTAGCAGCGAAGCATGAACAAACAAGAGCAAAGTCAACCTAGGAGGCAATTAGTTCACATGAATTAAGTGAGAAGAGCAACTAGATCAATGCATCTTATTAAAGAGGGTATACTTAGCATATTGCCTTAAGGGTAACATATAACTTGATCCAACTAAAGAATAACACACGATTAAAAGATGCTGCGAACTCACGTACTAAAACAATTTTTAGATGAATTTGGTGGTGGAACAACTATTCAATAATGCATACGGGCCTAAATTATCTAAAAGGCTCATTTGATATCTAAACCTCTTCGACCCTATTCGAAAGACTTTAGTTATGGGGCAAAATATAGAAGACTAAATTCAATATTAGGTTTCAAACCCATTGATTAAATGGATTTGGCTCTTAGGCTAAAGTAACAAGGCTCGAGAAGCCAAACTCATAAATTATCAGAATGATCAAGAGAGATTTAACATGATAGCCTTATAATAAGGCCCGTTAGATTGGTCCGTTCGTTCTAACCTTTCTCAACTTAGCTTATACTAATAAAATAAGACCATTTGGGCCTAAGTTCTTAAAGAAAGCCCATCCCAATTCCTTTAAAAAGAAAGAATTGATTCTAGCCATCGAACGTTATCATGATTCGACAAATGAGTCAGTGGCTATTCTTTATAAATATCTCTCTCTCTCCTTCATTTAGACAAGAGAGAATTGGTACTAATACGATTACTCTACCAGATTCTCTTTGTAAAAAGATTAAATACTCAAATACTTCAAGAAACCCTACCTTGATCTTCATCATTAGTGGAGTTTGAGGTTTTCAAGCTCCTCTGCTTGTTATTAAAGTGTTAGAGCTTTATTAAAATCGCCTACTATTCCTTTCTATGTTTCTCTCTTAATCATCTCATACAAGTCACTCAAATCATTTCCTCGTTCACATATCACGTGTAACGCAACTTAATACGCAGCACACACGTAACTCCCACACCTATAAGTTTTAAAACATTTTAATATTATAGGGTTGGATTCATATAACGACCCAACAGTATCGTTGTCGTGATAGGTCGCCGTGTACCGTATAAAGGTCTATTATCAACCCCCTTGCTGATCATAGGCCTTTCATACGACACACAAGGCTCCTTCCACTCTACGTTACCACTAGGCCCATAGACAAGTAATATAGAGCAATTTAACTAAAATTACTTCTATGTTATAAATTAACTAATTGTGTGGGCTCGTGAGAACCACACCAAAACAATATTACAAACGAATGCAATTCATAACGGAACTGCATAAAATCTAAGTTATGCATAAATATATATAAAGTATCTAAATATCTATAATCTATTACAAAATGTCCTCTTCGCTCTCTGATCGCTCCAACCCGTCTCTACCCGAGACTTACCACGGGCATGCCTCGGCCCGGATTGACGAAGAGGTTCTCCTGCACCAACAGAAATCTATAGGGGAGTAAGCTTACGCTTAGTGAGATAAATACCCTCATCAGTACCACAAAGCAGAAATTTATTAGATGCACAATCATATGAATGCATGAACAAACAGTATGCCATACAACGCATGCAGTGACCTAGGAACTGCAAACGACTCAGAATTTCGCCCCTTGAAGTCGGGGTTTGGAGATAATTAACTGACCCAAACCAAAATCCGGGTTCTAGACCTTGGGTTTTATTTCATTTGCACTATCGTGCTCATACCAAAACAAAACTCTACATATATACATATATATATATACTTCCTTTATCAAAATCAAATCATATCCTTTAAAAATCCCAAGTCTAGCGGTGTAGTGGCCTCCGCAGTCCACAAACACACGCCCTAAGCAGAAGCCACAAGACTCGGCCCCTCGCCGACGGTTGGCGTCTCCTAGCGCCTAGTAAGCCCATCAGCTTAAGACAGAGACTCAATATATATGATGGCATAGCTAGTGCCCAATCCTGCAGGAAACTCGTATTCCTGTGAGTCCCTTCCCATCTTCTGCGTGAAGCGGCAGTCGGTGTTATCCGTATGCAATATGGGGAATGCATGATTCATTTTGAGTTCTTAATCATATAAGTGATTAACTTGATTTTCAGGGTGATCAACCAATTTCATTCCATACAATTCACAAGTATATATTCATGCAAATAATTCCCAATTATTATATATAATTAACAAGTTATCACACTCATCCATAATTTCATACACATGCATCTCCCATATCCCACAAGCATCTAAATTTATAAATATAAGATTAGGTGCATCTACTTTACAAGCACAATCAAGTAAAGAGTCATCGAGAATTTACTCACTCTGCCATGTGGTTCAATCAAAGTAGTCCGGAGGTAAGTCGTCTCCGAAAACAGTATCCCCTGGTCATTGAAATAATTTTCATAAGGAATTGAAGTAAACTTAAAAAACTATGTAAATTTTTCTTAAGTTATATTCTTAGCTAGTTCTCGGAATTTTTCCGGTTTTTACCTAAAGTTCAATCGCGTATAACTTTTTCGTTTTAAATCCGATTTTTATGATCTTATAGTCAATTTTCATCGTTTTCGAGTGTACTTTAACGTGGTAAGGTTAGATTTTCGAAATGAGGTATGCAATTGTGTCCATGGGTCAGAACAGTAGCGTTCCTCATGTATTGGAGTGTTTTTGGGCCTTGTTTGGTAAATGGGCTTTTGATAGCTTGAGGAATCCTTTGGGCTTGGTCTTTAGATTTTATCCTAAGCTTAAAATACTCCTTGAGATCAGATTTACAATTTTGATTTATATTCCTAAGGCTAACAACCACTTCTTGGGCCCTTTAGTGAGCTTAAGTTATCAAATGGGCTTGTTTTTGGTTCAACTAAGGTTAATGACTTTGGTGGGCTTATGGGGCCTTAGGTGGATTTATTATGGGCTTCAAAACAACTTCTCTTGGTTCTTTAAGTTGCTGGTCAGATTTTTGTTGAAGGCCCATCTTAGAGTTCTAAGCTTGTTTTGAGAGTTTTAGGCCCGGTTTTGAGTTTTAGGCTTTGTATGCTAATCATACTTGCTTTGGTTAATCCTTTCACTTTGTTCTTTCACTTTTATCATATTTTTAGGCCTCATTTACCCATGTTCCAGATCTGTTCATGTTGGTCCTAAGGGGTCCTTACTTGGTTTTTCAACTTGTTTCATCATTTCCTTAAGTGTAGGTGATAGATTATGCACTTAACTACTTGTGTATAAATCTTAACTTAAGTTCCCTTCCATCAAATGATCCTTTAACTCATGCTCCACATAAAGAAATAAAAGATCTTATACTTCATAAAACCTCCATATCATAGCTCATGCCATACAAAGTTGATTTCTTCATAAAACTTCATGTGGTGGATTTTTCCTTAACTTAAGTCTAGTTTTGAGCATGTTTAACTAAATGGAAACAAAATCAACATTCAAATGATCATGGAACCTTCACGTCCAGCATACTTACCTTTCATCAAAGTTCTCATTTCAAGATTTCCTTAGCTTAAAATCTTCCATTCAAAGCATTAAACAAATGTCCATACAAAACACCAACTTTACATGCTCATATTTCAACTTCATGTAATGGTTTTAGGGTTTGTTTCTTAAAACGAATTTTTGTGCTATAACAACTCAAATCTTACTCATATCTTCAAGAAATCCAAGTCTTCTAACATAAATATTAATCCACACATCACAAGAATCACTTACTCGTCCTTAACGCAAAGTTTGGTGGTTGTGCACTAAGGTTCCTCTTAAGCCTTTAACTTTGCTTCCTCCTTTTTGCTTACCTTTTGAAACCCGAATCTTTTGATCTCTTGGAAAGGGGTTTATGGAAGATTCTAATGGTCTTAAATGTCTTAAATGATGAAAGAAAATGGCGCAAGTGCAAAGGAAAAAAATGCCGTGAGTTGAAGCTTTCAAATGGGAGAAAAATTGATTTTGTGGGGTAAGGTTGTTTCCCCTTTTTATGTTTGTTTTAAAAGAGAGAAAGATGAAGTGAAAGTGAAATTAAAAGTGAGAGAAATTGGGAGGAGTGCAGCCGGTTGAAATGAAGAGAGAAGGAGTGTTTAAATGCCTTGAAAGTATTGTCTTAAAGCTTACAAAAAGTCAACAATTGCAACTCTTGATGATGTAAGCATTAAGGGATGAATAGTGATGTGTAAGAGGAAGTGATTGATGGGTGAATGACAAATGCATGGCCCCCCTTTCTCCCCTTTTTAGATATGCCATGGGAAGTCTTTTAATGGCATGGAGTGGTCTTGTCACCTTTATTAAAGTTAAGCTCATGATTTCTTGTGAAAATTTATCCACATGTAGTATAAGTGAAGAGGTGATAAGGAAATTGTCTTATCACTAGATTTTGATAAGTTATCAATTGATAAATGATTCCAACTCTCAATTGATAAGTTATCTAAGGTGATTGGTTGATCTACTTATTTATGGTGTAAGGCTTATGCATGAAGATAAGGGTATAGCCTTATAGAAAATTGTTTTGGATTTTCATCTTACATTGTTTTGTGATTTATGATTTGATTTTTGTAGAATTGTGAAATTTTCTAAAGTTGAATAAAATTATTCAAACTAAATTACGATTAATTATTTAAGGTTAAAATTCCTTAATGGTCTTAAGGTTTAGGGTTTTAAGTAGCTTTAGAGCTCACAGTTCTTCAAGCTCGGGTTTTATCGACAATTGGCTTTTGAATTGACAATTGGCTTTTGAATTGTAAAAATTTAATTTGTTCCTAAATATAAACTTAAGTTTTTGGTTTAGTTGATCTTTAGGAACGTTCGGGAGGTACTCCTAATCAAGTTTTAAGCCTACTAAAAGTAGGGTTTACAATTCAAGTCATCCAAATCCATCTAGATTGTATTTTAAGGTGAAACAACCTTGTATAACATATATATATATATATATATATATATTCCATTGAGTTTTTTTTAAAGCAAATAAACCAATGGATGGGATAGTGGTACATACCAAATGCCTTGTGTTTTCGGCAGAATAACTTATCCATTTTGGACCTATTTCATTTCCTTTCTCTAGAGATTGTTATTTATGTTTTTAAATGTATTAAAAAATATTAATTACTACTTTTTTTTTCCAGGGAAATAGCAAATTAATAAAGAGAATTAGAAAACGCGACCCACGTATGCTTGAAGTCTTATCCAAAGATGTTGCACAACCTATGGCTTGTCACCAACTAATAAATATATAATTATGTTTTTTATATGCTTTTGAATTAATTCAAGAAAAAAAAGTAAATAAATGCACCTAACTTTGGTTTTAGTGTCCGGTAGGAAATATGATCCATGGAATTATGCCGATAGCCTTTCAGTCTAGCCGTGCTCTACCCTTTCTCCTCTGTTTAAGAGCACGTAAATAGCAAAATCACTATCAAAATTTTGGATATTCTCCTAATTTCATATTTGATACTCAATCAAATTTATACTTTATCAAATTTTAGATCTGAAGTTTTAAGTTACTATATGGTATACATGATTGAACTTTCATCTATCACTTTTTGGAAGACTTTAAAACAAATGCGCATTGGTGATACAAACATAAAACATGAGAGTCGAGTGAGTAAGTTTTATCCATTAAAAGTTCAGTTAACTATGACATTAAGCAATCTTAAACTTTAGAAGTAAACTTTAAAATAAAAAGCACCCAAATTCAAATCACGAATGTGACATTTACGTTGTTTTCTTTGTGGTATGTGTTTAGGACGAATTACAAATAACTCTCATAAATTCTAATCTTAGTGCATATTTACTTCTAAGTTTTTAAATATTGTAAATTATCTCAAGACTTTGATAAATTAATAATATAAAAGATATTTATTTTTTGAGTTAGAAAACTACAGTATAAGAAGGAGTTAAAGTAGCCTTTGATGAGTTCAAGGGGAAGCTTTTGCACTCATGTCAAAGTTTATAAAAGATATAGCAATCTTTAGGGGTTATTTGCCGATTAAAATTGTGGAGGGTTATTTCCCAACATAAAATGTGTCTACACTCTGTTACGCATCGTTAACCAATATTTTCTTCATTTTGAAGATACATAACTTCTGCTGTGAAGTGTTAGAGCATTGTAAAAAAAGATAACGTATTATACATGTGAGCTCATAAAAAGATCCAAAAAATAATCTTCTTTTCACTACATTTTGCAAATTTACCATTGTTTTATGCTGTTTTAGGTGTAGAATATTAGTACAATGTTAAGCTTTGCGTATTTGATTTTTTTATTTCAAAGTTTTCTTTCTTTTCTTTTCTTTTTTTCAATATGATTTAGGGTATATAAGGGAATATAAGTAGAAAAATGGGTCATTTTGGGTGTTTCATAAACTCATATGCATAGTGTCACAGTCCGAAGCTTTCTTTAGCACACAAACAGACCGTGTGGTGCTTACTATCTTATCTCTGCAGTAATAAGTAAGCCTAACTTGCACATAACGCTAATTAGAAAGGCCCAAACCTGTAAGCAACACAACTAAGGAAGAAAGCTAACAGATTATAAGGGACATAGGCATGAATGGAAAAAGGAATAACATACTTATATTAATTCCGACAGTAATATAAGGTTGTAATGTATGTGCTCGAGGTACAGTATATGTAACAAGTACCGTCGGTCGTGATCAACTAACGTGGTGAGTAAAAGCTTCAATCCAGAAAAGTACTCATACCCCCATAAAAAACTTTACGGACATTATTGGGCCTGGTAGGAGGAGACATTAAAACTGGTAAAATGGCACCACTTTCTAAAAGTGGAAATTTCTAATAATAGAAAGGCCCTAACTACACAAAAATAAAGTCCCTCCTTATATTACAATATGTACAAGAAAATGACCCCTAATTAGTATAAGTATCTTACAAAAAGGGACCTTGACATCCTCTCCCACTTAATTCTATTGACGTTCTCGACAATATGTACTAGAGCTTGGATATGGTGGTGGAGGTCTTTTAGTTGGTAAGGCTAACTTTCTCTCGGATAAAAGCTTCAGATCTTCTTCATTCTCCCAACTAGTATTTTCTTCTCCTCAATCTATCGATTTGACCAAATATTCTTTATGTTCTTCTCTAATGGAGAGATCTCTAACTTTTCGCTCCGCAAGGATGTCTTTCACGGCTTGACTTAGGTTGAACTTGATCTTGACGTATGACCGCTTGGTCTTCCACAGCTTGACTTAGGTTAAACTTGATCTTAAGTGTGACCACTTAGATACATTACGAGATAAGTCTTCCATGTCTGGATAATATGGCTTCAAGACGTTGACATGAAAAACTAGATGGACCTTTAACCACGTAAGAGGCTCGACTTTATAGGCCACTCTTCCAATCTTTAATATGATAGGAACTGGACGAATTTACTTTTGGATCAATCTTCTATCCTTGTTCCTCAATGATCTGACCTATTTTAGAAGAAACTTTATGAGGACTTGATCTCCAACATTAAACTCTCTAAGTTCTGATCTGCCCATTTCTTCATTCTCTTGGAAGCCTTTTCAAGGTACACTTTTGCTACTTCTAAACTCTGCTTCTAATCCTTGGTGGACTGATAAGCTCTTGGGCATCTCCCGGTATATGGTGCTGCCACTGTGTAGGGTAATAGTGGTTACTGACCCGTAATGATCTCTATAGGGCTCTTGTTGGAGGAAAAGCTTTGCTAGATGTTGAAACGGAACTGGGTGATATCTAGCAAGTCAACCCAATTCTTTTGGTTAGTACTAACAAAGTGTCGAAGGTATTTCTCCATCAACCTATTGAATCTCTCAGTCTATCTGTCACTCTACGGATGGTAGCTGGAGGTCATGCTCAGCTCAGAACCCAGGAGTTGGAACAACTCTGTCCAAAACTTCTCTATAAACCTAGCGTCCCTATTACTTACAATATTTTGGGGCATACCCCAGAATTTCACCAGATGCTTAAAGAAAAGCTGGGTTGTCTTTTCTGTACTTGAACTCTTCATAGTAGGAATGAAGGTAGCATACTTAAAAAACCTGTCAACAACAATAAAACGGATGAGTACTCCCCTACTTTTGGTAGGAAAGTGATAAAGTCTATGGAGACGCTCTCCCATTGGCGAGATGGCATAGGAAGTGCCAAGAAACCTGTTAGCTTTTGCCTCTTAACTTTGTCCTGCTGGTAATAGCCCTGCTTCAACAAGCTCTATGTCCTCTGACAACCTGGATGTCCAGCCTACAAAGTATCATGACACTCTCTCATGAGTGTCATTCTCAAGTTGTTCACCTTCAGGACATACAATCAGTGCCCCTTTATGTAAATGAGGTCGCCTTCTACCCAAAATCCACGCGTCTTCCCTTCTTCAACCAACTGCTTAAGATTTTTAGCCAATAGGTCTTGACCAATGTGTTGCTTAATCTATTCTTAAATTGAAGTTGAGATTTGACTCACCGGCTGGTGTGCAATCTGTGCTAAGGATGCTAAATCAGCTCGCCTACTTAAAGCATCTACCACCTAATTAGTCTGTCTACTCCGATACTCAATCTCTATATCAAACTCTATAAGAAACTCTTGCCATCTTGCTTGTTTATCTAAAAGCTTCGGTTGAGTCAATATATGGCTGGCAATAGAATTGTCTATCTTCACTAGAAACTTGGATCCTAAATAATGTTTCCAGGTCCTCAGATAGTGAACAATTGCAAGTAACTCCTTCTCTTGAGCTGAGTACCCGCACTCTGTTTGATTCAACTTCTTACTCTCACATGCCACTGGATGACCCTCTTGCATCAATACTCCACCTAATGCAATGTCTGAGGCATCCGTGTGGACTTCAAAAGGCTTGGAAATGTTAGGAAGTGTGAGTACTAGCTCCTCTGTCACTACATGCTTCAACTCCTCGAAGGCACTTTGACATATCTCATCCCATGACTATGCTTAGTCCTTCTTCAATAGATCTGTGAGGGGTGTAACTCGACGGGAATATCCCTCAACGAATGTTCTGTAGTAATTTGCAAGTCTTAGGCACTGGCCATTGCCTGATTGCTTTCACCTTTGCCATATCAATTTGGATCTACCCTTTTTCAACAACATGACCCAGGAAGTTGATGCGCTTCTAAGCAAAGGCACGTTTCTCACGCTTCACGTACAAATGATTCTCCTGCAGCTTCTTGAAAACCATTTGTAAGTGCTTTACATGGTCCTGTAATGTCCTACTATACACAACAATGTCATCTAGAAAGACAACTACAAATTTGTCAAGATATTTACGAAATATATTATTCATTAAGGTACAAAATGTTGCCGGAGCATTAGTAAGCCGAAGGGCATCACCAAGAACTCATAAGCACCATACCGGGCTACACATGTCATTTTAGGCTCATCCCCCTCAGCAATGCAAACTTGATGATAACCTGAGCGAAGATCCAATTTTGTAAAATACTTAGCCCCACTCAATTGATCAAACAGATCAGCAATTAGAGGAATTGGGTAATGATTCTTCACCATCAACTTGTTTAGAGCCCGGTAATCGATACATAATCTCAAACTCCCATCTTGCTTCTTTTGAAATAGAATAAGAGCCTTGTATGGTGATTTTGAAGGTCGAATGAAGCCTACCTCTAACAACTCATCCAATTGCTTCTTCAATTCCGCAAATTAGGGAGGCGGCATTCTGTAAGGAGCTTTGGTAGGTAGTTTGGCACCAGGAATCAACTCAATCTCATGGTTTACCGACCTTCTAGGAGATAATTCCTTTGAGAGCTTGTTAGGCATCACATAATCATACTCCTTTAGGACCCTTTCTATTACCTTTGGTATCTCTATCTTTCTTGCTTCCTCTTTCTCTGTAAGGAAAGATAAGAAAGTTGGCTCTTGATGTTTGAGCCCTCTCTTAAATTGGAGCGCTGATAACATCATAGCCCCAATATTCTTCCCTTCCTTGCCATTGTTGTTTGCCCTGTTCCTCTGAATTGTCACACAACAAGGCTTTTCACCCATGAATAACAAGCAATCTATTGTGGGCATAGGAGCAACTCTGGCTTGTCTTAAGAAATCTATTCTAAGGACTATACTAAAGTCATCCAATGGAACAGTTGTGAAGTTGAGATTTCCACTCCAATCTCCAACCCTCACTTTCACTCTTCTTACAACTCCTCAGACAGGGTAGGCCTCGGAGTTAACAGCTTTAATTTGGCTAATGTCCTCAACAAACACTAGCCCTAACCTTTCCGCCTCAAGCACATCAATGAAGTTATGTGTAGCACTAGAGTCTACCATTGCACTGACACTCTTGCTATTGATGTTCAACTAGACATACATCAACTCATTATTGTTCTTAGGCTTACGTCGTACTGAGGAACTCTTTCCAATAGCTGACAACATGTGCAATGCACCCATTCGGGGTTGATCCTCTCCATCACTCCCCAACTCATCATCTTGTTAGACACTCTTTACTTTTTGTGCCATAGCATTGAGTGCTGCCCTATGTAGACACTCAGCTACTTTGTATAGGCCATTAGACAAGAAACATGAGAATGAAGGCTTCTTTCCTCCATTGGTTGCCCCACTTTTTCTTAACTAGTGAGAGTTATAGGATTTCCTTTTAATCCCTCCGGTATTACTACTCCTGCTACTTGAACGTGGGACTCCCCCATTCTTGGGTTTACTCGACTTAACCGACTTTCCACCCTCGTGTCCTATCAATACATTCTTCCTTTTATTGTCATGAGTGTAGTTAGTCAAGTTCTCAGTGATTGCCTGTGCTGTAGCCAAGTTAGTAACTCGTTGGCTTTGCAACTCATTCCTAGCATAAGGCTTCAGTCATTCTAGGAAATAGAATAGCTTGTCATCTTCAGCCATACTTTTAATGTCCAACATCAATGTTGAGAACTCACAGACATACTTTATAATGTTATTACCCTATCGAAGTTCCCTCAACTTCTTTCGGGTATTGTACTCAACATTCTCAGGGAAAAACTGATTTCACAACTTAGCCTTCAACTCGACCTATGTATCTACATGAGCGTTGCCATTTTAGATATCCTCATATTTGGTGCACTACCACAATTTGACATCATCAGTTAAGTACATTATTGCCATAGTGACCTTTGATCTCTCATCATTTGTCCCCATAGCAGTGAAGTATTGCTCCATATCAAATAGAAAGTTCTCTAACAACTCAGCATCCCTCATGCCAGTGAATGCCTTGGGCTTAGGCATCTTTGATGTTCTGCATGAGTAGGAACATAAACGAGGGCAGAGATAGGAGCGTTTCCCACATCCCAATTTAAAATAGCTACTTGTTCCGTAACTCTTCAACAGTCTAGATTGAGCTACAAGTAGTAACTTGTCTTCTCACATCTTCTACTTAAGTCTCCAATTGTTGTCTTACCTCATCAGTCGTTACGTACATTTCCTCTTTGAAGGTTTGCACTGTAACATAGAAATTCTCAACCATCTCGATCATCTTAACATTCATCTCCTGATGATTGTCCTCAACTTCAGCCACTATTATTGATACTACGACCAAATCATCTATCCGCTTAGATAATCCCCTGAGGATTTCCTCAAGGCTATCTAGTGTCTTGCTCACTTCCTCTTGTCATGTTATGGTCGTTCCTGTTGGAATAACTTAGGCTCTGATACCAACTGTCATGGTCTGATGCTTTCTTTACCACACAAATAGACCATACGGCACTTACTATCCTGCCTCTGCAGTAGTACGCAAGCCTAACTCACACGCAATGCTAGCCAACAAGGCCAAAACTTATAAGCAACATAACCAAGGAAGAAAGCCAACAGATTATAAGGGATATAGGCATGAATGGAAAAAGGAATAGCAAACTCTTATTAATTCCGACGGTAATACAAAGCTACAATGTGTGTGCACAGGGGTACAGTATATGTAACAGGTGCCGTTGGTCATGATCAACCAACGTGGTGAGTAAGAACTTCAATCCAGAAGAGTACTCACACCACCGTAAAAAGAATTACAGATATTATTGGGCCTAGTAAGAGTAGATATTAAAACTGGTAAAATGACATCATTTTTTAAAAGTAGAAATTTATAATAATAGTAAGGTCCTAACTACACAAAAATAAAGTCCCCCCTTATGTTACAATATGTACAAAAGAATGGCCCCTTATTAGTATAAGGATCTTACAAAAAGGGACCCTAACACATAGCACTTGATTTGTTTTTAATCTTGCATTAATGTTTACATAATGAATCACAACTCAGGTCATATATCCATAAAAAGTGAAAACGTAAGTTAACCTAAGTAGGAAAAGTAAGTAAGCACTGATAGGTTGTTCTATATTATATAATTTCCCCAGTTTCTAATAAAGAAAGGATCAAAGCTAGTTATAGTCAGCCTACTATATATATCCAACAACAGTTTTAATGCTATAGTTTTATACCTCAATTAGCATTAACATTGTTCTTCCTAACTACCTATATGGTCTACTTCAAAGACATGGATTGGCTCGTATATCATGGGATTGACATATCATCTTAGGTCTTATAGTGATGCGAAGTAGATTCTATAAATTAATTGATTTAAGCAAACTTAATAAAAACTTAACAAGATGATTTTTTCTATGAGAATTAACGGAAAGGATTTTTGCATTGATGTTAATAAAGTTTGGATCAGTAATTGAAATACCCAATTTTTTTATTGACTACACTTGATAGAAGAAACACGCATTACCCTTTGAACAGGCATTTAAAATTCTTAAATGAGGATAATGTGTTTTCATATGCGGCTAATGGTTTATATAACTATCTAAGGTTATTCTGCTTTGTGTTGTTATTCATATTTTTAGTTTTCAAGAATATTTATAATGTGCATAAAATATGAATTTTGATATATTTTAAAGAAATATATTCCAATTTATTAGTTTCCCTATTTTAAGGTAAGCATTGGATATCATATAATACCATCAATTAGTTACTGAATATATATATATATATATATATATTAAGGTATCAATTAGGGGCTAGGGTTAGATTTTAAAACATGTAATCACTATCGAGTTGGATTTAGGTTTTCTACGTTACTTGATCCAAACTTGATTATATTCTTGGGTTGTTCAACCATCAATGAAAACTGTTTATTTGCTTTTTGTAGTTAAGCTTTTGTGAAAGCAAACAAACCATAGAATATGTTTCAACTGCTCATTCGAATGAATTACGGTGTTGTAGTAAATGAATAGATTTATTTTTTATTATCATTACATCACATCCGGTATACAAGAATGATTTGAAATGAGGTAGATCAGACTGGAATGGAATGGAATTAAGAGCAAAATGACCAATCCATTCTATTGTTTGGAAACATGAATGGATTCACGAATTCTATTCCATCATTATGTTTAATTGTTTCATGTTTGAAATGGAACAAAATGAGCTTATGGTAATATTTGATAAAAATGCCCTCAATTTGTGAATATGCATGTGTGAATGTTTTGTTGTGTATATATATATATATATATATATATATATAAGATATAATCTGTTTATGTTACAAATACATCTATATATTGTTATATATAAATATATGTTTTAACTAATATATAACAACCAACAGATGATATATATGTTATATACCTTATATATACATACACTAATTAATCAAGTAAGGCGTATATGTGTATGCGTGTTTTCGTTATGGTGTTGTGCTTCCCAAAGAGTTGTTTTTATACATAACTTTTTCTGAGCCAAAAGAGAGAATTAATGAGTTATACTATAATATGTTAATATGGGTTAGCCTTATGTAGATTAATTAAGGTATAATGGAATCTTGGTTCTACTTTTTTAAAGCTAGAATCGCATTTCACTTTAAAGTTAGATTGACGATTTGTAGAAATTGTGATTTTAACTTCTTAAAATACATCTACACACTAAAAGGGAATTGGACTCAAATTTCCATTATAGATCTATTCCTATACATAACATTAGTTCAAAACATGTTTTCTACAAAACTTCTTATCTTCTATTTTAGACCTTTTCATCTTAAGATAATTATTTCTCTTTGTAATTGTTTTACAAAGATATTAATCCAATTAATTGTTATCTTTTTCAAATTATAGAAATAACAAATAAAAATAAGGAAAAAGTATATTTTTAGTACTCAACATTTTGCTGATTTTTCTATTTGAGTATGCTATAAACTTTTTATATATATATAAATTTGAGTCCTTCGCATATATAAAAATTTATAAACAAGTCTTTCTTTTAACTATGTTAGTTTTTCTATTAATGAATAACATGTGACACTATTTACTAAGGGTGAGTGGATACAAAATAAGTAAGGTATGGGCTCCTACCCATACCATACTTTATGGGTACAATGGTATAGGTTTTGAAATTTTATTACTTATGCGTACCCTTAACACCTTGGAACCGTCTTATGCTTTATACCTTGTACCATATAAATTATATAAGATATAGAGTGCCTTATAAAACTTTTAAATTTTTTTTTCTTATAAATTTCAATACAGCTATTCTTTTTGAAATATAAACAAAACTGGCCCTTTTTTTTTTCAAAAGCAATTACTCAGTTATCTAATCTTTCAAATGATGCCAATGAATACATTAAGATATATTTTCAACCAATTTTTATCTTCCTTAAATGGTTCTTTAATCATTATTATTATAGATGAATTTTTATGTAAACATTATCTAAAACATTTTTTGTATAAATGAAACATTCATTTTGCAGTAATCACATTGCGTAGATATTTAAGGAAATAAGCACACCATTTAAAAAAATGAAAGCGATAAACATCATGTTAACGTGAGATTTACAAAGTTTATTAAAATGTAAATAAAAGATTTACAAGATTATATAATTCAATAATCAGAGATATGATGATACAAACAATTAATTATGGGAAAATGAAGATATAACATGAAAAACGGAATAAAACATAAATTTCAAACTAAAATATTTTGCTTCCTTAATATATATGTATTAACAAAATAATATTTTTATACTCTAAAAAAATATAATTTCGCTCTAATAATAATACCAAATCTTTCATCAAACATAAAAGAAAAAAACTATTCTATTATAAAAAATAAGCTTTATTAGATGATGGATTTAGTAAAAAAGGAAGGAGGAGAAAGAAAATGATGATGAAGTAAAAAATAAAGATGAAACATGGAAGGGAAGGAACTAATAAGCATTTAGTTTGGGCTTTTCGATAGTTTGGGTTTGCTTTATTTTGATAAGATGGTATCCATTATTTATTAATTTTACTTAATTACTTACAAGATGGGGCCCTTAGAATCCATAACTTGTATGCTTTAAAGTACAAATTTAAGGGTAAGTACATAATGTCTTGATTTCTTAGTCGTACCCTACACTGTGAGAATAAGTTCCCAAAAATTATTACCCGAAATTTATCATATATCCTTAACTACTCACCCAAAACCTATCCAGTCAAGTAGAGTTCAGATAGATATCTTATACGATAGGGTTACATCCCTACTTTCTGCTTGGTCCACTTAATTATATTAAATAAATAATATAATAAAATAAAATAAATAAACTTATAAGAATTGTCAAAAAAAGAAGAGATAAAAAAAATATAGCCAAAAGTTAGAAAAGTAAAATACATACATATAGATATGTATATATATATTTAGCCAACCTTAGCCTTAAGGTGCTTGAAAGGCTAGAACAATCAATAGTGTAGGTTGGTTACAACCCACTACCACCTATTGTGGATAGCCACTCAACACTTAAAAATTATAAAAATGCAAAATAAATAGTGGTTGAAACTTAATCAAGTCCAATGGGTTGGTGCAAGCCACTTTTGATCCAATTAGGTTTTAGCCTCCTTTTTTTTTTTTTTAACTAATGATGGTGGATCAAGTGATAGGTTACGACATAACATACTTAAAGAGACCATTTTGGCTACCATTGGCTTTAGGTAGTAAAATTTCTTTCTATTTTAGTTTAACTGCTTTTTTTCGATTTTTTATATTTTATGATATAAGTTTATTTTATTTTTTATAAATTTATTCTATTATTTGATTTACATAATTACGTGAATCAATGAAATGAAGCTACTATGATCACTTAATAGTAGATTTGATGGTATTACAAAAAAAAAAAAAAAAAGCTTTATTAGCAAAATTTTGTGAGTATTTGATTACTCAAATGGAAAAAAAAAAGAAGAAGAAGGAGAAAACTGAAAAAGAAAACTAATGACATATTAAGGACAAAAAATGTATTTTCTCTAAGAAGAATTAGAAAGCAAGCCCTAAATGCTTTTAGTGTTACCCAAAATGTTAATCAATAGGTTATGACCAAACTCATCGAGTTTGGTCATAACCCTAGCCTAGTTGTAACTTACGGCTACAAGTAAGCGCAATTCAGTTCAGTATGGTTTCTTACTCCCTCCTTAATTGAACTAAACCTAATATTAAATTTGTCATATATATTTATATTTATATTTATATATACATAAACATATATAGATAAAACTTAACCATACAAATCGATTTGTAATCTTTTTTAAACCTAAAAAAGGGTTAGTCCAATTTGTTGTCGCTAAATTATTAAATTTGCTATATATGTTTCTTTTATAGTATAATTATAAAACTTCACATTGTTATTAAACAAAAGATGTACATCAACAATGTCACTACAAAACTAGCTACAAACATGACAATTTAGATCTTTGAAAATCATGGTTAAATCAAGGCACAAAGTGTGCATAAACGACTAATAAAATAGTTTAAATCATCAAATCAAAGAAAACTTAGCAAAGTTGATTGAGATTTTACCTTTACCTAGTCTAAGGTAACACATAACCAATAGGTACTATCAATTTTAGCTATATCAATTTTAGTCTCAGTTCATGGTTCACCTTTTTTCCTCTTCAATTTACTTTTGGCTAGGTTACCACCAAGTAAATATATAATTATACTTTAAATAATTTTGATCCAATTAAAGTGTTGGTTTAATGTCCTATAGAAACTAAGACTTATGGAACTTTCTTAGTTTCAAACTACCAAATCGATGAAAATCTTTAACCCTTGATGCCAATAGCCTTCCATGTTCCAACCTAATGGTGCTTCACCCCTTAATTTATATGAAAGTACACTCAAAATTTGAAGTCTTTATGTATTATATTTAATCAAATTTTATTTATAAAATCTTATATATTAAGTTTGGAATGGTTGGATATTACATGCTATTGAATATTTGCTCATTAATTCTACCCACCCCTTTACTTAAAATTCAACTAGCTATGGCATTAAGCAACCTTAAACTTCAAACTTAAAATTGAAAATTAAAAAAAAATTGTAAATTTCATTATCCCTAATTTTTTTGTGGTGTATATTTAATATCATTTGCTCAAAATTGTCGATTAAAAGTCTTGTATCTTAATATATGAATTGAAATTCTAAAGAAAATTACGAAAAACATGATCCATATTTACACTCTTTGTGCTTTACTAGATCTTATTTTTTCGTTTTTATAGTTACATGATTGGAGTTGTCCAAAAACATCCTTCCCTTTTTTACCATTTTTCCTAGATTTACCATAATTATGCAGTTTTCGGTGTAAAACATTAGTGCAAAGTTAATGTTTGTGCACTTGAGTTGTGATTTTGTGTGTTTTTTTTTTTTTTTTATCTGATTCAGGGTTTACAAGGGAAAAAAAGTGAAAAAGTGAAGTGTTTACGAGTTTTTCTAGGCTCATAGGTGTAACACTTGTTCATTTTTTTTACTGGTACGTTTTAATGACAAAGCATAACTCAGATCTTGTATTTGTGAGAAGAAAAATCACAGTTTAATGAAATAACAAAATATGAAAACATAGGTAATATTTTATAAAATTTTCCCAAATTCTAATAAAGAACGAACAAAAGCTAGTTTATACTTAGCCCACTATGTATATCCGAGGACACTTAATGCTGAAGGCTTATGCCCCAATCGGGATTAGCATTTTACTGATACTTTTTATACTTAGTTTACTAATAAAATTTTCTTACATAATAATATAAAAATAATTATTATATTTTTACATATTAAAATTTTATTAATACTATTATATCACTTATATTTATATGGTATATTAGTACTGTTGAAAACTTTTACAATTCATATAAACTAAGAAACATGTTTTACTCTTTGTTTTAATTGGATCAAAACTAAAACCTATATGCCTAAAATTATAAAGAATCTAAAAAGGAACTCCTCTTAATTAACGAAATGGGTTTTCTTTTAAATTACCGATGTTAATTACTGAAATTTACTAATGCAAAATATAGTATAGTTATATAAATATTAACTATTCCATCCACAGCTTCCACTTCTCGCTGCTACACTACCAAAATATTGTTCGTAGAATCAAAAGAATAAAGTTGTAACTTATAAGATAGAAGAGAGAAGTAATTTATTATTACTTTATTTTATTGTATTTGTAATGACACTAGTAATTAATTAGAATTATATCAAAAAGTATCAATATACACATACGCAAGTCCTTGATTTAACTGTTGGGTTAATATACTATAGTTTGATATGGAAAATAAATTAGAAAAGATTAAGAAATAACTATTCTTTTGATTTTTAAGAATTATAATTTCTTATTTCTTAAGAATAGGAACTTTCACAAATAAAATAAAACACTAATTTTATAGGTAATAAATGGCTATTTAATGCCACTCTTAGTAAATCAACTGAATACACCATAAATTTTATTAGTAAAGATAACGCATGGATTATAACTTTGAGCTGGATATTAATGGTCTTTCTATTACGATATGTTAATTAATTAGTGACCGTAAATATTAAAAAGTTTTGACGCGTGAGAGAATAACTTGAAAATATAAACGGTAACTTCTTAAAAACTTTACGTCCCCTGCACGGAAAAGTATCATTAACTATATTATCAATCTTTTTTTTTTTTTTGTATATTATTATTTGTGATGACCAGAGATTTGACACGTGTTGACGACATAGATTGGATGCGTTACCAATTGTCTAGACTCGCTCTGCGTGCTGACATGGAAATGGGGTCCACTTCACTCAATGGGACAACGTCAGCGTTGTCACAGCTGACCACATTCGATGCCTCGCAACATCACGCGCCAACAAAATTACTTTAAATTCAATTTTCCATAAGTTAGGTCAAGAATAATTTAATAAATACAAGGTTTATCACGCCATAAGTAATACATTGTCTAATGTTGACCGTGCCATTTTGATAGTGTCATTATATAGTCTGATGGGGACTCTTTACATTTATAATAACTTAATAAAGCTGCTTCCATTAGTGAGTTTTATTTAAAGTTAATAATGAAAGTCCAAGATTGTAAACATAGTTAATGCTTAATAATTATGGAAAATGTTAATAATCAAATGGAGAAAAAAATTATTTTCGTCGTAAAGAGCGAAAATTGATTTTCTTTTTTCTCTTAGTATCTCTAATAGTTGCTAATCAACATCACTATCATGTCATCTTTTATTATTATTATGTATCCCTACAAGCTACGATAATATTTAATAACAAATATAGAAATAAGTGTGAAATGCCAAAAGATTTTGATTGCTACAAATATGGGAACAAGTGTGAAGTACTAAAAAGAATTCTTGCAAAATAAAAACATCCATAAATTACTTTTTTCTTTGTTTGATTCCACTCTATATATTATATATAATTTTCTATGGGGATATGAGTGGATTACAAAAGATAATGGAGGTAGTGATAGTGCTTTTAACTATAAGTAACTCTTTACAAAATAAAAAGAAAAATCTAAGCTCATATATTTTCAATATATATTTTCAATAATCTTATTATGAGTAAGTAATCAATTTACATAACCACTTTTATAAATTAAAATAGTTTTATTTTTTTTCATTTTGGCATTCACCACGCCTTTCTAGCATTTATAAACCCTATAAAATAGCACCGATAATAGATTTGTATCACGTACAATAATTGTGGTACAAAATTAGGTTATTGTTGTATTAATAATGTCTCGATTTTTCTTTCAAGGTATGGAATTTAACATTTTATTTTATTTTATTCCCCCCCCCCCCCCCCCCCCCCCAAACAAAGCAGAGAAATACAAGAATCTCAATATTTAAGACGTTGGATTCTTTTTTCAGGTATAGGTGGACCAAATATCATTTCTATGTATGTTTAGGCTTTTCTTAAGAATTTGGGCACCTCAAATTTGTCTCAGTCTTCAACTTGAATGCAGTTTCCTACAAACTTATTGGATGAATTAAATGAAGATTGTCGATGTATCTATTGCAATCACTAAGAATGTTTTTCTTTTTCTTTTTTTTTTTTATCCCTATTCTTAATATGTTTCGAATTTATAGGAGTCTTTAGATTTTAAGGTAAGGATACAAAAGATAGAATTGTAATGAGTTTTATAAAATCTGACTTTTAATTTTCCGGCAATTGAATATACTGTTCAGTATCACAAAATTTATCACAGTTCCTTTTGAATATTATACTTGTTAAAAACCCAATAAATAGGCTTATTGGACATCGAAACCCCATCCCAACCCGATAGATAAGCTAATCTAAATTAATTAAAAATAATTCCACTGGCTAAAAGAATAGAAATATTTTAAAATTTTTACTTTTGTTAAAAAATAATTGGAAAAATAAAATTATCCCTTTAAACTTTGACTTGAGTAAGAATTGATTTCTCAAACTTTCAAAATATCGTTGCTAACCTTTTAAACTTTAATAAATTGACATTATAAATAATATTTCCTTTTTCACTTAAAAATGTCACACTATAATCAAATTTTAGGAAGTTTTAATATACATTTAAATAAATTTAAAGAGGTGTTTATGTATTAAAATTAAAATTCAAAAGGATTATTCTTAGTTTATAGAAACTATTTACTAATTTATTAATGTTTAAACAGTCAAAAACCATATTTTATAAGTTGATGGCATCAATATGTACTTAAGTGAAATTTCCTATAAACTTACGGGACAAATCAAATGAAGATGAACATTGACAATGTATGTCCCATAATAAAAATACCTTTTCTTGTTATTATGTGCTTCGAACTTATACGAGTTTTAAATTTTAAGATAAGGATTCAAACATTAGTTTTGAATGAGTTTTATAAAAGCTGACGTGATTTGATATACCGTTAAATGTCATAAAATTTACTGCAATTGCTTTCGAGTATAATACTTCATAGAAATAGCTTTATTGGACATCCAATCGCTGTCCCAATAAGCTAACCCAAATTAATTGAATATGCTTTGGCCAACAAAAAGATTAAAAATATTTCAAAATTTGTAATTTTGTGAAGAAAAAAAAGGATAAAAATCATAGATATCCTTAAGAAAGAAATGATTTGGATAAAAAAAAAAAAACACAAAGCAGATGAAATTGAAATCTTACAAACTATTATTGATATATTTCTATGTTAAAAATGAAGTATCTAAAAAACCATTAGGGCTACTTAAAATTGTTTTTTTTTTTTATTTGGTTGCTGTTATAGTATAAAGTTATTATTTTCTTTTTTTCATCATTTATGTACCATGTTTGTGTTTCCTCGAAGGTTACAAAAATTCTCGAATCCCAAATTGAACCCGAAAAGCATTTTGGAAAGTCATCCCACATTTTTGCATGGGGTTATTATTATGTTAAATTAAGTTGGATATCTTATATAACTCAACCTTTTGTGTTTCTATTTAGGAGAGCAAACTTAAAAAAAAAAAAATATTAGGTAATCCACCTCCATTTACATAGCTCTACTAACCATTCAATCCATGATTGATCACCCATAGGCCGTGGTAGATTGTGAGGGCATAATTAAATGCCACAAGTCTTTTATTTATATATTTTCGGTGTTTTAAGTTCTCTCTTTTCTTTACTATATTTATGTTAAAACGTTGATGATTAAGGTTTCTTTACTTCAGTATTTTTGTTTTGTTTTGTTTTTTTTTTTTTTTTTTTGGGGGGGTGTGGGGGTGGTGGTGGTGGGGGTGGGGTGGTCTGAATCTTATTCTTGCGTCATGGACTCCTAATTTGTTCCTTAATCAGTCCTTTCAAACAAACTCATGGAACTTATTTATTTCACGTGTGATCTTTATTGTATTTGTACTTAATTATTGCCCTCGATTGCATTTACACGTTGTGTCAGTTATCGTCGATCATATTTTACATGCACTTTCACTAGTTTAATTTCTTTATCGTCGGACTCAGTAGTACCACAGGATTATCTTTTTAATGTGTGAGTCAAGTAGAATTTCAGAGCTCAAAATTCTAAGATTTGGTCTCTCGTTTAATTCTGAGCCTTCTAGTCAAACGACAACAAAACACAAAACCTTTTCAGAAACCATGTCCTGAGAGTAGAAGCAGAAGAAAACCACCCCCGTAACTCCCACTTTACTCAAGCCATGGGTACCATGAACGCCTATTTAGTGATGAAGGGTGGATTAGACTCGTTCGAGTGATCCAGATTCGATTCTTACAAGGAGTGAGATAAGAGAATTCCTTTTTAATTCAATTAGATAAATATGGAATTATTGATTTTAGAGTGTTTTATCGTCATGCCCTTCAAAAATAAAGGATCGATTGTTCTACCTTAGAAAAATCTTTTGTTCTAACTTTTTGCCGTGCATCCATTGGGAAGAGAGAGAGGAAGAGATAGAAAAAGCCATGTTGGTTAGTTTATTTTATTATTGGCTACGAGTAAATCGGTAGCCTTCATTTTCTATGTTACGTTTCCAACTTCCCTACGAATACCACACATTTCCATGCGTGCACCGTTACCATCGGACAGCCAATTTCCTACTCATGGGATTGCGTTTCAAGAAATATAAAGATTAAGAGACAAATTGTTTGATAATGGATCCGGGGTAGATTTATATAAATTTCACTTTCAATGACATAACATAGCCATATCCTATTTTGCCAATATAATAGGATATTTATTATTAAATTATCTTCTTCTTTTTCTTTCTTTCTATTATTTGGTATTGTATTATATTTTTACTGCATAAAAGCATATGATTTCAAAGCAAACTCTTAACAAATATCCTTAAATACTTTGTCATACGAAAGTACAATAAACAATATAATAAAGAAAATGGAAAGAGAAATGAATTATGATTTTCAAGTAGCATAAACCCTAGTAGGAGAGGGGAAGAAAACCAATGAGCAAAGGAAATATTATCACTAATTTTCAACGAGGCTTATAGATCGAGTTGCAAGAAATAATCTCTCTCAAAAAGTATAGACAAATTTCATGCATGTTTATGTCTCATGTAAGAATCCTAGGATATGCTTTACCTCGTCCAATATATTGGGATAAAAACATGCATGATTGTAATTATAAGTTTTGACTCATTTGATAAAGTATTAACATGAATCTTGGATTTACCAAAAACATAGTGTTTGTAGATGTAAGGGCTTACCAGGTGCAATTCACATGACTGCTAATGGAAGCGTGCGTTTTACGTGACTTTCAAAAACATTGCGATGAGCTTAGAGATAGATTCAAGAAGAAGGACTAAATATTCTCAAGGGCTAAAACATGCTTATGAGAGACAAAAGAGCCTAAGATCTCACTTTGCAAATCTTAAGCCTATTGTATGCTTGAGCATTAGTTTCATTTCCAACGATAAGGATTTGACTATAGAATATTGTTCTTCTTTGATCTAAAATCCCCAATTTGTCCAATGAAGATAGTAGATTGCTTATAGATCTCTACCGTTGGTGTTGACCATTGGATGGTATTGGTTGATGATAGTTGAGATGGGTTATCCCATAAATGGTTTCCTCCATGGGCTTCTTTAAGTCTTAGGCTACAAAAGGCTTCTTTTAATGTCTGAGCCTACTTGGAAAGGTTGACAAGATATGAGCTAGTTCAATAGTCCTTATTTTAAGTCCACCATATTGAAAATCACTACATTTTCCCAAGTTGAGGTTCTTACTCCCTTGACCCTATCATTTAACCCAAATAGTTAAGTCCAATTCATTCCTAGCTTTAACACAATAATGTCATAACTCTATTTTAACCCTCTACATCAATAAATGATTGAGATCAAATGAAATATGGAACTAGGAATATAGAACACTAATTTATCCAAATTAGCATTGAAATTCTATGAAGTAAGGTACTATGCTTTCTTATATCTTGGAAATAAGAAGAAAAAAAAATGCTTGTTTTCCTAAATCCTATAAGGTAAGACTACTTCAAATCTCACTAACATGAGATCCAAATGAAGTCCCCTCAAAACCTCGAAAATGCTTCTTTAAAGGCACTTCATGTAAATAAAAGTACATAAGATTCGTTTATCAATCTTAGATGTCATGATAAGTTTTTACATGGATCTAATGACTATAAACAACTTTAAGGATAAAGGTTTTGCCCTTTTTTGGAGGTATATTGCTTAAGTATATTAAAAACTATGAGTTATAGGTGTATGATTCTAAATTTGCAATTAGAAACCCTAGAAATACCAATGACTCAAAATAAAAATACGTAGCACATAAGAGTAATAAGATAGGTACTCATTATTCTTAACTTTAGGAAAGATATACTTAGAAAATCTTTAACAATAAGAAAGAAATGAGATAAGAGAGGCTAAAAATATAAATGTAGAAATAAGATAGGAAAGCAATTAAAGAACTAAAGTAAGAAAAATTCTCTAAGGTTTCTTATGGATAGTGTAACACTCCATAACCTAAGAATGCTATAATCAACTACGTATTCCTAATTTTCTAATAACATGTTAAGGCTCTAAAATTAACTATAATCTTTAAATTGCTTGTATTAAAATTGATTCTCCATTTACAACTATACATAAAAAAACCTGTTAATAATTCCACTTAATACCAATTCCACAACTTAACAACCGCCTTAATACATACAGAATTAATCGAATCTCTTTCCTAGCCCAAATATCCAATCTTATACTTGCCACGTTCAACAATTTATCAAATCAACATACTGTTATAAAAATAAAAGAATAAACCGAAGCCTAGTACATGATGTATAAGTACACATAGATGTCAAACCAAGTAAAAAATACATATATATGGCAAACAATTAATATATTATCTTTAATTTAGGCCAACAACCAAAAAAGGAGTACTCATGACCCTACCACATTATGGTCCTTATCTACATATATAAGCGAAAGAAACCTGATATAGGAATCCATATATCCATCTTAGATACTAAACAAGGCCAAAGCAATAATATAGCTACTCTTATAACAATCTCCTTTATTATCCTCATTAATCCTTAACACTTCAAGTTAACTCCTCATTAATTATCCATTTGGCTTCTCTCTTAACCAATCCGCATCTAAATAAGTTGAAACTTCTCAAACAAGCTCAAACCAACTCCTAAAGATGCTTACTTAACATTAACTATGGTATCTTAAGGTTTAAGTCCAACTAAGCTTCTATAAGTTCCTATGCTAAGAAAAGATTGAGTTTTAGTGAGATAAAGGTAGCAAAGCACTTATACATGATAGATTTGGAAAGAGTCTAACTTGAAAAACATTAAATATTACATTAGATTAGCCAAAAAGGGGTAATAATTCATTAAAATTGGTTAAAATGTTACTCAAAAGTCAAAATTGTTTACAGTTAGTCAAAATGCTAAATTAAGCTTAAGGAACATGAAAATTCTAAGGATGGAACTTTTATAAAAGAAGGCTAAATCGAACTCAATATTAATATTAGAAAAAAGTTTGATTGAGTTTAGTTAAGAGAAACAATGAGAAAAGGTTTCACATAAGGTCTTAGCTCGATATGGTCAGCGACACAATCATGTTACTTAATTATGTCAAAATTTGACAATTATTTCAAAAGTTGGAATTTTTATAAAAGAAAGTTAATTGGAACCCAATATTAAGGGTTGGAAAAGGCTAACAATAAGGAAAAGGTTTTACGTAAAGTTATAGTTTAACACAGTCGGAGACATAACCATATTAAATTCGGATTACTAAAGAAATGCTAAGAAACTTCAGCAAAAGAGACTAAAAAGTTACTTTATCTTTAATGGATTTTAAAAATGAGTTTTTCTTGAATATTTAAAACTTTAAAAGCTTATTTTAGCAAGGATTAAGGAGGGTGACGAAAATGATAAGAAAATAAGAAGGTTTTGATAAGGTTTAAAGCATTAAGATTTTAGATAAGATGATAATATGGTTAAGATTTAAGGTAAATAGGTTTGGGCCGATAAAAGAAATTACAATAATACTACTCACTTTAACATCATTTTCTTGATTTTTTTTTTCTTTTTTGCATTACAAGTGGTGTTTAGGCCATAGCCTATATGTTTATTTCTTTTACTATTTTCAATAGAAATTAAAAGGTAGAATAGTAATAGTTTTTTGCATCCATTATTATTACTCAATAATTTCTACAAGGTGGGTAAAGTTACCTAAAATATGTACCTCATATACCACAGAGTATATGTTATAGAGTATTTATACAGTATTGAAACCATACCTATACCTTAGCAAATAAGTTTAAAAAAATTATACTTAAGATTTATCTTGTAACTTTCAATACCATCTAAAATATACTCAATCAAGCGGGGAACTATATAGTATATGATACAATAGAGTTGTCCACTTACTCATAATTTTAGATCCTAATAAATTATAAGTTTAAAAATTAAAAGATATAGACTCATAAAATTAATTAGTTGGAATTCTAATTATCAATAAAGGAATTAAAACTAAGGATATAAAATTCCCTCTCTTCTCTTCTCTCTCCCCATGGAAGAGAGAAAAGAAAGCAGCTAATTTTATAACTTTAGATAGGCAATCTTGCTTATCATCTCCCAAATCGATCCATCTTTTATTATGTATCATTTCCTCTTTATTTTTCATTCTATTTTTGAATTTCTACACATATATTGTCATTTACAATTCTTTATCTCTCTCTACATCAAACCCAAATACATAACGCAAATTGTTGACTCTACACTCTTAAACTAGTCTTTTTTTTTTCATCACTAGGAGTCTCATCCATGACATCTCTACCATTTTATATGATTATATCTCCAGTTAAAATATTAAATTTTGTCCTCTTTGTAAAACTTTTCATTTGTAATGGTGGTGTTGTAGGAGATGTGACTACTATTATTTAGATTTATATCCCCTATCTCTTTAGTTTGTTTCTCCAATTAGTTTATTCTTTTATTTTATGATTGATTGGCTTCCTTTTTTTTTTTTCCTCCGCGGGTGTGTGTGTGAATTTAGTTTTTCTTTTCTTTTTTTATCTAAACATTTGTATTATTCTCTCTCACTAAAAACAAAATCAAATTGATTTCATAAAATTATAGTCATTTAAACTCATATCAATGAGAAAAAATTAATCAGTATTAACACGTTCATAGTGCATTTCTTCACGTGAAATATTATATCATATTTGGTATGTGAAAATGGATTGAAATAAAATCACAATTCCAAATTCCACTTCCTTTTCCAATGTTTGGAAACATATTTAGAAGTTGAAACCGCAATTTAATACAATTGATAATTCTACCTTGAAGGAGGAATACGATTTTACATTTGAAAAGACGAAATTGTGATTCTATTCCCCTGTATTTAATATTAATAATTAAAATACTTACTTAAATTTTAATTTAATTATAACATTATATTTTTTACAATTACTATTATATATGTACTTAATTCTATTTCGTTACATATATATATATATATATATTTTAAAATATTAGAAATAATTTGTCATGTTACTCCTCATTTCATTACAACTCATTTTATTTTAAATCATTCTTATTTATCAAATCTGATAAAGATTTTCATATTCATTAATAGGAACTGATCTATCCTTACGAGTTGATCAGATTAATATTCTCTCTCCAACGATTATTAGGTGATTACTTGCAATTCTCTCCGACAATTGTAATACACATAATATTTAGAAAAACAATAAAATAAAATAAAATAATAGCGTCACCTCTGTTATCTTAATACTTCCCTCACTTAAATGGTGTTCTCTCCTTTTGATGGAGTAGATAAAGAGAACTACATGAACTCCACTAATTGCACTAGAAATAGAAATTACGTACACTTGCCTCTCTCTCTCTCTCTACCTCAGCTTTCTCTTTCCTACTCTGCATTTCTTGTTTTGTTCCAGATTTCCTGATTCTGTGGTCTCTAACATCCTATATTTTTTCAAACTCTTACTCACCATACCCAGTAACTCTCGTACCTTTTTCAACATCACCGCATTTTATTTATTTATATATATACGATTCCAATTTCTTTCTCAAACCCCATTTGCTCCCTTATGCTTTCTATTCCCACCATTATTCTTCATCTTACCCTCTAGCTTTCTCTCTCACCAATAACACTTTCCATCTTCTTCCTTTGGTTTTGATTCCACACATCCTTGAGAGGAAAGAGCTGACATGAAGGTTCGATCCCCACTTTGAATTATATGCTCATACTATGTAGTATATTCTCGTACACTTGTCATTCTTTAGCGTGCTTTTTTTTTTTTTTTTTTTTATGGATACTATGCTATTATGCTTTTGGTGTTGTTTTTGTTTTCATGCTTGCTTGGATCTAGAATAATAACTATTCACGTGCTTGTCAGGTGGCCGGTTTAATCGCTATCCTGCTTTTCTGTTTCAGAAAGAATTATATTAGTTTTATTTTCCATTTAAATTTTGGCACTGCCTGTATATAAAAATCCATCTGATCTGTATATAAATTTTTTTTAGGCAAGTATCTTTTCTTATATTTAAAGGGGTCTTGTAGTGATCCACTAACAAATCATATTTTTGGAGATTATGGTTAATTTATAAGATTTATTATCATATGTATGGTACAATTTTAATATACTATTCACTATTTCTTATTTAGATCTATCAAATTGGGTTTTTTTGCAGAAACTTGTGGTGAAGTTGGAATTACATGATGACAGGGATAAGCAAAAAGCGTTGAAAACTGTCTCAACTCTTAGAGGTAAATGATCTTAATGGAAGATGATTCATCGATCCATTGAAATATTTTCAAGTTATTCAATAATTCCGTATTTTGGTACGACAAAAATAAATATGGTATTTTGACAGACAAACTGTTTAGTCCACCATTTGATAGTTGAGATGGGTTTAAAAGTTAAACGCAATTTTTATCGGTTAATACGATCGATTAGATGGTTCTTCCTTTTTTTTTTTTTTCACCACCTTTTCTTATTAATTCATTTTTTTTTTTAACTTTAAATTCCATTCAACTGAAACGTCACTAAGGTAAGTGTTGACATTCCTTTAATTTGAAAAACAAAACGTAGGAATCGAACAATATATATATATATATATATTCGATGGCTTATTTTGAACGTCATCGATTCGATTCGTTGAATATTGTTGGTGAATGAATACGTACTTTAACTGCGATTGCGATGGCACATGGCCCAGTCAGTGGGCGGAAAAATTTCGACGATCTAGCAAATGTATCCATATTTATAATTGGTGTTTCGCTTTGTAATAAACGCTTGTCAATTGCCATCTAGTTTTTTATTTATTTATTTTTCTATGTGGGCCCCACTAGTCGATTTATGTTACATCAGCTTTTTTTTTTTTTTTTTATTTTGTCTTTTCGTAAACTTTATGTCAATTGTTCTGAATCCTTATCTAACCTAACAGTGCATCGTATTGCACTTCTCAAGTTAAAGCTCTTCAAGTTAAAGTTCAAGTCTTGTAATTTTGTTAATGAAACCTATGTATCATGATCCGAGAAACCAGTCGTATATAACTGCTTAATCATGATGCTAGATGATTCTTACTCGTCCTACAATGAATAAAGTTTGTGGTCTACGATGGCCCAACCCCATTGAAACCAAATTATTAGATAAAGACAGCTGATTTCAACAGTTCCTGATAAAATTCTGTAAAGAATCTAATGAGAATAAAAATTACCGTTTTCATATCTGATTAAATATGGCGCTGTATGATTTGGCTCTAGGAATTGATTCCATAGCGATGGATATGAAAGAAAGGAAGTTGACAATACTCGGTACGGTTGATCCGGTGAATGCGGTGAGCAAATTGCGCAAATACTGGCAAACCGACCTTGTCTCGGTAGGGCCGGCGAAAGAGCCAGAGAAGAAGGAGGAACCAAAGAAAGAAGAGCAGAAGAAAGAAGACGCTCCTAAGGAGGAAGGAAAGAAAGCGGAGGGTGGCGGTAAAGAAGAATCAAAGAAAGAGGAAGGTGCAAAAGATGAATCAAAGAAGGATGATCGATCCAAATCCGAAGAGGGGAATGCGAAGAAAGATGATGCTAAAAAGGATGAACCCAAGAAAGAAGAAGAGCCAAGGAAAGCGCTTCCACTCCTTCCTGCACCACCACCACCACAGTTTAATCCCTATATGATGGAATTCGCCAAAGGGTATAGGCCACCCTATAACCCGTATATGAACCCGGCCCCGTATAACCCTTACATGAATGGATACAATCCTTATGTGGCTACACAAAATCCTTACATGGTGTCACACAATCCTCCTGTTACCACTCACTACTATGTTCAAAATGCAGAAGAGAGCCCAAGTGGCTGCACAATTGGCTAATCTCACGCGGTTTCTGAAGATAAAAGGGGATGATTTTGCCTAATCAGTTTCTCTTCTCGACTCCCCCATTGGTGATGAATCTTATCAAACGAGTCATCAATGCAGTTCAAGGAAAGTTGTGTTGAATTGTGAAAAGGATCAAACCTTGTGTATATACTTGAGTTGTTGCCTCTTCGATATGTTTCAGGCATGTAATGTCTAGACAGCCTCCCCCAAAATAATTTTGAAATTGGATCGTTTATGGTATAAGACACTTAAAATGACTCCTTTTTCAAGAGGTTAGCTGTGTGTACTAGGTTAAGTTGCTGTTGCTGTTGCTGTTGCTGCTCAACATACGTACTTACAACATAGTTTTTTGCTTGGAGACACAATTCTAGTGCGAAAATTTTACATTCGAGAACGCTTCAACATGTAAGTAGTAATGCATCGAAGCGGATGATTTCTCTTAAAATTTGAACCTGATAACACGTTTCACGTTGCGAGACCTAATTCGAAATCTATGATTTATAGGGTATTTTAAAATATGCTCGAAATCTAATTAGTAGCATCATAGGGATGCCTAATACACACCAAATTAATTAAAGAATATAATTTAATTAAAACATATCATAATTCATATCATTTTGCAAAATAAATATCATTAAGAAGTAAATGATAGAGGTTTACAATTGGGACAACCTCTGTGTGTATGTAGTTATTATGTTCAAATCATCGTACATCCAAATCCTTTTCCCGTAGCTCGACTCAAGCTCCATGGGATATCAAAATTTTAACCGAAGTTCATCTTAAATCAAACAAGAAATTATCAGTTGCATTGATCGAATACCTTTTTTGACTCAAATCCGTTTGGATCTATGCATGTGAGTTGATGAGAGAATTTTCACTCATGCTAATATACTACGTGAATTATTTAGTGGTTTATAAATATTAGTAATATTTTGATATGAGGGTAATTTTTGTAGACCGTGAACAATGACTATTTAAAAATATATCCAGATACTTACCCATAACTCATACATATAAATATAATATATATATATATATATATATGACAAGATGCAATCAATCTTTTCTGTGAATTGTAAGCCATCGTCTCTGTGCAAGATTCCAAGGGGCTTTAGCATCTTCAATAACGTTCGTTCCGATGGAACAAATTAGGGAATACAAAATCATGCTTCTATACTACTCATGAAGATCTTAACTATTATAATCATATGAGCAAACATTATAGTACTAGCGCATGTGATGAAGGACACATGAATTTCACCATCATATAACTGCTCTGACAAAGTAAGAGAATCGTACCCGATAGGTGACTCTGGGAAACTTGAGAAGGATTTTTCACCAACCGTTCAGCTTCGTGATTTAGCTCAATGGCTGCTTCAAATGTTGTACATGTGTTTTCAAACACTCTGTTTTTTAGTTGAATCGTGGGAATAATTTACACGTTTGTGAAAGTTTCTATTGTCCAACTAGAAAAGGGGGTTAGTTGATATTTTATAAATTATGGACCCTTTTATGATGTAACAAGTGATAAGTTTTGTGTTTAGGATTTTAACTATTATAATGAAATAAGTACGCATGTGAAAAACTTTATTGAATTTATCAATCAAAATCCTTCGTCTTTTTCAATTATTGTAAACAAGTGGAAAGCTCAAAAAAGAATCAAAACATCAAATAGAAAATAGTCGAATATAATGAATTATCTATAAAAATATTGTTTCGAATATGTTGATAAGTAACTTTGGATGTAAGCCCTTTAGACATAATCCGACCTCACTCATGCTCTTTAAGAAGGCCCATTTTGACAAGCGCTTAACCCCCTCACCTAAACCAAATGTATCGAATCTCAGATCATATCTAAGCACTTATACGATCTGTACTCAAATCAAACCCTTCAAACACTCTCTCAGAGTCCTATACTACTCCCTTTAGTAAAACGACCTACTTTACTCAACCCAACTTAGCTCTTAGGTTTGGTTCCCTATAACACTGCCCTAATGCCTATCGAGGAGTTCCAAACTCCATTTAGCTATCTCCAACTAAAGTTTAGGATTTTTCTTATGAAAGCTCCTATAAGCTCATGTAGACCTGGTCTCCATCAGCCCATGGCAGAATAGATATGAAGACACCTGTATTAGAGATAAATTTTTACTAAAGATGCACACTAACTTCTAAACATTACATATCTATTTAACTAGATATATTTGCCTATTCGCGATAAATTTAACTCTGGATATGATAATGTATATCTTTCCTAAAATATCCCAACATTATCTCCTATAAATACGAGATGGGACTCCCATGTATGATCACCATCACTCATATAGCTATTGTTTCGCCACTTATTAAAGAGAGTCTAATATGAATGTTGGAGTGATCACACCAAACCAAACTCCGATATGTTTTTACAAATTATGTCGTTCACAATCAAGCTTTCAAGCTCACCATGTCATGTCAACTACAATATCGATGAAGAAGATAAACAATAGAATCAAATAAAAAAGTTTTGATTTTTGATGTAATATATAAACAAGTTGACAAAGAGGGGCAATGTAGTGTTTCATCACCTCATTTGTCTTGTATATGTATTGTGGGGTTATGTTAGTTGTAATGGGTATCTAAGATGGGTTTGGTGGGAAAGAATTGATATTTTAGAAATATACTTTCCTTCAAACTAATTATAAATAAATTTCTAGAAAGCTCTTATTAAACACCTAATAAGTTGATCTTATTCTAAATGTAAGTATTAATGATCAAGTAAAGAGATACGCATGTGGTGACTGGATTTATAAGCAATTTAAAAATAAATATATAATATAACTTTAATTATTAAATTATCTTCGTTCCATTTTTTTTTCTTAACTAATTCTAAAGTAATAGGTGATAGTTAGTGGCAGTAGTTGTTAATGGCTAGCGGCAATGGTGATGGCCGTAGTAGTAATGATAGCAGTAGTAGTAATGGTAGCGATAGACACGGTGATTATAGTGGTTGTGATGGCTATGGTAGTCGGTGCGCGATAGTGGTGGTGGCAGTAATGACGACGATAGTGGCGGCGCCGGCGCCGGCGCCGTCAACTATAGTGGTAGTAGTAATAGTAATGGTACTGGTAGTGATAGTGATAATGATGAGGAATCGTGATTTTTTAATTGAATTAAGGAATTCTTATTACTTGAATCAAGTAATAGGAATTCCTGCGTATCAAGCCCTATTTTGATTTCCTTAATTTAACCTATATTAAGTCTAACCCGTTTAATATAAATTATTCAACATTAAACTTAAGGAAATATTTTTCTAAAAAAAATTTAAAAAATTGGAGTCGCCAGCCGGTTCAACCGATGAAAAATAAAATAAAATTAGGGATTTCGGGCAGAAAACCCTAATTTGACCACTAGTCTGTAGATATTCTAAAAAAGTTGATTTTTAGAAAATTAAACCAGAAAAAACCGAATTGGGGAACTAACCTATTAAGACTAAGTTACCATGTGATAACTAAAGAAAAATCGATGGCCTTCATTTTTGTAATTTTTCTAAAAATATTAAAATATACCTAAATAGGCAAAAGTAATTAAAAAATGATTATTTTTTTATTACGGATTTCTGAAAAGGGGGAAAAAGTTTTTTTACTTTTTAACTATTACTCCGAAAGTGCCTACTTACTCGTTAATCAAGATCAAACCAGTTGTAGTTCTCTTTTCATAAAATTTTTAGTAGGTCAACTATTTTTATTTTTAAAACCAAGCCAGCTTTACATTTTTTATCAATTTATTTAAAAAAAATGTAATTTTCCTAAATAAAAAAAAAACTAACTAACTATCTTTTAAAAGAAAAAAAAAAACTAATTTTAATTTTTTTTATTTTTCCAGAAAAACCCTAAGTACTAAAAATATATTTTTTTATTAAAAAAAACATGATTTTTCAAAACACTTAATTTAATTAAAAAATTGCAATAAAATAAATAATAACCAAAAACCAGCACTTCAACACAAGAAATAAATTAATAAAAATAAATAAATAATCTATAAAAATTAATGAAATAAATACAATAATAAAAAAATTACTGAAAATTTACCTAAGTCAGATCACAACAGTGTTGGGCAATCATGGGTGACAGTTAGGTGATGGAGGGGTGATAATGGGCGTACACTGAGCAGCAATAGGTGTACGTTGGGCGAGCGAAGGTGTGCGCTAGCCAATAATGAGGCGATACATGAAGGCTACAGGCAATGCACGAGCGAGATGAGGGCGCTATAAGCAACACTGCAGCGTTGTAGGTAACATAATGTGCATTGTAGCTGAGGGACTAAGCAGCAATGGGCAAGCATACAAGCACTATTGGCAAGGACCATAGGCGACTGGGCGATAGTAGGGCGACACACAAACGTTATGGGCGATGTACAAGCAAAACGAGGGCATTATAGGTGATACTGCGAACGCTGTAGGCAATACGATGGGCACTATAGACAAGCACATAGGCATTATAAGTAAGGACCATGGGTAATTGGGCAGTACTGTAGACACTATGGACGATGATTATGGGCGACTAAGCAACACTGAGGCGTAATCTAAGGCAACGTGGGCAATATTGCCAATGTTGTGGGCGTATGCTTGGGCGGCACGGGCGGCAATTGGTAATCTAGGAGGCGATGCTTGGGCAACGGTACAGTGGTGGCATGTGTGGTGTGGTTATACAGTGGTGTGCGGTAGCGTATGTGGCAGCGCATAAGGGAGTGTAATGGCTCATGTGGTGACACATGAAGGGGTATAGTATGTACGTGAGGTGTTTTTGAAGGATTGCGTGGGTGTTTATAGTTGTATCATTCATAAAAACCTAAATCCCTGGCCATCGTGCTATTTATAATCTCAAAATCAAATCTTTCGTATTGAAGATGCGGTACGAAAGATTTAATTGCGATTCTTCTAAGATTTACCCTAATTTCTAAAAGCCCTAGTTAGGTCAAGCTTTTTCTTTCCAAGCTCAACACGATCCAATCTAACCCAATAATTTAATAAATCCTGATTTTGAGCCCCTAAATTAGATAAATACTTATTCTTTATTGGTCTCAGCCCAAAATTAATTAATTCAGCCAATTTCGTCACTTAATCCAACAACTCAATTCAATCTAACTTGATACGACTTAACTCATGACTCAACTTAATATAACCTAACTTTAATTTCTTTTTTTTTTCATTTTTTCTTTGAATTTTTGTTTTTATATTTTATTATTTTTATTTTATCTTTTCATTTTTTCTGTTTATTTGTTAACCTGACTCAATTTAAAAAATGGGCAAAAATAAGATATCTACACTACGGAATTGCGATTTCATAACAAAAAAACCAAGTGAATGTCGTAACAAAAAAACAAAATGAAATTTCAATTCGTTCAAGCAAACAAGCTATCAATGTATGTAATTCCCCCTTCTTAATTAATTAGGATTTTAATTCTTTTATTTGAAGTGGAGAACGTAATACAAATAAAAGCAAAAACTGCTAAGATAACAACAAATTTATCGAAACTAAACGATTTGCTTTTGGGACATAAAAGGTATTTTTAGTTTGAAGCCTAAAGGACAATTTAAAATGGACATTAATAAAAAAAAATTATATTTAAGCATTTATCATATTAAAACTGATGTTTTAATTTGATAATATAGATAAAGTTAGTATTACGTAATGTTGGCAAGATCAAAATCATATCAAAATGAAAGTTGGCAAGATGCTCTATCAAAAGCATTTGTCACTAGATGCCAATATTTGATGGCCGAAATTTGAAAGGGGTCATAATAAAGGGCAGAGAAGACCAAAGAATTAAACAACAAATTTTAATTAGCATCATCAAAATTTACATATAGGATAAGTATAGGCAAGACAATAGCCTATTCTATGTCCAGGTTGTCCTTTCAGCAATGAGATCTGATATGACCAAAACGGACCCAACCAAGCCTATTCTTCACCGCCCAGGTTACGTGTCTGTGACTGCTTTAAAAGAAGGCCTTTTCAGCACTGGCAAAAGGCAGTATCTTTTCGTCGTTTTTCATTTGTTATCCTCCCGCATATTCGAAACAAAAGTAACTATGCTTAAAGCGCTTGAAGAGAAATGGAATGGAAAAGTGGGATTTTTTTCACTTTTAGTTGAGAATATAGAAAGAAAGTGGAAAGAAATGAAGAAAATGTTTAAGTTCCATCTACCTGGTCAATATTACAAAAAGTAAATAGAGAGAAATGAAGGGGTATTTGATAAAATTATTCCTATTTTATGAAAAAATTATTATAAAGGATGTCTATTTACGTTTTATTATTATTATTATTTTCTTTTGGGACTAGTTCTCTTAAATTGTGTTAGGTAAAGAAACATAAGTCATGAAAATACTTCTACTGGTTTCTTTTCATTTTCGTCGATCTCCACTGATGATATGAGCCTCCAAATACAAAATTTTTTTCGTTTTCTTCACCTTTTATTCTACTCCTAAACACTCGCGGGTAATGCACACACCTTGCCGTGCGAAAATAAATATTGTTAATCTTAAAATATTTAGAGAAACTAAAAATGATTTCTAGTGTGGTTGAAACAATAAAGCATGTAGATTGATTGGATTTGAATGTAAGAGATATGGAGTGGTGGTTTTGCTTGTCTCCATGAAATGTGAGATTGTAGAATTTATGTGCTGGATGTGAAAGCGGTTAAGAAGGTGATTTTTTGGTGAAATGGCAAGGAGTTAGTGGTAATTACATTATTATTATTATTATTATTATTATTATTATTATTATTATTATTATTATTATTATTATTATTATTATTATTATTATTATTATTATTATTATTATTATTTAAAGGATGTGGAGTCCATTTACTTAATAATATAGATTTATACAGTGTGTCATAGTAGTTGCCATATTTTTTTTCTTTTTCTAATTGTTGATAAACAAATTTAATCCTTATAATATATTTAATAAGTTGGTCGATTTATGTATTAAGATTTTCATTTTTGATTAACAAACAAGCATATTACAAGTAAAGTTGTGGAACATGAATCCCCATTTTAGTTCATCTTTTTTTCATCTAGTCTTTGAATGAAAAAAAAAAAAAAAAACTAAGAAGATGAAGTCTTACTTCATTTAATTTTGCAAGAAAAGAAACCAAATAAATTTTCTTTTTTCTTTAATGAGATAAGATATATTTCTCAAACCTCCTTACTTAATAAACTCACAATTTTCTTTTCCCCTACTCAATTCTGCTATCACCATTTGACAAAAGCCACTCTGTATACAATATATAATATTGGTTTGAAACTAAAACAAATCCGGTACAGAGCGAAAGTTTTTTTAACCCCTAATTTTCCAAAAATAAATAAATAAAAAAAAGGCATACCTAAACATAAGCCACAAATTGTTAATGATAATTACAAGCAGCCGGAGTAGAAAGGTTAGTAGTTGATTGGCTTAGTTTGATTGTAACTTCATTCTTGAAGAGACCTGACGTGTTGTTATATATAACCTTTATGTTCTTTAAAGGAAATTTGGCATTGTCCGATTCATCTCATGCCCAAAAAGAGAAAACTGGATTGACCTTCCGTCATCTTTCTCCCTAAGGTCATGTGACCTAAAATGAATAACTTTCAAAGATTTTAAGCTTTTCCAATAGGCAGCTGAATGTTTCGATTTGGTTTGATATTGGTTGTAAAAACGTATATGATTTGCGCATAGTAGCCACTCAATGCATTATTTCTATATGGTGATAAGATAAAATACTTTTATCTCTGATATATATATATATATATATATATGCATCATGGAAAACGTTTTCTGAATTTTAGTAGGCAAGAGCATCAGAAAGTTTATAAATTCTTGTAGCTTTCGGTAGTTGTAATAATGAAACATAAAGACGGTGGCTAGTGATGGTTAATTAGTTATCATGGAAAGTAATTAACGGAGAAAAATAGAAATTGATTTTCTTTGCTTAAAAATGGAGATCGTCTATTTTTCGTTATTAATATATTTAATGATGGTTCATCATCGTCAACAACTATGAAAATAAAATATTGATCATCGGTTATTCTAAATGTCACTGGTAACCGTACATTTTTGAGGTTGAGGCTAATATAACAAAGTTTTACAAATTTTAAAATTTTGTACGATGATAAAAGATACAAAAATATAACTAATTCTAAAACTTTGATTCTAATAAATATCGATAAAAAGTTAGGAAAAACAAATTTTTACGAAACATTCACAGCTTCGAATGAAGAATATTTTCTTGCAACATTCTTGAGGATTGGCAATAATTTCACTAGCCGACAACATATCTCTTCCAACACCACTGTCTATAAAATAATGGCCTGCTGAGAATAATATCCTTAATTATTTGCACAGCTTGTTGAGGAAATCTTTTTTGTTGGATTTTGAATCAGAATGGTGATATTATTGAAAGAGACATTTTTCTCACCAAAAGATTTTGGTATTTCTATCGAAAATACACTTGAGAGAACCCTTTTTTTTTTTTTCAAAATTCAAGTTCATGTTTTGTGATTGAAAAAGAGTTATATCCATAATTATGATATCTCTAGTTATTCTATTTCATTTAGAATAGTAATTCATTATTCTTAGCAATAAGCCTATGATATTCATTAATTTTTTTATGTTTGAGCTTGCATTTATATTGTTCTTTTAATCTCGGAAAAATCAATATAAGTTGCATTTATTTCTATAAACCGTTGTAAGTTAATCAAAGCATTAACTCCATGGAGACGACCCTTTCAAACCCTAGAATGAAAAGGTTCACATTAAAAAATACTCAAGAGCACTAGTTAATGTTTAAAAAAAAAAAAGAAAATTTTTTTCACCGCTTTACAGAATCGAGTACACATAGCATTGATAAACCAATAATGCTCAAAAAAAAAAAAAGCAAAATGTCTTTTCTATTTAATATTTTAACAAAAATTCTCAAGACACGTGGTTAATACTTAAAAACCTAATATAATATTCTTCATAACAATAATATAATGTGTATAATTATTCATTACGTAATCAAATAGAGGGGTTCATCGCACGGGCAGGTCATGTTGAATGAATTCGTTGAAAGTCGTGATGAGAGAATGACTAGGATTTTTGGTGATCGTACATAAATTGTCGGCTTAGCATGTTGAAGCTGAAGTACGGCACCGTCATTGTGGACCCATAGGCCAAACCAGTCACGTTTGCTTCACATTCTATAAAAATTTGAAAAAAAAAAAAAATCAGCACACATAGCGGATATTTGATAAAATATTCTTTTTAGAAATTTATTATTTATTTTAAATATGTAAATAACATTATAAACCTAATTTTAAGATTCTTAGAAAACACGCCAAACATCCATTAATTACACCCTACAAAAGCTAAATATAAGCCATTAAATAATAACTATAGTTTCATTTTTATTTTAATACTAAAACTTTAAATATTTATATACCTCAAACTTTTCGCGATAAGTTAAGTATCTTTATTGTAACTAATATACTAAAATGGGATAAACATTCATTTTGATTGTCCAAATTTTAGCTATTCTTTTATTTTGATATTTCACTTCTTTAAGTGAGACAAATAAATAATTCCTTTATACCTATCTTCATAAAAATCTTATAAAAAATCAATAAAATAAGTATAATTTCTAACGATGAATCAAAAATAGAATAACGATAAAATAGACTTGATTGTTTAAATTTTGACAATATGTGGCTCTTATATAGAATATCCAAGTTCGACGAGCTTCATATAAAAAAAAAAGTGACATTAATTATAGTCTAAAAATAATATTTGGTATTCATTGTGAATTTTGTCGATTAAAAAAAAAAAAGAAGTTAAACCAAATTGATAGTTGATTTCATTATTTTTATCTTAAATTTTAGGAAAAGTACACAATAACAATTAACATTTATCACATTTTCTATTTAAGTCCTAAATATTTCATTTTATCTAATTGAATCCTCCATGTTTGCAAATGCTTGTAAAGAAGTCATTCATTCATTTGCAATTAGATTTTCCATTGGAGGTGAAATGTGGCAAAGTATGATTCGATCGAATAATTAATTTAATTAAATAAATTTATAATTATTTATTTAAAATTACTAAACATATATAAAAATATAAAATGTTATAAAAAAATCTATAAACAAAAAATATTTAAATAATTAAAAATAATAATATATTATATATTTTTTGAATTAAATTAATAAAAAAGAACAAAAAGAACGAACAAATAAAAATTGTCCTAGCTCCCCTCCAGTGTTTTACCACGGGGTAGCCAAAGCAGCCAAAAGGTGAGTTGCAACTACTAACCAAAATAGATGGTTTTGAGCTCACTCCACCATTTAAAAGGAGTCATGTGACCCTCGTTGCTTTAGGGATAACCTAAAGATAGACTTACTTTTATATTTTGGATATTTTGACCAATTCTTGGCCTTGAAAAGGCTGTAACTATTTTTATTATTTTTTTATTAATTTACTTAAAAACTAATATATATTTATGTATACATACATATATAATATATATTTATGCATATATATTCTTCTCTAATTTTTTTTCCTTTAGTTTTCTTTTTTAACTTTTTTTCAATTTTTATAATTTTTTGTTAATTTTAATTTCATTGATGTAATTTTATTATTTTACTTATTCTAAAGAATTATGTTGACCAGTAGAATTGCAAAACACATCCATATGTAACAAAAAAGTTAATACTATTGATAAAAGTCCCCTTTTGAAAATACAGAGAACTCAAATAGAAGTGAAACGTTTAAAACTTAAATAGAAACTGTGGCAAAGAGTAGGACTAAATTTGTACTTTTTCCTAAATTATAGTATAGACCAATTTTTAAGATGATCAATTATAGTGAAACAAAAATGTAATTTTTAAGATGACCAATTTTGAAGTAAATATTCAACAGTATTTTCAAATTATAGTATAGACCATGAGATTCTCAATGACATAAGATTTGGAAAAATGGGATAACGTGTATCCAAAAGCTACGTACAATTAAATTTTTTTAATTATAAGTTGTTAATTTATACATGGCTTAAATTATTTATAAATTATACCACGTATTTTATGGATGTAGAATTATCGGGTAGAGTATTGAATATAAATTTCTCAGCATGGAGCAAAGCAACAACTAATACAGGATCGATTTTGTCAACATCGAGTCGAGTAAACTAAAGATTAAAAGAATTGCTTCCATTGACATAACGCCTAACATAGATAGAGATGGACTTGGCATGAAATCGTAAGGTATCAGCATGGAATTGATTTGTCAACGTATCCCTCTTTTTCTGGTCCATTTTCAACTTTTCGATCTATTATTATCATTATTACTGTAATATATTTTGAAGGCGAGACAGAAAGCTACCCTTTCATGGTTTAATGTCAGTTGTAGACGTGAATACAAGTTCTAGAGACCATATCATGCAAGTTCCTGGATATATATGATTCCGTAAGAGAATCAGTATGTAAGATGCAACTAAATTAAGTTTAAAACAATTTTCAATTTCCTTTGCTTTTATTGTTTTCATTATATTATTATAATTTAGTGAAAAACGTCTCTTCTTTTTCCAAAATTTAAACAAGCTCAATGAAGATCAAGCACAAACTTGTAGAGCACCTCTTCAAGTCGAACCAGAGCTCAAAGACATCAAGTCGTTCCCAAATTTGTTTTTTGAATCGAGGTCATATTTGAGCTCAATGCCAGTCTCAATTCATCTCGCGTAAACCCGTAAACAATTTTGTGGGTATTAGCCTACCGGAATCTTATACCCTTATCACAATATTAAACTTCACATGACTTAATCATGAAGGAAGTTCCGAAAATATTTTCCAGCGAAATAAACTCAATGACTCCAAAAGACACAACAAACTTGACCACCAGCCAAGCCTGCAAGACTAGCTTGCCCAGGAAAGTGCCAATTTCCATGGCAAATACGAAAGTGCACTGCTACTTTTTAGATACCCTAATAGTTTAATTAGTTACAGTAAATAGGCAGGTGGTCATGACTCTATGAGACATAGCATCTTTTTAGATGGATGGTGAACAATCGTTTGACAAACTCCTACCAAACATGATTAAAGCAATACTTTAGATTTCCACCAACAATTAATCTTTGTTTTCCACCATAAATTGAAAGACCACTTTCAACCACAAGAAAGCAGCCTCATTCAGTGCAACAAAATTAATAGCTTTCTGTCAGTAGGTGAGGTTGAAACGAGAGTTCAACTAAATCATGGTCAAACAACAAAAAGATGCATGTATAGTTTCTTAAAGCCGAGATTTTACGATTTTCATTTTCTATTCATAGAAAGTAAACTTCAAAAAGCCTTTGAAGACCAAACCACCCAGAGTGATTTTGTAATCCTCGTTCTCAATATAAACCTCAAAGATATAACAGAAGCAAATAATATTTGAAATGTTCTCTCAAATCACATTTTTATATTCTGCACCGATTAAGTTCGTTTCCTACATAGTTGTCTAATCCATCCCAAAATTGGCACATATCTCTCTTATAACAACAGGAAAAAGGAGACATGAACGCCTTTCCAGCTAGTGCAATAAAGTGAATATAACTTACATGTGCAATTTTGCATTATGAACACAGGGCTATTGGCCCCTCTTCCCAAAAAAATGTTCTATTTGCAAGCATCCCTGAGAATGAGCTACACTCGTCTTGGATTCATTTTTGCTCCTCTTTGCAGGAATCTGTTTAATATCCTGCACAGAGCACAGCAGACGTTATGCAAGGATTTACACCACAGGGAACAGTCAAGTAAAACATTAAAAAAACAAAAGAGACCAATAAAACTTCTTTTGGATTGACTTGTCCTACTTGATGATTAATCACAATGCTATTAACACTGGCAATCCTCAAAATTAAAAGAAAAGAAGCAACTTTTACTTTCATTCCCTACCACAACGAAACAGATATTGAAGTGGATTCTGTAAAAAAGTACCACTGAGGACTGGAAAGGTCTCAAAGCTTTGACTCTACCACCTCTGCCATCAGATCCAACAGCAATCAAATCACCGCTGCTGATAATTGGGCCCTGCACATTCTTTATAGTCGTATCCTTACTCCGCTTGCACCACTTTCCCAAATACCTGCTTGTTCCATCTGGACCAAGCAATCCACCAGAAAAACATATGTCTCCTACACAAGATCATTACAAATGACAAGATCTGTCAGAGTTCTAGCTGAAGACAACAAAGTCAGATAAATTACATCTACTCGGACGTTTTCAGTAAGATCTAACTTCAGAAGGTAATCCACCTGGCCTGGAAAGCGGAATTGATGGATTTTCTTTTATAATATTAATTGTTGGCATATCATCATCAGGAAGCATGACATCATCATCCACAGCAATAGCATTCACTTGACAATCATTCCCCTCTGGCCCTGAACACGAAAGTTCATTGGGGCTGATCGATTTACTGGAAACCATTAATTCCTTAGAACTAGAATTTACATCTGAAGTTGAGAGTTTAGCCTTATGAATGGCAGAATTCTCACTGGTTTTAGGAGTCAAAAACCCATCACCAGCAATAGGAGGTTCCTTGTCATCTTCATCAACAACCACATGCACGTCAGCTCCCTTATTGGGAACTAAAGAGTCGGCTGTGTGAATGTGATTATTTATAGCCCCATCTTTCACGGAATGCATATTGTAATTTATTGAAGAACATTTTGAATTTTCTAGTATGCAACAAGTAGAATCTGCAAGAGTTCTAGCAATGGAGGATTGTCTATGTTGATCGCCCGCTGTAGCCTCTCTGAGAATTGAGGTAGAATTATAATCAACCTTGTTATGGATAGCTCCCTCAATAATGTGTATTTTTGAACGTTTCAGAGCTCTCAAAGCTTCGTTCTCTTTTGCTTCGATAGCTGTCTCAAGCTCTTGGACCCTGATCTGGTGATCCCAAAAGAATAGGTAATTTCTCCCAAATTTGGCATCAAACATACAGTATTGCCACATGTTAAACAGGATATGTCACCTTCAACTTGCTGATTTTTGCTTTGGCCTTTTCAAGTTTTCTACTGCAACGAGCCTCCCCTCTTCCAAGAAGATTACATTTCACCATCAGTTCTTTATAACTCCTGTTTAATGCAAATATTTGAGTTTTAGCATGTCAAAACCAGCTAGTTGGAGGATTAAAAAGGCAAGATTCCAAAGATTCCAAAGACTATATGGATGACTCACTTATTTCGGATGAGTAAAGACTTTTTTAGTATGTCTATGGTCTCTCCATTGTTAGCCCCATTACCCAGAGAAGCAAGCTTCAGAACCTCATCTTCCTCCAAGTCCAAATCAGATGCCCTATCATGAGAGACTCAATCAGCTTCACAACAAAAATAACTAAGAAGCTAAAATTGAACGAAATAGATGTCCATTCATGGATATGCCTACAATTTAAGCGCTGCAAGCTCTTTGGCTAATGCCATATTTCTTTCCTGCAACCTTAAGCACTCAGCTGTAGATGTTTCAAGTTCCTGAAAAAATTTTGGTCAAAATAAAATGAGGAACTCTGAGGCTGCAATCTTAAAAATAAGACACACTGAATTTGTCCCTAGATATTTAGAACCTGGGATTTCAAAAGAAGCAGCTGCTGAAAGGCAGCTCTCTGTTGGACAGCTTCATCCTTTGATGCTGCCTCCTTTCTTGCCAGCTCCTTGTAAAGATGCAACTGTAGAAGAATCACACCATAAGAACTACATGAGTACTATTTAAAATAGTTGCTCAGACTCATCGTGAACTGCTTATGACATGATAAAACAAAGAACTATTTTCTGACTTCTTGGTGATCCCATTTCAGGCAAAAGGTGGAAGAAAGTTGAACGATGAAAAATGAACCTCAGTTCCTGAATCATATTTGCAATACTTCATGCTTTTTGGTGTTAATAATAACAGTTTATTTCTACATTACAAAAAGTAAGTAAATTTGTATGTTTCACCTCTATCTATGCAACCTACCATCTGATCCATTCAATTATCCAATCAAGTTTAGGGACTGTAGTACTACCTGATACATTCATGTTCATTTTCTATGGATATTGGTAGATAGAAGTGGCTGAAATGGGAATATACCCCAAGAGGTACGTGGACATACAAGGAAAGATACAGTTAGACACTTAAATAAATTATTTTGGAAGAGCAAAAACTACTTAAAAGCCAACATGAATCAGATTTTGAAAATATATATGTGAATATGTACAAACATATATATGTGTGTATACATACATACATGCATATATATAGAGAGAGAGATCAATGTCCCAGTGGTCTACTGCAACATTTAGCTTGAAGCGCCAGATAGAACAGAAATATCATCATTTTCCAATATTCGACAATAATGGAGAAATGGCTATTTGAACATCTTTCAGCTGCACTATTCTATTTGCGGATGAAAAGAAAAGCAGGTTCAGAAGTTTAGCTTTTTGAAATTATTGTTTTACTCCTCACATATAAAGGAATAACATAATGAAGAAAAAAATTAAGACAACATGCTACTTTATCTCATACATATATATAAAGTATCTACATATAATTTTATGATCACTTCTCTCTGTAAAACTATGCCATATTTCAAAAAAAAAGAAAAAGAGAAAGAGAGATAAGAGTATTAAAAAACATCACATTAATCCTGGAATACTTCAAGCTTTATGTATTACAAGCTAAGTCTTTCTATTTCCGTCAGGTTGCTTAATTTGTCTAGAGGGGATGAAATATCACAACCAGAAGGCAAAATCTTAAGAGAACAATAGTTTTATTCTATTGAAAATAAGCACAACCAATCCTCTAGACTGCACCGATGGAGTCCAGAATGTTGACTCATCCCATGAAGACCATGTTTGAAATGCATTAGTGCTCAATGCTAGTATTCAACCAAACAGATAAAAAGAAAGAAAAAGGGACTGCCAATGCCAAGAAAATCAACTGCTTCAAGGAAGCTCTTTCAGTACCAACAGGGTTCTGACTATACAACCCATAAAAAGAATCATTAAGGCAACTACATTTAAGGGGCCACACGTAAGGGGCTTACATAAACAGGCCAGAAAGAACCACTGGACTGACGTATTTAAGAACCCTGTAACCTTAAAGGATAATTATTATTACTCCCAATGCCAAGTCCTCTAGAGGAATCTATTACAAAAACCTGATCAATGTTGTCACCAATAGTGTGCAACTTTTGTGTACAACCAAAACTTCGAAGTTGCTAACATGATGCTACATCATCGGATAGTGGCTCAAGTCAAGCTCTTTTAAAGAAATACAAATTGTTACCTATACAAAGGCTCTGCCATCATACTCCATTTATTTACACATTTATAAGTAGAATTACCACCTATCCTTCATGCTCAACTGTAATTACCTAGCAGTGCCGACTATTGACCAAATAACATCTACAGCAACGGAGTTGATATGGGATTTAGCGACATGGATTTTCCTAAACCTGCACATTTATGATGATCCAAGCTAAATGGAACCATATGGAGGTAATCATTGTAATCAAACAGCCAGAGCTTGTACAAGAACTCTGTCCATGTTATCTCCTATTTTATTTTCCCAGCAATTGTCTACACAATTGGAAAAAATAATGAGTAAGAGTTGTAGCCATACCTCTTCACTGAGATCCTTAAGATCCTTAGTTTGATGTTCAATTGTAGAATTAAGTCCTACTACTTTGGCTTCCAATCTCTTCACTTCTCTGTAAAGTACCTGGGGATCTTCACTGATAACACTCACTCGCTGAGTTAGAGTATCTTCATTTACATTGCCAATAGACTGAAAATAGAGCCGGCAGGCCTTGTTTGCTGTGCAATTCTGTTTGCATATAGGGCAAGTATGCTTCTTCTTACTCGGACAGTACTCAAACCACTGCTGCAAGCTGGAAAAAACCAACATGAATTTCAATACTATATCCAATATCATATTCTCAATTCAATAAAATTGTGTGTAGTTCACATTATAAGCCAGAAAGCAAACAGTAACCATGATAACGGTAACAATAATCAAGCTTATTCCCACTAGATGGATTCAATTATGACGTTGCCTATGTGCACTCAAATATGCACCGTGGACTGTATAAATTCCCACAATGCATATATAAGAAACTAGTATGACATTCTTCTAGCTATATCACAAATATCGTAATTTTAGAAAAATATTAATCTAGAAACTGAACAAGCTACAACTCTAAGGTCTTGACAATAGACAATCAGCATTTACTATGGTTACTCTGCTACATTGGCAAATTAAAACCATGCAAATGCTCTCTTCTTTTTTTTTTTTTCAATTGAGAAGTACATATATTTTTCATAAAACAGTAGTTAGTGCCACGTATCTACAAAGTCTCCTAACATGTTTTGTGCCTTAAATAATTTCCGTTTGCAAATTAAAGTGATGATATGTATCAATAGAAAGGAGGCTAAATCCTCTAGGGTTTTTCAATGACACATGAATCTCATCGTCTATGCAATGAAGTTAGGGTTTTCAATCAAGAAGCACGGTGATTAAGCATTTAGGGTTTCGATTGCAAAAATGATGAAGAAATTTCCAACTCAACAGCTACTAGGAATTTCAAGAAAGAGACCAGAGTTCGTGGAAGACATGGCCGCAGATAGGAATAGCTTGGAGGTCTTCGACAATTGGCTTGAGATCTTCGTAGCAGATGGAACAAATCGTCTTGGCGTTGTTACCGTTTTCACTACCCATGATGATTTTCTCTCTCTCTACAACTAACACCGTATCCGGTGGTCCATTTAGGGTTTGGAAGTTCCCGGTTGAAGTTACAATTTTTCGAGGAATTTGAAAAGCCAAAATCCTGCCAATGGAAATTCCACAGAGCGGGAATTTTTGGCTGCCATAATTTTGGGCGTTGATGCCCGGGCAAAATCGCAAAATACGTTAAAAGTTCAAAAACGTGTTTTTATGTCAAATATTTTGCTATTAGATGCTCTGAATATGTCATTCTATATTATTAAAACTAAAAATATTATATTTAATACTTTTATTGTTTTAAAATTTCGTTTTATTTAAATTTTACTAAACAACCCTTATTATTAATAAACAATTGATGTATTAGGGTTATTACAATAAATAACTCTATATGCAAAAAAATGATATCAAATTTACAAACCCTTAACCAAAAATGAAATCTAAATTAAAAATCTTCTATTAAAATGACAGTTTGTAATTATGGTTCCTAATATAAATACTATAGATGAACACACAATAACTAATATCATATGAGTTATGAGGGAGTAGGTCCAAATCACAAGATGGTTTGAAAAACTAAATGGTAGTTGTTGATTGAGCAAAGTTCCTTATGCACCGATAGTGGATATAACGTATAAACACCTCACACAAGTTTAAGTTGCACTTAATATTATGCATAAGTGTAGTCAGAGGTACTTGCTACTAATCCACACTCACAATAAACTAGATAAAAGCAAACAAGTATAAGCAAAAGCCACTTAGGTCATGTGAGAAAGGAATATTTGAAATTCAATGATACTAATTGTTATAGCTATTACAAATTATAAGTATTTATATGACTTAATTAGGGCAAGTCTTAGGTATATGCAAAATTACAAAAAAAATTCCTACTAGAAAGTGATAAATAAATAAATTACAAGAGTAAAGTCATAATCGAACAAAAAGAGATATCCAAGTACAAAATAGGACAGTACGGATGTCAGAAAATGGGGCACGTATCAACTATCTATTTTGTAGTCCCAATGATGCCATTTGTCTAACAGTTGTTCTAAGTAGACTAGGTCAAGGTTGGGTACTCAGCAGCTTGGATGTTCCGGACTAAGAAAGGATTAGTTATGGAGGTGGTCTATTGTTAGGTTAGTCTTAGTTGGTTGACTCAATATTGAAGGTAACTCAGCCTCGACAGTGTAATATGTCAGTAGTAAGGGGGTTTAGTGCTTGACCTTAGACTAATATATTGTGAAGGAGTCAGCTTGGCATCAAGTTAGTCTCCTTAAGAATCTCTTTAATGATGTGGAGAGCAAAGTAATGCAGCAAGTGGAATTGGAGATAGGATTGTTCTTTAGAGTTCAACTCCCCTAGGACAGCTCGGCGAACCACATGAGCAAGTCCTCAAATTCAAAAGCGAGTGATGGGTCCGTAATCTCCCTATTATCCCATTCGATCTGTTTGAGATTTGAGATCGAATTTGGTCTAGCTGCTTGTTGCTCTTTTTTAGGAACGTACGAATGGAGGTCAACAACATTGAAGGAGTCTAAGACCCCATAGTCTTTAAGTAATTCAATCTTGTAGGCATTGGGATTGATCCTTTCTAACACTATAAATGATCCATTTGCTCTAAGAGATAACTTTCTCTTCCTTAAATTTGGAAATCGATCCTTACTAAGATGGATCCAGACCAAATCACCAGGTTGAAAGTCTTTGTTCTTCCATCCTTTACCTTACCTCTCAAGCTTGGTAACAGCTCGGCTCCATTGATCTACAACTCTTTAATGCATGGCTTTAATGGCCTCGAATCTCTTTATGGCTAGTTGATCCTCATTCTAGCTTGGAAGGGGCATCTAGTCCAATGGAAACTCAAGATTGAATCCATAAGCAATGTCAAATGGTGACATGTTCATGGTGTTGTGGGCAGTCTTACGTAGGGGAACTCGATTATGGTAGGCATTAGTCTTAATTAGTCATGTTTTGGCCAATGGCAACTCAAAGTACAGTTTCTACTATCCAATTGGCAGCTTTAGTCTATTCGCCAATCTATGGATGGTAGGAAGTGTTGAATAACAGTTTGGTTCCCATTCGCTTCCATAATGTTGTCTAGAAATGACTTATGAATTTTGAATCGTGATCTAAAACAATGGTCCTAGGCACTCCATGTAATTTGATGACTTCTTATAAGAAAAGAAAAGAGTTAGCCAAAGCATCGTTAGTTTTGAAACAAAGCATAAAGTATGACATTTTACTGAAATGGCCTATGACAACCATGATAAAGTCCTTCTCTTGGGTCATGCTCAGCAACCCTAACATAAAGTCCATGCTCAATTTAGACCATAGTTTGGTCGGGATAGGCAAAGATAAATATTGCCTTTACTTGGCTCGGCTCTTTACCCTTCTATAAGTAATACACCTTGCTAGTATGACTTGGACATCTTTCATCATCTTTAGCTAAAACAATCTAGAGATTAGTATCTTATAAGTTCAATGCTTGCCAAGATGTCTAAACAATCGTCTACCATGCGTTTCACACATTAGCAACTCTCACATAGAACATGTTAGGATATACAACCTCTTCTCCTTAAATAAGTATTTGTCTTCCTTGTGATAGTCATCAAGTGTTCGACCTTCGTCACATCTAACATGGATCAAACCAAAATGTAGGTCCTCAGCATACAAATCCTTAATGATAGAGAAATCAAGTAACTTGGGTTGCAACTTGGTCGTGAAGGAATGTCGTCTCAATAAGGCATCGGCCACTATATTATTCTTGCCATTCTTATACTTTACGACTTAAGAAAATCCCTCTATAAATTCAACCCACTTAGCTTGTCTTTGGGATATCTTAGGCTAGCTCTTCCAATATATCAAAGATCTGTGATCATTGTAGATCACAAACTCTTTAGGTAACAAATAATGTTACCAAACAGTCAAGGCTCAAATTAAGGAATAGAACTCCTTATCATATACAGAGTAGTTGAGTATAACTCATCTAAGCTTCTCATAGAAGTAGGCAATGGGTCAACCCTCCTGTATCAGCATAGCACCTATGTCCAGTTCGAATGCATCACAGTTTACTTCAAACGCTTTGTTAAAGCTCAGTAGAGCTAAGAAAGGGGTTGTAGTCAACTTCTCCTTCATCTCTTCAAAACTCCTTTATTCCTTCTTTCCTTACCTAAACTCAACATTTTTCTTTGGTAGCTCGATGAGTGGGGCAACAATGGTACTGAAGTTCCTTATAAATTGACAATAGAATGATGCTGAGCTATGGAAGCTTTACACATCGGTTGAATAAGTCAATACAGGCCATTCAATAATGGCTCTTACCTTCTCATCATCAACTTGTATACCACCATCACTCATAACAAACCCTAGAAAGGTTACTTTAGGTCGATATATAAGCCCTACAATCAGCTACTCATGGTTCGGTTGATAGAATTTAAGACGATCGAGCAAATTATCTAATCCAGCATAAATTTTACAAAGAAGTTAAGAATATTAGTAAAAGTGATCTTGTAAGTTTGAATTTAGGAAAATAAGTAATAAAATGATTAATTAATATAATATTTAATTTTATGAAAATTGTCTATTATTTATCGAAAATACTTAGAACGAGTTCTAACAACTAACGAAACGCTGGAGATAAATTATATGCATATTAAAAATTATAAAATAACTTAAATAATATGTAAGAGTATTTATTTATACTATATATGGATTTACATATAGGTAGAAATATGCTTAATTACTTAAAATACTCGAAATAGGCTAAAATAATGATAATTAATTAAAGAAAATACATGAATAATTAAATAAAAATCAAGAAAATTATGAAAAAGTATGAACATATCTAGAATGTGGTCGTGGTAGCTTGGAAATGGAGAAACAAAATCAACCAATTAAATTTCAACAAATAAAAAGTAGAAGAAAAGGCAAGATAAGGCTAATATTAAGTCAAATTAATGAGGAAAAAATATCTATCCAACGCTATAAATATCCCAAAATTTTCAGAAGCTTATTTGGTCTGTTTGGAGAGCAAAAATATTGGAGAGAACCAAAATAATTAAGGTTAAGGTTTACATACAAAATTTAGAAAAAAATATATGCAATTAAGGCTTTAGAAGGAAGCCACCACCCAATAGTAACCTAAAAGTAAACGGCCACCACCACCATACGATGGTGGCAACACCTAAGCTGGACGATAAGGCTTTAGTGGCCAGTGGTGGTTGAGGCCACCATTTCCGATGAGTTTAATCTTTCTTCTAATTTTTTCTATTTTGCTAAAAATACTTAGAAAATTATGAAATTTAGTATTTTGGAATATTTTTTATGTAGTTTTTAGAAAAATATTGTTTTGATAAAAATATTTCCTGTAATATATGGTATTTAAGAAATCATGCAAAACTAAACATATTTTGATTTAGAAATAACTTTAGGAGTATAGTTTTGAGCTCAAAATTTTTGTGTAGGCTATTTAGGGGTTATAAAATAGTACTATGAAGCCCTTTTTTAAAAATTAATTTTCAAAATTTTTAGATAATTTTTAGATCTTAAAATGATGCATAAAATATGTAATTTATGACTAATTAGGTAATTAGATAGATAATTAATAATTTAGTACATAATTACACGTTTTAAGATGTTAAAATCTGATGGAGTATGCTCTTTATAGTATTTAGAGTGTTGGATGTAATCATTATTGTATTATGTAGTAAATAAGTAATAGGAAAAATAGTAAATTTTAAGTTAATTTTGCAAACTAGGGTAATTAGGTGTAAAATCTTATTTGAGATGAATTTAGATATTTTAAGATATTAATTGATGTTAGGAAATGATAAAAATATTAGATGTGTATTATATACATAATAGACAATAATACATAATATGAAAAATTGGAAATATAATAAATAGAAAATATTAGAATAAAAATTGATATTATACTAATAATAGGAATATATAATAACTCTGGTAGAAAACTTAAATTTATGTATTTACATGAAAAATGTAAAATTTTCTTATATCGAAAATAAATTCGGTACACTAATAAGAATTAAAGTGTATCAGGTAGAATAGAATACTGATTTAAGATCAAAAGTGATAATTAGAATACTCAAGCCTAATGTGATTAATTTTACATTAGTGATCGGATTGCATTTTTAAGATTTATGCATAATACTCGTAAGTAAAACTGATTTAAAACCTGAATCAGATTTGGAACTTGAATCCTAAATAAACTTAGAATGAATTGATAATACATAATAATATATAAATGGACATCGTAGTTAAATCTTAATCTAAAGTTGATATACAACATAAGCATATAAATACTAAAAGAGTATCTATATTATAGGAGATGCAAAGATAAGTCAACCTGTAATAAGTTAAGTAAGCGACTTAAAGATTCCAAGTAAGTTGGAATTAATACGTTGTTGTATTTTTTAGTACTAATTTCTAGTACTCGAAGGCTTATAATTGTACTTAATTGTGTTTGTTAAATAGTTGACTATGCGCATGTATTTGTTTCTAAGTTGATGTTGTGATTTGATTTACTGCTTTGGCTTATATTGTATCATTTGTATGAAATGATTGATCATCCTAAACTAAACCTAATCAAATATGTGACTTATAAACATGAATTAGACCTGCATAGCAACCCGTTAGGGAAAAATTGGGATTCTTCAGCCAAATACAGACCCTTTCGAAAGGGGTTGCATTGGATAGCATAATTGGTCCCTTCTTCATCTTTAGTCAAACTAAGTGACAAGTGAGGAGGTTATGATAAGGGTGAAGTCAATAGTTTGAAGGTATTCGTAGGAGGAGCGGTGTCTCCTTTGTACAAGCCCGGGTTTAGTCGTAAACTGTTGCATAAATGAAAACTCTTTAACCCGGATTAGAGCAAGTGCAATTTCCCTAATCTTACGACAGGTTGGACAACGTCATGCGATGGCATTTGTTTGAGCATGCATTGTACCTAATAATTTGGTTGATAATCTTATTTATGTTTGCTTATGGTTTTAAGTCTCCGTCCCAACTTACTGAGCTATAATTGCTCACATCTCTATAGACGTTGATGCAGGTGCTAATTAACAGAGCAATTTACAATTACCTAAAAGTTAATAACTGCTTGATCTTGAGGAGTGAGAAAATATACCTAAAGCACAGATATATCTTTAAGGTCTTGGCTTTTATTTAGAATCTTTCATTTTCAAATAATATATTACTTAAGAAGTATAGGACAATAAAACCTTATAAACATTATTTATAATACTTAAATTTAATGTATGTATATGTTTCCATACTTTCTTACGTTAATAACTTATTTAGTTTATAAACTGTTTACTTCAAAGTGGGTTAATCGTGAACACCTTGCGTAAATCAAACCTAAGATGGCAACTGTATAGTTAGCTTTTATCTTAGAATGGTTTATACAACGGAACTGTTACAACTTTGCTGCTTGGGGGCGTGACATGGTAGAAGTCACATTTCTTCATATTAATGTAAAGCTTCTCAACCTAGAGTTTAGAGAAAACTACTTAAAGGTACTCATAATGAGTTTCCAAATCAAGGTTATAGATAAGGATGTCATCAAAGTATATAACAACCAATTTCCTTATTAGTTCTCGAAGCACATGGTTCATCAATCTCATGAATGTGCTCAATACGTTTGATAATCCAAAAGGCATAACAAGTCATTCATATAATCTATTACAAGTCATAAATGTGGTCTTCCATTCATCCCCCTTTTGCATTTAGATTTGATGGTATTCAGATTTGAGATCAATCTTGGAGAATACTTTTGCTCCATTCAATCATTCAAGCATATCATCAAGCCTTAGTATAGGGTAATGATACTTGATGTTAATGTGATTGATTTCTCAATTGTCTACATACATCCTCTTATAGGAATTAGACCACCAAACCCTTAACTCGAATCTAAGCCTAAGGGCTAAAAAGTATTGTCAGACAATTTCTTTCTTTAAGACCCACCATTGAGGAGTCCGAGTTACTGAAATCTACCAACTTGATGCCTTGATTAAGTTGAACTCTCTTGCATTAATCATTCATCTCTAGCTGCTGACCTGAACTACACTTGAACATTAGTTCGGCTCATCCGACCATCAGCTCAGCTGACCTTAATCTAAGCCATACTAAATACATTTGAGGTAAATTTACCTCAAAAGAATTATCTACTTAGCTCAATACAATTGATCTACTACTCCTACTTGGCTCCTCGACTCAACAATCGCTAACTTAAACTTATAGTTTGTCTTACCCATCCACAGAAAGCCACGTGTCCGAGCAAGCATATGATAGAATCCTCTATATAAGATACTCATGTTTGTTGTATTTTCAATTATGCCCCTATTATTCCTTGTATATTACTTCTTTTAAATAATACCCTTTTTAGTCTTTTCTATTTTAGGCAAGTTGCCTTAATTTTTCAGGTATAAATACCTACTGTACATATAGCTGCAAAGACATTATTGTTACGCCCCGAACAAAAGGAGTCATAACAACCCTGCCATATAAATAGTCTCGCTGTATAAACCATCCTAAGATAAAAGCTAACCTCACAGCTGTTATCGTACATACAGTTCATACAAAGCGTGCACAATTCAACCAGCTTAAAACATTTGTTCTGATACTTGTTAATAACCAAACCTGTGGTAGAGCTTTACAAAATACCTGTTCTATACAACTTGTCCTCTCATACCACAATAGTATTTATACAAACATTCCACATCCAAAGTTAAAGTTTACAATCAAAGTTTATTAAAAACCACAGGTTTTGTAATTTATATACAATAAGTTAGGAAACTAGTGAGCATCCTAAGAAATTCCCAATTAGTTTCCTCAAAACTCAAAAAAATTCAAAAGCTCAGGTTCAATTAATTTCTCATTCCTCACTTTCCTAAACAATAGCACACTAGCCTAGAAGCAATGGTATCAGAACATCTTAATCTTCACTCAGCACCTGCAAAAGAGTTTATGGGGATGTAAGCACAACTAACTTAGTAAGTGGGATGAAATCAAAAGAGACCATACAATCACAAATAAGGTTATTAATTATGATGAAATGCAATGCAATTAATCAAACAAAACATCACACAATATTATTCGGTCTACTGTAAGGTTAGAAAATTATATTCGCTCTAACTCGAATTAAGGAGTTTCATCACAACTCAAGTCAAACTAAACTCGAGCTTGTGCAATGGACACCCTCCTCCTATGACCGCCTTCAAACTACGACCCCTACCCTTGTTACAACCTCTTTACTTGCTACTTAGAGGACCATTTTAGCTATCCTCATCAAAGGAAGTCGATATTTGGCTTGACACTCTTAATCGTTTCTCTTAATAGGTGTTATGCATGTCCAGTTTCATTTTAGTTGAATAGACGTTAGTTTTAATCAGAAGTGGCCAAACAAGTTCATACAATACAGAAACAATGTAAATATGCAAAATAATACATCAAGGAGTTCAACTCTTATCATAACCGAGTATTATATACACATACAATATGCGTACAATCAATTAACAACAAACATAACCGGAGGTACTTTTAGGTCTCCGGATACTTTAATACAGTATCCCAATAAGCAATGAAGCCACAATCCCAACTTACTTATTTAGATGCTCACTTCTACTAACTCGAGTTGTCAATTGTCTTTGTACTTAAAGATCCTATTTACACAAAAGACCCAATTTCTATTTTTGTAATAGTTACAAAAATATTAGGGTTTGATCTAAAACGCTTATATATGTATATGTATTATTTCTAATATATATCTATTATTGTCGTATTATTATTATATATTGAGTTAAGTTGTTAATTGTCGATACTATACATTATCTATACTATTACATATTATATATTGTTTTGATCATATCAAAACGTACTTTCAATTTATTAAATCACATTTTAATTTCGATAGGGTTACCAAAATACATACATTTTAGAATATAATAGAGTCTTAGGTTATATTGCCTAAGATTATTCGATTTTAATAAAAATTAGTGTTGTTAGATTTGTACAAACCTAACGACATGTTTTACGAGTCATGTTCCACTTTTAACAGGTAGTTTGGGTTTTTAATATAATTATACGTATCTATATAAATATTATCGTATTATACGTAATTTACGTTATTAAATTGTATTTTACTTGATTTGTCCATATAACGCTATAATGTAAGCATTATTTAATCCTAATACACCTATAACGTATCCCAATCAGAAAATATCAATAAATATATTAAAAATACTCTTTTTATCTAATCTAATCCATAACCTTATACATAGTTTTTATTTAACTATTTATCTCATTTTAACTTATTATTACAAAAAATACGTTTCGGCTTGTAAATTAAGTTATTTTACTAAATAAATTTGTAATAAATAGTTCAGGTTACCAAATAATTCTGCAAAAATTTCTATAAACTCCTAAAAATATGGGAAATTAAGTAATTACTTGATTTCAAGTTTTCAACCTATCACCTATATATTCGTATTTATAATTTTACCCTTAAATTATTTTAAATTACTCAATTATGATTCTTTTTACACTAAATTAATTTCAATCTGACCCAACAATGTTCTTATTCACTAGAGATCAATACATATCGATTTCATTAATTAATTTCATAATTTCCTATTTAATTCATAATTTCAATCTATTTTCAAGCTATTTTAGGCCAAAAAATGCAATAAATATTAAAAATATTCAAATAAAAATTTAGGCTACATAAAAATTATTTATATATCATACACATCCTACACAAAAATTTTCAGCTAGAAACAATATCATTTAGTACATTTATTTTACAATTCTAAATTCGCATGAATAGTAGATTTGTTAAGAAAGTATATTAAATACAATGAATTTTTCAAAAATGAAAATATCACATGAAAGCATATTCAAAATAACCTAAGTATATTTTTTTCATAATTTTCTGGGTAGTTTAGTTTAGTTTTTTTTACAATTTATTAAAAAACAAGGTAGAGAATCGATTTAGTTGTTCGTAAGATCTCTGATGGTTGGCAGTGGTTAGGGGTGTATCAAATGGCCTAGGCGCAGTGATGACTGGTGGTGGCTGGTTGAGCTCCACAGCAGAATCAATTTAGGTTAGGGTTCTATCGTAGCACGAATTTCCTCTATTTTTTGTATATTTATTTCTAAAGTGTTTTAATTTCCCTAATTTTTTTCCTCTGATTTTCTTTAGATGTCTAGGGTCCTAAAGTGTTTAATTTCTGTCCTAGGTTTACTTTTATATTGGTGCAAAATTTTCCAAAGTTTCCTCTCCAAAATGCATGGTTATCCAATTATTTCCTTAGCATGTGGTGTCAAATTCCTAGACAATCGGCTTTTGATTCATCACAATTCTGAATCTACAACATGCCACGGAAAATCTAGCAACTTTCTAACCGATTCTAGCAAGTTTCATGCATTTGGAAAAGTTTTATTAAATATTTGCTTAAATATGGATATTATATATTAGGATTTAGTTATTTTTTAATGTATAAGTATATATATTCAATATATATATATATTGTGTATAATATCTAACTATACTCATATAATTAAGTTTCTAACATATCTTTGATTTTTAGGATATGCTCTCTTAATCAATATCATGAATTCAATGCAATATATATATATATATATAATTTAAGGTTATTTCACTAGTATAATTATTATTTATATTGGGTATACTTATAAAAATACATATATATTCATATAGTAAATTATACTATATTATCTCATTTTATAGCTCAATTAACTTATTTCTAAGCTTCCGTTGTAATCTGAACTCGATTTTTAGGGATTTCGAGTATTATTGTACTATATTAAATAATCCTACTTCTAAGGGTATAATTAGGAATTTAGGTCACTATTTTTAAAATCTAACTTCACTGTGTTATTTCATCTAACTTTCCTATCTTAGTTATAAAGTTAGGACTTAATCGGATGACTTTTCCTAAAGGCCCTTAATCTAAGTTCAATTGTCCTAAACACAATTTTAGGGACTTACAATTATCATCTTACATCTAATATTGAATATTCTTCCTTTTGTGAACTTACTCTCAGTTTTTATTTACTTCACTCTTATTCTAACCCTTAAGTAAGGCTAGTTGGCAAATACTCTTACCAAACCATCCCATTACGTCATATCGAGTTATGCTGTGATTCTTTAAAAGTTCCCTAGTATGTCATATCCTTAGAGCTGTTTCGTAAGTTTGCTTGTTTTATTTTCTCTGTTTTAGCGCATTTCTCATTTCATCCTTTAAGCTTTCTGTAAGCATGAACCTATCCATGCCATCGACCTTATCTGTCCTTGAATTCAATTTGCATCATCCTTTATGTCCCATCTTTTTTTGGTACCAACAAAGCTGGCACAACACATAGGCTTAGGGACTCTCGCACATGCCCTTTCTGCATCAACTCATCTACTTGTCTTTACAGCTCAACAACCTATTTAGAATTCAGCCTATAAGTAAGCTTGTTTAGTAGTATGGCTCCTGGCTATAAGTTAATTGCATGTTCAATGCCTTTAATGGGAAACAAACCTTTTGGCAGTTCACCTGAGAACAAGTCTGCAAACTCATCCAATAAGGTTTTCACCTGGGCAGGTAACAATTCCTCATTTAACCTTCTCATCTTTAGTAACCTTCTAACTAATAGATAGGTTGATTCTTCAAGCTTCACCTCTCTTTTCAGCTTGACTCAAGTCATCACCAAAGCCTCTTTCTTTAGAACTTGACTCAATTGAGTCAGTATTTCTTTAACTTATTCAGTAGTTATGGGGCTTAACTTCACCTTCCTACCCTCGTACTCTAAGGAACATACGTTCTTCCTTTCATCGTATACCACATTCCAATCAAACAACCATGGTTGTCTAAGGATGTGGGACATACTCATGAGTAATACATCATAAAGCACTTCATCTTGATAGTTTCCAATATTAATCAAGATAATTACTTGTTTATTTACTTATAAGGCTCCCTTATCATTGAGTTAGTGTAGTTTATAAGACTTAGGGTAAAGTTTGGTCAACAACTTCAATTGCTGGACTATGAAAGTGAATGTTACATTGGTGTAGCTGCTACTATCAACAATTAAGGCACATAATGACTCTTTCACCTTACAACAAATATGGAACAAATTCTCTCATTGTTCATCCTCGAGTACATGACTTACACTCATTTTCTCCTCAATACTAGGGTTACAAGCATAAAATTACCCCCCTCACTATAAATGACTTCCTCCTCGGACAGCTTAGTTTGTCAGTCTTTTTCAGCCCTTCCACTTTCTCATTAGTATTATCTACCTCAATAGTTGAGGCTTCTCCTCGAACTACTATGGTTCTTCTATTTAGACATTAAGCAGCCATGTGTCGAAACCTTTGACACTCAAGACACTTGCGGCACTTGATCTCACTCATCTTTTTTCTTGAGCTCTGGCCTTTCTAGTACTTCCTCGAGATCTATTTCTCCCATGTTTGAGTAGGTTTGACTTTAGTAACTTTGCTTGGTTTTGATTGCATAGGTATGCTCGAAATAAGTCAACTAATGATTGGTTGGCTGATATGAGCTTAGAATCGTCCGGTTTAGCGTCTCTCGATCCTCTGAGCAGCTTGAATGGCTTCATCAAGTGAATTGGGGTACAGTTCGGTCTTCAAGCTTAATAACTTCGCAACGGACCATTAACATTTGGAATTCCTTCATATATGCACCAATACTTAATCCTCTTTACCTCAACTCTTGTAATCTTTTGAATGCATCCTGTAAATAATAGCTCGAAACATTTCTTCTTCTTATGGGTCTCTTCATTTCATCCTAATTCCTAACTTTATGTTCTCCCTCTCTTTTTCGAGTAGCTTATAATTTCTTCAACCACAAGGTGGCAAAACTAGTAACCACAAGGTGGCACAACCAGTCAACTCTAGCACAACAAGTCTAACATTAGTATTATCGAGTACTTCATGGCACTCAAATTGTTTTTCAATCTTATCTACCTGGTTTAGGTAGTCTTCAACGTCACCACTTCTAGATAAATTAGGGATATGCATTCTTAGTCATCTACTCTAGGAGCTTGGATACTCCTCTCCTTTGATTTATAATACTCACCTTCTCCATCACTTACTTCCTCATCCTCTTCTTTAATTTCATCCAATGCAAGTTGTCGTCGAGTAGCTCTATCCACTCCTTTAGCTCCAGGTAGTCGAACTAGGGTGTTAACTTAGCCGTATTGGCCATTGCCTCTCTCGTAGAGCTCATTAGCTCGGCTTCCATAGGGGTCATTTTGAACTCATTATCTATCTTCATTTATGGTAGTCACCAGGCTAGTTACCAAGTCAGTAAACCTATCCAATCATTCATCAATAGATTGGGATGTGAAACTTCCCTGTTGACCCTGGCCATAGTGAGTACCACTCTTTTGGTTTCCTAGGGTTCCTTGAACACTAGAATCGAACATAGGTGTCTATTACAATAGATTGATGACTGAAACACAACTCAAAATTCTTCCCATGAATAGCAATAATAAAACATACATAACACTTTAACGACTATTATAAACAACACACAATGAACCAAACAAACACTTACATTCTGCTTTGTGAGCAAGAAAAAGGGGAAAACGGAGCACTAAATTTCTTTAACTCTAAACATTCATAACAACAATAAATAGATTCTAGAACACTTATTATAGTAGTAAACCATTTGAAGCATAAAGTAATAGGACCTTACTCGAATGTAGCTAAGCTTTGATACCGAGATGATATGAATACCATAGATGAACATACGATGTCCAGTATTATGTGAACCGTAAGGGAGTAGGTCCAAACCACAGGATGATCTAAAAACTAAATGGTAGTCGTTGGTTCAATAGTTGTTCTTATGCATCGACGGTGGATATGACGCACCAATACCTTATACAAGCTTATGTCGTACTTTATATTATGCACAAGTGTGGCTGGATGGTACTCGCTACTAATCCACACTCACAATGGACTAGATAAGAGCAAACGAGATTAAGCTAAAGCCACTTAACTCACATAAGAAACGAATGTCTAAAATTCAATGATACTAATTGTTGCGGCTATTACAAATTACAAGTATTTATACGACCTAATTAAGGAAAGTCCTAGGTACACATAAAATTACAAAAAGGATTCCAACTAAAAAAAGGAAAAGGAATAAATTACATGGGTAAAGCTGTAATTAGACAAAACACATATTTTGGTACAAAATAGGATAGTATAGATGTAAAAAAATGGGGCATGTGTCAACTATCCATTATGTGGTCCAAATGATGCTATTTGTCGAACAGGAAGGGTTTTAAGTAGACTAGGTCAGGGTTGAGTGCTTAGCAGCTAGTTCTAGAGGTAGCCCATTGTCAAGTCGGCATTAGCTAGTCTGCTCAGTATTAAAGGTAACTTAGCCTTGGCAATGTATTAAGTTAGTCGTAGGTAAGTTTGGTGCTTGACTTTGGACTGATGTATTGTGAAGGGGTCGGCTCGGCATCAGGTTAGTCTCCTCAAGAATCTCTTTAATGATGTGGAGAGGAGAGTAATGGGATAGGTTGGATTGTAGATAGGATCATTCTTTAGAGTTCAACTCCCCTTGAACAGCTCGACGAACTATATGAGTAAGTCCTTGAGCTCGAGAGTGAATGATGGGTTCATGATCCCTATTAGCTCTATTATATGTAAATCTTAATGATTCTTTTATCAAATTTCCAATTATTATAATACCCATACTAAAAATATTTTATTATTTATTTAGTGATATATTCAATTATGCCCATTTCACAAATTATTTATTTGCTATTAAAATTTTAATAGAAGAAAAATGATTGGTAATTAAGCTGTTTTTTTGTTTATTCAGTGATATGTTTAATTGTATTTATTGCACAAATAGTTTATTTACTTATTGAAATTTTGGTTCAACGTGAAATTTATTTTGCAAATGGTTACCATAAAAATTAATTGATAATTAAACTATTATTTATTTATTAATTATATGTTTAATTGTAGGTATGAAACTAGAGATAAATTCGAATTGAGTAATGGAAATTTTTTATAGACATTTTTCGATAATCATTATGTGAGCTTATATTAGTTGGTCCGATACTTAAGCCCAATTCAATTATCTAGTTCGGGAAAAATCTCTATCGACTCACTATAAATACCAAGTAAGATCCCTAGGTAAGAGGACCCTCTTCTCTATTATCTCACTCCCGTAAACATTGAATAATATCACTCTTATCACAAGAGGGCTAATTTAAACATCAAATTGGCCGTACTGGAGCACTCTCTAGTGCCCCTCGAAGCCTTTTTCATGTTTTACAGGTGTTTGCATACCAGGACGAAAATCAGCCATCAATAGAAACTATTAAAAATATTGATGTAGGATTTTAGTATTGTTTATTTCTCTTTTTACAAAAATTTAGTCTTTTGTTTTTTATAGTAGTTTTTCTATTCAAAATTTTTAGGGTCACATGAGATAATCTTTTAAAGTTTTTGGGATTAGAACCTATACTTAAATATTTTTTTTACTCTTAATGATTACGTCTATAGATTAATTTAGTAATTCCTTTATGTATTAGATTTTATTATAACACCGTATATAAATTTTACACATGCATAGTAAGTGTTTTGTTTACTAGTTTATAGATGCACACACCCACACACCCACATATATATATGAATGATATATAAATATTAATATAATTTTCATATGTACAGTAGTAGAATCGGTGGTTTCCAAAATAACTATGATCCATATTTTATATCTACCATATATGTTAAAGTTTTATCAGTATTTACATACTATATACACATAATATATAGTATTTAATATACAATTAATCTCTTTTAGGAATAAAGTAGAAAATATTATTCCATTAAGGAAAAAATGTAGAAAATACTAAATTTGCATCAATATCTTAATTTTTAAATAGTGCAATTATACTTTTGAAAAGTATCAAACCATAAAATATACATATGTCGATAGAATGTTGTAAATGTAGACCTTTGAGTTTACAATCAATTTCTTGCAAGCATGGGTTGAGCTGATGAACCTATGATTGAGCTCTACAAAGCTCGATCGAGCTCACCTGAGATGCTAACTAATCTCCCTTCTTGATCTTGTCCCTTTAGATCTTGAGCTCCCAAAACCATAGTATTAGAGCCTGGCCTGTGAATCCAAATGAGGTTTAGGTGGAAATGATTTGCCTAAGTAAGGTAACTCAACAACTAGCTTGTGTTTACCCTAAGATCTCTTCTATGAATCTCGGGATCATGATTCGTCTTTGTGAAATAGTTCAACTGACTTATCTATAACTACTAGGTAAGTCAACAGGTAAAAGAATATTTGATTTCTCTCATACTTTATCTCTTTCTCTCTCTTCACCTAAACATTCTCCAACTTAATCGTCAAAGTAGCTGTATTGGAACTACTTCCAATACCCTAAGCTTACTTATACTCGCTTTGCAGGTTATTCCTTACTTCAATTGATATGTATGATGTAATAAAAAAAAAGTAAAAACTTTATTCTTTTAACTACTTACTAAGTGCATCAAACACCCTTAATCATGTTTAAAAAAAAGTAAAATTTTTGTTCCTATCAAGCATTAGAAAATGTCATAAGATACTCATTAACAAAATCCTTATGTTGTAAGATGGATTGTAATTGCAGTAAGAAGAAGATATTTCCTTCTAGGTATATTTAGTACTTGAACGAGCAATATCACCCCTCTACTCCCTACTCCCAACTTTAAAACACCCTAGTTAGGTTAGTAAATTAATTAAGTCATAAAATTCTTTTAGTTCGTATTATTAGAAACCGTTTCCTAGTAAATAATTTCTCAATTATTAAACTTCACGTAATTCTCAATTTCTTCTAAAGTGTATCCTATAGTATAGAAGTCTAAATTAAGGTTCCAATTTTAATTTTCTAAAACTCTTATTTTATGTACACATTAAATAGATTAAATTTTATTTTACGTATAAGGTATAAATATTTTATTAGTACTATATATATTGTGATATTTTCATATATGACTTATTTTCTTAAATGCTATATATTATTGTTTTAATTAATTCTTTAATTTTCTATTTCAAATATTTTTAGAAAGTTCTAAAATGATCTAGACACATCCTAAACCTTACCCTAAAAATTTACGCAGCAATTTTTCTTTTAGCTTAGAGTTTTCTCTCTCATCTGACCTCTCTTTTCTTTCTATCTCTCACTTACCCCTTGCATCTTTTCTTTTCTTTTCAATTTCCCTCCCCCTTGTTATCCTTCTTTGCTTCTCAACCCCCCTAATTCCTAAACGCCAGACCTTCTTCGCTTGCTGGACCTCATCCCCTATTCTTCCTCTCATCTTCTCTTGCCTACTATTCCATTTGCTCTCTCATTGAGAATTTTTGCAAACAATCTTCCGTAACCCAATTCTGTATGTACGAGCCATTTCAATAAATTTTCATTTGTTAATTATTTGTATATTTATTTAAATAAAAGGTAATTCTAGTATTTATTTTTGTATATGATAGATTTGATTTTGACAACATTTTGATATTCAACCGATATTCCTGTTTCAACGTTTTATTCCACGAGTTGACCTAGTATCATTTCTTAGTATTGTGTATATAGTATATTATTTTTACTTTTATTTTCCTAGATTATCGTAAAAAGTAATTATTCTTCTAGTAAATAAATTTCTTATATAAATTGAATTGTCTAGTTTATTGTACTATTATTTTATATAAAAATTGTTATAAATTGTGTCTCATATCGAACTATTTGATATATGTATAATTGTGGAGTTGGGTCACTATTTTTGTTGGATGTGGAGTATGTTAATTCTTGTATCATATGTATATTATTTTAATTATCGGTTTAGGTATTTGCGATTCCATTCTTTTATGTTATATGTTGAAATTATTATTGATAACATTATCTTTACATTACTCCTATTACGATTATTATTATCATGAAGTATATGATAGTAATTGTTAGTATGTCCGTTTTCGCTTCTATTCATCTTTATGTATTTCTATGGACTTAAGTATTATTTACTAATATACGTATCCTTTTATTACTTTAGCTTGTAACCCTATACTTTAACATCATCATTATATATTTATCTTATATTTTCCTTTTAAATCTAATATCCTTACTTTATGAATAATTAAGTAATAAGTTAACTTTTTATTGTATCATGTTATATATATACATACATATATATATATGTCTGTTTATGAAGTCGGATTTTTTTTTTCCTGTTATATTTGGTATTGAATCACTATTTTCTAGCTTGGTGTTCAGTACGTTAATACCTGTATCACATATGTATTTTAAGTGTCAATTTGGTTTACAACGATACTATCTTATTATTTTTATGCCTTATTATTAATATCAACGACATTACAATTTCAGTGTTTCTATTATGATAGTTATTATGATTATATAGTATATTATATTATGTGTAAAGTATGTTCGTTTTGGATTTCAATTATTAATATGTCCTTCCTTATGTATTTTTATGAATTATAATATTATCTGATTAAGTATATATTCTTTTATTACTATATCGATTAGTAAAATTATATATTTTAACATCATCATCATCATGTGTCCACTTTATATTTTCTTATATATATATCATACTTTATGATTTAAAGTAAATAAATAATATTATATAGATATGTCAACTTTTTACTTAATCGTATTACGTATTATTTCTATTCTAGACTTATGATTTGATTTGACTATTTTCTTTTGGGATCTTGATTGGATAATTTAAAAGTTTATAGGTAACTTTTAGAATTTAGTTATCAAGTTCCTAAAGGTTAATGTGTATGACTATTTTTCAAATAGATTCGTGGTGGTTGTTAGATTCCTTATTGAGGTTTAAGCTTTTGATATGGGGTTATGAGTTGGAGTTATGTTAGCTGTTGTAGAGTAATTCCAGGTACGTAATGCTTGTTTATATGACTATATGTGTTAGGACTTAGAATATAACTGGATTAATTTATATTCGACCTAAATGACCTTAACTATTGGTTATGCTTAACCCGCTCGTTCTAAGGGCTCGCAGTAGCAGATCCCTAAAGGGGCAACTACCGATCATGTATAAGGATTCTTTAGTGGACTTGTATATGGGATGACGTAGTTAAAATATTAAGTTTTTAGACTTTAGACTCCAGGCGTAAAGGACTTAAGGGAAAACTTATACTACATCTACCTATGTATGTAGACAAAGATCAGGTTTGGTGAGGTTATGAATACCCTTTTGCTATTTGTTGGCTAACGTAAAGATAAACAAACTACTGTTTGTTATTATTTTGTTATACTTGCATTTTATGGATGTAAATGATTGGACTTGGCATTCATATGTGTTTTGTATACCCGTACTAGGTTTTGGCTCACTCATTTTCTTTTTTAAGCATAGGATAAGAGGATTATCTTACATATGAAGAGACTTTTGTTGATGACATCCAAGAGGAGAAGGGTGTCAAGTATCTTTATTATTATGATGATTAGGATAGAGTTGATTTCTGTTTTTTTGCTGGAGATGAGTTATGTTATGCTGAGAGTCTTGTTTTATAAGGGAGATGGACTCCTTTTTCTTTGATACTTGAGGATTTTAGTTACTTCGATCTATCTTATGTTTTTGGAAATGAGTTAATACACTTTTGAACTCTGTTGGATATTTCTAGTTTTATAGGGATTATGAGTGGATGTGATTACCCACTCCTTTGTGGTTCATATGTAATAATTGGTGATATGTTTTATTATGTTATCGATTGGTGGACTTAGAAGTTTTAACGTATTCTAAGCTAGTTGGAATATGTGGTGGGTTGTAATGCCTATTTAGGGTCCCGAGGCATTACATACTCCCAACCTACCCCCTTCCACCCCCTCCCCCCTCCCCCAAAAACCCAACCATACCGAAAAAAAAAAACAAAAATCTAGCCTAAAAATATCAAATGAATTGCATGGTTTTGTACTCATCATTGAGTATGAATATTTAGTGGAATATCCATTAAAAATGCGAAGTTACTTAAAGCCTATAAGAGGAGAGTTGAGAGTAGCACTTAAAGTTACTCCATCCATTAGGTATATTGTTATAGGTGTGTAAGCCATTGGATTGACAAGATAATCAAGGTATGTAATGGTAGCATATTGATTTTCGTTATGTGAAACATGCTTATATCATATGGTACATGTAGTATGTGGTACACAGATTAAGAAAAATTCTTCTTTAATCAATTGATTTGGGCTCTAAGAGTTTAAGATTATGAATTTTAATTGAATGGTTATGAAAACTGTAGATTTTCTATTGTCCTTTAAATTAAGGGGTTTTTATCAAATGTTTGAGCAAACCAATAAATATTAAAGAAAATAGTTAAAATGTATGGAGAATAATCATTTCAGGTTGATTTAATGAATTTGAATTTGAAGGGGTGAATATTGGACATTTTAGGCCAATATTAGATTAAGTTACTCGATTGAGGCTTCAATGCTTAGATCCCCTTCTTTTTGCGGAATTTTACATACTACCTTCTCTTATTATAGGATAGTGGTTTGATGTTGAGATCTCCATAAGCTAGAGGCTTTAACAAAGTGGTTTTTTTGGTACACTTAACTTGTAGTCCTAATTTTAATTATCTATGTTGATTCTTGAATTAGAGAAGTCACTGCAAGCATAAGCTAAGCTAAGTAGAGTATTGTTTATATGTTTAGACGTGAGCTTGAATTTTTTTTTTTTTTTGGTCCCATGATTGATAGATTAGATAAAAGTAATGAACTAGATTATCTCTGGACTTAATTGATGTGCTGCTTCTAATTGACATCAATGCTAAAAACCATGTCAAATAGGTAAGTAATAAATTGGCATCAGTTGCCTGTTGTAGGTTGAGTACACAAGAGAAATGGTTTCTAGTTAAGTGTTGATAGCACATTAGCTATAGATTTGCAAATTGTCAACATGGTGAAACTAAGTGTAGTATGAGTCGAGATACTAGTAGGAAACTTCTCGCTTAATGTAGCTTAATGGTATGAGAAGCAACTATGTGCGTCTATAGTATATCGAACTACCATTAGTTGATGTGCTCAATAAACATGGTATAAGGCAATTAATGTTTGTTATTGGATCTTAGTATTGGTATTAGCCTCAAAATGCTAAGGATTGTTTTTTGGATAGTGTTTACTGCCTCTACTTAACAAGACGACCAACTAAGCTTGTATTAGTGGTTTGTTTTACTTATGCATCAATTATTTGTAGGATAATTTCATCTTACATACGTGTTTTTTCACTATTTGACAATTTACATATATGTTCTCTCTCTCTCTCTCTCTCTCTTTTGGTTTTGTTGGTATTTTGCATATCGATATTTTACTTCTAATTGTTGCTATCAGTAAGTAGACACGTCGCTACTTTTCATCAGTCCAAAGAATAATTAATTTAATAAAATGACTATTGCATTCAATTTAGATCTCTATGACTTCTTCCTTAACCATTTGGTTTACCTTATGCTTCTTTTCAACATATTCAAAAATCCATCACACACACTTTCTCTGTCGAGAGAGTGAAATTTTCATCGTGTGGACAATATGTGTACATAGAAAGCCAGCATAGGAGTTGTGAAACAATAAGGTCACTTTAATAGATTGGCATTACTTAGACTCCATTTTTTCAACTCTCTCATTTGTGAATGCTTCACTGGTTTCTCTCAAGTCTCTATCGGTAAATCTATCCCAAAAGGGCTTAAAGAAATGGAGTTGAGATTTAATTTTTTGAAATTAAAGTATTATTTAGATTAAGGGATTAAGATCATGAGAAGCTAAAGAATCATTTTTAACGCTAGAAAAAAATCCTATTGCAAAATACATGGAAACTAAGGCTTGCTTATATTATATCATCAACGTAATAAAAATCATGATTTTTATTGGTAAGGATGGAAATCTTTAATGTATCATGTTAGCGTTTTAAGAAACTTTTTCTATTTAAGGACTCTTTGTTTTATCTCAAAAGTTTTGAAAATAGTTTTTTAACATTTACTTATATTATTTGCTGGATTTATAATATAAAAATTACATGAAACTAACACTAGAGAGGTCATTATGATAGGAGCCTAAAAAGTAAAAAGACCTAGCTTTATTGGTTAAAGGAAACCCATAAAAGGGTCCCTAGAATATGGATACCTCCAATAAAGGTATCCTAATGATAATATTTACCCTACACTAAAATAATAATAAAAGTGAAACTGGACTTAAATCTTTATGGCTAGTAGAAGATAACAAAACAAGACCATCATCGACTGCTAACTCAGTGAATTTGTTATTTAAAGTAAAGGTAACCAAGATACACCTTAGATTTCAAGGTTTGGGATACTCAAATCTTGACAAGAAGCATAATATATGTGTACACAATGTATGTAAGGATCCACAATTCATATCATTTAATACTAAAACTCGTTGCATTATACTAGTTTCATTGTTGGTATTAGTCATTAAGTAACTAGTGCGCTTTATTCATCCTTAGTGGTATCCCATTCTAATAATGTGACCTGTTTACAACTTCCCTCTATAATTCCCTACCTTCATTATAGTTGTTAGCAATATTGACAACTCATAGTTATCCATATACAATAGTTTAAACCTAAAACTATCGTGACTTCATTTTATATGCCCATCTCACTATCCAAAATAGTTACTAGCCTTAATACCAACACAATAATCATATGTTTAATTAATAAGGCTTGCTTACATTCATTTACTAATTCCAACATGGATAGCAAAAAAAATTAGAGAAGGTAGTTACTAAACTTATCTTCCAATAAATTTCAATTCATACTTTTGTTTTGAAAATATGATATAATTTAATTAATGAATCTTGGTGATTCTAATAATCTACTTTTGAATTTATTTTATTTCCTTTTTCATAGAGTCTTTTTAATAAAATATTAGTACATCACTCCAAGGATTGACTAAATGATATTGAGAGCCAATTTGGTCAATCGAATATATAAGGGGGTGGCTGAATTGTGAAAATAGTTGACTTCCTTATGAACATAGTTGATTGAATACTAGTAAATTAGTGTAACTAAAGTATCTCAATATTTTTATATCTAGTCACTCTTAAATTAGAGTTTGAGATTTGACTTGTGATCCCATGGTTTCATTTGTTTCTTAATATCATGTTTCCTAATTCTAATGTTTATCTAGAGCTTATATCAAGATTAAGTTTTCCCACGGAGTTTATGAATAAAACCTATTTTTCTTAGAAAATTCGAAGCTCTTTTGAATGTTAAACTTTCAATTGATTTAGTAACTAAGGTTCCTCTTTTAACTTTGCATCAAATTTCCTAGATTTGATTCTATAATTTAGTGGTGTTATTATTATTATTATATATATATATATATGTATTAGTGCTCTAGATTATTACAATTATAAATTAAATCTCCTAGATCTAAATTTGTTAGGACTTAGAAACTTATTTGGCAGTGATCTTTGGAGTTTTTTTGCCGTCTCTAGCCATAAAAGTGGTATCTTGTTGGAGAAAGTTATAATCTTATAGAGAGGACTTATAATCTTATTTATAAAGTTGTAGAGAGTACAAGATTAATATGAGCCCACCCTTAGAAAGCCTTTTAGCTTTAGTTTCCCTTTAAGTTATTAGATTTCCTATCTTACTTTTTGTACACTTTACCATTAGTTTCTTAATCTATTAAATTTTTATATAGTTTTATTTAAAGATACTTAATCTATACATATCCAAAGTATCCTAAGTATATATACACGTAGTTATTTTTACATTTAACTTATTAGTACATTTGTCCCCTAATCACCAATACCATGCTAGCCTATTAATGTTGCTACTCACTTCTCCTTTTTTTTTCTTTCCTTCCATTAGATTGGGAATATGTGGTCATATATGGAACCGGTGCAGTTTAGTTAAGCATTACACAATACATATTATGTTCTAACAAGTTCACTTTGCAAAATAGAAATAGAATTATATTTCTTAAAAAATATGATAGAGAAATAATTGCTATTGTTTTATTTGGTTGCACTTAAAATGGCATAAATAATAAATTATGAATATATCTAAAACTAGCAATATTCCCTTATCCCAATCTATGGTTTAACTGTTAAACTAAGGCCTTGTAAGTACATATACAAATATGTTGAAAATATTAAGAAATAACTATTTCTTTGATCTTCTAAATTGAATTGTAGGAATTCTAAAGAATAACGATTACATAAACTAAACATAGTAATAACTCTATAAAAAGGGAATAGTTGTTCCATTTTATTGAGAAATGTATTTGTTTACCATCAAAATTAAAAAAAAAATTACAAAAATACAAATTAAACAAAAAAGAATTACCAAAATACCAAGCCTATGTCGTATCTACATAAGCAATTGTATGTGTGTTACAACTTCAAAATACGATACGTACAATTATACTAATGTTTTATCTTGAAGATGTGATATACAAAGATGTGACATAAGTATTATCTTACCACAATCGCAAATCTAAGATTTGATTAATAATCTATATCTATTTATGTCTCCTCTTATATTTTCTTATACTATCTTCGACTTGTAATGTATCAATTGATCCTTGGACATCCAATGAGATTTATTGAGGTTCAATTTGTAATATATTATTGAATCGAATTACTAATTCAAATATTATACAAATTAGAATTAGTTTAGTAAGCAAACATTTTATTACTTAAGAATTACCTGTGTGATTACTTCTCCTATATTTGATAGTGTTAGAAGTTTTAGTCTCATGGAAGTAGGTAGAGTGACAATGGATAATGTAGATACAAGTACATTTGGTATAAGCAGCTCAAATGATGATGCATCGTATATAATACAATCTGTTAGAGTGTATATTAATAGATCTACTGTAAGAGGATCAACTGTAAGAGGATTAATTGTAGGAGAATCAATAACAAAAGCATCAATAGTAAGAGGACCTGTAACATCATTAATTGGAATGTCTATATCCACATTTACTGGAGGACTAAGAGATCTATCTAGTAACTGTGATTGTTAATCTTGAGCTTGAGCTTAACTTAGTCTTCGTCTTCTCTCTTTGGTTGGCTGGTCCTCAAGCTATTACTTTTGCTAAACTGGATCACCTAACCTTATACCTTCGTATCCCTCTAATGTATGTCTACCCACAATAGCTAAATCATGGATTTCTTGTATATTTGTAATCTCCTTTATTTGTATAAATGTGGCCAACTACATTTTTATAATGTAATTAAATTAGCTATTATTAATACAATATGAATTTTAAGTTATATTCGATGGTTTGGAATAGAAAACTTACTAATGCAACCAAAAGTGCTCCCAATCAACTAATATATCTCTATGGTACTCTATAATTCTAGTCGAAGTAGTCAGTAGAGACCATACTAGGTAAAGTATCGTCATGTACAATCTGAACTAATTTCTACCCTCAATCCTGCTACTAGGCAATGTATTCGACATTCTTTTTGGCTCTGTTTTCTTTTGAGTTTCCCCGAAGATCTATCTTATATATGTTATTTAAATCTATGTGACAGTTTTTTGGGATGTGTTGTACTTCCCCAAACCGCCTCATGACTCTATTTGGCTAGTGCATTTCCACAATGTGAAAGCAAATTATAGGGATGTAAGCTAGTTATATATCTTTCCTCTCTTGACATATGTCTGGTAACAAATATGATATCTTCGGGGTACAGGGCATCCAACAAATCTACAAAAGATAAATATATTTATTTCATTATGTAAATTTTAAATATAACAATTTGAATAATACAAGTAATAAGTGTATCATACTTGTCCAAGAGTCTGACGGTCTAGAGCCTTTCGATACTAAGATAAGACATAGTTAGAGTCTATTTGATGTCAAATGTATCATCCCATTGGTATGCTAGTGGGCTGAGGCGAATTAGGCATGTGTGTCTCCTCTGTAGTGCCAAATGTAGGAATCTATCCCTTACCTACACCTATATCAAAACTACCGTACTACCTATCTTTATTGCTCTATCCTCTGCAACTGAGCATAAGTATTGACATAACCATAAGAAGCAAGTTGATCCCCAGTTGTAGTTATGTGTAATCCAAAAATCCTCTAATAATGGTAAGAAATATGATACATGCAGCTAACAGTTATATCTGCGAATAGGAGACCACCTATCAAATGTAATATGTAGATCCTTACATGACACTGGATCATAATGTCATCTACATCTGTTAGTATACATCTCAATAGAAGACTCATGAGCTAAAATATCTTGACTCTTTGTCCAATAATCTGATTTGCATCCAACCTAGATCTTTGTAGGCTCTCATACGATGTAGGCTAATTATGTATAATAATGCCTATCACTAGTTACCCTTAATAGGCAAATCGAATTGTACTTCAATATTCTGTAGCGTCAACCTAACCTACTCATGTATCAAATGAAACGTATGGGTTTTTGGTTTCCATCTCTCTACTAATGTGATAGTCAACCCTCAATCTAGGTATATGAATGGGAAGTAGGAATGCCATGGAATCTAGCCTAGTCTAAGTAAGTGTTTATCCTTTCGTCATATACGTCACGTATCTTCTGAGGATTCTTTAATGATGTCTCTTTCCGAATGCCTTTAACTTGATTATGTTGATGTTAAATTCAATTAGATTTGATTTGACCAAATTATATAAGTTATCCGAATAGATGATGGTTTCATGCTTTATACCCCTCCTCTGCATACTGCTTGGATCTATGAGTATCCTATTGTGTCAATACTAATCTATCTACTGGTCTTGGATCCATTTGCATAACAAAAAGGTAAATATATGGAAGATTTTTAGAGAGTTAGGTCAAACATATAAATTAATTATAAAGTATAACATAGTATTCATATATCATAATGAAATTCATTTTTCATAATTTTTATAAACCCTTTTTTTAGGCATGTTCTTATATTGTGCCCTTCCTTCGTACATTTGCTACAATACGATTTTGTTGGTTTTTCCTTAAGATTCATTTCATTATGGTATTAGCTTGTTCATGGTCTTTCTTCTTTTCTAGCCTTATCATATACTAGTTAGATTTTTGGCATTCTTTCTCTATCTATCCACATGCACCTATCTCCAAGAGATTAGAAAGTAGCTTAATTGCAATTAAGCTGGTTTTTCTAGTGAAAACACCTCTCACTCTTACGTATAGAATCTACTTTTACATGAGCCATTGTTACTAATGCATGTGAGTAGGGTATCTTGAAGGTTTTTTGCTTGTTATAGTTATATCTATTGTTGATTTTATCAACTCTATGATAGTAGTTACCTTTCCTTTCATATTTACTCATGTATGCTCTTATTTGCACTTCAAACACTTCAATTCTCATGTTAAATGTGATTATTTGGTAGCAAGTAGCTACCCTTCTCCATCTTTCTATCTTTTTTATAACCCATTTTAAGTAAGTTTTTTCTCTACGTATAGTTTTAACTACCTTATTATGCCTTTCCATACAGTTATAAAAAAATCTATGAACTACTATTGATATGGGCAATGACCTTACACCTTTCAATACTATATTGTAGCTTTCATTGAGATTTGTTGTCATTTGACTATATCTAAAGCCTTTATGATACAATCATGCTCATAACTTACTAGAGATGTTTGCAAAGTAGTTTGGAGTAACTACCTTCCTTTTCCTTATCTCCTCCATATAGAATGCAAATTTGCATTTATGTGCCTAGAAATCTACTGTAGTTACCAGATTCTTAGATAGTGATTTTTATATTTTGTATTGAATTCATTAGCTACAAGTTTTATACACACTCTCCATTATGTATATGGGGGTTGCCATTTAATATACTTATCTTACGTTGCTTTTTTTTTTTTTAAATACTTTTGTGTCAGTCTGATATAACACATAAAGTGAGATTATCATCACTGAGATCCAGTGATGTACTACTTTAACTTCTTTATGAACTATGTCTAGCTGTTACCTGATTCCTTATCAACTAATGCAAATGCTAAGGGGAGTATGTGATTAGCACCATATATGCTGCATGCAATCGGTAAACTATGTAGATTTTGTCATATAAGAAAGTGCCATTGATATTAATCACTAGGCTATAATGTTTGAAGGCCTCTATACATAGCCCAAATGTCCAAAATAATCTTTCGAAGACTACATTGTTTTCCTTCTTGATTGATAGAAATTTTCTTCAATTTAGAAACATGCATATATTCGGAGCTATGTAGAAGTAAAGTTGTAGTTTGGGACTGCAAGAGGTCTAATGATCCTAGTACCATTCATTTACCCTCTTAAATGAATGCTGACTTGCTTCTTAAAAAATGTGGTGATGCTTCTTCTTTTCTCGATTTTAACAAACATGGATAAGGTGAGGAACAAGCACATAAACAAGCTCATCATTTAAGGAAATTAACAATGAATTATAAAATTCAAATAACCACCACATATAGATTAAGAAAAATATGCAGTATCATTAGAGAGCATGTAAAAAATAGATTATGAGAGGGTATAGAAGCTTGATATCATATATATAAAATACAATGAGTGAGTAAGGTGTCATTGGCTGGAAATTAAAACTTGAATGAGATAAAGTAGTCAATAGGTTTGAGTTAGGTAACACTGTACAAATATCAGTAGCATCATGAAGGTATAATGAAGTCTGCCTTTGTTCTTCATCTTCCATCATATTCAACATATTTTGACTTGGAATCTCAAGTATCACTATACTTTTTTCTTTTTACTTCTTAATTTTATTCGAGGGTGCATAGCTGTAATTGGATTGCCTATCTTAAAAGATGCATGTAGTGGTCAAGTATAGTTTGCCTTATTTAGGTAAACCTAAAGGTTGCTTAAAGGAATTTAAACCAAAACCTCATCCAAATTACTATTGAGCCTCATCCACTATTACTATGCTAACCCTTCACATTTAAGAACCTGTTTGTTCCATAATTGAGTATTTATTGTGTTTAGCTAATTGTAACCTTTCTAAAGTGCATATGCTTACAATCCATGGCCCAATTTACCAGTTTTCATAGTAAATACAATTTTGATAGCTCACTTACTTGAGAATTTGAAATGGAAACCTCAATAACACATTATTATAATGTGTAGGTTCTAAAAATTGATCATTCTTGTTTTCTAAGAATTGCCATAAAAGTATTACGAAAAATACCCCTTGCAAAGTATTTAAGTTATTTAGATGCACTACATTTTCACATGCATGCAGTTTGACAAAATTAGAGAAAGGAAGCAGATTTTGGATTTGCTAAATTAAATCAACTGAGGCATTAGTTCAAGATGCAACGATAATTAGATGCAACGCCTAAAGTTTGAATTTTAAATTAAGATCACTAGAGTGACACTAGATATTTCAAGTCAGTAACTTTCATTTCCATAATTCAAATCTCTCTTGACACTGAAAATACTTTTGCTTTTCAGCTTGCAACATAACAAACCAGTTTTAACTGGTTTAGTGGCTTTGGCTTAGTGCTTCCCCATGTTACTTTAGACCATCGGTTTAATAGAAATGAAAGCTTAGGTTATACCGTAAGGCATTCAATACCAGTATTGACTACATGTAGATCAAATCAAGATGAACTTAAAATGGTAAAGCAGAACTTAGATTCATTTTAAATTAAAAACACAAGATTGCATCAAAGCTACATCTTCAAGATATCACTATAGCTTATTTGCATTAAACTATCATAATCAATTGTAATGTCAACAGGTACATTAACAAAAGATTTACATGACAAGGAATTCAATAAAGTACCTTCTTTAAATCCTTTGAAGCAATCACCACTTGAAAACATAAGCACATGTGTGTGTATGTATATATCTATAGATTTTCATCAAATAGTTTGTAAGTTTAAGTAAATTACACAAAATTAGAAGAAAAATTCAAATGAATTAAAGATAGATATTCACCATAACATCAGTGTAATTGAGTTCCTTAATTTTGAAAAATTGTAGAGAATTTAGGTTTGTAATTTTGGGGGAGAAAAGTGATCGAAGAAGGGAAGCTTGATGAGAGGATTATGATGATTTCATGCGAATGTTATTTTGTTGAGTTTTTTTTTTTTTTAACCTCCAACTTATATCTCACTTTCTAAATGCAATATAGGTCTATACGTTACATTTCATTATACTTGTATCGTATTTACTAAGTGCAATATAAAACTTCCTTTTTTTTTTTAAAGTGGAATCAAGCCTATATCGTGCTTGTTAAACGCAAGATAGGCATTATATTGCATTACTAAGTACAATATAAGCCATATATCACATTTAGTAAGTGCAATGTAAGGCTGTCTATTTTCGTGAGTGTGATTAAGCCTATATCACATTTGTTAAATGCAATATAAAGTGTATATCACATTTGCTAAGTGTAGTATATTACCTTAGCACATATCACATTTAGTGAATGTGATAAACAACAATCTTTACCAAGCTTTTATTGCATTTAAAAAATGCGATAAACTATTGAGAACATTTAAGCAAGCCTAAGATGCCTTTTCTTAGAAATAATTATATCACATTTTTTGGTACACTACCATGTTTATGTAATTGCATTTTCTAAATGTCAGGTATGTTTTATATCATGTGTTGCATTTTCTAAATGTGATTTAATCTTGGTGTTTTTGTAATTTTTTCATCCAATTTATATTTTTCAATTTTTTTTAATGTTGGTAGACATGTGTTTCACCTCATTTTACCTTATGAAGTTAATCAATTATGCTACTCATTGAAAGTTTCATGGATAAAGTTTACATGATATAAAGTTTGTACAATTTGGGCAATAATTATAGAAGGTACACCGAGTTTGAGTTGCCAAAATTTTTAAAATTTATTGAAATGAAGTTATTTACGATGGTTTATTTATTATATTAAAGGGGAAGCCCCTTTTTTAACTACCTATAACTAAAAATTTGGTATTAACCATTAAATATATTCACATGATAATAGTTACTAAAAGAATTCAAACATATTCCGCAAACTTCTTGACTAGCGTCCATTACTTATGAATTTTTCCAACTATACAATTACAATTTTCTATCATATTTACTTTTGTGGTTACTATTGTTTTATTTATCCATTATTTTAGTTACTCAATGTTATTATTTGAAAAATTCATTATACTTTTTATATGATCAATATTCATTATTATAGTAAGCACTTTTTGTTTGGAAAATTTATTATTATTTTGATTTTATTAACATATATTATTGGTATTCTTCTATATTACGGAGTTTAAACTCTTTTTTTTTTATATATTTTTTGTACATGCAATAAAAGTGTATCATCTGCTAGTATATTCTAATATGTTTTGTATGCCATATAAGTACTACCGATCAACCGCATATACATTGAAACAAATATGGCAAATTTGTTTGGTACATCATTTTGGGTTTTTTTTTTTTTTTTTTGGACTTTGCTTTTAAACTGTGTGGCAAAATAACATACCAAAGAGATGAGGGTATAATTTATAGAATTCAATACTTGATAAATTCCTATAAAATTAGATATATATACTCTTTACTTTATTTATTTTTACAAAAGAAAAAAAATTAATTTTCCTTTTCCGATGGACAAGATATAATTCTTAGATCTTTTTTCTTAAAAATAGTTAGTTTTCATTTTTCAATTCTTATTCCCCAATCATTACTTCACCTATGAGATCGAAGATGTTAGTCCTCTCTCTCTAACTTTTAAAGAGGGATTTTCCTCTTAACTCGAGAGTGGTCACACACTTGTTGTAGCTAGTGGTTTGTTAGATGATTTCCTCCTTTTCAATCATAATTCTTACGCTTTTTTCTTCCTATTTATAGTAATTATCAAATTTTCACATCATCTCTAACTGTTACATTGTAATATTCATAGCATCTTTACATTTCACATTATTTCATATATGTGTATTTATATTTGAAATTTATATCAAACTATTGATTCAATGTAGGCTATTAGGTATGATCTTGTGTTATACTTTGTAGGTCTCCTATTTCTTTTATCTTATGCATCTTTTGTCCTTTTTCCTTTTTTATGTCTTTCCTTTGTGTAAATTTCTATTGAATCCATCCCGTTGATTTGTTATCCTCTTTCATTTTACGTGTCTGTGTTCCCTTCATTGTGTTTGATACTAGTTGCTCCTTTTCGGTTATTTCTGTGTCTTAGTGTGGTGTCTCACTTTCATCTTTCCATATCTTGTCTAGATCTAAAGGTAGCATCTAATACCAATGAGGATCTGTAGTATTCTAATGGGATTGATGAATTTAATGCCTTAGTAAACTTAGAAGAAAACATTGAATCGATTAATGAACAAGAGTATCATATGGTGGATAAAATTTTTTGTTGAAAAATCTCTTGATAAAGGTAGAGTTATGACTATCTCGAAGAAAAAAGCTTGGACAGTTTGGAGAGGCCAAGATCTCAATCATAGGTGTAAATCTTTTCCTTTGTGCTTTTCATTATTTTGAAACTACCATAAAATCGTTTTTGAAAGACCTTGGGTTGTGATGGGGCATTGCTTGATTCTTGAGGAATGGAAACTAGGCTATAGAATTTAGAATCTAAGATTAGATTGTATTACTTTTTTTATTACAAATCCATGGACTACAACTAGAGCATCTATCTTTGAATAATGCTAATAAATTGGGGGCATTGGTTGGTATGGTTTTGGGAGTAGATTCGATCAAATCTGAAGAGGTTTTTCAAAGGAGCTTTTTGAGGGTTAATGCGAGGGTGGATTGCTTGAAACCTCTACATACTGGTGCTTGGGTGAATTAAAAGGATGGAGGGATGTATTGGGTGACTTTTAAGTATGAAAGTCTTTCTAAATTTTGTTTTGATTATGGTATATTGGGTCATGGGATTAAACAATGTTCTTTTCCTAAAGTAGATAATGTGTTCTTTGGACCTAACTTACATGCATTTCTAATTCATGATGTAGGTCTTGCTATTGAGAAAAGATTTTCTAGATCTAGAAAACACCATAGTAATAAAGAAAAACTTGGTTTATGCCTTGAACCTGGCTATGAACTATCTAAATTGAGTGTCCAATCTCTTTTTCTTATGATGTCAATGACTAGACTTAAACCTAAGTCCCTTGTTATACGTAAAACCATAACCAAGCCTGTTAACACCAAAATTATTAACCATGATGCAAACTCCCCTGTTAAAGACTTGACTAATTCCATTTTGAAAGAAAACATTGATAAACACTTACCTTCTGATATGCCCTTAAGGTCTAATGATATCACTCCTACAAAACCTCTCTCTTTGGAACCTTCCCATTTAGTTAAAGAGTCACTTCCTTCTCTTATTATTGAAATAGCAGCACTTGAGATTAAAGAGAGCAATACCATAGTATATTTTATGGATCTACCATCGAATGAAGATGAGTTGAAAAATCTTGCTACTGCAAATGTTATTGACATTTCAGTACCTATTATAACTTAAGCTGTAGTCAATGAGGATTTGACTAAAGCGTTGTCTTATTTGTGCTTGAAAAGGCATAAGGAGGAAAAATCTATGCCTATGAGCAAAAATTCAAATTAGAAGAAGTTATGTAGGAGAGTGAGTTGTTTTAAAACAAGAATGTAAGGGGTGTTTCAAAAATAGTAGGGAAATGCAAAGTAAGGAAAGGGAAAAGAGGAATGATTATTGACAAATCACTAAAACTTGTGGATGTGCCTATTGAATTTTCTCATTTATGTGGCAATGGTGGCTGACCCTCAATAGCCACACAAGAGTCATGATTTTCCTATCTTAGAATTGTTGAGTGTCACACTTTGGATAGGAAAAATCATAACAGTCCCGCTGTATAAACTAATCTAAGATAGAAGCCAACCTCATAACTACTATCGTAGATATAGTCCACACAAGGTGTACATGACTCAACTAGCTTGAAGCATTTATTTTGATACTTCTAAATAATCAAACCTGTGGTATAGCTTTACAAAGTACCTGTTCTATATAACTCGATGTTTCATGACATAACAGTACGTACATAAACATCTTACATCCAAAGTTATAATTTACAATTAGAGTTTACCAAAAGCCATATGTTTTAAAGTCTATTTATAATAAAATAGGAAATTAGTGGGTGTCCTAAGGAATTCCCAATTAGTTTCCTTAAAACTCAAAAGAAAAGTTAAAAGCCCATATTCAATGGATTCCTTTCCTCACTTTCCTAGTCAATAGCACACTAACTTGAGGGTAGTGATATCTAAACATCTTAATCTTTACTCATCACTTGTAAAAGAGTCTATGAAGATGTGAGTATAACTAGCTTAGTAAGTGGGATAGAGTCAGAAGAATACTAAACAATCACAAACAAGGTTATTAATTATGATGAAATGCAATGCAATCAACTGCTTGAAACATTACACATGTTATTCGGTTCATTGTGAGGTTAGAGAAATTACATTTGCTCCAACCCAGATTGAGGAGTTTTATTGCAACTCAGATCAGATCAAGCTTGGGCTTGTGCAATGGAGAACATCCTTCTCTTATAACTACCTTCAAACTACGGCCCCTACCCTTGCTGCAACCTCCTCGCCTATCACTTAATTTAACTAAAGATAGAGAAAGGACTATTTCAGTTATTCTCATCAAAGGGAGTTGGCATTTGGCTTAACACTCCTAATCGTTTCTCTTAATGGATGCTATGCATGTTCAGTTTCATTGTAGTCGAATCATTATTACTTGTAATTAAGGGTGACTGTATGCATACAAACAACTAATTATAATCACAATCAAAAGTATTTTTAAGTATCTAGATACTCTAATGCAGTATCTCAACAAGCGGTAAAGCTACGATCCTAACTTATTTATTCAGACACTCACTATGGAAGGCTTGTGTCTTCAACGCCCTAATCATTAGGAGATCCTATAGATACAAAACCTATATTTAGTTTTCGTAAAGATGACAAAAACATTAGGGTTCTATCTAAAAGTATTTTATTAAACGGTTTTATATATAAGTATATATAAAGTATATTATCATTTTCCTTATATAATAATGTATAGTTTTATTATGTAAGTCAAGTTAAGTTATTAAATATTAATAATATATGTAGTTGCATTATTATGTATAATATATCATTTCGATCGTATCGAAACGTACTTTTAATTGGTTAAATCATATTTCAATTATGGTAAGGTTATCGTAATACATAATTCTCTAATTTTATTGAGATATAGGTTATATTACTTAAGATTATTCGATTTTTGTAAAAGTAGTGTCATTGGATTCGTATAAACCTAACAATATGTATTATGAGTTCTAATTCTAAAGATGACTTCTCAAGGGTATTTCGAGGTTCTAATATACTTATACGTATCTAACTAAATTTTATCATGTTATACGTATTTTATGTAATTTACCAATATAACTCAATAATATAAGTGTTATTTAACCTACCTATGTATATAACATATCCTGGTGGTCAAATTATCATTAAATATATTAAAATTTTCACTTTCTATCAAATCTAACCAGTATGTATATATGTAGTTTTTATTTTATTATTTATCACATTTTAGCCTATTTTTATTAAAAATGAGTCTTGGTTCCTAAATTAAGCTAGTTTATTACTTAAATTCATAATAAATAGCTCAGATCATCAAATAATTTCCTGAAAAGTAATTACTGGGTTTCATGCTATCGATTTATCGCCTATATATTTAAAATTATAGTTTTACCCCTAATTTGTATTCAATTATCCAAATATTATCCTTTTTACACAAAATTATTTCTAACGTATCTTAACATCATTATGATTTACCAGAAGTTAGTATAGGTTAAATTCATCAATTAATTTCACAAAAGCTATTTATTTCACATTTTTACTCTAATTCTAGGTATTTTTAAATATTAGAAATACTCAAATAGAAAATTTAGCTACATAGCAATTATCTATATATCATTTATATTCTATACAAACATTTCAAGCTAGAAATGATATCATTTGATACATTTATTTTGAAAGTTAAAATTTGGGTGAATAGAATATCACACAAAAGAATATCTAAAATAATCTAAATATAAATTTTTCCAAAAAATTTTTGGTAGATTTACTATCTTTTTAAATAATTGAAAAAAATGGTAAAAGTTTGACCATCAGTTCATCGAAGCTTTGGTGGTCGTTGGTAGATGGGGGGTTATTGAAAGGGCTAGATGTTGGGGTTCTAGTTGATGATGGAAGGCCTTTACAGCAAATTAAAGTTTACCATAGGAACTAGTTCAGCTTGGTTCCAACTTTGTTTTTGCATAATTTTTCTAATTTTTTCCTATTTTCTAGAATTTTCTCTCTATTTATTCTAGTCTCAACTTTGCTAAAATTGTAAGATTTTGATGGTTTGTAGTATTTATAGGGTTTAACTTGCCACATGAAATTTTTTATTTTATTTTTTTTAATTTTCTTCCCTCTAAGCCAAGCATAAAGTGCCAATCTCCTCTTGAATCTTCTTTTGAATAAGCAAAATCAGGTCCTACAGCATGCCACGATGAAATCTAGCCATTTCTAGCAATTTTGAAGGCAATTGGATAAGCTTTAATGGATATTTTGATTAAATATTAATTATATATATTATATTAGTATTTAGTTATTTTATTAATATACGAGTATATATCCTATGTATATATATCACATCTAACATATAACTATACTCATATAATTATGTTTCTAACATATGTTTTATTTTTAAGATATATTTTCTACTTATTTTTATGAATTCAACGTATATTATATATAATTATATAATTTCGGGTTAATTTATGGGTGTAATTATTATTTATACCGAGTATACTTATAAAAATACGTATATATTCATATAGTAAATTATATTATATTATCTTATTTTATAGCTTAATTAACTTATCTTTAAGTTCTCGTTGCATTCTAAACTTGATTTTAGGGGTGTTGATCACATTTATACTATATTAAATAATTGTACTTCTAAAGATAAAATTGGAATTTCAAGTCATTATTTTTTAAATATAACTTTACTAGGTAATTTCAATTAACTTTTTTTATTTTAGTCGCAAAGTTTGAGTTCAATTGGATAACTTTTCCTTAAAGGCTTTAAATTTAGGCTAGGTTGCACTAAACAAAATTAAGGGCTCACATTAAGAACTTGGGTCATCCTTAACAATTTGTCATTTAATTGACCTAGTTAATAAACATAACTTGAGCGTTGTTTTTTTTTTATGGAAAAAAAGAATGCTATGAATAAGCTGGAAAGAATTTGAAATAGATTATGTTTTCTAGGTAGTTTTTATATGGAGCGTAAAGGGTTAAGTAGGTAAATTTCACTCAAATCAGAGCTAAAATGAGTAAGTTATGAAAGTTTAAAGATCCATACAGCCGAACGTTTCCAAGAAAAATTGGAGTTGATTTTCTAGTATTAGAGCTTAGGTCATGACCAAAAGATACCACCATGTCATCGATCGTGTCGTTTCCAATTTAAAAAAAAAAAAAAAGAAAGAAGACAAATGTGGAGCATAATTAAGTACACGACCAAAAGATACGGTTGTGTCTCTGGTTGTCTGTTTTCCAGCCAACTTATTTTTTTTATTTGTTCTTATATAAAGCCTCGTCAGGGTTTGTGCGTGAGAGAGAACTTTTTGGCACGAATTTTGGGGAGTTTTTGAAGCCAAGAACAATAAAGAAAGCGAGGAGAAGAGAAGATTTCAAGATTTAATTTTGTTTGGATTTCATAATATATCTTTCCATTCTTTTTTATACTTTGTTTTTAGATTCATATTTTGTGATGTATAGAGAGTAAAACCTTAGTATTTAGGTTTTATGAAATCTAGATCTATTCATGTGATATAATTAATATTTGATTAATTTAGTTTTTTATTATTTTCTTAATTCAATTATGTTTGCTTCATGATTTAGGTTATTATTTCCATAGGTAATAATCTAGAGTTTGATATCTTATAAGAAAATCGAGAGATTTCTTATAAGATTAAATCTAGGCATAGTTAATGAGGGTTATTGCAAGATTAGAGATAATTTGTAAGATTCTTTTGGAATTTTAAATTAGAGCTTAGAGAATTCATTGTTCAATAATGCAATTTTAAGTCATGCTATTGATAAGAGATTCTAATAGGTGATTTTAGGGTTAGGGTTAATTAGCTTAAGAAAGTGATTAACTTTAGTAGAAAATTCTTTCGATAAAAAAGATTAAAGAATAAATTAGATTATCTTTAAGAAAATTACATATTAAATCTAGGTGAGGCAAGATCTAGGTACAATATTGAATTATGAAGCAAGATTTAGGTACAATCTTGAACCTTGAATTAATTGAATTGTTTTCTTGTTAATTCTTAGATTGCACCCTAGTTAATCTTTAGATTAGTTTTAGCAATAATTTAGATTTACTCCTTTAAGTTTCTTGAAATTTAATTTACCGATTAGATAATAGAAACCTAGTGAGTACTAGTAGTTAGAGTCCCGAAGGGATCAACACTTGGACTTAATCCGCAATATTATAAACTGACAGGTGCACTTACCTAACACATTAGTAAGGTAATGTTATTATGGTGGTGTACTAGCTTTCATATGTCTATATTGGAATATGATCATTTCTTTGTACATTCTAAAATTTGTCATGAAGACGGTTATCATGTAGGATATTTCACTTCGTGTGATGCCCTTTGTGATTTTCAAAGAAAGATGGATTTTTAGCGGTCTTTAGAGGATATATCTCATTTTGTGGCTAGACAATAGGTGTGTGGTGGAAATTTTAATGAAATATTGAATGATGAAGAGAAATGGGGTGGTAGAGTAAAGGATAGGAGAAACATAACAACTTTTTAGAATATGACATCCAAGTCCGGATTACATGATTTGGGTTTTGTTGGCCCCATTTTTACTTAGACAAACAAGAGGCATGGGGTGTTTCTTTTTTAAAGCGTGTATTGATTGTTTCTGGGGCTTCGCAAAGTGGCTTACTAATTACCTGAAAACTTAAGTTTTGCATGATTTGATACTTGGTTCCAACTATGCTGCCCTAATTCTAAACTTAGCTTTTTTTTTTTTGTTGTCAAAGGGAAGAAAAAATTCAAATTTGAGAACATAGGGCATGCATCTGAGGATTATGGTTCTATAATGGATCAATATGGAAACAAGTGGCTAGAAGTAATGATTTATAGGGTATTATGAGCCACTTAGATCCATGTAGTAAAGAACTTACAGTTTGGAGTAAAAATGTTTTTCTAAATAATAGAAAGTTAATTGAAACTGGTAAAGGAAGACTTGCCGTGATTCAATCTAGTAAGTATTTGGAAGCATGGGAAGAAGAAGAGGAAATTCAAATATAGTTGGAGAAAATTTAGGAAATGGAGGAGGCCTATTAGCACCAATGTTCTAGAGTTAATTAGCTCATGTGTGAAGATAGGAATACTACTTTCTTCTATCATACAACTATTGAAAGACGTTAAAGAAATAAGGTTTTTCACTTCGAAATGAAGAATGGACAAGTTGTTGATTGAAAGGAATGTATTAGGAACTTATTTGTTGATCATTTTAGGAGTCTTTTTACTTCGAGTGGGAATATAAATTGGGGGTCATTCCTAGATTGGGTGGATGAAGTCATCATGGAGGAGATTAATGAGCTTCTTTATGCTCCTATTTCTGAGGCTGAAGTGGAGGCATCGGTTTTTTTAGTTGAGCATACTTAAGGCTCTTGTTTCCAAGCATTTTTTATCAATCCTATTGGAATATCGTAGGTCCTTTAGTAGTTGCTGTTGTTTAGAGTTTCTTTTCTATAGGTAAGTTTCCCTATCTTTTTAATCATGTTGACCTTATTCACATTCTTAAGGTCTAAAATGCCACTTTTGTGTCTCAATTTAGGCCTATAGGTTTGTGCAATAATCTTTACAAAATTGTATCTCAAATCTTGGTCAATAGACTTAAACCATTTCTAAATTTGATCATTTCTAAAAACCAAAGTGCATTTATGTCAGGACGTTTGATCCAAGGCAACATTGTAATTGTGCATGAACTGTTTCATCATTTGAAGATTAAGAAATCAAGGAAAAAGAATTTGTGTGCTGTTAAGATTGATATGAGTAAAACTTACAATAGAGTTAAATGGGACTTTTTACAAGCACTTTTGTATAAAATGGGTTTTTGCTAAAGATGGATAAGCTAGATTATGGAGTATGTATCTAATGTTACTTTTAATGTAGCAGTGAATGGGAGGTTGATTGGTAGTGTGATGCCCATAAGAGGTATTAGACAAAGAGATTCTTTATCTCCCTATTTTTTTTTTATTCTAGTTGCTAATGCATTGTCTAAGGGTTTAAGTAGAGTAGTTAATTCTAGAACTCTCAAAGGAATTTGGATTAATAGTCATTGTTTGACTTTAACTCATTTATTATTTGTAGATGACTCTCTATTTTTCATTGAGGCTCACGAATCAAATGATGCTTATCTAAGGCAAGTACTAATGGAATATTATTTGGCTACTGGTTAAGAAGTGAATTTTCAAAAGTTAACAATTTTCTTCAGTAGTAATACGCTAGAACAGCTCCAAGACAACATTAGTGGGGTTTTGATTATTCCTCTTACGGAAAATCCGAGAGAGTATTTGGGGCTACTACCATTTGGAGTAGGCTTAAGTGCAAAGCTCTAAAGTTTGTTAACAAGAAGATTGAAAGGAAGTTATTAGGGTGGAAATAGAGATTATTTATAGAAGCTGGACGTAAGGTTTTAATTAAAGTAATGGCTTGTGTTGTACCCACTAATTCTATGGGAGTTTCAAATTCCCTTTGCATTGGTATAGGCAGGTCAGTTCTAGTATAGTAAATTTCTGGTGGCGTTAAAGCAAGAATGAGAGAAAAATCCATTGGATGGGATGGGATAAGTTGACTAAGCTTAAGGAACTAGGTGGGATGGGCTTTAAGGATTTACACTTATTTAATTTAAGCCTCCTTGCTAAATTAACATAAAGGGTTCATTAGCATAGCCAAGCCTTATGGGTGAAGCTTTTAAAGGGTATTTATTTTACGGATTGTGAATTTAGATTTGTAAGGAAGGGTGTAAGGGCCTCTTAGGTGTGGAGTAATATTTTAGAAAGAAGGAAGATTTTTGATGGTGCAATGTAATAGGTAAATAATGGTAATAATGTGTTTGTAGAAAGGGATAGATGGTTACCTAAGCTTTGTGAAGGTAATATTGTAAGAGGGACTGTAATTGATTTGAATTTGAAAGTTTGTGACCTGAGGGATGAGGAGTTGTTATCATGGAATCTACAAAGTATTCAACGTGTATTATCAAATGCAAATTCACTGCTATTAAGAAAATAATTATTTTTCGGTAGCCTAAAGAAGATGATTTGATTTGGCTGTTTGATAGCCATGGTTCTTTCTTAGTAAAGTTTGCCTATTTTTACCTATAAACTGCAACACCAACTTCAAATCATCCTTATCTATAAACAAGGATATCTAGAAAAGAGTATGGAATATTGAAATTGTACTTAAGGGCTCTCACTTCTTCTAGCGAATAATTACAAACGCATTCCCGACTGCAGCAAATTTATTCCATCATTGTGTTTTACCTTCTCCAATCTACCAATTCTGTGGTGAGAAGGAGTCGGTTGAACATGCTCTTTTACGTTCTCCATAGGTTAGGTATGTGTGGTATGCGATGACTGGCATTACAATCGATAAATCTAGTGTTGCAAATTTAGTAGAATGGTGGGTAGATATGGTGTAGCGATTTTCAAAAGGTGTTCATAAGGAAGAAGAGAAACAACTTATAGAAATTACGTAGGTCATTTAGATAGAAAGATATAATGCAATCTTCAATGACTAGAACCTTAATCTTCTTTATATTATCGATAGGGTTCTTCATTGGTTCAAAGAGAAGAGTACGATTACTAAGGTTCCCTTGTTGGTCAATAAAGCAAATATGGAGGTGTTTGAAAGTGATAGGGGAAGCAGCACTATGCTAATTATAGCTAGAAATGGTATAAAGTTTGAATCTTATGGGGACAAAGTTATGGTGGACATCAAGAACAAAAGGGTTTTTGTAAAGGTTGGTCTTTTTTTTTTATTAAAAATGTTAGAGTCTTAGAAAAAGGAAAGCTAGAGAATTGTCTAATCAATTTAAAAAGGATTATGGCATGTCACTTTTTTGTGGATGATAACCTGTTATTGTCTGATCCTTTTGCCAGTACTAAGTATGTAGTAAAGGGATTTGGTTTTGATTTGGCCATTAGTTTTGATGGTCCTTGGGATGGACTAAATAGGCAGGTTGGGCTTAGGGTTGTAATAAGGAATTTATAAGGAGAATTGTTAGAACTAAATCTATGATATCTCCTAGTACATAAGCTATAGAGTGTTTGGCATTGTTGTTAGCCTTAGAGTTACTGTCTAAGTTTGAGGGGAGATGAATTTTATTGGCAATGGATAGTTGGAACTTATTTCATTCTCTTGTTGGCCCTTCATTAGCTTTGCATTGGAGTTCAATACAATTTTTCTATGAAGCCCTATGGATCCTAGTGACAAGAGATTTTGGTTCGGTATCTTTTTTGTTTTTCTAATCGATCAGCAAATGTTGCTATAGATAGGGTTGCTTCATTGAGTAAGAGGGGAATGTGCCACTTTAATTAGTGCACTTGCGCCTCATTCTCCCTTCGAAAGCAACTCTCTTTTGATCTTGAATGTTTTCCCTTTAGTTTATTTAGTACTCCGTCTTGTATCCAGTTTGAGTATGGTTAATCATTAACAAATAATATTATGCTGTTTGAGGTTAAAAAATAAAAAAAAGAAATAGAATCATTACTTTAACTGAATTATGAAATTGAACTTATTAGCTTGGTTTTGATTATATATGCATGAGTTGGTTCCAATTGATCAAATAAAGCATATTGCCCATGTTCTAAGTGCAATGATAGTTAATGCTACCTACTTAGAGTTATTGGTTCAATGGACTGAATAGAGAGAAGTTCTCATAAAAGTTTCGATTTGGTCTAGGTTTTATGGCATTATGAGTAATTGTTTTTGAATGTGGCCATTTTGTCTCTTGGTTAATTGCTGGGCGTTCTTGAAAGTTCCACTTAGATTTAGGGAGTCTAACTTCATGGTCAATTTAATTGTATGAACTACAATAGCATTTAGCTTTATAGCTTCTAAGTCCAAGTAAGATCCATTTGGGGCTTTTCTTTAGCGTGGTAGTGAGATGTCTCATGTATGAGCATAACATATAGTTGAAGACTATCTATTGGCTTTATCAAGTGATTGGGATTAATTATCCAATTCTTGTATGCTTTATGGCTTTGCTTATATTTGCTATGACCCTAGTGTGCCAAGTCCTAGCTCATCTTGACTATTTGGGTCTTGATTCTTCTAAATAGAGAACCAAAACTAACCCTATCACTAAGATTTCAATGTTGCAGTTCTCCAAGACAAGGTTATGGTTTGTGTCTTGTGAACTGACTTCGCCTACCTTCCTTCCCTTTTTTCTTTAATTTTTTCATAACTTTTCCATGTATATTTGTAATTGGAATCTTTTTGTGACCTATACTACTTCATATGTCTCATCTTCGACATATAGACAATGCTAATAGAACAACCACCATATGTCTTTGCATATTTATTGCTTAAAATAAAAGACATATTTATTGGTAAAATATCAAAAAGATACAATTGATTACTTTATATTATCTTATCAAAGTACAAAAAATTATTATAATTTATATCCTTAGTTAAATGACATGGATATATGGGATATGCCAAGAATTCTCACAACAATAAAATCAACTTAATAAAAGTTCATAGTTGATGAAAACTTTCATAGGGATCTTTCACAAAATTCTTGACTAATATTATCAACTAATCACAATAGCATTTATTAGGCCATGGTCTCAAAGACTAGTAAAAAATGCTCTACATCTTCCTCAAGGTTGGCTATTGTGCCTGTATGGTGTTTATTGCATGCAACCTTCAATTTGGAAAGTAAGTTGTGATGCCTCGGAACCCAGGTAGCCACAACTCTATCACATGTCGACCTTTGAGACAAATACGCTGAGACATACAAGAATCCATGTACCTATTTATATTTCACATATTACCATAAAATATGCCAACTCATAATTAATAAATTCAAATTTGAAACAAGAGTGGAGTGTTGACTACTCAATCTCCACTAAACTAAATATAACATAACACAAAATCTAAAGAACATGAGATAAGGAGAACATATATGGCAGGAAACACTAAAGGAAACAATCCGATAAATCCATCTAGAAACAACCAACTAAAATACCAGCCATAGGAGTCACAGGTGACTCTAATAGACATAAGTCATATGTATATTTACAATGGATAACTAAAGATAAGTATGTAGAAATCCATTGCTAACATCTAGTCTACAAAGTTGTAGTTCCATTGTCATAATAATGGTAGTCTTCCTCCTTATCATAGTATAAATAATCATAATCCATATCCTCTACATAGACATCATTATATACCTCATACCTTAAACTTGCAGCTGAAAAATAACAACCCTTGTAAGATGAGTTAATGCCTAATATAGGATACCATGTACATGTGCATGAATACACAAGTAACAAACATAATCACATGTAATTAATTATAATAAATGCAACAAGGAACCATTTTAATCTTTATTACTTAAGTCCTTAAGCAGCATAATTTCAGCATCCTAAGACTCGGGGTTACTTATGAGTCATGACCCCGTAAAAATAGGCAATATAGATACGATATAGATATGGTATGGGGTCCTCTTTAACACTCAAGTAATTGATCACCAACCTAATCTACTTGGACCCTTTTAGTGTAGGATTCCATTCATGAACAATGTTGTGGAAAGATTGGGGGGTTTAAAATATTCCCTTGGACAACTCTACCCTTAACACTTAATGTCTATTTCCATACGATACCGAAACTTATAGTTTTATAAATCCCTTTTATTTGTTATTTATGACTTTGGCTTTACATATGCCACTATTAGCTTCTATTTATCTATATCCCTTGTAAGCTCCTAATTCTGTGACTATTGCCTCTTTTTACTACAATATATTACAATTACAATTATACGAAAAAATAATACTAGAATAAGATAAAGCCAATAAAATATTCATAATAATATCATTAGTAACTTTAACATTTTCTAAATATTAAAAAGTTTTATAAGTACCTCTATAACTCATACTACAATTACCGTTAATCTCTATTTATGTGGCACTAGTCCTACGTATAACATTACAATAACCATGCTCTCATCTTTCTTTGAAATCATTAAAAGTTGAAGCAAATAATTGGAATGAAGATGGATATAGAGTTTAAGAATTAGGAAGAGATGGAGATGGTGAGTCCTTTAATAATATCTAAGTTGTAAAGTACTTCCAAATTTAGATGTAAGTATGGAAAATTTCCCAATAAATATATATACTTTAATTCCTTTTGCATCACTTTGAGATGTGATGCATCTCCGGGATTGCACATACGAAGGCTGCACCATAACGAATGAGAACAAAGAAATTAAAAGGGGTTAGCAATGCCGAGTAGCTATCAATTGAATATGACACACCAATTAATCCTACTCGGCCTAATTTTCACTTAATATGACACACAAATGTCAATTGGGGTCACTCACCACTATCCCTTGGTAAAGAGAGTATATAAGAGTTAAGGATAGGGAGAGAACACGAGGTTACTTTGAAAAGGATATTTTGTAATTTAATTCGACAAAGTATGTTGTTTGCGTATAAAGTAGTGAGGTATTTATATGACCTCAGCTAAGGTTACACTAAATGAGGAAAAAAAAATGGATAATGTACAAAGATTCCTAAAACATACTTAAAAGGGTAAAAATGGCAAATGCTATAGTGTACAGGAAAAAAAGGAATCTTTCTGAAAAGCTGTACTAGTAGACATGAGTCGGACAGTGATGGGTAGTCTATACTGTAGTCGATATCGTAGATATGAGCTCTCGGATAGCTTGCCATTTGCAAGATTAAGCTAGGAGGAGAGTAAGAGAGGGTTTAGAGACAAGGTTGATCTATTCCAGTACAGGTCAAAGCTCAGACACTTGAAGATGTCATGCTTCTCATCTGGTTGGGCAGCTTAGCTCGGACAAGATCTTAGTGCTTATCAACTCGAATACTATGTTGAACTCTACTAGAGTTAGGCACTCAAGTCAATAGAAGTGCAAAAGGCCAAGATCAGTGAAGGAATCTTAGTCCTCGAAGGGTACTTAAGCTAATACTTGCTGTGTAAGTCTTTACAATCCTCTAGCTTGACTACAAGTAACTGGTTTGGGGAGTTGATTTCTATCAACATAAGTCATTTGTATATATTGGTTATTAGGAAACTGAACTTGTAATAAACTGTCTACTATGGATCAACTCTAATCTAACCACCTACTCGAACTCCAGCATTGTCAAGTATTTTTTGAGTGATGCAAATGTTCAAATAATCTGCAACTGTGAGTGGGCGCCATTTGGTTTGGCTTGGTTTTCCTTTCGAACAGAATCGAATTTTAGTTTGGTGTTTTATCACTTTAACTTAAACGGTATAGTTTGATCTAGGTATTTTCCAAAATATGAAACTTTGATTTGATTCGGTTTAGTTATGGAATGAAACATATTTTATAATTTAGAAACATATATTTATATAACAAGCAACCTTATATGAAAAATACTATATTCATTTAATAATAACAAAGTATTAATATTATATTAAAAGTTTTGAGTAAATATCGATGTAGCAAAGGAATCTCAAATTTCTATTAGTAGTTAATTTTGTTTACGAGTTATATGTGAGGTTTCAGTTTAAAATCTTAGGAAGTCGGATCCAATACAAGGTTGGAGCTCTTTTACGACTTATCCAGAATCCTCTCGCCAGTCACCCATCCATGGCTAGACCGACATAACTTTCTCCAAAAGCTCATAAATTTCTGTATATATCTGCTCAGTATTATTAAAGGTTATCATAAGACGCTGGGATTTGAGAATTGGCTGTCGGACAAAGAATACTTCCTCCGAACAACGCGAAGAAAGAGGTTATGTTTTACCACAAAAGCCAAACTCTGGGTCACCCATACCAAGTCATGTAAATTCAAAGACGTCCTGATTATTATTTACACTTTGGTTCAGCTTCTTACACATATAACCAGTACTATACATAACAGTAAAACATAAGAGTAATTAAATTAGGCTTAAAATATATTGAGAACATGTGTTGATTCTTTTTATTTGTTTTCACTTACGCAATAATTATTTTTCCTTGGTTCTCACCCTTTTGACATCAAACACGAAGAGTCAAAAATCAGTATTTTATCATCACTTATTACCGTAACCGGTGGTTGCTAATTATTTTCTTTTAGAGAACATTAACGGCTATTTGGGATACTTTTTTAAGATAGCAAATATGAAAATTTTCATATTTTCATACAGTTATTTTCCGTAAAGTATAATTTATAAATATCAAAAAGTGTGAAACATTTTCCATATTAAACCTCCAACAAAGTGCGTTTGAAGAACACCTATTATTTATCGTAAGTCTAGGATCCTATCTTTTACATATACGTGGCAGATATCCATACTAAACTAATATTCATGAACTTAACCTTTCCAAAAGACTATAATCGTGTGCACTTAAAATACTACACGATGAAATAAACAAACCCAATAGCCAATCCTGACAGATGAGTTGGAACCCCCCCCACTAACTCCAGTGGATCTCTGGCTGTTATCCAAATTCCTAACGAGGCACCATCGGCCATATAATCTAGGAAAAGTCGACTTCCCCACAGAAGTTGAACTTACTGTTCCTGTTCCTGTTCCTGTTCCTATTCCTATTCCTAACAAGATAGCTAGAACATTTTGCTCCAAGGAGTATATGTATGTGTCCATGTTTGACCCAATGAATGGAGAGACTGAACTAGACTCGTCTATTAAATTCAACCTCATATGTCAAAAGAGGATGTACGTGTACCAACCAAAACCCCCAAATCAATCACTTGATCTTCTTCCCCACTTCCTATGGACATCTTGCTACGTTGAAAAGAGGTGATAAAGGTGCATGGCGGCAGGTATATCCAACGTGTAATGAGTGTTGCAGTGGCTTAGTGGGGACTTCGGCACACACTACCGGACTTATTTCTAGCCGTAACTTCTATTAATTTTTCCCATATATTGGATTATTGGATCTCTATTAAAATGGATATTTGTTGTCCCTATAGTATTGTCCAATTAGTGTCGATAATATTGCATATGATAAAAATCGAAATATTTATTTAGTATTTCAATTACTACTTAAATATTTGATTGGTTATGATTGATGGAGATACTATTTAAGGCAGTATCATAAAGACAATAAATACCCATCCATATTAGCAAAATGATAATACTGAGAAAAAAAAAAATGGTTGCTTGAAGTGTCACAAGCCTATAGATCGATTATGGTAGGAGAAAATTTTCCCATTTGACAATGGTTGTAGAACCATCTTTCTTTTACAATACACTGCGTATTCTCCTTTCCCATAGGTCATTCTAAACACACGGTCCTTCTTGTGCATTTCGAGGATGAGCCATTAGAGCAAGTTCCTTAATCTTTTTAGGGTCCTCTCACAATGACTCCAACAAGTTACTTTATTATTTATTTTTCTTTTTCTTTTTGTGTTACTTTTATATATTATTATAATATTATAAGTCTTATAAATAATATAAATAAATGTTAAAAAACTCATTTCAAGAACTCGAGGAATAAAATGAAATGTTATGAAACACATGAATGGCCTTCGAAATTATGAATATTTTCTATTATTATTTAAAGTTTTACGCATTTTTCGTTTTTATGACAACATATTGTGCCTTTTTTAATATTTATTTTTGTGGCTATTGCAAAGTTTTAAAGTTTTTTTTTTTCTCCTCCTCCTTCTTCTTCTTCTTTATCAATTTCAGTTTTTTCCATTAACTTTGTTCGATTTCAATTAATAAAATATTACATTACATCTAGGTACACTAATTCACCACCATAGACTTCGTGGGCAAATAGTGGTAATGCCACCTTCTGTCGTCTGCATATGGAGAAACAAACTCCCATGTGGCATTCTATTTATTACGTATTAGAAAAAAAAGAAAAAATTGTATCTATTGTTATATATATATATATAACCGATCTATGTTTTTTATTTTTCCTTCCAATACTGCAGTGGTATGCTTATAGTCCAGTTTGTTTCTAGAAATGCATAATGTCCTCATCGTTCCAAATAAATCAAAACCATCATGACATGTTGAGAAAATTATCGCCATCATTCCCGCTGTTTCCAAGAATACATTCGATTTTTGTCATGATGCTGTAAGATTCCAGAAGGATCCGAGGATTGCGCAATATAAATGCCTGGAAACATCAAGTTATGCCATGTGCGGGTTTCGTGGGTTGTGTTTGAATTAAATAAAGAAGGAAAAAGGAGAAGAAATGATAGAGCAATGTATCATTGATTTATAACATCGGTCTCTTACTCGTTGCAAGTTGAGGATGACATATTGAAGAAACTGCCCTTTTATTTTACGTTGATTTTATACGTATTTAGTTTAGGTAGCATTTCGTTGATAAAATAGAATAATATATAAGAAGAATATGACATTACTGTTTGAGGAGAATAGTATAATATAATCTTTTATATCATATATGATTCACAATACTATAAGATATAAATTTTTAAAAAATATAATTATTTTATCATATACTATCTACTTTAAAGTTTCTTTTTTTGAGTGACTTAGTGTACTATATAAACCAAACAAATGACTAATAATTTTTCTAGCTTTATACCATAAAATTGGTAACTGAAGGCAACCCTAGACTTTTATATTTGCAATTGAGCATCCAAACCTCGATTTCTTTTCTTTTTTTTTTTTTTTGAAAATCATGCTTTTAAACCATTATTAATTTTACTATTGGAATAAAGAAAACCATTATGACATTTTTAATTCACTTTATAAAGGTGGAAATGAATTGTTGTTTTTTACCTACCCACCTACTCCTAAGTTTTGGTTGATGAAATATCTATTCTAATAGAAACATTATTATCGAAAAATAAGAATTGCAAGTCCTTTATAAGATTAAGAGAATAGCCCCTTTTTTTTTATTTTTCACAGCATAATTTCATATCTATTCATAATGTTTTAAAATGACGGTAAGGAATAGCTATTATTTGTTTACTTCATTCTTATCTTATTCTATTATGTGAACCAAACCTACCATTACTATTTTAGTATTGGCTAAAATAATAAATAGAACTAAAATTAAAGGGAAAAAAGCGTAAAATTGAGGACCAAATTGAGTTCAATTGTACTTTTTAAAAAATTGGAGTGTAAATGCTTAATTTTAGAAATAGGGGTTTAAGCCCATATGAAGTAAATTTTACAATTCATCCTAAGATATATACTATTAATTCAATGTTACATTACAATTTTTTTTTTTAAATTTCTATTTGAATTTGAATTGAAATATTGATATCTATAGTGTTATTTTTCCTTTATTATTAAAAGACACTAAATTTTGGGCGATGTAATGATAAGTCATAACATCAAAAACCAAGAAGATAGGCAGTCGATTTATTTCTTTTGTTAACAAGAAGGTAAGCAGTCAATTCCAAAAACATAATAGTGTCTATACATATTTTCAATGATAATACTCATGGATGCTGCTGTTATGTTTGCCTTTTTTTTTCTTTTCTTTTTTATTTTTTCACTAGTCACGTGTAAAAGCATCAGTCTTTTAAAAAACATCATGCTAACCGATGTCTCACCTTTGGAGAATTACAAATGACCTTTTTTTTTTCCTTCTATTTTTTTTTCCTCTTAATGCACTTACACTGTATGTTTACCCATCTATTATGACATATAATTCCAATTTTAAAGTTAATAAGCTTCTATATTCACTATTGGAGGATATAAGTGAAAATCAAGTAAAATTTATCAAATTATTCCTTTCATTTCCATAGTTTTTTTTTTTGGGCTATTTTATCCATGCCAAACATGGCGTTAGATTCATCACCTGAAATTAATTAAGAAGACTTTCTAGTAACGCATATATTGTAACTCATAAGGGTTCACTTAATGGTGTTTTTGAAGTACTTATTTGGAAAAAAAAAATATTTTCATAGTTTTCAATATTACTTTAACTCTTCAAGGAAAAATCAAATACATGAAACGCTAATTTTTTTTTTTAGTTTAATATTTTAATTAGCACTTTTAAGACATGCGTTCACATTCCTATTGTTGTGATACCCAGTAATATAAAATAAATGCTTTTGATTAGGTGATTGATATGAAGGAATATGGAATCTTATCATGAAAGTGCAAAAGTAAATTTTCTTGGCTAACGTGAAGAAATGATTGTGCTAAAATTTAAGTTATATATATATATATAAAGATTTGGGTGTCATCTTTCTAAAGGTTTACTTGTGATTTACGTTAGGAATTTCAATTATTCTCGTCCGGGAAGAAAGGATCAGAACTTCACTATTTTATCATCATCGATAGATGACCGTTGGGGTTGACGAAAAGTTTATGATTTATTTCGTTTCGACCATTGGCCTGCTGTAGAAGTCTTGTGTGTTTATGACAGTTCAAGAAACAAGAAGCGGGTTTTCCATGGGCCGCATGCTGCATGCTCTTTTTAAACGAAATAATGTTACGTCTTCTTTATAAAATAATAAATATCATTATGAATAAATATGATGACCATTGGTACATCCTGCGTGCAACAGCTCGTAATGTGTACTTGTTATATCACAAGCAAAAAAAGATTTATTGGTGTAAATTAAGACACACTTCGAGAAATTTTAAGATGAATTTCACATCACATGACTAATAAATAAGAGTATAAATGAGTTTAATACTTGCAAGCTACATCAGTTACGTGAATTATATGACATAAAATTATTTTTTACATATGTACAAGTAGCATTTAGTATCTATGCTTGTGTAATAACTATATCAGTAGCATAGTGAAATAGAACATCTAGTAATAAACTTTAGGCAGGAAAGGAGCAAATTGTAACAACCCTTGGGACAAATGTCATCATAGAGTATAAATGAAAGAAAAAGATTAGAACAAACATAGCTTATAGACCTTCTAAAAGGTGCTTCGTATGTAGGAGCTCCACTTGCTCGAAAAGGTCATATCCTAACTTTTCATATTCCTTACATCTATGCATAATATCACGATATGTTGGTTAAGTTCATAGAACTAAGAGATATGAGAGAAAGTATATGAATACGGAAATTTGAGAGAGTGAAGTTAGGGCTTCCTTATCCTAACTACATACAGTGAGAAGAGAGTGAAAAAAATAAGCTTTTTTATGTCGATTTTATAAAATTATAAGGGGTTTTCTTTGGGTTTGATCAAGGCAAAGCACCGTTTTGCTACAAAGAGGACACAGGTAGGCTTAGACCATATATGGACTGGTTAATATTTGGTGCTTTTGTTTTTAGTGGCTCCTAAAACTAGGTATCAATCACCATTGAAGAAAAGATGGAGAAATGTTTATAGGTCTTGCAACGAAATGTTTATCAAGAAGTGGATAGGAGTATTAAGCCATATTAAAATGCTTTAAAATATGCAACCGCTGCCCAATAATGATAGAGCGATTCATACTCATTCTCATACATCAAATGATCATCACGTTTAAATTTATCACACATGCAATCAAACACTATTGGAAGACATTAAATTCTAAATACCAAGCTTAATAGTATTTATGCATCGGTTCGAAACAGAGTAATTTTTCAATTTTCATCAAATGCTAGATGTTCAATGCATTATTATATTGTCTTTTGCCGTAGGAGATAAAGCTTTACAATGCTATCGATGAGTTCATGGACAAATTTCATAGAAGTTATATAGGTATGATTTGGGCAATCGAAGTATGTAGATGTTCAAGGCATGCTATCTAAACTCACAAAAGTAAGGTTAACTGAATATCATACTCTATTTGAGGCACTTTCTACTATTGTCCTATCTGAAAATCTTCTCCTGATTACTTCATTTTATGTCTTAATCCATGTTAAGAAAAGAAGTATAAATAAATAGACCCAAATTTTTTATGCATGTAATATGATTAGCAAAGGTGCATATGTCTAAATTTAATGTTCGCTATAATTAACCTAGACCTTCTTTCCAACATTTATTTCTTTCGAACCATATTCACCACTGTAATTTTCAAAACCCTATGCACAAACCTATATTGAGCTTCTACACAATGCATGTCAAACACAAGCAAATAATATAGTAGCCAAACCTTCTTTAACCATAAAGAGATTAACTTAAGTTGAAGTGAATGGTAAGTATGAGTAAAAACTTTTCGTTAATTGTGATGAGAAGTATGACAAAAATTATAAATGCAAATCGAAGTTCCTATTAATATTATGTGATTATAACGAGCAATCAAATTTACTTGTAGAATCTAATGAGTGTACAAAAAATGAAGAAATTACCAATGAGACATTAACCATTACTTATCAGGTGCTCTCGGGCACTTTAGTATATCAAACCTCGAAATTTAATGGAATTATTATGCACATGATGTAATAGGTCTTATTGATACTAAGAGTACCTGTGATTTTTTATAAAGTAGATTGGTAAAGCACTTAAGCTTGATCATGATGCCTAATCCTTGGTTTAATATTATGATGGGTAATGCTATTAGATTGTAAGGAGGACAAGGTGTTGGGTTACCTTTGTGCATTTAAGGAGTAACTTTCGAAGACACGTTTTATGCATTACCATTTAAGGATCTTAATTGATATTGAATGTTCAATGGCTTCTAATCTTAGGCTAATAATAACTGATTATGGTATATTGATTGTGGAATTCAATCAAGAGGCTTGGCTTCATAAACTGTAAGGAGATAGTAGGGATATATTGAGTTGAATTTCATGCCACCAATTACTACAGTTGATGTAAAAGGATGCCATAGTTTCTTGTTTTCAGTTAGTGGCTCAGTTCATACAGACTAATAAATTTAAGAGTACCATCAACAATGATACTATTAAGTGCCTATTGGCATGATTTTCTTATATATTTGAGAAACCATCACTTTTGTCATCGTTAATGGACAATTCAACAATATATATTTCATTTGTAGTACTTTACTTAGCTTATCAACATTGAGCCCTTATCATTAACTACACTACAGAAGGTCGAATTTGAGAAACAAATCAAAGAAATGCTACATTAATGAATAATTTAACATAGTACTATTGATATAAAAAATCCACAACATTGATCATTTTATGTGGACTTTATTACTCATATTAGCCATCAATAATCTAGTTTAGTTGCCTCCATATATAGTTGCATCCTATTTTGCAACTGCATCTTGTTAATAGCTTCTCTTTGGATGTCTAGATAGCCACATTATTTTATAGACTTGCTTATCTATACTAAGGTGGCGTTAACATCTAGTTACAAGTCTTTTCAACACAAACATCTAGTTAATAATAGGCTAAAAGTACTTCATACATAATCTAACTATTCGGTTGGTTGAGGCCTTAGATCAATTGTAAATAGTATGAAATGATTAATCTTAACATGAAATAATAGTTAGTCCTATTTATTAAAGTTATAAGCACAATCAATCAACAAAGATTAGAATGGATACTTACATAAACTTACATTGTTGAAAAATCTAATATTTTAGGATCCTTTTCATGGATAACTCCTAACAAATTATAATTTGTAAGAAACAAAATCTAATTATTTCACATAATATATTTTAGGTGATTTTTAAGTTTTAGGTTGATAACTAAGATTTAAGATTATGCATGAGCTTTGGAATTGGTTTAAAGAAGTGAGAAATTAATAGAAAAGGAGTTAGTTAAATATGAAAGTATGGTGGTTGAATGACCTATATGGGTAAGGATGACAATAAAATAACCTCTTAGCTAATCAAATGGTTGAACTTGGTTTGCTTTTCTTTTTTTCTTTTTTTTTTTTTAATTTTCCATTTTTCTCTCATGGTTAACTTAAATTGATATTTATAATCTTTGTTAGGTCTTAATCAACTATTTGAAATGCTTTCGAAAATCACTTAAAAGCAAGGAAATCTTAATAATTTCCCTCATCCTCCCTTTATTTAAACTTAAACTAGTATTTTCATATTCTACAAAAGCTAAAACTAATAATTCCTCTTCTTCCATTCACTCTTCTTCTTCTTTTCTCAAAACTCTCTCTCTCTCTCACTATCGTAGTGACATCCCTTTCTCTCTTAAGGTTTAGTGCAAGTTCTTCTCATTTTAAGGTAAGTTCTTGTCCATTTCTCTTCCCTTTTCTTCTATTTTTATTGAAACTAAATCTAATTAAGGTTTCATGATGCAATATTAAGGAGTAGGGTATGCAAAAGAAGTCTTGCAAAATCCCATAAATAATTGGTGAAATATTGAGTTTTGTGTTTTAGATGTCAAGAATGTTATTTAAAATTGGGTTGGTATATGGGAGGTTTGATGAATTGAGCAATATTTTACGTAGATAAATGTTTTTAGGTTTTATAATTCTAAATTGTATATGTAAAAAGTGAATATGCCTCTCTCTTTCTCTTTTTTTTTTTTGTTCATTTTCTTTAATCCAAAGTTTTGCTTAATCAATTTAAGATATGATAAAATAAGCCTTAATTATTGTTTTAAGAAAAAATCATATGACTCCTTATTTCTCTAAATGATTAGATAACTTGTTTTAGTAGATAAAGTACATGTAAATGAAGCGTTTTTTTCTATCAAAAGTTGAGGGATAAACTTAAATTAGGTTCAAAAGGAATTGAGTTTGGAGATGATTTCAAGGTTTTTCATGGAATAATTTACCAAAAAAATCATGTAGTTGATTGCAAGACCATCCTTAATTAAATGGGATAAAGAAGAATGGAAAGGTCTATCAGCCCCCTTTTTAGTCAATCGCCTTGACTCTATAGTTGACTATACTTCCTCCGTTACAATGCGATCAATCGTCTTACTTGTAGATTGACTAAGTTAGCTTGTAGGAAGTTTAGGTATCATTTTTTATATTCTAGTTGCCAAATTAAGTAAGGGATCAACTCTTAGACCTTAGATTTATAAACCTTTAGTATGATTGAGATATGAACAATCAATTGTTCATTTAATCTTTAGGTTGTAATTTCTTTCTAGCTATAATGAACTAGGCGAGTGCAATATAAGGATATAGTTGTCATGTTTGCTACTTCTATATGTAGGACTAGACAATGAAATGAATCTAAAACTATGGACACTCTTAAATTGATTTGTTGTTCATGCTCATGCCTATACATAGGGGTAGGAAGTATTAAGGTGTTGAAACTAGTGGTCATTTAATGATAGCTGCATCATCTTTTAGGGGTATGAGTTAAGTAGATGTGATATGTAGGTTAAGCATTGAACTATCACAAGTGGATAAGCAATTGTAGATTGTCTGACTGTTTTAGTATGGGTTACTATGCTAGAAGGAAGTTATAGTAGTGTCACATTAGTGATATGAACACCTCTATGAACTTCTAAAGTGGACTCGATGTACTAATGGCCAATATTAGTGGTAACTCTAAACGAAATTGCTTTGAGGCTATAGTATCACACATATATGTATTATTATATACATGTTGGAGAGTTTGCGCTACTTTAAGTGTTAGACATCAAGATTATTATCATGTCTAAATAAAATAATAACTAGTTGTTTATTGTAATAAAATTATGTATATAATCTACTTTACACAACATATGTATGTGTTTGTGTTTGTAGTGGTATTGGCTACTATGTTAGGGATTATCCACACCTCTTATGCGACCTTTACTTTTCAAGTACATAAGATAAATGCTTGTAGATTAGCTTTCTAAACTTCCAAAGTGTGCTTTTAGACCTACTAAACTTTAATAAATAGGTAACATAAATAACATTTCTTTTTTTAGTTAGAAAAAGTTACACTATTATTAAAGTTTAGAAAGTTTTAAAGCACAATTTGATAAGTTTAGAGGATGTTTGTGCTCTAATATTAAAGTTTAAGAGGGTTATTTTTAATTTATGGGATTTATTTGTTAATTTATAAAAGTTAAAGAGATTTTAAAGCATACTTTAAAAGTTTAAGGAGTTAATCGTACCTAAATTAAAGTTTATGGAGGTTATTTGTATTTTCCCCAAATAATTATAAGCTCATCTTAATCACCATTTCTAAAGACAACAATGTTACTTAAAAATGAAATAAAAACTAAAATAAGAAGCAAAAAGTGACCCATGAACTTATCTCACCAAACCTTAACACAATAGTGATTAACATATAAATAACTTAATGTATAACTAATAGAAGTCTTAACAATAAAAAATGCACAAAAAAAGAAACTGAATAACTGTCTAAAATACATAATCAAAAGAAAAAATGGAATTATATATTTCATACATACATTGAAACACACACACACATATACACACATAAGAGAGATGAGAATAGTGAATTCATGTTTGAATTAACCCGTGCAACATCATGTTGTGTCATGCCATGTCTTATTGGTCATCCTATCATACTATGTCATGTTAAGTCTAGTTAAGTAGCTAATTGTACATCTGCCACCACACTATCTATCTTTATGCAACCCTTTTTTTTATAATACTTATACACAAAAATCCTATTTAATATTGTTGTATTTAGTTTTAATGAAAAGCTCTATTTACCTTTCTTCTTTTTTTAAAAAGCGAAACATCTCATGTGCAACGATTATTTTATCATGAATGAAAAATAGACGCATTTCGATTTTTAGTTATAAGCTCAATAAAAAATCTTTCAATCTATTAATTAGACTTTGAAAATGACATTATAGAGAAAGTTACTTGAACTTACTGGTTTATGTCTTAGACTTTGGAAATTAGGATCAAATTCATTATATTAAGAGCTATAAGATAGTACCCATCATGAAAAAATTTTGGATCACTGCTATTGTTGAGTTGATAATAATTTACTAGTAATTTTTTTTTTAAAGGAAAATAACTAGCAACTACCTGTGTTTGGAGATTTTTTGTTTCTTAATTGAAAGTTAGCACACTTCACTTTCTTGTAGTCCATATCATTCCCATAACATAATTGATTTCATTATTTACCAGCCCTAGGCTCCAATTTAGGCATTTTTCTCTCCCTCTTAGGCTATTAAAAGTGAATGGTTTATAAAAAAAATAAACGAACTCCAATTGTTTTTCATTTTTAATTCAATCACTACATAAAACTTGAATTTAATCACCTCGTTGCTCCTCTTATCAAAGTTGTTATGTAGAAAAATAAAGTATTTTGGTCTACACATAATAATCAATTCAATCTCGATTGTTGATGTTAATAAGCCTCCTCATGCCCCCAAATTTCTCCATTTATATTTTTTATTATGTATTCACATTCCATGTTTTTCTCTAATTTAAGGATTATTGTGATATTATTATTATTAGAGAAGTGCTCTTTACTCTATGCATTTGATGCTTTCTAATAGTTCTTTAGTTTAAGCATAACATTGTTCAAATCATCATGTTGCAAATTACTCCAACTATTTTGTACAACTTCTCGATATTGATTTGAAAAACACTATATATTTTTAAAGCTAAAATTGATTTCCCCCCTTAATACAACCTTTTGAATTCATAACTTTGATGGCTTAATGACCTGATATTATTTTTAACCAATAAGTAACTTAAAAATTTGGGATTGAAGAAAAATGAGCTCAATCGTTCAAACATGTTTTATTAACATAAATAGACAGGGGTTACAAGATATAAAGTATTAAAGAATATGCCTAAAATATTATAGAGCATTTATCTAAAATATATAATATACCAATATTACGGAGAATGTATTTAAAGAATGCATTTAGAATATTTCAAAGCATATAGCTAGAATATTATATAACATTAAAAGAAACTAAATATTTTCATTAACACCCTCTGCATTCTGAATGGCAGGTAGCTAAACGTTGAGATTGGAGTAAAATTTTGAAAATAATACACTTGGCATATCCTTAATTATCACATCAGCAAACTAAAGCAATGAAGGAACATGAAGAACTCGATCAAGTATTTTCGGGATATGCTGACAAATATTAGATGAGAAGAACATAGGATGAAGGCTTACATAAGAAGGAGGTATCAATGTAGTTTGTGTTGATAAAAGAGTAATGTTTGAGAGAAAAGAATTAGTTGATGATATTGTGAGAAAAAGATAATAAGTAGAAAGAGAACATAAAAGAAGAGGAGAAGGTGAAAAAAAAAATTTATGATTAGAAAATAGATTCTAATACTGTAAAGAAGAATGAGTTCAATCACTCAAATATATTTAATTAACACAAATATATGGAGATTGTAAGATATGACGTATTACAGAAAATACCTAAAATACCACATAACATATATCTATCATATATAATATACCTAAAATATTATAGAGAATATATCTAGAATATTATAAAATATTAAATGAAACTAAATATTTACATTAACAAGAATAAATTACTAGTGATTTATGCTAGTTAAGGCCTAACTGTTTTATTGATTCTAGTTGCTATTCTCCCATTGGTCTACTTAAACCTAAGACTATTATACATGAATTTTATAAGTTCGTTTAATTGATAATTTTTTTTTAATTCCATCAAATATTCTTTACATCTATTCCTTTCACTATATTCTTCTATCTTCTTCCATCATGTCATTAAATTCCTTTACATCTACAAAAGATTTAGTTTAAAAGAGTAAATGAATTGGTTTGCTTTTACAACATAAAGCACATCAAGCTACCTTTTTTCAAGTATTTTCAATTCTCTCATTCTATGAAGAGATGAAATCTTCTCTTCTCTAACTTTTAAAATTTCCCTCATTTTCTTAAGAAAAAGAAAAACCCAAATAAGCCCATATTTCATTATGGCGATTGAACTCATCCTCTAGTAAGATCCTATCTCTAATGAGCCTACACTATCTGTCCTCCCTTCCTACAACTCTTCTCTCTCTACTTTTAAATATCCTTCTTCTCTCAAATTCTTCCCTTATCTCCTCTCTCCATTATCTTTCTTCCTATTGCAACTCTATGTACCTTAAGCACACGAATAATGGGGCTTAAGCAAGGCAGCTCCAAAACAACGATTTTATGAACTTACCCCTTAATATTTAGGTGCATAGTTGAGTTCATCTACCATAACATGATCGATTTCATTCTTTACTAGCTCAAGACTCCACTTTAGGCTTTCTTCTCTCCCTCTTAGGTTATTAGACATAAACAATTTAACAAAGAAATAAACAAACTTTAATTGCTTTTCATTTTTAATCTAATCACTACATGCAATTTGAATTTTCATCACCCTGTTTCTCTTCTTTCAACTCTAAGTTGTACTATGGAAAAATAAAGCGTCTTAATCTCCACCTAGCAATCAATTCAATCTTAACTGTTGACATTGATAGGCCTCCTCATACCTTTAAATTCCTCAATTTGCATTGTTATTATATCTTTTTCTTTCCTATTATCTTTTAACTTATGCATTAGCTCATCATGACATTATTATTATTAGGGAAGTGCTCTTTGCTCCATATATTTAATGCTTTCAAATAGTTATTTAGTCTAAGTATAACATTGTGCAAATCAGCTTGTTCTAGACTACTCTAACTATTTCACATAACTTCTTGATATTGATTTGAAAATGCTACATATTTTTAAATCTATTTTTTTACCTAAATATAACTCGTTGAATTCTCAACTATGATGGTAAAATGACTTGATCCTACTTTTGACTAATAAATAAATTAAGTTTTAAGATAAACTATTAGCAATTGATACTAGTTAAGGCTTAACTCATTTATCAATTCTCGCTACTCTTTTCCTACTAATCTACTTAAACCTATGATCGTTATATACAAATTCTGTAAGTTCGTTTCATCAATCATTTCTTCTTAGAACTTCATCATATATCTTCTACATCTACTCCTTCCACTATTTTCTTCTATCTTTTTCATCATCTCATTAAATTCCCCAACATCTGTACATGAATTATTTTAGAAGAGTAAGTAAGTTGGTTTGATTTGCTTTTACAACACCAAGCATGTCAAGCTGCTTTCTTTTTAAATCTTTGCAAATCCTTTTTTTTTTTACCTATAAAATGCCCAAACCTTCCCTTTTCCCTTAGAAAATTTCTCCTTTCTTGAGAAAAAGAAAAGCAAAAAGAAAAGCTTAAGCAATTCCATCTTTCGTTCTGGTAACCGGACTCATTTTCTTGTAAGATTCTATTTCTAATGTGTCATTACTCTTTGTTGCATCTTTCGCTTTAACTTTTCTTTCTCCACTCTTAGATCTTTTTCTCCTCTTGAAATTTTGCCCCCTTGCCCCCTCTCTTCTCTCTCCATTATCTTTCTGTCTGTTGCGGTTCTATACCCCCTAAATACATAGGTAATAATGATTGAGCAAGGTAGTTTAAGAATAACCACTAAAGGACTTATGCCCTAATATTTAGTTGCATAACTGAGTTCATCTCCCATAACATGATTGTTTTCATCATTTACCAACTCAGGACTTCAAGGCATTCTTCTCTTCCTCTTAGGTTATTAAAAGTGAACATTTTTTTAAGGAAATAAACAAAACTTCAATTGCTTTTCATTGTCAATCCAATCACTATAAGCAATTTAAATTTTAACCACCCCACTTCTCCTTTCAGCTTAAAGTTGTGTTGTGGAAAAATGAAGTATTCTAATCTTTACATAACAATCGATTCAACCTCAACCTTTAATGCCTATAGGCATCCTCATGCCCTTAAATTCATTAACTTGCTTTACTATTACATCTTCATCTTCCTTATTATCTTTCAATTTATACATTAAGTTATCATGACATTATTATTATTAGAGAAGTGTTCTTTACTCCATGCATATCATGCTTTGTAATAATCATTTAATCTAAGCATAACATCATTCAACATGTTGCAAACTACTCTAACTATTTGCACAACTTCTTGATATTGATTTGAAAAATGTTAAATATTTTTAAATCTAAACTATTTCCCCCCCTTAATACAACTTGTTGAGTTCTTAACTATGATGGCTAAACGACTCAATCCTACTTTTGACCAATAAATAAATTAAGTCTTAGGAAAAACTATTAATGATTGATATTAGTTAAAGTCTAACTTTTTCATCAAATTTAGCAATTCATCTTCTCTTATTAGTCTACTTAAACCTAAGACCATGAGTTTTTAAGTTCTCTTAACTAATCATTTTTTCGGAACTCCATCGCATGCCTTCTGTGTCTATCCTTTCCATCAATTTCTTCTATCTTTTTCATCATCTCATTGAATTCCTCTTAATTTGTAAATGAACTGGTTTATAAGGGTAAACAAATTGGTTTGATTTGCTTTTACAACATTAAGTATGCCAAGTTACTTCTTTAATGTCTTTACAAGTCCTTCCTTTTGCAAATAGTTCACACCTTACCTTGTTCCACAGAAATTCCCCTTACTTTTCTAAGAAAAGAAAAGCTTAAGTAACCTCATCTTTCTTTATAATGACCAAAGTCATCCTCTAGTAAGATCCCATATCTAATGTGCTACTACTCTCTATCTTCCCTTTCTCCACAACTCTTCTTTCTCCACTCTCATATCTCCTTTTTCTCCCTAAATTGTCCCTCCTCTCTTGTCTCTCCATTATTTTTCTTCTCGTTGTGACTCCGCGTACCTCAAGCATGCAGATAAGGGAGCTCGAGCAAGGTAGCTCTGGAGCAACCACTTATGGACTTATGCTCTAATGGTTAGCTATATAGCTAGGTTCATATTCCATAGTATGATTGGTTTCATCATTTACTAGCTTAGGACTCCAGTTCAAGCATTCTCCTCTCTCTCTTAGGTTATTAGAAATGAATAGTTTATCAAAGAAATAAACGAACTCCAATTACTTAGTCATTTTTAATCCAATCAATACACATAATTTGAATTTTCATTACCCTATTTCTCTTCTTTCCACTCAAAGTTATACTATGGAATAATAAAATATAATATGCTTTATATAACAATCAATTCAATGTCAACAATTGATACCAATAAGCCTCCTTGTACTGCTAAATTCATCAATTTGCATTCTTATTGCATCCTCCTCTCCGCTATTATCCTCTAGTTTATGCATTAAGTCATTATGACTTTATTATTATCGAGGAAGAGTTCTTTACTTTATGCACATAATGCTTTCTAATAGTAATTCAGTTTGAGTATAACATCATTCAAATTAGTATGTTGCAAACTCCCTTAACGATTTGCACAATTTCTTGATAATAATTTAAAAAATGTTGTATATTTTCAAAGCTAAGTTATTTTTTTCCCTTAATAGAACTTATTAAGTTCTCAACTATGATGGCTAAATGGCTTGATCATACTTTCGACCAATAAATAAATTAAGTTTTAGGATAAACTATAAGCAATTGATACTAGTTAATACCCAACTCTTTCATCGATTTTAGTTGCTTTTCTTTTCCCATTGGTCCATTATACACTAATTTTATAAGTTTGCTTCATTAATAATTTTTTTTTATATACTCCATCACATGTCTTCTGCATTTATTCCTTCCACCACTTTGTTCTATCTTTTCCATCATCTCATGAAATTCCTTTACATTTGTGATTGAATTGGTCTAAAGGAGTAAATGAATTGGTTTGATTTTCTTTTACAACATCATGTACTTTAAGTTGTCTTCTTTCAAGTCCTTGTAAACCCTCCTTTTGTAAAAATCCCAAACCTTCCCTTCTCTCTTAAAAATTTTCCTCACTCTCTCAATAAAAAGAAAAAGAAAAATAAAAGCCCATGCAACCCCATTTTTTGATATGGTAACCAAATTAATCATTTGGTAAGATCCCATCTCCAATATGCCATTACTCTCTATCCTAACTTCCTCTATAAGTTTTCTCTCTCCATCCTAAAATCTCTTTATTATTCCTAAATTCTCTCCCATTCCCTTTCTTCTACTATCTTTCTTTCCATTGTGACTCTACGTATCTCAAGTATGTAAATAATGGAGCTTGAGTAAGGTAATTCTATAGCAACCATCAACCATTAATGGACTTTAACCCTAACATTTAGTTGTATAGCTAGGTTCATCTCCCATAACATGAGTGATTTCATTATTCATTAGCTCAAAATTCTAGTCTAGGCATTATTCCCTTCCTGTTAAGTTGTTAGAAGCGAATAGTTTTTCAAAGAAATAAACAAACTCCAATTGCTTTTTATTTTCAATCCAATCACTATATGAAATTTGAATTTTCACCATCATTTCTCCTCCTTTTACTCCTATTGCGTTGTAGGAAAATGAAGTATTTCAATCTCTACATAACAATCAATTTAATCTCAACCATTGATGCTAGTAAGCCCCTTCATGCCCCCAAATTCATCAATTTGTGTCGTTATTGCATCTTTGTCATCCCTATTAACCATTTATGTCTTCAACTTAATACTTTTTAATAGTCATTCAGTCTAAGCATAAAATCATTGAAATCCACATGTTGCAAACTACTCTTACTATTTTGCACAACTTCTTAATATTGATTTGAAAAACATTACATATTTTCAAATCCAAACTTTATTTTCCCAGTAATACAATTTCTTGAATTCTTATTTGTAATGGCTAAATGAATTGATTATACTTTTTTTGATAAATAATTTATGTTTTGGGACGAACTATTAGCAGTTGATATTACTTAAGGCTTAACTCTTTCATTGATTCTAGTTGCTCTCTTTTACCCATTGATCTACTTAAATCTATGACGATTATGTACAAATCTTGTAAGTTTACTTCATCAATCAATTTTTTTTGTGGAATTCCATCACATGTCTTCTAGATCTATTCCTTCCTCCACTTTCTTCTATCTTCTCCATCATCTCATTAAAACCATCTATGTATAGCTACAGTTCATCTCTCTTGATAGCCATCTCCTCAATATCTCTTCATAATGTTTTCTTTTCATAAATTTTAGTTGGGTGAATAAACATAGGTCATCTTAGCTAATGACTCATTAGTATATCATTGAATATCTAAGGTTTTATTAATTGTTTCTTTTAGCTATCAACCATTTCCATCCTTATAAACATCTATCATCTTGTAAATCCTTTAGATTGACCATTAAGAGACACATAAAAGCCATCTGCAGTCTACATGTATTTCTCAATCTATTAACTTCCAATTTTGTTCATTTTTTTTGTTAAGAATATAATGCATGATTTATGTTTATTATTGTCCTTTAAATTTATTAATGTTAGAGGAGACTTCAACCCAGATAGTTCTAACTTAATATTATAACAACTTCTATGTAACTATTAAAGGCCAGTCGTTACTACTTGTTATAAAGATATAGTTGGAATTTCCCTAAGTATCCCAAATAGTGAATGTTCCTAACAAAAAAAAAAAAAATATAACAAAATTTATGCTCTACTTATAACCACCATTACCGACCCTTATCTACCCCCCTAACAAAACCAAAAACCTTTTTTATAAGTTTTTTATTCTCATTTCAATTTTTCTCTGTGATATAGTCTTGCTTCAAATATATCTTCATCTTTTTTTTTTCTCTTCTTTTGTTTTCTAACTATTTCTCCTTTTCTTTTTATACTCAAATTGCTAAATTACCCTTACAATGCCATAATGTTCAAAAGAAGATTTGGTTGGGCAACCAAAGTAAAGGTGAACTCTATGGACAGAACTTTGCGTTCTATCGACAGAAAAAAAGCCCTTGGAAGGCCCTTTCTTTCCCTCATTCATTATTAATAGACTTGAGTTTATCTTTATTTGCAACTTTTGCTTGCCTCTTTGAGAGCTACATCCTTATTGATCACCCTTTATTCCTCCATATAAAGTTTTGCTTAACATCATTTGCAATTATTTGATAAAAGATAATTAAGGGTATGTTATTGTGGTTAGTTTGGTTATTATTGAGTTAGTAATGCATAATATGAGCTAATAGAGTGGATGATAATTTTGTAAAGTTTGTGTGTATGGATGGTTGTGGTTTTTCATGGAAGTAGATTGAGATGGCATTAGTAGATTTGTTATAGTAGAACATATTGGTGTATGGTTATGCTCCTATGTTCTAGGTTAACATTAGATATATTTAGCTCAACACAACTATTTAGATGTTAATTTTCCTTATGCTTTGGTTTCCTTCATTTTGTGTTTCATTTCTATTTTCTTTCCGATCCCACTCATAATCTAAAAATCTCTCAACTCAAGCCCAAAGTTTTCATAGGTTCTCTTTGAGTCCTATACATCCTTTCCGTTTATCTTAGTATTCAACAATATTGAAGCGTAAGAAATATAGTTTTCAATTTTTAAAGTTGGTATGACGATTAACCCCTCATTAGTCCACATAACATGTTAGTACTACTATTGAAGCTTTTTAGGTGGGTTGTTAGCATTTATTTTTACTCTAACTCTTATAAAGCTTTTTTAAGAGCTCAATCTCATTCACATTACCCAAAGTTTTACATATTTTCTTAGCATTTAAATGAGTTATTTGGTCTAAACTAAGAGCATAAATTTGTACCAAAAAGTATTTGAAATTTAATTCAAATTCTGTATTTTCATTTTAGTTTTAGTTTTAGTTTTCCACTCTTCAAGTAGCAAAGGATAGGCCATTACCATCCATGATCCATCTCGAAACACAATTGTAAAAATCTGCTTATTAGGAATTAGAAAAATGAAATTAATAGCACCTATAATAGTTATCGTTACATCTCCACATTCACTCCATGCAGTTGCTAAATTGTGCATCACTCCTCCTAGTCAGAGATTCTTTTTTGATAAAACACAAGCAATCGCAATGAATTTATTACCAGCTAATATCTTTGAATTTATCTCTAATTCTAGGTTTTCTATGATCTTTTATTAAGTATTAGCCTCTATCGAAGAAACTCGTTAATAGACTATAGAGTAATTCTACAGAAGAAAAAAGATTAGTTAGATCTTTCCGATTATAGGTAATTAGAGTACTTTGAATTTATTTAAATCGAATCCGTATATGAAAATGGTTTTAAAAGAATTTGACGCTTGTGTTTATCCATTTTTGCTTCAATTATTTTCCTAATATGCAAAAAAGGAACAAAAATAGAACAAAATGAATTTTGGCAAAAGGAGAATGCACTCACGATCAAAATCAATCCAAACTATTAGTTGTATAATACACAACGAAATGAACTTTCAGTAAAGATTGCAACCCCTTCAATAGTTACGACACTTATACACTAATCAATGCCTTTTTGGATATATACAATCATATACTCTCTCAGTGGAAAGAAAGAAAAGAAAAGAAAAGAAAGAGCTCTTTGGGACATTATTAAGTGAGAAGGATATAGCAGTTTGATGAAGACCTTTAGTTTGGGTAACATGATAATTATAAGTTTAGTAAAAATCAATAATTAAAAGTAAGTATCAATTGTGGATGACGCAAGAGAATTGCAAGAGAATATGTCGTGCTAAATATTAAAATAGATACATAGAATATTGTGAATGTAATATTTAGCATCTAGTTCCACTTCTATCTTGAAGCCGCGAAAGGAGAATAATGACGTAGAGATACGACATCAAACGCGGGAAAGTTCCCGTTCCTTTGATGCAACTTTTTTGCGTTCCCGCTATAACCATCGAAAACAAACATTATGTCATCCCGTTTAAGATCTCATTAACAAGTACTGTGATTACATTAATGCTAAATACATAACATACTTTACAATATAATTATATGAAAATACTTTATTTTTTTTAATCGATCATGATTTCTGAAATACACTTGTTAATACTTTCCTTTGATTTTATTAAGCAAAAGATATAACGGACTATGTAATATATATCTTTGGTGACACCTTCCATTACGTCGTGATATATAAGGGAAAAGAGGTTCATCACAACAAAATTAAGCACACCAATGAGATGGCTTTTTTATTGTGTCACTGGTCGCAATGGAGGAGATTACTGGAAGCAATCGGTTTAAAGAACACTCATTATTTATTTTTTCCATTTTATTCCACGTTTTTTTATGAAATCCCTATTGTTGCTTGGTGGTTTAATAAGATTTAAATTTTTATAATGAAACATAAAATATACTAATGAAAATTTTTTTTCATTACTTTTAAATCTTTTGAAAAAGAAAATAGTAATTGAAAGATATAAAGTATATATATATATTTTTTTGTTGGGGGTAACGATGGAGTATTTTTTCTTTTATCATCACATCATTTATCATAACTAAGCTTTTACAAATAACGATTGTAAAATGGATTCTTTCCAACCTATTTCAAGAATTTAACCAAATAAAGCATTAGTTCGATTTCATTACATGCAGTAATAAGTTCACGTCAACCATTATATTTATTTTCTTTTTTCAAATATATTATCTTCTAAGACATATTCGAAGTGTTTTTGTGAAGAAATCATTCTCAACTTTTTGCTATTTCCCTTAAGATATAATGACTATCATGTAAAATAAATGATAGGAAAAATACATAAATGTGAGTCAAAATAAACAGAAAAGCTTTACAAACCTAAAAGCATATCTTAATAAGTAGAAGTTCGACAAATAATCATGTGTTAAGTCTAATTTTGGTGAAAAGTACGACAACCAATCTGTTTGATTTTATGTTATTTTTTTATAGCTGTTTTAGAGACATTTATTGAAATGCCAAATAAAGAATCGTTTCACATTTCTTATACTAATTTGCTCATAAAACATATTAAAGTAAGGAATTTTTTTTTAAAGTTATTAATAAGTACCTCAAATTTACTTGACGCTGGGACGATTTTTTATATATAAGACAAATAATTCATATGCAGACTATATTATTAGGCGTTGTGTTTATTATGTTATATTAATCTCATCGATGAGTTTATTAGCTACATGTGAAAGGAGAAAAGGGAGGAATAAAAAATTCATACCTTTTCTTTTAAAGTTTGAAACATGTTACTGTACACAAAGACTAATACTCGTTCATTTCAATTAATGAAAGGAGGGAGGAATGAAATATGAATTTATAAGGAATGTAATAACGATATAATACCTATTATTTTGTTTAATTAAGTATAAATAAACATATAATAGATTATTTTAAATTTATTTTCTTTCTCGACCAATCTTAAAGTGGCGATGGCGGTGACAATGTTCAGTGGTGGTGATAATGGCAATAGCAATGATAGTGGTGGTGATGACATAAGCAGTGGTAGTGACGTAAGCACTAATGGCGGTGGCGGTGGCGGTGGCGGTGGTTGTAAGCAACGACGGCAATGATGGTGGTAGTGACATAGGTGGTGGTGGTAATAGCAGAAGTGATGGTGGTTAGTAGTAGCGATGTCGACTGTGATAGCGACGGCGACGGCGACGGCGACGGCGATAACGACAATGGTGATGATGGCGACAATGATGGTGGCAATGATAGTAATGGTATTTAGTGGTGATAACAGTAGTAGTAGTTGGTGGCGGCGATAATGATAATAGTGATTCTTAAATTAATAAAATTGTTTTTGGGAAAAATATGAAATCTTGTAAAAAATTGTTATTCTTTGATTAAATTAAGTAATTTCTATTACTTGATCGAGTAATAGGGATTTATACAAAATTATAATTTGAAGACAAAAAATAAAGTGAATGTCGTAATTAAGAATAAAATTCTAATTCGTATCTATTGAACGGGATATAAATTTTTTTTCACTAAAAGAGAAAACTTTTTTCTTTTGTTATCTAATTAAGTATCCCATGGTACTCACTATAATTTTCTTGGGATAATATTGAAAATAATATTTAAACATTGACCACTTCTTTTAATTTTATATTTGAAGTTTAATGTAAATATCATTATCCAATATAACTTCTACTTGTCAAGATAATTATGTGTTTTAATTTTATCATTAGGAAGATGCCAAAAACACTTATTGGTCGAAGAGCTCAGACATAAATATGCAAAACGAGATGGTATATTTAAAAGGTAAGAATTTAGTTGTGTATAACATTTAACCTTAGATTTCAAGTGTTAAAGTTAAAAAAAAGAGGGGGGTGATTTTAAAATTGTCTTTTATGATTCAGTTTCATGTAAATTTTTGCCCAAAATACAGGGTATGGGATTATTTATTATGTCATTTACTGTAGAAATGCATGTAAAAGTTAATATAATAGAAATTTTATATGGTGAGGTTTATGTCTCGATCGGTTTCATCATGGGATCGTAAAAACACTCGGAAGGTGGATGTGAACCGAGCGAATCTCTATTACCTAGCAGGTACCAAATTTCATGGTGGCGCTCGAATTCACTGGCTTCCACTTTAATCTTTTGCTTTTTGTCGGCAATTCACGAGTGTCCACTGCACATGCAATCAATGGCGTGTGTGGACTTTTCTCTATCTCTCTTTCTCTTTCTCACCATGAATCCAAGTCCCAATTGCATTAATATCCACGGAATATAATAATAATAATAATAATTCAACCCCCAATACCACTCTTTGACATCTTCACAAGTCAAACCCAAAACCACTTCTGGTTTTCAAGGACCAAGACAAACAAAATTTAAGGTGGAAAAAGAAAAGAATAATATAAATTGAGATGCCAATCGCACCTCGCTTTGTACAAATACGTGTCTCTATGTGTAAACACTCGCTTTCCAAGGAAAAAAAAAAGCATATTTAATTCTATCCAACGGTAGATCACTTCTTTTCTCTCTACAGTAAAACTAATATCACCTACCAAGAATCTTTAATATGTATTTTATATTTCACTTTTTTTATTTATATGGGAAAGATAATATAAGTAGATATAATAAGTTATTTATAAAAGAAAGAATTACAATGGAAAAGATAAATATATAAGAGTAATTTTAAATGGAATCAATATTTTAAAATGTTTAAATATTGTATCAAGGATTAAAATAAAGAGATCTATTTATTATAAAAGTATAATTTAATAGCTATTTTATAAAATTATTTAAATTATTTTATGAAATATTTATTTTTATATAAATTATTTAAAATATTAATACTTTATTTAAACTATTTTATAAAATATTGATTCCTTATCTAATTTTTTGATAATGATTATAATTTAAATTTTCATGAAAAAGCAATAGAAGAATGTAACTTTTCCATTTTGACAACCGGCGGATATATCAAAACACTAAATTATCAATTTTATTTTCATTTCACAAAATGACAATAGATTTCTCAATAACACTTTTTTAAATGAATAGATAAAAAGACTTTGTATTAATATACTTATTTTTTTTTTTTAAGTAGATAATCGTACTCAGAATATTGAGAAAAAATTTTCGTGTTCTGGACATAGCCGCGGGGCAGACCTTGATTCCTAACCCACTTATTTATTTTCTCCTAGTGTCCCTATTGTGTCCTCTCAAAAGTCAGCGCCTTCCTTTGTTTTTTTTTTTTGTCTCCTCTGGTTCTCTCTCTGGCTCTCTCTCTCTCTCTGCAAGTTCACAGACTATGGAGGACGATTGGGATCTGCATGCGGTTGTCAGACGCTGCTCCGCCATGACAGCCACCGCAATCACCACCACCACTACAAACACAGCCCCAACAACCCCTTTTGTGGAAGTGAAGAAAGAAGACATCAACAACAACAACGGCCACAGCAGCAACAACAATAACACCAACTACAACTATGCTGTTCCTGTACTAGATCCATTTGAACCAAGAAAGAGCGCATACGAAGAGCTCCACGAACTGTTCAAACCCTTTTTGGTTCCTAAATCCGAGCCTCTTCTGTTACAAAACATGCCCATTTGTTCTTCATCTCTTGGAGGATTGAGCATCCAGCACCAACACCAACACCAACACCAACTACACCAGTCTAAGCCAACAGCAAATTCTCATTCTCATCCTCCTTCTAGGGCTGCCAAAAGAAGGTAAAACAAAAGTCAAATTCGAGCTTAACACGTTAACCTTCGTTTCCCTTTCTTTTTCCTTTTTAAATTGTTATGGGGGCGAAGTACAGAAATTGGTGATCTGGGTTTTGATTAGCAGTGTAAAACGATTAAAACTTTAATCTGTTTGGTTGCAGGAAGAATGTTATGAAAAAAGTATGTCAAGTTCCAGCTGAGTCTCTCTCTTCAGATGTATGGGCGTGGAGGAAATACGGCCAGAAACCAATCAAAGGCTCACCTTATCCTCGGTATACTTTATTTTTCCTAGTAAATTACAGATTTTACCAAGAAAAAAGAAAAAAAACGTGCTCCTCAAAACGTAGAAATTAACAAAATATGTATGCAAAATTAGTGCTTAGGGTACTAATACACTAACTATATACAATTTTGGAAATTTTTTTAGGGAAGAAGAAATCAAAACTTGTCTTATTCGGTCCTTTATCGTCCGTCTTGGCCACTTTATTAAAGCTGATAATAAAAAGATAAATCGTTACAACTTTTGTCATATGGCCTGTAACAGAGCAAAATAGCGCCATGAGATCTATGAAATTTAGGTTTATTATTTGGGTTAAGGTTTGATTATTGACTTTTAACATGACACCAGCTACTGTTTTATAAATCGGAGAGGTAGCTGGTCAAAATATGGTTGTAACCGTATATCCGAAAAAGGCTGATTACGGTATATGCTTTTTATTTTTTCTGATTTAACAGGAGCTACTACAGATGCAGTAGTTCAAAGGGTTGTTTAGCCCGAAAGCAAGTGGAGAGGAACAGATCCGACCCGGGAATGTTCATTGTCACTTACACAGCAGAGCACAACCACCCTGCACCCACGCACCGCAACTCGCTCGCTGGCTCCACTCGCCAGAAGCCCGTGCCACAGGCTTCCGACACCACCGGTGACATTAACACCAAGCCCACGTGCTACTCTCCCGCTACTTCCATGGAGGAGGAAGCTGAGACTGCAGAGGCTGCACCCCGAAGTGGGAACACCGAGAGCAGGGAGAGTAACAATAGCGTGTTTGGTGATGAGGAGGAGGAGGAATATGAAAATGACCGTTGTGAAGGGGAGAACGAATCTGGATCGTCCAAAATGGCTTTGAATGATGATGACTTTTTCAACGGTTTGGATGGATTAATGGGTGGTGGTGATGGCGGTGATCGGTTGTTTTCCGATCAGTTCTCGATGTTCTTTGATCTTCCTTGGACGGCGAATAGTAATAGTACGGCGACGACGGCAGCCGGTGGGAGCTGAGTCTTCCGGTGGAAAAAGTCAAAGTTTCGATGTGTTGAAGTTCTGTCATTTCCGTGATTTGTACATGTGTTTTGGGTACTTTGACTTTGACTTTTTTTTTTCTTTTCTATTTCAGATAGGAAGAGGGTGGTAGAAAACAGGGCTTTTGGTTTGATGTGTAGTAAGACTCAATTGGGAATATGCTACTATATTTTACCTACATCACGAGGATAATTGGCTTTTAGATTAACAATTTTTATGTTCATGTGATGTATATTTATTTTTATCATTTTCTTATATTGTCTAAAAGTGTATTAAACCGAAAAGGCGACAGAGAAAGCCCAAAGCCGGAGCACATGCCTCTAATGTTATAATATTTGGTTTAAGTTTGGCTTCAACGATCCAAACAATTCAATTTGTTTGAACATAGGACACAAAATAATAATGTAGCTGAAAAATACTCTTCCATTACTTGGTAACTATTGTAAGAGGTAAATTTATATTTTTGAAACTAGAAGCAACTGTGTCAACAATATAGTTTAAAAGTCAAATAACGTATTTAGCTTAGTATATGAATGAATTGAGTAGGATTCCATCAAACTAAAGTAGGGAAGGTTTGATCTCAAGCCAGAGAAGAAATCAATATTTAAAGTTGAAGAAACTACGTACCTAAACGATTGATGAAAATCATTCCTTTCCCATCCTAAGCTAAGAAATACTATCCTCATTTAAATTCATTGCATCCATTTATGCTACTGCTTTGGCTTTAACAAATGAAAATCAATCCAATTACTCAATTGTCGAGAGCCTTTGAACGTTACTTTTCACTGTACTTCTACAGATAGATTGGAAGGTTCGAGAAGCTGATTTTACGTTACGAAATTCTCCTCCCTTCTAAAGCTGCACAACGCACGCCCTCCCTATTGACTTTCCCTTCGGGATTCCCTTTATAGGGCATCCAAGACATACTAGATTAGAGTGGTAGAGATTGAAGTGGTTATCAACCGGAAATAGATTACAAAATACATTAGGAATCTTTAGTTTCCTGATGAATTATACTTATATGCACTTAGATTCATTATGCAGCGAAATCATTCTCTAATGTGCCTTACCTGTTGGATTTAGATACAACAAAGTCAAGAGTCCAATAAACCATGACTATATGAACTTGCATTATGCGTTATCAAATTTAATTGACATATCGATTAAGCGAAGATAATACTAGCTTGGTTTGGTCAATAAAAATTCTAATTTATTCTTATTTTTAAAAGGATTCAATAAGAATATAATGGATTCTTCATTTTGTTTTAATAAGGGTGGCATACTTTGGTTCTTTTGGTTTATAATTTAGGTTAATTATTTCGGTTCAGTAATCAAGGCTATCCATGGACCAATTTTTGTATAAGTTTGATTTTTGCAAACTTTATTAGAAAGTATTAGTTTGATTCCACCATCTAAGCTAAGCCTTAAAACATGAACTCAACCCTAAACCAAATTATGAACCACAATGGATGAAAAAACCGAATAGTAGGTCAGTTCAATTCATAGTTTGGTTTATATTTGTGGACACCCGAGCGTTTATCAAAATACAATCATGCTTTTCAATGGTTTGATTTTTTTTTTAAAAAAAGGTTTAGTTAACTAATTGAACCTTAAAAGTGAAAGTTGTGGGCTAAAATCTTAGTTCGATCAAATAATGTCTTTGTTCATTGGTCCAACGTCTTGGTTTGGTCATTTGGTTAATTTGTTAAGGAGTTTCCTCGTCCACTTTATTTTCCCTTAGTTCATTTCTTATTACTAGTCCTCAATAATGCATGATTTTTTTTTTATACAAATAACCTTTTGAATATTTGTAACTCGAAGCTTAGTTCTAATATTCAATTATTTATTTCTATTAGCTTTCAATTCTATGTGGATGAGTATTTAGATGGCTAAACCACTAGAGACTGTACTTCCTTAACCTTAGAGGCTCCATGTACCTAAGTAGAGAGCTAAACATGAAGACAAGATAGATACTAATGTTGATGATTGAGATGAGGAACAAGGCCATCATATTAGATAACACAGTGCTCAAACTATGGTTGTACATGAGTTGACTCGAAATGCTACAGTGTTGAGTTAAAGTTCAAGTTTGAATTGGAATTTCAAAGCTTGAACTTTACTTAAGCTTAATTTGGTTAAAAATTTTGAGTTTAGACTTAATCTAAAGTGATATTTCATTGACCTCAAACTTGACTTGATTAAACTCATTTTGATTAATTTCTCTAAAAAAAAGATAGTATAATAATAATAATAATAATAATAATAATAATAATAATAATAATAATAATAATAATAATAATATAATAATAATAATAATTTCAATTAGGTTCATGAGTTAGTTAAGTTAAAATTAATGAAGCTCGAACTCAACTAGATTAACTATGTGAGTAGCATGAGACTTCGAGCTCAAGCTCGAGCTTGATCAGTTCCTTAACTCAACGATCACTTTTTATCATAACCTTTTGCTCCTCCTACCTCCCTCCTACTTCTATTGTTACCAATAATCACTTTGATAAGCTACATGAAAACCCAAAATCTTAGCATAAGTTTCTTATTTTATGATATTTGGTTTAACTTTGGCTTATACAACCCAAACAATTAGATTTGTTTACCTATATGACACATAAAATAATGTCACTAAAAAAGCTCTTGCATTACTTGGTAACGGTAATTTGAATTTTTGAAGCAATTATATTTACAATATAATTTGAAAGTCAAATAATGAGTCACATGTATTAAGCATAGTATACGAATAAATTGTATAGGATTTGATCAAACTAGAGTAAGGAAGGTTTAATTCTGGTGAATGAACTGGGTTTTTGAAGTTAAAGAAACTACTCAGCTATTAATGATTGATGAGAACCATTGCTTTCTTACCCTAAGTGAATTCGATTATATCTCTTTCTATTGTTGTTTTGACTTTAACAAACGAACGGTCTAACTAATTGCTCAATTGTTGAGGATCTTTGAATGGTATGTGTTGAAATGCATTTTTGGTACATGCCCCTTGATAAATCTTTAATAAGGATATGGTCTAGCTTCTAAGAGATACTTATCTAATTAATTAGATACATTTGCCTAATTTAAAGAGATACAATTCTAGATATGCAAAATGATACACTTTTTAAAATATTCTAGTTTAATGTTCTATAAATAGGAGATGAGGCCCTTAGCTTAAAAGATTCTCTCTCTTTTTTCCCCTCTCCTTTTTATTAAGGTTTTTACGTTGTATCCTTACTAACTTAAGTATTAAAGCAACTGTATCGAACCTCCCTTTGATACCCTACTAACTATACTTTGTTTTGTAGGAGATCTCATAATAGAATAAAAGCATGATCAATAAATTTCCAACCTTCTAAGTAGTTTTCGGAATTTATCGTTGGAAATGATATGAGCAATAATTGATCTTGAGTTAGGGCTTAGAACTCCTTCAGATGTTGTATTCGTTCCTTTTTCTATATTATTGATTTGGATATTGCCAAACCTATTACTTCTCTTATGCTTGATTGATATTGCTTACAAGATACCTTATCTTATCAATTTATGAATTGTGTCTATTGTTTAAAGTCTTTAATTCCTTAATCAAGGTAACATGAATTTTGATTCTATAGAAATGTTTATTAATTAGGATTAGGTTGCAAGACCTTTTCTAATTAATTACTATGAACTGAATAATTTCGATTAAAGAAAGATAAAGTGATATATTCTTTGATTTAATTAAAGTTTAGGAATAAGAGAGGATTAATTGAATTTATCATTTATCTAGTGATAGAAAGGATAAATTGATTCATCCTAGGTAATTATTCACTCCGTGAGAAGGAATTTCACTTAGACCTTAATTGTTTTAAAACTAAACCTGTTAAAGATGTTATATTCTCATTAATTGATATTTCAAAATTCTCTAGTTACACTTGAATCCTTTGCAGATATTGAATATCTTAAATTATTTGTTTTCTTAATTTAGTTTTTAGAATTTAATTATTTAATAAATGCTTGATTTTATTTTCCTAGAATTAGATAGGAATAATACTAATAAAGTTAATCATCATTTTCTATGGGTTTGGCCTAGTTCTCATTGGTTTTATTATTGCATATGTAACCTAGTACACTTGCTAGAAAAAATACGATTTTGTTACTTGTTATAAAAAAATTAGGGTTAAGTTAAGTGTATTAATGCACTTCTAAACAAACTCTTTGCAGTACTTGAACAACGTAAACCAACGAAAACCACATTAGAGTACTTTTGCAATTGTTTTTGCTTCTTTGAAATGCCCTCTTGCTTCACTATTGTGGCAATGAGCTAAAGTGTTAATTGTCTTCGTTTTCAAGTAAACAGCTTTGGTTTGCACAATTTTTAAGCAATTATAATTCATTCCAAAAAAAAAGATTTTACATCAACTAGGAACTTTCTTTTTTTGTCCTTTGAGATTCCATAAGGTAGATTCCACTCGCCAAATAACTGATGATATTTGCATACCAAGGTAGGTTCTTGATGGATATAAATTATAATTGCTCTTCAAGGAAAAACTCATTAATTGGTAGACCTTCAGTAGGGTTAACGATCTTAGATAGATGGTTTGCTACTAAATTTTTTGTCCCCTTTTTATCTCTAATCTCTTGGTTGAACTCTTGCAATAGTAGAATCCATATGATGAGCGTTGGCTTGGTATCAGATTTAGATAGGAGATGCTTTGGTGCAACATGGTCTGTGTATACGATTACCTTTAAGCTAATGAGATAGGATCGAAATATGTCATAGGCAAATGCCACCATTGATATTTCCTTTTCTATTGCTGCATAGTTTCTTTGAGCATTGCTAAGTGATTTGTTGGCATAATTGATCGCTTGAAACAATCGTCCTCTCCTTTGACCTAACATAACCTTAACTACCATATCACTTGGGTCATACATCAATTTGAAAGGAAGGTTCTAATATGGAGCAACTATGATAAGCACTATAGTTAACCTAGCCTTCAACTTTTCAAAAGCTTCCATGCAAGCTTCAACAAAATGGAATGGTGCATGTTTTTCTAATAATTTACAAAAATGGCCTAGAAATTTTTGAGAAATTATGAATAAAACATCTATAAAACCTTGCATGACCAAAAAAACTATATGTTCCCTTAACATTCACTACAGAAGGTAGCTTGGCTATCACTTCCACTTTTGTAAGGTCCACTTCAATTCCTCAATTTGGAATTTCATGCCTTAAGGCTATGCCTTCCCGATCCATGAAATGACATTTTTTCTAGTTCAAGGTCAAATGCATGTCCTTTCATCTCTTGAGAACCCTTGTCAAATTTTCCAAATAGTTATCGAATGAAGCACAAAATTGAGAAATCATCTACGAATACCTTAGTGATCTCTTCTATCATATTGGAAAATATGGCAGTCATGCATCTCTAAAAAGTTGCTGGTGCATTTCATAAACCAAAAGGTATAAGCCCGAAAGCAAATGTACTATATGGGCAAGTGAAAGTGGTTTTTCCTTAATCTTCTAGAGCAGTATGTATTTGATTGTATCTAGAAGAGCCATCCATAAAACAATAGAATTTATGCCTTACTAATTTCTTTAACAATTGGTTGATGAATGGTAAAGGGAAATGATCCTTTCATATAGCATCATTCAACTTTGTATAATCTATACACATCTTTTATCCTGTAACCATTTCAGTTAGAATAAGCTCATTCTTATCATTCTTTATAGCAATCATTCCTCTTTTCTTAGATACCACTTAAATAGGGCTTACCCATTTGCTATTAGAAATTGGGTAAATAACACCCTTGTCTAAGAGTTTCTAAGATTTCCTTTTCAACAACTTCTTTTAAGGTTGGATTGAGCCATCGTTATGATTTAATTGTCGACTTGTAGTCGTCTTCCATAAGGATTCGATGCACACATATGAAAGAGTATATGCCATAGATATTAGCAATCGTCTACCCAATTGCTTCCTTATGTTCTTAGAGTACTTGCATTAGCTTCTTTTCCTAATCCATTGAGAGTTCTATGGCTACAATCACTAATAGTGTCTCATTTTCTCCTAGAAACATGTACTTTAAGTGGGATGGCAGTTTTTTAAGCTCTAACTCGAGGGCATTTTCGATTAATGAAAGAAGCTTTCCTTAATGCTTTCTTAACTAAACCCTTACTACTTCTCAATCTGTTCCTCTTTAGCTTCTTCATGTATAACCTTTGTTTGTTAGTGTAATACTTCTTCCCATTCTTCATTCACGATTTCATTAATTAGATCCATATGAAAGTAGGTATCATCTTCCTCGAGGTATCTATTCCTCTATGGATATCAAAAGTAGTTTGCTCATTTGAGGTCTGGATGTCAATTTTACGTATTCAGAGTTGATGATTATATTTCTTGTTGCTAAAAATGGTCTTCCTAAAATCAAGGGAATATCCATATTTGCCTCCACATCCAGTCTGACAAAATCTACAGGAAAATGTGAATTTATCAACTCTCACTAAAACATTATTTGCTACCCTTCTTGGTTGCTTAATGCTTCTATTATATTGCAGATCGTGACTAAGAACAAACAAGGCCAGTCATCGGATGGGTTTGAGCTTATAGAAAGCTTAGAAGGAATAATAGGGAATGGTGCAAAAAGGGATGGATGTGAATGAAAAGTAAGCAAAACCCATGAATAGCTTCAAAGAATATGATGCACCAATGGAACTTCTGAGGTCTCATAGCACAATCGGATATGACGCACTAATCGATTTGGTAAGGTTATTCGCTATCTAGCCTTACTCAAGGGTTAGGATGAAAGTGATATCGACAATAAACAAGCAGTCTTTATGCAAGAAAGAAAATACTCGTGTATTAAGGATGATGATGATGATCTTATAGCTACAATTACTAGTGTATTTATACCCATAAGTTAAGGTAACTTACAAAAGACAAAAAGGAAAGGACATAAAGGACATTTCCTAAGGAATAAATATACAAGATACAAAAGAGTAAAAATGAATATATAAGGAAAACAATAATTAGCACAATGGATTCTATACATGACACTGTACATGTGGTGATGTTGTATTGGTGATGTCATTGGAGGATATAGACAAAAGGTATGCACAGCTTGCTTATTTGAGTAGGGGTGGCTTGGTCAATTCGAACTCTCTCTCTTAGCATTTTGGCAAGAGTGAGGTCGAGTAAGTAATTAGTCAGGCATGTGCGAGAATGAAGATAGCTTGTTATCTCGGTACTCAACATGCAAGAAATAGATAGTCACTCGGCTCGACAGGCAGAATAGGTCAGCACGGAGATACTCGGCTTTTGCATGGGTCAACTAAAATAAGAGGATTCATCTTGGCAATCCCTCTAGTCCTTGGGCTAGGTTGTAGATCAGAGGTTTGGTAACTTGATTCCCATTATTCTCTTCGGTTTGTTTTGGATTTGGGATCAAATCCAAATGGTCTTCGATAAGCTCTCTGTCAGGGTGATACGGATCGAGGTCGCCAGCGTTGAAGGTGTCAGAAAACCTATAGTCCTTAGGAAACTCCAATTTGTAGGTGTTGTCATTGATCTTCTAAAAGATTCTGAAAGGTCCTTCAGATTGTGTAGATAATTTGTTCTTCCTCTTGTTCAGGAACCGTTCCTTACTAAGGTATAGCCATACTAAGTCTCTTGGCTGGAATTGTTTAATCGTCCTACCTTTGGTCTTCTCTCGTATTCTTCTAGCAACTTGGTCGATGTGCCGAGTAACTTTATCATAGATGTGCTAGAGGGATTGTGCTCTAGTTGAGGCAACAAGATCCTCTTGTGTGGGTACAGGTACAGAGGTATGGTCAAGGGCTAAGTTGGGATTGAAACCATAGACCACCTCGAAGGGAGTCTGCTTAGTGGTATCATGTACTGTTCGGTTGTAAGCGAACTCAACTACTGGTAAGCAGACATCCCAATCGGCCAAGTTCTTGCCCATTGCAGTTCTGAGCAATGATTCAAAGTGCGATTAACCACCTTGGCTTGGCCATTAGTTTAGGGGTGATAAGAAGTGTTGAATAGTAGTTTGGTCCCCATTCGATGACACAAGGTCCTCCAGAAATGGCTCAAGAACTTTGGGTCCCTATCAGATATTACACTTCTTGGCACATTGTATATCCATACAAGTTCTTGCAAGAAAAGAGAAGTAATAGTGGAAGCATTGTTAGTTTTGGAGCGAGGCACAAAGTGTGCCATTTTGCTGAACCGATCCACGATGACCATTATAGAATCTTTGCCTCAGGTAATTCATAGTAGTCTGAGAACAAAGTTCATGCTCAATTCAGTTCACGGCTTCATTAGGACAAGTAAAGGCATTGCTTTCTCTTGCTTGGCTCGACACTTAGCCCTCTTACATATGACACAGCTCTTGACAACTTGGTGCACATCTCTCTTCATACTTAGCGGAAAGAATCAACTATTCAATAATTCAAAGGTCCTTTTTTCTCTAAAATGTCTATAGAGTCCTTTATTATGGGCTTCCTTGATCAACAGTTCTTATAGTAAATAGGTCGGCATACATAATTTTCCACTTCGAAATAAGTAACCATCCTCTACATGATACTCATCTACCATTCTTCCATCAATGCATCTCATGATTATAGGTCCAAAGTGTGGATCCCCAGAATATTATTCCTTGATACTTGCAAACCCAAACAGCCTGGTCTGCAATTCGGTTAAAAGCGCATGTCTTCTTGAAAGAGCATCTGCAACTACGTTACTCTTTCGTTGCTTATATTTAGTTATGAAATTAAATCCTTCAAGGAATTCAATCCATCTCACCTGCTGCTTCGATAATTTTTTCTGACTTCAGAGGTATCTTAGAGATTTGAGGTTGGTGTAGATGATAATCTCTCTTGGCAATAGATAATGCTGCCATACTTGTAGTGCTCGGATCAACGCCAAGAGTTCTTTGTCATACACAGAATAATTTAACTGTGGCCCTTTAAGCTTCTCACTGTAGAAGGCGATTGGTCAGCCTTCCTGCATTAGGACAACGCCTATTTCAATGCCTGACGTATCACATTTTAGCTTAAATATTTTCTCAAAGTTAGGTAGAACCAACACTAGGGTGAAGGTCAACCTTTCTTTTATCTCGGCAAAGCTCTAGTCTTCCCTTTCTTCCTATTGGAAGTCAGTGTTTTTCTTTGTTAGCTCAGTAAGTAGCACAACGAAGGTACTGAAATTCTTGATGAATCATCTATAGAATGAAGCCAGTTCGTAGAAACTTCTCACGTCGGCACAGGTAGTCGGCTACTTTACAATTGTTCGAATCTTCTCATCATCCACACTAAGCCTCCACCATTGACTACATAGCCCAAGAAGGCCACTTCCTCTTGGTAGAAGCAATACTTCTTGAGATTGTTGAATAATCACTTGGCATGGAGGGTGTCCAGAACGGCTCAGAGATGTTTACAATGACTCAGCATGTTAGCATTGTACACTAAGATGTCGTTAAAGTACACCACGACACACTTCTTGATTAGATGTCTCAAAACATGATTCATTAGTCTCATGAAAGTGATTGGGGCATTTAACAAGCTAAAAGGCATGACCATCCATTCATATAATCTATGTCGAGTCTTGAATGCTGTTTTCCATTTATCTCCTGGCTTCATGCAAATCTGATGGCAGCTAAACTTAAAATCAATCTTGCTAAAAATCTTGGCTCTGCTCATTTCATCTAGCATATCTTCTAACTTCAGGATAGGATACTTATACTTAATAGCAGTCTTGTTTACGGTGTGGCTGTTAACACACATCTGCCATGTTTCATCCTTCTTCGGCACTAGAAGGGCCGGTACAGCATAAGGGTTGGTACAACGTAACAGCTGAGGCTTTCCTTCACATATCCTCTCTCTAGCAACTCATTGACTTGTCGTTAGAGCTTAGTAGCCTATTTAGGATTCATTTAATAAGCTAGCATATTTGGTAGTATGGCACCGGGTACTAAGTTAATGAAGTACTCTATGCCTCGAGTTGGGGGCAATCCCTTAGGTAATTGTTCTGGGAAAAGATCGACATACTCATCCAGCAACTCTTTGATTTCTTGGGGTAGTTCACCCCGCTCCTTCATTTTTAATAGGTGCCTGACCGACGTGAAGGTTGGCTCGTCAACATTGATGGCCTCTCGGAGCTTAGCTCTATTAATCACCAAAGCCTTCTTCAATCCATAAACAAGTTTTGTCTATAACCTGTTAACTTCTTTCGATGGCATTAGGTTTAGCATAATCTTTTGGTCATCCTTTTCGAACATGTACATGTTCTTGTAGCCGTCATAAATTACTCTTCTATCAAATAGCCACAGTTTACATAGTAACATGTGGGATGCACACATGGGCAGCACGTCGCAGAGAATTTGGTTTGAGTAATTCCCTATAGTGATTGGCAATAGTATTTGCTGAGTAACATGTAATGCTCCTTTTTCACTCAACTAGTGCAATTTGTATAACCTAGGATGTGCAACAGTTGGCAACTTTAGTTTTGAAATAAGATCAGTTGATGCTACATTGGTGCAACTTCTACTATCCACAATGAGGGTACATACTTGATCATTCACCTTACAGGTGGTATGAAACAAATTCTCTCTTTACTCCTCCTCTTATGAAGGTTCCATGTTCATGGTATGTCGGACAACCATGAGTAACTGGTCCAAGTCCTCAGCAAACACATCTTTTTCAATAAGTTCTTTCTCAACAGAGACTTCCTCTTCTTCAGGTTCCTCATTAGTGTTATCTACCTCTAGCTTTGGGATGTCTCCCTTGATGACCATTGTTTATTGGTTCGGACATTAAGCAGCCATGTGTCTGAACCCGTTGTACTTGAAATACTAATATGGCTCGTCTTCTTACTAAACCCTTACCCCTTCTCATAAGTTCTAGGTGGCACTTCAGTGTTAGGTCGACCCTTCAGTTCGGCTTGAACTTCTATCTTTTAGCTCGGCTCGGTACTTAAGTGGGCTTGGTGACTTGTCTATCTGGGTCGGTTAGTTGGCATCCTTATTGGTATTTGGCTCCTTATTGGTATTTGGCTCCTTCTTTGCCTTTCTACTCACTGGGCTATTTTGATGGCCTCATCTATTATTATAAATTGTTGGAGTTCCGTAATGTCTTGGATATCACCTCTCAACCTAGTAATGAATCTTGAAACTGTCCAGGCTAGTGGTTCTTCTACTTCACAATGGATGATAAGCATTTAAAATTCTTGAACATATTTGTCAACAATCTGGCCTCCTTGTCTCAGCTCCTGAAGCCGAGTGAAAGTATCTTGAAGATAGGTTTTCGGCACAAACCTATTTTTGAGTATCCTCTTCATCTCAAGCTAAGTGTTAATCTCTCAGTAGCCCTCTCGTCTCCTTATGGCTTGAAAATTCTTCCACCACATGGCGGCATATCGAGAGAACTCAATAACATTAGTTCTCACTTTCTCATAATCCTAGTATTGATAATAATAAAAAATACGTTCCACCTTCTCTTCCCACTCCAAATACTTGTCAACATTACTAAATCCATTGAAGCTCGAGATCCAAAGCTTCACATGGTCAGATGCTTTAGGGAATCGCACATACTCTTCTTCAAAATACTCTTCTTCCTTGTCTTCTACATCTTCCAAATCAATCCTTCTTCTCACTTGTTTGTCTACTCCTCCACCTTGAACTGGTCGAGCTAGGTTCTGACCTCTAACAGATTGAGCAGCTCGTAGGGTGTTTTGTGCGACCTTAGTCAGTTGGCAAGACAACACATGAGTAGCTCAGGTTAAATCCACCAAGAGGCTAGCTACTTCATTAAGTCTCTCATTAGTGCTTTTGGGTGTTTCTTGAAACTATCGTCCATGGTGGACAACTCTACTATTGTCATCTCCCATACTAAAATTCACACTCGGGTTTGCCATTTTCTCTACAAATTCAAAGTTCAAACAAATACTTCAGGAAACTAATAGCCAGCAAACACGGCAGCTAAAATGAACATTATAACTTGCTTTGTTTCACACATGTAGAATAGAGTATAACGGAACTTCTAAAAGAGCCTACTATAGCTTATATGAAACCTTCGCTCTGATACTAAGATGATGTAGACTGTGACTAAGAACAGATAAGGCTGGTCGCTGGATGGGTTTGAGCTTATAGAAAACTTGGAAGGAATAATAGGGAATGGTACAAAAAGGGACGGATGTGAATGAAAAGTAAGCAAAACCCATGAACAGCTCCAGAGGACATGACTCACCAATGAAACTTCTGAAGTCTTAGGGTACAACTCTATATGACGCACGAATTCATCCAATGAGGTTACTTGCCACCTAACCTTGCTTAAGGGTTAGGATAAAAGTGATGCTGAGAGTAAATAAGTAATGTTTATGCAAGGAAGAAAATACTTATGTATTAAGGATGATGATGATGATCTTATAGCTATAATTACAAGGGTATTTAGACCCATAAGTTAGGGCAACTTGCTCAAAAGGGAAAAGACAAAAATGACATTTCTTAAGGAAGTAATGTATAAGATACAAAAGAGTAAAAATGAATATACAAGGAAAGTAATCATTGGTGCAATAGATCTATACATGATACTGTACACGTGGTGATGTTGTATTAGTGATTTCATTGGAGGATGTGGACAAAAAGTACGGACAGCTTGCTTATCCGAGCAGGGGTATCTTAGTCAATCTAGATTCTCATTCTTGGCATTTCGGTAAGAGTGGGGTCGAGTAAGTAATTGGCTAAGCATGTGTTAAAATGAAGATGAGTTGTTATCTTTGCCTTTAGTTTCTTGGTACTCAACATGTGAGAAATAGGTAGTCACTCAGCTCGGTAGGCAGAATGGATTGGTAAGGAGATACTCGGCCTCCGTATGAGTCGACTAGAACAGGAGGATTCATCTTGTTAGTCCCTCCAATCCTTGGGCTCAGTTGCAGGTCAGAGATTTGGTAGCCTGATTCCCATCATCTAATTGTAATGATATAAAAGTGGGTTTACATTCGTCCAGCCTTAGTCTTATAACGATTGAATAGGGCATGACATCAATATTGGCTCCCAGGTCACATAATGCTTTCCCAACATATGAATCTCCGATCACATAAGTTATTATAAAACTTATTAGATCCTTTAGCTTCAATGGCATACTATTTGAAATCATTGCAAAACATTCTTCATTAAGCATCACTATTTTAGAATTAGTTACCTTCCTCCTCTTTCATAACATATCCTTCATAAATTTGGCATAAGATGGAATTTGTTCAAGGGCATCAAAAGGAAGAATATTGATTTTCTAATTGTTTGAAAAACTCTAAAAATTTGGAAAATTAATAGTTTAATTGTTGTATGAGCTTGGCTAGAAAGGGAATGGGTTAAATGAATGGTCTAATTATTGAATTATGTGTTATCTCTGCTTTCGCATTACACTTGTCAATCATATCTAGCAATTTCATCTCTTAGTTATGTGTTGTGTCTTGCTAGTTGCTCTCAGGTACTTGCCTTCCACTCCATAAATTAATAGCACCAGAGGTTTCATAGCCTTATCTTGCTTTAATTCTTATGACTCTTGCAACTTTTCTGAGAGTGTATGTGATATTTGAGCTAATTATTTTTGTACTTCGACCATCGCAACTTCTTGTAATGCCATTATTTTCTTTATGTCATTTTTGACTTGATTCTTAGACTTCTAAGGTGACGATGGCAAGTCTTGAGTAGTTACATAACCTCTTTCACTACCTAAGGTTGATTTCTATGGGATCGACCCTTGTAATTGATTAAGAGCTTCAAGATGACTCAACCCTCATAAAATCTTGCAATTCAGCCACTTGATTATATTAAAGAGACTTAAGTGAATATGTGATTATAATCTTTGGTTCACTGGTCTTGTATAATTGAATATCATTTCTCTGATTTTGCTAGCTCCTTGTCTCGTCTCCTTTATTTTCTTGACATATTTCACAAATTTTATTGATCTTCTTCGTAAAAGTCTTTAGTTGTGCATCAATGGATTCAAACTAATTGTTATCTTATAGTTGGTTTACAATCTATTGTTCTCTCTTCTTATGATGCCAACCAAGTGAACTAGTAGCCATCTCTTTAGTCAAATTGAAAGCATCTTTCTAATTTTTCTTCATCAAATTTCCACCTGCAAAAGTGCTCATTATAGGTTATAGATTCCCTAATAATCCTTTTAGAAGAATTGAACTTGTAGCCAAATTGGTAATCCATAGCATGGACATCTCCTTAACAACTCTTTAATCCTTTCCTAAGATTCATATGAAGACTTTCCATCAAATTGCTTAAATATTGTGATATTAATCCTTATTTTCATGGTCTTACATGGAGGAAAGAATTAGGATAATTTTTTTTTTTTTTTTTTGCTAATTGCTCTTAAGTCATCATCAAATGGAGTAGCAATACATATAACTAACTCCTAGCATTATCTTTGAAAGAGAATGCGAAGAACCTTAATCTCTTTGTTTCTTAAGGGATACAATTATTTTTCAAGGTTGCTCACAAGTAAAGAAAACTTTGCAGGTGCTCATTTGGATCCTTTAACGCATTACCTCAAATTGATTCATCTATACCATATGAAAAAGAGCGGATTTCAAATCAAAGTTATTAGCTTGGATAACTGATTATGCCACTGCTGATGTAAACCCTTCCATGGTGGGTATGGCATGTCTTGAAGTGCTCTATGATTTCCATTTCCATTCCCATTTTGGCCACTTAGTCCATTCTCATATCCATTTCTATTAAGTCCATGAACATTAACTCCATTCTTAGATTGTCCTATCAAGATGGTAGACTCTAGTATTCAAAAGTTGAGGAAGAGGGAAGTACCTAATGTCATAGTTCAATGGTTTAACTATTCTAAACGGGAAGTAACTTGGGAGTTAGAAGATGAGATTAGAAAGAAGTACCCAGATTGTTTTAAGAATTAAGTAACTTTCAAGGATAAAAGTTTTTTTCTAAGGGGGAAGGATGTAATACCCAAGAAAAGAATAATATAAATTAAACCTCATAATAATATTTATGCCATAATACAAAAAGTGGATTAGTTCTAAGTAAGGGTGTTAAGATAATTAGTGGGAATTTAATATGGGGCAATTTGGGAGGTGCATAGAAGTCTCAGTATGGTTTGTACACAAAAGTCCTAACTTGGTCTATGCACTAAGCCCCCTAATTTATTTCCAAAAGGCTTATTTAAACTCTTGTTTGTCTTTTTGATAATAGCCTTATACTTCTCATTGGCAATCTCTATAAACCATTAAGATGAATTAGTATTCTAACAAGAAACTTATTGGTTTTATTAGCATTTTAGTTGGATTGATTTTTTTTTTTTTCTATTGTTAGTGTATGAGAAAAACCTTGGTGAAGTTTGAAATTGTGAGAGGTAACCTCGAAAAGATTCATTGGTAGGTGTTCAATCAATTATAGGTTAAGAATATCTGTAATTGAATCTAAAAGTGTTAGATTGTTTATTATAGGTTGTACATCAAATTTAGATAAAGGAAAAGTGAAGGATCGCTTAGGATTCATCAACTTTTAAGGTAAAAGTACCTCTTTAATCACAATCTTCTCTTTTACATGAGTAATCCTATTTGCAACTGTATTTAAGGGAAGATTTGGATGTTTAATTTGATAAAAGAAGTAAGGATTGTGGTGTTGACTGAGTGAAAAGGGGTTGTGAAGTTTAGATAAGGGTTGGATGATCGGGAATTGAAGAAAAATGAGGAGAATTTGTAAAGTAACAAGATGATGGTCAAGAAACATAGGTGTTCTTCTGACCATAATCCTCGCTAATATGTTGGAAGTAAGGCGTATGCATAGATTTAAGAGAATTGAGAGGCTAATAGGATCATGGCCAAGTTTTATGGTCATGATCTAGGGTATATTCCTATTGTTTTACAATAGAGGAGAACCATGACCAAGCTTCACGGTAATGCTTTAGGGTGTGATCTTGTTGTGTTGAATTAATAAGGGATAATGGCCAAGGTTTGAGGGTATGCTTTCTAATCGTGATCCCTATAGTTGTGTACCCTTCAAAATTCCTTCTTTAGTTTAATTGTTTTTTTACCTTAAATTCTAATCTTAAACCATTAGTAAACTTATAGGGAGTTGTATGATCTTAGTACAATAGTTTTTCCTATGTACTCTTTACATATTTCTCTTTTAGAGTTAGTAGTAATAAGCTTGTTTCAGCTACTCTAGGTTTGTGACATCATGGTTGTATGCTTGTGTCTTGTGTTGTAATGAGTTGCATTAGGCATAGGTTGTGGAACTGATGGTTACGTCAACTGTCGTGTAAAAGAAGAATGGTTGGGGTTTTGGTATGTGTATTGTTTGGATGGTGAGTCAGAGTCCCCCTATGTGTGGAGTTCTTTTATTTATTTCTTTCCTTGTAAACCCTTAAATTTCTTGACCTAGTCTTTGAAGTAGACTCGAGTGTGTTAGATATTCCTAAGAGTTGACAAAGTTAGTGAAAGTGAAAATCCTAAAATAACTAATCAATCGCGTACAAAATTTTTCTACCTTAAACATATGTAAACACTAAAGATTTCATCTGAAAGTGATAAAAGCCCTAAAACTATAACTTTAAGAGTATAAAAACATTAATTCACCATAATTTACTCTCAAACCCTAATTGATAATATAACCTTAGTATTATACCAAATTATTGGTAAAAGATTAAAGATAACTTTCAATCATTCATAAATACATATAATGCTAAAGTAATCCTTTAGAAACTAAAATATTACATCATAGATCATATTCATCTTCTAATTATATAACTAGGTTAGTATTATATAGAGTTAAGAATTTAGTTGATGCTTATGTTCCATGTAGTAAGTATTAATGCCCCAAATGAAACTTTTCATGATGATTACACTAAGTGGCCTACCAAATGATGTATATAGGATACAAATACCTAAAGAAAGATCTCGTTATCTATTTTTACTAATCAATTCACTAAACTTCTTATTTTCTTAATTTTCTTCCTAATTTTTCTTAATCACTTTATTATGTACACTTAGATTACATGTAATTGTGAAATGTTGACCAAGTTAAAGGTTGACTAAGTCAACATATTAAAAAGTCAACATATATGTCATTATCAACTAGAATCTTCTCTTCCTTTCTATTGATTTCTTTTCTTTTCTTTTAGATTTTTTCCCCTTTTTCTTCCCTTGTTGCCGTCCACTCTTTTCCCCACTTAAAACCCTACTTGTTTTTATTTTCAAAGCACAAAATAATTCAAAACAAAGTCCTTTTCTCTTCTTCCAAACCATGATTCCCTTTGCTTCCGTAATTCCAAACATGTTCTTACTTCACTTTCACAACTTCTACTAACATAATTAAGGAGAAAGAAGTATGTTATCATATGATTTTCTATTTTATGTAGTGGTTAGTTGTGTAAGTTAGGTTAGTATAGAAATTTGGTATAATATGTGCATATGTGTTGTTGGAAGTAGAAGCTCCATATCCATGTATAGAAGAGTAAGAATCCTTAGATAATTAGAAGAAGAACATACGTACATATACCTAAGTATGTGCATATAAGATTATACTTGATAAATACATATATAAAGACTTTGTACATAAGTATCCATTATGTACATGTAGACACCTAATTTTTGCCCCTTCATAATCCTAATTTTTTATTATTTTATTTTATTTATTATTATTTTATTTATTTTTTATAAAAGGGTCATAATTCAAAAATAAAAATAAAAAAAATAAAAATGAAAGATAAAAATAAACATAAAAAATATTTTGTAGATTTTTAGGAAGTAAATTTAGTTTAGCTTAGTTCAATAAAATAATCATTGTAGAGAGTCGTGTGATTTAAGCTCAATTTGATTGTATTGAATGTCAAGGCACAGACCAACGGCTTAACGGATAAGCATTGGAATATTGGATTGGATTTAATTTGAGGTTATGGGTTTGAGCCTCACTAGGCATCTATGTTTTTTATTTTTCTATTTTTTTTATAAAAGTGAGAGAAATAAACAGGATTCATATCTAATTAAAATCATTTGCATCTAGTTTGATTTTATTAAATCGGATTTGAATTAATTTGGATCTAGTTTAATCATTCCCAAATCAAATACAATAGATATGATTAGATATGATTTAATTTGGACCTTAAAAAACACACATACACATGCATAAAGAAAAAAAAAGAAGAGGAGACACAGTAGAAAAAGACTATTGAGACACAGTAGAAAAAACATAGTCCCACAAACAGGCCATTGTTATAATACCCTTCAAGATTATGTACGTCCAACTACTACTGTTGTAGAATTCTTCAACACGACCAGTCGAACAACAACAGGGTAGACAGCAACGAACAGGATAGCAGCACAGCAGACAGCAGCGATTAGGACAGCAGCAAGGCGGATAGCAACGAACAAGACAGCAGCACAGCAAACAGCAGCGAACAAGACAGCAGCAAGGTAGATAGCAGCGAACAGGACAGTAGCATGGTAAACAGCAACGAACAGGACAGTAGCAAGGTAGACAGCATCGAACAGGACAGCAGCGACATCCAGCATCGTCCCAACGCCACGGACAGCAACTTCAGCACACATTCCAATTGCAGTAGCCCCATCCGTCAGCAGTAGCACACATCAAACTCGTACGTTGCTCCCCACACTGATATAGTCTACGTACTGATCATCCACATTGATCACTGCAATTGCGTGAACCGCTGATCACCAACAAACTCTATACGATAGCGCTTTGCAGTAGCTACACATGTTGGAGACAGTAGCCCCGCAATTAAGTTCAGTTTCTATCCAAATTTTTTTTATGTATTATATTTTTATTTTATTAGGACTTTAATGGTTTAATATGGTATATATATATATATATATATATTAGTTTAAGGTATTTTTTTAGTATTAGTTTTCTTTGTAATATATATTAAGTACATTATATTAATTTAAGTGAATATTTATTTAATAAGTAGACATAAACATTAGATTAGGAACCGTTAAGATTGGTTTTTTATTACATATATATATTATTATATTAATTATACTTTATTAGTTAACATAATATATAATATATGTATATGTTAGTTCAGGAGTTTTAGTAATAGTTCTTATACCAGTGTATCATATGGAATTAATTTATTTTAATAGATAGTCGTATATATTAGTTTAGGAATTGTTCGGATTTGTCATATCTTAAGATTTGGTTTATCACGTAGAAAGTTGTTTTTCTTTAAATAAAAATTAATAAAAGCCTTTTTTTTAAAAATAGGATTGTTAGAGTATTTTTTTTAAAAAAAAAACAAAAACACTCAAGAGTTAAGACTGTTTAGATTTTTTTTTTTTAAATCAAATCAACTAAAACGTAAACTCGACCGGTTTTCAAAAATTAAAATCAATCAACACACTAAGATTTTCTGAAAGAACTACGATCGTCTAATCCCGACTAGCGGGTACGTAGGCACCTTCGGGGTGACGATAAAATAGGTAAAAACTTAGGTTCTTTTTTCTTTGATTTTATTTATTTATTTTTTTAAATATTATAATTAGAAGAATAATCCTAATTTTGGTAAATAGATAGCGGTACCCGTTAAGGGTTTAATAGGTTTAATAGATAGCCTTCGAACGTGGAACCCTCTAGTTCTTCATTTAAAATTGAAATCAAAGACTGGTAGCCAAATCGTAATCAATCCACCCAATTGGTTACGGTTTCTTTTTCTTTTCCCGACTTTGGTCGGGTGGCGACTTCAAAAATTATTTTCAATAAAAAACTAGAATTTCTCAATTTCTTTAGTCGAGGATTAATATTAAATAGGTTAAAGTTTAGTATTAATTGGGAAATGGGGAAATCGATTTTAAATAAAAGAAATAAAAAAATCAGGCCCAACAGTACATAACCTAAAATGAGGCATATATTAACTATACATATATACACCATACTAAATACACACTAAAAGTACAAAAATATGAAATTTGTAAAGCTTTCTTAAGAGGAGACTTTAGACATATGAAAATACGTATAAAAATACGTATATCACCGTATGTATATATAGGTATATGTACTAGTATATGTATAAGTACATAAGTATACATACTAACATGTTAGGAGTATAAGTATAAATATAACATATGTACAAAATGTATGCATAAATATGGATAAGAGTACATATGTAATGGGTAATGATGTAAGCAATAAGAGTACCTATATAATGGGTGATAATGTAAGTAATGACATAATTAAATAATGATGTAAGCAATAACGTAATCAAATGATGATATAAGCAATTAATGACATAAGTGATGACATAAGCCTCTAAAATAGTAAACCATAAGATCATTTAAGTGTAAGAATTAATAGCTAATGAAACTACTAACTACTAAAATAGAACATAAAACTAGCCAATAGGAATAATTAAGTTTTAATAGTTAGAATTTCAATAAATTTAGTCTATATCATAAAACACGGGTTTTAACATCCAAAACGGACATCACCATGCGAACGTATGTCCAAAAACGATGGAAAACAACTGTAAATTCGTAAATATCAGAAATAGAATGAAAAAATTATATACGATTAGTGATAAAATCTAATTGGATTAAAATTGATAGTAATCTAAGTATAATTAGGTAAATAGATATCTAGAATTAGTAATTAATTCAATTGATTACTATTGTTATTATATCGCAATGATCCGGTGATCCCGATGCAGGCGAGGATCTCCCGATTGATTACTATAACTAAAGCGAGTCATCATAGTCGAGTGAGTATTTACCCTATGATTCCATGCTTGTATGTGATTGCAGATAGAAGACTTAAATGATATTGTTAATTGATTGTTGTGTAGGGTCGGGAAATGTTTGTGTATATTATTATGTGTTGAATTGTGAATTTACTTTAAGTACAAATAATACTTTGTTGTGGCATGGTAGTATAGATAATGATAGCGTATACTATTAGATGGTCACATCATAAATGGACTTAACTATACTCGGCTCATAAGAAGAAACTGGTACGTGCATCAACATGTATTGCATAAATATAATTCTGGCCATCATATCATACGGAGGTTAAAAGAGACCATTCGGGGGTTGATATAATAAATTTATTGGTTCTGTACAATGCACTTATACAAAATAATCTTATCCTGGCCCACAGGAATACTAGGCGTTGGAGGCGCTAACCACTTGGTTAAGGGTCGACTCTAGAGGTCTCCGTTTAGGGGTGAGTATGGACCTCGGGAGCTCACTTATGATTATACCAGAACTTGGTTTTTATGAAAATAAAGGACTTGTTTGATTTAAGTACAGAACATGGAGTTCCCTAGTAAAGTAAGTTCTAGTATAACACCCCGATCCGATTGGTTTTTTTGTATACTTCAACCCTAACTTTGGAAGGCGTTAAATCTGAGTTACGTATATGGACTAGTTAACTATACGTATTGTTTGGCATTTTATTTGTTCATTTGTTCATTCATTCATATGGGTGAATATAATGTATTTATAATTTACTTGTGGTGTAGTTGAGGGTTTTGCTCACTAAGTTTAGACTTATACTCTCTTAAACTTTTGCTATAGGATGGTTTATTTGTTAAGGTTGGCCGAGGAATACCACAAGTTAGCTTGGGGAACTAGGTAAGAGTGGGTCATTCGATGTGATAAGAGAATTGATTATGCAGATTTTTACTTATGTACTATTGTTTTGTTAATAATATAAACCTAAAAGTACTAAATTACTACTTACTATAAACTTTATAGTTTAAATTTTGTATAAATATGCTTATGTGATGATATTATGTAGATCTATATGTTCTTGGAAGCTAGTGGTTGTAGAGCCGTGTGAAAAGTTCATGATTGGAAGGGTAACCAATCAATAATTCTTTATATAGTATATGGCATCTGCTACGACTAGATCGTACTCAGGTCGTGACAATCATGACCAAGATTTGAGGGTGTGCTTTCTAAACGTTATCCCTATAGTTGTATACCCTTCAAAATTCCTTCCTTAGTTTAGTTGTTTTTTACCTTAAATTCTACTCTTAAACCATTAGTTAACCAATAGAGAGTTGTATGATCTTCGTAAGATAGTTTTTCCTATGTACTCTTTACATATTTCTCTTTTAGAGTTGGTAGTGATAAGCTTATTTCAGCTACTTTAGGTTTGTGACATCATGGTTGTATGCTTGTACCTATGCTGTTTATGGGTTAAAATGGATAAATTCATATTTAGCTTATTACATGTGTATTACTTATGTTTGGCTTAACTTAGGGCTGGTGGTGGCAAATCCTTAAGGGGCACCTGACGATCCATGCAATGTGTTGTCCTCAATGGAGTCTCATATGAAAAGGATTTGGGGGTAGATTTAAGGGTATTAGAGCCCATAATGGTAGTTGCCAATACAAGTTATATTGGGTCCACAGTGGTAGTTTTAACTAGGACTATATATTTGTAAAGTATATTGGGTGTGATTGGAATCACGAGCATGTCTTTGTTACATGTTGGACTTAAGGATAAGATACTACAAGAAATTCAAGTTACGGTAATGGAATATTGCAACAAAATACCTTTTTGTGGTAGTTTATTTTTTCTTAATGTAATGAGTTAATCACTACAGAAAGACATGTAACTTTCTTTTTTCACTATTGTAATGACATGACACAAAAATGCACAAATAATTAAAAGTTATTAATCCACAATTAGTATACATATTAAATAAATAATCATAAACCGTTAAAATGTATCACTAGTAAAAAGAAAGTAATGGGATGTTGCTACAATAGAAAAAAAAAAAAGAGTTATGTAAATACCTTTTTTTAGTGGCTAACTCATTGTATTAAAAAACAAAATAGCTGAAAAATAGTTTTTTTTTTTTGCTGTAATATTTCGTTCCTAAAAATTTGAATTTCTTGTAGTATATGGTAAAGCAACAATAATTTACATCTTAGCCACGGATAAATTTTTATTCAAGTATAAAATTCAAAGCAAATATAATTAGGCATTCCTTCAAATATAAATTTCACATTGTCGCATTTTATTACAGTAGCTAATCCTTAAGACTTAATGTCAAGGATACTCCCTCAAAATTGAAAGCATCTTGAGAAAATACTGAATTGACATTGCATGGCAAAGGTATATGGTATTAGTTTCAAGATACACACTTTTGATGCACTTTTGATAATTTAAAATTAGTAGATTTGAAATTGAACCTATAGTTAATGATGTAGTATTGTGTCCCATAAGCAATAAAGGGTTGTGTAGATTGAGAAATAGCACCAATGACATGCATTAAAGAAAATGTAAAAACTAAATTTTAGCTATATGTTTTAGGGTTGGTTATTAACATAGCTTGATATGTCACTATAATCTTACATTATTCACAAAGGGATTGAAAGCTTCTTTTGGAGTTATGCAAAAGTTTTCCTAAAGTTAATTATAGTTTCTTGAGTGGTTAAAGTTTCAAAAACCAATGAATCAATAGGTAAGGATTGACCATTCGTAGAATTGCTAGGCAGATTTTAATTTTAGTGTACCCCATAACACATTGAAAATATTATCAACCAAAAAGTTAGTACACATATATATCTTATGGGTGAATCGAAACCAACTAATTTAGGCACAATATGGGTAATTCACTAGTTCTTGCAAACATGACAAATCTCACCAAGTTGATTACCCACACCATACTTATGATATGTTAATCGATTAATATAAAACCAATCATATCTAATAAGTATAATATTTTAGCTTAGCTAGTTGTATATTTAAAAATTGTTAAACTATTAAAACATAAGATTTTGAATGAGAACATGGTGCACTTATTCTCTCTATTTAATTATGATAGGATTTAATCAAAATCTCAACCCATAAGTGGAGGAAAATATTAATTAATAAAAATAAAATATCATAAGATTTAATAGGCTTAAGATTTTAGATCATCTAGCTGCAAATGTAAAATTTATGAAATTGAATGTGATCTAGATTTAAAAAAAAATATAGTAATGGGGCTAACAAACTATAACATTAGTCATTAGTGTCAAGTGTAATTTTGTTAACTATCTAACTTTTTCCCTCATTTTATTTCTTGTAACATAATTATCTATTTAATTTAATATATAATATAAAATATAAATGTATATTCATAGTATAATATGCATGGATAGATGTTTGAGACTTAAAAAATATATATATATTTGATGAACCTCGTAACCCATTTGAGGATGGTACGAGGTAACATGTACACAAGAGAAAATGAAATGCAAGTACGCAAGCATGCTGAATTTGGTACGTGAAAAGCACAAACATAATGAGCATGATTTTTAGGCACATAGAAGGGTAAGAGGTGCCATATGTTATGCTTAGTGAGAAGGCTTGTAAGGTTAGCTACAAGATGACAGACATTTCCTTTACCCAAACTCAAAGATTCCATTTACTGCTTTATTTGGTTTTATTAGTTTTTCACTTACTTTTGTACATCTATTAGTATTTGAAAATTGAACTTAATAATTTGCTAAACACTTGAATGTCAATACCAAAATCTGGCCTATTCCTCATGGATTACCCGAATACAACAAAATAAAATGAATTTCTTATTTGATTTGATGACAATATTATGTCAAAATACAATGTGTTAAATACATAATAGCCCGTTATTTGGCTACTATCTCCATATTAGAAAGTAAGGATGAATTGATTAGTGGAAATTGAACACATAACATTAGTAGTTTGTGCTTATCGGTTGCATTTCTCATCTAAACGCAATAGTTTGAGGAATAAAATACATTCATCGGTTTTTATTGACAATAAAAATATACATTACAAGAAATTTAAGATATGGCAATAAAGTAAAATAACTTTTGCAAATTTTATGTTATTATAAAAATGTGTGTAACTTCTTTACTAAATGATACTAAGGGAAGTCACTTCTTTGAAAGATAATGTAAATAGTCTTTTATCATTGATTCATTTGATAGTTGTCGAATAGGCCTAAAATTACAATGACATCACTGAGTAAAACTAAAAAAAAAAATTGGAAACACAATTTTGAACTCCAACTGAAAAATCCTATGAGATTATCTTGATTTTATAATCCATGTAACTATAATTTAAAAGTGAAATGATGCTTATAAAATAATACTAAAGTGAAAGAAGTATATTTTTAAATCATAAAATGAATAAATAATATGTATGGAATGACATCCAAAACTCGAATGTAAACCTATACATATTGCATGAATATCTTATTTCTATCTAATACTATTGAAGCAACAAACTAGTAAGTAATAATATGTGAAGACTAAAAGTCAGTACGATTGGTGATGTCAATTTGTGAGGCATGATTCAAAGTTCATCATGATAGAGACAAATTAGGAGAGAGAGAGGACCTATATCAAGGTAGGAGAATAGTTAAAGGATAGTTAGGGTCTTAGAGGAAAGCATTCTCATTGTCAAGATGCCAATATTTCGAGCAAATATGCTAAGGGAGACATCTTGGACATCTTAGAATGGACATGTAAGCTAGCGACAAAGAAGATCATGTTGAATCTAGCAATCCTAATAGATGTTCTGAGATTACCCCCTATTGATGATGGAGGAAAAGGAATCATTAGTGTTGCTAATTGTTGTTAGGCGTAGGGAAAAAAATCATGAACTACAAACTAAACCGTTAACAGAATTGAAAATTCTATCTTTTTTTTTTTTAAATTCAGTTCGGTTTTTGGTATGGTTTGGTTTTATTCTTTCAATTTGTGGTTCAGTTTGGTATTGCGAATAAACTGCACCGTTTTTTTTAAGTTATTTCTTGCGCCTTATCTCTTAAATCTATATCTTTGTTTTGTATATGATGGTCTTTGTTTGATCTGTATTTGCAATGAAAATCAATAACAATGAAAATCTTTCCTCTACATCTTTTCTCGAAACTTTGATGCTAAACCTTAATGTGAGCGACTAATTATGGAATATTCTTATGGTTAAGTATGATTTCTTACCTTGATGAAGTATCCTCTAGCAAGCATAAAGGTCATGAAAGTAATCATGCTAAAGTTGTAGCCCTTTTTAAGTCCATTAATGTTGCCCAATAGCTAGTCCCAAACATTAGAATTGTACATATATATGTATATATTATATTTGGAAGTTTATCTACTGGGTTGCTATGATGCATAGAAAAACCATAAGTAAGGTAAGTAATAAGGATCAAAGATCGATCGCTCGCTCTTAAGCTCGAGGGCTTTTTTACATGGTTTATTGTATTGTTTGATGAGAGTTAAATGCTAAGGAGCAGTGTTTTCCTCAGTTCGATCTATCGAACTACTTTGCTTTCCATACCATCTAAGAAGCTGTTAAGGTGATTAGCCTACACATGGAGTCGACCCCTCCCTGTACCTCGGTCCAAGCACCAAATCAGGAAAACATTCATCTCTAGAGTGTTGAGGTTGAGCTAATAATTGTGAAGGGCCAACCTAAATGTGAATTATCCTTGATCCATCCCTTGTCCAGCCCCAGCCATCAAGGTGCCAAACTGCTAACACCGAATAGACCTGATCAAAGGACCGCCCTTGCTTGGTTCACAATATTATCAGAATTGCAGACTGAGTAAAATGTGCGTGCGTTGTCCTTTCTTACACCCGTACTGTCCTTTCTGATAGGGGACATTCTTTTTGCATGATTTCATATTTTCCCTGTAAATTATTCTTTTTTGTTTAGCAAATAAGGATCATTCTTTTATAATTTCTATAACTTAGGACTTACCTTAATAAGGTACTATAAATACTCACATAATGTAATAGCTGTAGGATCAATATACAGAAGAATACACTGAACTTTTTTTTACTCTCTCTTGAGCTAAGTGTCATTTTTGCTTACTCTTGAGCTACTTTTATCTAGCCCATTCGAGTGTGGACTAGTCACGAGTGACCTCCGGTTATACTTGTACATCATATCAAGTGTAACCCAAGCTCGTGTGAGGCATTAGTACGTCATATCCATCGTCGATGCAGGGGAATCCCTGTTCATCCCTCGACTATCATTTACTTTTTAAGCCATCTCACGGCTTAGACCAACCCCTTAGTTTTTGTGTGATACTGGGTTCGTATGTTCATTTGCGTTATTTTGGTATTAGAGCCTGGTTACATTCGAAGCTGGATTCTACTACTGTGTTCTTTAAGTAGTTTGTTATTGATCCCCTAAGATAACGGTTCTATTGATAGCTTTGAAGTTTAGTAGTTAAGAAGTGTTCAGTACTCCGTTTTTACCTATTTTCAAAACACCAAAATAGAGCATAGTTGACTCTTTGTTTGTTGTAAAATTGTCATTGTAAAGTAATCATCAATGTTAGATTCAAGTGTTTAAGAAACTTTGGGAAACCAAGAAAGTGATACTCGACATGGATAAGCATAGGAAGGAAACTTCTCATCTCAGTTAGTGGGTGACCGCTTGGATAAGTTTACCGACTTAGTAGCTAGTTTGGTGACTATTATCTAAGAAGATGGGCAGCGAACTAGAAATAGCCCCACTAGGGAACACGGGTAATAAGGATGAGGAAATGGTTAGTTTAGCTGAGTTAATGCCCTAACTCAACCACCCCAAGCTGAAGGATTTGGTAGGGATGCTAGACGAAGGCTAGCATTTGAAGGAATTAAGGAGGAAGCAAAAGGAGATGACAAGGTAGAGGAGTACTATGAGCCTGAGGAAAGAAATGTACGAGCCCCTAGAGTTGAGGGATTAAGGATGCGTATTCCTGGTTTCTTTGAAAGTGGTGATGACAAGGACTACCTAGATTGGGTAGATCAGATTGAAAAGTAGTTTCAATACCATGAAGTGCTCGATAATGCAAAGGTTAGACTTATTGTGTTGGAGTTAACTGGTTACGATGCCTTATAGTGGAAGAACTTGCAAGCTATCAGAAGGAGAGAAGGAGAATAAGAAATTAGGAGTTGGGATGAATTGAAGAAGGTTATGCAAAGAAGATTTGCATCGACTTATTATCTGTAGGATGCCTTCAAAAGACTGTAAAAATTGAGATAAGGAGGATCGAGTGTAGATGCTTACGTTAAGGAATTCCAAATGTTAATGATCCAATGTGAAGTCGTAGAGCTAGAAGATTGAACTGTATCTTGATTCATCGATGGGTTGAAGTATGGATTGGGGATGTCCTGGAAACCTTAAACATTAGTACACTTGATGATGCGATCCTAGCTGCTTAGAGGTTAAAAAGGTGCCGAACAAGAAGATTCTGACCACCTGTTAACTGTCCTGGCAATAGCCGCCCTACTCTGAGTACACCTGTGCGAACGGAACCAAGTAAGGCCACTGAGACCTGGCTTGCTCAAATTTCCCGAGTAGAAGAGAAGGAACCCTTGAGGAAGTTTGACAAAGGCTAGAGTTCAGGGAGGAAGACGAGTGAGATCAAGTATTTCAAAAGCCAAGGATTTGGACACATGGCCATTCAATGTCCGACCAGGTGACCAATGGTGATCTGAGGCAAGGTGACAACTGTTGAGGTCAACAGTACTGATGAGGAAGTAGAAGAGTTAAAGGAGGACAGATAGACATAGTTGTCCAAAGAGGAAGTTATCTACAGTGAAGAAGGCAACTTTATGCCTACTGCTTTAGTGTTGAGGAGGACAATGAGTGTTAGTTTTGTACCCTAAGACGAACAGAGAGAAAATCTCTTCCATATTGGATGCAAAGTGAATGACTTATCATGTACGCTGAACATTAACAGTAAGAGCTGTACTAATGCAGCCTCTGCATTTATGTTCCAGCAGCTAAAATTATCGACCATACCCTACCCGAAACCCTACAAGCTTCACTGGCTTAGTGACAAGGGAGCCTTATAAGTGAACAAACAAGTACCTATGCCAATCTGCATTGGCAAGTATCGAAATGAATTACTCTGTGATGTACTACCCATGAGTGCATCCAATGTTCTACTTGGACGACCATGGATGTTTGATCAAGCAGTTATATATGATGAAAGGAGGAATACATGCTCTATAGAGCACAAAGGTAGAAGGATGAAATTAAGTCCTATGACCGTTGAATAGGTAAAGGTCATGTAGTCCCAACTGAGTTGGGCCCTAAAGAAGGAGGCTTCGATATTGACTTGAGCTGAATTGAAGAGAGAGATGGGGCTTGAAGGATCGACCTATCTGCTGGTCCGAAGAATTTTAGAGTTGAGATCCGAGGAGGAGTTGCCTGCCGAGGTAAAAACCTTGCTGGAGGAATTTGCCGACCTGTTTTCAAAAGAGCTACTGAAGGGTTTACCCCCAATCTGAGGTGTCGAGCATGCAATCGATGTGCAATCAAGAACCGCACTACCGAACAAACCTGCTTATAGGTTGAATCCTAAATAGGCCACCGAATTGTAGAGACAAGTTCATGAACTAATGGAGAAGGGGTATGTGCGTGAATCCCTTAACCCCTATGCCATTCTAGCTTTGTTAATATCGAAGAAGGATGGTTCTTAGAAAATTTGCATCAATAGCTGATCAATCAATCGAATCACCATTAAGTGCAGGTATCTTATACTTAGGCTCAATGACATGTTAAATGAGTTAAATGGAGCAAGAGCGTTTTCCAAGATCAACCTCAAATTTTGAAACCATCAGATTTGAATGCATGAAGGTGATGAGTAGAAGACTGTATTTAAGACATGACGTGGTTTATATAAATGGTTTATAATGCCATTTAGGTTGTCCAACACGCCAAGCACATTTATGTGCGTGATAAATCATATGCTTCGAGAATTCATAGGGAAATTTGTTGTAGTTTATTTTGACGACATTTTAGTATACAACTCTGACTTGGAGATTCACAAGGAGTATCTTCGAAGAGTCCTTGCGAAACTCTGAGCCAAATAACTCTATGTTAATATGAAGAAGTGCAACTTTTTCTGATCCGAGGTGATCTTCTTGGGGTTTATTGTGAGTGGAGGTGTCATTTAAGTTGATGATGAGAAAATAAGAGTGATTGTAGAATGCCTGAGCCAATTGGCTCTATAGACGTGAGAAGCTTCCATGGCCTAGCGTTGTTCTATCGCCAATTCATAAAGGATTTCTGTATGATTGCGGCCTTGCTTATCGAATTGTCAAAGAAGAACATTGAATTTAGATGGGGAGAGAGAGAGATAGGAGGAGTTTTGAGGAAGTAAAAGAGAGGTTATCTAAAGCCCTCGTCTTAGCTCTGCTTAACTTTGACAAGGTGTCTGAATTAGAGCGTAATGCATCCGAACTAGGCATAAGAGCTGTGATGACATAAGAAGGCCGACCTATTGCCTACGTCAGCGAGAAACTCCAAGGAGCTACACTCAACTACTTTGTCTATAACAAGGATTTATATTCCTTAATCCAAGCCTTGACTGTATGGCAACATCATCTACTGCCTAAGGAATTTGTGATCTACATTGATCATGAATCCTTAAGATATCTAAAGAGCCAACCGAAGTTGTCCTAGAGACAAGCCAAATAGGTGAAGTTCATGGAGGGATTTTCTTATGTCATAAAATGCAAGAATGGAAGGAACAATGTAGTGGCTAACGCCCTATTGAGATGACATACCTTCCTGATCGAGCTGTAAATAAGGTTACTTGGTTTTTAACCATAAAAGAATTATATCCTGAGGACCTATACTTTGGTCCTATCTACGCTCGATGTGAGGAAGGATGAACATTGGACAACTATTATAGGGAAGATGGATACCTATTCAGGAAGAGGAGGCTATGTATCTTGACCTGTTCCATAAGAGAATTACTAGTGCGCGAGGCATATGGAGGAGGATTAACAGGACATTTTAGCCAGCGGCAAACCCTTTAAGTATTGTCTGTGAGATTCTTTTGATTAAGAATGATGAGAGACGTACAGTCTATGCTAGAAAGGTATGCGACTTACAGGAAAGCTAAGAGCTAAGATGAGCAAGGACATTGCCTACCCTTGCCTATCCCAACTAAACCATGGTTCGAGCTAAGTATGGACTTCATGTTAGGATTGCCAAGCACGTCTTGAGGGAAGGACTCCATCATGGTGGTTGTGGTCTTTTCTTGCAGGAGGTGATCAAGCTTCATGGTGTGCCTGGAACCATTATTTCGGATCGAGACCCTAAGTTTACGAGCCACTTTTGGAGGACACTTTGGAGGCGAATGGGAACTAAGCTATTATACAGCATGTCTTGCCATCCGCAAACCAATGGACAAACCGAAGTTATTAATTGAACTGTGGGAACTTTGCTATGGGTTGCTATCGAATGAAACATGCCCGATTGGGATTTGCATTTGTTAATCATCGAATTCACCTACAATAGGATCGCCTACAGTTTAACTAGCAGATCTCCATTCAAGGTTGCCTATGGATTCAACCTTGAGCTCCCGATGGGCCAAGCACCCCAGCCGAGGCTTGATGATGACCGGCTGGTCGTAAAAAGAGTCGAGGCCATCAAAGCTATGTACCAAAAGGTTTTGGAGCAATTGAGCTAAGCTAATGCTAGGCTCGAGAAGTGGGGCCAAGGATGGAGAAAGAGAGAAATTCAGCAAGGTTTCATTCCTAAACTTAAGGAAGAGTAAGTTGTCTCCTAAGGCCAGCGTACCTTTCAAAGTGCTCGAAAAGATCAATCTTAATGCATATAGGATTGAATTACCTGAAGGATATGGAGTCTCAGACTCCTTCAACATTGCTGATCTCTAACCTTACACTCCCTAAGACGAGCAACCTAAAGCCAAACCAGATTTGATCCCAAATCTCAAATAACCCGAAGGGAATGATAAGGATCAAGGACCAATCATTCGCTTTTAAGCCCAAGGGCTTTCTCACATGGTCCACCGTGTTGTCTAAGGAGAGTTAAGCACCGAGGAGCATTGTTTTCCCCAGTTCAATTTGTCTAGCTACTTTACTCTCCACACCATCCAGGAAGTTGTTGAGGTGATTAGCCTACATATGGAGTTAACCCCTCCCTACACCTCGGTCCAATCACCAAATCGGGAAAACAGCCGTCTTTAGAGTACCGAGGTTGAGTTGACAATTGTGAAGGGTTGACTAGCTGAAGTCAACCCGAATGTGAATTATCCTCGATCTAACCCTTGTCCAGCCCCAGTCGTTAGGGTGCTAAACTACTGATGTCGAACAAACTTGATCGTAAACTAAGTAAAACGCGCACGCGCTATCCTTTCTAACACCCATACTATCCTTTCTAACAAAGGACATTCTTTTTGTACAATTTCATATTTTTCCTGTAAATTATTCTCCTTTGTTTAGCAAATAAGGATTGATTTTTTTTTTTTAATTTTTGTAACTTGGGACTTATCCTAATAAGGTACTTTAAATACTCGCATAATGTAATAGCCGTAGGATTGATATATAGAAGAATACACTAAACTTTTTTTGTAATAGCTAAGTTTCCTTTTTGCTTACTCTTGAGCTACTCTTATCTAGCCCATTTGAGTGTGGACTAGTCACGAGTGATCTCCGGTTATACTTGTGCATCATATCAAGTATGACCCAAGCTTGTGTGAGGCATTGGTGCATCATATCCATTGTCTATGTACAGGAGTCCTTGCTCATTCCTTGACTATTATTTACTTTTCAAGACATCTTGTAGCTTGGACCTACCCCTTGGTTTTTGTGTGATATTGTGTTCATGTGTTTATTCGCGAATCTGTATCAATAAGGAAAAAGAAACTAAACAAGGATATGTATGTAGGAAATATTGAAGTGAAAATAACTTGTTAAATTTTGAGTTAAAGATTAAAGGGGCAATAATAAATTTTTAATATATTATTTTAAAAACCGAACCAAACTATACCTATCCTTAATGGTTATGGTTATAATGTACATACCCTTCAAACCATGCCGATAGAGGATGGCAATTAAGTACTTCCAATAGATTTATACCTGAGATTGTTGGTACAAACTTTCTTATTTTATGGTCATGATAGATCACTACATGGATACTCTATCTTCAGAAATGCAGTGAAATCATTTCAAAGCCTTAGCATAGAATGCTTAAGGGGCTAATTGTTGAAAGTTCTATTAAAGGCCTTGTGAACAAGTATGACCCATAGGTAGTCATTATCTTAAAGACAAAAATGGAAAGAGGGCCAGCAAGTGCTCTCCAAGAATTACTTAGGTTCAATAGATTTTTGTAGTTTGAGATAAGAAGGTTTAGTGATAGAATTATTGTTCTTTAGAACATTGAAATAGCTACTATCTATGCACATCACATCTCTAGAAAAAGTATGCAACTCATACTTATCTTAGTTTCTTTTTACCAAGTCTACTTCGTGATATTTGATGCTTACTATAGGAAGAATTGAATGATTGGGTGAGAAAAGTGAGTAAGCCATGGGTGTTGTTAGAAGACTTTAGTGAAATCCTTCGTAAAGAATGAATTAAACTAATTAGTTTAACCACGATATCGGTAATTCACCTATTCTAGCAAACATGATAAGTCTCACCAAGTTTGTTACCTATACTATGCTTATGATATGTTAATTAATGAATATAAAATCAATCATATCTAATAGGTATAAGATTCTTGCTTAACTTCTTGTATATTTAAAATTTATTATATAGTTACAACAAAATATTTTGAGTTTAAACATGGTGCACTTATCTTCTCTTTATTTAATCAAGATGGGATTCAATTAAAATCTCAACTCATAAGTGGAGGAAAATATTAACTACTAAAGATAAAATAACATAAGATCTAATTGGCTTAAGCTTTTAGGTCATCTAACTGTACATATAGAATTTATCAAATCAAACGGGATCTAGAATGAAAAAAAAAAAATAATATGAGGGGATTGATGGGCTATATATTAAATCTACAACTTCGCCAAGAATTAACAAACCAATTAATTTAATTTTTTTAACAGATTTTGTCTTAGGTAAATAAGATGAATTGAAATATTCTACATACTAGATGTATGTAAATAAGGAAATAGCTAAGGTAACAATCAAAATAAGTATATGACAATAAAGAAATTTAAAGAAAATCCTTAATTTAACAATATGGTATCACTATAAGAAATTCAAGTTATGGCAATAGAATATTGTGACAAAATACTTTTTTGTTCCAATTTATTTTTTCTAATGCAACGAGTTCATTACTATAAAAAGATATTTATGTTTTTTTTTTCACTATTGTAATGACATGGTATAAAATGTACAGATAAAATTCCATGCATTTTGTTACTTTAATATCTATGCATTTATTGATTAACATAAAATTAAAAGAAAGTATATTTAATAATCAAAAGGTATTAACACAAGGAATTGTAATTGATAAGAGGTTAGAAACATCTCCAAGCATTTAGATTTATACCTTTGGGAAAACCCATCAACATTTTCCCCTTAACTCTTGATAATTCAATCAAGAGGAGTAATGGTGCTAGTTTGAAGATCATAAGTATTGGTCATGCTTTCCTTTTCAATGACAATCTTAAATTACTACTCCCACCGCTTAGTCCGTAGGCCTTATATCTGATCTACCGAGATGGTAAACTACTACCTAAATGTTTACCTTTTTTTTTTTTCAACTTGTTAGAGAAGCTTCACTATTGAATGTGACATTTCGCATATCGTTACAAGGATTTATGCGATCATGTCTAAATTTATGCATAGCCTTTTGGATGGGCAACTTCATCCATAACGTCCAATCTGTCCAATGTGTAGTGGATTGAAAGAATCACATTAATTTGTAATTGCAGTAGCAATAAAGCCCTTAAAAACTATTGCCAACCCCATTTCTTTATATTTTTTTTATCCTTTCCTTGCTTTCTCTTTCCCCTTTCTTCTGCTTTTCGCATTATTATTCCATTTTCCCTTGATTTTTGCTCTCTTCATTTTCTACTTCGCACATTTCCCTTGATTCCTCACTTACAGCAGCTATTCCGACAACATAAACCTCAATCTAACTACTTAACCTATGCCCATGAGTGGAGCCAAGAGTTATCTATTGCACATCAAGTAGGTGATTCTCCTCTTCTAGAAGAACCTCTTTGCATGGTAGATCCTAATGTTGCAGATTGCTCGTGGGATTTAATTAGGTATACTGGGTTTGATAGGAATCGGCCTTTGATCACCTCGAAAACCTCGCAGACCTATTCTTGGCCAAGGCTAACCTATCTTACTTAAGGGTGAGTTGATGCTAGAAAGCCGAGAAAGGAAAGAAAGATAGATCAGCAATAGTTCTGTTAGCTACCAAGAAGACTAGGGACTAAATAGCTAAGGTCCTAAGTCTAAAGCCTAGCTCAGCATTATACAAGGAATCTAGTGCTAAGCAATTGTTAACCTCGTAAATTTAGCCATTTGAGTGTACAATTGAACTCGAATACTATAGATAACTTTCCTAAATTAACAAAGCTGATAAACTTAAAACCGATTAAAATTTTAAATTTGAAACCTAAAAAGAATAAAAAAAACCCTAAAATCTTGATTGAAATCTTAATCATGTATAAAAATCCTAAATCTTATGTACGTGTAAAGACCAAAGATTGAATTCGAATTAGATGAAAACCCTAAAATTAAGATTATAAGCTTATAAAATGTATAAATTTACCTTAAATTTAATAAAATCCTAATTGAGCCAAATAATTGAACGATATACCAAATTGCGTAAAATCGTTAACAAACGATTAGAGATAACTTCTAAATACTCATAAATGTAAAAATGCTAAATTAATTTATAATATTAACCTTATATTTGTATAGATAAATTAGTATTATGTCAATTTAGACATTTTTATGTTATTTAGACAATATGTAGTCAATATTAATATCATAATTTAAAAATTTCCCTATAGTTATATTATTTATAGGGTTAGAAATTTTTGAGAAAAATTCAAATATTGGTTTTATTAATTCATTACATTTAATTCTTTATTTTCCCTCTTTCTTCATCTTTTCCTCTATTTTTTTTTATGTCCAAAATATATATAATAAATACATATAATATTCTAGGAGTTGACTAAGTCAAAGTGTTGTCACGCTTCGAAGCGGCAAAGTCGTAACAGCCCCGCCATGTAAACCATTCTAAGATAGAAGTTGGCCTTACAACCGCTATCTTAGACCTGATCTACACAAGGCGTTCATGACTAACCCACTTTAAAGTAAACAGTTTGTAATTTTAAATAAATCATTTACCTAAGAAAGTGAGAATATATATATATATATATACATTATAATTCAGTTATTGCATTATTCAAAAATGAAAAATTCTAAAACAAAAGCTTAGACCTTAAGAATATATGTTTGTTCTTCAAATATTTTTCCTCACTCCCTAGGATCCAGCAGTTGCTAGCTTTAAAGTAGTTGTATGCCGCTTTTTAGCCAGCACTTGCACGACGTTTATTAGGTACAATGCATGTTCAAGCAAATGCCATCGCACGATATTATCCAACCCATCGTGAGATTAGAGAAATTTCCCCGCTCTAATCCGGGTTGAGAAGTTGCTATTAATGCAACAACTCATGACCAAACCCAAGCTTGTGCAATGGAGACCTCGCTCTTCCCGCGATTACCTTCGAACCATTAACTTCACCCTCACTGTGACTTCCTCTCCTATCACTTAGTTTGACTAAGGTTGAAGATAGGACTATTATGCAATCCCGCGCTATCCCTTTCAAAGGGGTCGGTATTTGGCCGGAGAGTCCTAAGTTCCCCTAATGGGTTGCCATGTAGGTCCGTTTATGATTATAGGTTGTATATTTGATTAGGTCCAGTTTGGGGTGGTCAATCATTTCATACAAATCATATAATACAAGCTAGAACAACAGACAGAATCATAGCATTACTCATAATCAAGTACATGCACACAACTAACTATCTAACAAGCATAACCAAGCATAATCTTAAGCCTCTAAAATACAGCAACGTATTAATCCTAACTTACTTGGACTCCTCACTCACTCACTCGAGGTCCAATTCGCTCAGGCCATAGCCAATCATCCCTATAACACAAACGTAGTTTCAGTTTTTCTTATAACTATTATAGGTTTGTTTTATCCTATAACGCTTATTGTTATCTTTTGTTTATAGTTTAATATATCTAGTTATCTAGGTTCTCAAATATTTTACAATTATTTTTAGTTTGGGGTTATATTCGGGTTTAGTTTTTGCATCGATTTTTAAATTAGGTTTTTAACTCAATTTTTGGTAAAAGATTTATATGTATACCCTAAGAAATCATTCCGACCCATAATGTGAAATTAATCGCATTATCTTCAAATATCCTAAATATCGTTTTTAGTCTCTAACTAATGTTCTAGTTCGTGCGATACACTCGGATCCTAGTTTAATCATCAAATTTACCCCCATTATAAGAAAATCTTACATTTTTTATATAATTACCTAAAATTAAATTTTTATTTCTGATTTATTATATTCTATTTTTATTATTATATTATCTAATTAAACCTAATTTTTCATATTTATTAATTTTCCAATTCTACATATTCTACAATTACCATATAATTTCTTCATTAATTACACTTAACATTTCAAAGGCTAGGATTAGGTTCCACATCAGAGATTAACATCCTAACCCTCTAATTACTATTTAAATCAGTAATTAATGTCTTAATCACCTAATTAACCCAAAATTACCCAATTTTCTATCATTTTAGGGCTAAAAATTTACCTAAAAATTTCAAAAATTAAATTTAAAAAAAAGGCTTCTTAGCACTATTCTATATCACTTAAGAATTCTATAGAAAAAATTTGAACTCCAAACTACACTCCTAAGCCTATTTATTTCTAATCCTAATTATGCTTAGTTTTGCATGATTTCTTAAGGACCATATATCACGGGACATGTTTTCATCAAAATAATATTTTTTCTAAAAACAACATACAAAAATACTTTAGAATAACAAAATTCATAATTTTATAAGAATATTTACTATTTTTTATAAAATTACACAAAATCGAGCTGAAAATTAGACTCACTGGTCTGGGTAGCTCTGGCCATTGCCGGCTGCCTTGGCCTTATCAGTCGGTCCAGGCGCTGCCACCATCATGTGGTGGTGGTGGCCGTCCACTCCTAGATGCTCGTATAATGTTGGTTCCCCTTTATGGTCTTAACTGCACAGTTTTTTCTTATTTTTTTCCTAACCTTAATTTTTCTCTCAATTTTGCCTCTCCCTATTTTTCTCACTCTCCAAACTGATCAAATGAGCTTCTAAAATTTTCTTGCTATTTATAGGGCGTTAGGAAAATTATTGTGCATTAATTAGACAAGACAATGGCCTTATCTCTTCTCTTTTTCCACTTTCTATTCGTTGCATTTTAATTAGTTGATTTTTTTTCTTTAATATCAGATTGTCACGCCCCACTTCTGGACTTTTCCAAATTTTTCTATATTTTTCTTGATTTTTCCTTAATTAATTATGGATTTTCTTTAATTATTTATTATTATTTTAGCACATTTTGCGTATTTCTTGTAATTAAGCGTATTTCTACATACATTTAAGTTCATGTATAGTATAAATAAATATTCATAAATATTATTTAGGTTATTTTATGATTTTTAGTATATATATAATTTATCTCTAGCGATTCGTTAATTATCGAAATGCATTTTACGCATTTTACGCATTTTCGATAAATAACGAGTTATATACTTAAAATTTGGAATTTTTATATTCTTTTATTTTATTGCTTATTTTTTTAAATTCAAACTTACGGAATCATTTTACTAATATTTCTAGTTTTACTTATAATTTAAGCTCAATCGATTCTTTCAGCCGATCGCAGTCCTAAGTGACTGATTGTGGAGCTTACAAGTGTCAACATCATCTAGACTTTTCTTTTTATTTTTCCTTTTTCCTTTCCTTCTTTTTCTTTTCTCTCCACTTGCTTCTATAAGTTACAGTTGCCAAATACTTTCATCCCATTCCCACATGTGATTAAATAAGAGATAAAAATCAAGGAGAATTGGATAAGGATTAAGATCAAACCTAATCTTATCCTTTTATCTTATTTTCTTTTCTTTTTATTTTTATTTTTCCCCTTTACTCTTTACGCCGGCTGCATGTGTATATGTGTTTCATCCATTTGTTTCTTTTCTTTCCGCAAAACAAAACATAAGAAAACATATACAATTTCCCTCCTCTCAAACTGACAACTCCTCACCCTTTTCTTACTTCCATTCTTTTGATTTTTCTTTTTTTTGCCTTCAACAATTTCAAGGAGAAGAATAGCGTTGATCCAACCACTTTTCAGGATACCAAAAAGAGTAGTTAAGTAGCATGTATTTTGTATTTAATTTATTTTGTAATATCAACTTACATGTAGTCTTTGTTATACACATGTTTTGTAGAGTTTCATGTATTATAGGAGTATGTAATGAAGTTCATATGTATTTTACTAATTTTTGGTAATGAAATTTCATGTACTTGTATGGAATTATACATAAAATTGTCCATCTTCATGGTTATGTACTTATATATGTATATGTCTATTTCTATATATAACCATATGTACACATATGTTATGTTCATCTATGAATATGTATGATACATGTACATACATATAGCACTTAGTATAACTATGTTATCATACATATATGTACGCGGTGTTATGGGATTATACAAATACATACATATAAAAAGAGTAAGAAAATATAATTACGTGTATATATGTATAAGTATAAATATACATATAGTATTAGTACAGTATAAGTATATGTATATGTCTAAATCATACATGTATAAAATACTAAAATACTAAATCCATAATAAGATAATATATATATATATATATGTACATGTGAGGCCATGACCATAAAGAAGGCAAAATAGAATTAATTTCCAAAATTTAATAAATTATAATAATATATATACATATAAATATCAATTAATATTACAAAATTGGAAAAATGCAAAAATTAAAAGTATTCTTAAAATGACATGTGGCCTAATGGAGAGCTGCTACTTAGCACTTCTATTTATCGAATTAAATTCGTAAATTATAAAAATAATAACTAATTAAATAGAAAATTATAAATATAAAAAAGCTAATTTAATAAGAATTTAATCTTAAAATAATGAGATAAGTAAATTATTATAAAATAGACTAAAAATAAGACAACTTCAAAAATATAAAATTTTGAAATTAATTTAATCATAATTCATAAAGAAAAAGCTTAAAGTAATAAATAAAATTTTCGGATCAGAATAATTAAATTCTTATTATTTTAGACCTATAATGAAAATTGTGGGTTTCAACATCCAAAATGGACTCCGTTACGTGAAAGTATGTCCAAAAACGATGAAAATCGACTATAAGATTATAAAAATCGAAGTTGAAATAAAAAAGTTATACATGATTGAAAATTTAAGATAAACCAAGAACAATAGGTAAAATCTTTAAATTAAACTATGTTTATATCATATTTGGTTTATAGTATAAAACTAGGCAAGAAATAATAGATATTTAATTAACTAAAGAACTTAGCTTTTCTAAGTACTTATAAGTTTTATTATTATTTAGATACCCAATTATCAAGTTTTAAAAATTCCAAAGGGTTGGAGAGTGAGCATTAACCTAGGTGAATGAGTTCTAATGATCTGCTATCTATTTGTTGCTTGATGTTTGCGTGTTACTTATCGATTGATATTGATTGTCTATTGAATGACTAATTATTTTATGTGCCATCATCTGTGTAACCACTTCCTTAAACTGGTAAATATAAATATCTAACTAAAATAATCGATCATAATTGTCATATGTTTATGATTCAACTGGTATACTGATGGAGAGTGCTAACTTTGTAGATTTTTTAAGAAAAACATTTTTGGAGAATGTTTTTTCAATCTGAAATATATTTTTATATTATTTCTATGAATCCTCATAGTGGCCGTAAATGATATTTTTATAATTGAAGCAAAGCTATGTATAGTATTTCCAATTGATTATGAGAGGACTTGCATATTTATACCCGTGGGGCTTTGGATATATTTGATAGTGAGGACTCGATTGTTGTGCTTGAGGAGCCTTGATATGGTAGATGGTCTTAGTTGGGGTTTACTTATTTAAATTAATATTTTTTTCTTGGTTAAAGTAATAGTTGAGTGTTGTCTGGTGGGACAATACTCCCAAGTAGCCTCAAGTGGTTAAGATAAAATGCTTCGTGCGAATAAGTATGGAAGATAATCAACCTATAGACGATGTAAATCTAAACCTTTGTAATACCTTACTATTCTAGTTGGTGATGGTTGAAGCCTAATTAGAAGTAGGATGGATAACCCTACAACTTTTGATATTATAAGTACACTAGCTTATGAAGCAAAAATATAGACAAATTCGTATTTACAACTTTTTTTCTTGGATTTGAGGATCAACAAGAGATTTGTATATATATATATATACTCTCAAAAGGTCATGTAAAATTAAATTTGGTTAAAATACCAAAAATAACGATAATAAAGTAATAAATCTAACCTACTAGTTCCATATCCTTATCGTGTAAGGATTCTTCACCGATGAGTATACTGATAAGAACAAATACAATTAGCTAATAGAGAAGTATTCGTTTAAATATAAATTATATTGATATCCTTATCGACAATGATTCATTGAAAATAATAATAACAATAGAGTACGTATACATATGTCTGGTGTTAAGTTTGTAACCTGCATTTTGGATCAAAAGGAGGTCAAACTTTAAGTGTCTACGTGATTGGTAATAATGGTACAAGTGGAAGAATAAAGAGTGAAAAAAAGACAAATAAAATATAATAAGAATAAACAACTATATTAAGGCATTTGTTGTCTAAATATTAGTGGATCGTTTGGGATATCAGCAACTTGGGCACCCTCCGTACCATCCTCCATTGTGTTCTATTTTGTTGGCAAATTCCTTTGAAGAAATGTAATCGGCAGGAGAATAATTATCAACAAATTTAATATAGCAACCGACAAAAAAAAAAAGAAAAAAAAAAAGAGGTGAGTAATAATAATAATAATAAGAAAAGGGTAGAAAATTCGTGAATTGTTTCTACTTGTTGGACCAACAAACCTATAGAATAAATTCAGCAAACTCTTGAATGTAAGAGGAAATGTTTTGTAGGAAAAAGAAAATGTCTCCCTCATAATTTCGATCAGTATGAAAGGGTCTTCGAAAAAATAATCGGATTGAGTTTTCAATCAAGAAACTTAAGTTAAGCTTTGTTATACATCTTATCTTAATGTAGTAATATTGCACCTTTATTTTGGTTAGGAATTAGAACTGTTTCTTAATAAATACATTTAGTATGCACAGACTGTATTAATGAATATATATAAAAGGAAGTTGCTCATATTATGTAAATATAATATTTAGCTAGAGGAACTTAATAAAATTTATTAGGAATGAGGGAAGACTAAGGAGAAATCATTGTCTAACATACTATTATAATCAGATTTCAAAGCATCATATACAAATAAACAATTAATAAATTGTCATGCATGGTATTCATCCTCCGAATCTTATGGGTCTTCGCTGTATTGTATAGTAAATGGGAAAAATTTACGAGTAAAATTAAAATTTTGTGATATTTTGCACTTAGCGAAATTTTATTAGGAATTATTCAAGTTCATAATTTAAAATGATGTATAATTAACTAATATGTAGCTCTAAAATCACTTAATACTAATTTGGAAACCAATTTGGTAATATTTCTGTCGGTAAAATATTCTAGGACTAACAATTTACTATTTAAATCTATTAAGTACTAGTGAGAATTATTAAGGATAGTTAACAAACTATTAAATATAATGATGATGATATAATATTTATTAAAATCAGATAAGAAATGAATAAGATACGATTGAAAGAAGCTTGAAAATACGATAGTAAAGGCATATAAGAATTTAGCATCGACTTGTAATTAACTTGGGGTTTATGTGTATTTTCCTAGGTACATTAAGTAAGGAAAGACTAAGTTGTGAAGCTTAGGATTTTATGTTACTATTAAGCTTAGGATTTTATGTTACTATTAAGCTTAGGTAAGTGGATATTTCTGTTTTCATGTAAGTAGACCTATGTCTACTTGACTTAGAGTTTGTTACGTTGTGAATTGTAATGACATGTTGGATTCATTGAATACTTGATTCTGTTAAATGTGTGTTGAAAAAGTGAAATGTTTCCTTGTGTATGATTGATCCATCAATATATAATTCTGTTTGGAAAACTTGGAAACTGAACTATTTTTTAGGGTATTCACCTAATTGAACCTTATGTGAAGAAATGTTATATAAAGCTGAGAAATGAAATTGAAGTTGAGATAGTTGAATTATTTATAATGTGGAACTTGAGATTTGTACTTGATATTGGGCTATTGTACTATTCACTACATTCATGGCATGGCACAAAAGGACATATGGGTTGAGTTTCTGAAAGCTTCAAAATTGCTAAGTTAGCTTTTGAGCGTATAGAACTGCATTGCTTAACTTATTTTGGTCATGATGTGTGGCCGACTACGTATTAGATTTTCAAACTACGGTGGGTGGTTTTTGTTGAGGGTCTTACTCCCAGGAAGCTCCTTGTTGCCTTAAGTTCCTAGAATAGTATCCAGAAGCCTAGGTATGTCAACTAAATGGATGAAGAATTGGAAAAGTATTAGATATCGATACTAATGCATGTCACATGCATGAACATGGCACTAACTTATTGCATAAACAATTTGTTTTGGTAACTTGGATTATGAAATTGAATATTTTATGGCATTGATCTAGGTGAGTATATATTGTGCTTGTTCTGTGTTTTGTTTTATCTACTCTCACTTAGCTTATAAAGAGCTGAGGGGATACTTGTGTATGAAGAGAATTGACAAGGTAACAGTAGCTGGTGGGAAAAGTCTTTTGAGAGTGCTTAAGATGGAGTCATCTTGAAAGAGTCTTGCAGTATTTTGTTCTTATTTCTATAAAGGATTTGTACATATGAAAAAAAAATACTGTATTTTAGGTTTGGATAGGTTTGATAGGTGTATTTTTTGTATAAACACGTATAAAGTTGAACTCTATTGTAATGCTCTTTTGTTATAAATAGAACTTTTGTTGAGTATAATCAAGTATTTTTGTGTGATGGTATATCTTATGCTATGCCAGCATGTGACAACCTTTGATAGTTCCGGACTATGGATATGTTGCTTGTATTCACTATGTATGCATTCATTTCGATTTTAGGTAGATTACATGTGTGCTAATAATGTCTAATAACTTACTTGAACAATAGTAATGAGAAATGAACTCATTGAGTTGTGGTTTGCTCCTTCCCTTATAGTTTCTTTTGCAAGATCATTTCAGTACGGGTTGGGATAATCTTGAGAGCATAGTACAAGCTAGAGATAGGTTTGATAATGTTAGATTTAATTGAAATGTGTATAGTTGGTATAGAAACAATTTATGTAGAAAACATTTATATGATAGGATTATGTATAATTTAGTATTTCTTGAAAATTATCAAGCTGTTGTACCTTGTTTTATTACTTGGTACGAGATATCAATTCTCTACGGTTCTGAGAGACTGTAGAATATTGGATATGCATAATTATTTATATTATATAGTAAGTTAATTATTTTAAAATTGAAAACCTTGATGGTTAATTATTTAAAGTCTTGTAATTTCTAACTTGTAAGGCGATTTTCGTATCATGGATGCACATGTGATTTAAAAATTTTAGGTAATCTTACTAGGACCCTTTTAGGGTCATGACAACAATCCATGAGTTCACTAACTGTGAGCTGACTTCGCTGGGAGCTCAGCTGAGCACAATAAGACTTTAAGGAATCGAACTCCAACTTTGATAACTAGCTGTCAACTTGATCTTGCTTGGAACCAACCTATCCTAAAACAGCTCAGATAACTTACATGTTAGCCTTCCTATTAAACGTACCGTTTAGCACAGTTTTGTACCCTTGTAAATAATTTCTTTATTTTAATCGTAGGCCTAATCTTTAGGATTTAAGGCTTTGTACACTATTTACATTTTTGCCACTAGGTCTTCAGGATGTACTATAAATAGTAACTTTTATATGTAGCAGACAACGTATTAATACCAATTATTTAGAATATTTCTCTGAGAATTTCTCTCAAAACTTGCTTAAGCTTGTCTCCTTTTTAGTGATTATTGAGTATGCTATTCCTTTTTAATCCACTCATGTTCTTATTAATCTTCTTCTTGAGATTGTAGTGAACCCTATTTTGAGCTCACCTTCTTGATTATGTTTGTGTTCTGATGCGTAATATCCATATACATTCAAATTCAAAAATCCCTTTTACTTGCTATTTCTTAGGTTCCATCGAACTTGAATACCTATTTGGGTTTTGATTAAGCTGCACATAGTGCTCTAGCCTACCTTCGAACCTTGGGGTGTATCAAGGTTGGTCAAAATTTGTGCTCTTTCATCATGGAAAATTAAGAAGCTCCCTATGATGATTACCTTATAGATAACAAAGGTGAGTCCCCTATGTTACCTTTGTATGTTGGGATTGAGTATGAGATGAGCCCAAATGGTGTCGCAAGCATAATAAGTGAACAAGAGTTTAATGCTATGCGACTTTGTTTTAGAGGTGCCCCCCCCCCCCCCCCCCCCCCGAGATTAGTCGTTTGAGAGACTTTAACCACATGAACAAATCATGACATTAGGTGACTAAGAATTTGCCCTTTTGAAAAATACTTTGAGGTTGGTTTAAAACTACCTTTTACTATATTCCAGAGGACTTATTTTATGTATCACCGTCCTTGCCCTATCTACAGGTTAGGACTACCATTACTCTTGTTAGGTATTTCTTTACTCAAAAAAAGAAAGAGTATTGGTCCTATATCTATGCTCGACATCGTTGGAAACTTTTTATTGGATTGGAGTCTTCAATCCATGATTAAAAACAGAAGTGGATTGTAGTGAGGTGGGCTGCTCTATTAGATTTTCCAATTGCCAAAGCCAACTAATCAGGTTATCAGATATTAAGTGCTTACTTCCCAACGACCAAAGGCTAATGATGCCATCATAGAGGCTTATAATAATAGATATTTCCTTTAGAACGTTGACAAGATCATATCTAAATATTCAAATGGTTCTTCAATCTTCCCAAAGGACAAAGCTTAGGTGGATGAGGGTGCTAGTGGCACTTTTGATGGAAACATCAAAAGCCTAGAAGGTGGAATGGAAGTCCAGTAAGGTATGGGCCATTACAATCTTACCGTACTAAGAGGGGCTCATAAGAGGAGGAGCCTTCGAGTCTACTTGGGAGTAGGATCATCTTCCTTGCTCGTACTTGGTATGGTTGTTGTAAGCTCTTTGACTCTATTTTCTAGTAATCCCAATCTAATCTCTTGCATTTCTTACAGTAGATATGACACTCAAGGATTACAACTCCAAAGACTTGTTCATTGAGTTAAAGGCTGGTAAATCAAAGGGGAAGGAGGATTCTAAGAAGACCTCCTCTAAACAAGTCCTTACCAAACAGCTACCTAAGCTTCAAGTTAAAGTATAACCAAAGGCTTTAGTCAAGCCATCAACAAAATCTATCGGCTTCGTTGATGCACCCCAAGGTCTGAAGGTTAACTAAAGCACTATGTGCAACTCAATCAAAACCTGAATGAGTATTTAGGTTTAGTGGAACTCAGGAAATAGCAAGTAAAAAGGATTTTAAATGTGAATGTGGATGGATATCATGTACCAAAACATAAGCACAATCGAGTTTGAGCTCAAAATAGGGTTTGATATGACTTACGAACACAAAATCAACACTCGAGTTTCAAATGAAGGGTTAGGTATGACTTACTATCTCGCTCTAATGAGGGGTTCACCACAATTTCAAGAAGAAGACTGATAAGAACATAAGGACGATTAAAGAGTAAAACAACACTCAATAATTCGAGACATAAGCTTTAATAGCTCAAAAGATATCAAGTATATTCTTACTTGAAAATTTTCAACTATGTTCACTGCTAATTATAATAGTTGCTATTTATAGTAAGCTCTAAAACCCTAGTAGCAAAATTGTAAATAATATATGAGGCCTTAAACCCTAAAGTAGGCTCACAACAAAAGTTAAGAAAAATATTTACAAGTATACAAAATTATGCTAAATGGTGCATTTAACAAGAAGGTTAATGTGTAAGATATCTGAGTTGTTTTGGGGTAGGTCAGTTTTGAGTAAGATTAGGTCGGTAGCTGGCTATTCGAGCTGGAGTTAGATTCCGTAAAGTCTTATTGTGCTCAGTTGAGTTCTCAATGAGGTTAGCCTACAGTTGCTAGACTCGTGGATTTCTCGACATAAGATTCCTCGTACCATGCCGAGTTAGGCTTTTGTTGAGTTCTCAATGAGTTATTTAGTCCCTGGTCTTCTTGGTAGTCGATAAAGATATTACCAAGCTATCTTTCTTTCCTTTCTTGGCCTTTTGACATCAACTTGGCCTTGGGTAGGACAGGTCGGCCTCAACTAGGAATAGGTTTGTGAGGTTTTTAGGGTGGTTGGAGGCCGATTCCTATCATCTGTTGCTGCGAAGGAGAAGTACAAGACTAATAAGTCAAAAATGTTAAGGAGTCCCAACAACCCAAAGTTCCCGTTAAAAAGGTCATTGAACTAACGAAGCGACTGAATACCTATAAATGCCCTCCTTTGGAGATGAACCCCCAAAAGGGGAAAACTCCAAGGGACGCTAACCTCAAGGCGTTTTGGGAGGAGGTGTAACTTGGCCAACCTCAATGAGGGAAGGGAAATTTAGGATTGTAAGCTTAATCACCCTACTGCAAAGATAAAATATTGAGTTCATAAAATTTTGGCCAACTTAGAATGTCAGCAAAAAGTGGACTTAGAATGTCATCTATTGAATGACATTCAACCTTGATCAAAAATTCAGGATTAAACAATTTAGCTCGTCTAATTGCCTCAAGTAGTTATGATGTCAGCTCTCCTACTTTTGTGAGTTTAATCCTATTGAATTTATTGTTTGTTTTCTGACATTTGTACTGACTTCTCAGAACTCCTAACGACTATTAATGATTGTGGAAGCCTTGACTGATGAAAAGAATGCCGTAAGTCTTTTGGTCTAACTCTGCTTTCAAATTTCTCTTTACTTCTTTAGGACCATAAGTTCCTCTTCTATTGCGTTTAGATTGTAGAAGAGGTAAGTGGCTAGTGTAGAGGCTAAGAAGAAGATTCTACAAGAGAAATGGGGATTCGAGAAAGCTAAATTAGAGGAAGAGGAGACCAAAGTTGGGGATGAACTTAAAGTTTGGAAGGAGAAAGCTGAGCATGAATTTAAAGTTCGTGAGGAAAAAGAGTTACCCTGGTCGAAGAGCAAAAGAAAAGCTCTATGCTTCTATCTAATCTCTAGGAGACACAGAATGAGGTCGAGTCCCTTAAGGCCAAACATAACAAGGAGGTCGTGTACTTACGAAGCTCACATGAGGAGTTGAAAATTAAGTTGGCTAATGTAGAGAAAGAAAAGGACTCTTTATACCAAAAAGCTTATGATAAGGCTTACTTGGACATTCAAGAGAGTGACAAGTACAAATGGTTGATGAGTTGAAAAATGTTGGATGGGATCAACCTAGATATAGAGGAGATTCTAATCCATCACCCTAAATATGACATCAACTACTTAAGCTTTGCCAAGCAAGCCCAGGATGCTTAATTTCAAGCCAGGGTGAAAGACATACAGCAGAAGTAGAAAAGTCGTCAATGGAGGATGAAAGTACTTTAACGGTTATAGATACCCCATTTTTGTTACCTTTTATTTTAATTTCAGTCTCTTTTTACTTTTGAGTTATTTTTATGAAAAAAAAAATGAAAAAATTGAATTGAAAGAAAAATAAAAAATAGCTAAAATAAATAATTGAAAAAAATAATAATATGAGTGTCAAGTAGAGTCAAGTCGAGTTGCTTAGGGTTGGATCGAACCATGGTTGGAAATGTACATTCAATTTAATAAATTTCGAGTCTTAAATAGTCGAACTTCATTAAAATATTTTTTACATTAGTCCAATATAAAGAGGATTTTTATTTAATTTATATTGAGCTAATTTAAATAGACTTAGAAATTATTAAATGGGCTAGAGTATATTTTGGGTTGAATTAAAATGGATTGAATCGAGCTCAAGATAGAAAGCCCAAATCTATATAGGGTTTCTAAAAACTGGACTAAATTTTCAATAAATCGAAATCGAGTTTTATCATATCATCATATCTTGGATTTGTTAAGATAAAAAAGATCTGAATTGATGGCTTATAAATAGTGGAAAATAGGTTGTAAAAATAGACGTTTTTAAACTCATACATTACGTCCTGGTCAACATACAACACAACCAATTATACACAAACACCAATACAAATTGCAATCCACTTCCCTTACTGCTGAACATGATCACACACACTCACCAATCATATTGATGTTGATTATGAATGGATATAACTCACTAGGACACAAATACTATCAGGGATTTGAGCTCGAACTAGGGTTCGATATAACTTATGAACATTAAATGTTGTTCGAGTTCAAATGAGAGTTAGCTACGACTTACTAACTCACTCAAATGAAGAGGTTTACTGCAATCTTGAGGATAAGATTGATAAGCACACAAGAAAGATTAAAGAGTTTAATCAATACTCAATAATCCGACAGAGCTAGCTTGAAGAGCTCAAAAGGGAAAGATTTCGAAAACGGAGGAATATACTTTCTATCTAATTTTTGTATATAGACGTCTCTCGTAATGTTTACAGATGTTACTATTTATAGCAAGTTCTAAACCATAGTGGCAAAACTGTAAATAATGTATAAGGCGTTAAACCCTAAAGAATTGGGCCTATAAATAAAATAAAGGAAAATATGTACAAGAATACAAAATTGTGCAGTTTACAGAGGAAGTCGGCATGCAATCACTCGGCATGTCCTGGAAAAAGTAGTATCAAAACCAGATAGGGTTAGTAGTTGGATGTATGGGTTCGAGAAGGAGTCTTAGAAGTCTCGTGTGGCTTCGTTGAGACACTAAAGAGGTCTACCTACAGTTGTCGAGTGCTAGAATCAGTCGGCACGAGTCTCTCGATGCTTTGCCGAGTGGTTCTTTAATCTCGAGTACTTAGCCTTATGGTATCTCAACACCTCGGCTAATAATAATCTTGATGTCGAGTGTTTATCTTCCTTCCCTTTATCCTTTTGGCTTCAGCTCGGTTTCGGCAAGCATTGATAGGCCTCGATTTCGAATAGGTTTACCTCGGCTTGGATGTAGTTGGAAGCAGATTCCCATCATGACTAGAACACTCCACACAACTACAACGCTGTCTAGATCGTGTAACACAGTACACACGTCCACTGTTTCAAGCGTAGGCTATACGTCCATCGACACCTAAGTATACATTTGCATCCAGTACGAACATACGATCATATGCTCTAACACTTCAATGCACTATTTACAATAAGTTTATGCACGATCCAACCCGCTTAGGTAATTAGGTAAATTATTTTATTTAATTACTTATTTTTTAATTAATCGTTTTATTTTTCTAACTTGCTTTTTAGTACGGGTTTTTTTTAATAAATTTTAATAGACTATAAGTCAATGTAGTTTTGCAATTTTTTTTAGATAAGTTGATAAATTTCATGTTTTTTGAGTTAAATTGTGTTTTTACCCAACATTGCATTTTTTTTTTAAATTTGCATATCTTTTCTTCGATATTCATATCTTTAGAAAATATACTTTTAGGATTTAGAAAAAAATTCATTTTTGGCATGTAGTGATTTTTTTAAAAATAAAAAAATATTAATTAGAGTTTTCAAAAGATTTAGTTAGTTAGTTTTTTTTTAAAAAAAAATATATTTTCGAAATTAGATCTTTTTAAGTTTTTTTTTAATAATAATTTGATAACTAATGTAAATTTGGCTCTATTTTTTAAAAAAGGATCCATCCACTAAATCTTTTCGAAAAAAAAAAACAGAACTACGATTGTTTGATCTCAAGTAGTGTGTACGTAGGTACATCTAAAGCAACCTATAAAAAATAAAAAATAAAAAATTTTTCTTTTTCTTGAAAATTCGTAATAACAAATCATAAAATATTCATTTTAACTATATTCTTACATATTTGTATATATCTTAGCACTTCTAGAAAAATTATAAAAAATAAAGCCCATTAGTTTTTCTTTTTGTGAATTTTCTAAAAATTATTTTAGAATATTTGCAGACTAATGGCTAAATTAAGGTTTTCCTACCAAAAAACCCTAATTTCATTTTGTTAGTAGTGTAATTGGTTGGCAATTCGCATATTTCTAAATATGTTTTTTAAACATTTTTTAAAGAAAAATATTTCTTAATTTAATATCGAGTAATTTATATTAAGTGGATCGAGCTTAATATAAATTAAATCGAAGAAAACCAAAATAGGACTCGACAGAATTGGCAACTCCACCGGAGATACTTGATGGGCTAGCCTTGTAAAAGTAAAAATATATATATATATATATTAATTACTAGGCTTCATTTTTAAAATTTTTTTAATGTATATATATAATATAATTATACTAATTAGGTTTCAGTGATGTAGGCCTCTAAGAAAATAGCCTGGCCTAATGGGCCCCTTATTAGGGGATTTAGAGGGAATTTTTTTTTTATCACTTGTGTGCTTAGATGTGGTCTGACCTAAGCTACCTTAGGAACTTAAGACGGGCCGCCATTATGTAACCCTAGGGTCGTTGGGGTCTTAACCCCGACCTGACAGTAATAGATAAGCTCACTCAAGCTTCGATGTAGCTTATTAAGCATTTTCTTGGGAATACCAGAGGTTACAAAACTTAAGACCAATAGATCTTATACTCCTACATCATTGTAAAATAAAAAAGGGTTAGTAATTTTCAAATTATAATAGTTAGAAAAGAATTATTATAACATGCGATAAATTTGACCTTATTTTCAAAATTTAAGGTATTTATATATAAAAGTGTATATGGGCTTTATTTTTTTAAAAAAAATTTAGAAATTCACATATTTCTATATGTAAGTTTACGTGAATATTGACTGCAAGTTTATAATAATTATATTCCTATAATTTATTAATAACCAATCCTATTGCATTGCATACGTATGTAGCATATTGCATCACATTTATTTTATAAGCTATCTTGTATAATATATGTGACTTATGTAGATTTTGTTTTATTTCATCAGTATTAAGTTGTGTAACATAAGATTTAATATAAAAGGCACAAAATCATTAATATTTCCACTATACCATAATGTGTCAACGTTAAAAAAAAAAATTCAATATCAACTTTTAAAATTTGTTTTTGGGCATGTAATTATGGAAATTAATTGTGGTAAAGATTATTATGGAACTGTCATTTTTTTAAGGCTCTCCAACAATTTTTTTTTTTTAAAAAAAAAAAACAGTTTCATGATAATTTTTTACTTAGTCAATTTTTATTGCAAGCCCTACATATACAATACTATTAGGAACTAACACAATAGCAAAATAAAATTTACAAAAAAAAAGCAAGATTTGATCCTCAAATTTCCATTGTAAATTATTTCTCACCTTAAAGTCATTAATCTTATAAATGTCTAAGTTATCATTCTTCATGTTTATCCATTAAGTTATCGTAATCCTGATAGAGTTTTCTCTATGAGTCATTACCCTTATATCATCTTTTAATAAATTTCTTATTGTAAAATAATTTCCATTTCTCTATATTAGCCTATGTCCTCAATTGTTAGTCCCAATGTTTCTATTTTTTTTATTTAGATTTGTCGACATAATATTAAGCTTTTATAACATAAAATTAACATTGATTTTTTCAATAAAATTTTTCAAAAAAAAAGCAAGGTTTTCAAAATTAAAAACTTGATTTTTTTTTTAAAAGAGAGGAAATGCAATGTTGCTAACAAAAAGGGATTTTTGCAGGCTTTGAAAAATTGTTTTTTAAGTAATTTAGCCTAACTTGAAGCCCATAATTGCTTGTTTTCAAAAATGAAGATGTCTAAAGCTCTTGAACAAAGAATAGCCATAACAGAAGCGGTTCTTAGCAAGCTCATGAAGCAAGTCGAAACCGTGGCCCATACCGAGCCTAAGTGCCTATTGATAAACTATCTAAAGCAGACGAATCTAAAGAGTTGTAGGTTCATGAGCCCACTATAAAATGATACAAGGTTTGCAAAGGTTTTCAAGGATAGATTTGAATGGTTAAGTGCGAGGGGTATGTCATTGTCAAGGTTTGGAAAAAAGGGTTGCAACTTTAGAAGAAAAGTTGGCGAAGTTAAAAGAAAGGCTCACAAGTACAGAAATGACAATGGGTTATTTTCTCAAACAGCATGAAACTTAGATCCTAGTCTAGATAGGACATCATAGCCTAAATATGAGGCTGATACAAAGAAAGAGAAGTGCATCAATTGGGAAAGCCTGCAATTAGGACAAGCCCGTCCATTGTAAGAGGAGGCAACTTACATAGTTTAAAATTTCAATGGCCGAAGTATTCAAGAAATTAAGAGAAGCAGGGTTGCTAGCATGTGAAAACCTAATAAAGAATTACAAGCCTCCGATAAATGGTATGAATATCATATGGGCTAAGTGGGGCATGCCATAGAGAATTGTTGGAAATTGAAGCATAAGGTGCAAGATTTGATTGATGTAGAAATTATCTAGCCTAACTTTCTAGAGGCTAATGCGTCAGTTGGCAGTAGTATCCCTTCCTTAAATTTTGAAGAAGCATCAAACAGACAACCTCCAACATTAGACATTGAAGGCCTACTACTATCATTTGATAAGGTGGCTCACCATTTGAAGTAGTTGGGTATATTTCCAAAAGGTCAATTCAACTGAATGGGCTAAGTTCAAAGAAGGGATAGAAATGGAGGAAGAAGTGGAAAAGAATTTTAGTTCCTACATTTACTTTTTTAAAAGAATAATCTTTTATTTTAGAGCTTGTAATGGATATGAGTTATTAAATAAAGCAATTTTTATGTGCATTTTTGTCTTTATATGCTATGAAGCTAGTTCAATTTACATTAGGGCATTTGGAACGAGTGAAAATGGATAAAGTATATTTAAACTCAAAACTTAAAATTTTTTGCCTAAGGGAATGGAGACTCATTACTTGAAAAGTTTAGAATGAAAAGAGGCAACCTATGTCATAAGCACTAACCCTAAATATATGAGAGTTGAGTGACACAATATGAGTACTTGAGCTTATTCCTTAAAGGAGGCTTGTCTTGAACCCAATACATGTGTCAAAAGGATGTTAAGCATTCATTTTGTTACTCTAAACATAATTATCCCTTAAAAAACCCATTTGGGCTTTTTAGGGATATTTATTAAAATTAGCCTTGCCAAGAATTACCCTACATTGGGGCAATCAAGAGGATAGGGTCATTAATTTGGAGAAAAGGAGTAGACTAATTTATGCTTATCTTAGTTTTTCCAATTCATGAGCAAATATTGTTATAGAAATTTCAATTTCTTTAGGATGAAAAAGAGTTTCAAACCATATACACCTCACTCAAGCCTATACTCTCATTCAAACGCCTTAAGCCTATGAACTTTTCTTAAACACTCTATGCTATATACATTTCTCGCAAGCTTATACTCTTTGAACCCATTATTTTTGGGCTTTGAATCCCATCAAGCAAAAACTGAACAAGGAAAGGTGACTGCCTTAACTAAAAGAAAGAGAGAAAAGAAAAAAAGAAGAAGAAAAAAGAGAAAAATTGAAAATATTAGCAAGGTGATCGCCTTCAAACTGAGTTAAATTGCTAATAAGCCTATAGTCAGAACTTGTGAAGGGTATATAAAGGCTAAAAAATATAAATTCCTAATCCCAAAAGCAAAGCTCTCACTTTATGGTCCCACTCACTTTACTACCCTTGATGAAACTCTTTTGACCAAAGAAATGAATTTATCTCAAACAATAATTGCTCATGAAGCTGGGGTAAGCCCATGTTTAGTTTCTCCTAGGTTCTTGGTTTGTAAACCTGGGATGGATTATATATGATTTCCTCAAAATTGGCTAAGTACATTGATATCCATTTGCTTAAACTATAAACCAGAAGCCTTACATTGCAAACCTAGAAAAGACCTGATTGATGGACCAGAATGTACCACTTACAAGATAGGCTATAATTTTTGAAATTAATGTCGAGAGTGAAAATAGACTTGTGATAGTGCAAGGAAGTCTACTTAGACTGAATAGTTCAAGTAATGATATTTATCGCCTCAATGGAAAATTAATGTAAAGTTGAGTGCTTTCTTGAAAACATGAATGTTCATTTATCTTAAGTTTGAAATCACTTCTAAAAAGTTCAAGAATCATGAATTATGCTCCAGGAAACAAGACTAAAAGGATGAGTGATCAATAGGCAAGGGGGATGCCAACCCCTTATTTATGATCTTTAGAGTTTTCGAGACTTTCTTACTTGTTAGCAATACAATTTTTCATCAAAGAATGTTTTTTTTTTTATTTCTTGAAAAAAAAAAGAAGAAAAAAGAGAAAAAAAAAAGTTTTCAAAAGAGAAATGGAACCTTTTTCAAAAATTGTCAAGAGAGATTTCTTAAAAAGAAAAAGTCAAAATTTTCAAAGAATTATTAAAATCCTTCAAACTCAAGTCTTAGATCTTTTTTTCAAAACTCATCAAAGTCCTTAAAATTCATGGATTGCTTGCCCTTTAGTGCGTTGTCCATTTGATGTAGTAATCTTGGATCGCTTGCTCATTGAAACACCATCTAGTTTTTTCTAGGATTGCTTGCTCAAAGGAATGCTATCCTATTCCTTATTGGATTGCTTGCTCAGTGGAGTGCTGTCTAATCCTTTTTAGGATTGCCTACTCAAAGGAGCACCATCTTATCTTTGTTGGACTGCTTGCACAATCAAGCGCCATTTAATCCTTTCTAGGATCACTTATTCAATGGAGTGTTATCCTACTCCTTGTTGGATCGCTTGCTCATAGGAGTGTTGTCTTATTTAGTCCTTTCCTAAGATCGTTTGCTTAAAGGAGTGCTGTCAGATCCTTAGTTGGGTCGCTTGCTCAGTAGAGCACCATCTAATCCTTTCTAATATTGCTTGCTTAAAGGAGTGTTATCCTATTTTTAGTTGGGTTGCTTGCTCAGTAAAGCGTCGTCTAATCCTTTCCGAGATCACTCACTCAAAGGAGCGTTGTCCAATTCCTAATTGGATCACTTGCTCAATAAAGTGCAATCTAGTCCTTCTTATGATCGCTTGCTCAAAAGAACGCTGTCTTATTTCTTGTCGGATTGCTTGCTCATTAGAGTGTCATCCAGTCGTTTCCCAAATCACTTACTCAAAGGAGTGCTATCTGTCACAACTTAGAGGGGGTCGAGTTATAGCAGTATCGCTGTATAATACATAAAGATCTAAGATCAAGCACCATCCTTGATCAAGGGCCTTCGGCGCACTACACAAGGCATTTACAACTACGACCTTCTCCTAGTAACTAACATTTAGTAATAGCAAAACATATAAAGTAAAGTTAAGATATCCAAATGATCACTAACAAAACATAAATAAGTAGGAATATCAAGTTTCTTGTAAATTACTCATACAATATCAAGATAAATCACTGTATATAGTCTATGCTACTTAAAAAACTAAAGATACTTAATAATTGGAAATTAAATAGAGTCCACATAAATATAATTGAATGGTTCGCTTGAGTTCTCAACTCTTTCACATCCTAATCCTAAGCTGGTGCTACTGACCTCGGGCATCCCGTGGCCTAGCTCCAGCCACAAGTCTTGCTGCAACAATAAACTATGGGGGGCTAAGTTTGACTGCTTAGTGAGTAACCTACCTACTCTACAACAAGCAATATCAAGCAATTATTTAACAAGTGTATGAATGCATGGTTAAACATATGTAATGCAACAGTATATATAGTCTACCTGTAACTGTATACAGCATGGTTTTTATGCCCACCGTTTCCTAAGTTAGGAAGTATTTCGGCACGTCAGGATCCAGGTATTCACGTCCAATTCGAAGTCTCTTGTCATCAATATCACCCTCAGCAGTAGATATGGTATTATACCTCGAAGTGGCAGAGTCATAACAGCCCCTCCGTGTAAACCATCCTAAGATAGAAGTTGGCCTTACAACCACTATCTTAAACTTGATCTACACAAGTCGTCCACGACTAACCCGCTTTGAAGTAAACAGTTTGTAATTTAAATAAATCATTTACCTAAGAAAGTGAGGAAATATATATATACATTATAATTCAGTTATTGCATTATTCAAAAATGAAAAGTAATAAAATATGTGTTGATTCTTCAATGTTTTTCCTCACTCCCCAGGATCCAACAGTTGTTAGCTTCAGAGTAGTTGTTTGCCGCTTTTTAGCCAACACCTACACAACGCCTATAGGGATGTGAGCAACCACAGCTCAGTAAGTTAGGATGAAGGACTTAAAACTATACCATAGACACAACAAGGTTTTCAATCAACTTATTAGGTGCAATCCATGTGTAAGCAAATGCCATCGTACGACGTTGTCCAGCCCGTCTTGAGATTAGAGAAATTGCGCCCGCTCTAATTCGGGTTGAGGAGTTTCCATTAATGCAACAGCTCATGACCAAACCTAGGCTTGTGCAATGGAGACCTCGCTCCTCCTGCGACTACCTTCGAACCATTGACTTCACCCTCGCCGCGACCTCCTCTCTTATCACTTAGTTCGACTAAGGATGAAGAAGGGACCAATTGTAATCCTGCGCTATCCCTTTCGAAGAGGTCGGTATTTGGCCGGAGAGTCTTAAGTTCCCCTAATGAGTTTTCATGTAGGTCCAATTATGATTATAGGTCGTATATTTGATTAGGTCCAATTTTGGGTGATCAATCATTTTATACAAACCATACAATACAAGCCAGGACAACAGACATAATTATAGCATCACTCATAATCAAGCACATGCACACATCCAACTATCTAACAAGCACAACCAAACATAATCTTAAGCCTCTAAAATATAGTATCGTATTAATCCCAACTTACCTCGACTCTTCGCTCACTCACTCGAGGTCTAACTTGCTCAAGCCATCGCCTATCATCCCTATAACACAAACGTGGTTTCAGTTTTTCATATAACTGTTATAGGTTCGTTTTATCCTATAACACTTATTGTTATGTTTTGTTCAGGGTTTAATATGCCTAATTATCTAGGTCTTAGGTCTTTTACACTTATTCTAGATTTGGGGTTAGGTTCGGGTTCGGTTTCTAGATCGATTTCTAAATTAGGTTTTAGTTCGATTTCTAAGTATTATTTTATACTCAAACCCTAGAAATTTGTTTCAACTCATAATGTGAAATTAATCACATTACTTCCTGATCTCCTAAATATCATTATTACCTCTAATTAGTATTTTATTCCACCCGGTGCACTTAAATTCTTATTAGTGTACCGAATTTACTCCTGATGTAAGAAATGTTTACATTTTTCCTCTAATTGCATAAATTCAAGTTTCCTATCAGATTTATTGTACATTTTTATTATTATCATAATATCAATTTTTATTATAGTATTTTCTATTTATTATATTTCTAATAATTGTGTATTATGTACTATTACTTATTATGTACATAATACACATTTAATATCTCTATTTCTCCAATTACTATCTCCTAACATCAATTATCATTTCAAAATGTCTAAATTCATCCTAAATCAGATTTTACACCTAATTACCCTAATTTATAAAATTAACTTAAAATGTACTATTTTTCCATATTACTTATTTACTACATAATTAACCTAATAATTACCTCTAACACCTTAAATGCTACAAGTATCATACTCCATCAGATTTCAACATCCTAAAACATATAATTATTCACTAAATCAGTAATTAACCATTTAATTACTTAATTAGTCCTAAATTACCCATTTTATGCCTTATTTTAGGGCCTAAAAATTATCTAAAATTTTGGAAAATTAATTTTTAAAAATGGACTTCATAGCACTATTCTATATCATCTAAGTAATCTACACAAAAATTTTTTGTTCAAAACTACACTCCTAAGGTCATTTATTTCTAAACCGAAACATGCTCAATTTTGCACGATTTATTAAGGACCCTATATCATGAGACATATTTTCATTAAACTAATATTTTTCTTAAAAAATACATACAAAAATATTCCAGAATAAAAAAATTCATAATGTTCTAATAATATTTAGTATTTTTAAAAAATTACACAAAATCAGGCTGGAAATCGAACTTACCGATTTGGGTAGCCATGGGTGTGTTGTCCCACCTGGGTGCTACCACCACCGTGTGGTAGTAGTGGTTGTCTACTCCCAGTTGCTCGTTAGGTCTGGGTTCTCCTTTGTGACCCTAACTGTACAGTTTTCCTTTTCTTTTTTTTTTCTTTGGTTTTTCTCTTAATTTTCGAGTCTCTCTATTTTTCTCAAATCCCTAACTATCCAAAGGAGTTCTCTGAATTTTTTTCCTATTTATAGACGTTTAGGGAAATTATTGTACATTAATTTGGACAAGACATTGTCCAAATCCCTTAATTTTTAGCTTTTGAGTTGCCCTAATTTAATTGGCTGATTTTTTTCTATTTTTTCCCAACTGCCACGACCCAATTCTAGATCATTCCTTATTTTTCCTAATTTTTTCTTAATTAATTATGAATTTTCTTTAAGTATTTAGTATTATTATAGCACATTACGCGTATTTTAAGTAATTACGAATATTTCTACATACATGTAAAATCGTATATAGTATAAATAAATATTCCTAAATATTATTTAGGTTATTTTATGATTTTTAGTATGCATATGATTTATCTCTAGCGATTTATTAATTATCGGAATGCATTTTACGTATTTTCGATAAATAACGAGTTATATACTTAAAATTTGTAATTTTTATATTCTTTTATTTTATTGCTTATTTTCTTAAGTTCAAACTTATGGAATCATTTTACCAATATTTCTAGTTTTACTTTATAATTTAGTCTCAATCGGGTATTTCAACCGATCGAAACCTCGAATAGCTAGTTTTGAGGCTTACATATGGTACGGCCTTAAGCAGAAGGCGGCACTTTTTGGAGCTAAGTAGTTCCCAAAGGTCAAAGCAAGAACATGTCGCACGAAATATGTCATGCAATAACAACTTTCAACACACAAAATGCAATATAAATCCTTTAGGCATGATCCTATGTTTTACTGCGTGATGTTGACGCCCATATTCTCATGTTACAAGATGCAATGCATGTCCAGCTTAATTAAGGGTCAAATATTCATTAGTTCGGTTCATGGGTGACTAATCATAATATACAGAAACTCCAAAACCGTAAGCTTTAATGCAGCAAGCATATAATATTCATATCAACTTAAGACATTTTTGCAAGCAAGGTCAATTATATCAAATATGTACAATTTCCCATTTGGCCTAACATGCAACAATTTTAGTTGTTGGATATAGTTAAGTATTTCGCTAACTACACACACAAACAAGTAAAGTAGGGGGTAATTTACTAACTCAGCCATGATGCTCAACAGTCCCAATAATCCTTTATGGTGTCCAAGTCAAACTCCTCGTCCCCTAAAGAAGATAATTAAGTTTTATGAGTATTCTATTTGTACCAATTAACTAGGCTTACCACTCATTATCCTAAAGTTTGTTGTTTCCGTAATTTAAGCATATCTCCTTTGTTTTAACTCCGTTTTCAATGATCTTATAGTTGTTTTCATCGTTTTCGAATGTTCTTTCATTTGGTAAAGTTATTTCTAAGTTTTTGAATCAGTAAGTTTTCTATTTGGGCCCAAGTAGTAAGTTAGGTCATTTTAGGATTTAGGCTTGGTTTTTTACTTTGGGCTTTATGTTTAATAATTTTGGGCTTTTTTTAAGTATTTTAAATGGGCTTTTTCTGGCCATCACTTTAAAATTTTAAAATGAGCCTTGGTGATGCTCTTATAAGTCCAAATGGGCCTTTTTACTAAGTTTAGGGCTTTAGTTCACCAAAGGGCCTATGGAGGGTATCTTGGATGGGCCCTTGGGTTTTGCGGGCCTCTTAAACAACTCTTCCTGAGCCTTTGATCCTAGGGTTCAGATCTTGTCATCTAGCTACATGGGCTCCTAAATTGGTTCTTTTAGGCTTTTTGTGTTTAGTTCACTATTTAGGGCCTTAGACTCACGCCCACTTGTCTTTTTCGACTTAAGGCCAACATTGGAGTTAAGTTTAGCTCATTTTTAATATGGTTACAGATCTTTCCATTATGGTTCTTTGGGTTATTAATACCATTCTTAAGCCTATAATCACTAACTAAGCTAGTTTAGGGCGTTAACCAAACTTTAGCCTTCTAAATTAAGCTATTAAAAAAAAAGTGCCAAATCTGGTGATTCAAAGAAAGTGGCGGCCAAGAGTGGTTTTTAGGGTCAAAACCTCCATTTTCATGCAACACTTGATTTTTATGGTGTTTTAGCTTATATAACCTATATTTCTACTAATCTAAAACTATAATCACTACATAAAAGCATGTGGAAAAGTTGTGGAGGGGGAACATATATGGGGCAACATGCATGGAAAACAAGAGTCTCATCAACCTACTTAAAGATTCTCTACTAACAATTACACTACTCTACATGACTTAGCCTATTTGTGTTATAACTTTTACTAAAGGTGGTTTTTCTTGTACTTACCTTTGTGGGCCTTCTAGAAGTACCTTATAACTTCTATGGAGTTTCTGTAAAATAAGTTTTAAGAAAGAAAATATTAGTATCTATCATTATTTTGCAAGAAATCTAAGGAAAAACCTAACCTAAGTTCTTACTGGAGCAAAGTGCGGAAGGCCTCCCTTTGTGGTTGTGTATCATAAGCCTTGGTGTGTGTATGGGGGTGTAAGTATGTCAAAAAACAAGGGGAATGTGTGTGTGAGGTGTGGGACTTGGTTTGGAGTGATTTGGAGAAGTGATGGTGAAGTTATGTGGATTGGCATTAGGGTAGTTAGTAGTGGTCGAGAAGAAGAAGAAGAAGTTTAGGCTTGATCTTTGAGGAGAAGTTTGAGGGAGTTTTTAAGGTTTAAGAAAATGAAAAATGAGAGAGGGGGAAGGGAATAGCAGGTCATGGAAGTGAGAGAGAGTGAGGGGGACAAGCTTTGATTGTTTGAGAAATCAAGGACAAGGTACAAAATAGGGACCATATACCTTATGTGTTTTTTGCTAATTTGGGCAAGATCTTGTCTCTTTAAGGTACAAGATATTTTAAAAGGGAATAAGAGTTTGTCTTTTAGTCATTAATAATGTTTGACTCATAGCTAATCAAGATGTAATGGGGTTGGTTAAGGATTAGGGTTTGATTAGGGTAATTAGCAGTGATTAAGCATGATTAGGCTAATTAGGTGCAATTAGGATGTGTTTAGCGTTTGGTTGGACTTTAACACTATAATTTAGCTATTCTAAATGCTCTACACATGTACTTAGGGTTTAGTACTCGTTTATGGTAATTTAATCGATGTACAATCTTGAAAGTTAGGGTTTGAATCGCTCAGTACTACCGATCACTTGTATTGATCTATTTAACCTTATTATTAGTATTTATTGGTGACAATAAGGTATTTGATCTTAATTAGGGTTAGATGGCCATTTCAGGGTTTCAATGACATTCTAAGGTTTTTCAAGTATTAGGTTCTTATCAGGACCCTAAAGGGGGCCTAATAGGATTACCTAAAATTTCCATAATATGTATGTATCTATGATATGAAAACCGCCTTACAAGTCAAAGATTGCAAGACTCTAAATAATAAATCACTAAGATTACTGATTTTCAAGTAATTAATTTATTGTAACTTAACTTAACATATAAATATAAATAACTATAGATATCCAATATCTTACAGTTCTTCAGAACCGTAGAGAATCGATATCCTCTATCAAATAATAAGATAGGATATACTAACATTATAAAATATATATATATATAAGAAAAATTATATTATAGTAAGTTTTAACATATAAATATTTTCTATAAATGATGTTTATGTATCATCTAAAGAGTGCTCAGCTACTTTTAATACTAGTATACATATCTTCATCTCGTACTCAGCACTCGAGACATAAAACAGCTTAGTGAGTTCGTCCCTCACCACTACCGTTCAAGCAAGTTATCATACATACAAGCAAGTTATCATACATACAAGCAAGCTATCTACATACAAAATGAATGCAGGCGTGATGAATGCAAGCAACACATCCATAGGAGTTCGAAACTATGGAAGGTGTAGAATTACGTTGTCTACACTTTGATTATCCCCTATACTTACCCACACAAGGCACCTCAGCTTACCCACATGAGGCTACCTAGAGACACCACCCCTCTAGGCTACACTTGACTATTACCTTAGTCGAGAAAAAAAGTTCCAATCCAAATAGGTGGATCCCAAATTAGGACCATCCACCATCCACCATCCACCATCCACCATCTAAGGCCCCTCGGGCACAAACATGCGAGTCCTCTCGTAGCCAAAATTATCCAAGGCCTTACAGGCACAATAAAGCAAGTCCTTTCACTATTAATTAGAGATCACATGCTAGCTTTGTCTTAACTCTAAAATATTATTTATGGCTCCACGAGCCCTTAGAGAGATCATACGAAAATATGTTTAAGAGTAGAAAGCTTTTTCCAAAAACACTTTTCTCAAAATTTTTGCAAAGCTAGCACTCTCCATTTATACCTTTATCGAGTCATAGACATGCGACGAGTATAATTGGTTATTTTGGTCTGATACTTATATTTATCAATTTAAAAAGGTGATTATACAAATGATAGCAAACAAGCAAAGCAAAAATTCAGACATATAAGCAACAGCAAGTAGCAAAACCTCATACAAGTAACACGCACAAGCAAGTAGTAGGTCATTAAAACTCCCTTACCTGGATTATTTCTTATTCTCCAAGCTTTGGGGTTTCCAGAACTCGATATTAAATGCTTAAATCAAAATAGTAAAACTTATAAGTATTCTGAGAAGTCAAACTCTTTAGTTAACTAAAAATCTATTGTAGTTTGTCTAGTCTCCCCCAATATAACCTAAGTATAATGTATATAAGGTTTACCATACTCAATAGGATTAATAGTAACTATTTTCTTATATTTGTAAGTTATGAGACTTCCTTTATGTATTTAGTAACTTTTCATTCTAATTTCGATATTTGTGAACTTATAGTCGTTTTTCATCATTTTCGAACGCACGTTCACATAGTGATGTCAGTTTGAATGTTAAGACCCGTGTTTTACAATATGAGCTAAACTTATTGAAGTTTAATTATTCTTATTGCTTATGTTTATATCCTATTTTAGTACTTAACAATTTAATTAGCTATTAGATTCTTACAATTAGGAAATTTTACATTAGTATTACTAATTTATGTACTTAATTAAGTTTAATTTAATTTAGGAAGTGTATTAGGGTTTAAAGGATCTTTAAATCCTAAGTACATGTATACATATATATGTTATATTCTTATGTAATCTTATAATTTATTATTTTACAAGCTTATGCTTATGTCATTGCTTAGGTCATCAATTGCTTATGTTAACGCTTATGTTATCGCTTATGTCATTATTTGCTTATGTTATCGCTTATGTAATCTTTTGATGATGTCATGGTTTATGTAATCATTTGATAATGTCATGGCTTATGTAATCATTCTTTACATATAAATATATACATATATAAATCCTTATGTATGTATATCCTTATGTACTCATACATATGTTATATACATACCTATACTTCTAACATACTAATATGTATACTTATGTACTTATACATATACTAATACATATACCCATATATACATATGGTGGCATACTTATTTTTATACGTATTTTCATATGCCTTATTTACCCTCTTGAGAAATCTTCACAATTTCATCTTTTTTTTGTATTTGAAGGGTGTATTTACCATGGTATGTGTATATATAGTTAATATATGCCTTATTTTTGGTTATGTACATAATGGATATTTATGTACAGGGGTCTTTATACATGTATATCTCTAATATACCCTTACGTACACATACTCAAAGACATGTACACATGCATCTTCTTCCATTGTCTAAAGATTCCTCCACCTCTACACATAAAGATTGAAACTTTAAGCCTTAATCAACATATATATACACAACACATAACTACTTAACCTAACCTAACTCTTCATCTAACTAGTAAAGAATATGAAGCAAGACATAGTAATATAAGAACATACCTTAATTTGCTCTTGAATGTGGATGCAAAGTTGAAAAGTAAAGAAGAGTGAAAGGGAAAGGGAAAGGGAAGATACGATTGGGAAAGGAGAAGAAGAAAGGGACTTTGTTTTGTGTTCTTTTGTTTTTTAAAAGGAAAACAAGTGGATCTAGGAAAGGGAAAGAAGTAGATGGCAAAAAAAGGAAAAAGGGAAGTGAAATCCAAAAGAAAAGAAAAGAAACCATTAGAAAGGAGGAGAGAGTTCTAGATGACAATGACATTTGTTGACTTTATCAACATGTTGACTTAGCCAACCTTTGACTTGGTCAAATGTTAACTTAATCAACTCTCTTAGAATTGCATGTAATTTGAATGTTCATAATGAAGTAATTAAGAAAAATTAAGAACAAAATTAAGGAAATGAAAGGAAATGTGGGGTTTGTTGAAATAATTAGTAAAAATAAGTAATGAGATCTTTTTCTAAGTATTTATATCCTAGAAACATCATTTGGTATGCCACTTTATGTAATTGTCATGAAAACTATCATTTAGGGTACTAATACCCACTCTATGTAATAGAAGCATCAACTAAACTCTTAACTCTATATAATACTAACCTAGTTATATACTTAGAAGATGAATGTGATCTAGGATGCAATATCTTAGTTTCCAAGGGATCACTTAAGTATTCTAAATATTTATGCATGATTGAAAGTTATATTTAGTCGTTTACTAATGAAATGGCAAAATATGGAGGATATATTATCACTTAGGGTTTTAGGGTAAATTGTGGTGAATTAGTGCTTTTATATCCTTAAAGTTATAGTTTTAGGGTTTTTATTACTTTATGGCATAATCTGGCATAATTTCTAATGTTTTTACACATTTAGGGTTTAATATATCCATACACGATTAAGTCTTCGATTATTATCTTAAGGTTTTGATGAGGTTCAAGGTTAACTTTTGTAGTTATATATATTTGAGGTTTTAGGGTCTTTGTATGTGATTAGAGGTTAAATTGATAATTGAAAGTTTTTCATATTCACTTTAGGTTCTGAATTGAGATTTTAATCGGTTTTAAATCTCACTGGCTCTATTAACTTCAAGAAATCATCTACAGTTTAGGGATTTGATTCTATACTTAAAAGGCTAGATTAGCGGGGTTTACAATTCTTGCTTGTTTAGTTAGGTTTTTAGAGCTTACTTCAATTAGGGTTTTGGTCGAACACATAGGATTTGATTCCTTTACTTAGGTATTATTATCATGTTTAGGTTGGTTCTAGGGACTATCTAAGGACTCTTTCATTCGATTCCGCTTTTGGGTTATCGAGATTTCGTGGAGTTTACACTATCCTATCTAGTTTATTCTAAGATCACCTACTCATAGATTCTAGTTAAGTCACTTAGGGTTTGATCGAACAATAGTTGGAAATGTACATTCAATTTAATAAATTCCGAGTCTTAAATAGTTAGGCTTCATTAAAATATTTTTTTAGATTAGTCCAATATAAAGAAGATTTTTATCTTATTTTTATTAAGCTAATTTAAATAGATTTAGAAATTATTAAATGGGCTAACGTATATTTTGAGCTGAATTAAAATGGACTAAATTAGGCCTAAGATAGAAAGCAAAAATCCACATAGGGTTTCAAGAAACTGGATTGAATTTTCAATGAATCCAAATCAGGTTTTATCGTATCATCATATCATCGTATCTTAGATTTGTTAAAATAAAAAAGATCCGAATTGATGGCTTAAAAATAGTGGACAATAGGCTACAAAAATAGACGTTTTCAAACTCATACATCATGTCCTAGTCAACACACAACACAACCAATCACATTCAAACACCAACAGAAATTGCAATCCATTTCCTTCACTACTGCACATGATCACACACACTACTGTACACACTCATCGATCATACTACCACATACTATCCATCGACCACTTGATCCACTGCACTTCACAATACACATATACGTCATACAGCCACTCGTACCCCAAACTATCTACGATCAGGACACAACATAGCACACACTGTCTACACAACCATGTATAAAACAATTACATACGCAGCCACACACAAAGCAATCACATATGTTGTATGAACAGGGCACTCTACATACTGATATGATTAGAACACTCTGCACAACCATAGCGTTGTCCAAACCGTGCAACATAGCACACGAGTCTACTGTTCTGAGCACATGTTGCATGTCCATCAACACTCGAGTGCACATCCACATCCAGTACGAACACATGATCATATGCTCCATTACTTCAACGCATTGTCTACAATCAGTTCACACACGATTTGACCTGTTTAGGTAATTAAGTAAATTATTTTATTTAATTATTTATTTTTTAATCAATAGTTTTATTTTTCTAACTTATTTATTAGTACATTTTTTTTTAATAAATTTTAATAGACTATAGGTCAATGTAGTTTTGCAAATTTTTTTTAAATAAATTGATAAATTTCATGTTTTTTTAGTTAAATTGTGTTTTTACCTAAAATTGCATTTTTTTAAAAAAGCTGCATATCTTTTCTCCGATATTCATATCTTCAGAGAAGATATGTATCTTAATATATCTTACATTTAAGATTTAGAATTTTTTTTTTGGCATGTACTGGTTTTTTAAATAAATTGATAAATTTCATGTTTTTTTAGTTAAATTGTGTTTTTACCTAAAATTGCATTTTTTTAAAAAAGCTGCATATCTTTTCTCCGATATTCATATCTTCAGAGAAGATATGTATCTTAATATATCTTACATTTAAGATTTAGAATTTTTTTTTTTGGCATGTACTGGTTTTTTAAAAAAAATAAAAAAATCTTAATTGGAGATTTCAAAAGATTTAGTTAGTTAGTTTTTTTTTAAATAGATTTGCAAAATTAGATCTTTTTAGGATTTTTTTTAAATAATAATTTGATAAGTAATGTAAATCTGGCTCGATTTATTTAAAAAAGATCCAACAACTAAATATTTTTTTAAAAAAAATAGAATTACATTGGTTTGATCTTGATTAGCGAGTACGTAGGCACCTTCGAAGCAACTATATAAAAAATAATTTTTTTTCTTTTTCTTGAAAATTCGTAATAAAAAATCATAAAAAATTCATTTTAAATATATTTTTGCAATTCTATATATATCTTAGTACTTGTAGAAAAATTATAAAAGATAAAGTCCATTAGTTTTTTTTTTATTTTTTATTTTTACATAGTAACTTAGTGGTAATAGGTTAGCCTCCTTACTTAGTTTTTTTTCTGGTTAATTTTCTAAAAGTTATTTTTTTAGAATATTTGTAGACTAATGGCTAAATTAGGGTTTTCCCAGTTGAAAACCCTAATCTCATTTTGTTACTTGTGTAATTGGTTAGCAACTCCCATTTTTCTAAATATTTTTTTAAACATTTTTTAAAGAATTTTTTTTTAAATTTAATATCGAGTAATTTATATTAAGCGGACTGACCTTAATAGAAGTTGAATTATGGAAAACAGAAATAGGACTTAATAGCGGTTGATCTCCCTAATGTAGAAGAAAGAGATGAGACTCCTAAAGTCTCAGAAGTCACAGCACCAAACCTTCCAACTAATGCTCATTGGGTTAGAGTGGTAGCCCTTGATCCTTGGGAAGTCCCAAATAAATGACTACTTAAATCAAGGTTTTGGATATAAAGATTCCACTGACCTGTAAAAAGGAGTCCTAACCTTTCGAGATGTGGTAATACATCTAAGAAATTATTTCATCAAACATATTCCCCCTTAGCTCCAAGGATAGTGACATGCATTAAATGCCCTATCTAAGCCAAAGAACTTATATTGAAGAGTCCTGATAGATGATGATTGAGACAAGATTCAACATTTTTGAACCACAAAATGCTTAGTTTCCATTTCGGTTGTAATTATAATCATCCCGCTACCAGATATTGCTTAAGGCTCTGATATTCGAAATGTCCCTCATGCCAAAGTTCTAGGCTAATGATATCATTTCGCATATTATTTACATTTCTGTTACAAATTTGCTTTTAGGTCAGTATGCCGACTGTAAGCTTCTAAAATTGAGTTTAGGACAACCGAGCCTAGATTTAGGGCTTTTAGGGAAATTTATCTAATTGAGCCCAAACTTTATGACTAAGATAGAAAAGTTAGTCAAGGTAATATAGTGAAGTTAGATTTTAGAAATAATGACCTAAAATCCCAATTTTGCCCTTAAAAGTAGGAATATTCAATATAGCACTAAAATGCTTAGAACTCCTAAAATTAGGTTCAGATTGCGACGAAAACTTAGAGATAAGTTAATTGAGCTATAAAATGAGATAAAATAGTATAATTTACTACATAACTATACACATATTTTTATGAGTATACCCGGTATAAATAATAATTATACCCGTAAATTAATTCTAAATTATGTAATTATATATAATGCGTTGAATTCATGAAATTAATTAAGAGAACATATCCTAAAAATAAAAGATATGTTAGAAACTTAATTATATGAGTAAATTTATATATATTACACGTGATATTTACATAGGGTATCTACTTATATACTGATTAAATAACTAATGTGGACATGATATATATATATATGTATATTATTTTTTTAACTAAAATATGTGCCAAAGTGATCCAAAATGAATCAAATTGTGGTTGAAACTCCTGGAAATCACCATGGCAAGTTTGGAAGCAAGTCAAAGTTGAGTCAAAAAGCAAATTCTCCTCAAATGGCCACCTCTTATTTACATTGATTGAGGGAGAGGCAAAGAAAAAAAAACCCAAAGGATAGAAACTGACTCCTACAACCTTAAATAGGACTCCCTACATCATGTCCACACTTTAGAAACCAGATGCATTCAAGAAAAAATTCGGGAAATATTTTACCAAAAAAAAGAAAATAATTAAGAAAAACTGGAGAAAACTCGTGCTAAGTTAGAACTTAGGCCTACCCTGAATCTGTTGTGAAACCCTAGTAACCCCAGACAATCCACCCACTGTACAAGCCGTTCAACATACCCCCACCACCCTATGACCGCCGGAGACATCTAGAATAGCAAGGTCAAATTCTTGCCCTATTTTTCAATAATTTATAAAAAATGGTAAATCTACCTAGAAATTATGAAAAAAATTGTACTCAAGTTATTTTGAACATGCTTTTATGTGATATTTTTATTTTTTAAAAATTCATGATATTTAATATGCTTCCTTAAAAGTTTGCTATTCATCTGAATTTAGAATTGTAAAATAAATATACTAAATGAAGTTGTTTCTAGCTAAAAAATTTTGTGTAGGATGTGTATGATATATAGATAATTTCTATGTAGCTTGAATTTTGATTTGAATACTTTTAATATTTACTGCATTTTTGGGCGTAAAAATAGCTAAAAAATAGGCTGAAATTATGAATTAAATAGGAAATTATAAAATCAATTGATGAAATGGACATGTATTGATCTCTAATGAATAATAACAGTATTGAGTCAGATTAAAATTAATTTGGTGTAGGAAGAATCATAATTGGGTAATTTATGATAATTTAGAGGTAAAATTGTTAATACGAATATATAGGTGATAGGTCGAACACTTGAAACCAAGTGATAACTAAATTCCTCATATTTTTAGGAGTCTATAGAAATTTTTGGGGAATTATTTGGTAACCCAAACTATTTATTACAAATTTACAAAGTAAAATAGCTTAATTTACAAGTCGAAGTGTATTTTTAATATTAATAAGCTAAAATGAATTAAATAGATAAATAAAAACTATATATATGATTTTTTGTTAGATTGGATAATACTTATATTGTAACGATATATAGACAAATTAGGTAAAATACAATTTAATAACGTAAATTACGTATAATATGATCATATTTATATAATTATGCATAACTATATTAAAAAGTCGAACTATCCATTAAAAGTTATCTCTAGAAATAGGACTCGTAAAACGTGTCATTAGGTCTATACAAACCCAACAACACTAATTTTGTTAAAATCGGATAACCTTAAGTAATTTAACCTATAACTTTATCATATTCAAGAATGTACGTATTTTGGCAACCTTACTGAAATTAAAACATGAATTAATAAATTAAAAGTACATTTCGATACAATCAAAATGATATATAATATGTAATAGTATATATGATGTACAGTATCTACAATTAATAACTTACTTTGATATGTAGTGATAATACGACTATATAATATGGAAATAATAATAATAATAATAATAATAATAATAATAATAATAATAATAATAATAATAATAATAATAATAATAATTATAATAATAATAATAATATATCTATAACTGTTTTAGATTAAACCCTAACGTTTTGATAATTATTACGAAAACTGAATTTGGGTCTTTTATATAAATAGGATCTTCCAGTACAAAGACAATTGACGATTTAAGTTAGCAGTAGTGAACATCTAAACAAGTAAGTTGAGATTGTGACTTTACCACTTGTTGGGATATTGTTTAAAGTATCCGGAGACCCAAGAGTACTTCTAGTTATGTTTGTAATTAGTTGATTGTGTGCATGCTGTGTATGTGGATAATACTCAGTTATGATAAGAGTTCAACTCCTTGGTATTGATTCTGTATTGTATGAACTTGTCGGCCACCCCTAATTAAAACTAACTTTTATTTGACTAAAATGAAACTGGACATGCATAACACCTATTAGGGGAAACGATTAAGAATGTCAGGCCAAATACCAATTTCCTTCGATGAGGATAATTGAAATGGTCATTTCCCTATCCTTAGTCAAACTAAGTGACAGGCGATGAGGTCACGGTAAGGTTGGGGGCCGTGGTTCGAAGGCGGTCATGGGAGGAGGGTGTTTTTTAGTGCACAAGCCCAGGTTTGGTTTGACTTGAGTAGCGATGAAACTCCTCAATCCGGGTTAGAGCGAATGTAATTTCTCTAATCTTACAGTAGACTGGATAACATTGTATGATGTTTCATTTGATTGATTGCATTGCATTTCATCATAATTATTAATCTTATTTATGTTTGTACAGTACTCTTCTAACTCCGTCTTACTTATTGAGCTAGCTGTACTCACATCCCCATAGACTCTTTTGTAGGTGTTGAGTGAGGTCAGGATGTTCAGATACCACCGTTCCTAAGTTAGTGTGCTGCTGTTTAGGAAAGTAAGGGTCAAGGAATCAATTGAACCTAGGCTTTTGACTTTGTTTTTTATTTTTTATTTTTATTTTTTTTTTAGAAAACTAATTAGGAATTCCCTGAGAGCTCACTAGTTTCCTAACCTATTGTATATAGACTGCAAAACCTGTGATTTTTAATAAACTCTTATTGTAAACTTTACCTTTGGATGTAAAACGTTTGTGTAAATAATGTTGTGGTATTAGACAACAGGTTGTATAGCACAGATATTTTATAAAAGCTCTACCATAGGATTGGTTATTAATAGGTGTCAGAATAAACATTTCAAGATGGTTGAGTTGTGTGCCTTGTGTGAACTGTATCTACGATAGCAGCTATGAGGTCAACTTCTATCTTAGATTAGTTTACACAACGGGACTGTTATGACTCTTCCTGTTCGGGGCGTGACATCGACCTTAGTATTGTAAGATATATTTTTAGAAGACCTTCTTTTTTCTTCTTTATCAGATTGTTGAAGTTACCCCCACACTACTAAATGTTAATGCAATCAATCTTCGGTACCTTATTGATGACCTTTAGTCATGTTGTTCAACTAATTTAAATTGTCCACCAACTAGTTTATGTTATTTATTTAATAGCCTAGGATCTCTAGATAACCCATTTTCCATTTATTGGATTTAGGGCTCTTAATCCCCAAATTAGCTCGTTAATCCTTAGTTAGGATCAGAGCATTGCTCCCCTTGTTAACATGGGTCTTCAGAATTATGCTTTTGTTTGATACCCTTAGGAAGATTTGTAATCTATGGTTAGTCATCCTTAAGAAGATTTATATCCTTTGGCTCATTGTCCTTAAGAGGATTTATTGCCTTTGGCTCGTTGTCCTTAAGAGGACTTATAGCTTTTGGCTCATCTTCCTTAAGAAGACTTATGGCTTCTAGTTTAACATCCTTAAAATGATTTTAGATCATAGGCTCGTCATCCTTAAAAGGATTTATAGCCTTCAAACCTGTCGCCCTTATAAGGGTTTAAGGTTTTTAGATCCAATCGTTCTCACTTAGGATCTAGATATCTAAGGATATCCTTTCCCGTTGCCCACTAGATATAGGACTTAGGGATTAGAGCTTTATAATTTGTTCATCATCCTTATAGAAAAGGCTTAGAAACGTTCAGAAGATTTTCCTTATTAGAAAAGATTACATAAGGACCATGTTCATACTTTCCACAACATTATATGTTAATGATGAACATTAATGGAATAAAATAAAGTAAAAAGGATTGTACGGCTAACAAAACATTTCATTAACATCATCTCATAATGGAAACAGATCGGTCAATTAGTTCTGACCTTTTTATGCTATGAAGACAAACCGAAACAAATCAAGTCAAACAAGAAAAACACATATTCTTACATGAGATTTGGGAAATAAGTTCAATTGACATTCAACCAAATGAAAACAAGACACACAAAACTAGCCTGGGACCAACACAAACATGTAAACAAACAAACATATCTTCATGTGTTCTACAGACATCAGCACTCCATATTCTTCACTTGAAGTACAAATTGAGGTTGTCAGCATTCTATGCCCTTGGGATTGGCTATCCATCAAACCTCTCTATCTTGTACGCATGCTCATTCCTTACCACCTCTTTCACTTTGACAAGATCCTCCTATGCTAGGTGAACTTCCCTTAGAATTCCCTTGCTCCTAATGATTCTAACTTCCTACAGGCCAAATCACTCAGTTAAAAGCATTTATGCTTGACATATTTATCATAGTATTGAGCTATTCGTTACTAGTAAGCAATGAGATGGGCTTTGGCCAAAGCATGTGTCTTATAGGTGGTATCCAAATTCACTTATGGGACAATATCATTATATTCGGGGTTATAAGCTTGGATTTTCATGCTCTAAACCTATAACTCAATTGGCCACACTACCTTAGTTCCAAAAGCTAATTGGTATGGGGTGCAACTTGTTAAGGTCCTCTGGGTAGTCTTATACCTCTACAAAACATTAGGTAGCTCGTTTTCCCACCTAATTCCAGCTTAATTTACCCTCTTCTTCAAACTTTATAGGATTAGTTTGTTCACTACCTCAACTTGGCCATTGCTTTATGGATACGTAATAGTGTGTAACACAACCTAGTTTTCCATGCTTCCTAGAAATCCTTAAACCTATCATTATTAAATTGGGGCCCATTGTTTGTTATGATCACATATGGTACTCCAAACCTGGTTAATATATTACTCACAATGAATGCTTTGATGCTCTACTCCATAATGCTTGCCACAACCTTGGCTTCTAGTCATTTTGTAAAATAATCTACTGTTACAATGATGTACTTCCTCTGTTTGGTCATTTTTGGGAAGGGACTAAGTATATCTAATCCCCATTGGGCAAAAGGCCAAGGGCTAGTAAGGGGGATTAGATACGAGCTTAGGACATGTTCTATTAGAGCATTCTTTTGACATTAATCACAAGTTTGAGCTAAATGAAGAGCATCATTTCGCATTGTTGGCTACCAGTATCCCAATCTCAAAGCTTGGACATAAAGTGCTACTAGTTTGATATGATTGCTGTACACTCTTGCATGTAAATCGGATAATACCTATTGCGCTTCGGATGGTCAGAGACATCATAAATAAGGCATACTCATGTCTATTTTGTATAAATTCCCCTCAATTAGCGTAATGTTAGTTACCTTATAAATAAGGTGTTGAGCTTCCTTGGTGTCTTGAGGCTGAACTCATTCCTTTAAGTATTCCATAATCGGATCCATCCACAACGTTCTAGATACCTCTGTTGAATTTCTAAACATTCTTATGCTCACATCTCTATGCTCCTCTTAGGCAAATATTCCATAAAAATTCTATCCTTCTAGTTCAGTAAGCCCATAGAGGCTAATTTGGAAAACTTGTCCACTATATAATTTTCCATCCTTGGTTTCTTTCTCAGCTACCAATCCTCAAAATTTTATCCATATTCCTTCACCAATTGCAAATACCTTATCATACTCTCATCTTTGGCCATATTAGTTCCGGCGACCTAATTTACTACTAATTGGGAATCGTAGAACACATTCAAATGCTTTACTCTAACCTCTTTCGCCAACCTCATCTTAGTTAACAAGGCTTCATATTCTGATTCATTATTAACAGCTAGGAAACTAAGCTTCAAAGCATAACAGATCTGAGCTCCCATCAGACTTATAAGGATCAATCTTGCTCCATTTCCTTCACTGGTTGATGAGCCATCTGCATATAATTTCTAAGTTGGATGATCTTCATTTGGGTCGAAGACTTCTAATCTTATAAACTCAATAATAAAGTTTGCCAAAATTATTGTTTTGTATGCTTCTCTAAGTCTCTATTGTATACTAAAGGTACTAAGCTCCAAGGCATACTTGACCATATGACCTAAAGCATCAGGCTTATGTAAGGCTTGCTTTAAGGGTTGGTCGGTCAACATTATGACCTGATGAGCTTCAAAGTATAGTTGGAGCTTCCTTGTACCAACTACTATGGCCAAGACAAATTTCTCCAATTTTGTGTATCTCAGTTTAGGTCTTTGCAAGACATGGCTTGTATCATAAACTGGTTAATGCACCCGTCCTTCTACTCATACTAGAACTGAAGAGAAAGCCCGATCACTAAAAAATAAGTATAAGTAAAGTGTATCCCCTTCTACTAGCTTTGACAAGATCGGAGGCCGTCAAAAATTCTTTCAAGGCTTTGAAAGCCTTCTTACGTTCTTCGTTCCATCGAAACTTAAATAGGTTCCTCAAAACTCTGAAAAACTCCAGACATTTTTCTGCGCTTTTGAAGATAAATTTGTTTAATGTTGCAACTCTACTAGTTAGCCTTTAGACTTCCTTGATGGATTTTGGTGACTCTATGTTGACCATGTAAGCTCGTGAAATTGTATTTAAGGCAACTGTATCCGAATTTAGGGCTCTTAGGGAAATTTACTAATTGAGCCTAAACTTAATGATTAGGTTAAAAAAATTAGTTAAAGTGGCCTAGTGAAGTTAAATAGAAAATATAATGACCTAAAACCTTAATTTTAGTTTTAAAAGTGTAATTATTGAATATAACATAAAGCTCATCGGAACTCCTGAAATCGAACCCGTAATGTGATGAAATCTTAGAGATAAGTTTATTTAAATTATAAAAGAGAATAATATAGCATAATAAACTTTATGAATATATATATATATCTATTTTTATGAATATATTTGATATATATAATAATTATACCTGTAAATTAACTCGAAAACATACAAATATATATTAAGCGTAAATTTGTAAAGTTAAATAGAAAATATATCTTAAAAATAAAAGACATGATATAAACATAATTATATGCGTATAATTACACATTATATACCGCACATATAAGATATATACACATATATTAGAACATATACTAAATATTAATAATTACATCAAAAACCAACTAAATCTTATCCAAATTGCAAGATAAATGTTTAGAAATTGTTAGATCTCCTACGTGGTAGCAAACTAAACCTAGAAAGTGATGATTCAAAAGAAAAATGTGGAAAACAAGCCACCTCCTACTTAAAAAAAAAAAAAAGAAGGAAAAATTAGAGGAAATTTTCTTTTAAAGTTTAGGATAATGATAGAAAAATTTTGGAAAATTAGAAAAAAATTTAGAAAAATAGATCAAAAACAGGTAAGTGAATTGATCTAAGCTAATCTATGGACTTACATAAGACCTAACAATGTGCCCTTACAGTCACTGAAGGAGGACCTATTGGTTAGGCTTTCTAACAACCCCTTGCTAGCTAACGGTGGTTGGAGCTTCGGCGAACGGTTGGTTTCTATTTTTACCTTATTTTCTAAAAATATTAAAATAATTTTGAAAAATTAGTCTTAGATTATTTTTAGAGTACCTTTATACTGTAATTTTATTTTTGCAAAATTATGAATATTTTATATACTTACTTAACAAACACACTATTATCCGAATTTTCAAATTTAAAATAAATACTCTAATTAATGTTGTTTTGAGCTCAAAATTTTTCTATAGAATACATATTACATCTAGTTATTGCTATGTGGCCTGATTTTGATTTTATACATGTTTAATATTTATAGCATGTTTGCCCTAAAAATGGCTTAAAATAGGGTAATTTATGAACTACATTGATTTTACGAGAAAAATTGATGAAATTAGGATCTAACTTATTTTGGATGTTTATAATGATGTCAAGACAAGATGGAGTTAATTTAGAGTAAAAATTATATTATTTGCCTAATTAATCATAATTTATGGGCAAAAATGGCATTTTACCTATATAGACAATAAACCTGATAGCACGAAACCAGTTACTAGTTTAATTCCCTACATTTTTCTTAGTCTATAGAAATTTTTGTAGAATTAATTTGTGACCTCAACTATTTATTATGAATTTTCGTAGTTAAATAGCTTAATTGCTTAACTAGGGGACATTTTTAACAAAACTAAGCTAAAATATGATAAATATTAGAATAAATCCTATACATGTACATACCAACCAAGTTTGTTAGAATGGGTTATTATCATATTTTATGATAGTTATAAGATCTCAGCTACGTTATACACGTGATAGGACTAGATATTACCTATATTACTAAATTATACTAAGAAACTATATAAAATATAATCTATTTATATAATATGGACATAATATGATAACGCTTGTTATAGGGACATATATGTACAATAAAAACTAACAATGCCCTTTAGAAGTGATCTCTCATGATAGAACCTATATTGCATATCGTTGAGTTCGTATGAACCCGATGATATCGCTTTTACTAAGATTGGATAGTTGTAGGTAATTAAATAGATCTCTCTATGATATTATGAAAATATATGTAGTACAATGACTTTATCATAACTAAAATGTAAACTTAACTAATTAAATATATATTTTGGTGCAATCAAAACGATATATTATAACTAATAATATGACTACGTATATTGTTAATGTTTACTACCTTAATATGACATATATAACAAAGCTATAATAAAACTATACTTGACCCTATTGGAATAATAATATATCTCCAATATATATATAAATATATATTTATGTATATAACTTAATATAAAGAGTAGATAGAATCCTAACATTTTTGTAAATATTACAAAAATTAAATATGGGTTTTGGTATATGTTACGCCTTGAAAAAGTGGAGTCATAATGGTCCTGCCATGGAAATCATCCTAAGATAAAAACTGTCCTTATAGTTGCTATCCTAAACCTAGTTTACACCAGATGTACTCGATTCTACCCCTTTGAAGTATCCAATTCAATACCTGTTTGATATAAACCTGTTGAGTAATCCTTTGAAATAATTTATAATAATAAACTTGTAATTTGACCTTATAAAAGCGTAGTAGTAAATTCCATAGGTACCTGTCATTTCACAAACAGACTAAAATATTGAAAACTATCAAGCCCTTTGAGAAGTTTTTTATAGTTTTCCTTAAAAGATAAAAAGTTAATACTAAGAGTAATAATCGGCCATTTCTTGTTGTATCTCACTTCCCATCCCAATTTACTAGGGTTCCAGTGTTGGGTAGGCACTTGTAAACCATTTGGAACCTACAAAATAAACTATAGGGGAATAGGTGACAACTTGCTCAGTAAATGGGGTAGAAACAGAAGTATGCAATTAGTAGATCACAAGCAATTCAGCCAAGTTGGTTAGATGCAATGTATGTATAAGAAAATGCCATCGTACGATGTTATTCGATCCATGGTGAAATAAGAGAAATTTTACTTGCTCTAATCCGGGTTAAGGAGATTGACGTTATACACTTATAGATTGAAACCAAACTAAGGCTTATGCAATGGAGAACACCCTCCTCCCATGACCACCTTCGAACTATTGCCCCTAACCTTGCCATGACGACCTTTCTTGTTACGTAGTTCGACTAAAGATGGGGAAAGGACTATTTCAACTATCCTCATTGAAGGGAATCTATGTTTAGCCCCGAAAATCCTAGTTATTACCCTTAGTGGGTTGCGATGTAGATCAGATTAGATATTAAGCCAAGTTTGAGTTAGTTCATCTTTTCAAGGTGATCAACCAAGCTCAAATAATTCAATAATAATATTTACAGAACAACCATGACGTGAAGTTCAGCTCCCATTACAGCAAATCGAAACCTAACCACAAATGTTGTATACGCACAAACAATTAACTACAATCGCAAGCCAATACATACCAAAGTCTTTAGATATTCTGAAATAATATCCCAAAATGTTATAAAGCATTTATCCCACTTACCTGCTTAGATACTTACTATAAAAGACTTAGGTTGTCAACAATTTGATTACTAAGGAATCATATATACGTAAATCTCAAATTTAGCTTTTGTAATAGTTACGAAAACATTAAGATGTTATTTAAAACGGTTATACATATATATATGTATATATATATATAAAGTATATTATCATTTTTCTTATATAATAATATATAGTTTTATTATATAAGTTAAGTTATTAATTACTAATAATATACGTAATTATACTATTATGTATAATGTATCATTTCGATTGTATCGAAACATATTATTTATCGGTTAAACCATGTTTCGATTACGATAGAATTATCGTAGTACATAAATACATGATATTATAGAGATATAGGTTATCGCAATTTACTTAATAATATCTAACATACGTAATTTTACTTCGATTATATTGAAACATTTTTACTATTGTTTATATTATGTTTCAATTACGAAAAGATCATCGTAGAACGATATTTTTCGCGATATTACAAAAAATCTATTTTATTACCTAAGTGATTCAGTTTTAGTAAGGTCAGTATTATGGAGTTCATATGAGCTCGACTGTATGTGTTACGTATTTCATTTAAAGAATTATCTCTAGAGGGTATTTCTAATTCTAATGTATATATAAAACTATATGGCAACCGATATCATATTGATATCGTATTGTGTAATGAAAAATATATGTTCACGTAATTTTGCAATAAAATATAATGAATCATATATACTCAAATTTTACGAAAGTAATGATGTTAATTTGTAAGAATATAAAATTAAATTTTTAATAGTTCCGGTAAATGATTATTACTAGAGATCGCTTATTTTACAAATCGGTGTTAGTGATATACAAGTCTTACAGATATCAATATTCTAAGTTTATAATTCAAAAAAGAACAAAATGATATAGATGAAATACTCAATTTAGAAAAATAATGAAATAATATACATCTATTTTCTATAACTATTAATATCAATTGAAAAAAACAATACTTATAATTATAAAAATAAGGTTACTTAAAAGTATCGAGTTTTCTTTTCTTTTTCTTCTTCTTTTCCTTTTCTCCCATCTTCATTTTTTTTCTCTCTTTCTTTTTCTTTTTTCTCTCTCCTTTTTTTTCTCTCCATTTCTCTCTCTCTCTTCTTCCCTCTCCTCTCCTCTCCTCTCTTTCTCTTCCCGCTCCCCTCGCCCCCCACCCCATTCTAATTCTTGTTTCTCTATGGCATAAATGGCTTAATGCCATTTTATAACCAACTTTCATCGCTTTTGCTAATGGTAGTGATTTCTATACTTTTTTTTAGATATTTTAATAAATTTATTATATTTTATTCAATACCTATCCAAATTTCTACAATATTCAAAGAATATTTCTTCTTTTCATCACCAACATTGTTACTATTGAATAATTCATAGTCGAAATTTTCTTTTGTCGTGTATAGTTATTTTAGGGGAGTTTTAACTTAATTATTAGTAAAAATATTAGTAGCATATTATATATAGTTAAGTTATATTAATTATTTAGGACTTATTTATATAGATCTTGTATAATATTTTATTACGTAGTTGATTCTAAAAGATTTATTTTAAGTTATATCTAAAATTACAAAACTTTATGTTATAACGATTAGATTCGATAAATTTAATATTTCTAAGAAAGTTTCATATTAATGAGCTTAAAGTGAAATATTAAGTTATACGGTTATTTCATTTAAATTTTATCTTAGTTATGAGAGTTTATCTTAATTCCACAAATGTTGTTATAAATCATAATTTTTTGAATATGTCTCAAGCATTAAATTTTTCAATTAATTTCTTATTAATTTATATGGTCATATATCTATGTCTAGATGTAATTCAGACATTCTGACACTTATGAATGCTTCCAATCAATTTTATGAAGAGAGGATGTCTAGCCAACTAGGTTTATATTAATTTAATTACTTTTACGTATTATCTCGTACCATTAGTAATATCATTACACTCATTATTCTATTATTAATATCCATATTCTTAAGATCATAGGTAACATTAGTATAAATTATTTTATGCCTATTCACCTAACGTATAAACGCATTTCTTTATAAAAGATATAAACCACTTGAAAGCTAATAAGTCAAAGTCATGTAGCATTACGTATTATATATTTTTAGACTTTCGAGTTAATTTACGAGTATAATTGTTATTTATACCGAGTATACTCATAAAAATATGTGTATACTTATATAGTAAATTATACTATATTATCTCATTTTATAACTTAATTAATTTATCTCCAAGTCCTCGTCATATTCCGAGCACGATTTTAGAGGTTCCGAACAATTTGGTACTATATCAAATAATCATACTTCTAAGGGCAAAATTGGGATTTTATGTCACAATTTTCAAAATCTAATTTCACCGAGTCATTTTAATTAACTTTTCTATTTTAATCGTAAAATTTGGACTCAATCGAATAACTTTTGTCGAAAGCCTTAAATTTAAATACTATTGCCTTAAATTCAACTTTAGGATCTCATATAAAGTAAATTCTCACTATTTAGATTATATTTTTTATATTCTTATTATATTATAGACTTCTAAATGTACATGAGTTCTTCGATTATGGTTATTACGTTTTTTGTAAGTTTATAGTTTAATCAATTTACATTCCTTGAATGCCCTAGATCAACTATTGACTCTAATCGTACAAGGACAGGGATTTGTCCTCATACTCAAATCTTCATGTCTTGATTACTGATCTATGGGATCTTACAGTATACGTATAAGATCTCCCAGTAAGCAGCACGTTAATGATACAGACCTTTCACAGTGAACATTAATATAAGTAAGTCGGGATCTTGGATTTACCGCTTACTAAGATACTATATCAAAGTATTTGGAGGCAAAAGAGTGCTTCTGCATGTGGTTGTAAATTAATTGTCTGTATGCATGCTATATGTGTGATTAGTATTTTGTTTTGTGATAGGAGTTGAACTCTTTGGCTTATTATCTTGCATAATTTCATATTATTACATTGTGTGACCTTGTTTGGCCACCCCTAAATGAAACTAATAGTGATTTGACTACTAATGTAACTAAACATGCATAACAACCCGTTAGGGTAACGATTAGGTGTGTCAAACTAAATACCAACTCCCTTCAATGAAGATAGTTGAAATAATCCTTTCCTCATCTTTAGTCGAATTAAGTGGCAGGTAAAGAGGTCACGATAAGGGTGGAGGCCATGGTTAGAAGGTGGTTAAGGGAAGAGGGTGTTCTTCATTGCATAAGCTTAGGTTTAGTTTGATTTGAGTTGCAATAAACTCCTTGATCTGAGTTAGAGCGGATGTAATTTCTCAGACCTCACAATGAACGGTATAAAATTGTACGATGTTGTAAATGATTGATTGCATTGCATTCCATTATATTATACTTAATAACCTTGTTTGTGTTTATATGGCACTCTTTTGTTTCCATCCTGCTTACTAAACTAATTATGATTACATCCTCATAGACTCTTTTGTAAGTGACGAATAAGGGTTCAAGATGCACTGATATATCCACCCACAGGTTAGTGCATGGTTAGCTAGGAAAGTGTAGAAAGGAGAACCTACTGAATCTAGACTTTTGACTTTTTCTTTTTGGTTTTGAGGAAACTAACTGAGAATCCTTAGAACACCCATTAGTTTCTTATCTTATGGTATATAAAATTTCAAATCCTATAGCTTTTATAAACTCTTAGTGTGAATGATAACTCTCAATGTGAAAATGTTTATGTAAGTACTATTATATTATCGGACAATAGGTTATCAGGAACATGTATTTTGAAAAGCTATACCACAGGTTTTATTAATAACATATATCAGTTGGATGCTTTAAGCTGGCTAAGTTGTGTACTCGTTGTCCATATGGTCGCACGTTAAGATCAACTATCTTAAGTTAGTTTACACGGCAAGACTGTTAAAACTTCTCTTTTTTGGGGCGTGATAGAGCACAGCTTGAATCTTCTTCGGATTAGCTTCACTTCCACATTGCATCACCATATATCCTAGGAAGTTCCCTGAGGAAGCACCAAACACGTACTTCTATGGATTTAGTTTCATATTATATCTAGTTAAAGTGTCAAAAGTCTCTAGGAGGTTAGCTAAGTGGTGATCATTTGTCTTACTTTTCACTATCACATCATTAATGAAAACCTTAATATTTCTATATATCTAAGGTTTGAACATTTTGGTGACTAACCTCTAATATGTAGCTCCTACATTCTTTAATTTGAATGACATTACATTATAACAATAAATCCTAAAATTTTTATTGAAGAATTCGTATACCTAATATCTTGATTTGGTTGTAACTTGAGAATGCATCCATAAAACTTAACAATGCATGTCCTAAGGTCGAATTGATCATCTTATCTATTCGAGGCAAAGGGAAGCAATCCTTTGGACATGCCTTGTTCAGATCGATAAAGTCAATACACATCCTCCATTTCCTATTCGCCTTCTTCACTAATACACAATTTGCAAGTCACGTGGGATATGGCTCTTTCCTAATGAATCTAGCCTTCAATAATTTCTGCACTTGTTCTTTAATTGCAGCTTGTCTCTCTAGTGCAAAGTGCCTTTTCTTCTGCTGTATAACTTCATGTTCGAGTTTATGTTCAACTTATGGGTAGTAAACTCTTTAGGTATGCCCGGTGTCACGGTTTGGGACTTTCTTTAGCATAAAGATGGACAGTGCAACGCTTACTATCCTACCTGTAGTAGTAAGCAAAGCCTAACTCTCACTCAATGCTGGCCAATATGGCCTTAACCTATAAGCAACACGAATAAGATAAAAAGTTAACACTAAATAAAAGGGATACAAGCAAGAGTCATAAAATGAATAGCACACTTTTATTAATTCCAATAGTATTATAAGGTTTCAATATACGTGTACAGGGGTTATATGTATATAATAGGTGTTATCGATTGTGATCAACCAATGTAGTGAATAAGAGCCTCAATCTAAAAGAGTACTCACAACCCCGTAAAGAACTTTATGGGCATTTTTGGGCCCGGTAGGAGGAAACATTAAAACTGGTGAAACGGTATCACTTTCTAAAAGTAGAAATTTCTAATAATAGTAAAGTTCTAGCTAAAATGGAAAAAATTCCTTCTCTATGTTACAATATGTACGAAAGAATGGGCCTTTACTAGTTTAAGTATGTCATAAAAATGGGACCCTGACATCCTCCCCCACTTAATTCTATTGATGTCCTCGTAATATGTACTGGAGCTTGGATATGGTGGCAGAGGTCTTTTGGCTATTAAGGTAAGCTTTCTCTCAAATAAGGGCTTGAGGTCTTCTTTAGTCTCCCAACTAGTCTCTTCTTCTCTTCATTCTCTCCACTTGACTAAATACTAGGTATGTTCTTCTCTAGTGGTGGGATCTTCGACTCTTCGCTCTGTAAGGATGCCTTCTATGGCTTTACTCAGGTTGAACTTGATCTTGGCGTGTAATCGCATGGATACATTATGATGTGGGTCTTCCGTGTTTGGATAGTATGGTTTCAAGATGTTGACATGAAAAATCGGATGAACCTTCAACTATGCAGGAGGCTAGACCTTATAGGCTACTCTTCTAATCTTCAAGATGATAAGACCTGGACCAATGTACTTATGGATTAATCTTTTATCCTTGTTGCTTAATGATCTAAACTGTTTTGGAAGAAGCTTTATGAGGACCTGATCTCCAACATTGTACTCTCTAGGTTAACGGTTCTAATATGCCCAATTCTTCATCCTCTTGAAAGCCTTCTATAGATATGTCTTCACTATTTTTGAATTATACTTTCAATCTTTGGTGAATTGATAAGTTCTTAGGCATCTCTTGCTATATGGTGCAGTCACTATGTGGGGTAACAGTGGTAGCTGACTCGTAATGATCTCTATGGGGCTCTTATTAGAGGAAGAGCTCTACTGGATGTTGAAATAGTACTAGGCGATCTCTAGTAAGTCAACCCAATTCTTTTGGTTGACACTAACAAAGTGCCTAAGGTATTCCTCTAGTAAACTGTAGAATCTCTTTATTTACCTATCACTCTGCGTATGGTAACTAAAGGTCATGCTTAGCTCAGAACCTAGGAGGTAGAGCGACTTTGTCCAAAACTTCCTTATAAACCCAGCATCCCTATCACTCATAATATTCAGGGGCACTCCCCAGAACTTTACTACATGTTTGAAGAAAAGCTGGGCTGTCACTTTTGCACTTGAACTCTTCGTGTTTGGAATGAAGGTAGTATACTTGGAGAACTTATCAACAACAACAAAAATGGATAAGTACTGATGGGAATCAGGCTATCGGACCTCTGACTTGTGGCCGAACCCGAGGACTAGAGGGACTGGCATGATGAATCCTTCTGTTTCAACCAACTCCTATTGAGGATGGGTACTTCCTTATCAAGTCACCCTTTATGCCCAGCCATATGATTGCCCATTTTTTTGTAATATGTTAAGTTGATGATTACTTTTTAGTACTGAACCAACCAATTACTCGACATCTTCCTTGCCAAGAAGCTGAGAGAGGAAGTTTGGACTGACTAAGCCATCTCTTCTTAGACAAGCCATCTGTTTGTACTTTTTGTCCGCATCTTCTAACGACCTCGCTTGTAAACCCCTAAAATTTTTCAACCTAATACCCAAAGTAAACCCTAATATGCTAGAAGACTCTAAGAGTTTATAAGGCTAGTTAAGATGAAAACCCTAAGATAACAACCGAAGATTTAATTGCGTATAAAATTTTTAGACCTTAAATGCATATAAACACTTGATATTACACCTAAAAGTGATGAAAACCTTAAAACTATAACTTTAAAGATATATAAGTACTAATTCACTATAATTTACCCTAAAACCCGAATTGCTAATATATCCTTAGTATCATACTAAATTACTAACAAATAATCAAGATAACTTTCAATTATTCACAAATGCTTACAATACTAATTTAATTTACTAGAAAACTAAGATATTACATTATAGATCACATCCATCTTCTAATCATATAACTAGGTTATTATTTTATAGAGTTGAGTGTTTAGTTAATGTTTATATTACATATAGTCAATGTTAATATCCTAAATGGCACTTTTTATAATAGTTACACTAAGTACCATACTTAATAATGTATATAGGATATAAATACTTAGAGGGAGATCTCATTAACTATTTTTACTAATCATTTCAATAAACATCACATTTCCTTAATTTTTCTCCTAATTATCCTTAATTACCCCATTATGTGCATTCAAATTACATGTAATTTTAAGAAAGTTGACTAAGTCAACATTTGATCAAGTCAAATGTTGACCAAAGTCAACATATTGACCAGGTCACTTTTAACTAGAAAGTTCTAATATTTTTTAAAGTTTTCTACTCATTTTCATATGGATTTTTTTTTCCTTTCTTATCCTCTTTGCCGTCCAACATATGGGGACTTCCAGACCCCATTTGTCTTTATTTTAAACCATAAAAATTACACAAAGCAAATTCCTTTTCCCCCCATCTCCAAAACCATCACCTCCTTTTCCCCTTTCACCCTTCTAATTTTCTAAAACCTCTTTTATACTACAACAACTTTTCATACACTAAATAACTAAACTCCTCACCCTTATATAGAACAAGAAAGAGGTATGATTTCATTTGAATTTCTATTTCAACAAGTGAATTAGTGTCTACTTTAGGTTAGTGTAGGAACTTTGTATAATATGTACATTTGTGTTGTTGAAAGTAGAAAACTCCATACTTATGCTTAGGACTATATAAATACTTAGGTATACGTGTATAAATACCTATGTATATACAACAAGTGAGTACATGCGAAGTGTATATGTAAGGGTTTTAGTGAAATCTTTAGTATAGGTATAAGAAATCCTTAAATAATTGAAAAAGGAGCACGCATATATATATATACAAGTATGTGTATACAAGGATATACTTGATGTACACATGTATGGATACTCTCATACTTAAGTATCCTTTATGTACATAACCAAAAAGAAGGAACATACTAACTATATATACATATACCTTGCTAAATAAGCCCATAAAAGTATAAAAATATGGAATTTGTGAAGATTTCTTAAGGAGGTATACTAGGCATACGAAAATACTTATAAAAATACATATGTAACCGTATGTATATACGAGTATATATACTAGTATACATATAAGTACACAAGTATACGTATAAGTATGTTAGAAGTATAAGTATACACATAACCTATGTATATAATACATAGGAGTATAAGTATAAAATATACATAAGTGATAAGCATGGCATAAGTCATGACATAAGCATATAAATTAATAAAATATAAGATAACATAATAAAATAATAATATATATGTACATGTACATAGATGGGCCGAAATTACTTTAAGCTCATAACACACATCTCAAATTAAATTAGACATAATTAAGTACATAAATTAGTAATACCAATGTAAGATTATCTAAGTGTAAGAATTTAATGGCTAATGAAATCATTAACTACTAAAATAAGATATAAAACTAGTCAATAAGAATATTTAAACTTCAATAGTTAAAATTTCAATAAATCTAATCCATATCATAAAACACGGGTCCTAACGTCCAAAACGGACATCACCGTGTGAACGTACGTCCGAAAATGATGAAAAACGACAATAAGTTCGTAAATATTGGAAATAAAATGACAAAGTTACATATGGTTGATGATAAGGTTTGACCGAATGAAAACTAATAGAAACCTAAGTAAAAATAGGTAAACGAATATCTAGAATAACTAGTTCATTCAGTTACTCACTATCATTTTTATCTTATAATAATTAGGTGGCCTTGACAAGGGTTGGGATCTTCCCGAGGACTACTATAATTAGTGCGAGACGTCATAGCCAAGTGAGTACTCCCGATGACTCTATAATTGTTTGTGCTTGTAGTTAGTGCACTTAAATTGAATATTAATAACTTGATGCATGGGCTTATGAGATATGTATGTGCTTGATATTGATTGATTACTGTGAGAAATATTGCTAAATATGATAATTGATAATTTAATTATATGATTGATTGTTACATGATTTGGATGGTTTGCTGATATTAATTGATCGCCTCATAATTTGACTTAAATATATTTGGCTTATCTTAAATAAAAAGAGTCATGCATTATCCATGCATTGCATTACTTATTTCGGCCATCACTTTACGCGGAGGTAAAGAGAGGCCTTGCGAAGGTTGTTTCTATATATTAAAGTGTTTTTGTACGGTGCACTCGTACAATATGACCTTACCCAAATCTACAGGCTTACTAGGCGATGAAGACGCCAACCATATGGCTGAAGGTCGAGTCTAGAGACCTCCGATGTAGGGTGTGAGTATGGACTATGGGGGGCTTCCTTACCACTACGCTTGGGATTTTGTGTACTGCTGGATTTTCAGAAATGGAAATGTATTTTGTGAAATACAAAATTCAAAGTTATAGTTAAAAACCTGGGTACTAAAGCTCGATCGTAATTAGTGCTAATGTATCTCCAACCCTTACCTCAGAAGGCGTTAAAAGCCAATGTTATATGTAGCATCGGTCAACTGCATATATTGTTGGGCATACTACATGTGCATGCATTCATATGATTATAATAATTTGTTTGATAACTTACTTGTCAGTATAGTATGAGGGATAGCTCACTAAGCTCTTGTAGCTTACTCTCTAATAGTTTTTCTTTTGCAGGTTGATAGATAATTGGGCATGAGTTAAGAGCTGAGCATTGAGTGCAAATATTGAGATGTTCTAGAGATTAGAATTAGAGAAAGATTGTATAGCTCATTTAAGACTTTAAATGTACTTATATATTTAGATTTAGTAACTTCAATAAGTTTGAATTTCAAGTTTATTCTATTCGATCTTATCATTTAATAGGGGATATCGATTCTCTGCGGTTCTGAGGAACTGTGAGATATCGAACATCCATAGTAATTTATATTTATATGTTATGTTACAATAAATTAATTACTTAAAAATCAATAATCTTAGTAATTTATCATTTAGAGTTTTGCAATCTCTAAATTGCAAGATGGTTTCCGTATCATGGGTACACATGTGACATGGAAATTTTTAGGTAATCTTACTAGGCCCCTTTTAGGGTCCTGACATCGCCAATGTAGCATCGCTACGTATGTAGTATCATATGCAGAAGCATTACACTAATAATTATTTTTCTTGTGTATTCATTTTTACCCCTTTATATCTTGTACATTACTTCCTTAGGAAATGCCCTTTTGTCTCTTCCTTTTTAGGTAAGTTGCCCTAACTTATGGGTATAAATACCCTTGTACTTGTAACACGGATCAGAATAGATCATTCTTAATATACTCTTTAAGTACTTTTTCTTCCTTGAGTAAACACTGTTTGTTTACTCTCGGCATCACTTTTATCCTTTACCTTAAGCAATGTTAGGTGGTAAGTAACCTCATCGAACCGATTCGTGCATTATATCGAATTGTGCCATGAGTCCTCAGAAGTTCCATTAGTGCGTCATATCCTCTGGAGCTGTTCGTGGGTTTTATTTACTGTTTCGTTCTTCATCTTACCCTTTCGCACTTTCCCCATTAATCCTTTTTTGAGCTTTTTACAAGCTTAAACTTACCTAGCAACCGGCTTTGTCTGTTCTTGGTCGCAATTTGCATCAAGTGCTCCCTTGCTTTTAGTAAGGAAGGGATAAAGTCCATAAAGATGCTCTCCCATGGGCGAGATAGCATTGGAAGTGGCTCCAACAACACTACCATCTTTTGCTTCTCAATTTTGTCTTGCTGGTAAGTTAAGCAAGTCTTTGTATAACTCATCACATCCTTCTTTATATCCGACCAATAATAGCCTTGCTTCAATAAGCTTAGTATCCTTTGCTAGTCAGGATGTCTATCCCACAAAGTATCATGGTATTCTCTCATGAATGCCCTTCTCAAGTTGCTCACCTTTGGGACATACAACTGGTGCCCCTTCATGTAGCTGAGGCCGCCTTCTACATAAAATTTGCGAGTCTTCCCTTACTTAACCAACTACTTGAGATTCTTAGCCAACAGGTATTAACTTAAATGCTGCTTGATCTGCTTTTGAATTGAAGTCAAGATTTGATTAATTGACTGGTGCTCAATCTGTGCTAAGGAAGTTAAATCGACTCATCTACTCAAAGCATCTGCTACTTGATTAGTCTACCTGTTGCAGTCCTTAATCTCCATATCAAGCTTTGCAATGAACTCTTGCCATCTAGCTTGCTTAGCTGAAAGCTTAAGTTAAGTCAATATATAATTGGTAATAGAATTGTCAGTCTTCACTAGATACTTTGATCCCAGTAAATAGTTTTTCCAAGTCCTTAGATAATGAACGATTGCAAGTAACTCCTTCTCTTGGGCTAAGTACCTATGCTCTGTTTGATTTAGCTTCCTTCTTTCGTATGCCATTAGATGACCCTCTTGCATTAACAATCGACCTAATGCAATGTTTGAGGCATCTGTATAGACCTCAAAAGGCTTAGAAATGCCAGGAAGTGCAAGGACTGGCTCCTCCATCACTACATGCTTCAATTCTTCAAAAGCACTCTAACATCCCTCATCCCATTACCATGCCTGGTCTTTCTTCAACAAATCTGTAAGGAGTGTAACTCAGCAAGAGTATCCTTCAACAAATCTTCTATAATAATTAACGAGTTCAAGGAAGGACCGCAACTCTGTTACACTCTTAGGCACTGACTATTGCTTGATTGCTTCTACCTTAGCCATCATCTTGATTCACCTTTCTTCAACAACATGACCTAAGAAGTTGATGCGCTTTTGGGTAAAGGAAGCACATTTCACACACTTTACATACAAATGATTCTCTTGCAGCTTTTGGAAAACCATTCATAAGTGCTTCACATAGTCTTATATTGTCTTGCTATACGCAGCAATGTTTTTTAAATAGACAGCTACAAACTTATTGAGATATTTATGAAATACATTATTCATTAAGGTACAAAATTTGCAGGAGCGTTGGTGAGACTAAAGGGCATCACTAAGAACTCATATGTACCATACCAAGATATACACGTCACTTTAAGCTCATTACCCTTAGCAATGCCAACCTGTTGATAGCTTGAGTGAAGATCTAGCTTTGTAAAATACTTGGCATCGCTTAATTGATCAAATAGATCAGCAATTAGAGGAATCAAATAATGGTTCTTCATAGTTAACTTGTTGAGAGCTCAATAGTCAGTACACAATTTCAAACTCCCATCCTACTTCTTCTAAAAAAAATAAGAGCCCCATATGGTGCTGTTGAGGGTCAAATGAAGCCTGCCTTTAACAACTCATCCAATTGCTTCTTCAATTTGGCAAGTTCGAGAGATGACATTTTATAAGCAACTCTAACACGTGGTTTGGCACTAGGAATTAGCTTAATCTTGTAGTCTGCTAAACATTTGGGAGGTAACTTCTTCGGGAGCTTGTTAAGCATTATAGAATTGTACTCCCTTAGAATACTCTTTATTACCCCTAGTATCTTAGCCTTCTCACTTCCTCTTTCTCCATAATGACAGTTAGGAAAGTTAACTCTTGATGTTTAAGCCTTCTCTTTAGTTGGAGTGCTGATGGTATCGTAGCCTTAATATTCTTCCCTTCTGTGCCATGATTGTTTACCCTGTTCCTCTAAACTGTCACACAACATGGCTTCTCACCCACGAATAGCGAGCAATTTGCTGCGGGCATTGGAATAACTAATACAAATCACTGGGAAAGGGAAAACACATGGCTACCGATATCACATGAACTAAAGGCAAATCCAAACTGCGAGATGGTCCAAAAGATAAATGGAAGTCAAGGATTAAGTAAGGTTCCTCATGTACCAATGGTGGATATGACTCACCAATGCTTCATACAAGCTTAGGTTGTACTTAATATTATGCACAAGTGTAGTTGGAGGGCACTTGCTACTAATTCATGCTCATAATGGACTAGATAAGAGTAATCGAGAGAAAGCAAATGATACTTAGCTCATGAAAGAATGTATGTTTGAAAGTTTTATATCATTTACTATTGTGGCTATTACATATTACAAATATTTATGTGGCCTAATTAGGGTAAGTCCTAGATATATGTAAATTACAGAAATGATTCTTACTAGAAAAGGAAAAGGGAATGGATTACAAGGGGCAAAGTTGCAAATAGACAAAAGAATATTCAGTTATAAAAGAACAATATGGATGTCAAAAAATGATATGTACGTCACTTGTCCAATCAATGCTCTCGATGATATTACTTACCAAGTAGAGCTGATTTTAAGTAGAGGGCATCAGGTCGGATGCTCAATAACTCGGCTATTCAGGGCTTGGGCATGGTTAGTCTAATGGGTGACCATTCGTTGGCTTGGTCTCGGCTAGTTGGATCAAAAGTGGGCAGCTTGGCCTCGAATGCATGTCAATTCGACCATGTGCAAATTCAGCACTTACCTTTGGCGTAGCAATAATTGGTTGTCTTGGTAATTGGTCAGGCACCTTGGAGATCTTCTCAATGAGACAAAGAGAGGTTAAAGCAAAGTACCTTAGTGGTTTGCAATGGAAAATGCATTGTTCTTAAAAGTTTAACTTTCCTTAGACAACTCAATGAATCATATGGATAAGTCCTCGAGCTTAGGAGTGAGTGATTGGTCTGTAATCCTTATCTTCTCCTTTGGGTTGTTTGAGATTTAGGATCAAATCTAGCTTAGATGTTTGTTGCTTATCTTTGGGGACATACAGATGGAGGTTAGTAATGATAAAGGAGTCTAAGACCCCATTGTCTTTGACTGGTTCAATCCTGTAGGCATTAGGATTGATCCTTTTAAGCACTCTAAATGATCCATCGGCTCTAGGAGATAACTTACTCTTCCTCAAACTAGGAAATTGATCTTTGATGAGGTGGATCCATACCAAATCACCAAGTTAAAATTCTTTGTTTTTTTGTCATTTGCTTCGCCTCTTGAGCTTAATGGTAGCTCAACTCAATTATTCTACAACCCTTCAATGCATGGCTTTAATGGCCTCAAATCTCTCTACAAGTGGTTGATCTTCATTCTGGCTTAGAATAGGCATCTAGTCTAATGGAAGCCTAAGGTTGAATCTACAGGTGATCTTAAACGATGACATGCTCGTGGCGTTATGGGCAGTCCTGCAATAAGTGGACTCAATTATAGGCAAGCATTGATCTTAATAAGTCATGTTCTGACCAATAACAACTCAGAGTAAAGTTCCCATTGTCCTATTGACAGCCTCGATCTGTCCGTCTGTCTGTAGATGGTATGACATGCTGAATAATAGTTCGATGCCCATTCACTTACATAATATTCTCTAGAAGTAGTTCATGAATTTCAAGTCTTGGTTTAAAACAATGGTCTTGGGCACTCTATGAAGCTTGACGATATCCTATAAGAATAGTAAAGAAATAGTTGAAGCATCATTAATTTTGGAATAGGGTACGAAGTATGCCATCTTACTAAATCGGTCTACGACCACTATAATGGAGTCCTTCCTTCAGAACGTCCTTAGTAGTCTTAACATAAAGTTCATGCTTAGCTCGAACCATGGTTTGGTTAAGATTGACAAAGTTAAATATTGCCCTTACTCAACTTAACTTTTTGCTCTTCTGTAGGTGGCACATCTTTTTAGTATGGCTTGGACATCTTTCATCATCCTTGGCTAAAAGAATCTAGAAGCTAGTACTACATAAGTTTGGTGCTTGCCAAAATGTCCAGTTAATCCCTTACTATGCACTTCGCACATTAGTAATTCTTGCATAGAACAGGTTGGGATATATAATCTTCTCTTCTTGAACAAGTATCTATCTTCCCAATGATAGTCATCAAGTATCCAGCCATCTTCACATTTGACATAGATAGGTCCAAAGTGTGGATCCTTAGCATAGAGACTTGTGATTATAGAAAATCAAAGAAGTCTAGTCTGAAGTTCAGTTAGTAGGGAATGTTATCTTAATAGGGCATTAGCCACTACATTGTTCTTTCCATTCTTGTACTTGATGACATAAGAAAATCCCCCCATAAGCTCAACCCACTTAACTTGTCTTTAAGATAACTTAAGTTAGCTCTTTAGACATCTTAAAGATTCATGATCAATGTAGATCACAAATTCTTTAGGTAACAAATAATATTGCCAAATAGTCAAAGCTCGAATTAAGGAAGAGTAGAACTCCTTATCGTATACAAAGTAGTTGAGTATAGCTCCTTTAAGATTCTCACTAAAATAGGTGATAGGTTGGCTCTCCTCCATCAGTACGGCTCCAATGTCTAGTCCAGATGCATCACACTCCATTTCAAATGCTTTGTTAAAGCTTGGTAAAGCTAAGAAAAAGGTGGTAGTCAGCTTCTCCTTCACCTTTTCAAAACTCTTCTATTCTTTCTCTCCCCACCTGAGCTCTACATTTTACTTCGACAACTCGGTGAGCAGAGCCGTAATAGTATTGAAATTTCTTATGAATTGGCAATAAAATGATGCTAGGCTATGGAAGTTTTGCACATCGGCTGAAATGGTAGGCATAAGCCACTTAGTATTAGCCTTCACTTTCTCATCGTCCACTCATGTACCTTTTCCACTCACAGCAAACTCTAAGAAGACTACTTTAAGTCGATAGAAGTCAAATTTTTTTCAAATTGGCATAAAGCTTCTCAACTCGGAGTTTTGAGAAAATTGCTCGAAGGTACTCACAGTGAGTCTTTAAAACACGACTATAGACAAGAATATCATCGAAATACACAACAACAAACTTTCCAATGAATTTTCGGAGCATATGGTTCATTAGTCTCATGATTGTGCTCAAGGCATTTGACAAGCCGAATAGCATCACAAGCCATTCATACAATCTATAGCAGGTCTTAAATGCGATCTTCCATTCGTCTCCCTCTCGCATTCTGATTTGATGGTACTTAAATTTAAGATCAATCTTTCATAATACTCTTGCTCCATTTAACTTGTCAAACATGTCATCAAGCTTAGGTATGGGATACATGTACCTGATGGTAATTTGATTAATAGCTTGAATATCTACATACATCCTCCATGGCCTATCTTTCTTTGGCATTAGCAGAGTTGGCACAACACATGGGCTTAGGGATTCTCGAACATACCCTCTCTTTATCAGTTCATTTACCTATCTCTACAATTCGGCAATTTGTTCTAGATTCAGTCTAGAGGCAGACTTGTTTGGTAATGCGGCTCCTAGCTACAAGTCTATTGCATGTTCAATACCTTGGATAGGGGGCAAACCTTCTAGCAATTGACTTGGGAACAGGTTAACAAACTTATTTAGTAAGGTCTTCACCTTGGTTGGTAGTAGTTCCTTGCCTATTCCTCTCATCTCAAGTAACCTTTCAACGATTAGATACGTCAGCTCTTCAAGCTTCATCTCTCTCTTCAGCTTAGCTTAGGTCATCACCAAAGCCTCTTTCTTCAGAACTCAACTTAGTTAAGTTTGCATGTTTTTAACTTGTTCGGAAATCATAAGGCTTAGCTTTATCTTCCTGCCTTCGTATTCTAAGGAACATGTGTTCTTCCTTCCATCGTATATCACATTCTAATCACACATCCATGGTTGTCTAAGAAGAATATAAGATGCACTCATAGGTAACATGTCATAGAGCACTTCATCTTGATAGTTTCCAATATTGATCAGTATAGCCACTTGCTTATTTACTTGTAAGGCTCCCTTATCACTGAGCCAATGCAATTTATAAGGCTTGGGGTGAGTCTTGGTCGGCAACTTCAGTTGCTAGATCATGAATATAGATGCTACATTAGTGTAACTACCACTATCAACAATTGATGCACATAATGACCCATTCACTTATAGCCAATATGGAACAAATTTTCTCGCTGCTCATACTCTAGCATAGGACTCACACTCATCACTCTTCTTAACATATGGTTACAAGCATAAAATTACCCTCTTCACTATAAATGATCTCCTCTTCCTCAAACTGTTCTGGGTGTTCGGATTCTTTAGGCTCCTCAATCTCCTCATCAGTAGTATCGATCTCAATGGTTAGCATCTCTTACTTGATTACCATCACCGGTCTGCTAGGACATTGTGTTGCCATATATTTAAACCTTTGATACTTGAAGCACTTGATCTCACTTGTCTTTCTTCCTAAGCTTTGGCCTTTCTCAAACTTCCTCAGGATCTCTTTCTCCTCTACTCGGGTAGTTTAAGCAGGTTAGACCTCAGCAACTTTACTTGGTTTTGATCGTACAGGTCTACTTGAAACAAGTCGGCTAGGGGTAAGCCGACTGACAGGAGCTTAAACCTTCCAACTTGGTGCCTCTTAATCCTTTAGGTAATTCTGATAGCTTCATTAAGTTTATCGAAGTCCATAGTCTCCAGAACATCTCCAATCTCATACTTTAACCTACTAATGAATAGGGGTACAGTTCAGTCCTCAAGCTTAACAACTTCGCAACGGATCATTAACATATGAAATTCCTTCACATATACATCAATACTTGATCCTCCTTACCTCAACTCCTATAGCTTCTTAAATTTATCCTACAAGTAACAGTTCCAGACAAATCTTTTTCTTGTGACTCGTTTCATTTCATCCCAATTTCTAACTTCACATTCTCTTTCTCTTCTTCAGGTAGCTTACAGATTCTTCCAATACAGGGTAGCATAGCTAGTAAACTCCAATACCGTAAGTTTGACCTTAGCATTATCAGGCACTTCATGATGCTCAAATTGCTTTTCAATCTTATCTACCTAGTCTAGGTAGTCCTCAGCATCACCAATCCTAGAAAAACTTAGGACATGCATCTTCAATCCTTCCACTCTAGGAGCTCGAACATTCCTCTGATCAACTTCATAATACTCTTCCTCCTTATCACCTACTTCATCATCCTCCTTTTCAATCTTGTCTAACGCTAGTCTGTGTTAAGTAACTCTATCTACTCTTCCAAGTCGAGATGGTCGGACTGGGGCATTAGATTGGCCGTATTGGCCATTGCCTCTCCTAGAAAGCTCTTTAACTCGGCGTCTATAGGGGTCATTTCGAGCTTGTTACCTATTTTTATAAATGGTAGTTATTAAATTAGTAAGTCTATCAGTTGTTCATTCGTAGATTAGGGTGTGAAACTTCCTTGATGACCTTAGCCATTACGGGCACCAATCACTTGGTTACCCAAGGTTCCTTGAATACTAAAGTCAGACATTGTTGTCTATTATAATAGATTAACAGCTGAAACACAACTCAAAATTCTTTCAATGAGCAACAACAACAAAACAATACTTAACATACTAAAAGCTATTACAACCAACATGCGATAAACCAAACGAACATTCATACTCTATTTCTCATACAAGAAACAAGGGGAAATAGAGCACTAGACTTCTTTAACACTAAACACTCTTCAAACACCTATATAACTACAGACAGTTTCTAAAATATACTTACAGCAGTAGTAAGTTACTCAAAGAACCAAGTAACAAAAATTTGCTTGAACATAACCAAGCTTTGATACCAAGATAATATGGATTGTCAAGAAAGGGAAAACACATGACTATCGATATCACACAAACCAATAGTGGGTCCAAATCGCGAGATGGTTTGAAAGATAAATGGAAGTTGAGGATTGAGTAAGGGTCCTCATGCATTGACGGTAGATATGACTTACCAACACCTCACACAAGCTCAGGTCGTACTTGATATTATACACAAGTGTAGCTAGAGGCACTCACCACTAATCCACGCTCACAATAGACTAGATAAGAGTAATCGAGAGCAAGCAAAGGACACCTAGCTCACAAATGAAAGTATGTCTAAAAGTTCTACATCATTCACTGTTGCGGCTATTGCATATTACAAGTATTTATATGACCTAATTAGGGCAAGTCCTAAATATACGTAAATTACAAAAAGGATTCCTACTAGATTAGGATAGGGGAATATATGACAAGGATAAAGTTGTAAATAGACAAAAGGTTATTTGATTACAAAAGGACAGTACGAATGTCAAAGATTACGAGGGTAAAGTTGTAAATAGATTACACTGTTGTTGTAATATTGTTGGTTTAATGTCCATTGATCAATGATTGTAAGTATGGACATGTTGTCTATAATGGGTAGTTATTCCTTTATGTGTAAACAGTTGTGGAGGTCCAAGGTTGTAGGCAAAATAGTTTAGTAGTTATTCTCTTGTATTTGTTCTTTTCTCCTGTATGTATATGTATTTGGATATGGAATGACAAAGGGATAGACTTATCTTTCTATACAAAGAAATTCTACAACCTTTGAATTCAAAGAGATGGTCAGGTTCTCTCAAATAAGCTCGTAACTTGTGACTTAAGATAGACCAAAGAGGAAGAAAAAGTCTTAACCTAATTCGATAGTTAATTCTCCTACCTTTAACTCTAATTATTAGTCTTACAACAACTACCAAGAGAAGTTTGTAAAAATTCATTACTAACTATCTAAACTTTGTCTAAATCTACAAACATTGTTTTGAAAGACAAGGTCATTTGTTTTATGATATAGCTAACTGGTGGATGGGATGCGTCGATTATGATTGTAAGTCTCTATAGTTCCTTTAATATTTGCAGTTAAGTTTAGTATTCGTGTTCTTGATTTCCTCAAAATATTACCATGATAAGATCTTAGAAAAGGCTTATCAAAATTTCCACCATCTATGATGAATCTCTCACTTTGGATTTCTAATTTGTCGTAATAGGTTCAAAGAATGTAAATGTCTCATCAACCACCACTACAAACACAAACAAATTCATAATTGAAAAGCAAATAGATGACAACAACTCATTAGGAATCATGCCTTACAAATTAACATCCCTAATCATGCTGACTTTCATTCTTCACATATCATTTCCTGGTAGTTTATTGCTTCAATAGTGCCAAATAGAATCAAGATATTCCTACAACATTTATAGTTTTCATTCAATTTTTTATCGTCATTCTATATAGATTATTCATTCATTCTATGATTTAAGAATATAATTCTTTCACTTTAGTATTTGTTTATAAGCATCATTACACTTTTATGTTATAGTTACACCTATTATAAGAACCACAAAGATAATCTCACATGATCTTTTCAATTGGAGTTTAAAGATCGTGCTCTTATTATTTATTTATTTTGAGTTTTACTCGGTCAATATCATTGAATCATCGAATGAATCAATGATAAAAGACTATTTACATTATTTTAGAGAAGGGACTTCCCTTGCTATCTTTCGATAAAAATGGTTTTCGAATCATATGACTCAAAATAAATTGGAATAGTCATAGGTGATTACAGATTGAGTACCACAAATTTCAAGTATGCTAATAATGGATGGCTAGTTTGAATGTTCAACTTATGTTCAAGTAGATGGAAATAGGTAAGTAAGACTTATCAGGCCATGATTTTGTTAATTAGAGAATAAATTAGGATAAAGAATGGTAAGCAGGTGTGAAGAGTTGAGATATGCTCTCAATTCTTTTATATTTGCAGCTAAAAGCACCATGAGAACTATGATAGACTCAAGTAAGACTTTAGTATACTTTACACATATTATGTAAAAAAAAAATTACTTGTACGACAATCTGATCTAAATGTTTATGCATATTGGATCCACGTCTTTTGGCTTAAAAGAGGTGAAGGATTATGTATGAAGTTATTATCTAATTCTTTTTTCTCTCTCATGTCTTTCACCACTAAGTAGACTTTCATAATCAGCAAAATATGAACCTGTCATTATCTTAAGGTAACGTTTGGTTGTGCAATTTTTGTGGTATTAGACTGGACATGACAAAAAAATTTGTCCTATATTTTCTTTGGACAAAAATTGGGTTAATGGACTAGACAAAAAATCTAAATTTTATCCTATTTATACCATGGTACAAAAATGAAATTCATTTGACAAAAAAATAAAAATATTTTGTATTTTTAAAAATATTCCTCCATATTATAAAATTAAGTTAATTAATATTATTTTTATTAAATATTTAAAAAATTGTTATGTTATAATATATATAATTAATTTTCGATATAAATTTTATGTTCAATATGTACAAATCAAATATGGTACAATAAGCTTGTATTGTTATAAAAGTATTGAATTTCTGCATCTCAAGACCTAAAAAGCAATAATAATTTATTCAATATGTTGATCAACCACCCCCTCTTTGTGTATGCACTTAAATACGTATCGATGTGAAGATTACTTTGTTGGAAAAGAATAACCTCAATAAATGGATTACACCTTGAAAACCTGTGTAGGAATTATAAAAATCTTTAGGTGTAAGGCATACTAAGTCTATTTTGGAATCTATGCCAAGTTGTATTCTTTGCAAGCATCATGTATTCTTTGAAATTTTGTCTAATTAAGGTTTAAATGATCCTTGTGAGTCTATTTTGTTTTGTTATCAAATTATCACTTAGGAAATAGAAAATAACATAATTCACTTATAAAATATGTTTATTAATTATACTAAAATGTACGAAGAAGCCAATTCATGAAATGAAAAACAAAAAAATATTCAAACAAAGATAATAAGTTGGTCTAAATTTTTCATTAATTGTACATACACTCAAGTAAAAACAAGTTATAGTTATTTACCGTCTTGATACTGTCTATTTACTATCTCAAAATAGGTGAAAGGGTATGAAATAGAAACTAATATAATTTACTTATAAAATATGTTTATGAATTTTATTGAAATCCATGAGGAAGTCGGTTCATGAAATAGAAAAATAACATAATTCTAACAAAGACAGCAAGTTACTCCAAATTTTTCATTAATTGTACTTGATACTTAAGTAAAGCCATGTTATAGCTAAGGTAAATTGCATCGATATCTTCCAAAACTTTTAAAATTGCATGAACCCCTACTTTTTTGAAAAATCATCACTTAGCACTCCTAAAACAAGTATTTTTAATGTTCACTAAGCTGCCACGTGTAACATAAGTTGACATGTACATATACGTAGACATTTATTAATTTATTTAATTAAATAAATTTAAAAAATAATTAAAAATAAAAGAAAAAAATAGAAAATTATAAATAGAAAACCAAAAAATAAAAAGAAAGAATTGGAAAATTTTTATAAAAGGTACTAGAAATAAAAAAAAAAAAAGAAATAGAAAATTTAAGGCGAAAAAGAATCAAAAAAATGGTTTTGTCCTTATAATATTTTCTCTTTGGATAAATTCATTTGACATTGCTCCCACTAATTTCCCAAATTAAGTTGACTTCTTTGATTTTTGTTTTTCCTCATTTATGCATATGTACTCATATTATATGATAATATTACACTTTTTAATAATATACAGAAACCTTTGATAAAATTTGTGACTAAGAATTCACTTTATTTTATAATAGCTATACATAAGCCTTAACAAGTCCAATAAATGCAGATACCATGTACATGTATAAAAATTTAGATTAACATTATAGTAGCTACATAAAATTTTTAATTTTCTGTTTCTATTTTTTTTTTAATTCTATTTTTCTTCTTTTTATATTCTAATATCTTTTTTTTGCTCCATGGTTTTATTTTTTAGTTTTTAATTTATAAGTTTCTACCTTTGTCTTTTAATTTCTATTTTTTAGTTATTTTTCTATTATAGTTAATTAAATAAAGTAATAAATTACCATGTAAACATACATATCATATGTTACATGTGGCAGCTTAGTGAATATTAAAAATAGGGCCCATACTTATTTTAGGAGTATTGGGTGCTGACTTTTGAAAAGATGGGGTCAATGCAATTTTAAAAGTTTTTGAGGGGTGTCAATGCAATTTACCCTTATAACTATTTGCTATCTCAAATTAAGTGAAAGGGATGGGATACTTGTAAACCCATCTTTGATTACGTTCTAAAACATGCTATCACTATAATACATGGCCAATATCCTACCACATAAAGACATGCATAAACAAACTACATAAAAACCACATCCTAGCATACATTGACATGACAAACACATGAACATGCTACATGAACACAACATCCTCATACACTAACACAAAAACACAAACAAGATCTAATAATGTAGATTGGTTAGCCTTGTAACCAAGTTCCACATCCTTTCTGAGTTTGGCTATGGGTCTTCTTTAGCATTGTCGAGGCTATTCCTTTCTTTTATAGGGGAAAAACATTGGAATTTAAAAAGAAAAAAGATCTAATGTTGACTATTATAATTTCAAGTCTCCCATTTAATAATAAGCCCATGAATTGAGGATCATGTAAGTTAGTCTTATGGACAACTATGAGGAGAAATCCATTAGACACATATCAAGATTGTTGTATCCCAATAACACAAATACTGGTTGCCCAATGGGATGAACCAGGTTTGAATCTCCCATTCTCAAGTTATAATATGTTGTATAGTTAGGGAAAAAAACAAACATTAATCTTGCAACTAGATTGTTAGTATGAATCATTAACCATATTTATGATGGGTTTGGATTTGTGAAGAAGTGAATAGACATGATCATAGTAAGGTGAACTTAGTGAATTTCCTATGGGGTTCGTAGGACATTTTTTTCATGCACCTTGTATAACTATTGCTTAACTTAGTTTTCTAATACTTTTTATAATCTTAGGTATCTTATGTAAAACTTGAATTCATAAATAAATAAATAAGGGTTTAAAGAAAATAAAAGAGTTATAATTAACTACAGGGTTGGTATAGCATGTAAATAGACTTTAAGCAGTAGAGGGCAAACTTGTCTAAGGAAAAGTTTAAACTCCCCATCTTCCCACTACGTTAAGTTTTAGTCCATTAGCCCCTCATTCCTTTGACACGTTTCTTTTTCCAATAATAGAAAACTCATAAGAAACTCCTTAAGTCTAACCTAAACTTGAATTTGGACAAAGGTAGTGTGTTTCAAGTGAAGCAAATACACGGTTTTGCATGGAAACAACATATTTGGGTAATTTTTCATTCATACATTGAAGGGAATTCAATTTCTTTTAGTTTTGGTGAAGAAAAAGTAAGGAATCTCGTTTTTACATAAGTAAAGTGTGAGGAATTGCATATTTGAAGAGCTCTTGTGCCAAAAATCACTAATAATGCGATTTCTTTACGTTTTCTATGAAGGAGTGTCAGGAAAATCATAGAAGATTTGTTTTGCAGCAATTATTTTATATTAAGTCAAGTTTAGGCCATCTTTTGCAAGAAAAGCTTGAAGAAAGCAAGTTTTTAGTAAGTTCCTCATACATTCTTGGTTGAAATCATGTTTCTTTGATGGGTGATGAGTAAAACATGCAAAATCCCATTATTATCGTATTTGAAAGGTTAAATTCCTTTTAGGGGCAACTTCATCAAGTTTACATGCAAGTTCTCTCCTGTGGCTCGATTCCTTAAGTTTATTTTGATTGGTGATGATGTTAGTTGAAGTCGGTAAGGAAGGTGGATGTTTTGAAGGATTCCTATTGATTTGTTTTTTAAAGGAGTATTTGTTTAATGTATTGAAATCAAATTATAGTTGGAAGTTTTACGTCAATTGGTTGAGGTTAAGCAGACGGTGATGTTTATTTGTTTGTACAGGATGCATTTTGTGATTGTTTTCTACAAATTCGAGATATCAACTAATCAGTAGATTTCTTACTGATCAATCAGTAGGCTTATGTTGAGGGCAGGTTGGAATTTGAACTGTCGATCCATCAGTAGTTTTCTTATCGATCAATCAATAGTAATTTTTAAAGGAATGTTCGACTTTTGAACTATTGATCCATCGGTAGTATAATCTCAAAGGAAGAGTGAAGTTTAAACTATCAATCCATCAGTAGTTGCCAACCAAGTATAGAATGTTTTCTAGTCACCTGTTTTGCCTTTTTAAAACCTAATTTCAACTCTTAATTGCTTATTATATATTACTAAAAGGGTTTTATCAAACAAAAATTGTTTTAAGCATCCTTCTATGGGTTAAGTTATAATGAATTTTGAGGTCACCTAGCAGTTGTAGGATCATTCTTGGACAAGGTCAAAAGAGAGTCGGTAGTTAGAGCTGACTTGGTTTGATTCAGGTTATAGCTCAAGTACTGAAGGCTATTATGATCCTCTCTAGGTCGGGTGTCTCGACAGCTCGGCTCGGTCTGATGTTTGAAGTTAGTTGGCTCGGATGTAGTCTGGATAATTGTAAGAGCTCGATAATAGTCATGGTTGCTCGGTAATAGGGATCATGGACCAATCACTTGCTCTTGAGCTTGATGATTCACCAATATGGTTCACTGAGCTTTCCAAGGAGAGTTGATCCTTCAAGAACATTGTATTTTCCATCGCAAACCATTGAAGTACTTTGCTTTGACCTCTCTTTGTCTCATTGAGAAGGTGTTTGAGGTGCTCGACTAGTTATCAAGTCAACCACTTATTACCATGCCAATAGTAGGTACTGAATTTGCATATAACCAAGCTGATACGCATTCGAGGCCGAGCTACCTACTTCTATTCCAACTAGCCGAGTTGAGCCAATGAATGGTTACCCACTGGACCAACCTTGCCTAAGTCCTAAATAATTGAGTTGTTGAGCATCTGACTTAACAAAATTCACTCAGAATCAGCTCTGTTAGGCAAGTAGTACCATCGAGACTAGAAATTGGATAGTTGATATGAGTATCATTCTCTAACATTCGTATCACTTAACAAGTCGGCATAATTGCTTAGAAGCTTGGAAATTGTATTAGCACTTATGAGAACTCGATACTTAAGTCAATAGTAGTATAAAAGATGGAGATCGGAATATGAATCTTCATCCTGAATGGTGTTTCCAGCTAATATTCTCTGTATGAGTCCTTACAATCCTCTATCTTGACTATATATGACTGGTTCGAGGAGTTGATTCCTATTATCTACTTAGGTTCAGAAGGATTTGTCATCAAATCCGAAGTGGTTTCTGGCTCTTATTCTATTACAGCTTTTGCTAGGTCTTTCTTTGGTTAGTAGGGAATCAAGTCAGATACATTCAAGGTGGAGGAAATGCCATAGTTATTAGGTAGCTTAATCTGGTAAGCGTTGTAGTTGATCTTCGTTAGGACTTTAAATGGAACATCAATGCATAGGGATAGCTTACTTTGTCTTAAGTGCAGAAATCTTTCTCAGTGAAGGTAAATCCATACTAAGTCACTTGGTTTGAAAGAAACAGTTTGGTGGCCATAACTATTGATCTCTTGTTGTCTCTGATTGAACTTAGTGATCTTCCGTGTCACGGACTGATGTAGTTCTTGTAATTCTTAGGCTCGGGCGACTTCATACTGACTCTCTTCAACAGTTGCGTAGGTATCGATTAGATCTAGGGGGATAATGGTATTGAGGCTATAAATGACCTCGAAAGGAGTCTTCCCAAAGGTACTCTAGACAGTTCAATTGTATACAAACTCTACAACTGGTAGATACAAATCTCAATGTGTTAGAGTAAAGTGCCTAGTATCCTATTTACCACTTCGGTTTGGCCATCAATTTGAGGGTAGTTACTAGAGCTGAACATAAGTTTAGTTCCAAGTCTTCTCCAAAGTGTCTTCCAAAAATAACTCAATAATTTTATGTCCTAATCTAAAACAATGGTCTTTGGTACTCCATGTAATCAGACAACTTCTTGCAATAACAAATCAATAATATATAAAGCATCATTAGTTCGATGTCACGGGATGAAGTATGTAATTTTGCTAAAGCAGTCCACTATAACTAGGATTTAATCTTTTCCCCTAGATGTCTAAGGTAAACCTAAGACAAAGTCCATGCTGAGATCAAATCAAGGTGAGGTCGGTATAGTTAATGGCATATACTCTCTATGTGGCTCTTTTTCTCTTTCGGCCCTCTTGCGTACTTTGCAACTACCAACTACCTTAAGGACATCCTTAGCTAAACAAGGCCAGTAAAAATTTTCTTTCAATAGTTCAATTGCTTTGATCTCTCCAAAATGGCTAGATAATCCACTACTATGAGCTTCTCTAACTAATAGCTTTCTTATAGAATAGCTTGGCATATATAATCTTCTTTCCTTAAACAGATAGCCATCATTAAGATAATATCTTCCAACAGCAACTTCTTTTTTACACTACTCAAGAATAGGACCAAAATGGGGGTTGCAACCATTTTGCTCAATAATAAGTGAAAAACCTAATAATTTCGTATGTAGGGTAGTCAAAAAGGCTTGTCGATGTGACAAGGCATTTGCAACCACATTGGTACTTCCCTTTTTGTGTCAAATCACGTAAGAAAACCCTTCCATAAATTCTAGCCACTTTGCTTGTTTTTTCAAAAGTTTGTTCTGACTTTTAAGATGTTTGAATTACTCATGGTCAATATAAATTACAAACTCTTGAGATAATAAATATTGTTGCCAAACAATAAAAGCTTGAAAAAGAGAGTACAATTTTTTCTCATACACATAATAATTCAATGTAGCACTACTAAGCTTTTTACTGTAGTAAGCAACCGGTCATCATTCCTACATGAGGACTGCACAGATGCTAATGCCTAATGCATCGGATTCTAATTCAAATGGTTTGTTAAAGTCTAGTAAGGACAAGATAAGGGCAGTAGTGAGCTTCTCTTTGATTTCCCTGAAGCTTTACCCATCTTGGTTATTCCATTGAAATCCTTCTTTCTTCTTCTTCAACGTAGTCAAGGGGGTTGCAATTATACTAAAGTTCTTAATGAATCTTCTATAGAAAGAAGCAAAGCTATGAAAACTTTGTACTTTGATGATATTCTTCAGCGTCGATCAATCCAAAGCAGCTCGAACTTGCTCCTCATTGACTCAAATTCTTTCTCCACATACTACATACCCAAGAAAGGTAACTTCACTTTGATAGAACATACACTTCTTTACATTTCCATATAGCTTCTCAACACATAGAACGTCAAAAACAACCCAAAGATGTTAAAAATGGTTGTTCAGGTTTGTACTGTACACTATTATGCCGTCGAAGTACATAACCACTCATCTTCCGGTTAGAAGACGCATTACATGATTCATAAGCCGCATAAATATGCTCGGCGTATTTGTAAGTCTAAATGGCATAACCAACCATTCATGGAGACTACGCTTCATTATGAAAGCAGTCTTCTATTCATCACTACACTTCATGCGAATTTGGTAGTAGCCACTTCACAAATCAATCTTTGAAAATATTCGAGCACTGTGTAACTCATCTAATATGTCATCAAGCCTCGGTATTAGGTATCTATACTTGATAGTAATATAGTTGATAGCAATATAGTTTATAGCACAATTGTCGATGCACATACACTACGAACCATCCTTATTTAGGACGAGTAAAGCTGGTGCAGCATAAGAACTCATGCTCTTCCTCACATATTATCGTTTTATTAGCTCATCTACTTGCCTTTTTAGCTCGGTAGCCTGCTCATGATTCATTCTATAAGCAGGTCAGTTTGGTAGGGCTACGCCTAGCTATTAATCAATATAATATTCTATGCCTCGGACTAAAGATAGTCCCTTAAGCAACTCTTTGAGGAACAGGTCGGAAAATTCATTAATTAATCTTCGAATCTCATTAGGGACATCTTCCAGATTTCTCATCTCTAACAATCTTCTAATCGATAAAAACATAAACTTATTGACCTACTTAGTAGCTTAGAGCTCTCTTTGGCTCATCACTAAAGCTTTATTCTTGTTAGCTCGAGCGAGCTAGTTATAGGTCTCATTCACTTAGGTTGATATTGTGGGTTACAACATAATCTTCTTTTCATCCTTAACAAGGCATAAGTGTTCTTATATCTGTCGTAAGTGACCTATTGGTCGAATAATTATAGTCATCTGAGTAATGGATGTGAAGCTTCCATGGAGATGACATCACATACCACTTCATCTTTGTATACATTCCCAAATACTAAAGGGTATGGTTACTTGTTCAGTGACATGTAGAGCACCTTTATCATAAATCTAATGTAGCTTGTAAGGTAGGGAGTGCTTTGAGGTCGGCGATACTAATCTTTGTACGAAGGATTATGCAACAACATTGATATAGCTCCCTCCATCCACAATGATGGTGCACAATTGTTCGTTAATGGTACGCTTTTTGTGAAATAAATTTTCCCTCTAGTCTTCCTCAAAGCTTAGTAAGGAGCTCAGCACTTGTCTTAGAACCAATGTCATCACTTCTCCCTGGTTGGTGTACACACAAGTCTACTCTTCCTTTTCAGTTTCAACTCATCTAGCATTCTTTTGCTCTTCTAGCTCACTCTCATTAGTGCTATCCACTATATATCCTCGAAGTAGCATAGCACGTTGGTTCGAACACTCAATAGTTATATGTCCAAAACCTAAGCATTTGAAGCACTTTACCTTGCTCGTCTTCCATCTAGAAGTTTTTCCTTTTTCATATGTCTTCGAGGTCAACCTATCCTCAATTCGGCTCTTCTGGCCTGCTAAGCTATTATTAAGTTGGTTATATTTTTCCTTAGCTTAAGAAAGTCTCCTCGGCTCCACATGAGTAAGTTGGCACAGCATGGAAGCTCGAGAAAAGCTTAGCCTAAGTTTACTTGGAACATTTATCATTTACTTTTTAACCTTCTATGCTACCTTAATAGCCTCCTCTAATGTATAGAATCTCTGTACTTCTACAGTATTGCGAATCTCATACTTAAGTCCATAGATGAATCTCGATATTGTGTGAGCCTCAAGTTCATCCATGTCTGCTCAGATCATCAACATCTAAAATTCTTTTACATAGTCATTAACAGATCGATTTTGTTGACAAAGCTCTTGCAACTTGGCAAAGGTGTCCTATAGATAAGTCTCAAGTACAAATCTCCCTCTCAACAATCTCTTCATCTCTTCCCATATTAGCACATTTCTCCCTCCATCACTTACTCTAGCCGAATTTAGGTTCTTCCACCACGTGGCAGCATATCTGGTAAACTCTAATGCAGCAAGTTGCACTTTAATGGCATGAGTATACCTATAACAGTCAAACACTTTTTCTACTTTCTCCTTCCATTCTAAATATTCATTTGCATCTCCACTTTTGTTGAAGGGTAGGATTTAGACCTTGACATTATCAAGTCCTTAAGGAGCTTAGCATCCTCATTCTTGTGCCTAGTAATATTCAACCTCTTCTTCTTCCTGTTCATGATTCTCTAACTCTACATCCTCAATATCCTCCTCAATCTCTTCTAACTCTAACCTTCATCTAGCAACTCGATTTGCAACTCAATGGGTTTAAATTAGGCAATTAGCTTAGCCACCTTAGCCATATTGTTTCTTAGGAACATTCTTGAGTATGTTATGATAAGATATACCCTATGGTTGTTGCCAGTTGGCTTGCATCGTAGTAACCAAACTCTCAACAAGATTGGTGAGTTTATTAAGCCTGTCATCAACCGTCCCAAGGATGTTATGACCATTTTAACCTCGAGCAGTGTGAGCGCCACTACTCAAGTCACTAATAACACCTTGAAAACTTGAATTTAACACAACGTAATACTTCTTTGACAGGTTCACAACAAACAATTCTACCTACTACCAAAATCTTAATAACTCACTCTAACAACTTCAACACCCAATACACACTTGAATATAATAGAAATGAACTTTCTCCCTTTTTGCAATGGGAAATAGAGTAAAAAAAAGCAATAATACAAACTACACTTACCAATCCACGAACCTTTACTATATAGCGCACAACTTCAAAACTTACTCCCTCTTGAAACCGTGCTCTAATACCGGCAAAGCTAATGGGTCTCTAGGATCATACATATGGAGGTCATATCACAATGAAAGGGAACAAAAGAAAACAAAAGATTAGCAAATCTGTAAGCTACCTAGTTGGATATGACATACCAACAAGATCTTACATGGCCTACAATTTACTGAATGTGACTCATTGGCTGCGCGTGACTGATCCAAAGAGTTGATTCCTGTCATGATCTTTGAGCAACGTTGTCCTAAATGGAGTCCTACATCGAAAGGACCTAAGTAGATCTAAAATGGTTATTTGTTACTTAGTTACTCAAATACATGGACACTCGGGTGTTGGAGATGACCTAACACCAATACTATATGATAGTATATATATATCTATCAAAGTTATGAGCACCCTTGTATTGTTGTTGTCTGGTTAAAAATAAAGATAATAAACTAGTATGTGTTGCATAATTGGATTTTTGTGATGCATGTGAAATTGTGAATGCTTGATCATGTGCATGTGCTTTTGGTATTTCGTATTGGGCATAGCTTACCCTTTGGAGTTGTTTTTTTTTTTTTTTTAGTTATAAGTTCAAGATATGAGGTTTATGGTGGTTATTCTATAAAGGATGCAAGTTATGATTATCTATGCTATGATGAAGAGGGTGATCTCCATTATGGAAACAGAGTAGAGATGGCGTAGTTTAGGTACTAAGAGTGAACTGTAGTAGACTATATATCATTGTTTCATGTTGTACATATTTGAGACTATGTTGATTGGCTGGAGTCGCCTGTAACTCCTGTAGTCAATGCTTATTAGATTGTCACTTGTTGGAGCTATGAGACTCTAGGTTATGTCTTAGAGTTATATTGTGTTCAGGTTCTTTCACTCATGACAATTGGTTTTATTTACTATTGTTATATGTAGAGATTGAGTGGTTGACATTCCACTTATTTAGAAATGAGATTATTAAATTGTGAGTTAGCAGATTTCATATAATTACTTTGTGAATCTTAGATAAGGTACAAATTCCTAGGTGTCCAATGTGTTAGTAGAAGCTACAAATACATAGCAGGCTGTAGCATTCTAGATTCTGAGGCATTACGTTGTATTCATACCTTTAAATTAATCTTGATATCCTACATCATAAGGACCATAATTATAAAAACTATCTAAGGCAAGACTTGTTCTTTTAAAATTCATGGATATATAAACCTATAGGTGTCATTGCTAAGACTTCTTAAGAGAAGGTCATATATGATGAGGTGTGAGCTTATCAAATTTTCAAATAAATTGATTTAGAAGAGATGTTAAGCACATTAAATATAGAGCATGCAAGGGCATAGGAAGAGCAAATGGAAACTCTTTTCCATACTTTAGTATAATCCAAAGATGGTGCTAACAATAGCCATCCACTTTAATAGAAATTAAACATGGCCATGTAAAGGGAGTGGCTAGGGTATGAATGAGTTAATGTAATCACGAGCTACTCGAATTAAGCTTCCTACTTAATGGAGTTTGATACAACAATTAAGGTTTATAGCTTGAGTTTAGGTTTCACACTAGAATAACTTATTAGCTCAATTGAATTTGAATTGACTTTGACTTTCATTCAAATCTGAATATTAATAATGTTCTAAAGGAATATATTATCTTACATGATTGAATCCAAATGAGCTTAATTAGTTTAAGCTTGAGTTTATTAAATGTTATTTCAAGTTGAGCTCGAGCTATACATTCTAAACTTGATCTAACTCAGACTAAGATCAAATTTTGAAATTTTATGTTGATTTTGTTCATTCCTTCAAACTTCAAGTTGAGCTCAAACTAGAGTTTACATGTGTATCATCCGTAGATGGATCACGTAAAATTTATCTAGTAGACATTTCCATGATATTTGAGGTATTTAAGCCAAGAAGGGATTAAAAATGAAGATGAAATCTAAATGAACTCAATAGAAATGACTTATCTCATGATACACATGACACATGCATACAAAATCTAATGTAAACAAATTTTAATGGCGTCATTGTAAGAGCACATGAGATACACTTATATTATGTTTCTAATGAAGAAAAAAAATGGAAAGAAAGTGCAAATGCTAAAACACTTTCCCTTATTTAGAAATGGAAGGAAAATATTATCACATTTTTTTCAAAATATTGTCTTGAAGTGATTTAGGATATTTTTTCCTACGGCCCAGGCTTTTTTTTTCCCTCCAATCGGGGCGATTCAGGAGGGAAAGGCACTCAAATTCCCATTATGTGCTTACTTTTTAAAATCTTATCACGTTTTCTAAGATAATGTAATAATTATAGAGTTTAAAATATTGTTAAATATTATCTTGAGAACCATTCCTCTCACATTCATTCCTTCCTTTTTCCTTCAATCTAAATAAGAAAATACATTAATTCTTTTCGTTTGTTTTATTTCCCCTCCAATTTCTTTTTGTTCTTCTTCCTTCCCTTGTCCAAAACATTGTTTACTAGCAAGCAATTTTGTTTTTAATTTTTATTTAATGTAGCATGAATCTTGCCGTCAAACTTACAATTGAGTTGGATCCATTTTCCTAGTCTTAATTATTTTCTATTTATGTTTACTTGAGGTTTCTTTTGTATAAACCTATAAGCATCAACTTAAAGACCATATTTGAATTTTGACCTATTTGTGGTAGATAAATTTACAATAATTTGTTCGAAAGAATCTTGATAATTAAATATATGGTTGCCATTCATATTAACTTATAAACCCTAGTAAACCGCCATCAAATTCTGTGTCATCTTTTTTTTTTTGTTATTAATAATAAAAAAATTATTTTCTTAGGAGGTCCTCGATATGAAGTTTAATGTTCTTGTGACCACTAATGAATTTATCATGTATGACTGGTTCAAAATTTTGTCAAAAGTTGATTGGAAGTACATCACAATTGATGAGGCACAAAGAATGAAAGATAGGGAATCAGTTTTAGCTCGTAATCTTGATAGATATTGCTGCTAGAAATGTCTACTTATGACTGGATCACCATTGCAAGTTTGTATTGACTGCTTGATAGTTTTATGTTGCCACAAGTTATATAATTCAAACATTGATGTGGAAATTACTACATTAAACTTGTTTAAATTTTGTATCAACAAATATAAAGTACAAAAAATACTTAAATAGGAAATCATAAGTAAAGTGGAAATAGCAATATGAGATAAATTTTATATCATTTATATCATCTTTGATAACGACAAAACATATCAACATTCTCTCGCATGTTAATCATGCTTAGTTATTGGTCATCAGGTATGTTTTAGGGTAGCATTAGATCTTCCAAGTAGCAAGTTGGAATATATTTATGCAGATATAAATATGACTATATGACATGTGTGGAACCATCATTAAATATATATATATATATATAAATATATGTGTATAAAAGTAACAATTTGAAAATAGATATATATATATATATATATCCAATCATGCAACAAAAGTAGTTGTGTTGACTATGTCATTGTTTTTTCTACTTAAAGGAAATTAGGAAGGACATTTTTACTTTAGATGAAGTTCAATGTCAGTAGTAACTAAGGTTTATGGGACATTGATTGTAACAGTGATAGAATATCCAGAAAAATTAATATAGCGTGGTTTATGTTTAATCAACTTACCTTCACTTAGAATCCAAATCATCCCGTAATACCTAATTTTGTCCCCGTTAACATCTAGTCTGATTTGAAACTGTTAATTTTGAATTATCCAGTTAATCGGCAATAAATCACCCCTACTAGGCCGGTTTTCGAAGTGGGCCATAAGTTGTCACACGTAACGGGCCAAAACTTTTTTCAGCCCTGGGCAGGCTTATTTAATTCCTTCCCATCTTATGCATATTCGCTGGATCGGATTCGAATTTAACCTCTGGGTTTGTGACGTCGCTTTGTTATATCCTTAGTGCCTCCGAACTAGATCCATCAAAACGAAAAAAACTTATGAATAAGTTTGAGGCAATGGGTATATATTCTCTATAAATTTGTATTATCAGTAATTGATTTTTGCACTAAATATGAAAATTTTTCCATACTAATACAAGTTGTTTAAATTTGAGTTTAATTCAATTAAATGTCAAAATGAGTTCAAATGCTTTCCTAATCAAGATGATTTATTTTATTTATTGGCGTAATAGCGAAAGATTTTGACATAAACATAATTTAATGTTGAGGTATCATCTTATCTGTTTGAAGAGAAGGATATGCGAACAAATGCATGAATTTTTTATACGAATTTTCAAAATGAATATTATTTACTACCTCACCGACCAATATATATATATTATTTGCTAATTCGCTAATCTCGAAGATTAGATGCCATGTGTCTGGCACGGTAGACATCACTGTCATGGAGGATAATTAACTACTTGACATATCTGATGTACTAATAAATTGACGGGTCAAAGATATCAGGAATAGCCTTTGTATTTTTATCATGGAGATTAGGTGTTTCAATAATCTAATATTATTAAAGTAAAACCAATCATTTTTTATGTTTTATTTTTTTTAATATAGTTAAATTGCCCTCTAAATCCTTAATAGTTTTTAATAATATGTTAAGGTTATTAAGGTATCAACACCGTTATAATTTAATAGTATTGTCACTCCTCCATAGTTAGCAAAAAAAAAAAAAAAAGAAGGTTATAACAGTAAAGAATTATATACACTAAAATGATATTTTTCCACAACTAATCCTCAAAACATTCACTAAAAATGTAATTTCCTTTTATAATTCTAAATTCTATAATTCCGTATATTCTCATTTCGGTAAACTTAGCATTTTCTTTCCAAATACTCTTGCTATACTTTTATGTTATAAATTATCATTACAAAAAGTAATTGAAAATAAAATTGCTTTCTTTTTGTTCATTTTTAAATTTTGTTTGATATATTTTTCTTTATTTAAATAAAAAAAACAAAGGTCAATTAATTTATAGAGTCATTATGAAAAGTAATTGAAAATAAAATTGTTTTTTATTCATTTTTAAATTTTATTTAATAAATTTTTTATTGTCTAAATAAAAAAATAGTTAATTGACTTATAGTTCTCTTATATTAAAACGAAATGAACTATCCTTTAATGTCTTTTTCAATATAGCTTAATTTTAGTATCTCTCTCTCTATATATATATATATATCTTATTTCAATAAACTTAACTTTTCCTTTCTAGCTAAGGCAGCTATAGTTTAATAGTATCGCCTCCTCCCCCATAGTTAGCAAAAAAAGAAACCTTGCATTTATTTTTACTCTATGTTATTAAAGCGAAACCAACCATTCTTCAATATCTTTTTCAATATGATCAAATTGTCTTTTTCTTTGATTTTTAGCTTTATTGAAAAGCCTTAAATGTTGAATAGTTTTTACTATATCTTTAATACATGAAGATTATTATGGTATATTGATACATAATATATATTCAACAAATCATATTTAAATTAATAATTTTTTATGGTATTGTAGTGCCGATTGCCATATAAATTTTAAATTCTTAAAGGGAGATGATTAATATTTCATGGGTAAAGAATATAACACACACACACACATATATTCCATGTAAGAAATTCTTTTTTTTTTTAATTCTATATAATTAAAGAAGACAAACACCAATTATGACCATAAATTAAATAATTGATCATATATAAATGACCATTATATAGTAATATTTTAAATATATCAATAATGGTTATCAATAATAAAAAGACATTTATAACCTGACGAAATGATATTAATGATTTTTAATGTGAAGTAACAAAGTCTAATACTAGGGGACAAAATAAATTAAAAATATTACTAAAATTCATTGTATTATTTTTCTTTAAATTGTTATTATTCGCACATACATTGCGGGATCACCATTTGCTATTAAAATAGAAATCAAATTGTCTTCCCTATGTAAGGGGTTTGATTGAAGTAGTCATGTATATATTATGTGAGTGATGCGTTACAAGTGACTTTAAAAAAGTTAAACAAGATTGTTATCTAAAAGGATGATTAGGTGAGAATAAAGCAGGAAAAAAGAATAGATAATCTCAGTATCTTAAATGCATAAGTAATAAAAATAAGGTGGTCTTAAGAGACCTCAAATATTCACCTTATAATTTGAGCGAATGATATCAATTCTTTGCTTGAATTATTTATTTGATCTTGGAGAACAGAGATTTCATAAAGTATTATTGTTTCTCTATTCTCTCCAAGAGTTCTAAATGAGAAGAAAATATTAGGTATTTATAGGCTCTTGTGCAAGACAATGTAGACACTTAATTTTTTCTCTCTTTTTATTTTTCAAAATAGGTTATAAGGTCCTAAATAAAAAAAATAGAAAATTAAAGAAAACCTAAAAGATAAAAGATTTCGGAAAAAATACAAAAAATAAGAAAACCAAAAAATATAAATTTTAGGAAAATAGCAAAAAAATAGGAAAATAGGGAAAAAACACACAAAAAAAATTTAGAAAAAAAATTTAAAAATGGAAAAATTTAGAAAAATTCAAAAATAAAATAAAATAAAATAATAATAATAATAATAATAATAATAATAATAATAATAAAAAAATGTTTTGGTTAGATAATTTAATACAGTATAATTTCTTTTAACCTTAGTTTTTAAGGTCTAAAATAATAAGAATTTTTAGGTCTAAGCTTAGATTTAAATCAACCTCTGCCATTTTTATGTTTATATTTAATTCATTTGCATGATGTCATGAGAACATAAATAGTACAGTTGGTTAGTACGTTGGGCTTACTCCCAAAAGGTCAAAGGTTTGATCTTACCTAAACATGCCAAGTCCTGAGCTATTTTGCTACTTTTGTTTTACCAAATTTTTTGTCTTCCCTCATTCAAAATGCAAAGGAATTGGTTGGGAACATTAAATTAGCAATCATTCTAGACTAGCGTTGATCTAGCCTTTAATGGCCTTTCCCAATACATGACTATAGCAGAAAACAACAGCAAACATAATGGTTTGGGGCGAGGGGGTGGGTGGATGATAGGTATGGGGAATTCTTTTTTGAAAAATACACGCACACAACGTATAAGGGCCATCGGTTTACACACATATCAGGGATTCTCTTTCAGTAGGCTCTTTCTTTCTCTAAACTAACCTTTCTCACTCCCTTCGCTAACTCATTGAACACCCAAAAACTTACGGACATAACCACACATACCCAAAACCAATGCCCAATGTGTGCTCACGTCTTACCAACTTGCAGTAGCTCATGCATACTTGATAAGCTGACCTTCACTTTCTCTCGTCAACCTCTCCCTCTCACTCTTGGTCTTTTCTCTCTCCTTCGACCTAGATCAAGTACCCCTGTCCACACAAAACACCAAACATACAACAGTCTATACCGAGCAAGTCCACAGCTACGAACTACCCCCTATACGCATATGACCGAACCACAAACTACCCCTCACATACATACGATCGAACCACACATCACCCAAGCCACCCATAACCTCATAGCCTACCCCAACACTCGCACGATATCTTTCTTTCTCCCAATTGTTCATTGTACAAACATGTACGCTCTGAACATCGTCGTAACCATCGTTTCAACCACCACCCAGACTACCTCTATTGGCTGTAGCGTTGAACCAAATAAAAGTGGCTTTTCCCGTTGATTTTGGCCACCAAAACAATCTCCAAAGCGTAATTCCTATCGCTGCCATCATCTCCCCAAGAGTTAACCTAAATCCATGATCGACTTGAGGTCTAACTTAGACTAAACTGACCTAACTCGGGCACCTCGAACTAAAGCCCCATTCCGAATTGCTCTTAACCCTATGTGCTTGTTGGTCTAATTTTTCTTTTTTTTTAATTTATTTATTTATTGTTATTTCTTTGCATTGTAAATGCACTTGTAAATAAAAGAAAAAAGAAAAAAAATAGAGAACTAGTATTTAACTTAGTTTTGTTTATTTATTTTCGTACTTTAGCTAAAAAGAAACCAAAAAATAAAAAAAAATTAAAATTAAAAGTAGAGGAATAAATAATAAATGATAATAAAATTGTCTTATCACTTAGAAAATCGATTTTCCAAAAAGTAAAATAAAAATAAATTAACCATTTTTCAAACTAAAGTGTTTTATAATTTACCAAAAATCAAATCAATTTAAGACCCTTAAAAAATTTCTTTAAATAAATCAAAATAGGTAAAAACGTAAATCCAATAATTTTTCAAAATTTAAAATTACTCAACCTACTATATTTTTGGTAAATAAACTACGAAAGTTTGATCCCAAATAATGTATACGTAAGCATCTGTACATAAATACTGGGTAACTTAAAATATGGAAGTTTTATGTTTTATTTTTTTTTCTTTTTTTAGATATTCTTGTAAATTGATTAATTTAATCACATGTATTATAATTAGCTGTTTTATAAATTAAAAAGGGTATATTTGAAAAGCAAAGTTAAATTCAAGAAGTTAAAAAGTTATACCCGTTTAGGGTTTAATAAATTAGCTCTTAGATTTAGAGCTCTAGTTTTCAAAAAACCATTTTATAAATTGATTTTTTAATCAATAGATTAGTAACTAAGTTATAACTTATTTACCCAGTTTGTTATAATTTAACTCTTTTTCTCGACTCCGATTAAGTAAGGACTTTAATACCTTTTCAAATTGAAAAAAAAAAGGGTTTTCTTTAAACCCTAGTCGATGATCGGTATTAAATGGGTAAGATTTAATACTAATCAGTTTAAAAAAAAAATTAATTTTATAAAAGAATCGAGAGGATGAAAAACCAGGCTTTATAGATAGTATTCGTTAGATCATTTTGGTGATCAATGGATGAGATAGAGCCTACTCAATTCATGATTATCCAAAATGAGCTAGTTAATGGGTTCAAAGACAGAAGCATTCTTCAGTGTATGAGTTTGCTTGAGAAAGATTAGAAGTGGATAAACCAGTCCAACAATTTTTGTTTTAAGCCTACCAAGTCAAATCTCCCTGAATCGTCACAATATATGATCTAGACTCTTTAGGCCCTATCACCTAGCCTAAGAAATCAAGCCTATATAAATAATGGGCTTAACCTAATAATTAATATAATAATTTTCAGCCCTTTACACTATATTTCTTTTCATTTTTCTTTTTCTTTTTAATTTAAATTCCTTTTAATATTCTCTTCTCTCTTATAAGAGAACTCTCTTCCTCAAGAGCCTATAACATAAAGTTCATTTGTCTTCATATAGATTGTATTTCGATTCCCAGTTCTTCATTATGTGTGTAATTGTGCTTAATTATTCTTGTGGTCTTTCATTTTATAGTTTTTCTTTTGTTTATCTTGAGTTATTCTTGTGGTGTTTCGTTTTATAGTTTTTCTTTTGTTTGTCTTTATTTCTCTATCTACTTTTCTTTCCTTTTTCTTTCTCAAGTCTGATTATTCTATTGTTTCTTCAATTTGTTAGTATCTATAGTGTGTATTTTTATTTTGTCTTTTTAGTTTTTCATTGGTGCTTATTTTAACATCATTTCCTATTATTTGTCCTATTTCGTCAATATAATTACCCTGGTTTTTATGTAGTTTTCTTCCTCAAAGATGATGGATCCTGGAGGCTCCTAATGTGATAATAATGAAATTCTTCTTGAATTTAAGCATTTGGAAACTGGCTTTAGTGTTGATTTATTTCATCTAGTAGGCAAAGTGATTGCTAATGTATCTTTATTGAGAGTATTTGTTTTAAATATTTTTAATCAAGCATAAGAGCGATTTGGTGTTGTGAATTTCATACATCTTATGAATAATTTGTATCATGCTGAGACTTGTGAGGAATATGTTGTACTAAGATTTTGGAATTACATCCATGGACTATTGTTAGGTATCCAATGATCATTCATCGATGGGAATTAAGTAAAAAATTAGAGGACCTTAAATTTAAAGAGATATGCTTCCAAATGTAAGTCCATGGCCTTCCCCTGCATATGCTCTTTAAAAGGAATGTGCGAATTTTTGGTGAAAAGATGGGGAAAGTGATTCAAACTGAAGAGTATACAAAGTTTAAACGTGATTTTCTTTGACTTAAAATAGTGTTACATATTGGAAAGCTACTACTCAATGGTGTCTGTTTAAAGAAGCCTAATGGTGGAAAAATATGGATTTCTTTCAAATATGAATGTTTGTTAGACTTTTATATTGCATGCAAGGTTATTCAGAGGATATGCCTAATTTTGTGCACAAAAAGCTTGATTTTGATTTAAAGGCCAAATCCTTGGTCATGGTAAGCTCTTATGATGTTCTTAAGGAAAGGTTAGAGATGGAAAAACTACTGGCAGTTAATCAAAGGTAGCAATGATTGCTTATACCTTGTATTTCGGATTCCATTATGTAGGTGGTAGGTAGTGATATTGATAAAGTTTGAAATTTAATTGAATGCATATCCTCATGGATCAAACCATGGTGAAATGGAGAAGTTCTAATGGTTATAACATGAAAAGTGATAAAAATATTAGGATGGTTTTTAAAGGTTCCTCCATGGGTCACATGATTATGGGAAAGGCTCAAGTGGTAAATGTTGACCTTAGGGGCTCTTTTCACATAGAAGCTTTTAAGTAAGAGGGCCTTAACTTTGTAAACCCTTCGTCTAAGTTCTATCTTGTGTACCTCTCCTAATTCTTTTAAACCCATTTATGTACCAAACCTTAATTCTCAATTCCCTATCTATACCCCCCTTTTTCTAGTGATACATCTTCTTCTATGCCTTAGCCATCGGTGCCCTCTCCTTTGGTAAAAACTACTTTTAACAAAATTGTAGTTTATAAGGTTAAGGAGGCCTTAACCCTTCCATCTTCATTCGTTGGTTTCCCATCTCTTTTACTTAAATGTTTTACAATTATTGATGAGTGCCATAACCCTAATTTGAATACCTAATTAACACCTGCCCCTTACTTACCAACTTCCCCCATTGATAAAGCTCTTTGGTTTTTATCTTTAAAGAGGCCCTAATACGTTTAGAGGAGGACAATGACTTTATATTTGTTGTAAGCTCCACAACCAGTCACTTAAGGCTTCGATCGACTGAAAGATCCGATCGAGTCTAAATTATAAGTAAAGCTAAAAATATTAGTAAAATGATCCTGTAAGTTTGAATTTAAGAAAATAAGCAATAAAATAAAAGAATATAAAAATTTCAAATTTAAAGTATATAACTTGTTATTTATCGAAAATGTGTAAAATGCATTCTAATAATTAACGAATCGTTAGAGATAAATTATATGTATACTAAAAATCATAAAATAACCTAAATAATATTTAGAAATATTTATTTGTACTATATATGAATTTACATGTATGTAGAAATACGCGTAATTACTTAAAATACGCGTGTAATGTGCTAAAATAATACTAAATAATTAAAGAAAATTCATAATTAATTAAGAAAAAATAAAGAAAAATCAGAAAAAAAAATAATGAATGATCCAGAATTAAGTCATGGAAGTTGAGGAAAATAAGAAAAAAATTAGCCAATTAAATTAGAGCAACATAAAAGCCAAAAATTAAGGGATTTGAACAATGTCTTATCCAATTTAATGCACATTAATTGCCACAAAGCTCTATAAATACCCCAAATTTTTCAGAAGCTCATTTGGGAAGTTTGGAGAGTGATAAAAATAGGGAGAAGTGAAATTAAAAGAAAAATTAGGGTTAGGAAAAAAATAAGAAAAAACTGTGCAGTTGGGGCTTGTAAGGAGAACCCAGACCCGACGAGCAACTGGGAGTGGACGGCCACCACCACCACACGGTGGTAGCATCGCCCAGGTGGTTTGACACACCCATGGCCATTGACGGTATTCAGAGCCACCCAAATCGGTGAGTTCGATTTCCAGCCCAATTTTGTAATTTTGTAAAAATAGTAAATATTCTTAGAAAATTATGAAACTTGTTATTCTAGAATATTTTTGTATGAAGTTTTTAGGAAAAATATTATTTTGATGAAAATATGTCCCGTGATATATGTCCTTAAGAAATCATGCAAAACCAAGCATATTTCGGTTTAGAAATAAATGACCATAGAAGTGTAGTTTTGAACCTAATTTTTTTTTGTAGACTACTTAGATGATACTTGTAGCATTTAGGGTGTTAGATGTAATTATTAGGTTAATTATATAGTAAATGAGTAATAAAAAAAAATAGTAAATTTTAAGGTAATTTTGTAAATTAGGGTAATTAGGTGTAAAATCTGATTTATGATGAGTTTAGACATTTTGAAATGATAATTGATGTTAGGAGATAGTAATTAGAGTAATAGAAATATTAGATGTGTATTATGTACTAGTATTATGTACATAATAAGTAATAGTACATAATACACAATTATTAGAAATATAATAAATAAAAAATATTAGAATAAAAATTGATATTATGATAATAATAAAAATATACAATAAATCTGATAGAAAACTTGAATTTATGTAATTATATGAAACATGTAAAAATTTCTTACAGTAGGAGTAAATTTGGTACACTATTAAGGATTTAAGTGTACTGAGTATAATAAAATATTGACTAGGGATAATTATGGTAATTAAGACATCTAGAAATAAAATAAGTAATTTCACATTATGAGTTAAAACAAGTTTCTAGAGTTTGTGTATAAAACAATACTTAGAAATTGAACTAGAATCTAATTTAGAAATCAATGCGAAAACCGAACTCGAACCTAACCCCAAACCTAGAATAATTGTAAAAGACTTAAAATCTAGATAATTGGGTATATTAAACCCTAAACAAAACATAACAATCAGCGTTATAGGATAAAACGAATATATAATAGTTATATGAAAAACTAAAACCACGTTTGTGTTATAGGAATGATTGGCGATGGCCTGAGCGAGTTGAATCTCGAATGAGTGAGCGAGGAGTCTAGGTAACTTAGGATTAATACGTTGTTATATTTTGGAGGCTTGAGATTATGCTTGTTGTACTTGTTAGATAGTTGGTTGTGTGCATGTGCTTGATTATGAGTGATGCTATGATTTTGTCTGTTGTTCTAGCTTATATTGTATGATTTGTATGAAATGATTGATCACCCTAAACTAGATCTAATCAAATATATAACCTATAATCATAATCGGATATACATACCAACCCATTAAGGGAACTTAGACTCTCCAGCCAAATACCAACCCCTTCGAAAAGGATAGTGCAGGATTGCATAATAGTCCGTTCTTCATCCTTAGTCAAACTAAGTAACAAGAGAGGAGGTCGCAGTGAGGGTGAAGTCAATGGTTCCAAAGTAGTCACGGGAGGAGCGAGGTCTCCATTGCACAAGCCTGGGTTTAGTTGTGAGCTGTTGCATTAATAGCAACTCCTCAACCTGGATTAGAGTGGGCGAAATTTATTTAATCTCACGACGGGCCAGACAACGTTGTACGATGGCATTTGCTTGAACATGCATTGCACCTAATAAGTTGATTGATAACCTTGTTATGCTTGTGGTATAGTTTTAAGTCCTCCATCCTAACTTACTAAGTGTGGTTGCTCACATCCCTATAGACGTCGTGCAAGTGATGGTTAAGAAGCGGCATACAACTACTCTAAAGCTAGCAACTGCTGGATTCTGGGGAGTGAGGAAAAATATTTGAAGAACAAACATATATTCTTAAGGTCTAATTTTTCATTTTTGAATAATATAATAACTGAGTTATAGTGTATATATATAAATTTTCTCACTTTCTTAAGTAAATGATTTATTTAAATTACAAACTGTTTACTTCAAAGCGGGTTAATCGTGGATGCCTTGTATAGATCAGGTCTAAGATAGCGGTTGTAAGGCCAATTTCTATCTTAGAATGGTTTACACGGCGAGGCTGTTACGACTCTGCCGCTTCGGAGCATGACATTTGTTCAAAAGAAGGGAAAAGATGTTTTTCAAGACTTGATGTTTGTCGGTAGGAAGAGGGTCTAACAAAAATTTAAGAGGTTTCTAAAAGTGTTAAGAGAAGTACTAGCCTAAGGGGGAATGTTAATGTTGAGCAGCATTTAATGGAGTTTAACATTGTTTAACCTATTAACTATTTTAAGGAAGGTTTTTATGGCTCTCCTTCAATAGCCACATGGTTACCATGAAGTTCTTGTGGTAAAACTGTCAAGGCTTAGGGTAGCCTTTAACAATGTGTGAGCTTGAACAACTTACTCAAAAGTATCAGCTTATTTTAGTCTTCTTAATAGAGACTAAAAGAAAATAAGGTTATGTTGATGGATTGCGCTAAAAATTTTAGTTTGGTTCTAAGTTGTATTTTGACTCTATTGGTTTGTTGGGTGGCTTAGCTTTGTAGTGATATGATTGTAAGCCCCACAACTAATCATTCGAGGTTTCGATTAGTTGAAAGACTTGATCGAACCTAAATTATAAAGTAAAGTTAGAAATATTAGTAAACCGATCCCGTAAACTTGAATTTAAGAAAATAAGCAATAAAATAAAAGACTATAAAATTTTCAAATTTTAAGTATATAACGCGTCATTTATCGAAAATGCTTAAAATGCATTTCGATAATTGACGAATCGCTAGAGATAAATTATATGTATACTAAAAATCATAAAATGACCTAAATAATATTTAAGAATATTTATTTGTACTATATATGAATTTACATGTAAGTATAAATACGCGTAATTACTTAAAATACGCGAAATGTACTAAAATAATACTAAATACATAAAGAAAATTCATAATTAATTAAGCAAAAATCAAGAAAAATCAGAAAAAATCATGAATGATCCAGAATTGGGTCATGGCAGCTAGGAAAAATAAGGAAAAATTCAGCCAATTAAATTAAGACAACATAAAAGCCAAAAATTAAGGGATAAGGCAATTATCTTGTCCCATTTAATGCACAATAAATCTCATAAATCCTTATAAATAGCAGGAAAATCAAAGAGCTCATTTGGGTAGTTAGGAAAATGAGCAAAATAGAGAGAGGCGAAAATTGAGAGAAAAATTCGGGTTAGAAAAAAATTAGGAAAAACTATGCAATTAGGGCCTTTAAAGGGAAACCTCACCAGACAAGCAGCTGGAAGTGGACGGCCACCACCACCACACGGTGGTGGCAGCGCCCAAGCCTGCCGATAAAGCCACGGTAGCTGGCGATGGCCGGAACCACCTAGATCGGTGAGTCCGATTTTTAACCCGATTCTTGTGTAATTTTTTAAAAATAGTAAATATTATTGTAAAATTATGAATTTTGTTATTATAAAATATTTTTGTATTTATTTTTTAGAAAAAATATTATTTTGATGAAAATATGTCTCGTAATATATGGTCCTTAATAAATCGTACAAAATCGAGTATAATTCAGTTTAGAAATAAATGGCCTTAGGAGTGTAGTTTTAAGCCCAAAATTTTTGTGTAGATTACTTAGATGATATAGAATAGTACTATGAATCCCATTTTCAAAAATTAATTTTTGAAATTTTTAGGACCTAAAATGAGGCATAAAATGGGTAATTTAGGGTTAATTAAGCAATTAAATGGTTAATTACTGATTTAGTAAATAAGTACATGTTTTAGGATGTTGAAATCTGATGGATTATGATACTTGTAGCATTTAGGGTGTTAGATGTAATTATTAGGTTAATTATGTAGTAAATGATTAATAAGGAAAAATAGTTAACTTTAAGTTAATTTTAAGTTAATTTTGCAAATTAGATAAATTAGGAATAAAATCTGATTTAGGATGAATTTAGATATTTTGAAATGATAATTGATGTTTAGGGATGGTAATTAAAGTGATAGAAATATTAGAAGTGCATTATGTACATAATAGGCAATAATGCATAATATGTAATTTTTGAAAATATAATAAATAGAAAATTTTAGGATAAAAATTGATATTATATAAATAATAAGGATATATAATAAATTTGATAAGAAACTTGAATTTATGTAATTATATGAAAAATGTAAAAATTTCTCACATTAGGAGTAAATTCGGTATACTAATAAGGATATAAGTGTACCGGGTGAAATAAAATGCTGACTAGGGATAATAATGATATTTAGGAGATCGGGAAGTAATGTGATTAATTTCACATTATGAGTTGAAATGAATTTCTAGGGTTGGAATATAAAACATTACTTAGAAATCGAACTAGAACCTAATTTAGAAATCGAACTAGAACCTAATTTAGAAATCGATGTGGAAACCAAACCCGAACCTAACCCCAAACCTAGAATAATTACAAAAGACTTAAGACCTAGAGAATTAGGTATATTAAACCCTAAACAAAACCTAACAATAAGTGTCATAGGATAAAATGAACCTATAATAGTTATATGAAAAGCTGAAACCACTTTTGTGTTATAGGGATGATCAACGATGGCCTGAGCAAATCGGACCTCGAGTGAGTGAACGAGGTGTCGAGGTAAGTTGGGAATTAATACACTGTTGTATTTTGGAGGCTTGAGATTATGCTTGGTTGTGCTTGTTAGATAATTAGCTGTGTGCATGTGCTTGATTATGGGTGATACTATGATTCTGTTTGTTGTTCTGTCATGTATTGTATAACTTGTATGAAATGATTGATCACCCTAAATTGGACTTAATTTAATGTACGACCAGTAATCATAATCGGACATGCATGGCAACCTGTTAGGGGAACTTAGGACTCTTCGGCCAAATACCGACCCCTTCGAAAGGGATAGCGCAGGATTGCAAAATGGTCCCTTCTTTATCCTCAGTCGAACTAAGTGACGATAGAGGAGGTCGCGACAAGGGTGAAGACAGTGGTTCGAAGGTAGTCGCGGGAGGAGCAAGGTCTCCATTACACAAGCCTGGGTTTGGTCGTAAGCTGTTACATTAACGGCAACTCCTCAACCCAGATTAGAGCAGGCACAATTTCTCTAATCTTACGATAGGCCGGACTGTTACGCCCCGAAGTCGCAGAGTCGCAACAGTCTCACCGTGTAAACCATTCTATGATTGTAACTGGTCTCATAGTGCCTACCATAGACATGACCTACACAAGGCGTCGACGACTTCTCGCTTTGAAGTAAACAGTCCGATTAACTATTAAACTACAATTATGATAGCTAATGCGAATTTCTAATAACATGTACAATATTATATATATAAGTCCACAGAGCTTCCCAGGAAGTTTTACATAAACATAACAGTTCACTAGATTACATAATAACTATCAGTCTTTCATCTCTAATTACATAGTCACTCTAGTTACACATTATACTAAGTACTTGATCCTCACACCCCTGGCTTCTAATGGACTAACCTCTGGGTAGTTGTAGGGCTGCATAGTACTTGAAGTGTTCAGAAATCAGAACCTGCAAAAGGATTTATAAGGGTATGAGCAACTACAGCTCAGTAAGTTGAATTGGAGACTCATGAATGCATACAAGCACAAACAGGGTTATCAAACAATTATTTTCATGCAATGCAACAATCAAGTGTCATCGCACAACGTAGTCCGGTCCGTTGTGAAATTAGAGAAATTCTACCCGCTCCAATCCGGGTTGAGGAGTTTCCATGTTATGCAGCAGCTTACAACCAAACCCAGGCTTGTGCAATGGAGACTTCGCTCCTCCCGCGACTACTTTCGAACCATTAACTTCACCCTCGCCGCGACCTCCTCTCCTATCACTTAGTTCGACTAAGGATGAAGAAGGGACCATTTTGCAATCCTGCGCTATCCCTTTCGAAGGGGTTGGTATTTGGTTGGAGAATCCTATGATCCCCTAACGGGTTGCAATGCATGACATTTTTAGTTATTTGGGTCGATTAAGATTAAATTCCGTTTAGGGTGTTCAAACAATTTCATACCAATTCAATCGGTCATAAAATCACTCACAATACAAATTCAGCACGAATTCAGATACATCAAACACATGCGTAAACTACTTATAATCACAATCATATACAAGCCTAAGTCTGCGAGTACTACAAAACTACTACTCTATTACAATAAGCAATAACCCAACTTACTTGGATTTGCTCGATCGCTCGATCCCTTAATCGCTAATTGATTTTGTCTCTGGGTGTCCTATAATACAAATAGGTCTTTTTAGTACTTAGAATTTACGGTTTCTTATTCTAAGTTATATTTTAATTCATTTTTTTTCCGTGTATACCCATTACGTCCTAATGATTCGTTGTATTCTATTTCGGTGTTCAAATCCTAAATGAGATTTTAAACTTTGATTTCTAAGCCTTAAATATGCTCGAATCCTAATGTGAAATTAATCACATTAAGCTCGAGTGTCTAAATATCCTATTGGGTCGTAATTTGGTATTCTAAATTATTCGGTACACGCTAACCCTAATTGCGGTATTGGATTTATTCCTAATGTGTGAAAATTTTACATTTTGAGATTTTTACTTAAGATTAAATGTTATTTTCAGATTTATTATTATTTTTATTTCTATTATAATATTATCTAAATAACTCTATTTTTTTTTAGATTTATTAATTTACAATTTCATATATTACTAAATTCTTATATTAATTACCTAATTTCCTAAATTAACCATACTTAATACTCCAAAGGCTAGGATTAGGGTTCCACATTAGAGATTAACATCCCTAAATATCTAATTAATATCTAAATCAGTAATTAACACCTTAATCACCTAATTAACCCTAAATCACCCAATTTTTCCATCATTTTAGGGCTAAAAATTAACTTAAATATTTTGAAAATTATTTTTTAAAAAAATAGCTTCATAGCACTGTTCTATATCATATGAGCATCCTACAGAAAAAAAATTAAGCTCCAAACTATACTCCTAAGCCTATTTATTTTCCGTTCTAATCATGTTCGGTTTTGAGCAATTTGTTAAGAACCCTATAATTGTAGATGTAATTAAACTAAATAAATATTTTTCCCTAAATCTACATATAATAAAACCTCAGAATAACAAGTTTCATAATTTTCTAGGCAAAATAACTAATTTTACAAAATTATTCAAAATCGAAAAATTTAAGAGACTAACCAGTCCAAAGCTTTCTGGCCATCCAAATCTGGTTCAAGACAGTTGGCCAGCCTAGACGGTGGGGCTAGAGTGTCTTAGTGGTGGCGGCGGCTCGTTTCCAAGTGGTGGTGAGGTATGGGTTTCTCTCCCTACACGAATTTGCACAGTTTTCTTTTTTTTTCTTTTTTCTGGATTTTCTCTCGATTTTTCATTTTTCCTATTTTTCCCAAATGCTAAACTGTCCAAATGACTTCTAGAAATTTTTTCCCTATTTATAGACTTTTGTTGTAATTAATATACGTTAATTTGACAAGACTTTGCCCATTTTCCTTGATTTTTGGCTTTTATATTGTCTAATTTTTATTGGTTGATTTTTCTTTTACACATCTTGACATGCCACAACCTGATTTAGATCATCTTATCCTCTTCTGATTTTTTTTTTCTGATTTTTCCATAATTAATTTATAATTTTTTTTAATTATTTACTTAATTTTTGGCCAATTTAGGTAATTTCGCGTATTTTTATCTACACGTAAATACATGTGAGGTACATGTGAACATTCCTAATTATTATTTTGGTCATTCTAAAATTTTTAGTATACATATACTCTATCTCTAGTAATTTAATAGTTATTAGATTACACTTTTCGTATTTTCGGTAATTAGCAATTATTATGCTTAAAATTTGAAAATTTTATAGTCTCCTATTTTACTACTTATTTTCTTAAATTTAAGTTTACGGGGTCATTTTTACTAATATTCTTCTCAATAGTTTATAATTTGAGTTTGATCGGATCCTTTAACCGATCGCCCTAAACCTTGGGTTCTAAGTTCAATCCTACGGTTGCTTGGCTTGGCTTGGCTTGGCTTTAGGACTTACACGGACAACGTCGTGCGATGGCATTTGCTTACACATGCATTACACCTAATAAGTGATTGAAAACCTTGTTGTGTGTATAGTATATATTTAAGTCCTTTATCCTAACTTACTGAGCTATGGTTGCTCACATCCCTATAGACGTCGTGCATGCGCTGGCTAAGAAGCGACAAACAACTACTCTGAAGTTAGCAACTGCTGGATCCTGAAGAGTGAGGAAAAACATTGGAGAATAAACACATATTTTTAAGGTCTAAGTTTTTATTTTAGAATTATTTTTCATTTCCAAATGATGTAATAACTAGGAAATATACTATAGAGAAATATTGTAAACTTTAACTGCAATAATTGAATTATAACATATATATATAATTCCTCACTTTTATAGGTAAATGATTTATTTAAATTACAAACTGTTTACTTCAAAGCGGGTTAGTCGTGGACGCCTTGTATAGATCAGGTTTAAGATAGCGGTTGTAAGGCCAACTTCTATCTTAGGATGGTTTACACGGTAGGGCTGTTACGACTCTACCGCTTCGGGGCGTGACAATGATGATATTATCATGAATGTTATGAGTGTTGATGAGAATGTCATTGATGTGGCATTTATTGAACTAAGAAGTAGAGAATAAACTAAGATTTTTTTTCTATTATGCAAACTCAGATTTCAATAACAAATTGAATCTTTGGCATAGGTTTAGAGTTATTGTTGCAAATATTACTTAAGTGTCAATGATAACTGGTGATTTAAATGAAATAGCCAATAGAAGAGTAGTGGATGGACAAAGCTGTAAAGGCAAATTACAAGTTCTTTGCAGATGATCATGAATTATAGGCTAATTGATGTTGGTTTTTAAGGCAAAAAGTATTCTTGGTTGAGTTGACGTACGAATGGTGAGTGGGTCAAAGAGCACTTAGATAGAGGCCTAGTTAACTTAGAATGGTTAGAGGCTTTTTCAAATATGTAAATAGCCAATGTTCCTTCAGATGCCTCAAATCACCCTCCTTCAATGGTTGATTTATTTATTAGTCATAAGCATGGGCTAAGGATTTTTAGATTTAAGCAAGGATGGCATACTTACATAGTATAGATGGTTATTCAACGGTTATTAAGGAAACATAGGATCAACTATTGCATTAGTCTTCTTTGGTAGGTCTAATACATAAACTATAAGCTTGTCGAACTACATTGATTAAGTGGAGTAAAACTGTTGTAAGGAATAATGCAAGGCATATAGATAAATTATATGGGCAATTAACTATACAACAATGTGATGTATTCGATGCCATGATGGAAGTAAAGCAATTGTTACATCAACAATTGGAATTTGCTAAATAACAAGAACTTTATTGGTACTGACAATCTTGTATAGTTTGGCTATAGAATGGGGACAGAAAAACTATGTTTTTTCTTTGGGTTATAGTGAATAGAAGGGTAAAAAACAAGGTATTTTGATTAAAGATTAATAAGGTAGGTAAGGGAGGATGAGGATTCTGTTTCTAATGTTTTTCTAGCTTATTTTTTTACTAATTTTTGTATGTTAGATCGGCTAAGTAGTGGATCAGATTCAGTGGGTTATAAGTGATGAAGCAAACGCATAGTTGACTCAACCTTTGGATGAGGATGAAGGGAGACTATTTTTTAGCTTGGTAGTTTGAAATCTCTAGTCTAAATGATTCAATGGGTTATTCTATTAATCACATTAGTAGCTGCTTGGTCTACATATCTTTGGGGTTGTCAAGAATTACATGTAAATAGGCATATTTCCCACCCACCCATTAATGAAACTAATATTGTAATGATTCCAAAAGTTGCTTGTCCTAAAAGAATTATATAGTTTCATCCAATAAGTTTTTGCAATCTTTCTCATAAATTTATCTTAAAAGTGTTAGTAAATGCATTACAACCTCTTCAAGATAGTGTTACATCTTTTTTTTAGAGTACTTTTATTCTTGGTCGTTCTATTAAAGATAATATCATTATGACTTAGGAGGTATTACATTGTCTAAAATTAAGAGAAAGAAGAAACATTTTTGTGCTATGAAAATAGATATGGCAAAGTCTTAGATAGGGTAAAGTGGAAGCTTTTAGAGGTTGTAATGACTAGGATAGGTTTTTCACCTTTTTTGGGTAAATTGAATTATCTTGTGTTTCCTCTATTTCAAAAAGGTAGGCTAATTTCAACCTTTGAAGAGTTTAAGGTAAGGTGATCCATTGTCCCCATATTTATTTATTTTAATAGATGATTGTTTATATGTGATGATACAAAAAGCTAATGAATGAGGATTGTTAAGAGGAATCAAAGTAAAGGAAAATTATACTATATACCTATTTGGTTTTTTTAGATGATTCCTTATTTTTCCTAGAAGCTTGGTAAACCAAATTTGTGAAGGTTAAAGAATATTTTGGATTATTTTCTCAAGAGCAGCTATCATTCTATTTCTTTTCAAATGTCTCGAATTACTCCTAATGTTTCTTCTTGACATGAAATTCATAGGAGTACCTAGAAGATGATTTGGAGCCTATCATTTTAGCTAAAATGCAAGAATCATCTATGGCATATGTGTTGGAATGTTTTAGCAACTAATTAAAATTTATTTTGCAAGAAAGGACTTTCGAGCCTTGTTTGCAACATTTTGTGGTGCCTTTGAAAGTGTTGAGCATCTTTCTTTTCATTATGCTCGGGTTTATCTAGTGTAATTTAGAGTATTGCATATCAAAGTGGAGGATTGTGATATTTTTAGAACTAATTCTTAGATTGAAGATGTGGTGTGTTTTCAAGGAATGTTGAAGGCTTAAGGGAAGCTGTTTTTTTATCTCAGGTTGCTATGGTTCTATGACATTTATGGAAGCACCAAAATCACCGTGTGTTTAATAGAGAGCAACAAACCTAAATTCTATCATCGCAATTATTCATAAAGAACTATTCTTGAAGAACTATTCTTGTTATAATAAAGTTCATGTGGAATTAGTTTAGAGGTTGATAAGGATATAGGTTCAGCTAATACTGGTTTGCTATGTGAAGCTAATGGGTTAAGGAGTAATATGTGTATCTTTGCAACAACGAACTTAGATTTTGAGCACAATGGGTATCAATTTGGGGATGTGGGTAACAAGGGAAGTTCATCATCTACAAGTTGGGTTAGGTTGAGAATGTTAGAGGTCTACAGTATTCTATTGTTGATGGTAGGGGTAGCAGAGTTCAAAATGCTCTAATTCTGAGATCAGAGTTTGGAGAAGGAAGGCATTAGGTTATTGAGAATGCTTTGGGGATTATTTGCAAATTGATAGTAGAGGTAGTGGTGCGAAAAAGTCGAACATTGCTATCAAGAAGAGTTAATGTTAGATGGAGGTAGCCAAGTGTAGATGCATTTAAAATCAATTATGATGCATCAATTGATGTAGAAGTTGCAAAAGGGGGCTATGAATAGTTTTTTGAAATTCATATGGTGTTTTGCTAAATGCTACAACATGGAGTTTGAATTCAATAAATGTTAATCTTTTTGAAGCTATTGTGATTAGAGAAGGCCTAACAATTGCTATGGATATGGGCGGAGGAAAGGTTCAAGTAGAGTTTAATTCTCAACTAGTTGTTAAGTCCATACAATCCCCATCTTGTGCATCTTGGAAGTTAGTTAGAGTGATTCAAGATATTTTATTTTTAAAGTCTTCTTTTCATGCTTACAATATTTCATTTGTTCCCAAAGTAGTTAATGTATGTGTTGGGTTACTGCCTAAGCTTTACATGGGATGAGCTATAGCTTTAAGTTTAATTAAGCCCCACCCCATCTTTCTCATTTGTTATTTGTAGATTAGGCTTCTAGGCTTTTAGATTTGTAATTACATTTTTTAATGAATGGATTTGCATTTGTTCAAGCAGGAAAAAAAAAAAAAGAAGTAATTATGTTTCTTCTTTTAACCCCATAACAAGGAGAAACAGTTAAACTCATAATATTAAAGAAAAAAAAAAAGGAGAGATAGAGAACCTATTTTTCTAAGTCTAGCTTATCTTTGTCCCATCTAAAAGTTAGGCCATAAACTTAGAAGATGCACCTAAACGATGTGAGGTAAGGAAACCCATGATGCATTTGGATCATTATTTTATGATATGATTAGCCAATATAATACAATATGGTATGATTATAAACGAGATTTGGTTTGAGTACATCTAAAGATGTTCTATGTTTAAATTGATAAAACTCATTTTAAGACTCAATTATTATATTAACTTATATTTTATACGTAGATTTGTTTATTAATTAGACCACAAAAGTGTTTGAGTTTGATCCCAACATGGTAGCTATGTTTAAATAAGGTTTATCTTTATAACTATTTTCATTTGGTTTTATTATCAAACCTTTTGTTAGATGAATATAGAAAAGTAAATTATGTTGCATTTGGTTTATTAAAATAACATTTCAATTGTGTATATAATAAATATATATATATTTTAAATAGATAAGAAATTTATATTCTTCCCTTTATTAGAAGATAACTTTTATTAAAAAGACCGAATTATTATTCTAGTTTAGATTTATTTCATTTTAGGGAACCAAATACAAATAAGAATTCTAATTATTAGTGTTATTAAATTTGAATTAAATCACTTGGTTCAACTCGAGTTAAAACTATTCCTTCATAAAATTGGCTCATGTTATCTCTTTAATCTTTATTGACAATGATCATCGTTTGATTCTATTAACTCAATCGACTTAACTTAATTCTTATAAGAATATATGAAGTTTTTCAATGTTAAAATATATTATTATTTTTATATATTATAGAAAATATATTAATTTGCTTAAAAATAATATATAAATTAGAAGAAACAAAAAAAAAACCATAAAAGACTTTCAATTTTTAATTCTCAAGTATATAAATAAATTTTATAATATTATTAAAAAATATAAATTATATTATAATATTTTTATTAATTTTAATTCTTTCATATTCGATTGGTTGGATTCTCTTAATCTTAAGCAATTCACTTCGTGGAATCAATTTTTTGATTCAAATTTAGTAATATTGATAATTATTCTTCTCTTTATGCCGATACCAAAAACGAAATGGTACCAATAAGTGCAAACCGGAACAGTTCGGTCTGGCCGGTCTGGTTTGATGCTGTATGGCATCCTTTTGGGTGCCCAATCCAACCCGTCGACACGCTCACTCGAAACATGCAGCTGTTGGCTCACGCGCCACCTTCCTCGCTAACACTAAAGTCCCTTCTCTCCATTTATAATACCCTCCCTTTCCTTCGCAAATCCACTAACTCTCTCTCTTCTTTCTCCACCAAACTTCATCTCCACTTCCATTACCACCATCGTAACCTTCTCCACCGCACATTCACATCAATGGACACTTCCAACGCGGCAAGCGGAAGTTCCTCACCGGAGCACGTCGTCGGGAACTGGTACTCAGTTCCAGAGCTTCGGCTTCGCGACCACCGGTTCACTGTCCCTCTCGACTATTCGACCGACTCAAAAGCTTGTCCAAAGATCTCCGCCTTTGTCCGAGAAGTTGTTACTGGTATTGATTTTGATTAGCTTGTAATTTGATCTCAAAGTTCAATGTTCTACATGCTACTTTGTCGTACATTGAATTGCCTTTAATGGGTTGTACTAAAGTTTTGATTTTGGATTGTGTTTAAGTACAAATTGTTGGCCCCACCATTGGTCTGATTGGTTTAACTTCTTGGAGTTAGATTGACTTATCGATTTGGTGTCGTTTGACGTGTTTGAAATCGAGTGTTTTGGCCAAACAAGAGATAAAAGATTAAGTTGTTTCATATATATATATATATATGTATATATATATGACGAATAACAGATAAACAAAGTGGGCCTTATTACGAATACATAGATTATTCAAAGGGCAGCATAAATCTTGTTTAATGAAGTTATTTAGTTGTTAATACCAAGATTGTTCACTGGCCTAGTGGTTAAGCAAGTTTTGTGCACTAATATGATGTACTCTATTAGGGTGCATTTGTTTTATTAATTAATGTTTGTTATAATATAATGTTTATAATTATCGAAGATGACTATAGCATTCGAGTGGAAATGTTTATGGTATATAAACAAAAAATGATTTCTTCTTTGTAAGAGCAGAAATTGTTTAACTCATTTTCTGTTGTTATTTTCACTTGATATTTACCTATCATCATCTGTGGACTGATTTAGACTGCAATCTCCATCCCCCACCATCAAAAGTTACTAGTTACCACAAACTCTTGATATTACAGTAATAATATTTGAGAAAATCATAAAAGTTAGATTATAACAGAATACATTTCTATAAAACAAGCGCTACCAGAGTTGCCTTATGTCATTCCCGTGGAAGCGGCTTTCCATGGAGGCAGCTGTTCCGACTATGATCGTGCTGCTCTCTTATGGATAAGTAAGCAGCTTGTTTTGCTGCATTTGTCCTGTTGGAAATAGTTCTGTAGGATAATGTTTTTGATTTATTTATTGGCATTTGAAGTGTAAAAGATTTTTAGTCATCTAAACTATTCAGTAAATACAATATTCCATTACAATAGGAAAGAGATTTCTCTGTGAATGAATGTGAAATCACCTTTCCAACATTGACTTCCAGCCATGATAACAGTTTTTGACCATTAGTTAGTACTAGTTGCTTCATCGTGTAACAATAAGATTTTTTGTTTTATATCATTTGGGTGGAAGTCCAAAAGCATTTTATGTGAGACAAACACACTCCTAGTCCGTATTTCATATGATCCATGGTATTTTAATATTCAAGGTTTGTGAAGCAGTAACTGATTTTGCATTTTCGGCAGTTGGACTCTGTTTGACAAAGTGTGCCAAATGGCAGCATTTGGAATGCTTTTATTGAATGAGCTTGAGAAAATTACTGAAGGAAAAATGCAAATGTTTTGAGAAATAATGAGATTATATAAAATTTATCTTAAATCTCTCACCTTATGATGGGGCATAAAGCATTTGACATAATTTTTCACTAATTTCTTAATTTTCTCGTAACTTGTTTTCCTTTTTCTATCGTCATTTATTTTCTCAATTTCATCTAATTAGGAGCATTTAAAATGTCTTATCAGCTTGCTTTGCAACACATAGCCCTAGTTTGTGGACGCTACCAAATAATGTAGGCGCTAGGAATGCTACTTAATTGGATTGGTGGCATACACAAAACTCTATACTGGCATTTTAAGATGATAAAAGGTCATTTTGGATTTAATACCCACTTGAATTTATGATTGTAAGCAAAGCATACATATGTTTAATTTTGCTTTTCATACGAGAAAGATCTTTACTTAATGTGGTAAATGTTCATTTTAGCTGGTAAAGAAGAGAAACAGTTGCCCTACCTTTTATACTTACAAGGCGGACCAGGTTATGAATGCCCACGGCCTACTGAATCCAGTGCATGGATAAAGAGAGCGTGTGAAGAATTTCGTGTTATTTTGATGGATCAGGTATAATTATGCTGACACCAATTAACAAACCAATTTATGCAAGGGAGCTTCTATACTAACAAGCTTTGCTTTTTAACTTTGTATTTGCAGCGAGGAACAGGCTTGTCAACACCTTTGACAGCATCATCGATGTTGCAAATAAAATCTGCAGAAAATTTGGCTGAATATTTAACACATTTTCGAGCAGATAACATTGTCAATGATGCTGAGTTTATTCGTGTACGACTTGTTCCTGATAGTAAACCTTGGACTGTTCTTGGTCAGGTAAAAAGATTGTTCCCCTCATGTCATCCAGCTAGAATTTGCAATATATTTGTGTCCAGTGTTGCTTCAGCATGATGCACTTACATATCAGATTATATGCAATGCCAGAAACAAAAACCATTTTTTTTTGTTGCCTTTATGTAGAGTTTTGGTGGCTTTTGTGTGGTTACTTACCTATCCATCGCACCTCATGGGCTCAAACAAGCTCTTATAACTGGTGGAATCCCCCCTATTGGAAACGGATGTACTGCAGATTCGGTATACAATGCTTGCTATGGGCAGGTCGTTCTTCAGAATGAGAAGTATTACAAGAGGTTCCCTGAGGATGTAGAAGTGGTCCATGAAGTTGTCAAGTACCTGGCAGAATCTGAAGGTGGTGGGGTAAGTTCGTCTCACACTGTTTGACTAATTTGTGCTGCTGAGATCAATAGCTGAAATTTCTTCCTGCCCTTTGTTTTTCTTACTGTCAGATTCCCCTTCCATCTGGAGGGATATTGACTCCAAGGGGATTGCAGATGCTTGGTCTTCAAGGTTTGGGGTTCAGTTCCAGTTTTGAACGCTTGCATTACATGTAAGACAAACTTTAATCAAACTTTTCGGCAAAAAATTATCTGTTCTTTTAAGTTCTAATCATTCCTCTGGACAAAATCTCAGGTTTGAGCGAGTGTGGGATCCGGTGATAGTTCCAGGTGCAAAAAAGCAAATCAGTTACTACTTCTTGAAAGCTGTAAGAATAATTTGTTCCAAAAATTTTCATGCTTTGGCATCCATTGGGATTAAATAATAGTCATTCCCTGCAGACAGTTTGAGAACTGGTTGGGTTTTGATCAAAACCCTCTTTTTGCTCTTCTCCACGAATCCATCTATTGTCAGGTAAGTGAATTCTCATTAAATTGTCATATTGCCTGGGGCACTGCTCAAAGTTATTCCATATCTTCCATAACAATTTCTCCTTTTTATGATAGGGTGCTTCATCCCAGTGGTGTGCTGATAGGGTAAGGGTCAATCATGAAAGTAAGTTTGATGCAATCAAGGCTGCAGAAGAGGGGCGCCCAGTGCTTTTCACTGGAGAGGTAATTATAATTTTAGTGACATTACCTTGTGAAATGCATTGCACACCTCTTCCCACGTGTGCTGGTTTTGCTTGCTCTCCTCTTTTTGCTTCCTTTGATATCAGGTTGTGCTTTTCATGGAACATGTAGGCATAATTTTTAGCTTCTTTTATAATATAGTCTCAGTTGTCTCTTCTAGTTCCTACCTTGCATTGGTCTAGATCTTACTTGTTCAAACAATCTGTATTGGGTTCTAAGCTGAATATATCTGTTATACCCCATCAAATGGGTTTAGTCCGGAAAGAGCATAAGATGACTGTCATGTTTTGTTGGTGATGGAGACTTGCTACCACTTACAAGCACTGATTAGATTGATTTTTTCTGTGCATAAATAGACATATTTCAAAATTGGGAAATATTACCTTTTTAAAGGTGAACTCTGAAAAGTTAGAGGACTAATCTGAATATTGTTTTTTTTTTTTTTTTCTTTTCCCATTGTGAAGCCATCTGCAAACAAAGCTAGAGTGATTAATGAAGGATAATAATCTTTCTATCTCTTCCTATTTCTTTTCTTTGTTTTTCCTTCTGTGACAAGTACATTGTTCTTTTCCTTTTGTGAATGGATTGGCAAGGGTGTAATTGAACGTCTGTCAAACCTATTGAGAAGGATTAATGTTTTCCAGTGGATGAACCTCATCTAGAGAAACTAAAAATTTCTCATTTTTCTCGTTTTCCATTTTATTACATAATTTTAGATATATGCCAGTTGATTCATTATTATTATTAATTTTTAAATCTGATTGTTTTCCTAAAAAACTTGTTTTTGTCCACTAGATGATTTTTCCCTGGATGTTTGATGAAATTCATGCCCTCAGACCGTTCAAAGAGACTGCTCATGTTTTGGCAGAAAAAACAGACTGGCCGGCATTGTATGACATTGCTGCCCTTAACAATAACAAGGTGTGAACTGACCCTGCTGGAAAATGCTAGCATTTCAATTTGCTTTAATCCCTTCCGTGTATAAATTGTGCTCTTGAACTGCTTCTAGGTACCTGTGGCAGCAGCGGTATACTATGAGGATATGTTTGTTAACTTTAAGCTGGCAACTGAGACAGCTTCACAGATTGCTGGTATTAGGCTTTGGGTTACTAGTGAATATACGCATTCTGGACTACGTGATGGTGCAGGCCAGGTTTTGGACCACTTATTGGGAATGCTAAATGGGAAGAAGCCCTTGTTTTAATATCAAACCTTTCCTTTCTCACATCTCAGCTTTCATTTTTCCCCTCTGTTCATCGTTCAGCATTACATTTCGTCTACAATGATGAAAAATGTTCAGCCAGAGGTTGGAAAAGGTTCTACTTTGTTAGTTGTAGTGATTGCTCTGAATAGCAGTCATCAGAAGAAAGCAGGCGTCGGCATTAGAGAATATCATAGGCAGATTGTCTTGATGCATTTTTCATGTCAAGTAGACCTACAGACTCTATCGTTTTGGGAGAAAATGATAAATCTTATCTTGATTGGGTTATTCCTTTTGGATATTTTAATTGTTTAGAAATGGCACAAGTTACATGTTACATTCCTATGTTCCTATCCCTCTCTGTGACTTAGATATCATTGTCAGCGCTGTTTAACTAGGTACTATTTTGAGGTAGACATGCTGTCTGCAAGCCACACCTATCCGCTCGCGGCTCACATGGCCTTTCCCAACCGGGAACTGGGGTTTCTGATGACAATTCTCACTAGAGAAAGGCTCCTTAAAGCTTTTATTACTTAATTATTTTGCTAACCGAAGTTCTTAGCCCGAAGGCCAATAAATTTACAAAAAGAGCTATTAAAATAGACCTACGGGGCAGGTGAAGTTCTTTCACTACCAATGCAGTATTGCCAGAGTAATGTTTGAACCCATTTTCAGGCCCACCCTGATTCATCACAAAATCGAAGTCCTTTTCTTGTAATTGATGTTGCAAAGGGTAGCAATTGCATCAGTTTCTTGATAATTTATTTTGGTGGGCCAACCATACATTACAAATCCTCACCTACAATCAATCTTTTCTTATGTCAATTCCTGTGAGAATGTCAGCTAATGGTCCTACCCAAAGTGGGCTATTTGTGTGACAAGAAATGAGGTTGTCAAGTCATTCTTTGGCCTGAAACTAGGTTATTCGAATAATTCACCATTGGTTGATAATAGAAAAGATGGGGGTAAATTATACTAGCGTTGGCAATATGCTTGAAATAGATTGCATTTTGAAGGAATTATAAAAAATACTATCCAGTTGAAAGATTCTATTTATCTGTAAGGTATTTATTTAGATCAAGTCACAGTTCTAAACCAATTTGTTCGATATTGGACTTGGACCTACCGGTTCCTAAAATGGGTAATAGAACCCAAACTTATGGGATCAATTCATGGGTCGAAATCAACAAGTTTAAGGAATTATGAACCTGTCTTTTTTAAAAAGTATTAATTTAAAAAGTAAAAAATAACCTAAATTTTAGATTTTAAGTTAAAATAATTTGAATTCAAGATAAATGTTATTTTTAGCCTATTTTACAAAAATAGTTATTAAAGATATGTATTTATTTATATACATCTATATCCATCTCGATTGTCATATTACTAATATGAGATAAAAGATATAAAGTTTATAAAGAAGTTAAAAAAACGAAAGTTAGTCCACATTATTTATAATGAGAATAGCCTTTTGGTAAAAGTCTATATATATTAAATTAACAAGCTTTTAATAATACATTTTTTGGTTGTTGTAAATAGCAATACATTAAATGAAGTGAATGGGAAATGATTTTTTTCCTATTTATATGGAATTAGTTAAAATTTTTAATTATTATTATTATATTTTAATTTATTTTACCATTTTTTTTCTCTCTCTTCCTCTTTTCCTTTTTTATCATTTTGTTTTGTTTTTTTTTTTCCTTTTAAGTTAGTGGTTTTGGTATCATCACCAAGTGGTTCGGCCATACTATTGAACTTATACAGCTAGGTCCATATTGGGTTTTTAACTTAGCAGGATGATTGTGGGTCAGGTTACAGTTTAGCCTGTGCCTAGGTCTATATTTATTTATATAATGATTTATTTTTTCCTCTTTTTAGATAATAAATATTTCTCAAAACATAGAGCGTAAATCAAACTTATGTTTGAATTGAAATAGGAACATTGATACAAGTTTTTTTCTTCTAAATCATTTATAAATTCGTATCTACAAGTAGATAGTAATAAATTATTTCAAAATAGGCTATTTATCATTTTAGTAGGGGAGTTCAAAAGATATCTAATACTACTACTACATGCAGATGACTTTTTGCATTTTGACCCTTTATATTTCTTTTTTTTCCTTTCCCTTCCCTTCTTCAGTTTCATAAATAGCCTTTTCCTATATCCTTAGAAAGGCTAGTCCACTGTCAAAATAAGCACACTCATTAAGTTGATTGGTTAGATTTACATATGGTTCGTGAAGTCATTATTCCATACTATTTTTGTTATTATAAATTAAGGAATTATGATTCTTTTGTAGAAAAAAGGGATAGTTATTTCACAACCTTTTTTCTAAATATATTTTCATTATTTCTTGGCGTTTTTTAAGTATATTTTCATATTTAACCTTAAGATTCTAGCACGAGCCACACAGATAGAAAAGGGTATATTGATGTTCCAAATATATTCTTAATTTATTGCTAATGTCTTTTAAAGTGCAACCAAATAAAAATACCATCTTTTCCCATTGGTCCCATTACAGAATACTTTTGGGTATTTTAGAAATATGTATTGAGGAAAAAAGAAGACATTTAGGATGTTGACCGCATTAGGTGTATCTCAAATGTTTTAATGGTGGATTAACTCTTTTTTTTTTTTTTTAACTGGACAAAACTTGAGTGACATAACATAACCCGGAAAAGGGGGAAAAAGAAAAAGAAAAAGAATAAGCCACAAAAAACGAAAATGCATGAAAAAATTGATATACCTTTTGTAATTTACCAAAAATATTGGAATTGAAGACAGATACAATTAAAAAAAGCATACTGAGTAGAGGATATTCAAAACTGTGAAATTATTCAAAACCTAAGTCATGATGGTTAAATGTAACAAGCAAGCTATTGATACATCGCATGTATCACATAACTCAATAATATGGAAAAGAAAACATTGGATACATTGCTCCAGATGTTTTGGTGAGAGTTTTAACAGGATTAAGGTGATGAAATTCAAACCATCAGTCTTACGTATGTGCTGTGTTGCAGATGCAGATTACCTACTTTCTTATAAGCGCTATTACCCTTTTCGTAAGGGTAGACCATAAATACCTTTAACCTCATGAATGGGTCAAATAACTAATTGTCTTTAAAGTTAGATTTGCCTAAATGAATCAAATTACGTGTTCGGATAAATGAAAAAGAATTTATTACCTATTAAGATTAATAATAGAAAAATATTAACGAGGACATATACACATATTAACGGTACTATTACTCATATTTTTATGTATTAAATATTATTGAGATTTATACGACAGGCGTCATGCAGTGTATTTTTTTTTCCTTCCTTATTCGAGTGTAAAAATTCCCGGAAATGCGATGTGGGGTCCTTGAAGGTTCATGTTTGGTAAACAGTGTTCTATCAAACTAGGATTCGTAAACGCCACTCCGAGTCTTACAACACGTGCCTTACATGTTGACTTGTGAACTCACCGGTTCCAAGCCTAGTCGGTTTGTGAATCCCGGTTACTTCTTCTTTCAAACTTATTTGAGGGTTCTGTTGAGGTGTCCTTCGTGACGAGTGTTAATAAATTTAGTAGGAAAAGTTTTCAGCTTTTAGACATTAATGGGAAAAGTGATGGTACAAATGTAAAATGCTTATTATTATTATTATTTAATTTCTTAATAAGTGTAATCAATATTTTTTTTAAATAGTATTATTAAATTTGAATTGAATATATCGCGCACGTAAGTATTAACCATTGTATTTAGTTTATTAAAAAATTATTAATTTTATTTTTACATGATATAATTTTATATGCCACTAATTGGTATAATTAAAATTTTCCTTGCACTCAACCAATAGTTTAGAAGGTGCGATTATCATTTTGTTTACTTATATTTAACGACACCATGGTCCCGAGTTCATGAATGTGGCCCATGTGGGCCTATATGACTGTTATCTAATCAAGCATGAGGCTAGATTTCGATATGTGAACCGAGGTGGGTCCTGAACCGGAAGGACCCCGTCTGAACCGATCCATGTGTATACACTATTTTTTATCCAAGTCAGCGAAGAAATGAAAGAAAAGCCCTAGCTGGCCAAAAGAAAATAAGAAAAGAAAAATTCTATGCATGCATGCACGTATAAATCAAGATGCATAGATGATAACGATGAACCGACATTGTCTATGTTTTTTTTTCTATGTGCATCTGGTTTAATTCACTCAGGGGGCAGTTGAACAAAAGTAGTTGAATGTTGTTGGCTTAATATTACCTTCGGCATTGCCATTAGAAAAAAGAAAAGCGCACACACTATATATAGAGAAATCAATAATTAAAGAAGAAGCATTAACACTTGTAGTATGAGAATTTTTTGTCTTTCCCTGATTTTTTCCCACTACTCTTTCTCCCTTTAAGACAACCCTTTAAGAGTTTGTGTGGGTCAGTCCAACCTCTCACCTTCCAAAGTTCCACTTTGAGATCCAACCCTTATTTGTTATATACATAATAAGTTCTTGATCAACCAAACGTTCTAGGTTCCCCTTTCCTCTCCCTTACATAGTCATAATCAAATATTCCCACCTCTCCAATGAATGAAAAACCTGAAACCGAATCGGCCACACCGCTACTACCACCGCTCTCGCCAGCACCACCATTAGTGGCTAACCACGTCCAGCTTTCTCAGCAAGCTTATCCTCCTAATAGTTATTTCTTCACAACAACCATCCCATCGTTAATTCATACTTCTCCTCCAGCTCCTTGTCCTCCTCCTCCTCCTCCTCCTTCTCTTCCTCGTACTCTTCCTTTGCATAATCAATCACCACCATCACCTCTACCACCAGCTATTCCGAATATGGATTCTTGGATGAATGGTTTCGATATGATTTCCTCTTCCTCTCACAATACTATGGCAACGGCGTCATGTTCGTCCTTGGTTGGTAATAATGGTGGTACCATGATGGAAGAGGAAATGAAGAATAAGCAGGTGAAGGTCGGGACCAGTAGAGGAAATAGTAGAAAAGCGGTGAGACCGAGGTATGCCTTCAAAACAAGGAGTGATGATGATATACTTGATGATGGTTATCGTTGGAGAAAATATGGACAGAAGGCTGTCAAGAATAGCTCTTTCCCCAGGTGAGGCACAATATATACATATATATATATATATAAATAATATGTATATATAAATAATATATATATGTGTGTGTATGTATGTGATGGTTCCTGATGAATAAATCATGTAATTGTTCTACGGGTCATTTGCATATAAATTATAAAAGTGATATTTTTATGTTTTCTAGGGTTAATAAATATAGTTATTTTTCTTAAAAGATTTATTCATTAAATAAAATTTCGTGGTATATATGGATTTCCCGTCAAACTTATATTTTTAAAAAATATTTTCTAATATTTATATTATGCAAATAATAAAAAAAATAAAAGGTTGTTGTAGCTAATAGAAATTCCACAAAGGGCTGGCTGGGGTAATGTCTAATATTTGTATTGAACATAATTAGGAATTGAGGTAAAAGTAGATTCTGTTTTATAAAAGAGGATACAATCATTCAGAAAATTTGAACCTTTTTTTTTTCACAATTTATAATAAAAAAAGAAGAAAATCCATCAAATAACTTGCTTATAAAAAATTTCGAAACACAGAAAACATGTCATGCCCTAATAATTGATCTAGGTTGAACTTTTATGAAAGAAGACTAATATTCAGTTTATTTTGAAGCAATATATAAATAATACATAACAATATGGTATGGAATAAAAATTAATAGGTCCATATATTTTCAATCTTTTCATGCCATTTTACATGCTCTTCTTAGCCTAGAAAATAATGTGATATTTTATGTCAACTTAAAAAACTAATATTTCTTCTCTGAATTTTTCCAAATCTAGAATAAGAAACTTAATTTTTAAAATAGATATTGCATAATCCTAATTATATCTCAATTCTCATTTTAACGAACAAATACATGCTATAACATGAAACGAAACGTAGAATCAGTTTATAATGATATAAATATTATGTACCTAAGGATTAAAACAACGCCAAGTTGAAAATATGATTAAAAAATATTTTTATATTATTTACTTCATATTGGAGTATAAGTGAAATCTATCTTGACTTATAGTGGGGCTCGTAAGCCAAATCGAACGATTATGGCAGTCAAAAATATGCAATTTACCTTTAAAGGGATATGGAGTCGAGATATAGTTATATGGAATGTTAGTGAACAGTAACTAATATGCCATAAGATCAACAATTTGAATATGTACTATATTTAGCTATAGTTCAACTCCATAAATCGAATTATTTCGATGCTCCAAATTGATGAGTAAAGTGAAATAAATTCCCATACTTTTCTAGGGACAAAATGTCATTGGTGGTTTGTTCATGCATCGAACTCCACACGGCAACGAAGGATGTGTTTGTTTCAAGAAAAATTTATTCTTATTTCTATTGTATGAGCTATAACGAAAGATTTGGGATTATTAATTATTATCTTAGTAATATAAAAATGTCGTATATACTAATGGCTTCCAACACAAGTGATATGGTACAGGTTATGGTAGTGACTAGGTTTTGGTCAATGATGATTAACACACATAAAAAGTATAAATGAAAAACCTACTGAAATGATTTTTCTTTTCAATAATGCAAATCATTTTTCTTATTATTCTTCATTAATATTTTCAATGAACCTTCAACTCCAGCCATCAGTTGCAACTATACCCTCTCTCCATCAGTTGTGACTAAAGCCATTAATAATATAACCTCTTGAAGTTACTATAATGATTATATTTGACAATTTTAACTATTTAATTGTAAGGATGTCATGAAAGTTTGGGGAAGCCTGTCTTTTTTTGAAACAAACACACCTTAGAGTTAGGTCTCTTTTTGTTCTAATTTTATCGACTTTAATTTAATGCATTTAGAATTGTAATTTTTACCATTTCTTACACGATAATTGACGTTCATTTATCTTCTAGTGTGTTTGTATTGTGGAAAACACTTTTTTCAAATTTTTTGGATACATCTTACACTAGAAAACCTCAAATTACAAATATTATATCATATTCTCAATAGGTTGGAAACATTGGTGGCTTTTGAGTGATAGCTAATAATGGTGGAAGGCAAATGTCACGATCCTTGGTTATGTGGTGTTTAGCCGTCGTGGAACAGGTTAATAGAAAATGGAGAAAATTATTTCTATTTTTAAAAGAAGATTTCATTTTTCTTACATTCTATTACTATTTTATGTTGTTGACTACTAACGTTGCTGGTGTTTAGCCACTCGGACATGGTTTTTATCATTATAGGTTGTTGGTATTGGTAATTTTTTAGGACTACTATAATAATATTTGATAACAGCAAAGTTTTAATAATAATAGACACTAAAAAAGAATCTATAAAACATTTTCCACAAAAACATTGCTCATGATAGCATTCATGGGAAAAAAACTAATATTAAATCACACATATTAATATGACAGAATATCCATGATAAAGTTCATGGTTTACATTTTTTTTTTCTCTTTTTCTCTCTCATGGCATGCAACTGACTCATGCAACATGATGGCTGAAAAAAAAAAAAAAAGGAGCTATTACAGGTGTGCTCATCATACATGCAACGTGAAGAAGCAAGTGCAGAGGCTATCTAAAGACTGTGGCATCGTCTTGACGACTTATGAAGGAATTCATAATCATCCATGCGAGAAACTCATGGAAACCCTAACTCCTCTTCTCAGACAGATCCAATTTCTCTCGCATGTCTAGCTGCCACGTAATGTCCAGTCCTATCGTGCATAAACTCTTGTACACAAACAAACACCCCCTTTTTTTTAAGAGAAAATTTGCATGGACGCAGTTTCATACTGACTATGTAACACTTTAACATTGGATGTATTACTATTTGTAGCTTCATAAATTTCAGCATAATGCATTGCTCTTTTAAATTGATTCGGTCTCCCATCAAATGAGAAATTGAATTGTTAGACCTAGAAAATAAATAAAATGTGAGACAAATTCTTCACATTTAATCTGATGGCACTTTCATTTTTACATTTAATTTGTATATCATACTCAATTTTGTATAGCATGTCTCCCATCATGTTCTTCGACCACTTATTGCAATGGTTGCTTTCATATATTCAGCTTTAGTGTTGGATAAAATAACCACATTGCACTTCATGTTACATTAGGAAATGTACTGTGTAGGTCCTGATTAAGTAACGAGAGAAGGTAAGAGGAGGGGAGGAATGGTGGGGTGCTGTTGGCGGCTAAGGGAATGGTGGTGGAAGATTTTTAATTTTTTTTGAAGAAAATATAAATAATTTTCTTAAACTTTAGCTTAGATGTTAATGAACTTTTAAAGTATAGTTTTTAACCCTTCAAACTTTAATAAATTGATAAACAACTCTCATAAATTAAAAATAACCCCTTTAAATTTTGATTTTGAGTACGCAAATGCCTCTTAAACTTATCTAAATGTGCTTTAAGATTCCTTAAATTTTTATTATAATGTGAATTTTAACTAAAAAAGGAAATGTATTTCAATCTTGCCAATTTATCAAAGTTTATGGGGGTAAAAAATGACACTTTGAAAGTTCAAGAAGTCAATTTACATCTAATTTAAAATTTAGGGAGGTTAGTCGCAATTTCCCCCTTTTTTTTTTTGCAAAAACAATATTAAATTCCCCTTTTTGATTACTTAATATGAGAGGCCTAAAAAAAATAAGAAATAATCAAATATGAAATTAAAAAGGTCAGAGAGTGAGAAGATTAGGTATAAAATTTATAGTGCTTTAACCTTGTACCTATTGCACTTTTCCAGCTTTATTGCTAGGGAATCAGTACTCCACATTGATGTTGCTATACTATTCACTTCAAAAGATCAATAATAACTTTGAGGGATTACAATCACTAATTCCTTTGCTTTGACTCCCTTAGCCTAACGTTTAGTTAAACTCAAATCTATAGAGATATAAATATATAATCCTCACTTCTAATAGCTCTCTGAACTCTCAAGGAAATAGGAAATAAGATTGAGGAAATAATATAAATGATCATCTAAGTTTAAGTATAAGATAGAAATAAAATGCAAAATTCATGTGAGCAGGAGAATCCCTTGAGAAAGCCTTTGAGTGTTTTGCTATGAAGATGTTTCTAGCTTTTTAATGTTGATCTTGTTTTTAGACTTGTGTGTTCGAATTTTTGAATTGTTACAGCATATATATCTTCCCCTGTAACAATTAGATGCATCAAAATCCAATCACTTGTAATTATCATCAACTTAGTTGTTGGATAAACTAAATCCCTGATTTTTTGCAAAAATATCTCTAACTTAGTTGACTTGAATCTCGAAATTTGAATAAGTAAAAATCTGTTTGAAAACTTTTAGAAGTTTTTCTAATATGGTCCTTAAAATATATCATGTGCAACTCTTGTTCTTTCACTGATATGTCTATTGAAAAAAAATCTTAGTTTCATGAGAATATTCATAGAATAGACATAATGTTGAATCTTGTAACCAATTCAATTTAATTTGCAATAATCTTTATCTTTGTATATCCTAGCAAATTTGCAACAGTAAATTTCGAAATTGAATTTGAAAATTTGAGATATAAGTTAATATTCACTCGATAAGATATGGATAACCAATAAAGATTCATCCTTAGTCATTCTTTTGACTCTCGTAAATTTGCTTCAACATATCTTGCATGATTTGATCAAATCTATTTAAGTATCTTGTTCACCAAATTGTTCAAATAATTCATGGCTTCATATCATAACGAATTAAAAAATCTGCATATTGTTTTTAAAATGATAAGAGTTGTCTTGTTTAATTTAATCCATGTGGATAATTATTTAACTTGGCGGAAAGTATTGGATGTATCATCCAAATATACTCAATAAGTAGAGTTAGCTTTTCAAGTAAAGAAATTATCAAATTTATAATTGGATCTAATCAGCTTTGCAAAACTATAATACCCCAAGATTTCAAGTCAGTTCAATAACCCTAAGATTCAAACCCCTAAATTTAGAGCATTGAGCTATATTATTCATTTTATTTCAAATTTCACAGTAAAATTAGAATAGTTAGATGAAGTAATTTAAGTAAAGTGAATTTCTCAAAATAAGCTATATAAAAATATTAATTTGAGAAAAACGTTAATTTATCGATAAAGCCGATAATCGTAAAATTCGAGATTTTAAATATAGCGAGATATTAGAAATAAGTAAATTAACTTTTAAAAATAATAAATGAAGTTGAATTATACATAATATACACGTATTTACATGTGATATACATTATGTGTATTAAATATATACATATAATAATAATGAATTATTAAAATTAGGTAAAATAATAGAAAATTAATAAAAAAATTAGATGGATGAGTCACCAAATGATGTATCAACTTAGTATTAATTGGAAATGATGAGTTAACACTTGATTGATGAGGAGAAGACACATGTCATTTAGGAAAATGGAAAATTGATATGTATCATACACATGTCTAAATTTTATTTAATTAAGCAAAATTCAAAAACTATAAATAGGACCCAAACCATTAATTTCAATATTTTGGAACTCTGAAAATAAAATAAAACAATTTACAAAAAATAGGAAAAATAAAAATAAAAATAGAACAAAATATAGGGTCGAAATGGGTATAAGGCAATTCGTATACCAAACCACAACTTGACTTAGAGTGGATTGGAGGTTTACTAGAGAGTGGTCGGAGGAGATGTTTCGACAAGGTGCGGTAATTCAATGGTGGCTGGAGGTGGTTGGTTCAAGTGAACCAATTTTCTGCTCATAACTTGTTTAATTTGTTAAAAATATCAAATGTAGTCAATTAATTATGAAATTTGGTTTTCTAGGATTATTTTAGGTTTATATTAATGTAGTAATTTTATTTTAATTAAATAATTAGTGTAAATATAGGTTCCTTAAGAAAATGCTTTGTTTGGGTGAAAATTGAATAAATTTTTATAAATATTAGATGATGTTGTTTTAAGCTTAATTTTTGTATATAGTATATCTAATATATATATATATATATATTTAATTTTGGAAATAATAATTTTTTAAATTAACCATGTTTACTATTTTTTATAATTATTTTGAATAAAATTGCCAATTTTATTGAATTGTTAAAATAATCAATTTTTGATGAAATTAATGAATGAGCCCTACATGTTTAGACTTTTAGATGTTTATAATGATATTTGGAATATTTAATTTTTATCTCACATGTAAATTTATTTATTTTCCTTAATTTTTTGCAATTTCGAGCTAAAACAATTATTTTCATAAAAATAGATAATAACTAGTTTAGTATAATTCATGGTCAATAATTAAACTATTTTTTTTTTTTGAGTCTATAGAATTTTTTTAAAATTAATTGGGCTCGTGTACTATTTATTATGTATTTTCCTAGTATAAACTTATATATTAGCTTAATATGTAATATAAAAATTAGTACTACTAAAATATTTATCAAATATATGTCAAATGAACACTTTGAAGTATATTAAGGGTTACTGGATAAGTTTAAAAAATGTGATTTTTAGGGTTTTTAGTTCAATACTAAAGTTTATTAGGGTCAGTTATGGAGTTAGGCTAGCATACAGCCGAGTTGTAATGAGAAAATGATATTTTCAAAATTTTGAAAATATTAATAGACTTGATTCTTAAGATATCTTAATAGTACTCGAAATCATGATTGTGATGACATAAAGTTTACTAAAATTGAATAGGACATGAGTAAGATACGGTTAAATAAAATTTGAAGGCACAGTAAGGAAATTTATGAGAATTTAGATTTGAACGGTACTTGACTTGCAAACCATGTTTATATTTTCATAGGTGTGATAACTAAGCAATGACCATGTTACGGAGTATAGGATATGATACTATTGCTAAGCCTAGGTAAGTGGATCTAATCCATGCTTGTAGTAGATATATTGCTACTCATAACATAGCATCAAACAATACTGCATGCTGTTTGATGCTGTGTTGATTGAATATGAGTATATCTCAGGTGAACTGATATGTTACTATGGTGAATGTTGATGTGGTGATTTTAAATGATAGTAATTGTATCCTAGTTAAACTGTTATGTTGTTATGTTAGGTGGTGATTTGTGCTTACGAATGATTATGCTAATTAGAAAAATTAAGTAATTGCTAACTCAATCTTCTAGGTATTCAACTAAGTGAACCCTAAGTAAAATACTAGAATTCCGCTATAGAGAGTTCTAAAACTAGAATCAAATAATTAGGTTGAATAAAACTTAAAGATTGATTGTGTTAGTTTATATTCTTAAGTTGCTATTGCATATCATGGCATGACACGGCACGACACAAAAAGAGACCTAGGGGTCAGAACTTTCAGAATAAGGCTTTCAAGTGATCATGAAAAAAGCATGGCTTTATGAACTTAGTTTTTGGAAGTATATAGATTGTATTGCCTAAATATTGTAACTATCTTGATAGTCAAATTTGGTAGATTATAGTATGTGGTTTAATTTGGCAATGTTGCCACTTTGATTTGGTAGATTACAGTATGTAGTCTAATTTGATAGTATTACTACTTTGATTTGGTAGATTACAGTATATGGTCTAATTTGATAGTATTGCCACTTTGATTTGGTGAACTACAATATGTACTCTAATTTTGTAGAGTAAAGTTGGGGATCCTACTCTTAAGTAGCTCTTTGTTATTCTTTTTGAAAATGGTAAACTACAATGTAAAGTCCAATTTGGTGGGGGTCTTATTCCTAGGCAGCTCCTTGTTGCCCATAGGTTCCTACACGTTATATCCAAATACTCGGCTATATTTACTAATTGGAAGAAGATTGGGAGGCATAGGATATCAGTACATGCTGCATTGCTAGTAGTAAATGCTCGGTTGGACGGATGCATATAAGAAGTTAAACCTGTAGGTTATGGTAGAAATGTTTCAGTTGTGATATGCAATATTGTCTATCATATTATTTATATTATGTTGTTTATTATCCATTTTCACTCAACTTCAGTAGCTAAGAGGATAAAATGTTTTATCCTATGGTTAACTGTATCGTGAAGGACCTAATATTAAGGGGGGATATATCTACTAAAAGCGTAAGTCGGAGTTAGCAACTTTTGTATGGAACCTGTAATAAGTTAGGAATCCTATTATTGTGAAGATGACAAAGGAAAAAGTTGGTTCATGTTTTGATGTAGCTAAACTTTGATGTAGCAACCCCTTTACCATGTAAATAATGTTATCTTTTGATAAATGAGCAAGTTGAGTTAAGTTTTCAATAGGCAATCTTGTGTGATAGAACATTCCATGCTAAGCTGGGATGTGATAAAAGCTCTGTTTGTAACTTGTTCTTTCCAAACTTTACCTTTGACAAATCCTCTCAGTTTTGCCCAGTTCACTGTTTTTATACTCATTGACAAATCTGTATGTCCCATGTAAGATATTATGAAGGAGAGGGCGAATTGATATGTTTTGCAAAAATTGATTGTCTAACATAGGTGCAAGATAATAAATCAAATAGTAAAGTGTAGAAAATAAATAGGATAGAGATATAGAAGATTAGACAATTGATTTAAAGAGCTTCACCCTTTTGCTTACTGCTTTCTTTTAACTCCATTACTGGGGACTAGATCTTCCTTACCGATGTTGTTTCATTAGTCCATCTTTTCAGTAATAAAAAATGAAATAGAGGTTACCGGGATATCCGGTTGCTTCTTTAAGAGTGTCATCTCCTTTGACAAGTTACAATTAGAAAGAAGACCATTTGCTGTAAAGCCTACCATCAACAAGCCTAGAGAAGCTACTGTTGACATAGTTAATTCAAACACTAGGCCCAATGCTCGAGTCTCTTTTGTATCGTCTTAATATAGATTTGATTCCAACAAAATAAGATACGATTATAATTCTCTAAAGATTTGACTTAGCTTCTAGAAACCTTACTTGGGCTTTCCATTCACCAGGCTCAATCCGATCCAATTTGATTTAACCTAAAAACTCATTTAATAAATCCTAAGTTTATTTTGGCTCAGTATAAATTAGATAAAAATCTTCTTTGAATTGGATTGGGCCAAAACTATTTAATAAAGCCCAATTTTCCAATGACTTAAGAATTTATTGAACTAATTACATACCATCATCTGATTTAATATTAAACAATCTGACATAACTCAGCTCAATTCGACTTAACTCGGTTAGATTCAACATGACTTGATACAATATAACTCAACTCGATACGATATAACTCGACTCGACTCGATATGATACGACTTGATTCTCATTTTTTTAATTTTTTATTATTTTATTTATTTATTTTTGTTTATTTATTATTTTTTAACCTAGCTTAACTAAAATAAAACAAAAATGAAAAATGACAAAAATGAGATGTTTATAATAAGTTGAGAAAATTCCAATTGAAGCTCAACCCCGAGAAATGCGCCTCCGAAGTAACTTTAGGAAAATTATTGGGTTTTATAATTAGCCAAAAGGGCATCGAGGTAGACCCTAATAAAGTCAAAGCAATAGTTGACTTACCCCTTCCTTGCACACTTAAAGATTTCAGAGGCTTATTAGGCTACTTAAACTCATAGTCCGGTTCATATCTCAATTTATAGATAAATGCCATCCCTTGTTTAAGTTGTTGAAAAAAAATGCCAAGATAAATTGGGACGAAGAATGTAAGCAAGCCTTCACAACAATCAAGGAGTGTCTCACGAACCCTCCAATTCTAGTAGCACATAAACCTAGTGTAGACACCTAATTTTTGCTCTTCTATAGTCTTAATTTTTATTTTTTTACAAAAAAAGGGTCCTAATTTAAAAAATAAAAAAACAAAAAAATTAACAAATAATGAAAATACCAAAAAAATATGAAAAGAAAAAAATTATTATAAAGAGTTTTGTAGATTTTTAGGAAGTAACTTATATTAGGAATAATTAGTTTTAGTATTAGTTTAGTTAAATTTTTTTTTAGGAAATCGGATAATTTAAATATAATTTAATTGAATTGAATATCAAGACACAGGTCAATGGCTTAACGAATAAGTATCGGAGTATTTGGGGTGGATTTAATTTGAAGTCTTGCGTTCGAGTCTCAATAAGTACTTATGTTTTTATTTTGGTATCTTTGCAAAAACAAGATGAAAATGGGATTCATGATTTAATTAAATCATATTTGAATTAACTTTGGATTGCTGCCGCAACGCCTCCAAAGTCCCACAGCAGCAACATGCTCCAATCTGCAATCCGACGACACTCCACACGACAGTCTAGCTGCCCAACGGATCACACAACCTGTACTGACCCTTTACTAATTAAACCTCACCTAGAGCACAACGCACGCCATCAACGACGCCAGCGCATAGCACACGCCATCAACAACGCCAACTTTGATTAGCAGTGCCTACGCAACAGCTGTAATACCACACAACAGCATGCGCCAACAACTCATGATAACCCCGACCACATTCACACACGCTGCTCCAATCTGCAAGTCCACCGTACAATAAATGACCACACTCTACTGTCTGACCACACTTCACCGCTGAACCAATTTCAATCGCACGTATGCTACACATCACCGTTGACTACCTTCTTTGCATACCTTCACTGCCACACAATCAATTTATGGTTACAGCTATACTGTCCACATCAATAGCAAATCAAACGAAAGCCACTGATCAGCAATGAACAGAGATTGGTGGTAACTCCAAAGTCCACACTTCACAATCCACATCAATTAGCAAGTTCAGCCTATTGTCTCGCCAAACTCCAGACGCACGACAATCATTTACCTGCGCAATAGAATCAACCCCCACTGATCTGAAATTAGATACGAGCACTACCCTTATTACACGATCAGGTGAGTTTTGTTAGTTAGATAGTTAATTTTTTATTTGATTATGATTATTATTATTGTTATTACTATGTTATTAGTTCCTTGTTTATTTAATATAGTATATGTATATATTATTACATTAGTTTAGAAAACTTCAGTATTAGTTTTTTTTTTAAGTTAAGGATATTTCCTGGTATATGTATATATGACTACATTATTTTTCATTATTTCTTTATGATTTATCACGTAGAAAGTTGTTTATTTTTTCTTTAAATAAAAATTAATAAAATTTTTTTTTTTAAAAAATAGGATTATTAGACCATTTTTTTTTAACAAAACACACTCAAGAGTTAGGGCCCTTTAGATTTTATTTGAATAAATTAATTTGGTAACAACGTCAACTCAACCGGTTTTCAAAAATTAAAATTAATCAACACATTAAAGATTTTTTTGGAAAGAACTACGATCGTCTGATCCCGACTAGCAGGTATATAGGTACCTTCGGGGCGACGATAAAATATATAGAAACTTAGGTTTTTTCTTTCTTTCTTTTGCTTTTATTTATTTATTTTCTTAAATATTATAATTAAAAATAATCCTAATTTCGGTAAATAAATAGTGGTACCTAGTAAGGTTTAATAGGTTAGCCCCCCGAATTCGTAACCCTCTGGTTCTTCATTTACAATTGAAATCAAATACTAGTAGCCAAATCGTAATCAATACACCCAATTGGTTACGGTTTCTTTTTCTTTTCCTGACTTCGGTCGGGTGGCGACTCCAAAAATTATTTTCAATAAAAAACTAGAATTTCTCAATTTCTTTAGTCGATGATTAATATTCAATTGGTTAAGATTTAGTATTAATCAAGAAATGAGAAATCAATTTTAAACAAAAATCGAAAAATCAGACTCGACACCTAAGAAGCCTTTATTGCTATACCTTACAATATTACTAGAATCCATTGGGTACATGCTCGATTTGAACGATGAGGAAAGAAAAGCACAGGCCATATATAACTTGAGTATGAAGTTTACTAAAAGGGAATAGAAGTATTCAGAAATTGAGAGAATGTGTTGTGCTTTGGTCTGGGTAATGTGGGGCTTAGGCAATACACCCTCTATTACCGGATTGAATTGTTGACTTAGCATGATCCGCTGAATTACTTAGCTGATAAATTGGCTCTAATTGGAAAAATCTCAAAGTAGAAAATGTTACTATTAGAGTTCGATATAACATATTTGAACCAAAATTTGGTCAAGAAGCAAACTCTAGTAGATTAGTTGGTAGAAAATTCTTATGATGATGCCCCCTAAGAGGTACAAGTTAGATTCCCGATGAAGGTATCTTAGTAGTTGAAGGAAGTTCTAACGAAGGAAAATATGAAGAACCCCTGAAGTGGAAGATGTTATTTGACGGAGCCGCTACTATGTCCGGGTAAGGAATTAAGGCAATACTAATATCCTTTGAAGGTATACAGTTCCCTACAGCTGTAAGGCTCATTTTCCCTTACACTAATAATAGCGCTGCATATGAGGCATGCATTATGGGACTTAAAATGGCCCTAGATAAAGACATTCAAGAATTAGAACTGTATGTGGATTCTTCACTCATTATTGACTAAGCTCGAGGAGAATATAAGAAAAATGATCTTAAACTAGTACCTTATCACCGACACTTGATTGAATTAATGGAGAAATTCAACGAAATTACTTTCACTCGTGTACTGAGGATATAGAATCAATTTGCTGATGCATTAGCTACTTTAGCATCTACGGTCTAAATATTTAGTGGAGTCACAATTAAGCCCCTTACCATTGAAATTGAAGAAAAGCCTTCCTTCTGTCTAGCAAATGAAGATATAAATGATAAAAAGCCTTGGTACCGTTATATTAAAATGTTCTTACAACATGGCATATACCCTAAAAAAGTTGAGAAAAAGGACAAAAAGACGATCAGGAGATTGGTTGCCCAATTCTTAGTAAGTGAGTCTACCTTATATTAGCGATTTTTTGACGATATACTTTTAAGGTGTGTAGATGACAAAGAGGCTGAGATTTTGATGAAACAAGTACACAAAGGAGTATGTGGTCCCTACATGAATGGATACATGCTCTCCAAAAAGATTACAAGGCTAAGATATTATTGGTCAACAATGGAAGGCGATTGCATTAAACAAGTCAGGCATTGTCACTTATGTTAGGTTTATGCAAACAAAATAAATGTCCTACCTCAAGAATTACACATACTCTCTACACTATGGCCATTTTCAAGGTGGGGTATAGACATCATTAGCCCAATCACTCTAAAAGCATCCAATAGGCATCGCTTCATATTGGTTGCCATTGATTACTTTAGTAAGTAGGTTAAGGCCTCATCCTATTCAAGTGTTACTAAAGGGTAGTAGTCAAGTTCATTAAGAGAGATATCTTGGCTTGATACAAGCTCCAAAAATTATCATCACAGATAATAACACTAATCTTAACAATAAGCTTATGTTAGAGTTATGGCGACAATTCAAGATCATCCATGGGAAGTCCACCCCTTATTGACCCCAAATGAATGGAGCTGTTGAAGTAGCCAATAAAAATCTCAAAAGAATAATTGAAAATATGGCTGTTACATCCAAAGATTGGCTTGAAATGTTACTATTCATACTCATGGAATATCAAACCTCCATTACAACATCAATAGGGGCAATGCCCTACTCCTTAGTATATGGTACTGAGGCAGTATTATTGATGGAAGTTAAGATCCCGTCTTTCAGAGTACTATCAAACTCAATCGGATGGGGCCGATTAGGTAAAGAAATGCATTGCGCAATTGAATTTGATTAATGAGAAAAGATTGACAACCTTATGTCATAATCATTGTAACCAATAAAGAATGGCTTGAGTTTTCAACAAAAGGGTATGGCTTCGAAACTTTAAAAAAGGTGATATGGTATTGAGAAAGGCTCTCCTTAATGCATAAAATTCCAGAGGAAAATTTGTTACTAATTACAAAGGCTCTTATATTGTGAAGCAAGTGCTACCAGGAAGGGCTTTAATTTTGTCTTAGATGGATGATCCAAAATTGAGAGACCTTATAAATGCTGATGCTATAAAGTTGTGTTATCCATGAAAGTTAATGGAAGTTTTTACTCAAAACACGAATATGCTAATTGTCTTAAATATTATTATTGTCTAATTTTCATCTTTTACAAGCAAAGTTGGTATTCTTGTCAGTTGTTGGCATTTGAATCATCTCGATCCCTTTTTACTGCTCCACTAAAAGGTCCAATTTCCCTTACTCCATTTAAATGGACCCATACACCGAAAACACAAGAGAAGTTGAAAGTGAGATATTGAACATCGGTAATTAACAAAGCTCTTTAATATACTTTATTACGAATTAATCCCCCTTAAAGGGGAAGTTTTATTGTCTATTTTTCAGGGAAAAGTGAAATCCAGATGGGTAATCACCTTACGGTAGATATTTACTAGTCAAGGATAAGGGTCTTAGTTCATAAAAAGATAATCAATTAATGGACAAAAATAGTGAGTGGCATTCTATATTAGGTTAATTTCAGTGACTTTTCTAAAGGGTTAGTGAAGCCTCAGAGGCTCCATGATAAGATCCGTTAGGTTGACAATAGGGGTTTAAGGATGAGCCCATTTTGAAGAACAAGTTAGCTAGTTTTGATAGGGCTTTTCAAAGAAAGGTTTTGAGAGTTTAGGTACTATCGATAAGACTAGGTAAGTACTTCTACATGATGTTAACATATTGGTTTATGAACATTACATTTGCATTTAAACCATATCTCCCTAGATTATAACCAGTATTCATGATTCTTTCCCCCAATATTCTTTTGGGTAAAGTTGTTAGCTAGACCACATAGTGCTTACCCTTTATCCCATCTTTCGAGGTTTGCTAACTTTTAAAGGTACTGTCCCAACTCATTTCCCTTAGGATCTTAGCGATCAACCAATTCTCCTTTTAAAGTTTTTAGCAAGCTTGGGGCGCTTCCCCTTTAGTCTTTCCTTCTTAAGACCTTAGCGAATCAGTAAGGTACTTCTCTTTACTTATTTCTTTAGAGAGCCCATAAGACGCTTCTCTTCACCGATTTCTTTTAGTGAGCCCATAGGGTACTTCTCTTCATTGATTTCTTTTAGCAAGTCTTTAAGGCATTTTTCTTCACTAATTTCTTTTAGTGAGCCTATAAGGTACTTTTCTTCACCAATTTCTTTTAACAAACCTATAGGGTGCTTCCCTTACTAGTTTCTCTCAAGCGAGCCTATAATGCACTTCTTTCCATCACCGATTCCAATTTAGGGTTGCTAGTCTCCAAAAGATGCTCCTACCTAGGTTAGTGAGCTCAAAAGAACACAGTTAAGATTTTGTAAATTGATTCCCATAAGGTTGCTACTCCATTAGAGACACTCCTACCTAGGTTAGTGAGCTCAAAAAAGTACGACCAAGTTTTTCCAAATTGATTGTCATAAGGTTATTAGTCTCCTAAAAATACTTCTGCCTAGGTTAGTGAGCTTAGAAGAGCACAACTAAGTTTTTCCAAATTAATTCTAATTTAGGGTTACTAGTCCCATAGAGACACTCCCGCCCCTAGATTAGTAAGCTCATAAGAGCATAATCAGGTATTTCCAAATCAATTCCAATTTAGGGTTGATAGTCCCATAGAGATGCTCCTACTTAGGTTAGTGAGCTCAAAAGAGCACAAACAGGCTTTTCTAAATTGATTCCAATTTAGTATCGCGAGTTTTCTAGAGATACTCCCGCCTAGGTTAGTGAGCTCAGAAGAGTATGATCGTGTTTTTTCTAAATTGATTCTCATATAGGGTTGCTAGTCCCCTAAAGACGCTTTTGCTTAGGTTAGTTAACTCAAAAAGGCATGACCAAGTTCCAAGCCAATCTTTTTAAATAACTCCTAAGTGTTAAACTTTTCAAAACTCACTTGGCTAGCTCTTAGAGTACCTTCTCTCCATCTCACCTTTCACCTTTCATCAAATCCCTAGTGGACCAAACTTGGGATAACTAGTTAATTGTAGCGCTTCTTATGACAAATTCCACCCTTGGGGCAAAAATAGTATCTATTTTGTTTTTATGGTAAAATTTTACTCAAACTTTACCACAAAAAGGGGCAATCATAGATACTCTATTTTTGCTCCCTTATAATTTTGTTTTTTAAAATGGGGTAAGGGGTAAAAGAAGAATTTAGGAAAATACAAAAAAAATTAGAAAATTTAGAGAAAATCACAAAAAATTAGAAAAGTCACAAAAATGAAAAAACTGGAAAAAAAATAGAGGATTTAGGAAAATTTAGAAAATAATAACAAATTTATAAGTAATAATAAGTTCTTTTTTTTTTAATTTAAGTACTTTTCAAGGTCTTAGATAAAGGAAAAATGTTGGATCTAGGTTTAGATTCAAATCTAGCTTAATTATATATGAACAAGGTACAAGCTAATGACCTAACGGTACTATACATGGACTTAACATTACATATGGCTTGGAGGTATGGTGTTTGAATCTTGCTGAAGGCATAAAATGCCTTTTATTTTTTTCGATTATAACAAACACTACCACGTGCTAAGCAATTACTATGCCACACATCTTAACATGTGGCAATACGCGTCACCATGACCATCCATGTCATCAGTTATGTGTCATGCGAAATACATGGCACATTACCATTTGACCCCATAGTCGTTAGCGCTACGTCAGTACGTCTTTCTCTCTCTTTCCCTCCTTTTCCCCAGCAAAACAACTAAACCCCCTTCACTTTGCCTCATTTTTTACGCAATTTCCATGCTTAAACACACCAATTAATGGATGATTCTTATTTTAGACATAGAAAGTTGCGTGTTGAATCTAAAAACGTGACCTTGTACAATCATTAAATGGGTCAAATCAACTGTTGAAAATTGGAAAAACATTCGTGAATTTTTCTTCCTCTTTAAATTTCCATGATTTAAGCTACCATGCTCAAATTTGAAGCTTCCAATCACTTCATTTAGCAAATTTAAGCTCTCATAATTGTGTTTGACTAACTAATTACACAAAAAATTCATTTTCAAATTGTGCATTGAAGGTGATCAAAATCAAGTATATTCAATCTTGAATTCAAAGCTGTTTGATCACTTTCCTAGCTAATTCAAGCTCTAAATAGTATAAAAAGAGCTCGAATGAGCTTAAAACACACAGACAACTAACCAAAAATCTCTCTCTCTCTTTGCAAGATGGTTCTCTCTCTCTCTCTCTATGTTTCACTCTATCTCTAACCTTTGTTGAGCTATGTCACTACTACCATCAAGCCATCTTAAACCTTAACTCTCCAACCCAACTCCCCTCAACCTCCGTTGTACCTCCAATAGTTACCACCTACGATACCACAAAACCACCGTTGGCTGCCGCTTCAACCACTATCTAAACAAGCTTCAGACATTGAGGCACTTAGCTTACCCGCCCATATTCCAATCCAAAACTCACAAAAATTCTTCTCCCCGTTTGATTTGGTGCTTAAGTTGTCTTGAATCATCCCTATCCATTGTTCTTGTCGAAGTTTAAACTCAACTTGAACAACTTGTGTGACCCGACTTGACCCGACCCTAACCTGAAGACCTATATTCGCTCCACGTCCGATCCGTGCATTCGCAAGCTTTTGGTTCAGCCTCATTTTTTATTCATTTGTTTTCTTTATAATAATTTCTATTTTTTATTATTGTATTTCCGATTGTACTTGTAAATAGAAAAAGAGAAAAATAAAAAAGAGAACAAGAAAAAAAAAGGTAGGTTTAGTTTTATTTTATTCAGTGAAACACAAAAAGAAAAAATAATAAGTAAAATAAAGAAAATAATAAAAAGAACAATTTCATCACATAGAAAAATTATTTTTCAAATAAAAAATAATTAATCATTTTCCAAAATTAGGGCTCTATTTAGAATTTCCCAAAAATAAAACCCCAATTTAGAACTTGTTTAGAAATTTTCCTTAAATAATCAAATCAAATTAAAAACGTAAACTCAACGTGTTTTCAAAATTAAAATGAATCCAACACAATAAAATTTTATAAAAAGAATTACGTACGTCTGATACAAAATAACGGGTACATAGGTATTTCCAAGGAATATAAAAAATGAAAAAAATTAGTTTTTCCTTTCTTTTAGTTTATAATTATTTGATTAAAAGTAGTTTTTAACCTATTATTCAAAAAATGTGATTTTAGAAATGAAAGTCTAAATTTGAAAAGTTGTAGTACTCGTAAGGGTTTAAAGAATTTAACTCTCGAACTTGTATCTCTAGGTTTTTCAAAACCCTTTTTTCAAAAAAAAAAAAAAGTTTTCCTATGTAAACCAATGTCTAAGTCTCATTTGGTTTTGATCTAGACCATTTTCCGACTCCGGTTGAGTGATAATCCTAAGGATTTTCAAAACACATTTAAAACTAAGTTTTTTCTTAACTCTTAATCAATGATTAATATTAAACGGATTAAGGTTTAACATTAATTAGGTTAAGGAAAATAATAAAAACCTAAAAAAAATTAGGCTCGATAATAATCACTAGAAGATTGCCCATTATCTGATATAACGTTACTAATAGAACCATTTAGGGGAAAATATGGATTTGAAGAAATTTTATGTGACATCTTTATAAATGAAAAGTAAAGGAAAAATACATTAATCCAAACCACATATTTATATAATTTATCAAAATTCTCATAAGCTATTATAGTAAGTATAGAGTTAAAAGCAAAGAAAATACCATCAATGACTTTATCCAAACCACACATCTATAAAAGAAAATTGATGATTATAAATAATATAACATTCCATTTGCAAGTAATAATAGACAACACAAATGATTTGGGATCATCTACTTTAGAGGGAAATCATAATTAGAAATGCTATAAAGAACCAAATATATTAGCTAAGGAAAAAAGTATAATCAATTTCTAGTTTTATTAAGAATTTTGACATAAGAGGATATTGAACTCTAATTTCATACATCGGGAAGATTATATTTCTCATTTCTTTAATGAATTGTTCTTTCTTATGAACTTATCCTAAGACAGAATTCTCAAGGAAATATTTAAAATGACAAAAAATAAAATAAAATAAAGCATGAAAGTCAGTGGAAAAGCATTGTCACTTTAATTTATTTATGGAAATTCAGCACAACATGAACAGTAATGGAAGGATATGCAATTAATTAATATGAGACTGGGACATTGCTATTTCTACCAAAAATAATTAAACAAAATAGGTTTATTTTAGTAATTATAAATCATAAGCTTTTAGCAAATAAACTCACTATTTTTTTTCTTAATGTGTTACAATAAGGATTAAGATGAAATACTAAACCAAAGAGGCTCTAAAGGGTTCTCCAAAAAAAAAAAAAAAAAAAAGAAGCAATTGAACGATACTGTTTTAATCCTATATAGGAGCGTATTCCGTATTTGCAGAGTTGTTATTTACATAAATAAGTGCTATTCTACCAAATGACCATTTAAGTTCTTTTAAATATGAACAACAATATGTTATGATATATAGTTGTATAAATCAAAACTACACATATAATAAAACAAATCAAACCAGAAAAAGAAAAAGAAAATTGCTTCCATGAATAAGACCACCTTTACTACCATCTAAACAACCATCTATATTTAATTTGACAATATCTAATAAAAGTGCGATCAAGGCTTTTAAGAGAAAATTCAAATATCACAATTGTGCTGCTTCCTCTGCCGTAAACAAACACGTGCTGCTCTCACAACCTGTTTTGTACTTCTCGAAAAACTTTCTAACCAGTGTCTGGCAAGAAGTTTACACCTTGATCAGGATGACATGCAACTAACGACAACTAATTTAAGAAGAGGAAGAACCCACGTGAACATGTCATTGATTTGATGCCGGAGATAATTCATGAACAATAAGAGATGGTGGTAAATAATATCACTGCATTTTGACCAAAAGACCGAAAAAAAGAAGAAGAAGAACTCGTATAGTGCATGCAACAAAAATAATCATTTACCATGAAACTCGTATGATTTAAACAAAACAAGAAAAGTTCTTATGGCTACTGGCTTGTAGGCAATGTCGTTGGGTTCAATTCAACCGGAACAGATATGTACGTGCGGCTACTGGATGGTCATTGGATTCAATTCAACTAGGAGAAGGTTTATCCATCAAAGTTCTAATTTTTAAAACCAGTAAAAGATGAGAGTGGAACTAAAGAATTCGGATGGTTGTCTTGTTGTTAAAAGTTAAAATTGGTAATTGGTAAACCAAAAGTCAGTTTACAATTTACAGGTTAAATTTAGTATGTTATAGACATCGTTTAAGATTAGTAAGTAATTTATTTTTAAATGTTGTAAATGTAATATGTGTTTTAAAATATTAAAAATATTAAAAAATTATATCAAGCTAGATTAGGTTCACAAGCTTATCGAGTATAGTATTTCGAAACTTAAGCTTGAGCTCGATCTCGATCTCGATCTCGATCTCGACTTAATTATTACCGAATTGAGTTCGAATAAAAGTCGAGTCAAGCTTAAATAGTTTATGAACTAAATTAGTTTATTTACACCCTTATGTCCAGCCAAATAAGCTAAGCTCATTTCCTTAGTATCTTATGTATTTAAAATCCATTTAAGCTTTCCAAACTAGACCTAACTTTAATATCATCTTTCAAATACAAGTCGAATTTGTTTTAAAATGAACCGAACACATTTAAATAATTCAAAGTATGCATGTGAAGGATTTTTTCAACACAAATTCAATTTAATAAATTGCAAATCTTATTTTTTTTATTTGTCTAGTATTTCTCAAAAAAAGTATACTTTCATGAATCCAAACTTTTACCGAACTTTTTCCAATATATATATATATATATATATTTCTAATAAAGCTCAATTTTTCAAAGATTTAAAACTTATTAAATTGCATGTATATTTTTGTTATTATCTAATCCGACTCCAAGTGACTAATTGACTTCATTTAGACACTTTTAGCACTTTTTCAATTTTTATTTTATTTTATTTATTTTTTAGTTCTTTCTTCAATTTTAATTTTCTTTTTGTAAACCTAGCCCAAAATAAATAAAAATATAAAAGGTGATAAAAATGGGGTTGTCTACAATATTGACTTCAATAAAGGTTGCCCAAAGGATCGTTTCTCCTACTCAGAATCAATCAACTGGTGGATTCTACGTTAAGCCACAACCTACTAAGCTTTATGGATGCCTTCTCAGGATATAATCAAATCAACATGAACTTAAAGGATGAAGTCTACTCAAACATTGAACTGCTATATGGTGATGCCCTTCGCCCTCAGGAATGTTAGGACCACCTAGCAAAGGACGGTGGTAGATTTATTTGAATCTTAACTCGGTCATAACATAGAGGTGTACATTGATGACACGATCATTAAAAGTAAGCAGCTCGACAACCACATCTAAGATTTGCAAGAGGCCTTCGATCAGATGAGGAAGTATGATATGAAGCTCAAACCCCTAGAAATGTGTCTTTAAAGTAGCCTTGAGCAAATTCTTAAGATTTATGGTCACCTAGCATAACATAGAGGCCAACCTAAAGAAGATCAATGCTATGCAAAGTATGAAGCCCCATACCACCGTAAATGGAGTGTAGAAGCTCACGGTGATGGTAGCCATACTAAGTAGGTTTGTCTCCTGCAATGCGGATAAATGCATGGAGTTATTCAAAATTCTAAAGAACCCTAAAGGGTTTAAATAGACCTACAATGGCAAGCCACCTTAGAAGAGTTACAGGCATTCTTAGATTACCTGCTAGTATTATCAAGGCCCATCCCTAGAGAAGACTTATTCCTTTACTTCGCCGTCAATTACCAAGCACTCTCCTCGGCATTATTTAGAACTGAAGGACAAATGCATAAACCTGTCTACTACATTAGCCAGTCTTGAGGTCAAGTATTCCAAGGTTAAAAAGTTTTCCTTGGCCATGGTAATCTCTACCAAATGATTGTACCCATACTTCCAAGCTTACTAGGTTGTTGTCTTATAGATTAGCCATTGCACACTGTCTTCCAAAAACAAGATGTGTTTGAATGAATGGTAAAGTATGCACTAAAACCTAGTGCTTACGGAATCCAATACTGTCCATGTGAGGAATACAAGGTTTGGATCCTAGTCGACTTCATAGTTAAGTATTTAGGAGAGGAGAAAGCATCACTAGGAGATGATAGACTAGTATGGACTCTTCATGTTAATAGATCATCAACCTCTTATGGAGGAAGAGCAAGACTAGTACTTTTAGGGCTAGACAAGGCAATGATTTGCTACAACCTAAAGTTTAGATTTGAGATGAGCAATAATGAATCCGAATTTAAAGCCTTATTTGTCAGCCTCAAGTTAGCCAAAGAAATTGGCATTGAGCTATTAGAGATCTTCTTAGACTCTATGTTCATTGTCCAGTAAGTTTAAGGGGAATATGAAGCCTAAGAGGAGTCCATGGTCAAGTATTTAGATGAAGCCAAGACTCTATTGGTCAAGTTCCCTTCATAAAGCATCACCAAGATCTCTTAGATGGAGAACGCAATAGTTGACATATTATCTAAATTCGCCTCAATGGGGATGTTGAGACCTGAGGAAAAAGATAAGAAGATGTTTATAAAGTACCCATCGAATAAGAGAATTAGCCTGAAAGACCTAGAAGTCCTAGGGATCAATGCTTTCCCGATTAAGTTGGGCTAGATGGATCCGAAAAAGGGATACTTAGAATATGACACCATGCCAAAAAATAAAGAGGATACAAGGAAGCTAAGTTATAGCACCACCAACTATACCCTAGTAGATAGCATCCTATACCAACGAAGGGTAAGCCTCTTGCTCTGGAGATGCCTTTCAACTAAAGAAGGCATCCATGTAAAGGAAGAGTTGCATGCGAATGTATGCAACAATCACATCCTTTCTTAAGTACTCTGAATCTAAGCTCTCCGGCTTAGATATTATTGGCTGATCATGAGGTAAGACATACAAAATGTTGCCTAAAAGTGTGTGTAATGCTAGAAGTACGCTCCGATCACACATGCCCTCAATACTAACCTTTAGCCATCGACCAATCCCTAGCCTTTTACCTAATGGGGCATTAACATTTTAGGTGCCTTCCCTAAGGTTTTTGAGAGAATGATTATACATAATCATAGCAATTAATTATTTCACTAAGTAGGTCAAGGTTAAGTCCATTGTTAAGATCACTAAGAGAAGTATGGAGTCCATCTACAACAACATCCTTTCTAGATTTGGAGTTCTAAACGCACTCATCATAGACAAAGGATGGAAATTTGACAATCCCAAGTTCAAGGAGTTATGTACCCGACATCATGTTAACACCACAACACCTCAATGGCATACCCACAATCCAACGGTCAAGTTGAGGCAGCCAATAAAACCATCGTTAATAGCATTAAGAAGAGGGTAAATTGAGTATAGGGTAAATGGGGTAGACAAGCTCTCAAACATTCTATGGGGTAATCAAACCACACATCAAACTTGATTTGTGAAACGCCCTTTTGCCTAACTTTTGGATCAAAGTTTGTGTTGCCAATAGAGTTAGAGCTCCCTAATGTTCGTACCCAGCCCTTTGACGTACTAGCAAATGAATCCATTCTACAAGCTTGTATGGACACCATTAAAGAAATGTGAGACTTAGCAACCGCTTGCGTAGCCGCCTACCATTATAGGGCGTCTTGGTACTATGATAAAAAGGTCAAGCACATGGAGTTCAAGGTTAGGGATTTGGTCTGCAAAAGGTTATAAGCTATGGGTTTCTAAGAAAGATAGCGGAAGTTAACCCCTAATTGAGAGGATTCAATCAAGGTCAAAGGAAACTTAGGCAATGATGCATATAGACTAGAGAGGCTCAATGGTGAGCTTAAACCAAGGACTTAGAACATGGACAATCTTAGACTTTATTTTGATTAAGTTAATGTATTTCCCCTCTATGTACTCATTGAAAAGTCAATAAGAATGAACTTGTTCTACAAATTTTATCTCCATTTTGATTTAACCATCATTACTTAATTTGTTGATCCCAACCTGCAATAGGTGAATAGATGACGAATTGATCGAGTCCTTACAAAAGATTCCTAATCATGATGCCTCTTCAGGCCAAGGCAGGTTGGAGCACCACCAACCTGACCTCCTTAGGTAACCTTGATGGTAGGGAATATTCCCTTTTGTGATTGAGTAAGTCCCACCAATGCCAGCTAAAACCCCATTAACTCGGCTCCTAAGTGACCTAAGTTACTAAGAGCCAAATGGTCTTTTTTGGATAGTAACCCCAGCTCTCCCTACACTCCCTAAGGAATGATAAGTATAATGAAAGCAAACGATGACATTAAAAACAATAATATAGGGCAACGGAGAAGAAAGAGTTCAATTTCACCCATCATAAAGCAAGTATACAACCAATAAGCCAATTTACTAACATACAAAACTTTACAAATTCCACAACGAAAAGGGAAAAAAAGTGAAAAAACAACATAAGGAGGCACCCATCATTTTGGATAAGCCCATTTGGATAAGTTTGAGAAGTTTAAGGCTTCTATTTGCTTAATGGGTAGGTTCAAAGATGCTAGCATTGAAGAGGCCTTAAGAGGGCGAGGAAGGCTTCTACTTTGACCATCACCATCCTTGGTTGTACGAAGAACAGGTATTGAGCTTGGTTTTTCACCCTCGTGGTTCTTTTGTAAAATAGGTCTTCTTTAAATCGATTAGTACTAAACCCTACTCATTTAATACCAATCCTCGACGAAGGTTTAAAGAAAACAGTTCATTTTTGTTTTGAGGACAATTTTGGAGTTGCTACCCAACTGAAGTCGGGAAAGATAGTTAAGTTATAGTCAATTGGGTGGATTAGTTATAATTTAGCTACTAGTCTAACGATTAAAACCAGTTTTATAAAACGGTTTTTCAAATTAGAGAATCTAGATCTGGGAGTTAGGAATTTTAAACCCTTATGGGTACCATTGACTTTCCAAAATTAGAATTAAACTTAAAATTCACCTTTTAATTTTGAAAGATAAAACTTAATTATTGGTTACTCTAATTGGATCAATAAAACAACCTAAACTAAAGAAAGAGGGAAATTAGGTTTTTTTTCTTTTATTATTTTTATTGTCAGCCTGTAGGTGCCTACATACCTGTTATTCTGAATCAAACGTACGTAGTTCTTTTTTATGAAAATTTTAGTGGTTGAAGTTGATTTTAATATTTTAAAACAATCGGGTGTACGTTTTTAGTTCAGTGGGGATCATTTAAGGAAATTTCTAAGAATGTCCTAAATTGGATTTTTCCTTTATTTTTGAAAACCTCTAAAATGCCTTAAATTGCAAAGGGTTTTTCTTATTTTTATTATTTTCGAAGAACTTTGATTTTTCTAAGTGCTGAAAGGAAAGAAGAAGAAAAAAATATTTATCTCCTTATTTACTTACTTTTATTTTTATGTTTTTTCTTTTCTATCTATTTATTTATTTTTTCTTATTTTTATTAAACTAAAAATAAACAACTAATTAAACTACTTTTCCTTTACTTTTTCTTTCTTTCTTTTTTTTTCTTTTTCTTTTTCTTTTTTTTTATTTGATTACATTTGCATGGATAAATAACTAAAACAAACAAACAAATAAATAAATAAATAAAAGGTTCAGATGCAGCTAGATGTGTAGGTCGATTAGATTGGATATGGGTCATTCGATCGGGTCAGGTTTTACTGTCTTCAACAGTAGCAAGCGTAGTAGATGGCTGTTCAAGTCTTTCCAACAGCCAAAGCAAGGGGGTGAAGGATGTTCCGTGTGTTTTAGATTGGGGAATAGGGGGGTGGATTTGATGCCACAGACTTGGGGTAGTGTTTTGACGGTAGTTCAAGGTGGCAGTTGGTAGTAGAGTTAGGGTAGTGTACAACATAGCTGTTGGAGGTGCAACGGAGGTTGGGACTTGGGTTTTAGGGTGTAGTGAGCTTTGTAGTGAAGTTATTTTCGTGTAGGGGGTAGTGGTGATGGTGGTTCGAGAGGAGGTAGCTATGACGGTTAGGGTTTGGGTGGTGGTTGTTGGTGGCATTGTTAGGGGTTATGGCAGAGGATAAGGGTGGTCGGGTTCGGGAGCTTGTAAGGTGGGGGTCACGGCCGTGGTGTTGGGTCGTAGTGGAGAGCTTAGGAGAGAGAGATTTGAAGAGAGAGAAAGTGGTTACGAGAGAGAGAAGGAACTTGGGAATAGTTCATGAATGGTTGTGTGTGTCCATGAACATCCCCTAACACCCAATTTATAGTCGAATTTAACTTAGAAACAAAGGAAAGTTCGAATTAGGGAGAATGGGGGTAGTCCGAATTTTCAATTTTTTTCTAATCTTTAAAGCTCGATTTAAATGTGTAATTGACCAAATTAGGATCCATTTTTTGTACCGATTCACAATAGACCATGTAGAGGATGAATTTGCACCATTAATTGGTGTATTTCAGTAAGGAAAAAGCACAAAATTAGAGGCCAAAGTAAGGGGGTCGAGCCTATTCTTGACTAGGAAAGTAGAGGAAAATCTAGAGAAAATGAGAGAAAACTAAGGGAAAGAGAAGGAAATTGCACATATGGATCAGGTCAGCCTAGACTAGATTCGAATCTCAGCCTAAGCCCAACGGCCTAACTTTTAAACTTATTTCAAAATTAAAAATCTATCAAAAAATGTTATTTTCTAAAATATTTTATTTTTTTTTTCAATTTTTCAATTTTTTTTGTAATTTTTCAATTTTCAAAGTTTTTTCAAATTTTCTTATTTTCTAAACTTCTCAATTTTTTTTTTAATTTCTTATGCTTTTTCTTATTTTTGAATTTTTTTGTATTTTTCTAAAATTCTTATTTTTTCTAAATTTCTTTTTTGTTTTTTGAGTTTTGTTTAATTTCCTTTTTTTTTGTGTTTTCCTAATTTAAGGCCTATTAAGAAAAGAAAGAAAAATAAAAATAAATGGGGCAAAAATTGAATATCTACAACTGCCCCTCTTTATGGTGAAATTTGAACAAAACTTTGCTATAAAGACAAAGAAACACTATTTTTACCCTCAGGATGACTCTAAAAGAACTAAATAGCTACCCTAAGATCGATTTATTAGGGATTTGGAAGTAAAAAAAAAAGGAAACCTAGTTGTACCTCTCTAGGATCACTAATCTAAGTGGAAGTATCTCTAAGGGATAGGCAATCTTATGTTGGAATCGATTTAAAACCTAGTTATACTTCACTAGGCTCAATAACCTAGGTGAGAGAGTCTCTTAAGGACTAACAACCCTAATGTGGGATCAATCTAAAATCTAAAATCTAATCGTGCCTCACTAGGCTCACTAACCTAGGTGGGAGCGTCTCTAGGGGACTAACAACCCTAAACTAGGATTGATCCAAAACCTAATCATGCCTCATAAGGCTTACTAACCTAGGTAGGAGCATCTTTTGGGGACTAGTAACCCTAAACTAGGATCAATCTAAAACTTGGTCGTACCTCACTAACCTAAGCGAGAGTGTCTCTCGAGGACTAGAAACCTTATACTAAGATGGATCTAAAACCTAATCGTACCTCACTAAGCTCATTAACCTAGGTAAGAGCATCTCTCACGACTTAGCAACCTTAAAATAAGATCGATCTAAAACTTGGACGTATCTTACTAAGTTCACTAACCTAAGTGAGAGCATCTCTCGGACACTAGCAACCCCAAACTGGGATAGATCTAAAACCTGGTCGTACCTTACTAAGCTCACTAACCTAGGTGGGAGCGTCTCTCGAGGACTAGCAACCCTAAAATAGGATTGATAAAAAACCTGGTCTTGCTTCATTAGACTTACTAACCTAAGCGGGAGCATCTCTCGGAGACTGGGACCAATCTAAAACCTAGTAGTGCTTCACAAGGCTCACTAACGTAGATGGGAGCATCTCTTGAGGACTAACAACCTTAAAATGAGATCGATCTAAAATCTAGTTATGCTTCACAAGGCTCACTAACCTAGGCGGGAGCATCTTCCAAGGACTAGCAACCCTAAATTGGGATCGATCTAAAATCTAATAGTGCCTTACAAGGCTCACTAACCTAGGCGGGAGCATTTCTCAAGGACTAGCAACCCTAAACTAGGATCGATCTAAAACCTGACCTACCTCACAAGGCTTACTAACTTAGGCAAGATGTGGAAGTGTCTCTCAGGGATTAGCAACCCTAAATTGGGATCAATCTAAAACCTACTCGTACTTCACAAGGCTTATTAACTTAGACGAGAGGCAGGAACATCTCTCAAGAACTAGCAACCCTAAACTGGGATTGATCTAAAACCTAGTCGTGCCTTACTAGGCTCACTAACCTAGGTAGGAGCGTCTCTCGGAGACTAGCAACCCTAAACTAGTGTTAATGCTATGCTAAAAGGAAACAATGAGGAGAAGTGCCCTACAGAACTTGGTGAATAGAGGAGAAATACCCTATGGGATCGCTTGAGGGAAACTTAGTGAAGGGGAAGTACCCTATGGATTTGTTAAGAGAATACTGGGAAAGGTAAACCAAGCTAAGATCGTGTCTTCGAAGGCTGGTTAAACACTAAATGTAAAAAGTGAATTCCTTATGGGCTAGATAGAAGAGATGATGAAGAGAAGTGCTATACTAACTTGCAAAGAGAAACTTCATGAACAGAGGGACCTAATGGGCATGCTTGAGTGAATTTGGTGTACAAAAAAGCCTCGTAGGCTTGCTAAAAGGAACTAAGCATCTTAACGGGTTCGCTAAAAGGAAGAGAAACACCTTATGAGCCCACAAAAACCCTAAAGAGAACGATGAGGGAAATTTCTCTATGATCTTGCTAGAATGTTTGAAGAAAGATTAGTAGATGAGGAAGTAGGACATAGGCTCTCCTAAGAGACATTTAGAAATGAGACTAAGTTGAGATTGCATCTAAAAGGCTGGCCCAAAAGAAACTGATGAAGAGGAGTGTCATATGGGCTCACTAAGAGGAACTTGGTGAATAGAGGTGCCTGATGGGCTTACCAAACGAAATTAAGCATTCTATGGGCTTGCTAAAAGATCTTGATGACCTAAAGGGCTCTATGGGAATGCTAAAGGGAATCGAGGAACAAAAGCGCCTTAAGGGTTTGCTAAAGACCTTGAAGAGAGATGAATGAATGGAAGGCAAGATAACCCAATTGAGAGCTTGTCTGAAACGTTACCCGACTTTGAGGAACATATTTACAAAAAAAAAAAAAACCCTTTTTGTGAAGACCACTTATGTTGAAAAAGACGTTAGGGATAAATTCCTTTATTTTGAAAAGAATGAGAAAAGCCTTGACTCTTTAACTTTTTCTTTTTTTAGCATAGATTGAAAACTTAGCCACCTAAGTCGACATGATCTTGAAATAAAGATACTTTCTCTCTCTTTTTCTTCTTCTTCTTCTTCTTCCTTTTTTTTTTCTTTTTTTTCTTTTTTAGTTTGCTAACAAGTAAAGAACCTTTCCTTAATAATCACATGGGGCCTCTTATGTTCCCTTAAACTTGGATGCTGAGCCGTTTGGTAGGGCCTTGTGATTTTAAACATCTTTAAGAAGGTAACTCATGGCGGTTTTAGTTGAAGAGGACTTTCTTGTAAACTCTCAGTCCAGATTACACTCTTGATTATAGTCTCAAAATTATAGTTCATTTTGCATGTGATACACCTTGATCAATCCATTAAGTCTTTTTCAGTTTAACATTACGAATTTAGGCTTTAGGTCCAAGGGTTTCAAAAAGAACTAACGAAAAAGCCTATTTTGAAGTAAATATTAATCCCGAGTGTACAAGTGGAGAACCTTAGGAATAATTAGAAATATACTTGCCCTAGTTTCAAAAATAACTTTTATTAAAGATAAATTATCTTTAAAGATTGGAAGAGCTTTTATTGTATAAAGGTGGTATTGTAGGTAGGAAGGCTAAGTGTAAGAGAGGCTTCAAAGTGGATATAGAGATTTTGGCTTTTGGAGCTCGGACTATGATTCAAAGCTTTGCGTCTTTGGGGCTATTTGACTACCCCTACTAGGATATGATATGGCTTTTGACTTTTGACTTTTTCTTGGTTTTTGACTTACACTTGAACCCAATTTTCCAACCTCTTTTCTCATATATATATTTTTTATTTTGTTACTACTTTGCTTTACTATTCTTTTATTGTTCTTTCTTTTTCTTTTAGCCCAAGTCTCCATTGCCAAGTTTTTACCCCTTAAGCGATTCAGGGTCCTAAATCCATGGATTTCTATTATATGAGCTCGGGTGAGGTAAGTCAAAGCTAGAGGTGTTTAAAGAAGATTTAGCTCCTCCTTATTTCAAAAAACATAACTAATCAGAAAATAAAATTTTCTTTTGGATTTAACATTACTAAAGCAAGTATAAACCAATTTCATCCTTTTCTCCTCATTAATGACCCTAGCCTTTGAATTTCCCCATTGTGAGGGGGTTCTCGACAAGGTTTAATTTGAAAATTCTTCAAATAGGTCCAACAGGGTGAACAAGGTATGATTATGTTTAGGATTGGAGAAATGAATGCCTAACTTCATTTTAATCTGTGTATTGCATTCAAAGTGAACCTCCTTTAAGGAATGAGCCTAAAGTATCCTCACTTTTATGTTGCTCAACTCTCAAAGTGTTTTAGGTTAGTATATGGAAAATAGTTTGCCTCTTTTCATTCTAAACCTTTTAAAAGTAAGTTACCGATTTATCGAGGAGGAAATTATTTACTCCAAACAAAACCACAATAATTGAAAAGGCAATAAGATTATATTATTCCAATTGTTACAGACTTTATTGAAAAAAAAATTTATTTTTTCTACCCCTATCTTAATAAGTGTCTAATATACTTGAAACAACCCGTAAGCTTATCAGAAGGCATAGGCAAGCTTAAAAGAAATTGAGCTCTAAGCAACTCAGTTGAACTATCCTCATGACTTGAAGAAGGAATGTTTTGTTGTGGCTCTGGCTGAATGACTTTTGCATCAGTGTTGGACAGTAATCATCAACCCCGAGCAGTGGTTACACTACAGCACCTAAAGCCTACACAATGGCCCCTCTTAATGGGAATCAGGCTATCGGACCTCTGACCCGTAGCTAAGACCAAGGATTAGAAGGGTTGGCATAACGAATCCTTTTATTCTAACCAACCCCTGGCGAGGCCGAGTACTTCCTTACTAAGTCACCCTTGATGTTGTATAGTATGACTGCCCATTTTTCTACAATATGCTAAGTAAATAATTACTCTCCAACACTAAACCAACCAATTACTCAATATCTTCCTTGCCAAGAAGCCGAAAGAGAGAGTCCGAACTGATTAAGCCATCCATGTTTAGACAAGCCTATCTATCTGAACTTTTTTGCCCGCATCTTCTAACGACCTCACCAATGTAGCATTGCCACTTGTACAATATCATGTGCAAAATCTGTTACACTAATGATTATTTTTCTTGTATATTCATTTTTACCCTTTTGTATCTTATACATTACTCCCTTAGGAAATGCCTTTTTATCTTTTCCTTTTTAAGTAAGTTGCCCTAACTTGTGGGTATAAATACCCTTGTACTTATAACTATGAGAACATCAAATCATTCTTAATGCACTCTTTGAGTACTTTTTCTTCCTTACGTAAATGCTGTTTGTTTACTTTCGACTTCACTCTTATCCTTTCCCTTAAGCAAGGTTAGGTGGTGAGTAACCTCACCGGACTAAATCGTACATCATATCAAATTAAGCCGTGAGTCCTCGGAAGTTTTATTGGTGTGTCATATCCTCTAAAGCTATTTGTGGGTTTTGCTTACTATTTCATTCTTCATTTTTATCTTTTTACACTTTTCCCTATTAATCATTTTCGAGCTTTCTGCAAGCTTAGACCCATCCAACAACTGGCCTTGTCTGTTCTTGATTACGGTTCGCAATATCTTGGTATCAAAGTGGAAGTTTTGTGTGAATTGTAGTAGTTCTTCTTGAAGTTCTATTATACTCTGTTTTGCGTATGTGAAACAGAGCAAGTTACTATGTTCATTTGACTGCTGTGTTGTTAACTATTCACTTTCTAAAGTATTTGTTTGAGCTTTAAATCTATGAAGAAAAATGATAAACTCAAATATGAATGTTGGTACTGGTAATGATAGTGGAGTTGTCCACCATGGATGACAATCTCAAGGAACTCCCAAAAGCATTGACTAAAGGCTTAATGAGGCAGCTAACCTCTTAGTAGATCTAATCCGAGTTGTTCATGTACTGTTTTACCGACCCACTGAGGTCGTGCAAAATACTCCACAAACTAGTCAACCTATTAGAGGTCAGAACCCTGCTCAACTCGCTCGAGGTCAGAACCTAGCTCAACCCGTTCGAAGTGGAAGAGTTGGTAGATAATTAAGGCGAAGGATAGACTTGAGAGAGCTTGATGAAGAGGAAGAGGAGTATTTTGAAGAGGAGCGTATACGAATCCTTAGAGCATTTGACCATGTAAAGCTTTGAATTCTGAGTTTCAATGGATTTGGGAATGTTGATGAGTATCTAGATTAGGAAGAGAAGGTAGAGTGTGTATTTGATTATTATCAATATGAGGATTATGAGAAAGTAAGAACTACTGATGTTAAGTTCTTCAGATATGCCGCTATGTGGTGGAAGAATTTTCAAGCTATGAGAAGACGAGAAGGGTACCAAGAGATTAACACTTAGCTTGAGATGAAGAAAGTACTCAGAATCAGATTCATACCGGAAACATACCTCTAAGATACGTTCACTCGACTTCAAGAACTGAGATAAGGAGGTCGAACTATTGACGAGTATGTTCAAGAATTTTAAATGCTTATGATGCGTTGTGAAGTGGAGGAACAATTAGCTTGAGCAATCTCAAGGTTCATTACGGGTTGAGAGGAGACATTCAAGACATTGTGAAGCTCTAACGTTTTGACACCATAGATGAGGCTGTGAGGATTGCCCAATGAGTAGATAGGCAAAGAAAGAGTCGAGTATCGGCAAGGATGCCGCTAGCCGACTAGGACAGGTAAGTTACAGAACTCTACCGAGTACCGAGCCGAGCAGAAAGGTTGATGTCTAAGCCAAGTAGAAAGGCCAACCAAATGATTTAGTACCGACCTAAACTTATGAGAAGGGGCAAGAGTCTGGCTGGAAGACTAGTCAAATCAAGTGCTTCAAGTGCCAGGGGTTTTGATACATAGTTACTTAGTGCCCGAATCGACGGACGATGGTCATCAAGGGAGACATCTCGAAGTTAAAAGTAGAGAGTACGGATGAGGAACCCGAGGAGGAGGAGGTTCTTGTCGAGAAAGAAAGTACTGAGAAAGAGTTGATTGAGGAGGACATGTTTCTTGAGGACTTAGATTAGTTACTCATGGTTTTCCAACGCACTATGAACATGGTCATGAGAGGAGGAGTGGAGAGAGAATTTGTTCCATACCACATGTAAGGTAAATGATCAAATGTGCGCCCTCATTGTAGATAGTAAAAGCTGCACTAATGTGGCATCGGCCGATCTTGTTTCAAAACTAAAGTTGTCGACTGTTTCACATCCGAGGCTATACAAGTTGCACTGGTTGATTGAGAAAGGAGCATTACATGTCACTTGGCAAATACCAATACCGATTACTATTGGGAATTACTCTAACCAGATTCTTTGCGACGTATTGGCTATGTGCACTTCCCATGTATTGCTGAGTAGGATGTGGTTTTTTTTACAGGAGAGTTATGCATGACAGTTATAGGAACATGTATATGTTCAGGAAAGATGATCAAAAGATCATGTTGAATCCGATGTCGCCAAGAGAAGTTAATAAGTTGCAGACGAAACTTGCTCGCAAATCAAAGAAGGCTCTAGTGATGAGTAGAGCTAAGCTCTGAGAGACCATCAATGCTAATGAGCCAACCCTCTTGTTGGTTAGGTGACTAATGGAAATGAAGGAGTAGGGTGAGTTACCCTAGGAGATCAAGGAGTTGTTAGATGTATATGTCGACCTGTTTCCAGAACTATTACCTAAAGGGTTGCCCCCAACTCGAGGAATAGAGCACTACATTAACTTATTACCTGGTACTGCATTACGAAATAAGCCAACTTATTGGATGAATCTAGAGTAGGCTTCTGAACTTTAACGTCAAGTCAATAAGTTGCTGGAGAGAGGTCATGTAAGAGAGAGTCTTAGCCCTTATATTGTGCTTGTACTTCTAGTGTCGAAGAAGGATAAAACCTAACTAGTGTGTGTAAACAGCCGAACCATAAACAAAATCACAATCAAATACAGGTATTCGATCCCAAGGCTAGAAGACATGTTAGATGAACTAAGTAGAGCTAAGATTTTCAACAAGATTGATCCTATATCTGGCTACCATCAAATCTGCATGAGACCAACCGACGAATGGAAGACTATATTCAAGACTTGACATGGACTTTAGGAATGGATGGTCATGCCTTTCGGCTTATCGAATGCCCCAAGCACTTTCATGAGATTAATGAACCATGTACTAAGACATCTCATCCGGAAGTATGATGTGGTGTACTTTGACGACATCTTGATCTACAGTGCCGACATGTCGAGTCACTGTGAGTATATCAAAGCAGTCCTAGATGTCCTTCATGCCGAGAGACTATTTGACAATCTAAAGAAATGTTGCTTTTGCCAAGTGGAAGTGGTATTCTTGGGTTATGTAGTTAGTGGAGAAGGCTTGCGAGTCAATGATGAGAAGATCTAAGCAATTGTCGATTAGCCGACTCCTACTACTTGTGTCAACATGAGAAGTTTCTACAGACTGGCTTTGTTTTATAGAAGATTCATCAGGAATTTCAATACCCTTACTATGCCACTTATTGAACTAATGAAGAAAAACACCAACTTCTGATGGGGAGAAAGGGCGGAGAGGAGCTTTGCTGAGGAAAAAGAAAGGTTAACCTCCGCCCTTGTGTTAGTACTACCTGACTTTGACAAAATTTTTTAGCTAGAATGTAACACATTGGGCATTAGAATAGGCGCTATCTTGATGCAGGAAGGCCAACCAATTTCCTTCCATAGTGAGAAGCTCCGAGGACCCCAATTGAATTATTTTGTGTATACAAGGAACTTTTAGCATCGATTCGAGCAATGTAAGTATAGCAATATTATTTACTACAGAGAGAATTTGTTACCTATATTGACCATGAATCGTTGAGGTACCTCTAAAGTCAGACCAAGTTGTTAAAGTAGCAGGCGAAATGGGTTGAATTCCTTGAAGGATTCAATTTTGTAATTAAGTATAAGCAAAGAAAGAGCAACGTAGTTGCTGATGCTCTTTCGAAGAGATATGTGCTTTTATTAGAATTGCAGACCAGACTATTTGGGTTTGCGAGTATCAAAGAACAGTACTTCAAGGATCCATACTTTAGACCCATAATTTTGTGATGTATAGATGGGAGGATAGTAGACAAATATCATGTGGAAGATGGCTACTTGTTTCAAGGCGGAAAATTATGCATGCCAACTTGTTCACTAAGGGAGCTACTAGTTAGGGAAGCTCACGATGGAGGTCTCTCCAGACTAGTTGGGGAAAGGAGGACTTATGAACTGATAAATGGCCGATTCTTTTGGCGGCCAAGAATGAGGAAAGATGTGTATCGAGTTGTCAAACGTTGTATTGTGTGCAAGAAGGCAAAGTGTCAAGCTGAATAAGGGAAAGCAATACCCCTACCTATCCGACGAGGTTGTAGACTGAATTGAGCATAGACTTTGTTCTTGGACTATTACGAACAGCTCGAGGCAAAGATTTTGTAATGGTCGTCATAGATTAGTTCAGTAAGATGGCACACTTCGTGCCTCATACCCATACTAACTACGCTTTTGCTATTGCTTCTCTTTTCTTGCAGGAGATCGTACAGATATACGGCGTGCCGTGAAGTGTAGTCTCCGACGGAGACTTGAAGTTCTTAACCCATTTCTGGAGAACCCTGTAGCATTGGTTAGGAACTAAATTACTCTTCAGTACTACATGTCACCCCCAAACTGACGGCCAAATAGAAGTGGTTAATCGAACTTTAGGGTCACTGCTCCGAGTTGCAATAGGTAAGAACTTAGCTGATTGGGACATCTACCTGCCAATGGTTAAGTTTACCTATAACCAAACAGTAAATGACACCACTAAGTAGACTCCCTTCAAGGTAGTCTATGGGTTCAATCTTGAATTGGCCTTCGACTACACCCCTATACCAATACCTGTACAAGAGGAACCTAATACAACATCTAGTGTACAATCCTTTTATCACATCTATGATAGGGTCACTTGGCACATCTACCAAGCTGTCGGAGAAATGCGAGAAAAGACCAAGGGTAGAACTAAACAATTTCAGCTTGGAGACTTGGTGTGGTTGCACCTTAGCAAGGAGCAGTTCCCGAACAAGAGGGCAAATAAATTATCTACAAGAGTGGAAGGACCTTTCATAATCTTCCAGAAGATTAATGATAATGCTTACAGGTTAGAATTGCTCGAGGACTATGGGGTTTCTGATGCCTTCAATATTGCCGACCTCAGTCCATTTTACCTTGACAAAGAACTAGGCGAATACCACTCGGATTTGATCTTAAATCCAAAACAACCTGGAGAGAATGATGAGAATTAGGTTACCAGATCTCTACCCACAGCTAAGCTTGAGGACTAAAGGGGCTAGCATGATGAATCCTTCTGTCCCAACCAACCCCTGCCAAGGCTAAGTACTTTCTTGCCGAATCACCCTTCATATCGTGCCGTATGACTACCCATTTTTCTGCAGTATGCTGAGTTGATGATTACTTCCTAACATCAAGCCAACCAGGCATCTTCTTTACCGAGAAGCCGAGAGAGAGAGTCTGAACTGACTAAGCCATCCATGTTTAAACAAGTCCATCTGTCCATACTTTTTTGTCTACATCTTCTAACGACCTCACAATGTAGCATCGCCACTTATCCAATATCATGTGCAGAATCCATTGCACCAATGATTATTTTTCTTGTATATTCATTTTTACCCTTTTGTATCTTGTACATTACTCCCTTAGGAAATGCCCTTTTTGTTTTTTCCTTTTTAAGTAGGTTGCCCTAACTTATGGGTATAAATACCCTTGTATTTATAACTGTAAGAACATTAGATCATTTTTAATACACTCTTTGAGTACTTTTTCTTCCTTACGTAAACACTATTTGTTTACTCTCGGCATCACTCCTATCATTTCCCTTATGCAAAGTTAGGTAGCAAGTAACTTTACTGGACTAATTCATGCGTCATATTAAATTGAGCTGAGAGTCCTCAGAAGTTCCATTAGTGCGTCATATCCTTTAGAGCTATTCGTGGGTTTTGCTTACAGTTTCATGCTTCATTTTTACCCATTCTCACTTTTCCCCATTAATCTTTTTCGAGCTTTCTACAAGCTTGGACCCATCCGGTAATCGGCCTTGTCTATTCTTAGTCACGGTTCACAACACCTCTCTTAAGGTCCTAAGATGGCTTAGGTTTGATAGCATCTACCCTACACTTGTGATGCAACAAATGACCCTCCATATCCCAAAGCATGTGACATGCAAGATAGATAAAAGCTGAGAGTTAATTCTAGGAATATACAGGGAAAGAAGCTTCAAGTTTGTCATTTCTTTTATAACAATGCCGCCCTAAAACCCTGAAGGATGTATGAAAGAAGGGTAGGTTTTAGAGGTCTTTAAACTCTGTAACCTCACACGTTTCTTACATGACAGTACCTTAGTCACATCAAAGTTTAAGTGAGGTAACCTAATCGGCGCCGAACGGTGGTTACCCTACTACGCCCGGAACTTACATAACGGCTCCCCATCCTAAGGTCTTAAGACGGTTTGGGTTCGGCTATATCTATCATGTGTTCATAGTATAAGAAATAAATCCCCCCCTAAAGAACAATAAAATAAATAAAACTAAACTTGCAAAAAACGTTAATACAGTTATGATACAAACAAAGAACGAATAAGTACATAAATTACAATAAGGTGATTTTTAGAGTTTAATTTTAATTTTAGAAAGTTGAATGATTAATCCTCTTAACGTCCCCAATGGAGTCACCAAGCTGTTGAGTCTGGTTTTTACCCTCTCGATTCTTTTGTAAAATAGGCCTTCTTTAAACCGATCAGTACTAAACCCTACCCGTTTAATCTCGATCCTCGACTAGGGTTTAAAGAAAATCGTTCCTTTTTTGTTTTGAGGACAATTTTGGAGTCACTACTGGATTGGAGTTGGGAAAGATAGTTAAGTTATAACTAATTGGGTAGATTGGTTATAACTTAGCTACTAATCCAATGATTAAAACTAGTTTTACAAAATGGTTTTTGAAATCAGAGAATTTGGATCCGAGGCTTAGAAATTTTAAACTCTTATGGGTACTATTGACTTTCCAAAGTTAGAATTAAACTTAAAATTCACTTTTTAATTTTGAAAGACAAAACTTGGTTATTGGTTACTCTAATTGGATTAATAAAATAACCTAAACTAAAGAAAGAGGGAAATTAAGTTTTTTTTTTTTTCATTTTTATTGTCACCATGTAGGTATCTACGTACCCACTATTTGGGATCAAACTTACGTAGTTCTTTTTTATGAAAATTTTAGTGGGTAAAGTTGATTTTAATTTTTGAAACAATTGGGTATATGTTTTTAGTTCAATTGGGTTCATTTAGGAAAATTTCTAAGAATATCCTAAATTAGATTTTTCCTTTATTTTTGAAAAATTCTAAAATGCCTTAAATTACAAAGGGTTTGCTTATTTTTATTATTTTTGAAGAAATTGATTTTTCTAAGTGCTAAAAGGAAAGGAGAAGTAAAAAATATTTATCTCCTTGTTTACTTACTTTTATTTTTATGTTTTTTCATTTCAATCTATATATTTATTTTTTCTTACTTTTATTAAACTAAAAATAAACAACTAATTAAACTACCTTTCCTTTACTTTTCTTTCTTTCTTTTTTTTTTCTTTTTCTTTTCTTTCTTTTTTTCCTTTTCTTTCTTTTTTTCTTTTTTATTTGATTACATTTACATGGATAAATAAGTAAAACAAACAAATAAATAAATAAATAAATAAACGTTTGGATGCAGTTAGATGCGTTGGTTGGACCTAGAGTGAGTCAAGTCGGGTCGGGTCGGGTCCCACTATCTTCACCAGCAGCAAGCGTGACAAATGGCGATTCGAGTCATTCCAGTGGCCAAAGCAAAGGGGTGAAGGATGTTCTGTGTGTTTCGAATTGGGGAATAGGGGGTAGACTTGATGCCACAACTTAGGGTGGTGTTTTGATGGTGGTTTGAGGCAGTAGTCATCGGTGGTGTTAGGGTAGTGCATGGTGTGGCTACTATAGGTGCGATGAAGGTTGGGACTTGGGTTCTAAGGTGTAGTGAGCTTCGTAGTAGGGTTATTTTCATGTGGGGAGTAGTGGTGGTGGTGGTTCAAGAGGGGATGGCTACGGCGATTAGGATTTGGGTAGTGGTTGTTGGTGGCGTTGCTAGGGGGTACGGTAAAGGACAAGGGTAGTCAAGTTCGAGAGCTTGCGAGGTAGGGGTCATGATCGTAGTGTTCGGTCGTAGTGGAGAGCTTGAGAGAGAGAGATTCAAAGAGAGAGAAAGTGAGCTAGAGAGAGAAAGTGGTCGCGAAAGAGAGAGAAGGAGCTTGGGAACAGCTCGTAAAAGGTTATGTACGTCCGTGAACATCCCCTATCATCCAATTTATAGTTGAATTCAACCTAGAAACAAAGGAAAGTTTGAATTGGAGTGAATGGGGGTCGTTCAAATTTTCAATTTTTTTTCAATCTTTGAAGCTCGATTTGAATGTGTAATTGACCAAATTTAGACGCATTTTTTATACTGATTCACAGTAAGCCATGCGAAGGATGAATTTGCACCTTTAATTTATGTGTTTCAGCAAGGAAAAAGCATGAAATCAAAGGCTAAAGTGAGAGGGTTAGGCTTGTTCTTAACTAGGAAAGTGGAGGAAAATTTGGAGAAAACGAGGGAAAGAGAAGGAAAGTGTTGACGTAACGCTGCTGTAACGCCACATTAGCCAAACCAACCAACTAGATGCTACTACGTGTCACTACGTAACACATGGAAGTTAACGTGGCGTGCCACATCAACCGATGTCCAATCCTTTGCTGCCACGTGTTAGGATACGTAGCGCAATTAGATCCTAACACATGGCAGTTTGCTAAGTATAAAAAAATAAAAAAGGCCTCCATATCTTTGCCAAAATTCTAACCCAAGACCTCATACTTAATACCCAAACTAAGTCCATGTGTTTAATCATTAAGCCGTTAGCCTGTACCTTGTTCATATGTGCAATTAAGACAAAGTTAACCTAGATTAGATTCAAATCTAAACATAAGCTCAATGGCCCAACTTCTAAACTTATTTCAAAATTAAAAATCTATCCAAAAATGTTATTTTCTAAAATCTTTTATTTTTTTTTTCAATTTTTTAATTTTTTTTTTAATTTTTCAATTTTCTAAATTTTGTCAATTTTTCTTATTTTTGAATTTTTGCTTTTCAAAAATTCTTATTTTTTTCTAAATTTTTTAATTTTTCTAGGTTTTCTTTAATTTCCTATTTTTTGTGTTTTTCCTAATTTAGGACTATTGAGAAAAAAAAAAGAAAAATAATAATAAAAATCAAAATTAAAAGGGCAAAAATTGGGTATCTATAACAGGCAAATCATGTCCTTCAACCTAACCTTTACATAGAGCTGAGGCTGTTGGCGTCTTTTTGACTAAAGGAGGAAGGGAAACATCTTCACTTGGGACTATGGCAGTAGGAGGGTCGACATTTAGTTCTTCAAATCTAGGAGCTAGCCTTCTTTCCCCACTGTTGGAGCTATCCAAGAAAGTTAGAAACTCTAAGTTCATAATAGGATAGTACTCAGCACTCTAGCCCTTATATCACGACTCACCTCAATAGCAATATCCTCATACTCATCATGCCAATCATCTATCTTAGAGAAATCCTGGGGAAATTTCCTCTCTATGACGGGGTAGATAACTTCCCCAGTTTCTAAGCTACGACATACTCCTTCATGTCACCAATTTCCTTCTCCAACTCCTTAACTTTTCACTCTACCTCCCTTTTTGCTTAGCCAAGCTCGTGGATAAGTCCCTGGTTGCCACATGCTCCTACTCCCGGAGCGCCAAGTTGGTCTTCAACCTGGCTACTTCAGCATTAAGCTTACGGTTGCAAGAGTTGAGCTCAGTCTCAACCTGACGCTCTACCTTTAGCTCCTTCTTAAGCTCGGCCTTCACTTGTTGCCCCACTTCTAATTCTCTTCGAGAGCTTGGCAATCTTGGGAACGGCCTTTCTCTAAGCCTTCCTTGCCTCTGGTTGAAGGCTCTTCAGCTCAGACTCTGTCTCCTTTGCTTGTTACAAAATGGAATCAAATTTATTAGATTTAAGGTTGAGTAACATCTCCACATGGTCGCGACGCTTTCTCTATACATCAACTAACCCTTTAGCTACTTTTATCTTTTTGCATCCCTCCTTGAAATGTTCAAAACATTTCAGTATTAGACCATTGTTGTAAACCCTATGAATTTGGGGTAAAGATTTAATTTAGGCTTGAGCTCTTAACAAGTTATTCTCCAAGATCAACTTACTTAAAAACTTAACTAAATATAAACAATCTAAATTCATAATCGTCAATGAACATAAAAACCCTAAAACAAAGAATCGAAAACTTTAGTTTGAAAACAAAAACCTTAAACCCTAAGCCTAAAACTGTAAACTTGATAAAGCCTTAAATGAGCTCGAAAGCTTTAACTCTTTCCTATGAATTTGAATCGAAAGATGAAGGAATCAAACAAATCATTAAATCATTTTAACCATTTTTGGTTGAACAATTTTATCAAGTGTAACATTGAACCAAAAAAAAAGAGAAGAAAGGAACCCATGCATGCTAGTGTTACCCCTCATCCCCAAACCCTATTCTCTTCTGTTTACTTGAGTTTAACAAGATAATTAAAGGGTAATTTGGCAAGTTGGGAAGAAACTAAAGTGATTTAAATTGATTTCTAGAGTGATAAGACTTTAATTATGCATTTACTTGAACAAATCATACCAAATATGGTAAGTTGTCAAGGGCTTCGACATCCATCAACCCAGAAGGAAAAAGAGAAAACCTATACCACTTTCCTACCTTTATACTTAGTGCCAGTTCAAGCCCCACATACAATCTCTATATCTTCTTCTTTATTTCATCTTTCAATCACTAAAATCTACCTTCACAAATCTCTACTTAAGCTATTCCTTCTTGGAGATCTCAAGCAATCACTAATCCTCAACTTTGCAAGCCCAAAGTAAGGACTCAAAGAACTTAGTGAGGAACATTTGGAAGGAGCTAAGACAAGGCCAAGGAATACTCCATTTAGGTACTACATCCCTGTACTTCAAGTATAGTAAAGTTCCCCTCGTCACTTTGATGTAGTCTCAAAGTACTTATGTAAAGGATTTCTTCTTTCTTTCCTTATAGTAATCCTTGTAACTCTAGGAGCTTTTATGTCAAGTTAAGGTTGTAACTTTTCCTAGGAGGAAATCTTGTAAATAGTGGTCCTAAGGTAACTACATCTTGTAACTTAGCAAGAAATAGGTGTATACTTAAAGATTCTTGAAGGAAACCTTTGTGACTTGAGAAAAAAAAAATAATAAAGTCATGAAAGACCCCAACAAGATGCTAGACGTAAGCTACAAAGTACTTCTAGAAGTATTTTCATAACTTACTACAAGATAATTATGCATAAAAATACAACTAGGTAGCTATATGGAAAGTGTATGTAGCGTTTTTAAAAGAAATACAATTAAATCTTAAGAATGAAACCCCTCATAATCTACAGGCACAAAGATTTCCAGGTTATTCACAAATGGTTTATGGAATAACTAACAAATAAGAAGTGAAAACAAAGACTAGTGTTAAGTTAGAAGACAAGTTGGTTAACGGCCTTAAGTTAGTATATGGGCTAAAACTCAAGAAAGCAAGCTTAGAAATAGACTTTAAGAACCCCAAACCCACCAACCAAATCTGAAGGTGAAGGAAAAATATGGATAAAATTTTAATTCATCAAGTTTTAAGCCCAAACATGTAAGTCCAATAGTGATAATAGGCTTTATAGAGCATAAATGGGCTAAAGCTAAAAGACCTAAAACAAGCCCAAAACCCATAACTAAGCTTAATAAAATTCCATGGCCATCAGATGAAAGAATAACTAAAGACTTAAAAGAAGCCTACTAAGAACTTCCTAAGCCATTAAGAAGTTTAGTAAGCCTATTCTAAGAATCAAGCTCAAAGGTAACATAAAAGTCCATTTAAGAACTCATAGAATAAAAAGTTAGGCCAAGGACAAGAAACAAACATAATATTCAAGGAACCTGGCCAACCATGAATAGTAAAGCCCAACAAATAATTCAAGCCCCAAAACAAGCTTAAATTACAAATAGGAAGACCTTATAACTTAAAACAAAACTAAAAGAAGGTGAATGGTGAAAAATGCATCACTATTTAGACCAATACCCAAAAATCTAGGCTATATCTCTCAAACTAATCTCACCACGTGAAAATATGTCAAAAACCAATGGAAATCGACTATAAGATCATAAAAAACAAACTTAAAATGAAAAACTTATATTCGATTGAAGAAATAAGCTTAACTAAGAAAGTACTAGAAAAGAGAAATTAAGTGAAAGAAATAATTAAGATGAGACCCTGAAATAATAAATTCTTATCTTTCTCTTCTATAATTATTAGGTGAGACCAATTTCAAGGACAAGTAACCACTCGATTACTATGATTAGTGGATATGGTCGAGTAAGCAACTCCTAATGACTCGATGTTTGGTTTTGTTTGTAGTTAGTTGTACAAAATGACACACACACACACACATGAATGATCTTTGTTTAAAAAAAAAAAATTTAGAGTCACCTCTTAGTAAAATCGAGAAAAGGTGATTAAATTAAAATCGATTAGGCAAAATGATTCTATTTTAGCCACTAGCCTGCATTTTAAAGAATTTTAAAAAAAATTCAAGAATTTAAAAAAAAATCAAGAAATCAGATTTTTTTTTTTTAAGTTTGTAATTATCCTATTAAACCCAAATGAGTACCATTTTAACCTTCGGAATTTTAATTTATTTTTTGAACCACCCATATATTCACAAATAGCAATAGATGTTACATTTATTTTTTTTTTGAAAAATATTATAAAAGGGAAAATATATTTTTCATATTTTAAGTTATCGCAAAAGTACTTACGTTCCCGCTAGTCAAGATCAAACTACTATAGTTCATTTCGAAAAATTTAGTGAGTTTACATTTTAGTGAATTCATTTTTTTCTTTAAGAAAATTCTAGGAGAAGATTCCTAATTTGATGTCTTTTTTGTTTTAAAATTCTTATGAGTCTAACTTTAGAAAAAAGGATTCATTATTTTTTTTTTAAATTTAAGAAAAATAATCTTCCTAAATAAGGAAAAAAATATTTTTATTTTTATTTATTTATTTAAAAAAACAACCTTGGAAAAGATTTTTCATGGAAAAATTAAAAAAAAAACTTAATCTTAAGAAAAAAAATTTGTTTAGAAGCCTTAACAAATAATTAGTAAAATAAAATAAATAAAGGTGTACATACCTGGTTTAAGTTGGTTCGAGTTCGGGTCAGGTCAAATCTAGATCTTCTAAAGTGGTTGAACTTAAACACCTACTTGTGCTAATTCTTAGATGCGATTCTACCTAATCTCTTCAACGAAACGAACAAGAAACAAAATTTTTGTGTATTTCTAATTGGATTTAGATGGGGTAAGAGTGATGCCTCGGGTTGTTGTGGTGGTCTTCGAGTTGTTCGGAATTTAGAGGTGGTGGTGGATGAAGATGATGTTAGCCCTTAGTAAAGTGGTTAGGAGGGGACATTTGGGTACAAGAGAATGAAGTGTTTGGGGTTTGGTGACACCACAAACACAACTTTGATGGTGGCTTTCAGTGTGGATGGCCACTAATGAGGTTATTCCTAAAGAGAGAAACTCTTCATTTTAGAGAGAGAAAGCTTCAATTGGGTGCATTTTTGTGATTTTTTGTTGTAATCTCCACACAAAGTGAATCACAATACCCTATTTATACTAGTAGAGTCTAAATTTAATCTAGGAAAATGTAAAAATAGAAGATTACAACTATAGTAGCCTAATATGTGCTTGCCCGATCTGGTTCCAAATTTTGAGGAAAGTGTTAATTTGAGTAATGAAAATGGGCAAGAATACATCAATAATCAATGCTTACATTTTGATTTGAAGGAAATTACCCTAAGAATGGCGTTTTGCAAATTTCATTTAAGTGTGTTAATGTTTTTTTTTTTCTATTTTAAATTTGAATTAATATGTAATTTAAGGAAATTAGAATGTGTTTTTTGTCCCAATTTGTAGTATTCTATGTGTAGTTTCCAAAAATATTAAATTCGGATTAATTTTGCAAGATATAGATTTGGAACACGGGTTGAAAACGAGGGGTTTGAATACGGAAATTTCCCTTTTAATTTTAGAATTTCCAATTCATAACAAGTAGAGAAAGAAGAAAATAAAAGAAAGAAATTAAAAAAAAAAAAAAAGAAAAGAAAAGAAAAGAAAAAGGAAGGAGAAGGATTTGGGTGGGGGGGGAGGGGGTGGGGTGGGCGGGTTTTGGTGCTGGGGGATAGGGGACAAGTCAAGCACATACCATATACTGCCACAACATGCATGGGAATAAAAAAGAAATTGCAGGTGTTAAACGTACCTATATGTTTAAACATTATCAGGGCTTCGGCCCTATTTGAAAAATGTAGACCAAGTCTTGAACTTGGTCCAATTCAATATGTTTTTTTTTTAATATAAAAAATAAAATCAAATAAAAGGAAGAAGGATTATTCATGAGCGTTCTAACGATACAAAATTTGAAATAAAAACTAAAATTGCAAAGGATAAAAATGGAGTGTCTATAATTGTTCCTTTTTGTGGTGGAGTTTGAGTAAAACTTCACCACAAAGATAAAAGAGACAACATTTTTCCCCACAGGTGAATTTGTCCTAAGAAGTACTACAACTAATTAGCTATCTTAGGTCTAATCTACTAGGAATTTAGTAAAGGAAGATATCGCTCCGAGATTTAGCTAAAGTCCTAAAGTGATACGAGGATGGTAGTTAAAGCCCTTAAAATTGGTAACATCCTGTAAGCTAGCTAACTTAATGGGAACGTCTTTAAAGGATTAGTAATCCTAAATAGAATATCAATTTAGAACTTGGTCATGCTCTTCTCAGTTAGCTAATGTAAGTAGAAGCGTCTTTAAGGGACTAGTAACCCTAAATGGAAGATCTATTTAGAATCTAATCGTGCTCCACTGAGATGACTAACCTAGGTAGGAGCATCTCTAAGGAATTAACAATCCTAAATGAAAGATCAATTTAAAACTTAGTTATGCTCCTTTGAGTTGACTAAACTAAGTAAAAGCATCACTAAAAGACTAGCAACCTTAAATGGAAAATTGATTTAAAATGCCTAAAAGTGCTCCTATGAGCTAACTAAGGTGAAGGTTAAGCATCCCATACGTTAGATAAGACCTAAAAGGGGATGAGGGTTGTGTACCTTACAAAATGGCTAATAACCTATGTAAGATGTTTAAAGCAAATGTAACGTTTTGAAAAACAATCTTTTCTTTATGCTAACGAGTATGGAAGTACCTACTTAGCTTAGTTAAGAGCGCTCAAATGGCCAAGTCTTTCTTTAAGAAGCTCGATCAAAACCAATGGTTCCACCTTTGGAAATTCATTTTGATCTTGAAACAATGCATACAAAGTCTTGCACTTGAAGGAAAGCGGCTTGGCACTTGAAATGTTGTGGAAAAGTTTTGTCTTAGATTTTTTACCCTATATATCTTTAAAACCACAACTGAACTACCTGTTAGCTTTCTTAAGCCAAATCCAGGCTTTTATATTTTTGACCATGTAATATTGATATACGATGAGGTGTTTGTTTGTTTTGAGTGTAACATTACCCTAGAGAATAGAAAACAAATCTTTGCTATTGAAAAAGGTAAATTGTAATAAAGCACTTGAAAAGTTTTATTAGTTGTCACTGTTCCAAAGCATGTGCTCATCTTCTCTCATGTTTACAGTGTATAGGGGTTTGTTTGAGTGGGATGAGACCTTTTGGGGCATTATCCATTTTCCAATAAAACTATAGTAATATCAAGCTTGTTGGCATTTTGTGATCGGGTAATACAATTTTAATTGCATTAGCATTTACAAGGTCCCCCAAGTCCGAACTTTTCATTAAAGCCCTTCTAAGAAAACTTTCTTTACAATATAAGGATCTCCATAGTTTGGAGAAAATTTACCTATAGATATCTCATTGAAGATATGTTTAGTCTAAGAGGACTTCTTCGTACTCTCAACTTAAATTTTTCTCTTGACTACGATTCCCTAAATTGTAGCTCATCTTCCGAGTGATACACTTTAATCAGTCTGCCTCGTCTTTTTCAAACTAAAACATAACAAAGGCTTTTAGTCATAGGTTTTAAAAACAAATATTAGTAAACTGGCTTTTTATGATGGAATCATTTTTTAACCCATGTCAACAAGTCAAGAACCTTATAAGTGAAACTAAAACCGTGTTTGCCCTAGTTTCAAATGTAACTTTTACCAAGGATATGTTATTTCCTTTAATCGAAAGGGGGTTTTAGAAGGGGTAGAAGTGTGGGTGGGCATAAGCCTTATGTTAGTTGCAATTTCTTTAGGGGTCATAAACTTTAGGGGGAGCTTTAGTATTTTCCCGGCTTTATGATTTTGGGATCCTTATTTGAAGTGTGGATCTTAATTCAGGAATAGGCTTTTTAATCTATGTGATCTTAGTCCTTTCAACCTTAAGGTTTTGTGTTTTAGACTTAATCTCCTTATCTGCTTTATGTCTTTCTTAGGCAGACTTTTCCTTTCAATTTTTCTCATGTTTCTTCTTGCCCCTTTTCCCTTTTTTTTTTCTTTTTGTTATTTTTTTTTTGTTTTTTTCTCTCAAGACTTAGGTGAATATTCTTCCTTTTAGGCATGCAGCTTAAAGTTTGTGTGGTTTGCATATAATGTTTAAGATATAGGTACTTCTTCATTTCAAAGGAAATGAATTGATGCGATTGGAGCAATCACAAATAAGTTTTAACCTTTTCTTCTAATTAATGCCCCTAACCTCTCATTTGGCCCATTATATGGTGGTTCTTGATAGGGTTTGGTTTTGAAAATACTTTATTAAAAAGGCTCAACGGTGTTGACAAGGGATTTTATGTTTAAGATATTGAAAATAAATACATAACGTCATTTTGATTTGCATATCAAGTTCAAGATGGACTTCCTTTAAGGAATAAGTCTAATGACCTCACATTAAATGACACTCAACTCTCAAAGTGTGCTTTAGGGTTAATGTTTAGAATATGGTTTGCCTCTTTTCATTCTAAGCCTTTCAATAAGCTATCTTTTTCTTGAAGTGTTTAAATCCCTTATTTGCCCCATCTACATGAGATGCCTTACAAAAGAGAAATTCTCATACTGTTTCGAGCTGAAAAGAGAAATTAAGTAGACAACTTTATTTCATCATTGACTTTCTTCCATGGAGGACATAAAACATTGATTCTTCTTTCATTCCTTGTCTCCTTTTAACTTGCCCCATTGAACTAGTTTTTGAGAAATACGCCCAACTATTTTAGATGACAAGGTAGCTTAGAAAATCATGTTGACAACAAAACCGTGATTAGGTAAGGGGTTGTTATTAAAATTTGGTGCTAGAGTTTCTATGAAGTCTAGATGCACTGAGCCTTTATCAATCAAATCTTGGATCCTGTTCTTCAACCTCCAACACGTGTCAACCAAATGCTCTAGTTACCTTATGTGATAGTTACATTTCTTATTAGGATCGAACACTCTTAGCTTGTATCTTTCACTAAGGAGCTCATACTGAATTATGTTGTCTTTTCGTAGCTTCTCAAAAAGTTAACTTAGAGGAATCAATATCCTAGTGAATTACCTTAGGGTCTTGCTAGCTTAGGGTAGAGTTTTGAACTGCTATTGAAACTAAGGCATATTCGTCATGAAGGAGACCTAAGCATTGGGCCTAATGTTTGAATTCACCACTCTAACAGTAGAATCTTTAGGTTTGTTGACTGTAGGCCTAGAAGTAGAGGATGAAGCAAATGGCCTTCTATTAGACGACTCTTGAAGCTTTCTAAAAGAGATGGTGCTTTCAATCCTATACCCTACTAACATTACCTCTATAAGGCTAGACGAGGCTTATGTAATCAAATGGGAGAAATAAGGCCTCTCAAGAGTATTGATAAAAGCCAAAGTCAGTTCCTTCTCTATCATGGGAGTAGATCCTCCTACAGCGAAGGATCTCCATCTCTGTGCATACTCCTTAAATGACTCATTGTTCTTCTTCTGCAGAGCAACTAAGCCTATCATAGTTGAGGCCACTTCGATATTGAACCTGTACTGTTTGTAAAATGCCCTAGCAAGCTTTTCCTACATATCTATCTGAGTCAAGTTGAGTTAGGCATGTAAGCCCCAAAGCTAAGCCAATTGACAGTAGGATCGAACTTAGAACTTAAGTTTTGGACGATCGGTTAAGAAATCCGATCAAACCCCAAATTATAAACTATTGAGAGAAATATTAGTAAAAATGATTCTGTAAACTTGGATTTAAGAAAATAAGTAATAAAATAAGAGACTATAAAATTTTAAACATAATAATTGCTAATTACTGAAAAGGCAAAAAGTGCAATCTAATAACTAATAAATTACTAGAGATAGATTATATGTATATTAAAAATAATAGAATGACTTAAATAATATTTAAGAATATTTATTTGTACTATATATGAATTTACATGTAAGTATAAATACGTGTAATTACTTAAAATACGTGAAATGTGCTAAAATAATACTAAATACTTAAAAAAAATCATAATTAATTAAGAAAAAATAAAGAAAAATCATGAATGATTCAAAATTGGGTCATGGCAGCTAGAAAAAATTCGAAAAAATTTGGCCAATTAAATTAAGACAACACAAAAGCCAAAAATTAAGGGATAAGGCAATTGTCTTGTCCCATTTAATGCACAATAAATCCCTATAAATAGCAGGAAAAATTACAGAGCTCATTTGGGCAGTTTGGAAAGTAAGAAAAATAGAGAGAGCAAAAAATTAAGAGAAAAATTTGAGTTAGAAAAAAAATAAGAAAAACTGTGCAGTTAGGGCTTTTAAAGGGAACCCCACCAGACGAGCAGCTGGAAGTGGACGGCCAACACCACCACATGGTGGTGGCAATGCCTAGGTGGGCCGACACATCGGTGGCCAGAGCCACGCAAATCGGTGAGTTCGATTTCCAGCCCGATTTTGTAAAAATAGTAAATATTATTAGAAAATTATGAAATTTGTTATTCTAAAATATTTTTGTATGTAGTTTTTAGGAAAAATATTATTTTGATGAAAATATATCTCATGATATAGGGTCCTTAAGAAATCGTGCAAAACCGAGCATGTTTCGGTTTAGAAATAAATGACCTTAAGAGTGTAGTTTTAAGCCCAAAATTTTTGTGTAGATTACTTAGATGATATAGAATAGTGCTATGAAGCCCGTTTTCAAAATTAATTTTCAAAATTTTTAGATAATTTTTAGGCATTAAAATGAGGTATAAAATGGGTAATTTAAGGTTAATTAAGTAATTAAATTATTAATTACTGACTTAGTGAATAATTATATGTTTTAGGATGTTGAAATCTGATGGAGTATGATACTTGTAGCATTTAGGGTGTTAGATGTAATTATTAGGTTAATTATATAGTAAATGATTAATAAGGAAAAATAGTTAACTTTAAGTTAATTTTGTAAATTAGGGAAATTAGGAGTAAAATCTGATTTAGGATGAATTTAGACATTTTGAAATGATAATTGATGTTTAGGGATGGTAATTCAAGTGATAGACATATTAGAAGTGCCATTATGTACATAATATGCAATAATGCATAATATGTAATTTTTGAAAATATAATAAATAGAAAATATTAGGATAAAAATTGATATTATATAAATAATAAGGATATATAATAAATATGATAAGAAACTTGAATTTATGTAATTATATGAAAAATGTAAAAATTTCTTACATCAGGAGTAAATTTGGTACACTAATAAGGATATAAGTGTACCGGATGAAATAAAATACTGACTAGGGGTAATAATGATATTTAGGAGGTCGGGAAGTAATGTGATTAATTTCACATTATGAGTTGAAACGAATATCTAGGATTAGAATATAAAACATTACTTAAAAATCGAACTAGAACCGAATTTAGAAATCGATGTGGAAACCGAACTCGAACCTAACCCCAAACCTAGAATAATTATAAAAGACTTAAGACCTAGATAATTAGGTATCTTAAACCCTAAATAAAATATAACAATAAGCGTTATAGGATAAAACGAACCTATAATAGTTATATGAAAAATTGAAACCACGTTTGTGTTATAGGGATGATCGGCGATGGCCTGAGCAAATCGGACCTCGAGTGAGTGAGCGAGGAGTCGAGGTAAGTTGGGATTAATATGATACTATATTTTGGAGGCTTAAGATTATGCTTGGTTGTGCTTGTTAGATAGTTGAATGTGTGCATGTGCTTGATTATGGGTGATACTATGATTCTGTTTGTTGTTCAGGCATATATTGTCTGATTTGTATGAAATAATTGATCACCCTAAACTAGACTTAATCAAATATACGACCTGTAATCATAATCAGACATGCATGGCAACCCGTTAGGGGAACTTAGGACTCTCCGGCCAAATACCAACCCCTTCGAAAGGGATAGCGCAGGATTGCAAAATGGTCCCTTCTTTATCCTCAGTCGAACTAAGTGACAGGAGAGGAGGTCGCGGCGAGGATGAAGACAGTGGTTCGAAGGTAGTCGCGGGAAGAGCAAGGTCTCTATTATACAAGCCTAGGTTTGGTTGTGAGCTGTTGCATTAACGACAATTCCTCAACCCGAATTAGAGCGGGTGCAATTTCTCTAATCTTACGACGGGCCGGACAACGTTGTGCGATGGCATTTGCTTGCACATGCATTGCACCTAATAAGTGATTGAAAATCTTGTTGTGTGTATGGTATAGTTTTAAGTTCTCCGTCCTAACTTACTGAGCTGTGGTTGCTCACATCCCTATAGACGTCGTGCAGGTGTTGGCTAAGAAGCGGCAACAACTACTCTGAAGCTAGCAACTACTGGATCCTGGAGAGTGAGGAAAAACATTGAAGAATCAACACATATGTTATTACTTTTCATTTTTGAATTATATATAATTTTTCTCACTTTCTTATGTAAATGAATTGTTTAAATTACAAACTGTTTACTTCAAAGCGGGTTAGTCGTGAACACCTTATGTAGATCAGGTTTAAGATAGCGGTTGTAAGGCTAACTTCTATATTAGGATGGTTTACACAGCGAGGCTGTTATGACTCTACCGCTTCGGGGCGTGACAAGGCATACCAAGTCAAAGCTGAACTTGTTAGGCTATCTTGAAATGTCTACACCATGAGTTGGTCATATTAGAGTACTAGCTCATCTTTCTTACATATAGCCTAGTATGGAGTTTGAGGCATGTTGTCCTATTGTACTTGTCAAATTTTGGAGCCTTGAACTTTTCTAAATAGGCCCTAACATCTTATGTAGAGAAGTCAGTAATTCTAACCTGTTCAAATCCATCATAGTTCCCAAGTATTTTCATCTTCTCTACTATCTATTGAGTCAACTTTCTTTCCAATTCCTTCATACTATCTTGGCTAGGCCCTAACTAGCCGACTTTGTGTTGATTGGGAATGAGTAAATATTATGCTTGAAGGTTAGATTGACCTTTGGATAAACTCCCTCCGACTAGAACAAATGTTAGGGTGATTATCCTTTGCTTTAGGGAATGGATCCTCAACGTCCTTCGTAAAGACCTTGAAGCTCTCTTCATTGGATGGTGTCGAGGCTTAAAGTAGGGCAATGTTGTCAGCAAGAAAACTCATTTATTCTACAATCCTTCCCACTGTTTCCTTTAGAGAGCGAAACTTTTATTCAGTGGGATCAATGATTTCTGAGTGGTTGTTGTTAGTGGTGTTAGTATTGTTGTTTTCATTTCCTTGAGTAGCCATTCTGGTTTAAGAGCGGGTTCTGATCGGACTTCTTTGACAGACTTGACATTTAGGAACTATCTTGAAACCTAGTTTGAATACTTAACAAAAGGTTAGCACAAATATACTTTTTTTCAACAAGAAAAGAATGTAAATGAATGAAAGCAAGCATGTATGGAACTTGGATGTAAAGAAATTTATATTGGCAAGAATCCCATAATATGACAAAACATCACTAACTTTTATTAATTTTTGCAATTGTGAAGTTTACTCCACTTATTAAAAAAAAAACAAAATTTCCTAAAGCTATATTCTATTCTTCTTACTATGGATGAACTCAACTTGTACTTTCTTCCTTTTCTAAACTTTAGGAGCCTCTATCTTCTTGGTTTTGCCTTTAGCTGTCTTAAGTTATGCTTCTAAGGCCTTTATCTTATGGTGATATTCCTTATAACAAGCCTTTAGTTCTTGCTCTATTTCCCTTGCTTTCTCTGGTGTGCCTTTAACTTAGGCTTCCTTTTTCTTCTTCACTTCTTTCATGTATTTCAGCTTCTTAAGTTGTCAATATTGGAACTCTTTGGTTGTTTGAGCCTTATCGGATATGCTCTTAATAGTGAGGATAGTCTTCCTCTTGCATCAAAGAGACTTGATGCTTAAAAGTTTAGACACTTTGTCAGATACCAAGATATGTGGGTCACAATAGTTAAGTGAAATAAGCTCTAGTGATGGCATCTAAATTGTCTTTTGAATAGGCTTGTTAGCTAGAAAATACTCGGTACAGATTTTGAAACCAATTAAGGGTACTACATTGAAGCCTTCACATTCTTTTATCATCTTGTCACTTGAGTACCATTTAAGTGTCCAAAGCAATTCCTTAGCTTTCATGCTTTGAAAATATTGGACCCAATAATGAGTAGCTATATTTTCAAGCAACTGGATCCATTCCTCAAAAGATTTGATGAGATCATATTGCTTCGTGAACTTAGCCCAATTAAAGTTAAGTTAATGGCTCCTTATATAACTAATAAACCATACTAAGATTAGAGCCATGATGGTCATCAAATCCTCGTGCTTCTTTCTTTTGAGGTGATTTAGTAAGCGAATATGCTCAGCCTATATATAACTTCCCTTTAAGGAATTAGGCTATTATTTTTGCAACCTTGAAATGCACTTGGCATCTCCCTTTTGGGAATAGGATGGCATTAAATATCACCACGATGAATACACTAACCCGATGTTGGTGCCAAGTCGCTAGATCTACATAGAAAATGTCTCTCTTCTCTTTATACCTCAACTTCTTAGAGAACTAGGCAATGATGTTGTCTATTTGAATGGTCTTATTTTGAACCAAGACCCAATTTATCTTAGCTTTTTTTTACTCCTAGTAACCTGCAAAAAATTTTTCATGCTACAGCTTTGAGATCTAAGACATAAATATCATCAATAATAATTAGAGCTTAGAGCAACTAAGAATATTCTTTAATGGTTAAACTCAACTAGTACAGACCAAAGAGAAATGCAATAGCCTTAAGCTACCAAAAGTCTACTAAGGCTCGGATTAAAGTGATGTTTGGAACAACAGCTTGTAAAGACAGGACGGGCCTAATCTTGCTCTTAATGAATTCTTGCCTATTTGGGCTAAAGAGCTGAAACCAAGTCTCAAATGATTTCTAGTGTTCATGAGGTGGGTAGACATAGATATCCACAAAAGTGATCTGAACTAAGCTAGCCATATCTACAAAAGGTATGATTATAATGAAAGCCTATTCTAAATTTTTATCTACAAAAGATACAATTACAACAAAAGCTTATCCTAAATTTTTGCATGTATTTTTTTTAAAGGAAAATTACAATAATTACAAAATAAGAATAGAAAATACAAGGAAATTATAACATCTTCACATTTGCAATTTCTTTATTTTAGGCTTGCCATATTATGGGTTCTTGCCAATCTTTTGAAAACACGCTTCATCCAATGAAAGAGGGTACATTATAGAGGTCCTCATGTTCTATGACTTCACATGTTTTTGAAAAAACAGATCCTTAGTCACATCGAAACATAAGCAGGGTAGCTTAATCGACCCTAAAAGGTAGTTATCCCATAACATTTAAAGTTTATACAATGCCCCCCCTCCTAGGGTCCTAAGATGGCTTGGTTCGAACTGTATCTAACATACGTTTATGGAATGAAATCATTCCCCCTAAATAGAAACACAAAATAAAAAAAAAAAGCAAGTATAGTAATAGAGCAAAAAAAAAAAAATATTTACAAGGGAAAATAAAAAATTACATATAACTTAAACCAAAATAGAAAAAAAAAAGAACTAGCACAACAATACACAAAAGATATTTTAAAAAATATATAACTTAATATCGGTATTTCGAAATATAATTCTAATTTCGTAAATTTTTAAATAGCTAGCCTATTTGACATCTCTAGTGGAGTCATTAAGCTATCAAGCATGAAATTTTAGATTTTTTCATTTTCCTTAATTTAATTTAAATTTATCCTTATGCTTATTTAGTTTAAACCCTCGATTAAAATCAAGGAAGCCTAGTTTCTTTAAAAAAAAAAAAATTTGTAGTCACCACCCTGTAAAATTGGGAAAAACTAATTAAATTAGAATCAATTAAGCAAATCAATTCTAATTTAGCCACCAACCTATGCTTTGAAAAATTTAAAAAAAAAAAAAATCTTTCAAGGAATCAAATTTTCTTAAGTTTGTAGCTATCCTATTAAACCCAAATCGGTATTATTTTAATCTTCTAAATTTATATTTTTTGAATTACCTATATAGTCACAAATAGTAGTAGAGGTTACATTTGTTTTTTAAGAAAAAATTATTTTACAAAATGGGAAAAATATTATTTTTCATATTTTAAGTCTCCTTAAAGGTGCTTATAAACCCACTAGTTGAGATCAAACTGAGTAATTTATTTAGAAAAATTTAGTGGTTTGGTTGATTTTAAACTTAAAAACAGTCGAGTTTACGTTTTAGTGAACTTTTTTTTCTTTAAAAAAATTCTAGGAGAAGATTCTTAGTTTGATGTCATTTTCATTTTAAAATTCCAATGAGTCTAGTTTTGGAAAAAAGTGTTCATTATTTTTTATTTTTATTTTGAGAACAATAATCTTTCTAAATGAGAAAAAAAATTAAATTTATTTTTATTTTTATTTAAAAAAAAACAACCTTAGAAAAGATTTTGTCATGGAAAAATTCTAAAAAAACTTAATCTTAACAAACAATTAGTAAAATAAAATAAATAAAGGAGTACATAGCTAGTTTGGGTTAGGTCTAAATCTTCCAAAGAGGTTGAACTTAACACCCATTTGTGCCAATTCTTATATGCTAGTCCAACCAATCTCTTCACTAAAATGAACGGGAAACACGATTCTTGTGTATTTGTAATTGGATTTAGGAAGGGTAGGAGCAATGCCTCAGGTTGTTGTAAAGGTCTTCAGGTTGTTCGGAATTTAGAAGTGATGGTGGATGAAGATGATGGTAGCCCTTAGTAGAGTGGCTAAAGGGTGTTTGGATGCGAGAGAGTGGAGTGTTTAAGGTTTAGGGACACCACAAATACGACCTTGATAGTAGTTTTTGGTGTAGGTAGCCACCAATGAACTTATTCTTAAAGAGAGAAACTCCTCATTTTAGAGAGAGAAAACTTCAATTAGGTGTGTTTTTGTGTGTTTTTGGTTGTAATCTCCATATAAAGTGAATCATAGCACTTTATTTATACTAGTGGATTCTAGATTTTATCTAGAATAGTGTAAAAATGGAAAATCATAGGTATGGTGGCTTAATATGTGCTTTCCCAATCCAACTTCGAATTTTAAGGAAAGTGTTGGTTTGAGTAATAGAAATGAGTAGGAACACATCAAGAATCAATGTCTACATCTTTGATTTGGAGGAAATTGCCCAAAGAATGGCGTTTTGCAAATTTCATTTGAGTTTATTAATATATATTTTTTCCTTTTTTAAGTCTGAATTAATCCACAATTTAGGGAAATTAGAATGTGTTTTTATCCTGATTTGTAGTATTCTATGTGTAGTTTCCAAAGACACAAAACTCGAATTAATTTTACAAGATAAAGATTTGAAACATGGGTTGAAAATGGGGGGTTTGAATAAAGAAGTTTCCCTTTTAATTCTAAAATTTCCGATTCGTAATAGGCGAAGAAAGAAGAAAAGAAAAAGGAAGGAGAAGGATGGGGTCGTATGTAGGAATGAAAAAGAAATTGCAGGCACTAAACGTACCTATATGTTTAAATACTATCAAGACCTTAGCCTTGTTTGAAAAACATGGACCAGGTCTTGAACCTAGTCTAGTTCAATATTTTTTTAATAAAAAAAATAAAATCAAATAAATTAACACCACACCTAGGCCTAACGTAAATTGTACTAATTACGTATGTACTAAAAAAAAATTTTAAAACATACCTAAAATTAAAGTAAAATAAAATAACTGAAAAGAAGGAAGAAGGCCTATTTAGGAGCATTCTAAAGACACTAAAAATTTGAAATAAAAACTAAAGTTGTGAGGAGAAAAACGAAGTGTCCATAAATACACATGTAGTGTTAATTAGATGCTAAAATACTTAAGGCTATTATAGTAATCGAAAGGCAGTTGCAAGTTAGTTATTAGTAGGGATTGTGGTTGTGTGTGAAGATTGGATGGTCACTTAAACTAAATGAATCTAATTCTTACTTGGCTAATAACTTATATGGATCATGCATTTCATTCAATTGCATTAATTATACCGAATACCACTTTACGTGGAAGATAAGAAGGGGCTTACAAGAGAAGGGGGTCATAAAAACAGGAGCTCCTAAAAGGATTATTTTTAGCACAACATACATACTACATTTACTGAGTCTGTATCCTAGCCTACGGGCTTTAGGCACCAAGAGATACTAACTGTATGGTTATGGGTTGGGTCCTAAAACTTTCACTTAGAGTGTATGCATGGACTACGGGACCACCATATCGCTAAACTTGGGAGTTTTCTTGTGTGTGTGTGTGCACGCGCGCGTGTATACGCACGTGCGCGTGCGGGTGCGTACGTATGCATGGGTATGCATGCATGTGTGTGCGTGTGTGTGCGTATGTGCGTGTGTGAGTGCGTGTGTGTACGTATGTGCGTGTGTGTATGTGTGTGTGTGTATGCATGTATGCGTGCGTGCGTGTGTGTATGCGTGTGTGCGTGCGTGCGTGTGTGTATGTGTGTGTGTGTTTGTGTGTGTATGCGCGCGCACACATGCGCCCGTATGTGTGTGCGTGTACGTGTGTGTGTATATGCCCGCGCACGTGTGCGCGCTTGTGTGCGTGTATACCCGTGTGCGCGCGTGTGTGCATGTGTGCGTATGTACGTGTGCGTGTGTTCGTGTGTGTGTAGGTGTGTGTGTGCGTAGGTGTGTGTGTGTGTGCGTGTGCGTATGCGTTTGTGTGTGTGTATGTATGTATGCGCGCGCACGTACTTATTAGATAAAAACCTAAGCACTAGAATTTGGTTGATAGTTTATGTTAGTTAATAATTTCCAACCTTAACTATAGAGAGTGTAATTCTAAGTTGCATGCAGTTCTTAGGCTACTACATATATTTATTTAGCATACTGCTTATCTCATGTATTCACATAATCGATAATTTATTATTTCTTGAAAGTATGGTAGGAGAGATAGCTCACTAAGTGTAAGCTTACACCTCGATAAATTTCTATTGATGCAAGGATACCTTTTTCTCGAGTCAGGCTATGGTATGCCGGAGGTCAATGTTAAAACTCTAAGAGGTTTGTGGGAAGGTCCAAGCAATGGAGTGGACTTAAATTGAATATTTAGACACTAATATTTTCTATTTGGAAACATTTGTGTTGTATTATTATTAATAGCTTTCAAGACTACTTCATGACTTAGACTTATCTATGTTTTTAGGGATCTAGTATCCCCGTTGGACTTATTAATGGTTATGATATTTTAGTAAATTTATATGATCAAAATAATTTGTAGTAATGTTACTTGTTTGAATGGCCTGGGAAGCAAAAATAAGCTTATGCATTGCATCAAAAGGTGATAATTAATAAAAGGGTTAATCCTCGATCTTTATGCGATGTACAATGATCTATTACGACTAAGGGATTGAGCGGGTCGTGTTAAATGTACTGCAAAGGCAAGTACAATGTCGTCATTAACAAGATACTTACAAAACATGAAACAAACAAAGAAAGTACAACACTTACAAGGTGACTTAGTGTACAAACATAGCCTCGAAGTCCTTCTCTAAGGTCGTCCATCCGCTAAGGTATAGGATCTCAACATGGCCTCAAAACTAAGGTACCAATGGCTGATGGTCACATCACTAACTCGTACGATCTACAATGGCCAAAGGAGTTTGCTGCATTCTTACTTTGCATCATCCCCCTTAGGAAGCTCCATGTTTCAAGAAGTGTACATAACCTTAAACTTCTTCGCAACACCCACCACATGGTGCATTCCTCTATCTAGGCCTTGAGGGCTTAGCCCATCTACTCAGTAATACAATATTGGTGGCCTATGGGGAGGTCTTTTATCTCATAAAGTCGCCCCAACTGGCGAATCTCATCTATGTCCTTTTGTACCTCCATTGGGACGGGAACTTCCCGAACCCTCTTCAATGATTGACTAAACAACTCCACCTTAGCTATAGCCTTTCTCTTTTGCTTCACTTAGGTCTTAGCTATGTCGACTTGGGCCTCAACTACATCAACTAATGTCTCAGTAGTTGTAAGAAGAGAAAACTTCGACTTAACCAAGGAGGTTGAAGATGGTGATGAGTGTATAAATATACATATTTTATAGTTAATTTTATAATATTTTTCTAAGATTTTTCTAGGTATTTGTATTAAATTTGAGGCTTAATTCGTTTATATTTTGGTTTCAAGCTTCATTTGATTGATTTGTAAAGATTGATGATTTTAGACAAAGTTTTGAAAAATTTAGAGATGATTTGGATAAGTTTTGAAGCTTTGGAAAGAATTATACCCTTGAATAATGACTGTGAATCGAAATTGCAAGCAAAGGAGTAAGAAATGAAGGAGAAATTGATATCCAAAGAGGACCATGGCCATGATCTTGGGTACGATTCTCCTATTTCATTATTTTGTGATTTTTGAAGCATAAAAAAGTTCACAGCCTTGAACCATGAGCAAGGACCAAGGCTTGATATTGGGCACTAACATGCAATACCTTGTAAATCTTCTTATTTTTTAAAATATTTGAAGCCTAAAAGTTACTAAATACATGTACTTCTATAAAAAGCCTTGTAAACACAATTAAAATAGAAGAGTAAAATAGATAGTTTATTTTTATTACATTAAAATTAGGGTTTAGAATAGGAGAAGAACGTTTTTAAAGTAGTGCAACATCAAAAATGATAGGAGTAATATTTGATCTCAAGTCAGAGTTTGGAACTCCTCTAAATGTTGTATTCATTCCCTTCCACATATTCTCGATTTGGATACTATGTACCTATTATTTCTTGTTTGTTTAATTGATATTGTTTATTGCATTGTTAGATTATCAATTGATGAGTTTTATTTATTTGTAGAAGTCTTTAATCCCTTAATCACAACAACATATATTTTGATTTTATTGGAATATATGTTAATTAAGATTCAATTGCAAGACCTTTTCTAATTGATTACTGTGAATTGGATAATTTGGATTAAAAAAGACATAGTGATATGCTCTTTAATTCAATTAAGGTTTAGAAATTAAAGAGGATTAATTTAGTTTATTTCTTGTCTAATAATAAAAAGCATAAATTGGTTAATCTTGGATATTCACTTTGCAAGAAGGAATTCCCAATGTTGAATTGGTTTAAAACAAAGCCTATTAAAGATATTTGAGTTAACATTAACTTATTTTCTAATTATCTAACTATAATTGAATCATTTGAAATGTTGAATATAAGCCCTACAAACAGGTGCTCGGGGTTTGGTTTGTAAAATTTAAGGTATTCAGGTAAGTTATTTAATCAAGCCCAAATTTTACGATAATGCTAGAAATATTAGTGAAAATGATTTCGTGAGTTTGGATTTAAAAAAATAAATAATTAAATATTATAATATTAAATTATATGCATATTACTTATTATTTATCAAAAACGCAAAAAAAAATAAGTTTTGATAATTAACGAATCGATAGAGATAAATTATATGCATACTAAAAATCATAAAATAACTTAAATAATATTTAGAAGTATTTATTTTTACCATATATGTATTTACATATAAGTAAAAATATGTGAAATTACTTAAAATACCAAAAATATGCTAAAATAATGTTAATTAATTAAAAGAAATTCATAAAAATTAAGGAAAAATCAAGAAAAATTCATGAAAAGTATGGAATGGTCTAAAAATAGGCATAGCAAGATGAAAATTAAAGAAGAAAATTATCCAATAAAATTAAGACAAATAAAAGGTAAGATAAAGGAAGGATAGGGACACTTGGCAACATAAAATTTAAAGTAATACTCTAAACTACACTATAAATTCAAAACAACCCATCTAAACACCATTTTAGTCAATTAAGATTTGGGAAAAAAATTAGAGAGCAAAGAGAAGAGAGGAAGAACCAAATTTACTAAAAATTATAAAAATAGTGTACAAATAAGGTTTATAAGGGAAGACTACATCCAACGACCACCTATGAAGGGACCAAGCCGACCACTATACAATGAACCACTTGCCTGGGTGGGTCGACACACCTAAGGTGGCCGAATGTGGCAATGAGGTCAGTTTTCAATGAATGCTTAAATTTGATCTAATTTTTCAATTAATTAATAAAAATAGTAAATCAAGTCTGAAAATTATGAAATTTGGTATTATGGGATATTTTAGTATAAAGATTTATGAAAAAATTTCAATTTGATAAATTTAAGCCTCAAAATGCACTACTTTTAAGAAATTATTAAACCTAAACTAGCTTTTTATTTAGATTTAAATGACTTTAATGATGTAGTTCTGATCTCAAAATTTTTATGTAAACTATTTAAGATATATATTATAGTGCTATGAAGAGTTTTTTTTATTTCAAATTTAATTTTATAAATTTTTAAGCCTTAAAATCATGCATAAGAGGCAATATTTAGGCTTAATTTTGTAATTTGATGTTAATTTAATGAAATTTTTTATTTAGTCGGTAATTAAGTATCTTAAGATGTTAATTGCTAATATAGGATGATATTTGTAATGTTTGAGGTGTAACATATAAGTATTAAGTGTATTATGTAGCAAGTATGTAATAGGTAAAATGGTATATTTTAAGTTAATTTTATGATTTAGGGTTAATTAGGTATTAATTCTAATTTAGGATATAATTAGACATTTTGATATGTTATTGGATGATGAAGGATGATATATGTAATGTTAGAAGTGTAAGATAGGTGGTGTAAGTGTATAATATGTAATAATACATAATATGTGTATATAGGAATTAAATGGGTAGAAAATATTTGGTAAAAATTAATGGTATTATAATATTAGGAATATGATATAAATGTGATTTGGAAGATGAATTTACAAACTTATATGAAAAAAATGTAGATTATTCTCACTTCGAGAGCTAATTCGGTAGCTAAATTTGAATATAGTGTAATGTAGGGGCTAAATATGAGATTTAAGATACCCAAGTATAATGTGATTAATTTCACATTATTGTTAGGAATGAGTTCTTAAGGTTCACGTACAAAATCCATAATTGGAATATGAATCAAAACCTAATTTAGAAACTAAATAAGAACCTAGTTTAAATTAACAATAATTGTGAAAGATTTGAAAACCTTAATAATTAGGTATAATAAATCGCTAAACTGAAGATAACATAAAAAATTATAGAGTAAAACTTATATAAGATAATTATATGAGTACTAAAACAACATTTGTATTATAGGGATTATTGGTGATGGATTATATGAGTCACACCTTAAGTGAGTAAGCTGGAAGTTTAAGTTAAGATCAATACTTTACTGTATTTTAGAGTATTGTTTTATAGTACTCAAAGGCTTGAGATTATATTTGATTGTGTTTGTTAGATAGTTGACTGTACGCATGCCTATATATGCGTGTTTCTGGACTTGATTATATGATTCCGGTTTGATGTTCTACATTGAAAGTTGTATAATTTGTATAAGATGCTTAAACACCTTAAACTGAATCTATCTAAATATATGACTTATAAGTCCAAAATGGACCTATATAGTAACCCAATAAGGAACACATTTAGAGTTCTCCGGCCAAACCAACCCTTTTGAAAGAGATATCGTTGGATATTATAATAGGTCCCTTTTTCATCCTTAGTCAAACTAAGTGACAAGAGAAGAGGTTAAAACAAAGGTAAAGTCAATGATTCAAAGGTAGTCGTAGGAGAAGCAATGTCTCTATTGCATAAGCCTTGATTTGGTCATGAGCTGTTGATATGTGTACTACACTCCTTAATCTGAATTAGAACAGGTGTAATTTCTCTAATCTTATGGACCGGATAACGTCGTGCAGTGCAATGGTATTTGCTTATTCATGCATTGCATCTAACTAATTTGGTTAATAACCCTACTTATGTTTAATGTATAGTTTTAAGTCTCCATCCCAACTTACTAAGTGATTAGTTTCTCATATCCCTATAGATGTTGTTGCAAGTGCTAGCTAGGAAGCAGCCTAAAAATTACCTTGAAGCTAGCATCTGTTAGATTGTAGGGAGTGAGGAAATAAATCTGAAGAATAGATATATTTCTAAGGTCTTAGTTCTTATTTTAGAATCTTCCATTTTCAAATAAAGTATTACTTAGGTAATATAATACAATGAAATCTTGTAAATATTACTTGGATTATTTAAATCCTAGTATGTGTTTTTCATATTTTCGTAGGTAAATAACATGTTTAATTTATGAATTGTTTACTTCAAAGCGGAGTGGTCATGGATGCCTTATGTAAATCAGGTATAAAATAGCGGTTGTAATGTCAACTTCTATCATAGAATGGTTTGTATAGGAAGACTGTTACGACTCTACCGCTTGAAGACGTAACATTAAATATCTTAATTAAATTGTTTTGTTAGATTAGTTTTCATAATTTAATTATTTCCATAAACCCTTTATTTTATTTGCTTAGATTTAGACAAGACTATCTTATAAAAAACAAAAATTAGACATCATTCCTTGTAGGTTTGACTTGGTTCTCACCAGTTTTACTATTATATATGAGACTTAGTGCACTTGTTAGTAAAAATATACTTTGTTATTTGCTATAAAAAGTAGGGTTAGATCAAGTATATTAGAATGTAGCAATAGTGTTGGAGAGACAATAGGAATCAATGATGCCAACTGCACAGTAGGGGGCGACCAAGCGATTGTCATCCAAGATCAACAGTTCTTTCTAGTAACCCCTAGTAGTCAATGTTTGCCCAACAAGACGAACCTTGGCTAAGGTTGCTTGCCTCTAGGGCTTTGCCTTTGCCTACCTTCGCCTTAGGTAGTTTGATCCACCCTTTCGGGACAGCTTCTTAGTTGCAAAAAAGACGACCAAGTATCAGTATGAAAAACTCAAAGCTATTCACATACTAGTTTGACTATGCCAAACACAGGTAAGGAGGAATCCTCATTCCTTAGTAACAATATTCAAGTGATGTACTTCTGGCAAGCCTACACCAGAATGTCGGAGAATCTAAACATTATGAAGCATAAGTAGCAATACCTCTCAACCACTTTTTCATCATAGCCTTCTCCATCCCAAGGAACGATTTACTAACTAGCTTAAAAAAGTACTTACATATGGTGTCCTTGGAGTTCATCAACTATCCAAACCTCAACTTTATGAATGCTTCAATATCTAAGGTGGCATCATTGTCAGTTGGACCTAAACCCTTATTCGCTTTAGTGTGAATCAAGAGGGTCCATCAAGTCCAGAAGTCGACTTTAGGCACCAACACTACAACCATGAATTTCTCCTTCTAGTGTTTTATGGAGGAGTGCAAGTTGATAAATAATTTTATGCCAAGATGGATTTGCAAGTACACCCACTTGTTACTGGCCTTCCACAAGAAATGCACAAACAACTATGGCATCGCCCTCACTATCGGGTATATGCATAAGGCCTCATATGCCTTAATGATTCTCTACCCATTAGGAGCAATCTGGGTAGGACAAAAATGATGATAATTAAATAATTTTTTTTTTCAAACTCGATGAACGGAGGTTGCATCCTAAATTCAAAGAACCTCTTAACACATAGAAGTACCTCCCAAAGATCAAAGTGACTTATTCAGCCATGTTGAGTACGTACAATTCTAGGTCAACCGGGCGTCTAATAATAAAATGATTCTTGCAATAACTTATGTCTTTCTCGATGAGGACATTTCAGTATTTGTTAGGAGAGGTGTTAGTGGTAGGCCTTGTGAAGAGGTCATGGACCTTCTTATCACTCCCGTTATCAAGGTAGACGTCTCTAGATAAGCTTATGATTAAAGTCACTTGATCAATTTTTATGCCTAAGTCCCCTAAGGATCAATCCTCCACCACTACCAATGTTGATGAAGCTTCTCTAACCGTCGCTACTAAGGGAGCATGATCTTTTTGCACCTTAGACTCAAATGAAGTGAGCTCCTAATTACTAGTAACTAAAGAAGAAAATTTCAAAAGACTAAGAGAGGAGAAAACAACAATGAGCTTTGAAGAAATTAGAGAGAGAGATTGCACAAAGAGATTTTTGAACAACATAATAGCTATCGAGTCGCATTGACTACATCTTGAAATCCATACAAAAACCTTGAATTTGAAGAATCTGGCTTCCCTAACAAGCTTTAGGCATAACTACTTACGTTCTACAGCAACAAGCCTTCCTATATACTAGATGGAGGATGGGGGCCCTAGGGGCAAGGGGGGTATTGGGCAAAACCTCACTCCACTTGGGATATGGAGATACATCACCTATGATACACAACCCTCACAAACCTAAGCCTTACTAAAACGACTCGCTTACTTTGATTTAGACAACCCTGCCCATGACCTCAATAACCTTACGGCACAGTCAACTTAGGTCATGTGACTCTCAAATAAGGCGGTAAAAGCATATGGCCCATTCAAGACAGATTTCAAACTGAATACGGCAACTTCTCAACTACCCTTACTAAGACGACACTTGATACAGACCCGTAAATAAACACACGGACCCAATATCATCTTAGTATCAGAGTACGATTCCAAAAGGGAACATGTGAAGTGCTGCAAAGATTTGTTTATGTTTACTGATTAATGATTGTATTCCTTTCATAGATATTGGGGTTGATTCAATTGAAGAAGGTTTGGAGATCTTGAGCTACGAAGTAGAGATTTGTAGGTCAATAAGAGTGGTTCCTATTGTGTTCTGTTGTAATATGTTCTCCATTGCGAAAACAAAGGAGGTTCATTTCTGTATAGACCTGTATGTTTGAGCGTATTGGTTACCAAAGTTAAGTTGAAAGTAGGCATGTAAGATTAAGTCATATTGACTGTGGGTTGGTGTGACATTATGCTATCATAGTAGTGGTAGTCATCGAAGCCTGTACAGATAGCGGTTCTTTGGTGTTAAGCGAATGAGTAGCAACAGCAGGTATTGTTGTGTTCGAAATTTTAGTATATTGTATGTGGGTATTTAAGGGTTAATCCTTATTCTTTCAAGAAAGAAACATCAACACTAAGCATCAGGGTTTCACTTATTCCAACAGAGTTTGGCTTTGAAGATTAGGTGTTCTTTGACGAAAGGTTTTACCGTTGTGTGCTACTATCGTGTGTGTAATGGGTCTTGGCTTTACGTGTGGTCTTCTGTTGTTTGATAAGGGTGATTGATAGTAGTTTGGGTGTGTCTCGAAGGTGGGTTGCTAGCAATCAAAATTAAGGGCATGTGATTTGAGCACAGGAGGTTGTTTGTTCTATAGTGGTGTACCAAGTCCAATGTAAGACTATTTGGTGGTTGTTGGTCACATGTAGGTGCAGTTGTTCAATTTGATTAAAACTAGTAGTGCTTGCCGTAATTGCAAGTTGAGAGCTAATGTGTAAGAGTTATATTGTCGTGTGTAATAGTTTTTATGCCATACTCACGATGTGCTGCTATGTTGAAGTGTCCGAGCCCAAGCTGTTTCAATCTGAAGTGCCGAAGTGAAGTGAAGTATTGAACTGTCTTAGAGTTACTTGAACTAATTTGTTTTTGAGTTGTGGTGTATAATTGTAGGATTGAGCTGTTCTATTCAACACTTACCAAGCTGAACAAGCAAGGAGTCCAAGTTGTTGTTATGTCACAAAGATCCAAACTGTTTGTGCATGTAAGGTATTGATCGGTGTCGAATTGTCATACTCTTAAGGTTACTGAGCTAAGTTGTTTGCCTATTCAATTACTGAGCTGTGCAAGCATCCAATCTGCTTCAACCTAACAGCCGAGTTGATTCTAATATTCGAGCTAAGTCAAAGTACCGAGCCGCGCAAGCATCCAAACTGCTATGTTCTTGAGTCACCAAGTGTTAGATATTTTTAGTTGTTACTAGTGAGACTTCTTATAAGCCAAGCTAATCTGTTGAAGTGATACCCTCATTTAACATGGCTTATGACAATCGAGGAAGATATAGTTATGACTATGACTATGACTACGAAGATTTAAGGTTGAGAATACCAATGTTTAATGGTTATGGACCTCCAGACGAATACTTGGATTAGGAATTTCGAGTCAATAAAGTCTTTAAAGGTATCCATTCCCTAAATGTAACAAGGAATACATCATAGAGGATAAACTTCAAGGCCTTGCTAAGACTTGGTGGAAGAATATACACAGAAGAATATACTGAACTTTTTAATCTCTCTTGAGTTAAGTATCATCTTATTTACTCTTAAGCTATTCTTAAGCTACTCTTATCTAGCACATTTGAGCATAGATTAGTGGTGAGTAACCTCTAGCTATTCTTGTGCATCATATCAAGTATGACTCAACCTCGTGTGAGTCGTTGTTGTGTTATATTTATCATCGGTGTATGGAAACCCCTACTTATCCCTCAACTATCATTTACTTTTCAAGTTATCTCGTGACTTGGACTCACTCTCTTTGGTTATGCATTATATTAGGTTCATATGTTCATCTACGAATCCGTATCAACATCTATCTAACTTAGGCCAATTACTCTATCTAAATCAGCTTGGAAGTTAGAACAAGACTCAATAAGCTCGGACAAAGCACTATAAATTGCTAGCCACTTTACTTATCAAACCTCTAATCTAATCACAACAATTGCACTCAATGAGAATACAAAGCTCCAGTTTTGAAGATCGACTCGACTGTGAACCCAAGGAACTCGTGCGGTTTCCAGCTCTCCTTGCTATCTTCCCAACAATGAGACTACATGTAGGTAGGGGAAAGGCGGCCAAGTATTTATAGGAGATATTGGATATGAGTCCTTTAGGCCTAGGCTGACTTAACCTAGCCTTGGATCAACTTATTTGGCCCCATGCTAGATGTGATCTCTCCTTAACCAACTTGACTAACTGTGTTACCGATCCTTCTAGTCTCACATCTGACCAGTATTAAGGCTTAATAGGCTTCAAGATAGATATTACTCTGTTCCTAATCTGGCCTTAGGTTAGGTATTGTTGGACAACATTATTAGATAAGGCTTGATTCAATCAATAACCAAATGCCTAAATTCTTGGGATACGATTGTTGGTACAACCCTCACTCTCTAAGCTTAATGGATACCTTGACATGCAAATATGCTTCTTCATTCTTTTCAGCTCCTCTCTAAAAATAACAGGTTGCTCCGAAGGTAACAACCTTCACATACGTTACAACTCCTAAGATATCTAACTCTCTTGCACTCCTATATTCTTACTCTCTTACTCTCGAACAACAACTAAGTTAAGTATCGGAGTAGTCACGTTAAGCAATATCTCAGTACCCTTTACTGTGTTTTGTCTTACAAGCCCATAATCAGCTATATTAAGGCTTACTACATCTCGGTTCTTACTCTATTGATAGAATCCTATCAACGACATGATCCATTTGTATAATTGGTATATTTTAGGTTGTCATCCAGCTGTAATGGCTATTGTCATTTGCGTCATGGTTCATTATTCGTGCAAAAGCGGAATGTGGGTTATTTGAAGTTTTGGTTATCGGAATTTTGTTATTTGATAGATTGATTCTATTCGAATAATAAACCAATTGTAGGCTCGTGTTCCGATATTGCATATGTGTGTGTTTAAGTATCATCTTGTACTTGGTTTGACGATTCAGCCATTTGAGATTTTAAATCTTAGGTATTTACTGATATTGGACCCTTAGATCAAGATTGAAGTGACAGGTGGAGTTGGTGATTTATTTGTAAATTTAAACAGGATGAGGATAATGAGTTCGTACCACTTATGCATTAATATTTGGAGAACTTTGGTTTTTTGGAATAATTATGCTATATAATTTTAGAGATTTTTACCAATTGAGAGTTTGGAGACTATTAAATATTTGTGGTATTTAGTAATTTTTAGCCTTCAGATATTTATACTGAGATGTAATTATACAACGGAACAGCGCCATCTCATTTTCCGGACATGACATACTAGAAATATTTTAATAGTTCCATCATTCATATAAAGGATGTACCTTTCGAATAAAAACTTTTAAAATCATACATACGTACAAGAATGTATAACATATATATCCTGTAGTCATGTAAAGGTCTAAAATACTAATAGAATAATCTATCTTTTTCTTTTCCTCTTTGGATTAAAAGGGGGATGGATGGTATAAAGGAAAATCATTTTCTCGTTCCACCATGATGGATGTTTATTTGTGTGCTTGTCACTTCAATTCATAAAAAAAGAAAAAAAAAAAGAGAAAAAAGAATGCTTTCTAGCGCGCAATAGAAAAGTGAAATTCCCTTTTGTATATATGGCACATTCTCCCCTATAAACTTTAATCAAGTTTCCAGTAATGCGGAGGTCAGAAAAAATATTCACTGAAATAATGTTATTAATAAATCGTCCAAATTAAAGGAATTGAATCCTCTATTTGCATCAAGAGGTTCGTTATCATAATGTTTATACCTTTAAGCGTATTACTATTCAATTAAACCACTTATCTTATCGAACTAATAAGAAACATATATCCCATGATATCTAAAAGTTTCAAAGTTAGATTATGCGAAAGGATTAGTCATGATTTATATTTATTAAAATTAAGGTAGTAAATATCAAATTAATACCAACAGAAAACTTTTAAGTTAAGTATAGTCACATTGGATTTCCCATAATATAATGAAAGCTTATTTGGAAATAAAAGATAGCAATCTAAACATCCTTAAATGAGTCTAATGGCAATAAGTCAATCGGCAGCCGAAGAACACCTAATAAAAGCAAAAATAATTAACGTAACAACGGTTGGTACTTGTTTTTGGCACAGAACGTAATGATGTTGAATTCGCTTGGAAACTGAATCGACTGTAAAAACATAAATCTTGTCCTTCTTTTAGCAATTTTCTACTTTCCAAATATAATGTCTTGTCCTCAGAAAACAGATGGATGATGCAAAATAGTAAATAAATAAACTAGCAAAGAACACACTCATACTGTGTATACATGTGTAAAAATATCAAACTATATAAGATGAAGATTGGTAATTCATGGACTCTCAACTTTCACAACGAAAACTATATAATAATTAGACTCAATACATTCGCTTAATCTTAATAGGTCAATTCTATTAACAAATAAATAGATTTGAGATAATAAATATAGTATAAGTGAGAGAGAGAAAAAGAATTGATCTTGTAAAATTATCTATTAAAAGATAAAAGAAAAATTGAAATAATAACTGTAGTATAAGTAGTAGGAGAGAGAAAAAAAAAAAGAAAGCAATCAAGGTGGTTGATGGAAATATAAAAAAAAAAAAAAAACAAAGTTTATTGAGACTTAAATAATATAGAAGATAAATAAATTATATACAATTGCTTTAAAAATATTATTTAAGGAATAGTCGCAATACTTCTGTATATAACTATCAAAAATAACTTCTTTTTAACTATGACTACATTTTAAATTTATTTGATCAATAATATTCTTTATGTATATTAGACACCAAAATCCCATTACACTTTAATATTAATCAACCTTGCAAATCAAAAGCATGCTTCTTATCTTATAAGAAATTAAAGGTTAATTCCAATAAACCAATAAATTTTCTTTACCTTGATAATTTTTGCTATTTTATAAATCATGTGTCAATTTTAATTGACTAAATTTAGCAAATTAAGAGATTGATATTCAAAAGGTTTTTTTTTTAATATATATATATATATATATAGATAGATATATTGGCTAACTATTATACATACAATTGTAGGAAAATAATCAAATATATTTCATTATATTTTTTTAATATATTAAACCCATGCATCATGGGGATTCATGTAAATCTAGACCTAGATATATAAAATAATTTGCAAAAGAATCACAGATCTGTTTGCACGGATATTCCACGGGCAATACGCGTCATCTCCTTTCTTCATGTATCGACTTTGCACCCACCCAAAAGAAAGTCAACATCGTACGTGTCACGAATGCATAGATCATCTATAAAACCTCATTTGAGTCATCTACGAACCAGAGATTAAAAAAAAAAAGGAAAGACAAAACGCCTTCTTACTCGTGTTACCGTGTCGATTCAAAAACATTTCTGATAACCTCGGGGAAGGGAGGATTTTGGTATAGCACGTAACGATGGCGGAGTTGCTAGACAAAGCGAAGAATTTTGTGGCGGAAAAAGTGGCCAATATGCCTAAGCCGGAGCCGAGTGTGACCGACGTTGATCTTAAAAAAGTTAGTCGTGAGTGCATCGAGTACAATGCTAAGGTTGCCGTTAAGAACCCTTATAGCCATTCCATTCCCATTTGTGAAATTGAGTATTCTCTCAAGAGTGCTGGCAGGTATTACACACACACATACGTATACGTATATACGTAGATCTGTTTTTTGCTTCAATTGGTTATATAGGTTAATGTCTCCTATTAAATTCTAGTTTATTTGATTATTCAACATCGATTTTCGTCGTTTAATTATTTCTGGAAATGAAGATCAACCTAAAAGAGTGTTAAAAACTTAGAGATCTATTCTTGTGTTGCTCTTGATCTATATCTTATCTGTATATAATGAACCCTAGTTCGTAAAATTATGGTTATATCGATTATTGAAATTTGATTGGATGATCAGGGAAATAGCTTCGGGAAAGATACCGGACCCCGGATCGCTGAAGGCGAGCGACACGACGGACATGGACGTGCCGGTGAAGGTGCCATACAGCGTATTGTTTAGCTTGGCAAAGGACATAGGTGCGGATTGGGACATTGATTATCAGCTTGATTTGGGTTTGATCATCGATCTCCCTGTTATTGGGAATATTACTATTCCTTTCTCCAGCAAGGGAGAGGTTAAGTTGCCCACATTCTCTGATCTCTTTTAGTTGCACGGATTTTGAGTTTCGATTTGCACTGATGTATGATGTTTTTTTAATAAGGATATACTTGTTCGTATTGTTGCTATGACTATTTTTGGATTTTAATTAAAAAAAAAAAAGAAAAAGAAAAAGTTGTTTAGCATTTATCTATGTTTGATCCATGTTGATGTTGTATTCTATGTCTCTGATCTACAATTATAGATAGCAATTTGAAGAACTGAGTTTAATAGAGACTCATGAAAAAAGTTTAAATAACCTTAACTGAGCCGATTCAAGGTAATTTATAGAAATGAATTCTAATTAAAATCATTTTATGTCTGTATTATTCTAGATTTCTCATATATGTTTTATTTATAATTGAAAAGAAAATATACTTTTAGGACTATTACCGAGATCGACATAATTTTGTGTTAAAAATAATTCTGGGAAAAGAAAAATTTAGTAAAAATAAGGAAAAAGCTTGAGAGATAGCAAACTTGCTTCCTAGGTCTTATGAATCAAGCTCAATGACTTTGCGCCAAGGAAAGCAAATATAATTTAATTTAGCTAAACTAGTGTGAACCAAGATTATAAAACGGTGTTGTATCCATCAACACGGGCCAAGTTCCGTTATAGCATTTGGAGTCGGAACCTAACAATTGAGTATTTAAAATAAAAATAAAAATAAAAAAGATAGAACGGGTCGTGTTTAGACAATCGGATTCATTTAGAACCATAAAATCGAAATCATGCGAAGCGTGCATGTTGTGAGAAAAGAACAAGCACTATAGCCAGTAGGCATTCACATTGCCAAACCCACGGTGTGAAACCGTGAATGGAAAGCTTTAACGAACGTTGACCATAAGATGGATACAAACAAATCCGATAAAAATTTTCTCACGCTTTTACAAGCATAGCAGCCGGTTGAGTTCGTGGTTTAACGAGGTTATTAGATATTAAAAAAGATTAAAAAAATGTCATAAATATGAATATAAGATATAAATAAAATACTGAAAAGTATATAAAAATAAACAGATCCATGGTGCATCAATGTTTTGCTTGCCAATATTTCTTTTCTAATTTTCAATACAAAATATATTAGAAAATTACAAGCACTTTAATGAGGCATGTGCTGTCAAGAGTTTCTTACGACAGGGTTATTAAGATCGTCTAACAAATTACCTGATCATCAATATAGGTATAAGAATCGATATAAAAATAAAAAATAAAAAATTCAATCGTCTTATTTAGACTAAAAAATGAATCGCGTCCCATGTACGAAGTAAGGCTCTAAAAACCTTCTCAAAGGGTCCAAAGCAACAGTTAACAAAACTCAGGATATAAAATTCATAGCATATCCCTAAATTACCCCCACATAAAACATGGAAATTAAACTTTTGTTTTTTTTTTAAATAAAAAGAACCAAAAATGAACCTGGCAAAAGAAAAAAAAACAGTGACCACGTAGTAATGAAAATAAGCAAAGAATTAAATGCACCATGCTATTCCCAAACCTAAAAGTATTAAATGCAGCAGCTGGATCACCCACCCACTTTCCTTTCTCTCCCAAAAATTAAAAAACAAAAAATATCCTCCCCATTTTTCCTTTCTCTCTCCTCACTCCCACTCCCATATGGATCTCCCACCACCACCACTCTCTCCCGCCACCATCTCCACCACCACTACCACAGATGTCACCACCGCCACCGTCCTCCTACCTCTCCAGCATCGGTCTCGGTTACTCTATCGCCATCGCTCTCGGCTTCCTAGTCCTCTTCTCTTCCATCCTCCTCGCTTCCTACATCTGTCTCCGCGTTTCTCGTAACCGCTCGCAGAACAATAACCCTACCACCTCCACCACCACCTCCTCCTCCACCGCCATCCCTGCCGGCGACCATGACGGCATCATACTCCCCCGTATAATCTTCGTAGCGGAGGAAGACGACACCGAGTCCGACCAAAACCTCGTAGTGGGTCTTGACCAGAACGTTATCAATTCGTACCCCAAGTTTGTTTTCACTAAAGACGGTGGCTTTATGGGAAATAGTAATAATGACAGTAATGATAATAACAACAGTACGATGTGCTCGATATGTTTGTGCGAGTACAAGGATTCGGAGATGTTGAGAATGATGCCGGAGTGCAGGCACTATTTTCACTTGTGTTGTCTAGATGCTTGGTTGAAGCTTAATGGGTCGTGTCCTGTGTGTAGGAATTCGCCTTTGCCTACTCCGCTTTCGACGCCGTTGTCGGAGGTCGTGCCGCTTTCGCAGTACGGCGAAGACAGGAGGAGGTGATGGTGATGGTGATGGTGATGGTGATGGTGATGGTGATGGTGATGGTGATGGTGGTGGCGGCAGCCGCGAATCGTTTTCGTTTTTGGTTTTTATTTTTATTAGTGTAATTGGAAAGTGTAAATTCATGAAATAGAACAGTGGAGGAGTGAATCATTGGAGGTTTTTCTTTTTTAGTTTTTATTATGCTAAATTGCTATTATGCTTTGATCTAATTTAAAAATAAAATAAAAATAAAAAGAAGAAAATTCTGTCTCAAGCTTAGATTCATAGTTTTCTTCTTCTTTTTCCTACATATTTTACAAGAATTGAGGTCGATAAATCAAAGTATAGGGGTGATGGAAGAATTCGAATCCCATAGAATAACGATTCGGAGAATAATATTATGAAAATTCAAATTCTTATGGTATAGCTTGGTGAGAGAATATTGGGATAAACATAGAAAGTAGTAAGCAGAAATGCGAAGCCTTTTGGCTTTTTCTTTAGTGGTAAAGTAAATTTTTAATTTGAGGCTTTTTTTCTTTTGTCTTTTTAAATCAGCCATATCTTTCAAAAAGATCCAGTTTAGATTGATTCCACTTTATCAAGCTGGTTGGTCACTTTCGTCATGCTGACAATTCGTAATTGTCAGTTTTATGTAATGGCACACCGATACTACGGATAGGGATATAAATAAATAAAAGAAACTTACATCATGATACATATGAACATTTTTAATTTTAATATGACAGATGATGTGTATAGTTGATATATGTTTTAATTTTTATCAAGAATGGGAAAAAGGAAATTAATCAATTTGCTACATGACAAACAGCCAAAGTCTTTTTTTAGTAGAATAGCTTTAATATAATATAACTAGTTGCTTCATACCTAACGAGAGATCTACAAGTTCACTTGAATTCGAACGCAGGACCTACACCTGCAAAAGAGAAGAATGTACTCAGTTCCATGTGATTAAACCTATTATTAGTTTGTCTATAGTACAATTTGTAATATTTTGTGGTAGTTCTATTTTGTAACTTTTGTTCTCATAGTGACAAGATTCGTCGGCATTTTGTTTGCCACGCTCTTATGTTCACAGAACAGCAAGAGCTAGACACGGATGTGCATTTTCATCTCTTTAATTTGTGGATTCCAATCACTACTCATTTTTGTAGATGTTTTAATAGAAGTGGAACTATTCATGTTGGGGCGTTGCATTTGTACCTTATTTCGCGTTATATTTGTGTTTGTTTTAGAATAGCAAATTGAATAGAGATTGCTGATAACTAATTTTGATTACAGTAATGTTTTTACATATCTAATCATGTCTTTCATATTGTATTTCATATGATTACTGTTTTTTTTTTTATTTTTATAACTATATTTTCAAGCATATTGAGTTCATATTTATATTATCTTATCGTATTAAAAAATATGGATTATATCTAGAATTGTCTAATTCAAGTTAAAAAAATAAGGCATTATTCTATATTCCCACTAAAAAGTGGTTTACATTGGAATAAACCAAAATAGGGTACTGACTTTAAGTCTAATTTAATGAAGCAACTAAATTTTCCGTTGCTGATAACTCGAAGTTACTTCTTCATCAAAAAGAGGATCCACTGGAAGGCTTGAAGCAACATGAGCAATTGGCCTTTTCCATCCGTTTTTTTTTTTTAATTAATAATCAAGGATAGTACTCTCCAACGTTTGACTTTTCAGCCTTGATTCTAGTAGTTTATTGTTTCAGTCTCTCTTTGCTTCTTCTTATTTTTTTATTTTTTATTTTTTTTAACCCCTAAAGCATTTGTTTATAAGTTTAAGATTGAAAGCAGGCATGTTTATGTTCTCTATGTTCCCGGAATACCCGCAACTCTTTTTGTCAAACATGAAACTTCACGAGCCTCACACGGAATAATTAATACATAGTACATGGATTCATAGGTGGTGAGGAGATAATTTAAGATCTTGAAAGTGTTGACTCATGAATCCCGAACTTGATCCGCTTTGCTCAAGCGTCAGGAATTTGCGATCTGAAAAGTTGCCCTCCTAGAGATCGATAAATATCATAAAATAGCCTAAAAATATTAGCCTGTCCAATTTTCCAATTTCTTTGTCTATATTTTTATCTACTTGTGACTCCTATATGATCTATTTGTATCTGTTTTGCTACCTCATATTGTACTTTTTCCGCTTTCTCTTTGGTATTTTTTTTTAATCAAACATCCAATTTCAACTCAGCAAACTAACGACCATTGACTCCGATCTCTAAGTCCTCAAACTTTCTTGTCTCTGCAGCATATTATCATTTACCAGTCATATTCATTGAAAAATCTAGTTTCTTGCATTGATGTAACAAACATCTGTTCGTATGGTAATGAGCAGCTCCTTAACTCGGTCATAGTAGTGGTTTTCACAATTTATTGCTCTACGTTTTGAATTCGGATGAGGAAAGCAAATGCTTTCTTGAAGCTAGGGTCATGGAGGCCGGTGCACAAGTTCTTCCTTTTGCTTGGCACCTTTGGAATTCTGATCTTTTTTACCACTTTGTCAAGATTCCACTCACAAGGATCACTTTCCGGTACATTTTGTAGCAATGTCAACTCGGAGAGGATCAGAAGCGATGTTAAATGGACGATCGATGCGGTTATCCAGGAAATAAACCAGAAAATCAAAGAGATGGGAGAAGCTGAGATGAAATCATCATCGTCTCTATCAAAACACACTGCCTTCCTTGCTAATATCTTGGCAAAGCTTGAATCCGCCAAGGCATCATTGGAAACGGTTGAGGAGAGTTTTGGACCCGTCCACCCGCTGGTGACAAAAAAGGATCGATCCGATGAGCCCGGTAATTATTTCCTAATAGAAGAGATTCGAAAGTATGTCAGGATCAAGCCTAACAGATTAGGGAAACAGAACTTCATGGGCGCGAATGGAACATTCACTAGTATCGGTCATGCTTGTTTCTCCATGAAGAAAGAGCTTGAAGAGTACATGGATTATGACATTGGTGAGATCTGTAACGACGATTGGAAACTAGCTCAAAGGCTAATGGTACACGGATGCGATCCCCTGCCAAGGAGGAGGTGTTTCTCAAGAGCTCCACAGTGGTATTACAAGCCCCTTCCGATCGATCAATCCATGTGGAAACTACCCGACAATCGCAATGTCCGTTGGAGTCAATACAGATGCAAAAACTTCACCTGCCTGGCAAGCAACGCTACCCGAAGAGGGTTCTTCAAATGCGCAGATTGCTTCAATCTGACCAGTCATGAGCTGCCCCGGTGGATAACACCTGTCTACGTCCATCCCCAAACCAACCTTACCACCGACTTTCTCATTCCTGAAGTGCTTGCCATCAAGCCATTAGAGATCAGGATTGGACTTGATTTCAGCGCAGGAACAGGGACATTTGCAGCCAGGATGAGGGAATTCAATGTCACGATAGTCACGGCAACAATCAATCTCGGTGCACCTTTCAATGAGATGATCGCCCTACGTGGTCTAGTACCCTTGTATCTGACCATCAATCAACGGCTTCCATTCTTCGATAACACGCTGGATTTGATACACACAACTCGGTTTTTGGATGGCTGGATAGATTTTGTTCTCCTGGACTTTATCTTGTATGATTGGGACAGGGTACTAAGGCCTGGCGGCCTGTTGTGGATTGATAGTTTCTTCTGTTTGGAGAAGGATTTGAGTGATTATCTTGAAGCTTTCAGGATGCTAAGGTATAAGAAGCACAAGTGGGTTGTGATTCCAAAAGTGGATAAAGACGACAAAGAAGTGTTCTTCTCTGCTGTGTTAGAAAAGCCACCAAGACCATTCAGATAAAATTTCAGTTCAAAGGACTGCTATGATATGTAGTGTAGCCTAAGGGAGCATGGAATATTAACGTATTTGATCTGTACTACATCTTTGCCTTATTTTTTTATTTTTCATTTTATTTGTTTTCCAACCAAACAGCCGATCTCAAACCGGTGCCAAGAGACGATAAAAGGGTTGCTTTTTCGCCTCTTGACATGATTCGCTTGAAATTTCGATTCAATATTTGTACCGGTAAAAGTCGTTTGAAATGTATACGCTACCAGTAATCCCTGCAAGAGCAGAAACCATCCTTAAAGCGATGGAACCGATTCCGGTCTCGTACAATTATGTCTCGTTTGACTATACCAGATATTATCTTAAAAGCTGCATGACAATCTTCACAGACTCGAAGGTTTTTCATAATCCTGATGGTTTCGCCAGGTTTGGTGTTTATCAACCCGAAAGTCAGCGCCAACTTCTCGCTGTGACGATACAAGTATCCCTCCTTCTCTTTCTCTTCCATGTCTAGCAGGACTACCGACGTATTCGGAACATACCCCCTCAGCTTCATTTCAGCCAGGAGTGCTTCCCATCTCCGGAATATCAGTCCGGCTTGGCAATGAGTGTCGTCGCCAGCAACAAACTCGTGAACTTCTCCATTTACAGTGATCCGACTCCATCCTGGTGTCTTCTTCACCCCTTTTTCTTTCATCAACTTCCTCACCCTCGCTGCATCTTCCCACCTTCCAGCTTCTGCATAAATGTTTGACAAAACCACATGATAGCCATCATTGAGGGGATCCAGTTCGGAGAGATGCTTGATAGCTTCTTCAGCCAATTCAACATTCTTATGAACTTTACATCCACCGAGAAGAGCACCCCATACCACTCCATTAGGCTTCATTGGCATGTTGAGAATGAATTCATAAGCCTCCTGAAGCAGCCCTGCACGACTCAACATATCAACCACACAACCATAGTGCTCAATTTCGGGCAACATCCCATAATCGCAAGTCATCTGCATAAAGAAATTGCGTCCCTTCTCAACCAATCCCATATGGCTACACGCCTGTAAGATCCCAACAAAAGTCACCTCATTAGGCCTCACTCCAATATGAACCATCTTGGAGAAAAGCCGCAATGCTTCTTCTCCATATCCATGGATTGCAAGTCCATTAATCATAGCTGACCAAGAAAAAATATCCCGATCTTCCATATGATAGAAAACCTCCAAACCTCCCTCCAAGCATCCACATTTCACATACATATCGATCAAAGTATTCGCAACATTGACATTTCTACTAAACCCCTTACAATTCGAGCATTCATGTATTTTCTTCCCAAGATCAAGTGCACCTAAATCAGCACAACCAGCCAGAATAGCAACCACCGTCGCCTCATTAGGCCTCAACCCAGCCTCTCCCATTTCCATAAACATCCTAATAGCTTCCTTTGGCCTCCCACAATGCACAAATCCCGCAATCATCACAGTCCACGACCTCAAACTCCTCTCCGGCATTTCCACGAAATACCTGTAAGCGCCATCAATATCATCCCTCTTAACGCACTGCGTAATCATTATGTTCCACGAAACTACGTCTCTGTCAGACATTCTATCGAACACCTTCCTAGCATCAACCCATTCGCCGCACAACGCGTAGACATTGGTAATCATGTTCTCTAAAAACAAATTCCACCTCAACCCAAGCTTCTCGACACACCCATGAACAAACCTAGCAACTTCAACATCTGACAAACGCGTGCAGGCCTTTAATACAAAAGAGCAAGTGAAACTATCAGGAAATACGTTGAATTCACGCAATTTAACGAACAGTGAGATCGCGCCACGTGGATCATCACCTTCTGCGAACTCTTTCAAGCAGGAATTCCACAGCACGGTGGTGTTGGGCTTTTCGAGTTGCTCAAAGATGCGGTGAGCGTAAGGGAAATTGGGACTGAGAGCGCAGACGAGTCCCACGCGTGTCGGAGGGAGAAGAGAAAGTGGGGAACCAGTTTTGATGAGATGGGCATGAAGCTGTTTGAGTTCGGAGGGAGTGTTGAAGCGATGGAGGAGGTTCGGTGAGAGGTTGATTGATGTGGGTGGCTTATGGTTCGGGTTAAGGTTTGCATCCTGAGGAAGGGAAGGAGGTGCGGAGAGAGAAGACAGCATTAAACAATGGGGGAAAGTTGAAACAGCAGCTTGCTTACTTCAAGGTTGAGCAGTGAGCACCAAAGCTGTTGCGATCGTTCGGTTTTCGTTTCAGCTTCTCGCTTCCACTTTTACTTTTTGTAAGGACTGGATTTTCCACTACTTAACTTCTAATTTTACTTGCACACCGTACGCACGTCATGCATACATAAATCTTGTTTTTCCCCCAACATAACCTGATTTGGTATAATATTAGCAAATAACTTCTACTCACCGTACTTATACCCTGCTTCCTTTAGTAGATAAGCATAAGCTTCCACCAAATCATATTTGGGATAATAAGTTATTAAACTTGAACTCAACTTAAAAAGATATTCAATAAACATAAATTTAAATAGATTAAATTTGTTTATTTGAAAAAAAATATTTTACTTTTAATTAAATACTAATACCTAAACTCATATTATGAACTCAGATGAAATCCAAGTAAACTAACGAAGTCTAATGAAATTTAAGTAATCTTATGAAGTTATCAAACCAAGCTGAAGTTAAGTTCAATCTTATCAAGATTTAAATTAATCTCTATGGTTTAACTCAATTTAATTTGATTTAATCATAAAATTAATCTAATCCAACCCTAATCCAATAGTGATTGAACATATTCCATTCCTTTAACCTTTGATCTTCTTAATTGTCTGAATCAATCATTGAAATTGAATATGATAACATTAACTAAGTTAACTTAGACTAGCTACAAAACCAAGCATGAGCATCATACAAGTGAGTTCGAATCAGAGACATCCCTATTTGGCAACTACTACAGTTTCCAGTTCATGAGCTAACCACCGACGACTCTAAGACCAAATCATTAAGCATTGGTTACTTGCATGACTTTGAGTAGTTTCATGGTTTAAAACCACAACCCAACAAACTAAAGGTTTATTGATTTTCCTAAAGGAACCATAGTCGACCCAACTAGGCTTAACGTTAGCTCAAGGATGGATTGCTGCAATTAGACCTAGGCAAAGGTCAATTTCGAATCGTAAATCAGTCAAATTCGATACCGGTTGAGCCGAACCATCCTAGCGAACTGTTGAAGCAATTCACCTAAGTATAACCGTCGGACTGACTTGCCATTAAACCAATAAATCAACCCCATTGATTCACTCTCTTAAAAAAAAAAAAAAAAAAAGAGAGAGAGAGAGAGAGAAAGAAAAAAGAGAGATCATTAAGTTAAGAAAAATAATTTAATAATATCTAATAAGTCATTATATATCAAAATTATTTTATTTATGATGATAAATAATAATTTTTTTAAAATAATATTATCAAACAATAATAGATAATTAATTATATGTTAAAAATAGATAGAAAATTTAATTTCAGTTAATATAAATCTTTTTTGTAAAACTTATCAAATATTAATGATTTAAATATGAAAAAAAAATAAAATTTGAAGAAAAAAATAAAAAAAGTTAGAATCGCATTATATTAAAAATTAATAAAAATTTAAAAATTATTAATGACTTAATATACTTTAAAAAAGAAATAAAAAGAGATCATTTTATTAAAAATTATTAACATGTATAAAAAATTAATAAAATAAAAAAAGTTAAATATTAAAGAAAAAAAGATTCAAAAACCTTAAACCGATCCTTAAACCACCGAGCCTAATGAACTAATTTAAAACAACTAACTCATGGGTCAATCATGGTTCATCGTATTACTAATCTATGAATCACAGTTTTAAACTAAGCCTGGCAGTTTTAGACAAATTCAGCCGGTGCCCAGGTTTTGGCTGCAATGGAGGCCGGCAGTAATCAATAAGTTGAGGCTATGTAAACTTGTAACTTCTTATACATTTTCAACTATTTCCATACATATCACTCGTTTGTACGCCCTCATAACCAAGAATTTTTACTGTTGTAATATTAGACCCTTAAAACAGACCATTATGCAATGATTTTTCCTTTATCAGATTTGAGTCCTTGAGAGATGCACCCATGAAACCAAGTAAAGCTACTGAATGCATACATAGTATCAAAACTATATACAAAAATGGAGACCATAAAAAGAATGTAACGAATAAGTTAATAAATCCTGCACCAGCGAATGCCTTCAGTTTGATGGTAAAGTTCAAAATTCAATTTATGAGATTTGAGTTAATTCTCACACTTCAGATTAGAAGCTTGATTAGCAAAGTTCGAACGCATTCGTGTATTTTGTCTTTTTACTCTCTTTCAGGCTTGGAGACGAATATGAATGCATTGATCCAACTAGCCCCCAATTTGAGTAGCTCCAGTGAGCTTCCACCTTGTGTTTAAAGTTCAACTTTAGCCAGTCAATTCTAACACCACCCCCTCCCCCCCTTTTTCCGAGGACAGCGGCACCAAAATGACACAGGCAATCAATCTTTTACATTCAAAATATGTAATCCAAAGAATTAATATTAAAAATAAAAAAAAAAATTGACATGCCTCGCAGAAGATGATTTTATACCTTGACTAATTACAAATCGAATATATTTTCATTATCTGAGAGGCCTTGATGTCCAAGCTGTCCTCTCTGATGAGAGAGGAACTGTAGAGAACTCTGAACCATAGGTTTCCGTCTGCTGTATATTTCCATGAAACATGCGGCCAGATTCGTGGTTCATAGGTGAATTAAATCTTGAAAATGCGGGCATAGAATCAGTGCCACCACCTGCAGCAGGCATGCCCATGCTCTTTGCAGGAAGTGGGGAGCCAACATTAGCTGCTGCATTTGGACTTCTTCCACCCTTGTCACCTGAAGATCCAGCCATTCCTTCAGCACGATCCCTCTTCTCTCTTTCATCAGATTCTTTGAGAAGAAAATCAACCCACAAATCTGCGAAAGACTGAAAGAGCAAAGAAGCAGACACATGAGAACATGCATCGAGTAAAATATAGGAACAATCCAAGCACTTTCACGAAGGAAACTTGCCTGATCATCAGAAGCCACATTTGCATGTGCTTCAGTTGAACCTCCTCCCAATATACCACCCACTAGGCGGCCTGGAATGCCAAGAACCCCTCTAACAACTCCTTTACCTGCACCTTGCTGTGCACCACCAATTCTCTGTTTGTCTTCATCTGAAAATCCTAGCATGCGAACCATGAGATCCAGAACCTAACAATTCCAAGAAAAGATATGAAGATTGCAGTGTTAGCTCAGAAGAAGATGCACAAAGTACACAATATTGATAAGGAAAGAAAAGGTGGCTAGTTTACCACTAAGAACTGCTAAAATATGATACTATATAGTCAATAATAGCTTATAGCTGTCCTTTCTTACATCCATAATCTGTTCATTAACACCTTGTCCATAACCATACATGATAAACATTCATTCAAAGGAGTCATCTTACCTCTTTGCTGTGATTCCTCTGCAAGTAAGTCACCAATAGTTTGATCACAATGCGCCTGCATTGAGGAAGTCAACCACCTCATTAGAGGAAGATATAATGGTGACTAAGTAGCATGAAGAATACCATAAGCTACAGAAAGAAAGTGTACTAGATCACCCCTAAAAAAGTCTGAGCAGTGAGAAAAGATATCCAAAACCAAAAAGTTACTGGCCCAACCAAAAGAGGGGAAAAAAAAAGGGATATCCAAAAAGTCTTGACATAATTATGTTTCATTCTTCTATCGTTCCTTGCACCTTTGTCATGAGTAGATAACTCCATTTAATATCAGAACTTGGGCATGTTCAAGGCAAAAGAGGTGCAATCCGGTATAAAAGCAAACAATCTCTAGAAACATGGGTGTTTAGAAACACGGAAAGCAAATTAGTGAAATTCACTCAGAGTTATCAATATTAAGTTATATGCTTCTGCTTGATTTCCTTGGGCATCCTTAATTAATCATGGCAGTGGAACTAGGAGATTTTAATGCTAGGCCTAAGCATCAAGAGCATGCACAAGTTCAAGATGTTCCAGTATACTTGAATTTAATAAGGGTAAAGATGTAGAATGCCAACAAAGAACTCTGCTTGTGGGTTAAATTTGAAATTTCCAATCTCTCTTTGAAAAAGTAAAGTTTAATGACATAAACAAGCAAAAAAAAAAAAAAAGAGCATATGTTAAGGTAAGAAACCTGTCAACTAAATAATCTGAATCCATTGACATTCTATTAAGTCTTGTCATGCTCTGCTCAAGTGCTCTCCGCAGTTTTGCATTGTCTTCCTCGAGCTTACATAATCTACTGTTCCCCTCCACTGCTGTCTTTTCAGCTTGCAAGAGTTTGGCTAGAAGTTCTTCCTTCTCCTGTTTACATGCTTCTACCAGTTTATCTGCACCCTGAAATGAGCAAAAATAAGAGTTGATTTCTGATGAAAAGATAGCTAAAACTAACTGAGCAGCACCCCACCCCAACAAAAAAATAAAAATCCCAATTTCTTTTTGTTTTTATCATGGGGGATGGAAGTGGTTTCCAGCAGCCACCACCCCACCCACGCTGGGCACCCCATGTGAGGACCAGCCCCACAGCCCCTCATGGGCACCCCCTAGGGCTGACTGGCAACGGTGGCTACATTAGGCTTTGTTCTTTAATTTCCTTTCATTTTTTTTTTATGTAATATAATATAATATATTTAGTGACAATAGGAAAACTATGGATCAATCAAAACTTGACGTGTATTGAGCTTTAACATTATATTCAATTGAGTTAGCTGAAGAGCTTGAACAGAAAATTTTAACAATGTTGGGTCCTCAAACAAGGAAAAAGATATTTTTAGGCCTCAAATAGAAAAGTATCCAAATGTTGAGAAAAGATTTTGCAATTTCCTCTTCTTACTTTATTTCATTTTGCAGCATTAGGAAGGAAAAAGGACTCAACCATTCTCATTATTCAGCATAAGCTTTCTATCCATCCAGCTTAATCTATGATTCGGAACTATATATTTAATTCATCAGATATACGAGACAAATAAGAGCATAACTATGAATACCATATTTTATATACAATTACATGCAGAATGAAGCTACATGGGTTCATATATAAACATATAAACATAAATAGAGAGAGAGTACTTTTAAAAGTTCAGTAAGTTTAGCTGACTCCTCTCTTGCAGCAGCCACGTCTCTTTCCAGATGTTCCTAAGCATCAAAAAGAACACATGAGATAATATCCATCATGCATGGGCCGTGCAGCTTTGAACAATTCATAGCTCAATGTACATATTTTGGATGTTCTATTTTACCTTGGCCTCAATCTCAGCGTAATACTGGCCAAGTGCCGTCTGTAGATTCAGCAATTCCATGTTCTTGGCATCTATGGTGCTCATACAATTTGCTAGCTTCCTATTCAGTTCATTAATCATTTCCTTATTTTTCTGAATTTCAATATCGCTACTCATCCTGAATTCATTCTGATCAGCAACAGCCTGCTTGACAGCTTTGTCTAGATGCAAAATTTGAGCTTTCTGATGCTCATTGATTTCTCGTAGTTCTTCAATGATTTTGGTGTCCTCATCCATTTTTTCTGATTCTTCAGACTCCTACAAAAAACAAGAAAAAGGAAAAAAACATCATCTCCAATTTGATTCTACAAAGTTGAAAACTTCAAGTAACTGGATATTAGTTGAAACTTATTGAACATCCACATGAGCGATTTTGTTATGTAATGAATACATCATTGATCATTTTTTGATGCTAGTAGCATAGTAAACTATACAAGGCAATGACTAAATTTAAATGGAGCAGAAGGGCTGGTTTGCTTCTCGGTAGTCAGTCCAGGAGTAATTTGCTTTAGGCCAGATTGATTTATGTAGTTGGAGATCAATTTTAATAAGTAACACTGTCACTGTTCTCGAAGTTAGAGTGGCCCATACAATGAAAATACTTCAGTAACCCTCCATGTACTTTAGCCTAAGCTAAATGCCACCAATAAAGAAAAGCAATAGATACTTGTTAGCACCAGGCTTCTTATCTATGACAATTGCAGCAGACACAAAGATAGTTTTATTTCATTTATCTAAATTATTTTCACTTAAAATTTAGTTGTGCTAATGATAGCAAATATATAAGGACAAGCTACCTTCTCCAATAAATGCTGCTTAAGCCGGTTCAACTCTCTGACTGCTTTATCCCTATCCCAGCATGCCTCCTTCAGATCTGCCTCCAATTTTTTCAGAGAGTGTTCCAGTTCCTCTCTTCCGGGAAAGCTTCCCAAAGAACCCTCCTACATGGAGATTTCATAGTACTCTCAAGACAACAGCAGCAAAAATCGGTGTGCCATTTGAAGCTCAAAATAATATTTCAACAGTCACTTTCCAAATTCCAAACAACAAAAGTACCTCATTCAAGCTACTCGGATGCACTTTAACTGCAGATGAGCTCCTGCTTATCTTCAATGATGACTCAACAGAATCTTTCTCCATCTACAGATATCATTAACGACATGAAAATTCAGGGAAATATATTAATATCTAGTAATGGGTTGGTTATCTTGAACAACAAAACATAATGAAGCACAGAAGTCATACCCTAAGTTTTTCATTTTCCTTCTGAAGATTGGAAATTTCTCTTTTCAAACTCTCTACTATGCCATTTGTGTTTTTTACATCTTGCCTACTCATTTCCAATTGCAACTGTCTCATTTCTGACATTCTCCCATTCAATTCATTGCGCATTTGGTTCATCTCCATATGGGTCTGCCATTGCAGAACAAATTCTTCCATTAGCAAAAAGGGGAGAGAAAAAAATTGTCCAAAGAAATTCTTGATTTGTTTACCCTTGTTTCCCACAATGTTTTTGTGTACTCTTTTGCATAAAGTAGCCATGTAAATCATTCTCGTCCATTGCCAGTTGTATATTATTCCTTTTTAACGAAATTATTTATTTAACCCAAAAGAACCTAAAAAAAATACATAGAAAGCTTCCCACAAGCACAAAGGAACCTATAGACATGAACTGCTAATGGACTTAAAAAACCATGGCCCAATATGCAATTTCAACACAAAAACTACAGCGTCTTCAATCAGACAGTTGATAGTCCAGAATTCTAAAATCCAATAAATTATTTTCATCAAACTGTTTTGCCCTACCACTCTTTGTCATACCAAATTTTCTTAGAAAGTTTGAACTCTACTATGTGAAAGTCTACGTTCATATGATAATCAAGTCAAGAAGTTGACAGAACCGCAAGTCGCACACACTATTGACTTAAGTGCTAAAAATCAAATCTAGGTGATTGATTTGCAAGCTAATCTATAAGTCATTTAATGGCCATGAACACAATTTATCCAAAAATTCTCCACCCTTATTAATGCTTTGCCCTATTAAAGAAAACAAAAGCCAATAGAACAGGTAATCTAGTTTATCATCTTAACCCTCACGGTTCTAATAACTTCAAAAGCAACCAAGGATGCGAGAAAATGTCAACAATTGGCCAACTGAGATGAATATTTTCAAATAACAGGAGGTAGTTCATCCTGGACTTTGGCGCGAAATGTAGCAGGAATAAAATGATAATAACCATCAACTAGTTAACAGCAGTGAAACACAAGATCATACACAGCATAATCCAGTAGCTAATAATTATAGAAGAAACACTCACTTTTTTCTTCTCCTCTTTCAAAGCCTGAAGCTCCTCCCGAAAGCTTTCATTCAACTTGTGCTCCTCTGAAGGGAATGAAGAAGGGGGGAAAGATATGTATCAGCATGGATGTTGGATTGAAAATGCAATCTTCATGTTAGAGAGCAGACCTTGCAACTTAATCTTCACATTGGCCAAATTCTTGTGTTCTTTTTCAAGTTCCATCTTGATTTCTCTCATCTTGGATTCACAAGAAGCTTCTAATGATGCAACAAGTCGGGTTTTTTCTTCTAACACATCTGCAAGCTCCTAAATGAATCCATAACTGTCTTCATCAAGTTTATCCACTAAGGATACAAACAGGATGTGCTAACTATCTAGAGATCAGTGACACTGAAAATTTTGCCAAAAAGAGCCGCATACAATTACATCAGATCATAGTTATTCCTGCTCCATCCTTTGCTATAGTGCTCTCACATTACTAAAACTGTGTCAGGATAATCTCAACAGAAAATACAAACATCAGGGTAAAATGGACCGTATGAACCCCCCCCCCCCCCTCTCTCTCTCTCTCTCTCTCTCTCTCTCTCACACACACACAAAGTAAAAGCATGTTTAACATTTCTACCAACCCTTTCCCGACTCATTGATGTTCTGCAGAGCTTTTTATTTTCTTTTGCTTATATGCACATGAATCTAAACATCCATGGTCTCTGTAATAAAGTACCATAATCTCCAATCTTTTGGCTTAAAAAATTAGAGTTTTATGACTTTAACTCAACTTCTTACATTTAGTCAATCATGATTTGAGTTCAAACATGTATACAAGGGTTCTCAATCTGATATTTGATGATTCCTCAATCTTATCTAGGCCATTGACAACTTTTTGAAACAGAGGAAGGCCTTATCTAAGCTGCAAACTTTTTACTTTGAAACACAAAGTAAAATCATAGTTTTCACAAGCCAATAGTGTAACTACTGCGCAAAGTGCAAATACCTTTTCCCTTGCCTGAAAAAAATCTTGTTGAAACCTATTTCCATTGGCGAGGTCTTGCTTAGAGAAAAAACCATTATTTCCTTGATTCCCACCAGAACGTCCTTTCATTGGTGATGCGAATTTTGATAGCCGATTTGGTGATAGATTACCAGATTCCTGGAGTATGTCAAGAGATCTCAAACATAATTATAACTACAAAAATGAACAACCGATAAACCTAGGACGAAATTCCTATGAGATGAAATTCAACGTGTGAATGGAATTAAAAATAGTATTCCCGATCATCCAACTTTGCCATACAAACATCATTACAAAGTCGCATTTTCCAGCTCTTAAATCCACCTTCTTAATGAGAATTTCTGTTTTGCATCAAAACTTCATTGTATACCAATAATATGTTTTTTTTTTTCAGTAAGCTGTATACCAATGATATAGTTGAACTGTTATATACAAATAATGTAATTATCCACAAAATAACCAACATCCTTACAATAAATTAACACTCTTCCAGGACAGAATGATCATAACGTACAACCCCCTCAAAGCTACTAAATTTTCCGGCTGCCTGTTCAAACTATCAGGTAACATTTACATAAACAACATAACGATTCTTTCAGCAAGCATAAGGATACAATGACTTGATATCAAATTCCATTATTACATGTGCTTCCTATGCAGCTTGTATAATCAGATACATTCGTCTGGTAAAATCTTAGCAAAATATCATCTGTCTTTAAGATTCCACAGGCGACAGCATCATCCATTAAATATTGAGCTATCTTATAAGAAAATTCCGAACAGCTTGAGAATATTGTGGCTACCTTGAGCACATTTGAATTGTTAGGGGATGTTCTCGTACTTTCATTTCTAAGTCCGTTAATGGCTGCATTGGTTGCTTCCAAGTTCTGTTTCAATGCACCATTTTCTTTGTTCAATCTGGAAATTTGATCCTGGTCAGTCACAGAAACATGTAAAATAAATAATAAGATCAATCTAACCAAGACAAACCAATCATAACTAGAAATTAAATTAAGCACATCTTTATAAGACAAGTAGCTTATATATCATACTGTAGACAACAATACCGCTGCTAAGAAGAGATGCACATATCAGAGAGCAGAACACCTTATAAACAATCAATGAGCAAGGACAAAGAAAACACTGGAAAACATGAAAAGAAGATATTTCATCTATTACATCTTGAAATTTGAAATAACATAAAATAGCTAAACAAATACTAAATATCAACACTCAATAGTAACATCTATCAATGTCTGTCAAAGTACCTCTTTCTCTTTCAATAAAGCTGCATAATTTACTGATAAGGCTTTTATTTCTGCCTCAGATTCTTGAAGCCTCTTTACTTCAGCTTGGTAATGCTCAATCTATCATGAAATAACAACACCAAATCACTGATTAAACAACTCCACAGTAAGAAAAAGAAAAACTAAAATCACCTCACTGTTCCATAGAGCAATAAAACGAAGGTCTTGGAAATAACATGTCAAATTCAAATTTGTCTTTTGGATCGCATTCAGTCACAGGGATGGTAATGTTATGTGCTTCAGTTCAGCTTCCCAAACTAAATCAAAATGCTTCAACCGACTGGAAAAACATTTTAGCCTTCACAAGTTGGAATTATTTTATTATATTAATTGATTTTTCTCATAATGCAACTACAATCACTTTATTTTTTGATATTTGCTATGGCAGAACTGCCACTAAACCACATGAGCAATTTTTTCAGTTTCAGTCATGCCTTATTTCAGTCCAAACAATGAAGTGAATGAAACCAAACCTTAATATGGTTGACACAAAATATGATTATAATCTTTTTTATTTCTGTAATATTTTCCATGGCAGAACTGTCACTAACCACATGCAATTTTCCTTTTTAAAGTCTTCAGTTCCTAATTATGGTGGCTGGCATAAAAATTGATTCGCAATCAAACCTAAGTAAATTGCATTTTCCTTACCCTACCAATCAGTACTAAAACATTAGATCTCAAAAATGCTTTCCATGGATGCCTTGCTAGAGAAACAAATAGCAATGATCCTAAATAAAAGTCGCACGTTATCTTCAAATCGTAATTTTATTATAGTTGATACAACCAAACTTGTCCATCACAACAGTCTATAAACAATCTCAGAAGTCAAAAGGAATTTGCGTCCGTTGCAAGTCCACCAACAGCAGAAATCCGCATTTTCCTTAACGCATCTAATTCGCTAAACCCTAACACTCCAACATTCAATCCCAATACGACGCTCAACACCTTCAACTATAAGCATTTCCTCATAACTAGACGAGTACAATATTCAAAAATCGCTAAGCAACCGTTGAAAACAAGAAATAATTCATATAAGCATTAAAATTCCAAAATCAACACTATCGATACCATCGCAATGGAACAAAAAACAGCTCAAAATCGAGTTAAAAAAGCACGAGAATTAGGGTTTTGAAACTCCACACCTCCAAATTAAGAGGAGAATCGAAACCATTAGGCATAGGAGAGCGAGAAGCAGACTTCGAATGAGCAAAACTGTGAGAATTCCTCCTATCGGACACGGAGGAATACTCATCGGTACCGTTTTGAGAATAGATCTCATCGTCTTCACCGTCTTCGTGAACCGCATGCGCGATTTTCTGGAGATTCTCTCTCCAATTGGCTATCGGACTCCGCATCTTAATCTTTTTCAATAATATGTACGTATATATGTATATGTATTTGTATTATGTACAGGAAGAATGAACGTGTGTGTGAGAGTGAAGAATTAGGGTTTGGATCAAAATAGTTAGAGAGAGAGAGAGAGAGAGAGGAGAGAAGGATGGAGTCGAAGGAAGGAAGGTAGATCTGAAATTATTATTAAGCCGGGAAGATTAGAGAGAGAGAGAGAGAGAGGGGAGGGATTTCAGGTTTCGTAGAGATGGAATTTTTGGTTTTTTGCGGGTTAATTTAGGCCAGATGGCTTTGAGCCGGTACATATGGAATTTACATTATGACGTGAGCCTGAGCGAGGCTGAGGCACCACCAAGGCAAAGCGTGTCGTCGGTGGGCTAGTCTAAGGTCTTGGTCAGCTTATTTTAATGAAGAGGAAATTGAAGAAAGTAAACTCATCCGCATGTGTCGCCTAGTCGTAGTGTAAGCGGTGTGATTGCTGATATTAATAAATAATGCATTTGTAATATGTATATAGATTAAATAAAATAAAATTTATATTTTTAAAATTTATTATTATATATTTAGTAAAAAATTATAATTTTTGTTAAATAATATATCTATATATTTATTTTTTTCTATCTATACTTATTTTAAATCTTTTAGTTTTTTATTTATAAGCAAATTAGGATTATGGACAAAAACTCATCCATATAATGGAATTAATCATCAAGAGGAAAAAACCATCAATGAGAGAAATCATATGATAAACACTGTATAAAGACGATGAAAAGGGATTGGAAGGGATTAATAGAAAAGAGTAACTTGATATGCCGATTTAACTCTTAGTATAAAAAAATTATAATTTTAATAAGTTATTTTTAATATTAAATTTTTTACAATAAAATTTCAATTAGAGGACTAAATGGTAATATTTAAAGGAACGGTTACTTAAAGGCCCATTCACTTTAATAATACATAAATATTAACAAGTGAACATTATATATTTCATATATTGTCTTAATTATGATGTGAATATAATAATATAATTTTACAAAGATATATTACAAATTAATATAACAATATTATATGGTTGTTGGTGGTATTTTCATATTTATATGTGATAAAAATGTCATTTAGAAAGAGTTACAATTATTCTAAAAGTATTTGGAATTGTAATTAATCTTGTATAAAAACTTATTTTATCGCATGGATTTATATAAAAAACTAGTAAATGCAGCACCTGCCTTACATTTACTAAAATTAATTTAACTTTATAATCAAATTTGAAACAAAAAATAAATACTAAATCAAGCTATGTTAAAAATAGATGATTTTGGGAAAAAGAATTGCAAAAATGGCTTTAAAAAATATAACAAGAAAAAGTTGCATGAGTAGTATTATGAAAATAACTTATGTGAACATGGATGAAAGCACAGAGAGATTTACTATGTAAAAGGATTCGTATGGGAAAGAGAAATAAAATAAGGGAAGAGAGAGAGAGAAAGAAGAATATTAGGAAAGATAAATTAAATAAGTTGACAAACTCATCTATGATATAAATTATATGTAAATTAAAAATGTCATTTTTGTGTTAATTTTTTTATTAAATAACATTAAATAAAAGGCAAATAGATAACTTTAAAGGTGATATATAAGTAAGATTACTTAAATCTCTTAGGGCTTTAACAATATAGGAGTAGACGTGCATCTATGATGTGAATGCAAATTAAACAATATTAAGTTTATATCTTTAAATTTACTATTATCTATTCTATAAAAAGTAATTATTTTTGTTAATATAATTTTTTATTGATAATTTCAAATTTTAATATACATTTTTTTAATCATATCTTATAAATTTATTATTATTAATCTAAATTCTTTTTTGTGAACAACTAAATTGGATATGAAGTAGTGGAGATTGGAGAGAGAAAGAGAAAAGGAGAGGAGATTAAAGAATTATCCCTAAAATTTTGAAGTAGTAAAAGTATTGAAGAAAGAAGAAGGAGATAGGGATGGATTGAGGGATTAAAAGAGGTTATCGTGAAATTTGTTATAATAATTACATAGTTTATATATATATATATATAGCATTAAATATAATAAACTTTTAAGGATATTTAATTGAATTTTATGAAAAAAAAAGAGGGCAGTTACTTAAGCCTTTTTTTAGGCTTTAATAATATAGATAATTAAAACAAATCAAATTAGCAAAAAAAAAAGATATAATAATATCACCTATGCATATCTTTTTGCATAGATTTACTCTTATCCAACATGATTACATAACCATAACTTTACTGAGTGATGAGAGTATTTTTATTTTCATAAGTTGCCAATGGCAAAATCTTAATGTATTTTTTTCTTTAAATTTTTTACTTAGCTTTTTTACACTTTTTTTTTCTTTTTTTTTATAGGTAACACTTGATAGAAAGTCTTTAAAGAATTAAAAAACACAAGTCTCATGCATGTTCAACTCAAAGTAGTCACAACAAGGTTTGTTCTTATTTACTTTTTTGAATTTTTTTTATTTTTTTTTTACCTATAAGATTCTTTGTGTTAGATGTAGCATACATTAATATCATATATGATGAGTGCTGATCTCCAACTCTGAAATGGGCTTGAGATCAACGAACACAAAAGAAAATTGTTTTGAGAGGTATCAAAGCAATCCAATATTATCACTCCAATACCTAAGTTATGATGTAAAGTAAGGTAAAAAAAAATATATATTAAGATGTGAGGAGTTTAGAAAAAGCTTATTATCGTCTCGTCCAAGATATTTATAAATGGTTCAATGGTTGTTTAAGGGTAGCAATTGAGTACCTCTTAACTACTTTCTACATATCTCTCAATTGTCTAGGCACTTCTTATTTTCAAGGAAAAGTGGGCAGTTGATAGTTAGTTGTTGTAATAGTTGCCAAATTGTTCATGCTCTTCATCCACATTTAAATGTTTAAACTCCACTAACCAATCTTATAAGGCTTATTCTAGTCAATTCTAAGTTCTCCCTTTACAATCTAACTAAAGTGCCTTTTGTCTTAAGGTCTACCCAAAATACTAATTCATCTAATTCATTGGGTTAACATATGAACTTAACTTCAACCAATAAAATTAGGTAGGTGAGAGATGAAAGACGTTAAAAATGGCCCTTAAGAGCTCGTTTTGGGTTCATTGGGTCTAGAATGAAAATCTCCTATTAACAATGAACTTTCATCAAACATGATGAAAAAAACGTTACAACTTAAGCTAGAAAATTGTGGTAAAAGCCTTTTTAGAATTCATTTGTCATATTTTATTTTGTAATCTTTATAGTATTAATGATTTAATACAAAAGTTGTAAATAACAATTCTCTTTTAGTGACTATGAGTTAAGTAATTTTATTGTCATCTCTTTTCAATTGATTGGTGTTAACATAATGTTTGTTACAGGTCTTCTAAAAAGAAAAAGAAATGAGAGAGAAAAGGTGAAGTCCTTTATAGAATTTATTTGTCATACTGTAATCTATCTAATGTTAATGATTTAGTGCAAAATTCATTAATAGTTTTATATTGGTGAAAATGAGTTAAGTAATTTTGTTGTTATCTCTTTTTAATTTATTCTTGTTTTGCATGATTTTTGTTGCAAGTGCAGATCTTCTAAAAAGAGTTAGACAGACAATATTAAAGAAACAAATGAGAGAGAAAAAGCAATAGAAATGAATAAGTTCAATTGATAACCAAATTTACTCTTGCTAACTTTTCTGTTTTCTTTTATTTGATATTTGATTGATATATACATTAGCTGTTTATTAATCGATATTAGTAAATGAATAATTTTAATTATTTTTTTAGAAAATTTGCTCATATTATATTGTTATTTATTACATGTTTATCTCAAAGTTTACAATTTTTTATGTTTTCTACTTGATATAAACTTATTTTTATCAAAGTTTCATGACTAAAAGAAGTTAATAAGGAACGCCAGGGCGGTGTTAATGCTTAAGTTTTTTGTTTTTCCTTTTTATTGATTAGAAAATATATTGAAAAGAAAACTTCTATACTTTTATGTTCTTTAAACAATTATATTGGAAAAAATGATATGGTTATATTTAGAATATTATGCCGAAATAAATTCAACATAAAGCTAATATGATTTTTCTACATTTCTCATTTCAAGTATAATACAGATATCTATTTTTTCATCATTAGATCTTTTTAATTAATTCATGTTTCATTATATAGGTCCTCTTTTGTTATTCATGCATCGCATAAGTTTTTTTACTAGTTCACCAAATAAAAGAAGAAAGGGAGAAAAAAAAAAACTCATTAAACAAATGAGTTTTCATTTGATGAAGATTTATGAGGTCATAGACTCTCTTACATAAGGTTGGCAAAGGTAAAACCACTTCACTCTTAATAATTGAAAATGTAAGGGTCTACTAAACTTGATTATGAGCATGATACAACTAGTCTAGTAGAGAATAAGAGAAAAATCACAACGTATCTAAAATACCCCAAAACCATATTATATTTTATCTCTTACTTAATTGTTAATTACAAATATTTTCAAAATAATAAATCTTTTTCTAAAAAATATACATATTATTTTAAAAAAAAAATTTCTTTTTCAAAGGCAAGGCATGCTTATAAATCCACCTTCATTTTCAAACCTTCTACCCCTAAGAAAGAAAATACATTTCTTTCTCTTTTCTTTCTTTCTCCCATTCCTCTCATGACATTTCTCCCTCCCGTAAATAATTCCCATTTCTCCTTCTCAAATTGAATTAAGAAATAGACATTACTTGCAAAACTAACAAAAGAAAGCTAATTTAAAAGAGTTTTAAGGTAAATAAAGTGGTTTGCATGATGTTTATGGTTCTTTTATTGTAATTCTTCTAAAAATAAATGTAAGAACGGGTTAACTACAAAAAGCAAAAAGGGTAATGCGTACTTGGTTGTGAATGTTGTGAATATTTACGTAATTTCTCATGTTCTTGTTTTATTTTCATCAAAGTATCATACTTTGTTGATGTTAAAGCAATGCTATTGCATTTTGGTTTATGGAAGGTAAGATCTAATGTTTTAGGTTTTTTTATATTATTTTTTATCTTAGATCGAGGAGTATTGATGGTTGAGCCATGTTGTAAACAATGATTGAAGCAAAAGTTGGATTAGAATGGTTTTGGTTTCTTTTTGAAGAAGGGAAAAAAATCCATCAAAAGTGTGATAGGAATCAACTAACCAATTGTGTTTCTTTTAGTGGCAAAATGAGGGAACAAACCTATCATTTTTAGCAAGACCAGCCAATCAATTTAATTAAGAGATAATGAGATGTTGGAACCAATAAGCTAGTTTTGTTTCTTTTTCAACATGTTTGAATTCTTATTTCTTTTATTAAATTAACTAATTATTTCCCCCTAATTAAATTAAATTATAAACTATTTTCTTACGATGTTTTACAAACATAAATACAGTAAATAATGTAATATACAATAGTTAAGTAATTCTATAAGGCAGGTTTATATCATATCCGTTACCATGAGTTAGAGTAGCTAATAGTCCATTTTAGACTAACACCGTTTTACCATGTACATATGTACCTTGTTTGATGGTTGTATATGTTAGGTTATAAATAAAATTGAACCTAATAAATATTGGGCTTAATTTGATTATTATTTATGTACAGTTGGCCTTAGGATTAGTAGTAGTAGAAATTTAGGAAGCATTCCGATGATCTTTTTATGATGGTTTCCTTAGCAAAGTTACACATTGCAATGACCTAATTTAGGATGATTCATGGACTTCTGGATGTTGGGATTAGAGATGACAATTCCCATTGCTACATTATTACAGGGGCCAGAGTTAGCAGTTCCAAGGTGATTATATATACAAATATGTATATGTGTATACATACACATCTATTTATATGTGTATAAAGTCTTGTGTTACCTCATGCTTGTCATTAGCTCTACTTAAAGAAGATAATAAAGTAGTTGTTTGATTTATTTTAAAGATGCTTGTGATATGTTGTTTTATGGCATGGATGTGTGGTTATGGTACCTACATACTAGGCATTGACTCACCCTTTATGGGACCTTATTGTTTTTCAGCTACATATATGCTTAGGGAGTTTGTAATGAGGACCTATAAATGACTATTTGTAACAAGTTATCAAACTTTATTGATGTTGGGTTATGTATGCAATAAAGTTGAGACTCCTATTGGCATATGTATGATAGAAATCGAGCTATGGGACCCCTGACTCACAATTGAACCCGAAGACTAGAAGGGCCGGTACGTCGAATTCTTATATTCCAATCAACCCTTACTGAAGCCAAGTACTTTTTTTACCAAATCACCTTTAATGCCATACTATATGACAACCTATTACTCTGTGGTTTGCCGAGTAGATGAGAACTCTCTAGTTCCTAACCATATAATCACTCGGCATCATCTTTGCCAAGAAGCTGAGAGAGAGACCTCGAATTGATTAAGCCATCCTTACTCAGACAAGCCCATCTATTCGTACTTTTTTGTCTGCATGTCCTAACGACCTTGCTAATGCTGCATCGCCATGTGTACAGTATTACATGTAGAATCCGTAACACTAATGATTATTTTCCTTGTATATTTAGTTTTACCCCTTTATAACATGTACATTACTGTCCTTAGGAAATGTTATTTTTGTCTTTTTCCTTTTGGACAAGTTGCCTTAGTTTGCAAGTATTTTGTACTTATAGTTGTAAGACATCAGATAATCTTCAATACACTTTTGCGAACCTTCTTCCCTGCGTAAACACTGTTATTTATTTTCAGCATCACTCTTATCTTTTCCCTTAAGCAAGGTTAGGTGAAGAGTAATCTCATTGGACCAATTCATGCATCACATTGAATTATGCTGTAAGTCTTTGGAAGTTCCATTGGTGCGTCATATCCTCTAGAGATATTCGTGGTTTTTGCTTACCGTTTTCATCCTTTGCTTTCACCCTTTCATACCTTTCCCCATTGATTCTTTTCGAGCTTTCTACAAGCTTGGACCCATTTAGCAACCGGTCTTATTTGTTCTTGGCTACGATTTGCAATATATATATGCAAAGGAGATTCTAGGAGAATCAACTATGTAATTGGTTTCATGTTCTAATAAGTTGTAGATGTTATAGGAGCCATCATGGTCTCCAGTTATCTATAGTTATGCTATTGAATTTTAGAGGATCCCATGTCCTTGTATTAGTGGTTATAAAGTGGCACTCGATTGGGCCACTCATTTAAGTTATTTAATGGTTTTGTATATGGAGTGTTTGGCACTTTTATGGTTTGTCTATGGATATTAGATAGCTTGTGAGTCTTTGTGTGACATGTGAAGTTTTGTTAAGTCTTAAGTTTTAGGGTATTATAATATTTGTTGTTATATGATTTTAGTTAAGTGGTTGAGGCTAGAAGCAACTTACAAAATGAACAATTGTAAGCTATGGAAAAGTGTTGGAGGTGGTTCTAACTTAGCTACTCCAACACTCAAGTCAAAAAAGTGTTTAAGAAATGGCAAATGTGTATAAATAAAGTGAGAGAGATTAAGAATTGAAATCCCTTACTTATAACATTCACTTATATTCATAGGCAAGTTTGATGAGTTTTATTTAGAAGGAGACAATGATCCTAAGATCCTCTCTTTGACTCCAAATTTTGTGGAAAGGATCTCAAGACAGGCTTGTGCTAGCTATAGACTTTCCTTATCTGCCCAAATTGTTCTCACCTTATATTCTTTTGAATTGTTGGGCTAAGCTCAACTAATTCAAGGCTTATAGGCCTAGACTCTAAGGAGAAGGCTAGAGATAGGGGCTTAGAAGGTGTCTTCTGATAAGGTTGGTTGATCTGTAAAGAGTTTAGTCCGAACTCTAACGATGTCCTCCTTAAAGCTAGGAACTTGCCTGGACTTTAACGCAGTCAGCTGAATTATAGAGAGCTTAATATCAATTCTAAAGAGGTTGGTCTGAGCTTTGTGGATTCGATCCATATTTAATGGAGGTCAGCCTATACTTGAAGGCTAACATCCAAGATAACCTATCAATAGTATCCATTTTACTAAATAAAAAAGGAAAAACCATTTTGTTCCTTTAATATTGTTATAACAATGTTTATTCGTATTTACTTAGAGTAAATATTTATTAAACATAGTGAGAGAATCCCTTGAAATAAGGAATGGCTTTTCATTCTCAAGACACCATTACTAGCAACTCATCTTCTACTCTTTTCATAATCATAAACTACCCTTAAAACTTTAACTCCCCAACCTTGCCCCACTAAACCCACAGTCTCTACGAACCATTACCTAATATACACTTATTGCCATTGCAAAAGTATCTATGCTCGCATTAGAATCTCTAAACCCAATTGGCTAGCCCTATCTTATGGCAGTAACACCAATACAGTGGTCCCACTAGCATTTGTGTCTAGTGGTTTATTTTTTAGTGTCTCGTTGTTTACATCGATTTGTGGCTCATCATTCGTCCCATCAATGGTTTGCTTTATAGGTTAGTCTTAAGGCTCTTTGTAAGCATTGAATTGGTAACTCAGTTAGAAACCCAGGCTGTATAACTCATAGTTCAACTGACATTCAATAATATGCCTAAAAGCTTGAGTTTACAACTTAGTGTTCATGTTATGTTTGGTGATTGGAGTTGTTCGCTAAAATATGTAGGTTGGGCTTAGTGGTTCACAAACTTAGTAGATATGATGGCTCAATGGATTCAATTAGTTGGTGATGGTTAGTAGTTAGTGATCAGCTAGGTAATAGTTAAGGTTTATGATTAGGGGTAGTGGCTAACAATTAGGTTTTTTTTATTATTTAAAAAGATATGTATGTTTTGTAATTCTAATCCTATTCCATTATGTACATGTAAATTCAATTAAAGAAAATAATAGCCTATTACTTATACATTATCTTCCTAATGAGTAAAGAATCTATTATAAGATTATCACATCTAACAATTTAAACATGTTATGAGTATTTAGTAGTAAAAAAAGTGAAAAGGGAAGTGGAAGGAGAGAGTAGGAGATTAATTTTCCTCATCACAACCTAACATTTTCCTTCCTAAAGTAAATTATGTGAATCATTCCTAAAAGCTTTCAGAATTGCGTAAACCCTTAAATTTTTCAAAAGTTGACACTTATTAACCCTAAAACAAGTGTACACTACCCTCTCCTACCCTACCCCCCCCCCCCCCCTTCCCCTTCCCCCCACACGGCCTCCTTCTTTTGCTGATTGTGATACTATGTATAAAACAAGTTTGTTTAAACATATATATGATAATTTATTCATATTTTACTATTAAATTAATGAAAACCTAAAAAAAAAAAAGATAAAAAAGCTTAGATTAATATAAGGAAAAATCTACTTAAATTAATTACAAAATTGCAATTTAAGCATTTATATAAGCTTATTTCATATATGGTAGCCTAGATAAGATCTCTTGCTTATTACAAGGATGAAAAGTGCCAACTTTTAAAAAAAATTAAGGGCTTACACTATTTTTAATGTTTTCGTGGATGGTTCGTGCAATTTACCTTTCTTCCTAACTCAAGATGAAATAGAAAGTGAGACAAAATGATGCAAGATTACATATTTACCCCTAATTAATAATAAAAGAAACCAAAATAATATAGAAGATACTGGCATTACAAACCAAATTTTGACTTCCCTTAACTTCCATTCATATTAACTAAAGACATAAGAGAAATATTTTCTTCGAGTGCTCACTTCTTTTCTCTTACATGTTATCTCCCTCGTTTCTTTTTTTTCTTTCCCTTAGTAATTTACAAAACAAGCATAGTATATAGATAAGGCTTATTACATAGTTACTAAGTTGTACACATGTATATTACACACTTCATATGCAAGAGATATGTATTGTACTTCAAATAATTTTAAGAAAATAAGAAGAGATGGAAAGGAAAACATGCAATCTCAAGAAGCCCTAAAAGAGGAAGAATTGATAGTTTTAGCAAGTTCTCGTAAAGTTAAAACTCCAAAATTTGATGAATAATAATCTCTAAAGCAAAGTTAGGCAAATTAATGGAATTTGACTTAACAATTCATTTATATCCTTTATTTTCATTGCTTATAACCTAAAAAATAAAAAAAAATACACACACACACATACACATACACAACTTTTTATCCTATTTTCCATTAGTTTGAACTTTATTAAACTTAACGACCCTTGACCCTAGTTAAAGTTTGACCTAAAGGATATTCAACATAATACATTTACTGTTAGAACTTTTGTAGTAATAACCTCAAACTTACATATTAAGATTTTCGAAAATTTTCATAAGTTAGATTGTATTAGTTGTATTGATAGGTATTTTAAGACCCAATTCGTTAGGCCCAATTCATATACAAACAAGAAAGAAAAAATTGATAACAAAGCCTACCCTACAACAAGTTATATGGCTTTGCCTTGGTCAACCTCAAACAACGACTAAAGAGACATGAGGTCAATAAAGATGAAGCCTCGTAGGGCTTAATAAGGCCCACCTACCTGACTAAGATACATTCTCCAAAAAGACACTTGCCTATTATGGCTAACTAACTAGAAAAACATCTTCCTAATTTACTATGGTACACTTTCCTAATCTGGCAACTAGCTCCAGCAAGATTCAACAATAACTTTCCTAAAGAAGAATAGATCCACCACTTATAGGAGTGAATAAGACCTCTAGGTATGACCATCTTTACTGAATTTTCCACCACTTAATTCTCTCTTCCTAATGCGAGCATCAGACTACCTATACTGAAGCAACCTTTAGCGTATGTTTGTAGGTCCAAATCAAGCTAGAGCATGTAAGACCTAAGCCATAACTAGCAAGAAATCAAGATTGCAAATACTCAATAGAAAACTCGATCAACAAGTTATTGAAATTATTAATATTATAGTAGAATTTGTGGAAAGTGAGGATTATGTTATTATTATTGTGCAAGGTGAAGAGTCTTAATTTTGTTGTACTTATTAACGATATTTGAAGTGCATTTAATGTTTGACGAAATTCATTAGCAAAGTTTTGTTATTGTTAAGATATTTTAGTGGGTTAATATATCAAGGTAGAGTATATTTAATGGTGTAATCAAAATAAAATAAGTAATACATTGAGTCATCTATGGAACAACGGCTTTTAGCACTAACCAAGATAATGCAAGGCCTTATGTTAGTTATTAGAGCCCCTAGAGTAGCAACATATGGCAACCATGTGAATAAAAATGTTATAGGTAACCATGTGGATGGGGAGAATTAACTAATGCCAGGAATTAAAATAACTAAAATAAAAGTTATGCCTTTTCTCATAGTATTTCTCATGATGATTACCTTGATTAGGAGAATAAGGTTAAAAATGTATTTAAATATTATAGATATAATGAGAGAACTAAGGTGATGTTGGCAACTCTTGAGTTCATAGGATATGTAGCATTGATAGAAAAATATGAAGTCTTTACAATTGAGAAAAAGGAGAAGGTGATATAGATACATGGAAGGAATTGAAAAGATTATTAAGATAAGTTGTTTTATCATTACTAATAATAAATTTTTAAAATTGCAAACATTATAACAAGGAGCATTTATGTAGATGACTATGAGAATTTTGAGATTTTTATGATCTAGTGTGAGTTGAATGATACTAAGAAAAAAATATTGCTAGGTTTATTACAACCATAAAATATTATATTCTCAATGTTTATTGAGTCAGAATACTATGAGACTCTTGATGATATGATATGGAGCTACTAAGGCAGATAAACTATGTACTGAGATCTTTTGTTTTTAATAAAAAACTTGTTCAAATGTACACCATCCATCACATCATACAAAATGATAGCCACAAGAAGATATATATAAGAAATGAAAAGGCATGATCTTAATATTTCTAAATAGATTAAAAAAAACAAAAAAAAGGAGAATACAAGTGCCAACAATAATAAACTTTCTTTGTCTAGTTCCCTATCAACCACATCTTAATTGTATGGTATAGGGCTTATAATCTAAATAATTGAAGGGTCTTTAGCAATCAGATATGCAAACAAGGTTAGGGAATTGTATGTCTCATATGCAAAACCAAAGAGTTTAACCAATAAGATTGAATGCTTGAGGGAAATATGGTGATATGACTTTTGGATTTAATTCACGAGTCTAAAAGTTCCTACTTCTTATTAATGTCAAGAAAATCAAATCCTTCACTTAAAGCATTCTTATCTGCCAATAAGGCTAAAAGCTTAAGGAATATATGGTGTTATGCCTTTTGAATTTAACACCACTTGTTTAGAAGTTCCTACTTCTTACTAATGTCAAGAACATTAAATCCTTCTCTTAAAGTTTTCTTACAAATCAACTAATCACTGCAACTCGCTATAATGTCATTTAGCAAGTAGTTTAAATTAATCCATGTTTTTACGTTTTCTTTCTTAACCTCATTTTTGTTCCAAGCCAATTCACACAAGTCATACAATTCTTTTTTATATGAATTTAACATCTTGAAATTACCAATGTCTCGATCCATTCTTTATATCCATTATATTTCTTTTTTATTGTTTTTATTTCATAACAATTTTTTATACAACAAATGCATTCCTAAACTCATGTACCTATACACATTTGACATCACACTTTGGTGCATCTTTGTCTTCCTCTTTTGGAAAAGATGTTCAAGACCTAAACTTAGTAAGTGAAAGTCATATTACCAAATTGCAGTTAGAATAACCCCAAGAAGAACACATTGAAAATTTTAAACCAACTGATAAAAGCGAAGAGGATAGTGAAGAAGTAGAAAAAACAAATAAGTTGAGTGAAAATTCAAGAAAAAAAAAAGAATAGCAAATCAAGGATAATAAGGATGGAATGGTTAACGTACTAATAGAGAAGACAATAAAAGAAGAAGTAGAATAAGAAAAAGATTGTAGATACCCCATTGTTGCTCCTTATAATTTTAGAACTTTTTTTAGAATAAAAGAAAAAGGGTCCTAATTTAAAAAAAAAAAAGATACAAAAACAAAATTTAGAAAATTTAGGAAAATACACAAAAAAAGAAGGAAAAAAATAAAGTCTTAGGCCATTTTTAGAATTTTCGAGTCACATGGATAGGGTCATTTTATTTTTAAGGTAAAAAAGAGTTAAAAGTATACACATGCGATTTAGCAATTTCAAGTCATATTTAAGAATATTTGAACCCAAATTAATTTTTTAACTAAGATTCTTAAAATGGTTAATTGGGTATAATTGGAAAATTAATTTATTTTAATATGTCTGTATATAGCTTATTATTGGTCAATTTAGGTTAAATTTTGGATTAGGCTCGGTTTAGTGATAATAAAAAAAAGAGAGAAGAAAAATTTTCTTCTTTTTTTTTTAAAGGCTGGATTGGTTTTAAATTAAGTTAGGCTTAAAGCGTAGCCCATGCATGAGGAAAAAACTAAGTACGACCCTGTCAAGCCCCAAAGCGGCAGAGTCATAACAGCCCCGCCGTATAAACCATCCTAAGATAGAAGTTGGCCTTACAACCATTATCTTAGACCTGATCTACACAAGGCATCTACGACTAACCTGCTTTGAAGTAAACAGTTTGTAATTTAAATAAATCATTTACCTAAGAAAGTGATGAAATATATATATATATTTAATAGAATTCAATTATTACAATTAGGGTTTTCAACGATAATAGCTTAAACCTTAAAAATATATGTCTGTTCTTCAAATATTTTTCCTCACTCCCCAAGATCCAGCAGTTGCTAGCTTCAGAGTAGTTGTTTGTCGCTTCTTAACCAGCACCTGGACGACGTCTATAGGGATATGAGCAACCATAGCTCAGTAAGTTAGGATGGGGGACTTAAAACTATACCATAAACACAACAAGGTTGTCAATCAACTTATTCGGTGCAATGCATGTGCAAGCAAATGCCATCGCACAACGTTGTCCGGCCCGTCGTGAGATTAGAGAAATTGCGTCCGCTCTAATCCGGGTTGAGGAGTTGCCATTAATGCAATAGCTCACAACCAAACCCAGGCTTGTGCAATGGAGACCTCGCTCCTCTCGCGACTACCTTCGAACTACTGACTTCACCCTCGTCGCGACCTCCTATCCTGTCACTTAGTTCGACTAAGGATGAAGAAGGGACCATTATGCAATTCTGCGCTATCCCTTTCGAAGGGTCGGTATTTGGCCAAAAAGTCCTAAGTTCCCCTAATGGGTTGCTATGCATGTCCGATTATGATTACTGGTCGTATATTTGATTAAGTCCAGTTTAGGGTGATCCATTATTTCATACAAATTATACAATACATGCCAGAGAAACAAACAGAATCATAGCATCACCCATAATCAAGCACATACACACATCCAACTATCTAACAAGCACAACTAAGCATAATCTTAAACCTCCAAAATACAGCATCGTATTAATCTCAACTTATCTCGAATCCTCGCTTGTTCACTCAAGGTCCAACTTGCTCAGGCCATCACCGATCATCCTTATAACACAACCGTGGTTTCAGTTTTTCATATAACTGTTATAGGTTCATTTTATCCTATAACACTTGTTGTTATATTTTGTTTAGGGTTTAATATGCCTAATTATCTAGGTCTTAAGTTTTTACAATTATTCTAGGTTTGGGGTTAGGTTTGGTTTCGGTTTCTAGATCAATTTCTAAATTAGGTTTTAGTTCGATTTCTAAGTATTATTTTATACTCGAACTCTAGAAATTTGTTTCAACTCATAATGTGAAATTAATCACATTACTTCCAGATCTCCAAAATACCATCATTACCTCTAATTAGTATTTTATTCCACCCGGTACACTTAAATTCTTTTTAGTGTACCGAATTTACTCTTGATGTGAGAAATTTTTGCATTTTTCATATAATTATATAAATTCAAGTTTCCTATCAGATTTATTGTACATTTTTATTATTATCATAATATCAATTTTTATTATAATATTTTCTACTTATTATATTTCTAATAATTGTATATTATGTACTATTACTTATTATGTACATAATACACATGTAATATTTCTATTACTCTAATTATCATCTCCTAACATGAATTATCATTTCAAAATGTCTAAATTCATCCTAAATCAGATTTTACACCTAATTATCCTAATTTACAAAATTAACTTAAAATTTACTATTTTTCCCTATTACTCATTTACTACATAATTAACCTAATAATTACATCTAATACCCTAAATGCTACAAGTATCATACTCTATCAAATTTCAACATCTTAAAACATATAATTATTCACTAAATCAATAATTAACCATTTAATTACTTTATTAATCCTAATTACCCATTTTATGCCTCATTTTAGGGCCTAAAAATTATCTAAAATTTTCGAAAATTAATTTTTGAAAACAAGCTTCATAGCACTGTTCTATATCATCTAAGTAATCTACACAAAAATTTTGGGTTCAAAACTACACTCCTAAGGTCATTTATTTTTAAACCGAAACATGTTCGGTTTTGCATGATTTCTTAAGGAACCTATATCACGAGACATATTTTTATCAAAATAATATTTTTCCTAAAAACTACATACAAAAATATTCCATAATAACAAAATTCATAATTTTCTAATAATATTTACTATTTTTACAAAATTACACAAAATTAGGCTGGAAATCGAACTCACCGATTTGGGTGGCTCCGGCCATCGTCGGTGGCCATGGGTGTGTCAGCCCACCTAGGAGTTGCCACCACCGTGTGGTGGTGGTGGCCGTCCACTCTTAACTGCTTGTCGGGTCTGGGTTCTCCTTTGTAGCCCTAACGACATAATTTTCCTTTTTTTTTCTTTGGTTTTTTTTCTCACTTTTCACCTCTCCCTAATTTTCTCTAATTTCTAATTGTCTAAATGAGCTTTTGAATTTTTCTTTCTATTTATAGGGCTTTAGGGAATTTATTGTGCATTAAATTGGACAAGACAATTGCCTTATCCATTAATTTTTAGTTTTTGTGTTGTCTTAATTTAATTGGCCGATTTTTTTTCTTATTTTTCCTAGTTGCCACGACCTATATCTGGATCATTCCTTATTTTTCTTTATTTTTCCTTAATTAATTATGAATTTTTTTTAATTATTTAGTATGATTTTAGCACATTACGCTTATTTTAAGTAATTACGTGTATTTCTACTTACATGTAAATTCATATATAGTACAAATAAATATTCCTAAATATTATTTAGGTTATTTTATGATTTTTAGTATATATATAATTTATCTCGAGCGATTCGTTAATTATCGAAATGCATTTTACGCATTTTCGATAAATAACGAGTTATATACTTAAAATTTGGAATTTTTATATTCTTTTATTTCATTGCTTATTTTCTTAAATTTAAACTTATGGGATCATTTTCCTAATATTTCTAGCTTTACTTATAATTTAGGCTCGATCGGATCTTTCAATCAATCGAAACCTTGAATGGCTAGTTGTGGGGCTTACAAACCCTAGACAGTTACTTATGGTGGCTTGTTTCTTTCAAGAGCATGCAATCCATGCATGCTCTAAGTGCATGTCATGTGCTACATATGTACACCTAGAGTTGCAACTACTATGGTTATGTGAATTTGTTCTCTTCTTTCCTTTCTAGATAGCTTTTGCCACCTAATTTTTTTATCCATTTTTCTCTGAAATTTCACCAAATTAATAGTGAAATCTCAAAGATCACATGATGCCGTTTACATCGGGACCAAATTCACTTATTTCATTATCTAAATCGGGTCATAAAAATTAGGAAAAATTTTAGCATCTAAGCTTCTAGCTCCACCATGATTTTCAAATCTGAGCATTGGATGAAGGTTTGAAAGCTTCCTTTTGCTTGTAGATGTAAGTGTATCACTGTTTGCATACATCATTCATTCTAATCTCGCTTTTTTCCTTTGAAATTGAGATCAATATTTAAACCCGCATCAATGTCCGATTCCAACATTTAAGCTCCTTTATGTTTGATTAAGCTAAAACATACATAAATAGGTGATGCTCATCTTGGTTCCATCATCAAGCTCTCATCCCTGCACTTTCTATCTCTCTCTCTTTCTCTCAAGTTTTCTCTCTCTAACCCTATAACCTGCAACCATTCTCTCTCTCTCTAGAATTTGTACAAATTTGAAGCCCTTTGAGCAAAGCTACTATTGTAGTTAACTTTCCCATTCCCTAAGTTTTTGTTAACAACCCATTTCGAGCTCTACCATGCCTTTTGTCAAGGCCTATGACTGTACCAACCCAAACCTTAGCTACCATCTCCATTGCCATTAACCACCACACCTCACTTGAAGGTAACCTCACCACAACACTCATCATGCCTTAAAACACCAGGTTGACCACTTCTCTATCTTCTTTCGCCACTACAGCAAGCTCTACAACACCATTCTCTCTTTAGCCACTACCACCACTCTCCAATCACCACCTAAACTACCTTGAAACACCACCACTATATCATCATACTCCAATTTTGAAAAACTATACTAAGAGCTCAAGAGGGGGAGGGGGGTTGTGAATTGAGTTCAATGCCCAAATTTTAATTTAATACCAATTTCTTTATTTAGGCAACTAAATGAATGCAATATTGAAATAATAAAGCAATAATGAGTATAATCAAAATAGTGATAAAAAAATAATAAGTGCGGAAAATAAAAGAGATAAGGATAGAGAAAATGAAGCCCGGATTTAACGTGGAGTTCAGACCGTCACCTATTCTCTACGGATAGACAATGCCTCCAACCAAGGACTACACACCACTTTATTAATTTCTCAATCTAAGCTCCAAGAGCTATACATACACAAACTGTATTATATAAGTTTCACACTTACAACTCATCTGATCTTGATTTTACAAGATTCTCAATCACAATAACCCTCAAAACAAACTCAATCTCAAGTATAATGCACTATCTTAAAGTTCTTGCAAGTATAAATCACTTTGCACTATATTAGGGTTTTACAAATGATTTAACAAATTAAATACACAAGAGAAAGAGTAAGTGAACAAAAGGAATAATTGTAGATTTCTAGCTCTATTTCTTGTCCTCCAACTACCCTACAATTTATATTTATAGCCTCTTAAGAAAATCCAATCGTTGGTCCACTTCTCTTTTCATTTAATAGTTTGTAACGGCTCTTTTCTATGTGGACTAGCTAGATGATTCAAGTGGGACCAATCGGACCGTCCATTCAAATAGGGTCACCATTTGGACGGTCTTTAGGTCACCAATCGCATGGTCTAACATAGCTCACTAACCTGCAGCATCCAGCCGGACGGTCTTGGGACAACTGGTTGTACAATCCATCACCTACCACTAATCTGCAGCAGCCGTTCAAATAGTCTAAGGACAACTAGTTGCACAGTTCATCACCTGCTACTAATCTACAACAACCAGTCGGACAGTTCAAGAACAACTAGCCAGACGATCTATTACCTACTACTAATCTACAGCAACCATTCGGACGGTTTAAGGATAACCAGCCAGATGGTTTACACCAGAATAGTTTAACAACATACACTAAGATACAACAAATAGTTCTATTCCCTTTTACTTCTTTCAAGAATTTCAAACTCAATCTAATCAAGTTATATTATAGAGATATCATGCAAGGTTTTCTTCATAATTAATGATTAATTTAACATAACTTACATGGTTTTATTCTCTTCAAAATCACACATAAGAGCCTATTGTTTCAACATATTCATCAATAAGAAACATATGAAACACCCCTTCCCCACTTGATTTGGCTGCTAGAACTACCCTGAAGAGCTCCATCAGCCGCTGCTTGTTTCTTCCCTTTCTTCTACTCGCAACCTAGCAGGTGACCTAGTTCAAAACCCGGATCCAACCCATTTCCATGCCCAAATTTGACTTATTTGTTAAATCCAGGTTTGGCTCCTTTACATTTTGCTTTTTTTTTTTTTAATTTATTATTAATTTATTTTATTTTTCTTCTAATTCAACAAATAAAAAAAAACCCTTTTCAAAGTTTTATTTTTCAAATGATACACATAAATAAAGTATTTTAACCTCTTCTTCATATTAGTGAATAAAAAATAAGGAAATAAAAAAGAAATAATAAAAAGGTTCTTTTTTATAACTTAGAAAATTTTACTTTTTTTCCACCACTTAGAAAAAGATTTTCCTTGAAAAAATAAATAATAAAATTTAGGATTTTCTTTAGAATTTCTCAAAAATGAACTTCCAAAAATCCTTTTTTTGGAAAGTCTCTTAAGATAAAATCAAATGGTTAAAAATGAAAATCAGGTTAGTTGTTTTAGAAATTAAAATAAACTTATCCATTAAAGTTTTCAAATGAACTACAGAATTCTGATTTCAAATAGTAAGTACGTAGGTCTTTACTTATAAATAATTATATATTTTTATTTTTTTAAATAAATATAATTTGTTTATTTGTAAATAAATTATTCTTTAATATTAAAAAGGGTATCATGAAAAATAAATTTGAACTTAGAAGGTTAAGGTGGTACTCGTTTAAGGTTTAATAGGGTAACCTATGAACTCAAGATATTTGGTTTCTTGAAATTTTTTTAAAAGGTTTTCAAAACTTAAGTTGGTGGTTGCATTAGAATTGATCCACCTAATTGGTTTTAATTTGATCACCCTTTTTAGTTTTACCAAGTGGTGACTACAAAGTTTTTCAAAAGTAAAGAAACCAAGTGTTCTTTAACTTAAGTCGAGAGTACTAAATAAGTATAGGGTTTAGTTTAAATTAAGTTAAAAAAAAATGAAAAAATTGAAAATTTTATGCTCGATAGCTTAATAACTCTACTAAGGATCGTCAAGAGAGCTAACCACTTAAATCTTCCGAAATTAGATTTATATTTCAAAATGCCCATGTTAATTTACGATTCCTTTCTTATAAATATTCTCTTTTAGTTGTTATATTCACTTTTGCATGCAACGGAAGGGGTAAGGGTTTATTTATTACATCATTGATATGAGGTGGATATGGTCAAACTTAAGCCATTTAGGATCCTAGGATAGGGTCCATTGTGTAAGTTTAGGATGTTGTGAGGTAATCACTTTCCAAAGTTGATTAGGCTACCCCACTCAAGTTTTAATGTGACTAAGGAACTATTTCTTTAAAAATGTGCGAGGTTACAAAACTTAAGGGCCTTTAGAACCAACCCTAATTGCATACACTTTCCTTAGCAATAAAAATTAATACACCATTTCCAAAAGTTGCAACCCTACTAATGTTTGAGTATCTTAATAATGTAATCAATTTTTGTACAATTATAATACTTATTAGACATATATAAATTCTTTTGTAAAAGTTAAAAGTATTTTGAAAACATTGAATCATTAATAAGGTCATAACTTAAGAAATTATGTATTAATCCAACAATTGTAGCATCTATGTGCTTCCATTTGCAATCTTACATTTTTATCATTAAGCAGCTTTTACTTCATGAATTGCTTAGGCCCACAAAAATGATAGGTAACCAACAAGTGAACAATTAGAGAGTCAATAGGCTATCAGATGTCCTTGGAATCTGCTCACAATTATTGCAAGTTGAAGTTACTTACTAGAAGTAAAGGACCATACATGCTGAAGCTTCTAACTAAGCCTTGTTGGCCCAAGTCAAAGAAAGCATAAAGACCATGGACTGGGCTTTGGAGATGTTAGATAAAATTATAGCCCAACTATGAGAGCTAGACTAGGAATGCATTCAAGGGGCTTGGAATAAATGTCAAATTTCGTTGAATAATAATCAAATAAGTGTTAGGCTCCTTTTCTTTGTTTTTATTTGTACTCCAATTTGTTAAGATAATAAAAATTTCCTTAAACATATCATTCTTTATTCTTTAGTATTCCCTTTTTGTAAATAAACCTTTAATAGTTGTTCTCTATTTTGAAAGCTTGTAAATAAAACCTTAAGTAAGCAATCCCCTACTAATAGGAATTAATCCTTTGGACCGATCATACGTAATCGAGCTAGAGGACTCCAAGGACTTACTTGGAGAATACTAGTTTGAAGCCCTATCTAAGACGAGAATTCTTATATCAACTTCTATGTTTCCTTCCTTTGTTAACTTGACTATTAAGTCATCACCTACGTCAGGCTTACCAAACAACTATACCAATAGAAAATATCCAAATAGACAGCCCTAAGGCTATCCAAGCCGAACTTTTGAGTCAACCACTAACGTCCGATCTCAACTCAAGTTAATTACTCCATAGAGAATAGCTAATCGAACTCTAACCTAACTCTAACCTGATCAGGTTAGCCTATAACTACAAACATTCTCTTTTCTTCTTTTTATCCACTTTATACCATATTCCTAAAGTCCAACCACTAAACGAAATGTATCTTCTGGCATGATATCCTAGAAGGATTCTTTACTTTTTATATTGAATAGTCTTTATCTCTTCTATCCTTTTTAGTATGTACTATATAACCTAACTATAAGAATACCCTTTTGGTCTTTTTATATATATAAAATAACCCTAGTAGATGAGTATATAAACGCCCACTTAATTGTATGTAGACATCAACTTCATTATCATAATTTATTTAAGTTTCTCTTTGAACAACCTAGCGTTCTCGTTACCCTTAAACTCTTATTTATTCCTTTTAGCAAGAAGTAGTGGCAAGTAACCCTTCACTTTGGACTGCTAAGTCATATTCAATGGATTGTAGGTCAAGTAGGATTGATTGGTATGTCATATCCAGCTAGAAGCTGCCTAGACTTTGCTAGTTTTTCTTTGTTTCCTTTTGTTTTGCTTCATTGTGGTCTCTCTCCATGTGTCTAAACTTAGAGATGCATTACTTACCCTTATTTGTAATTTGATCGCGTGATTTTTGTAAAAATAAAGCCTTATCTTTATCTCTCACAAAAGAAAAAGAAGGAAAACAAAAAAAAAAAGAAAAATTGCTAACGATTACAAATTCTTATAAGATTCGAGATAAACCAAAATTGTTGGCTCGTTATGGCGGTCAACCTAAAACCTTTAGCTCATTAAAGTAGCCAACCTAAAACCCCTATCTTATTATGGCAGCTAACCCTAAACATAGCTGACCCAAAACTCAGCCCATCAAGGCAGCTAAACCAACTCAAAACCCTTGGTCCATTGAGAAAACTAAGCCTAATAATAAACCAAGTCAAAACATGAAGTTGGATACAGCCTCAGCTTTACCCTTGGTCTAAACAAAAATGCAATCCATAGCTCCTCTACCTCAAAAGACGTCAATATTATCCCATTCGACTTTAAAGAACTAAGCCCATAAACAAACATGAAAGCTAAGGGGAAATAAGACCTATAAGTTTGAGGCAATTATCTACTTAGGCCATCAAGAAACTAAGGGGCAAAGTTAATTTTCACCCTTAGGCAAATCAACATGGACTCTTACCTAAGAAAATGGTAACCCAGTTTTAAAAGTTTTAGAATGAAAAAAAAAAGGCAATCTAGATCTCACATACTAACCCTTAAACACTTTGAAAGTCAAGTGACATTATGATGAGGATGTTTAGACTCGTTCCTTAAAGGAGGTTCATTTTAAACTTAATATACCAAATAAAATGAAGTTAAGTATTTATTTTCAAATCCTAAATACAATTATCCTTTGTCAACTCTATTGAGCTAATTTAGAGTGTTTTTAAATTCAAACAATGTTAAGAACCACCTTGCAATAGGGCAATTTGGAGGTTAGGGTTATTAATCAACGGAAAAGGATAAAACTAGTTTATGCTTACCCTAGTAACATCAATTCAAAGGTAATTTTCTATTTCTAATAAGTTATTTTCTTTGAAATGAACAAGAGCCAATGCCTTTTTAAAACACCTTAAACCTATACATACTGCACTTAAGCCCATACACTTAAAGTCCTTGGATTTAAGGCCCTGAATCTCTTAAAGACAAAGACTCAATAGTAGAGATAACTACTTTTGGGAAAAGAGAAAGAAGCGAAATAACAAAAAGGAGGCAAAATAATAAAAAAAAAGAAAAGAAGAAAAAAAAAGAAAAAAAGAAAGGTTAGAAAATCGAGTTTGAATGCAATGAAAAGAACCCAACAGGGTATACCCTATCCTAATAAGGTCAACAAAACAAAGTTATGAAAAGAGCTTGGAATCGAAGATCGAAAATCCTCAAAAGCATAAAGCCTTCATACCCATTCTAAATCACTTTTCGATTCCTATAACGTGAAGCCTTCAAATACAATCTAAAACATAAACACAAGGCTTCTTTACTCATCTTGAATCACAGACACAAGGCCTTCTCATCCATACTAACCCACACTCAATAAAAACTCTTTTGATCATAAGGAATAATTTATCTTAAATAAAAATAGTTTTTAAAACCAGGGTAAGTACAATTCTAGTTTTTCTTAGAGGATTCTTAACTTGTAAACTTGGGATGAATAAGTAAATTTGTCAAAATAGGCATTTCATTATTCTTTCTTGAAACAGTTTGACCAAAAACCAAATGTCACAATGATAAACCAAAAAAGACCTAACAGATTGATTAGGGGGTATCACTTACAAATCGAACCATATTTTTTGGAATAGTATTCAAGAGCAAAATCTATATCGAGAGTGTATAAGGAAGTCCTTTTTTATTGAACTAATTGTAAGTTATCATTTCCTTAAGAAAGGATTGTTTAAAATCATAAGACCCTACTAAGAAGGTCAACATGCTATTGGTATTAGGATCAAAAGATATTTTCATTAACTAAAACTAATATAAAATGCCCCATATGGTTACTAAAGAGGAGATTGGTTATAGTTTTTGCTTCTAAATAAGAATTTGTACCTATTAGCAAACTTTCCAAAAAAAAAAAAAGAAATGAGTAAGGAAAATAAAGAAAAGAGAGAGAAAAGGCAAAGGCTTGTTATAAGTTTCTCCATTCATTTTCAAATTCATGGTGGCCTTGGTGGCTAAGCTTTTAAACTAAATCATTTGCTTTCTTTCAATATGGTCACACATTTTAAGTTGACTTTATCGACCTAATGTAGTTTTCCTCACAATTGATGTCTAATAACTCTTTTTTTCAAATCAAGGGACCTTATCCTAGATGCCTTTTTCATAAAAAACGGTTTACAATCAATAAATTCCTTGTTTATAAATTTTTTTTTCAAGTCAAGAGATTTTTCAAATTGGTTGCATTCCCCCCTTTTGCTTCTTAAATCGCTACTTAAGGCCTTAGCCAGCCTATAGGATGCTTTTCTTTCATCAATTCTCCTTCAAGGTCTTAAGCCAACCCATAAGGTACTCCCCTTCTTCAATTTCTCTTCGTTTATCTCCTTTATGGTTTTAGCTAACTCATAGAGCACTATGCTAATTCACATCTCCTTTAAGGTTCTAGCTAGCTCATAAAGCACTATCCTGATTCACCAATTTCTTTTAGTCTTAGCTAACATGTAGGACACTTACCCTTTGTCAATCTTTCTTAAAGTCTTTAGCTAACTTATAGGGCGTTTTCCCTTTCAATAATCTTTTTTAAGGTCTTAGTCAGCTCATAAGGCATTTTCCCCCATTCCAACCAGTTTTCGGGATTTAGTAAGCTCAAATAATGCTTTTCCCACCTAGGTTAGTCAACTTAAAGGACCATTACCAAGTTTCAATTAAGGTTGTTATTCTTTTAGTGACGTTCCCACTTAAGTTAGTCAGCTTAAAGGAGCACTACTAGGTTTCAAATCTATTCTCATTTAAGGTTGTTAATCTTTTAGTGACGCTATTGCATAGGTTAGTTAACTTAAAGGAGCACTACCAGGTTTTAAATTGATTCTCATTTAGAGTTGTTAGTTTTTTAGTGATGCTCTTGCTTAGGTTAGTTAACTTAGAAAAGCATAACTAGGTTTTAATTCGATTCTCATTTAGGGTGCTAGTCTTTTAGAGATGTTCTCGCCTAAGTTAGTCAGCTTGGAGGAGCATGATTGGGTTCCAAATTGATTTTTGATTTGAAGGTTACTAGTTCCTTAAAGACACTCTCACTTAGGTTAGTCAGCTTAGAAGGGCATTACTAAGTTTCAAATCAATTTCTCAGTTAGGATTACTAGTCTTTTAGAGCCGTTCTCACCTAGCTTAGTCAGCTCAAAGGAGTACTATTAAGTTTCAAATCAATTTCTCATTTAAGTTTACTAGTCCCTTAGAGATGCTCCAACCTAGATCAATCAGCTCACAAGAGCACTACTAGGTTTAAATCAATTTCTTAGTTAGGGTTGCTAGTCCCTTAGAGATGTTGCCACCTAAGTTAGTCAGCTCAAAAGAGTACAACCAGGTTTTAATTAACTTTCTCATTTAAGGTTGCTAGTCTTCTAGAGATGCTCTTACTTAGGTTACTAACTCGTAGAACATTTCCATTATAGGGCACTTGCCAACTCTTAAGGCACTAACCTTCCCTTAATATTACTTTTAGGGTTTTGTCAACTTTGAAAGTGCTTCTCTTCATTCAGAACTTTCTAAAGTTATAGTCAACTCGTTGGGTACTATAACATTTAAAAAACCCATTCTTATGTCTTGGCCAACTCTTAGAGCACCATCTTTCTCATGCAAAATATCTTTCACTATTCATCATATCCCCAGTAGATCAAGCTTAGGATAACTAGCCAATTGCAACACTTCTTAGAGCACTTTATCTTCGAGAAAAAAATGGTGTTTCTTTTATCTTTTCAATAAAATTTTACTCAAACTTCACCATAAATAAGGGCAACTATAGACATCTCATTTTTGCCCTCTATAATTTTGCAATTTCTTTTAAAATAAAAGAAAAAGGTCTTAATTTAAAAAAAAAAACATAAAAAAAAAGAAGTTTCAAAAATACAAAAAAAAAATAGAAAATTTAGGAAAATACAAAAAAAGAAGGAAAAAAAAAAGAGTATTAGGTCATTTTCAGAATTCTCGAGTCATAAGGATAGGTTCATTTTATTTTTAAGGTCAAATAGAGTCAAAAGTATACATATGCGATTTAGCAGTTTTAGGTCATATTTGAGAATATTTAAACCCAAATTAATTTTTTAATCGAGAGTCTTAAAATAGTTCAATTAGGTATGATTTGAAAATTGATTTATTTTAACATGTGTGTACATGGCCTATTATCGATCAATTTGAGTTAAATTTTGGATTAGGCTCAGTTTAGTGATAATGAAAAAAAAAGAGAGAAGAAAATTTAAAAAAAAAAAGAAGAAGGCTAGATCAATTTTAAATTAAGCTAAGCTTAAAGCCTAGGAAAAAACCAATCGTAACCCCAGACAGGTACCCATGGCACCGTGTTTCTTTCAAGGCTTAGAGTTGCAACTGCCATGGCTAAATGAATCTCTTCTCCTCTTTCCTTTCTAGATAGCTTTTACCACCTCATTTTTTATCCATTTTTCTTTGTGATTTCACCCAATCATGTAATGAAAATTGGGAAAAATTTAGTATCCAAGATTCTAGTTGATGTGAATTGTATCCAAGAACAGACAAGGCCGATCACTGGATGAGTCTAAACTTGCAGAAAGCTCAAAATGAGAGTAATGGGGAATGTGCGAAAAGGATTAATGTGAATGAAAAGTAAGCAAAAACCCATAAATAGCTCAAGAGGATATGATACACCAATGAAGCTTTTGAGGACTCATGACACAATTCGATATGATATACAAATCAATCCGGTGAGATTGCTCATCACCTAACCTTACTTAAGAGTTAGGATAAGAGTGATGCCGAGACTAAATAATCGGTGTTTATGCAAGGAAGGAAATAATTAAGTATATTAATGATAATCAATCTAATTGTTATAGTTACAGGTATAAGGGTATTTATACCTGAGAATTTATGACAACATGCCTAAAAAGGAAAACAAAAAATGTATTACCCTAAAGAAGTAATGTACAAGAATACAAAAGGGTAAAAATGAATATTCCATAAAAGTAATGGTGAGTGGAGCAGATTCTACACGTGGTAATAATACATTGGTGAGGTCGTTGGAGGATTTGGTCAAAAGTATATGGAAAGGTTGCTTATCCAAGCAGGGGTAGCTAAGGATCAATCTGGAGTCTCTTTCAGCATGTTGTTTCTCGGCACATAATCTCTAAGAAATAGGCAGTCATTTGGCTCAGCATAAAGAGTGACTCGGCAATGAAGTACTCGGCTTTAGTCAGAGTCAACTAGAGTAGAAGAATCCGCCTTGCCAGGTCTTCCAGTCCTCGGACTTAGCTATGGGTTAAAGGTCCAGTAGCCTGATTCCTATCATTAGGCCCACCATGATTTTCAAATTTGAGCATTAAAGGAAGATTTGGAAGCTTCCTCTTGTAGAAGCAAGTGTATCACTGTTTACGCGTAGCATTCACTCAAATATCTTGCTTTTTTCCTTTGAATTGAGATTGACATTCAAACTTACATCAATGTCCGATTCGAACACTTAAGCTCCTTCCATGTTTAATTAAACTAGAACTTGCATAAATAGGTGATGCTCATCTCAGTTCCATCATCAAGCCCTCACTTCGATACTCTCAATCTATGTCTCTCAAGTTTTCTCTCTAACCCTATAACTCATGGCCATTTTCTCTCTCTGTATAATTTGTATGAATTTATAGCCCTTTGAGCAAAGCTACCATCATAGATAGCTTCCCTACTCCCTAAGCTCTTGTAAACAACCCATATCAAGCTCTACCATGCCCTTTGTCACAACCTACAACCATACTAACCCAAACCCTAGCCATCGTCATTAACCACCATACCTCACTTGAAGTCAACCTCACCACAACACTTGTCATACCCTAAAACACTAAGCCGACCACTTTTCTTCCCTTATGGGCCACCATAGCAACTCCTCAACACCATTCTCCCTTTAGCCACTACTGCCACTCTTTAACCACCATCTAAACTACCTTGAAACACCATTGCTCCATCACTAAATCCCCATTCATCAAATAAGAAACACATGAAATGCCCCTTCCCCACTTGTTTCAATCACTAAAACCACCCTGAAGAGCTCCCTCAACCACTGCTTGTTTCTTCCCTTTCTTCTACCCACTAGTTGGTAGCCAACCTAGTTTGTATCCCTTATCCAACCCATTTTTGCACCCAAATCCAACCCGCATGTTAAATTTAGGTTTAGCCCCTTTGAATTTTACTTTATTATTATTATTATTTAATTTATCTTCTAATTCAACAAAGAAAAAAAAAATCCTTTGCAAAGATTTATTTTTCAATTGACACACATAAATTAAGTATTTTAACCTTCTCTTCATATTAGTGAATAAAAAAATAAGGAAAACAAAAAAGAAATAATGAAAAAAGGTTCTTTCTTGTAACTTGGAAAAATTCATTTAAATTTTTTTTTTACCACTTAGAAAAAGATTATAATTGAAAAAAAAGAAGAAGAATACATTTTAGGGTTTTCTTTAGAATTTCTTAATAATGAACTTTAAAAAATCAAGACTCTTTTTCTAGAAAGTCTCTTAAGATAAAATCAAATGGTTAAAAACATAAATCAGGTTAGTTTTTTCAAAATTAAAATAAACTCATCTAAAAAAAATTTCAAACAAACTGTGAAAGTCTAATCCTAATTAGTAGGTTTGTAAACACCTATAGACAATATTGGGGCGACTTAAAATATGAGAAAACTTATTTTCACCACTTTTAAATAATTAGATTTGTTTTCTTTTTTTTGGGTAAAAAAATATAATTTGTTTATTTGTAAATAGAAATCGTTCTTTAATATTAAAAAGGGTATCTTGAAAAATAAAATTACATTGAGAAGGTTAAGGTGGTACTTGTTTATGATTTAATGGGGTAACACCTAAACCTACGATATCTAGTTTCTCGAAAAAAATTTCAAAGGTTTTTAAAACGAATGCTAATGGTTAAATTAGAATCAATCCATCTAATCAATTCTAATTCTAATTTAATCATCTTTCTCAATTGTACTAGGTAATGACTCCAAATATTTTCAAAAATAAAGAAACCGGGTTTTCTTTAACTTAAGTTGAAGGTTTAAACTAAATAAACACACGATTTGGTTTAAATCAAGTTAAGAAAACAAAAAGACCAAAAATTTGTGTCTTGACAAAGATGATGATGATGATGTTGATGATGATTGTGAAGATGGTGCCAAACAAGATCCATTGAGAAAGCATAGACTAAATCATTAGCAGCATCTCAAAAGGCTCAAATAGATTAAATGATCATAACCATTTGGCATTTCACGGAGCAAAGAAAACAAGATGAAACTTTTGAAGTTTTTAGTTTCTTTATGAGGAAAAAGCATGATGTTGAAGGTTTTATGGTATAAGTTAGCGAAAAGTTTGCAAATTGGCTTAGAACAAAAACAAGGTTAGGAAATAAAACATGAAAGCATTGATTAATTCAAATTGCATTCTAAATTATATTAGAAAGGGTTGTAGCGATCAATCAACATATTGGAAGATTTTAGTAGAAGGATTTGATGTTCTTGATACCAAATAAGAAGTAGGAACTTCTAAACAAGTCGTGTGAAATCCAAAAGGTAGAATATCGAATTTTCCTCAAGTGCTAGCCTTACTAGCAGGGCTCATCGGTTTTATACACTAGGTTACCATTCCTCATCCTAATTTATAAATCCAATTGTTAAAACTCCCTTTAGATATACAAATTAAATTCCATACAATACAAATAGGATGTAATTGATGAAGAATGGGATCAAGGAAGTTCATTAGTTTTGGCATAGTGTTCTCTTTTGTTTTTTTGTTCTTTTTTTGTTAATCTATTTAGAGACTATACTTTTTCATTCCTTAAATTCATAAATATAAATGTATATGTATTTATATATACACGTGTATTTTTTTTATAGTCATTTCATGTGATAGAGTGAATTAATATTTTTGAACTATTTTTTAACTTTAAGAAGGGGAAAATGTAAAATAACCTCACTAAACTTTGACATATGTGCAAATTGACCCCCTAAACTTTCAAAGTGTGATTTTTAACCAGTAAACTTTAATAAATTGGCAAACAACCCCCATAGTTTGTAAATAACCCACTTAAATTTTGATTTTGGTATATAAATATCCCCTAAACTTATCAAAATATACTTTAAGATGTCTTAAAGTTTGACCATAGTATGATTTTTTTTTTAACTAAGAAGGGAAATGTCCTTTATGTTGCTAATTTATTAACTTTTAAGGGATCAAAAACCATAATTTGAAAGTTTAGGAAATCAATCCACACTTAAGTCAAAGTTTAGGGAGGTTATTTGCAATTTCCCAAAAGAAAAAGAAAAAAAAAATGATCTCAACAACAGTTTATCTACCATAATAGCTTTGAATCACATCATTAAGAATCTCATAGAATTGCAACTTTACAACATTGAGAATTGCAACTCTATAACCTTAATAGACTTCGCTGGATGGGTCCAAGCTTGCAAAAAGCTCAAAAGGAAAGTAATAGGGAATGTACGGAAAGGACTAATGTGAATGAAGAGTAAGAAAAAACCTACGAACAGCTCCAGAGGATGTGACACATCAATGGAACTTCTAAGGACTCATGACACAATTCGATATGACGTACGAATCAGTCTGATAAAGTTACTTGTTACTTAGCCTTACTTAAGGGTTATGACAAGAGTGATGCCAAGAGTAAACAAGTAGTGTTTATGCAAGGAAGGAAATACTCAAGTGTATTAATGATAATTAAATTGCTTGTTACTACAATTACAAGGGTATCTATACTCATAAGTTAGGACAACTTACCCAAAAGGGAAAAAACAAAAGGGCATTTCCTAAGGAAGTAATGTACAAGATATAAAAGGGAAAGAATAAATATTCAAGAAAAATAATCATTGATGTAATAGATTCTACATATGATTCTATATACATGTTGATGCTATTGGAAGATGCGAATAAGAAAGTACAGTCAGCTTGCTTATCCGAGTAGAGGTAACCTAATTAGCCTGGATCCTTTGTCTCAGCAAAGGTGATGCCGAGTACGTGATTAGCTTAGTATAAATGAGAACAAGGATTAGTTGTTGTCTCGATCTTTTACTTCTTAGCACACTACCTATGAGAAATAGGCAATCATTCGGCTTAGCATGCAGAATGGGTCGATAAGGAGGTACTCGGGTTTGGCAAAAGTCAACTGGAGCAAAAGAATCCGCCTTGCAAGCCTTCCAATCCTTCCAATCCTCAAGCTTGGCTGTTGGTCAAAGGCCCAACAACCTAATTCCTATCATTTCATCTGAGTCGGTTTGGATTTGAGATCAAATCCAATTAGTCTTTGATCAACTCTCCATCAGGGTAATATAGATTGAGGTTAACAATGTTAAAGGTGTTAGAAACCCTATAGTCTTCGGTCGGCTCCAATTTGTAAGCGTTATCATTGATCTTTTGGAGGATTCTGAAAGGTCCTTTAGCCTTTGGGGATAGTTTATTCCTCCTTTTGCTCAGAAAGCTCTCCTTGCTTAAGTACAGCCATACTAAGTCTCTTACTTGATATTATTTAGCCATCCTACCCTTGGCCTTCTCTTGCAAATTTCTGGTGGCTTGATCGATGTGTCGAGTGTCTTTATCATAGATGTGCTATAGGAATTGTACTTTAGCTCTTGCGTCAGGGTCCTCTTGTACGGGTACAGGTACAGGGATTCTGATCAAAGGGCAACTCAAGATTAAAACCATAGATAACCTCAAAAGGGGTCTATTTGGTGGTATCATGTATTGTTCCGTTGTAAGCGAATTCGACTACTGGTAAGCAAACATCCCAATCAGCCAAGTTCTTGCTCACTGTAGCTCGAAGCAGTGATCTCAAAATGTGATTAATTACCTCTATTTGGTTGTCAGTTTGAGGATGACAAGAAGTACTGAATAGTAGTTTGGTCCCCATCTGACGCTATAAGGTCATCTAGAAATGGCTTAAAAACTTTGGGTCCTTGTCAAAGACTACACTTCTTAATACATCGTGTAATCACACAATCTTCTACAAGAAAAGAACAGCAATAGTCGAAGCATTATTAGTTTTAGAGTAAGGTATAAAGTGTGCCATCTTACTGAACTGATCTATAACAACCATTGCAGAATCATTGCCTTGGGCAGTTCGTAGTAATCAAAGTCCATGCTTAATTCAATATATGATTTTGTTGAAACAAGCAATGACATTACTTTACCCTTTTCGGCTCGGTACTTTACCCTTTTACACACAGTACAGCTCTCAACAATGCAATGCACATCTTGCCTCATTCTTAGCCAAAAGAATCGACCACTCAGCAATTCATACGTCCTTTTTCTCTCCAAAATATCCGAATAGTCCTCCACTATAGGCTTCCCTGATCAACAACTTCCTTAGGGAACAAGTCGACACACATAATTTTCCACCTTGGAAAGAGTAGCCATCCTCCACATGATACTCGTCAACTATTCTTCCATCGACGCACTGCATAATTATGAGTCTAAAGTGTGGGTCCTCGGAATACTGTTCTTTGATACTTGTATACCTAAACAATCCAATTTGCAGTTCAATCAAAAGTACATGTCTTCTCGAAGGAGCATTTGCAACTACATTGCTCTTTTCTTATTTATATTTTATTAAAAAATTGAATCCTTCAAGGAATTCAACCCATCTCGCTTGCCACTTCAATAACTTCGTCTGACTATAAAGGTACCTCAGCGACTTATGGTCAGTATAAATGATAAATTCTCTTGGCAATAAATAATGCTACCATACTTGCAATGCTCAAACCAGCGCTAAGAGTCCCTTGTCATACATAAAGTAATTTAATTGCGATCCTCTAAGATTCTCGCTGTAGAAGGCATTTAGTCAGCCTTTTTGCATTAGGATAACACCTATTCCAATACCTGATGTATCACATTCCAACTCAAATATTTTCTTGAAGTAGGTAAAACTAACATCGAAGTAGAAGTCAATCTTTCTTTTATCTTGACAAAGCTCATCTCCTTCCTTTCTCCCCATTAGAAGTTGGTGTTTTTCTTCGTTAGCTTAGTAAGTAGTGTAGCGAGGGTGCTGAAATTCCTGATGAATCATCTATAAAATGAAGCCAGTCTATGGAAACTTCCCACGTCGACACAAGTAATAAGAGTCGGCCACTTGATAGTTTCTTAGATCTTCTCGTCATCCACTTGTAAGTCTCCTCTATCGACTACATATCCTAAAAATACCACTTTCTCCTAGCAAAAGCAACACTTCTTAAGATTGTTGAATAATCTCTCGATACGGAGGATATCTAGAACGGCTCGAAGATATTCACAGTGACTCAGCATGTCGACATTGTAGACTGGGATATCATCGAAGTAAACCACGATACACTTACCGATCAAATGTTTCAGCACATGATTTATTAGTCCTATGAAAGTGCTTGTGCCATTCAATAAGTTGAAGGGCATGATCATCCATTCATATAATCTATGTCAAGTTTTGAACGCTATTTTCTACTGATCTCCTAGCTTCATGCGAATTTGATGGTAGCTAGACTTAAGATCAATCTTGCTGAAAATTTTGGCCTTACTCAATTTATCCTCTTTTAGCACTAAAAGCGCCGGCATAACGCAAGGGCTGAGACTTTCTCTAATGTATCCTTTCTCCAGTAACTCATTAACTTGACGTTAGAGCTTAGAAGTCTGTTCGGGATTCATCTGATAGGTTGGCTTATTTGGCAATGTGGAGTCTGATAATAAGTCAATGCAATACCCTATGCCTCGAGTTAGGGGTAACCCCCAAGTAACTGTTTTAGGAATAGGTTGGCGTACTTATCTAGCAACTCCTTGCTTTCTTAGGATAATTCACCTCACTCCTTCATTTCTAATAGTCGCCTAACCAACACAAGGGTCAGCTTGTCAGCATTAATGGCTTATCAAAGCTCTGCTCTGCTCATCACCAGAGTCTTCTTTAATCCGTGAGCAAGTTTTGTTTGCAATTTATTAACTTCTCTCAGTGGCATTGGGTTTAGTGTGATCTTTTAGCCATCCTTCTCGAACATGTATGTGTTCTTGTAGCCATCATGGATAACTCTCTTATCAAACAACCATGATCTACCTAGTAACACATGGGAAGCACACATGAGCAGTACGTTACAAAGAATCTGGTTAAAGTAATTCCCTATAGTGATCGGCAATAGTATTTTCCGAGTAACATGTAGTACCCCTTTCTCACTCAACTAGTACAACTTATACAGCTTTGGATGTACAACAGTCGGCAACTTTAATTTTAAGATTAGCTAATGCCACACTAGTATAACTCCCACTATCCATAATGAGGGTACACACTTAATTATTTACCTTGCAGGTGTTATGAAACAAATTCTCTCTCTACTCCTCCTCACGTGAGAGTTCCATGTTCATTGTGCATCGAACAACCATGACCAACTAGTCCAAGTCCTCAGCAAACACATCCTCCTCAATCAGTTCTCTCTCGATACGGATCTCCTCCTCCTTAGGTTCCTCATCTGTACTCTCTACCTCAAGCTTTGTGACATCTCCCTTTATCACCATAGTTCTTTGGTTTAGGCGTCGAGCAACTATGTGTCCAAACCCTTGGCATTTGAAGCACTTGATTTAACTCATCTTCCTACCAAACCCTTGCCCTTTCTCATAATTTCAAGTTGGCACTTCACTGTTAGGTTAGCCTTTTTGCTCCGCTCGGACATTAACCTTTCTGGTCGGCTCACTTAATTAAGCTCGATGACTTGCCTGTCCAAGTTGGTTAGTTGGTAGCTTGGTCGATACTTAACTTCTTCTTTGCCTCTCCACTTGTTGGGCTATTCTAATGGCTTCATCCATTGTGGTAAATCGTTAGAGTTTCACAATGTCTCGAATGTCACTTCTCAACCTCACAATGAATCTAGAGACTATTCAAGCTAGTGGTTCTCTACTTTGCAACGGATCATATGCATTTGAAATTCTTAAACATACTCATCAACGGTTCAGCCTCCTTGTTTCAACTCCTAAAGTCAAGTAAAAGTGTCTTGTAGATAAGTTTTCGACATGAACCTGTTTTGGAGTATTCTTCATTTCTGGCTAAGTATTAATTTCTCTATAGCCTTCACGTCTCTTCATCATTTGAAAATTCTTCTACCACATGACGACATATTTAGAGAACTCAATAGCAGCAATTCTCACTTTCTCAAAATCCTCATACTGATTATATTAAAAAGCACGCTCCACTTTCTCTTCCCATTCCAAATACTCGTCAACACTCCCAAATCTATTGAAGCTCGGAATCTAAAGCTTCATATGGTCAGATGCTTGGGGGACTATAGCTCGCTCTTCTTCAAAATGCTCTCGCTCATCTTCTTCATCTAGTTCTCTTAAGTTTATCCTTCATCTTACTCATCTACCTACTGCTCTACCTTGAACGGGTCGAACTAGGTTATAACCTCTAATAGGTTGAGCAGCTCGTGGGATGCTTTGCGCGACCTCAGTAGGTCGGCAAGCCAACACATGAGCAGCCCAAGTTAAATCTACTAAGAGATTGGCCACCTCATCTAATCTTTTCTCAATGTTTCTAGGAGTTTCTTAGCATTGTCTACCATGGTAGACAACTCCACTATTATCATCTCCCATACCAACATTTACACTTAGGTCAATCATTTTCTTCATATATTTAAACCTCAAACAAACACTTTAGGAAAGTAACAATTAACAAACACAGTAGCTAAGATGAACATAGTAACTTGCTCTGTTTCACGGACGTAAAATAGAGTATAAACAGAACTTTGACTCAAACAAAACCTCCGTTCTAATACCAAGATGATGCAAAAGGTGACCAAGAATAGATAAGGCCAGTCGTTTGATGAGTCCAAGCTTATAGAAAGCTTGAAAGGAAAGTAATGGGGGATGTACGAAAAGGACTAATGTGAATAAGGAGTAAGCAAAAACTCACAAACAGCTCCAGAGGATATGACATACTAATGGAACTTACAAGGACTTGTGACACAATTCGATATGACACCCGAATCGGTTCAATGAGGTTACTTGCCACCTATCCTTACTCAAGAGTTAGGATAGGAGTGATGTTGAGACTAAACAAGCAGTGTTTATGCAAGGAAGGAAATACTCAAGTGTATTAATGATAATCAATCTGATTGTTACAACAGGTATAAAGGTATTTGTACCCGAGAATTTAGTGTAACATGCCCAAAAAGGAAAAGACAAAAAGGATATTATCTTAAAAAAGTAATGTACAAGAATACAAAAGGGCAAAAATGAATATTCCAGAAAAGTAATGGTGAGTGGAGCAGATTTTACACGTGGTCTTGTACATGTGTTAATGATACATTGGCAAGGCTGTTAGAGGATGCGAACAAAAATGTACTGGCAAGTTGCTTGTCTGAGCAGGGGTGGCTAAGGATCAATCCAGAGTCTCTATTGGCATACTATTTCTTGGTACACAATCTTCGAGAAATAGGCAATCATAAAGAGTGGTTTAGCATAAAGAGTGGTTTGGCATAAAGAATGGCTTGGTAAAGAAGTACTCAATTTCGGTAAGAGTCAGCTGGAGTAGAAGAATTTACCTTACCAGGCCTTCCAGTCTTCGAGCTTGGCTGCGGGGTCAAAGGTCTAGTAACCTAATTCTTATCACTTCTACACAAATGTCTATTATTGTAATATTCACAACTTCAAAATATTTTTTATCAATGATATGATGAATCCACTTAATGATTTTTTCATTCCCCTCCACATAACTATGTCATCTTCTTCTTTACTAAATATTCAATCTAATAGTGGATGGGCTAAAAGCTCTTGGAGGAACTTTCAACCATAGAGATTTTTTATTTTTCTACCACAATGCTGCATATCCCATAAGTTTACGAGTAACCAAAATCACCTTAGATTTAACTTAGCCTCAATCATACAGCCTTTTCACAATAGTTGTTAAAAGAAACAAAGCACAAAAATTTGTAACTCAAACTTATTTATGAAATGCATGCATCTTTGGTTTCCTCTTTTTAAGAAGATGTTCAAGACTTAAATCTAGGAACATATGGAAAATTTTAAGCCAACTAAGGAAAGTGATGAGGATAGCAAAGAAGCAAAATTAACAAATGAGTCAGATGAAGAAATAGAAAAAATAAGAATAGTAAATCAATGATAATGAGGATGCTATAGTTAATGTTTAAGTAGAAAAAGACGATAACAAAGAAGAAGAGATGATGTTAATGATGACTACAAAGATGGTGCTAAACAAAATCCATCTAGAAAGCTTATACTGAATCATAAACAGCATCTCAAAAAATCTAAGAAACAAAATAATTGTAATTCATTTGACATTTTGACAAATAAACAAAACAAGATCAAATTTTTTTAATTTAGAGTTCATTTTACGGTGAAAAAGTATGATATCAAAAGTGTCCAAGTGTATGTTAACAAGAAGTTCAAATATGATTGTTATACAAGAAATTAATTATAAAATAAAAAGGATAAAAAAATAAATATAACCGATTTAAAGGAATGGCATGAGATGTTGGTAATTACAATGTGTTGAGTTCATATTAAAAAAGGAACCATATGACTTTTGTGCAAAAATGTTAAGAAAGAGAATCTAAAAACGTTGATTAATTCAGATTGCTTTCTAAAAGACATTATATGGGGTTACAGTGATTAGTGTCAAGCCCTATTTTAGTTTTCCTTAATTCAATTTATATTAAGCCCAACCTACTTAATATAAATTACTTGATATTAAATTAAGGAAACACATTTTTTTCTTTAAAAACTGTTTTGAAAAAATATTAAAAAAATTAGAGTCTAATTTAGCCATTGATTTGCGTGTTTTCTAAAAAACTAATTTTAGAAAATTAAACAAAAAAACAAAGTTCAAGGGCCAACTTAGTAAGATTAAGTCACCGTATAAAAAATAAAAAAATCAATTAATAGGCTTTATTTTTTTATAATTTTTCTAAGAATACTAAGATATATACAGATATGCAAAATATAACTAAAATGAATTTTCTATTATTTTTTATTACGAATTTTTTCAAGAAAAAGGAAAAAAGTTTTTTTATTTTTATACGGTTGTCTTGAAGGTGCCTACATACTCACTAATCGGGATTAAACTAATGTAGTTCTTTTTATAAAATATTTAGTGGGTGAATTTTTTATTTTAAAAATCGAGCCAAATTCACAATTATTTAACCATTTATTATTTTAAAAAACCCTAAAAAATATAATTTCACGAATCTACGAAAACCCTAACTAACTAAATCCTTTTTAAAAAATTTAGTTAATATTTTTTTTAAAAAAATCACTACGTGTCAAAATCGATCTTTTCTAAAGTTTACATGTAAGATATGCTAAGATATGTATTTTAGATACAAATTTTCTCCGAAAATACGAATCTCAAATAAAAGATACACAATCTTTCAAAAATGCGATTTTGGCTAAAAAATGCAATTTAACTAACTTATTAAAAAAATTGACAAATATCTGAAAATATAGCCAACGATATGACAATTAAAAATAATAATAATAAACTTGCACTAAGAAAAAAAAACTAGTAAAATAATTAACTAAAAAATAAAATAATAATAATTTTACCTAAACGAGTCGACTCGCGCGATTAGCGTATGCGTGTTGATTGGTTCATGGTCGTTACATTTACGTGCTTGGTGTGGAATTTGATTGTGCGTATACGTGTGGGTGTGACGTGGATGGTGACCGTACGCAACAGTGAATCGTATGCAGCGTATCTCATATAGTGTGGTATGTGCATTAGTGTATGTCATGCTTCGTGTATGGTATGCATGCAACTGTGTCGTGCTTCTTGTGTGGCGTGCATGCAACTATGTATCAACATGTGTGGTGTACAACAAATGGAGTGTTACCAGACATAGTAGTGTGTGTGTATCTTCATGGAGTGTGCATACAGTAACAGGCAATGAGTAGAGTGTATGCAGTGAGTGTGTAAGTGTAGCATGTAGTCGTATTAGTCGAGTGTAGTGTAAGAGAGTGTGTGTAACTATAGTGATGTGCGTGGTCTGTGTGTTTGTGTCGGCATTGTTCGAGTGCTATATGTTTACATGTAGTTTGTGTGTGAGTGATTAGTGTGTGTAAGTGAACATACTAGCAATAGGTGTTAGGATCGTGGTGAGTGTTGTCCAAGTGAGTGATTAAGGTATGAGGCTTGTAAGTGATTGGGGAAGTATAGTGGCTATTAATGGATATGTGTAGATTTCATACAACGCGTGGATGTGGACTTGTGTTTTTTGTGGCTATGGGGGGTATGTAATTATAAATACATTTGAAACTTCATTGTTAACTCACTATTTGTAGTCACACAACCGAATCTTTCATATCTTTTTAGATATAGATTTAATCTCAACAAATTCTAAATACGAAAGATACGATAACGAATTAGAAGATACGATTTAGATTCTTTGAATATTCGACCTAATTTCTAGAAACCCTACTTTAATTTGGGTTTTCTATTTTTCGAGCCTAATTCAGTCCAATAATTTACTTAATAAATTCTAAGTCTATTTTAGCTTAATATAAATTAGATAAAAAATCCACTTTATATCGGATTGGAATAAATTTTAATGAAGTTCGATCCTTTAACGACTTAGAATTTACTAAATTAAACATACACCGTTATCCAACTTGACTTAATTTGATTCGAATTGACTCGATATGACTTAATACTTTATTTTTTATTATTTTTTATTTTCTTATTATTATTTTCGTTACTTTTTTTTTCATTTTTTCTTTTTCTTTTTCTTTTTCTTTAACTTGGCTTAATAAAAATACTAAAATAAAACAAATAAAATGAGGTGTCTACAATTAATTGATAGATAAGAAGATTTTCAAGGAAGGATTTAATGTTCTTGACACCAATATGAAGTAGGAACTTTTAAAAAAGTGGTGAAATTCAAAAGCGCGGAATGCCAAATTTCCTTTAAGCTTTCAGCCTTATTGGTTAAGCTATTTGATTCTGTATACAAAGCCAATAATTGTTCAACCTAATTTGTAGACTCAGTTGTTAAAGCCCCTTTTAGTTATTCAAATTCTAAGTCCCATACCATACCATTAAGATGTCACTAATAGGGGACAGAATGCGTAACGACCTAAGCCAAAAGAAATTAATAAAGCAAGCTAACAAATACAAATGAGCGTATTAACCACTTGACCTAAAAGTTGCAACCATGTGTTGACAAAATATTCACTACTATGGCTTTATAAACTAGCACCACAACCACCCATAATTCATGCAAGACACTAACCATAAGGTATCACAATTTACCCTCTTAAATATGCGACATCTTCATCGTGAGCTTACAATTAAGCTCAAATCTTCCCCCTTTTCAACATACAATTTGGGCTACTCACTACTTAGCATGTTAGGAGTCCCCATTCTAATGGTACTCCTTACCCTCCTTGAATCTCTTCTTTAAACCAAAGCCAAACTTGAATCATTTACCAACTGGTAAAGGGTCGACTCTAATACCATTTGTAACACTTAGCATAAAAATAAAACATAGAAAATAAAATAAGGTCCTATTGTTAAAAGAGTGTATTTTATGAAAGGGGTGATATGATAAATCTCAAAAATTAATAGAGGACAAACTTAGAAGAATGTAAAAGTCTTAATTCTTTCACATAGTACTCCTTTTAACCTAGAATTTATTTAAACTCCTTTTGTTTAAAGAATTGAACTTGGTGGCAAAGCTATTGGTGAAACCTTGATGATAAGGCTTTGATTTCTCAAGACTTTATTAGATCCCTTTGGAAATCACAACCTTAATCACTATAATACTCATCGTGAAACGAGAAGGTGCGAGAAAGGGTGAAACCGCAAGACTCATAGAAAACCCTAAATAGATTTGTTGGTAAGTGTCTTAGTGATTTAGAGTTTGCAAGTGGTTTGATTCTATAGTTGCGTTTTCATTTTCCCAAGGTTGTAAATGGTTGTCTAGATTGGGAGAACTCAAAGAATTGCTTTAGGGTTCTTCAAGTTATAGGGTAATGTATCCCTCCTTTGCAATCCTTGTCTTTTATGAAATTCATGGATTTAAGAGTTTTATTGAGATGTTTTGATGAGATTTTAGTTAGTAGTAAGGGGATTTTGATGTTTGTGGAGTGGGGTTAAGGTTCGGATTTCAAATCATGGGTGTATTTTTTGTGAAAAGAAGAGAAGAAAATTAAGGTAGCAAGATCATGGTCAAAGATCATGAGCATGATCCTGACCTTGATCATCTTAAAAGTGTTTGGATTATAGAAGTTTTAAAGAAAAATTTTGGGTGAGAGGAACATGGGTAAGTACACAACACTGATTTGGGTCATATTCTTGCAATGGTGCAAAGAAAGGGGAGATACGGCCAAGTACATGGCCATGAACTTAGGTGTACACTTAGTATTTCACTCTAAATATGGAATGTACATAGTATCCCAATTCGATTTCTTTACTTCATCTATTTAATTTGTCTTGATTCCAATCAATCTGAAATAACTGAAAAGCAATTAATAAAATTACGGCTCTCATTGCTAGATCTCGGATTATTTTAAAAAAAAAAGTATGGGCATACCGAAGAAGTAATTGATTGAGCAGTTAACATCTGACCAAGGGGTTCTCTGATAATTTCTTCGAATCCCGAAAACCCATCATTTTCACTCTTTCTTTCGGCATGAAGTGACTCATAAAATATGAAATGAGTCAATAAAGCCTATAGAAAAGCATATAATATAGATAAAATTTCGAAAATAAGAAAACAATTGGTAAGTTAAGTACGCAATATAATATGCGACTTGCCTAGGATCACGGATTGGATTCCCAACTATGAACCCTATAGTTACTTCCTTTCATCTTTCTAACCTAAGTTTAGCCATATTCGGTCTAAGATTCTCATCCAAGACTCTTAGAAGCCTATAAGAAGTTATAAAAGTTTGCTAAGATAATTTTGTCTTCAATTTTTTTTACATATTACTTTTCCTAAGTTGATTTACAATCAATACTTTTGATGAACTCTAAGTACGTGACACTTAAGTGTTTGCTTGTGATTGTTAGGTTGGACTTTTTATTGGTAAATGCATTCAAATTGACTAATTAAATATCCAAATTAAATCTTCGTTGCTTATTGCTGTACTTAGCTTGACTTAAGGGCCCAGAGTGGCAAATCTTTGGGGGTAACCTTGATTACCCATACGACAAGTTGTCCATAGTAGAGTCTCGCATGGAGATGATCTATAGTAGATGTAAGTACAAGTAGATGGGGTTTAAAGTGGTATACCTAAATGTAAGTTGTAGAGGGGCTTAGAGAAGCATGCCCAATCGATAGGACGATCAATCAAATTGTGTTATGATGAAGGTTATGAGAACCTTTGCTGTATTTTGTGTATGATTGGCTGAAATAAAGATAACAAATGGTTATCTGAAATTTTTTTTTTCCATTTAATGCATGTAGTTTGTCATGCTTGCCTATGTACATGTACATGTGTGTTCCATACAGAGCTTCGCTCACCCTTCTTTTTCCTACAACTGTAGGTTAGAATTATAGTTTTGGAGATATCACTAGTTGTGGTTATTAAGTTGATTATGAGAATTATTCTGGTTATGAGGAGTGGGGAGAGAGCTATTACCAAGAGGATCTTTACGCATAGAATTATTACCATGATGACTATTATCAACATTGGGAATAGAGATCCATTTTCGATTTAGTAATTTTCTTTATTGAGACAACGTGTTATTTGCTACCATACCACAATATGGAGAATTTCGAGTGTTGTTGAATTTATTACTTTTTATGAGGAGTATTTATGGAGACATTGTGTACTTATTTATGGAGTTAACAATTAATAAAGCCAATGGTTGTTATTTAATTATGAATTGGAGGTCTAGTCTTAGAATTATGGCCTGACCTATTAATAGAAGACTAGGGAAATGTAGTAATCTGTGGCATTCTGGGTTTAGGGCATTACAAATTAAATGGTATCGAAGCTTAGGTTGATGGATCTATAGAACACATAGGATAAGGATAACTAAAATAAGAAGACAGTGAGTTAGGAATAGGGTGAAAATGTGATTTAAGTATTAGTTAGATAACTTATGTCCATTCTGGTTTTTCTTAGTGTTTGTTATCTCATGAGGTTATCTATCTTACTTCTATATTTGTACCCTTTCCTTTGATCTTAGTTATTTATCTTTCTCATGTTTCCTTGTATTTTCTATCGAATGCTACCTAAGAGAAATTCCACTTTTAAGTACAACGCTAACAAACACCAAGACGCCTTTATGGAGAGAAATGGGGGGCGGAAGGGGGGGGGGGGGCTACTTTTAGGGTAAGAATTCCTACTAGTTAAGTTTGCTAAGTAGGGTGGACAATCACCACAAGGAGGCTATCCGATACAGGACCGCCCAATACCATAACCTGGGTAGGTGCCTTAAGGAAGTCAAGGCTAGGTGCTTATTAACAATATGCAATTTCTTCAAACCATGAACCACATGTTGGGGGTTTTGGTTAGAAGATAATAAGAATAGTTCTCTCTAGACAAGTTTGCTAGGTGGGCAAATCCTTTTAACCCTAACAAGGAAGACTCAATTGAAGCACATCATTGGATTGAGGAAATTGAAAAGATTTTTGCTGCTATTAGGGTGACAGAGGATCGCAAGGTGAATATGCAACTTATATGCTAAAGGAAACAATAATAAATTAGTGGGAAGGTGAATGCAGCTTAGCTTAGGGAGTGATTGACTAGTAGAGGTTCCACGAGTCATTTTATAACATATACTTCTTGAACAGTGTGAGCAGTGCAATGGAAGCTGCTTATTATAATTGCCAATAGGGTAGTAGATTGGTTGCTGAATATGAGGTGAAGCTAAGCCCTTAAGTCAATTTTTGCTAAAACCTATAAAGGCTAATGACTGGTCCCAAGCTCATCACTTTCTCAAGGGTTTGGAGGCAAACATGTAATATGAGGTAGGCTACTTTCAACTAATCGCTTGTACATGCATGTATATTCTATTTACCCCTTTTAGTAAATTCCATGTACCTTATAATCCTAAGATGTTTGGTAGAAATTACCCTTACAATTGTGGTGTGCATATTATTCCTCTCTCTTGATGAATGAAATATTTTCCGTATGTTTCCCTTTCTCCTTCATTAAGAAACCCTTACCTAGGTCACATCAACCCTTAAGTAAGGCTGTGAGGCGAGCAACCCATTGTCTTAAACCAGTGAGTCACATTCAACAAGGCATGTGTTATGTCACATCCACTGGGTAGTTCACGTTAGCTTAAAGCTACTACCTTTAAGTTTGTCCTAACCCATTCCCATTCCTTCGATAGTTCTTAGAGGACCCATCCCACACTATAGTAAGACATCGTCAGTGGCTCACTTGTGCCTTTGTATTAGTGTATGAATTTCGATTCTTCCCCATTGTTCTTAATATCAAAGCTCTAGGTTCTAAGAAGGGATGAGAGTTTGAATAGTTCTATGTGTTGATTGACATTATAGTGGTGGTTGAAGTTTTGGTTGCTTTGTTAGCTATAGTCGAGCGTGTTGTGTGAGTTCTCCTATGCTTTGTTTTCAACCCATGAGACATGGTAGTAGTTGTGTGAGTTAGTTCTTAATGATACCGTTATAGCTTGTATCTTTTGAGTAGTAGTACTAATAATGGTGGTGGATTAGTTGTTGAAGCACTATGTATGGTTGTTGTTCTACTGTAGTGTTGGTGTAATAATTGCTGAGTTGTAGTAATGGTGTTGTGATGCTTATTTCGTGTCGTTGGTGTACAGTGGTTTTTAAAGCTAAAGAAATGACAGACTTAAGTGTAAACACTGTGATTTAGGATAATAAAAGTGATGTTCCTAGATGAGGCCTATATGCAAAGTAGACATCCAAATCTAACGATGAGAGAATGGATCACCTTATAAAGCCATTGGAGAACATGTTAACTATGATGCAAGGAAATGTCATCGCTCACATAAAAGGAGCTCGTCGAGCTAATGGCCAAGCTGGTGAGATCACCCCAATTGAAAACCAATCTGACTATGGAATGAACTAAATTTAAGCTAATACTCCGTATAGAAGGGAAGTTTACCTCACTCATCATGCACAAGTTGGAGGAGTTAGGTGAAGAGTCAATCATAGGTTGGAGATGGTAGAAGAAGATGATAGTGATGGAGAAGAATTTTGAGGTTGATGAGAGAATAGATTACGTATCTCAAGGTGGACACTGTAAGAACGTACCTAATCAAGCATATTATCCTCTTTGGCCACCTTAAAGAAGAGCTGAACGATAAGCTCATTGAAGGATGGACCTTGACGATGTTGATATAATAGAGGGAGAGCTCAACGAGGAATATTATGAGGAAGAGCGTATTGTTTAAGCCCCTAGAGGAATAGAGAATGTAAGGATTCAAATGCTAAGCTTCTTAAAAAGTGGAAATGCCAATGAGTATCTAGATCGGGAGGAGTGAGTTGATAAATTATTTGAATGCTATTCTTATGCTAAAGGAGATAAAGTATGGCTTACCATCGTGGAGTTCATCAGGTATGCTCACATGTAGTAGAGGAAGATGTAGGTGACAAGGTAAAGAGAAGGTTGACATAGTATTCCTAAATGGGAAGAGGTGAAGAGGGTTATGCGAAATAGATTCATTCTTAAATCATATTCCCAAGATGCTTTCGCCAAACTGCAAGAGCTAAAACAACATAGCCAATTTGTTGATGGATACATCCAAGAATTCCAAGTGTTGATGATTAGGTGAGAAGTAGAGGAGCCAAAAGCTTGAATTGGTTCCAGATTTGTTACTAGTTTGAAGTATAAGCTAAGGGATGTTGTCAACATCTAATCCTTTCACACCCTTGAGGAAGCCATTAAGGTCTCCTAGTATGTTAGGATACAAAAATCGACCTTACCAAATGCTTCCCGACCTATTTAAGCAGTCAACCTCTTTAAGGGAGTAGTAGGAATCCTGTTAACTCAATGTTAAGCAAGAGAGAAGAATAGTGTTGCATGTAGAGGGAGTAAGAAATGAGTAAGGGAAAGAGAGAAGGAATTTGAAAAGGAGCAAACCTTCGAAAGAAAAACCAGTAAGATAAATTGCTTTAAATGCAAAGGCTTTAGACACGTAGCTGCTCAATGCTCAAATAGACGAACTATGGTCATAAGGGTGATGTCCTACCTTTTAAAGTGTATAGCACTAACGAAGAAGTTAGTAAAGCTATAGAAGAAGTGGAAGATGGAGTGAAGGTAGAAGTTATGGGAGACAACATTTATCCAAAGGAAGGGGACATGCTAACATCGATTGTTGTCGAGGTCCTAGTGTGGAACATGATCAACAAGATGAACAACAAGAGAATTTGTTTCATACTACTTACATGGTAAAGGACCAACTTTGTGCATTAATTATTGACAGTAGAAATCGTACAAATGTTGCATCCATGAGATTAGCTGAACAGTTAAACTTACCAACCTCTCCACATCCTAAACCTTATAAATTACACTAGCTAAATGAGAAGGGATCATTACGTGTTACCCAATGAGTGTTGTTACCAATATCTATTGGGAGTTATAAGGATGAAATATTGTGAGATGTATTATTGATATGTCCTTCACATATCTTACTTGGCCAGCCTTGGTTGTTTATCAAGAGAGTTATGTACAACGAGTATAAAATTACTTGCACATTTGCCATCTTATTATAGTCTTTCTGATGACGCCAAGCCAAATCAGTAGTATGTAGTTTAATTAAGCCAAAAAACTAAGAAAACCTTAATAATGAGCCAATTAGAGCTAAGAGAAGTTGTAAAGATTGATAGGCTAACCTATTGGGTGATACAAAGATTGTTAGAAGTTCAAAAGCATGCCAACTTCCTCGAAGAGGTTGAGCAGTTGCTAAGTGAGCTCGTCAATATTTTTCTAGACAAATTACCAAAGGGATTACCGTCGAAGTGATGAATAGAACATCGCATTGACCTGTAGCCAAGAGCCATGTTGCCAAATGAATTGGCCTATTAAATGAATCTTGATCAAGTCGTCGAGCCATAGAGATAAGTGAATGAGCTCATTAAGAGAGGTCATGTCCAAAAAAGTAAGAGTCCATGCACTATGCTCACACTTTTAGTTCCCAAGAAGGATAAGAGTTGGAGGATATGCATAGACAACTAAGCTGTTAATAAGATTACAATCAAATATAGATATCTGATCGCCAAGCTAGATGACATGTTAGATGACTTGCATGGTGTAAGGATATTCTCAGATATTGATCTTCAAGAGGGAAATGAGTGGAAGACAACCCTTCAAAACAAGACATGGATTGTATGAATGGCTCGTCATGGCAGTTGGGTTATCTAATGCCCTGAGCATATTCATTAGGTTAATGAACCATGAGCTGAGGAACTAAATAGGGAAGTTTGTCATGACTTATTTTGATGACATTTTGGTATATGGCCCTGATATGACCTACCATGTACATCATCTCTAAGCTATGTTCAAAGTATTAGGGGATGAGAAGTTGTTTGAGAATTTGAAGAAGTATTGTTTCTACCAAGATGAAATTATATTTCTGGGATATGTAGTTAGTATAGGAGGCCTAAGAGTTGATAAGGAGAAAATCTAAGCCTTAATAGAATGGCCTACCTCGACGTCTTGTGCTAATGTATGAAACTTTTATAGCTTAGCTTCTTCTATCCCAAGTTCATTCAAAACTTTAGTTCCATGGCTATACCCCTCACCCAGCTCACAAAGAAAAATATTGACATCCAATGGGGAGAAAGAGAAGAAAAGAGCTTTGCTAAGCTCAAGAAGAGGTTGACTTCAACCACATTATTATCTTTACTTGATTTCACTAAGGTCTTCTAGCTAAAGTATGATGCTTTGGGTATAAGAATTGGAGCAATGCTCATGTAAGATAGCCAACATATTGCTTACTTTAGTGAAAAGTTCAAGGGATCAACTCTAAATTACTCTATTTATGAGAAGGAACTACATGCACTTATCCGAGCATTACAAACCTAGCAACATTATCTATTGCCAATGGAATTTTTTGTCTATTCCAACCATCAAACCTTGAGATACTTGAAGATTCAATTAAAGTTGTCAATGTAACATGTAAAATGGGTTGAGTTTTTGGAAGAATTTTTGTTTGTAATAAATTATAAGAGAGGGAAGGAGAATGTAGTTGTGGATGCCTTATTTAGACGGCATGCACTACTTTCTAAGCTGTAAACACGGCTAATGGAATTCTCTAGTATTAAGGAGTAGTATTGCCAAGACAAATTTTTCAAATCAATCTATGCGTAATGCAAGGAAGGCAGAATATTAGATAATTATTTTGTTTAGGATAACTACGTCTTCTGAATTGGAAAACTTTGCATGCCAAGCTATTCAATTCATGAATTGCTCGTCTAAGAAGCCTGTAATGGAGATAGCTAGCTACTTTAGAGAGAGAACAACTTAATAAATGTTGAAATCGAGATTTTACTGGCTGAGGATGTTAAGGGATATACATTGAGTCATTGAGAGATGTGCAACTTGCAAAGAGACTAAGAGCCTAGCAAATGAGGTAAGTTTATTAATAGGAATCAAGCTACCGGACCTTTAACTCGAGCCCGAATGCAAGAACTTAAAGGACTAGCAAAGTGGATTCTATTATTTTAGCCAACTCCTGCTGAGGTTGAGTTGATGCTCACTATCGACTAACTCTTTATACCGAGCTGAGTAACTACTCATCTCTCGCTAGTTGAGTATCAACCCGATGCAAGCTTTATCGAAAAAAATCCCTCATATGTTTACTCAGTTATCACTGAGTTGACCTCCAACTCAAAAGTATACACACATCTTTTCGGGAGGACCCCTAAGTCTACTCAGCACCTTTGTTAGGCACACTCGCTTGGCAACCCTACTCAACTAGTACCCAACCTGACCATACAACTTGTTATTTCTACTAAAAGTACCTCTAGTGACCTAATGCCACGTGTCCAGTCCCCCATATGAAAGGATTTACTATGCTAATCATTAATTTCTTTACATTTTCATTTATATCCTTTTGTGATTTCTTATACATCACTTCTTTTGGATAATACCCTTTTTGTCTTTTCCATTTAAAGTAGGTTGCTCTAATATTTTAGGTATAAATACCCTTGTAAAATGTGCCGTAGATCATCATATATCAGATATTGAATATACTCCTCCTTTTGTGAACATTGCTCTTTGCTAGATTATTTATTTCACTCTTATTCTAACCTTTAAATAAGGCTAAGTGGCAAGTACCCTCATCGGACCAGCTCATGTGTCATATCGAGTTATGTCGTAAGTCTTCAATAGTTCCATTAGTGCATCATATCCTATAGAGCGGATTAAGGGTTGCTTGTTTTTACTTTCCTTACTATTCACATACTTTTTCCACCTTCATCTTTTAAGTTTTCTACAATCTTGGACCTATCCTTAATATCATTGCCCTTGTCAACTCTCGGCACGACATATCATCTATGCCTTTGCTAATTTTAACCAAACCATGGATGTAAGTGTAGATTCATTCTAGGATTGTCGAGAATAAAGAATAAGAAGGATTTTGTGATGGTTTTAGTCAACAAGTTTAGCAAGATGGTATACTTTGTGCCCTATCATAAAACTAACAATACTTTAGCTATTCTTTTTTTATATTTGTAGGAGATTGTGAAGCTACATGGAGTCCTAAGGAGTATAGTGTCTGATAGAAACTTGAGGATCCTAAGCCATTTCTGAAAGACCTTATGGAGTTGACTAAGAAGTAAGTTGCTTTTTCAGTATATCATGCCATCCACAAACTGATGGTCATATAGAGGTTGTCAATCGAACATTGGGTTCTCTTCTCCAAGCTATAATTGGGAGAAACCAAGTCAACTAAGATGATCATTTACCAATAATTGAGTTCACCTACAATAGATCTACCCATAATACAATTGCAAAACTCCTTTCGAGGTTATCTATGGATTGAATCCTAAGCTATCCCTTGATTAGATCCTAAGAACCCAAGCTAAACATGGAGATTAAGAAACAGAAGACCGAGTTCAAGCCCTACAATAGATCTACTAAAGAGTCACCGAACAACTAACCAAAGCTATTAAGAAGCTTGCACTGAGAAGCTCAAGACCAAAGGAAAAGAAGCTATTCTAACTAAGAGACCTAGTATGTCTATACCTTAGCAAGGAGAGGTTTCCAAGCAAAAAAAAAAAAAAAGAGCAAACTATCACCTCGAACTGAAGGACCCTACAAAGTGCTATAGAAGATTAATGATGATGCCTACAAAATCGAACTTCTTGAAGGGTATGGAGTTTCCGACATTTTTAACATTACTGAGTCCCTACATTTCTAAAGAAGATACCCCAATGGAGAACTCCAAGGATTTGATCCCAAATAATAAACAACTTAAAGGAAATGATGGTAATCAACCTTTAGGACCAATCATGCGCTCTCAAGCTAAAGGTCTTGTTAGCATGACTTAATGGATTCTCACTAATTGCCCAACCCCATAAGAAGTTGACCTCCTTTACCAAGATGACCTCACTTTACTACCGAGCTATTTATTGTCCTACCTCCATCTTGAGCAAGGACCATGTGATGCTGAGATATTTAAAGTCTCTTAACCTAGCTCTTTGACCTATTTGAAGGATTTCTCTCTTCCTCAAGTGCAAATATATGATAAGGAAGCCTCCAAACTATCTCATGAAGACATTAAGCTAACTAGGATGTCAAAAGCGATCAACCTTATCCTTGCATGCCTTTGTTATGAAACAAGCCTGCCAGCCTCTCCCGTAATGACATACGTCCCACTCTTACCACTTGACAAGGAATCTTCTCTTTTTAGATGGGTTACTTAATTGTCCTTCTTCCTTTCTTGTACATGCATGTGTGTTCTATTTACCCTTTTTAGTGAATTCCACATACTTCGTAAGTTATAATCTAGGATGCTTAGGAATAAATACCCCTTATAATTGTTGTATGCAGATTATTCCTCTTTTGATTAATGAAATATTTTCCTTGTATTTCCCTTTCTCCTTCGTTGAGAGACCCTAACCTAGCTCATATTAACCCTTAAGCAACATCATATGGTGAGCAAAACCAGTAAGTTACATCTGGCAAGGCATTGGTCATGATTGTTCGAGTGGTACACCATATCTTGGGTTGCTTATGTTAGCTTAAACATATTACTCTTAATTCTAACTTAACCCATTCCCATTTCTTCGATAGTTCTCAAAAATCCATCCTACATTAGGGTAATACCTCATTAGAGGCTCACTTGTGCATTCATATTGGTGTGTAAATTTTTGCTATTACCCATTGGTAGCGGTAAGAGGCCTATGTACCATGTGCAATTGGATAGACCTTAGCCATTCCAGTTAAGCCTTTCCATCTTAAGCCAGCTCATCCATTCATACCTTTACCTCCACCCCTAATGGGAGCCCTAATGCAAAGATGTCCATAGTGTATGGGGTCTTATGAGTTGAGTCAATGCAATTGACCAAAAGGAGCTTGATTGTCATGCGGTACAGTTGGGCACTCATCAAGACATGTAATGAGAAATCAACTCTGCAAATCTTTAGCAATACTTGTAAGTAGAAGGGTCATAAGGTGGTTAATTGGGTGGGTAGCAAGAAGGTAGACAGTTATGGTCTCACTACAATCTCTAGTATAGCACCCAATAAAGGCACCAACCAAAGCTCCAATTACGTGTCTTTGCTTTATAGTAGTAAGAGCATCACCAAGAGTATCTTAAACAGGATACCATGGCAAGTACAATCCAAGTGCACTTTGTTAGTGCTTTCATGTTGTTTGACACTAGTTGATGCATTCGTGTACATCTAATGTGTTTATGCATACATGTGATTTAAAACTTAAGTTATTGTGTAATCCTTTGAGTATTGATACTCCTCTAGGAGTAAGAGTAGTGCTAGATTGGCTTTCTAGAGAAGTGTACATAGAAGTTTAGGAACGAGTGTTTTGTGCAGACTTATGGGTTTTAGACATGATGGACTTTGATATGATACTGGAAATGAACTAACTATTCAAGTATCGTGCTACATTAGATTTTTATAACATTGTGGTGTAATTTGATCCCCCAAGTAAAGAGTAGTTGGCAATTTTGCTGCCATAACCTTACACGTAAGTAAAAATAAGAAAATTGAAGAAGTTCCTATAGTGAACGAGTTCCTAGATGTGTTTCTAGAAAACCTGCTTGTTTTACTACCTATAAGAGAGATTGAATTCAATATTAATTTGGTACTAGGTATTAAGTCTATTTCAAAGCTGTATATAGAATGACTCTGATTGATTGGTGGAATTAAAGAATCAATTAGAAGAACTACAAGAGAAGGGTTTTATTAGGCTAAGTGTGTCACCATGGGGTACACCCATGCTTTATGTCAAGAACAAAGATGGTAGCATGAGGTTATGTATTGATTATAGGGAGTTGAACAAAGTGACTATGATGAACAAGTATCTCCTCTCTAGAATTGATGGCTTATTTGATTAGTTGTTGGGAGCTTAAGTATTTTGTAAAGTTGATCTAATATTAGGATACCACCAACTATGGATTAAGGAAGAGGATATCCAGAAGATAGCTTTCAGAACTCGCTACGGCCTATATGAGTTTTTAGTGATGCCGTTCGGCTCGACCAATGTACTAGCGGCATTCATAAACCTAATGAACAAGGTCTTTAGAGATTTCTTAGACAAGTTTGTTGTTGTTTTCATAGACAACATGTTAATATACTCTAAAAGCAAAGAGGAGAACGAAAAGCATTTAAGGATGGTGTTAAGTAAGTTAGGCATATAGAAACTATATGCTAAGTTTCAGAAGTGTGAGTTTTGGCTAAAGTAAGTGTCTTTTCACAGGCATATAGTAAGTAAGGAGGGTATTTCTATTGACCTAGAAAAAGTTAGAGTAGTGATAAACTAGCCCAAATCCCAAACAATGACTAAAATTAGAAGCTTTCTTAGGTTAGTAAGTTATTACAAATGATTTGTAGAGGATTTTCTGAAATAGCGGCACCACTCACTAGATTGACTCAAAAGGGAGTATAGTTTATTTAGATTGAAGAGTATTAAACAAGCTTTATATAGTTAAAAGAGAAACTTGTTTCTACCCTAATGTTAGCATTGCCCTAGAGTAGTAAGGAGTATGTTATTTATAGTGATGCTTCTATACAATGATTAGGTTGTGTTCTAATGCAAGAGGGAAACGTGATTGCCTATGATTCCTAACAGTTAGATCCGCATGAAAAAAAACTATCCTACTTACGAATTAGAACTAGCGGTAGTTGTTTTAGCCTTAAAGCTCTAGAAACATTATCTATATGGTGAAAGGTGTCGAGGGTTTACAAATAACAAGAGTTTGAAATACATTTTCACACAAAAGGAGTGGTTAGAGTTAATCAAGGACTACAATGATGACATTGGGTATCATATAGGTAAAGCTAATGTAGTAGCAAATGCTCTTAGTAGAAAGAAACAAGGTAACATGGCAACATTATCACATCATAGAAACCTTTACTTGAAGATATGCACAGACTAAAGTTAGATATATTGACTTGACAGGTAGGGGCTAAATGAGCTAATCTACACATTCAACCAACTTTTTTGGATAGAATAAAGGTTGTATAGTTTAAGGATGTAGGTATCCAAGAGATAAAGAGTATAATGGAGTAAGGTAAAGCAGCTGAATTCAATATTGATGCTAAGGGTGTTTTGAGGAATGAATGCAGGTTGTATGTGAAAAGCTGAAATGAGAAATCTTAAGAGAAGCACATCACTTCGGGTAGTTTATTCATCTTAAGGGTACTAAGATGCATAAGGACATAAAAAAGCACTACTTATGGAATACTATGAAGTGTGAAATTGCAAAATATGTTTCCAGATATACCACATGTCAAATGGTAAAGATTAAGCATAAGAGGTTAGCTAGAAAGTTACAAACCTTATCTATTCCAAAGTGGAAGTAGGAGCATGTGATCATGGATTTCGTCAAATACCTCCCCAAAACTAAGGAAAAGCATGACATAGTGTAGGTGATGTTAAACCGACTAATGAAGACAGCTTACTTCATTCCCTTAAGACTGCATTACAGGTTAGAGAGGTTAGTCAAGCTGTAGGTACAAGAGGTAGTAAGACTACATGGGATTCTAGTTGTGATAACATATGATAGAGATACATGGTTTATAAGCAGAATCTGGAAAAGTTTGCAAAAGTCCTTGGTTACTAAGTTGTAGTTTAGTACGACTTTTCATCCTTAGATTAATGGAGAGTCTAAGAAGACCCTACAAATCCTAGAAGATATGCTCAGAGTTTGTGCATTTGACTTTGGAGGTAATTGGAACGAACACTTACCCTTAGTCGAGTTCGTGCATAACAACAACTACCAAGCTATAATTCAAATGGCTCTATATAAGGTACTGTATGGAAGAAAGTGTAGGCTTCCCTTGCAATGGGATGAAGTTGAAGAAAGATAAGTTCTAGGGCTAGAGTTGGTATAAGAAACCGTTGATACGGTACAAATGATCAAGCAACGTATGTAGGTAGCCCAAAGTAAACAAAAAAGTTATGCTGACTTGACATAACGTCCTTTAGAATTTGAGGTGGGAGATTTGGTTTTATTAAGGATATCTCCTATGAAAGGTGTAGTCAGATTCAGTTTAAGGTTGCTTACAAGTTGGCGTTGCTACCCAACTTAGTGAGGGTACATAACGTATTTCATATGTCAATGCTAAAGAAGTACGAGCTCGACAAAGATTAAGGTAATGCACATGATACAACTTAAGGTAAAGGTCTAATTGTAGCACTTAAATAATTGGAACTACAATCGAATTTGTCAATAGTAAAGCAATCAGTAAAGATCATGGATACCAAGGTTTAGGAGTTAAGAAGAAGGAAGATACCTTAAGTTAAGGTGCAATGAGCAAATCACCCTGAACAAGAAGCTATGTGGGAATTGGAGGAAGAGATAAGAAGGAAATACCTAGAGCTTTTCAAAGAGCCAAGTAAATTTTAAGGATGATAGTTTCTTTAAGAGGGGTAACATGTAGCACCCAGCATAAAAATAAAATACAAAAAAATAAGATAAGGTCTTATTTTTAAAAAGTGTATTTTATGAAATGGGCAATATGGTAAATCACAAAAATTAATAAGGAAAAATTTGGAAGTATGCAAAATTCCTAACCCTTTCATATCACTCTTTCTAACTAGAACTCATCTAAACTCCTTTTCTTCATATAATTGAACTCAATGGCAAAGGTATTGGTCAACCCTTGATGGTAAGGCTTTGATTTCTTAAGACTTTATTGGATCCCAAAGGTATAGGAAAAGGGAGAAATTGAAAGACTCATAAAAAACCTTAAAAGCATTTCTTGGTAAGTGTCTTAGTAATTTAAAGTTTAGAAATGGTTTGATTCTAAAATTGCATTTTCGTTTTTCCTAAGGTTGTGAAAAATTGTCTGGATTAGGAGAACCGAAAGAATTGCTTTACGGTTCTTCAAGCCATAAGGTAATGTATCCCTCCTTTTCAATCCTTATCTTTTATGAAATTTGTGGATTTTAAGAGTCTTATTGAGATCTTTTGATGAGATTTTAGTTAGTAGTGAGGGGATTTAAATGTTTATGGACTGGGGTTGAGGTTTGGATTTCATATCAAAGGGGTGTGGATGTGTTTTTTTGTGAAAAGGAGAGAAGAAAATCAAGGTAGGAAGATCACAGTCAAAGATCATGAGCATTATGCTAATCATAATCCTCTTTTTGAAGAAAAATTTTGGATGAGAGAAACATGAGTGATAACTTTTATTTTAAATACATTTCACATGGTGATTTTGTAGTATTTCCCTTATATCTTTGGTTTTCTTTAAAGAAATTGAGACTTAATTGAGTAAAATTTTAATTTTAAGGTTTGAACGCTTTCTTGGATTGAAAACGAAGAAAAGGAATCAAGTTTCACTCAATTTGGAGTTCAAATGAATAGGTTATGAAGTTTTGAAGTTACATAAACAATAGGAATTTTGATCAGAAAGTTACACAGTCTGGGACACAACTGTATCCCCAGGTTGTGTCCATCTAGGAAGATATGCCAAGGTTAGAAAGTTACACAACCTGGGGATATAATTGTGTCTCAGGCTGTGTCTGGTAACGAAAACGGAAACCTTACGATACATTATAAAAGGACTTACTAGGGTTTCGTACAGAGCATTGGACATTCAAAAGAGAAGAGACTTGAAGAGAAGGAGAAGAAAAAGGTGAAACAAACACCCAACTTCAAGATTGAGGAGATTTATCATCAACAAAAGGGGGCTTTCATGATTTATTTATTGATTTTGTTGCAATTCGTTTTTAGTTTCATTATGATAGCTTAAAACTCTTGTATTTAGGATTATAGAACTTAGGGTTTCATGTGACTATTAGATTAATTGATAATTTTCAATAAAGTTTCTATCTTTTCTTGATTCAATTATGTTATTTAATTGTTAATTGATATTTTTAGAGTATCAATCTATGATATTATGCATGATGATTGAGAAATCACATATGTAATGAGATCTTGACATAATTTGAGAGAATTACATGTATACTTAGAGATAAGATACATGTGTCATCGTAAAGTTGTTCTTTTGTGTGGGAATTCATTATATATTAATGCGATTCCGAATTATATTACTAAGTGAAAAGATTTCGGTAAATAATTTAGGATTAGGGTTAATATGCTTGAGAAAGGTGTTAACTTTAATTGTGAATCCCTCCGGTCAAGAATAATAGAGATTGAATTGGATATATTTTAAGCGGTCACATGTTAAATACCAGGAGAAATAATTCCTAAATATGTTATTTGCTTCTTGAAGTTATTCTCAATTTTATCACTTTCCAAATTGCTTAATCAAGTCTCATGATTAGGTTAGTTTGTTAATTTTAGTATTTTTAATTCATTCAACTAATCACAATTTTACGGTTAGATAATAGAGTTAAGGTTAATATTAGTACTCGAAGTCTCTGAGGGATTGACTTGGACTTACATCTGCTATATTAAAACTGAGAGGTGCACTTACCTCGTATCAATGAGCAAGTACACAGCCATGATCCAAGGTGTATTCTTTCATTGGTGTAAGGAAAGAGGAAACATGACCATGAACCTAGGAATGTACTTGTTGTTTCACTTTAACAAAGGATTACACATGATTCCTAACCGCAAACCTGGTAGTTACTTTCTTTCGTCTTCTTAACCTTAGTTTAGCCACATTCGGAGTAGGATTCTTAGAAAGTCTATAAGAAGTTGTAAAAGTTTACTAAGATAGTTTCATCTTCGTTTCTCTTTACAAATTACTTTTCCTAAGTTGATTTACGATTAAGTACTTTCAATGGACTCTAAGTACATGTGATCCGCTTAAAATAGATATATAAAAATATAACAAATACTCCAACAAGTATATTAGGCTTGAATCAAGTAATAAAGAGTGAGTAAGGTTATTGATCTCTCGAGAACTATAAAATTACTAAACCTATGATTGCCCTTATCAATATTTAGGTAATTAAATTTGGATTGTGAATTAACTAATCTAATAATTACCCTAAAATTGTCAAAAAGAAAATTACGATAATATATCTAAAACGAAACAATCAATTGAGAATATAGGAAAACAAAATCCACCTTAGTTGTGCAAATCAAATTGTCATCGGGTTATATAGATTTATAGCTATACAGTCATTTAAGTCAAATTATTATGCCTTAAAATTTAAGGACTTAAACCTTTAATTAATCGGTCAACTTTCGTATCTCCAATTAACAATGGACTCTAAATTATAATCATACATCTCTCGATGCTATGATCGACTAATGCCCTAAATCAATTATCCCTAATGTCTTAGCAAAAAATTAACTTGAGACATTGCATTAATCCCTGGATAATTTATAACTAATCTAATTAATGCTGCTCACACATTAGCTAATTAGTTTAATCAAGAATTTTTAACAAACCCTATATCAAGTCCCATATCAATAGTATTTTTAACAATTATAACCAATAGAGAATTATAATTGAAAGTATAGAAATTACAATCATAAATTATCTGTACATCTATTAATCCTATAACATGATTACAATTATCATCTCAACTATCTAGGGTTTCATCAATTTCCCATGATTAAAACCTAGTTAGCCATGGAAATTAAAATAAAAACACATATAACAATCAAATTTGCAAAGAAGTTCATGATCAGAAATAAGAACAAAGCACAAAATTGTATAAATAGAAATCACCAATTCTATAATTATGATAAATTAAAACTTCAATTACAAACTCTAAGGATGATCTCCACAATAATAGCAAAGTCTTCTTAATGATCCACGAAATATCAAAAGAAAAACTATTCAAAGCTATCTCCTAACTGCGTCTAAAACTCTCTAGGTCAAAAGAAGATGTAAAAAGTCCTCTAAAATATCAATCGCATACCCCTATTTATAGAGAAAACAATGCTAGCTCTCGACTAGATATTTCTTCACTAAAGGCTGGACATGAAGGTTGGTGGTGCTGAGTTCAAGGCCGCCGATGTTCAATTAAAGGCTGGCAGTGTTCAATATAAGCTAACTCAAGGTTGGCTTCCTTCAATTCCTAAGTGCATCAGATTAATTTAGGCTTCCTTCGTTTGTGTAAAACTCCTCCAAATTGCTCATATTTCAACTTTAAATCCTCCGAAACCTGAAATATCCAAATGAAATTACTTAAGTACCATTTCTTAATTATTTATATAAAATCAATAATAATTTCATATAATTCACATACTAAAATGTGAGAGTTAGAGCTGAAGGTGTTAAAGGAGATGCTAATACAAGTAAACATGATGGCGATGATCATGATGGTTGTTGTAGATATGCAAATATTTGTGATTGGAATCATCAATAGGGTGAGTATGATGATGGTCATGATACTGTGCTAAAGTCAAACCATTAGCTATAAGAGGAAACTTTTTGCCTATATGCATGGGGACTTAATCTTGTTGCATCATAAGAGTTTACATCAATAGAAAAGGTAGAGTTAGAGTGGATAAGGATTGACAATTATGATTGGAGATAGTTAGAATGAGGATCCATATGCAATTTTTCTATGAGTGACTGTTCGAGTATAGGATAACAGCAAGTAGGCATAGTAAGTCAATCATCATAAGTTCCAAGCCTTTATCGATAGAACCAGGGGACATAAGCAACACTTATTGCTGCATATGATAGCATCTGAACATCTATGGATAATGGATATTATAAGGCTTAGAGAAATGTGTTGATTTCCAATAGCATCAGGTATAATAGATCCTAAAAAGGTTTAGTAGAGAAATGCTAATTGATCTTTTTATACTATCATTGGAAAAGATGTTATAATGGTAGTATCTAAGAATTTTAAGGGAGTTTTGATTGATGGTTGTATATTTTATGAATTTGTAGCTAGCATAAAAATGGTTTAAGCCTCAAATATTCTTTTAGCTATTAAGTAGGTAATTGAGAAGAGGTGGAGTGGAGTGAAGATCGTAATGGATGCACTAAACATGTTTCAAAGCTTACAAAAGGATTTTTGTGCATATTCTTAGATGAGTAAGTCAATTAGTCATCAAATTAAAAATTTACTACGTAGTTGCTTTCATTTTCTTTGCATTGAATAGAAAGAACTTTGAATAAAGTTGCAATTTAAATTGTTAATAATGCTAGGAAGGAAATGTATCCTGAGAATTGGGTTAAAAAACCCTTATCATCGCTTCTTGAGTTGTTGCTTTTATATTCAAATGTATTGATAGTAAACAATGTATGGTTTGCCTAACTTTTTTATCCAAATTTAGTCAAATGCTTACACTACTATTGGATATATCAAGGTCGATGATTCAGATCTAATGATATTATAGTAATGGTGAGATAGATGATTGGATCGGTTCTCAAAAAATGAGACCTTAGAAGAATCTATAAAGAAAAAGAAACAGGAAAAAAAGAGAAAAACCTAGTTTTTAGGAGTAGAGGAAAGGTTTAGATATGTTGCAATTTCAAGGTTAGAAAAGATGTGGTTGTTGTACCATAAGCTTACAAAGGCAGCTCTCAATTAAGGATGGTTGCATCACTAATCACATAGTTTTATTTCAAATCTTTTGCTTACCCATCAATTTACAACATAGTTTTTAACAAACTTCTCTTTATTACCTTTCTTGATTTGAACAAGAAGAAGATGATTTATTACCATAAGATCTTGATGTTTGTAGCCTACTCTTATTTAAACCACCGAAAATAGTCCCTCCTCGTTGAATATTTCTCTCTAACATGAAAAGGAATAATGTGTTTTGCACTCTCTCCCTCCATCTCTCTTTCTGTGTGTCTTTTATGGGACTTAGATCATGGGGATCGATTTAGTAGATAATTTTAGTAGAAAGTTGGAATTGATAGGTTTTGTTTAGAGTTTTATTGGTGTGTTTTAGCAATTACCTCCTTCAAAAATCATATCTTGTTTAGAGTGTTAAGGCAAGACTTACCTACAAAAAGAAGAAATGCCTTTGTTTGTTTTAATCTATCTAAAATTGTTTCACATTAATAAATTATATATTAACAAGAAATCATTTTTTTTTTCCTTTTAGTTTTTTAAGCCACATAATATACTATATAGTGATTTTTTTTTTCTAACTACATTACAACTTAAGGGAAAGGAGTTTGAACCTGATCCATCCCATTAGAAGATCAATATTTATGTCATTAGACTAAGATAGCCTTAACATACCATATAACAATTATTTGACATGCCATGTGGTCTAAATAAAGTGGCAAACTTGTCATTTACTGGAATCTAAGACTCATTAGTCACTAACACTTTAACAAAGATAATAATGTTAGTAACTAAAAGTTCAATAGGCATCAAATATGACATTATCTCTTCTTTTTAATTTTTTAACATGAAAGCATGGAAAAAAAAAAAGCTTTATTTCACTACCACTAGACTTTTTTCAATTATATTGCTTTCATGCCATACTTATTTCTTATTTACAAGTGCATTTACTTGTGAAAGGGTCGATTCTAAACCGTGAACCAGCCTAATAAGCCTTCAAATTGGCTAACAAACCACTGGTCTTAAGGGCCCATGTCACACCCCAAACTTGAGAAGTTGTAACAATTTCGCCATGTAAACTAACTTAGGTTAAAAGCTACCCTCCTCAACTACTAACATAATTATAGTCTACACAAGGCGAACGACGACTCAACTAACTTTAAAGCAATTAGATGGATACTTGTAGTATATAAGACCTGTGGAATAATATTTTACAAAATACATTTTCTTGTATTTACAAATAGACTAGTTGTTACACATAAACTTATAAACATCAAAAGTTTCTTAGTTTTCAAACAAAACTATACGTCTCTACAAGAGAACTATATTATACATATAAATATAATAGTGAGCCAGCGAAGACAATAAAGCCTCCTAGGAAAACCTTATAATCCTCCCATAAAAGAAAAAAAAAATGTCATAAGCTTCGATCTATTCATTAAACTTTACAACTTCACTTCTCAAACTGCCGGAATTAACTTGAGGATAACTGTAACGAGGCATCTTTTGGTATTACTCTATACTTACAAAACAATCTATTGGGATATAAGCTTAACTAGTTCAATAACAAGGGGCGAGGTTGTAAGAATACATTACAAATATGGTTCTTCAATCATTAATTAAATGCAAATGCAAATGCAAATGCAACAAACAAATGATATAATATTTGATAATGTTTTACCAGTTCATTATGAAGTTAAAGTAATTTCATCCACTTTAACATGGATTCTAAGGAGTTTTAATGTGGCACTATCAGACTAAATCCGGGCTTGTGCAATGGAGAACACCCTCATCCCTAGACAACATTCGAATCACGAATCCTATCCTTATCTCGACCCCCTTTCTTGTCACCTAGTTCAACTAAGGGTAGGAAAAGGACCATTTTCACTATCCTTAATGAATACGTCGGTATTTAATCTGACAACCTAATCATTATTCCTATTAGTTATCGTGAATATCAAGTTAAATCTTTAGTTCACTTAAGATTAGTCTAGATTATTAGGTGAGCAACCAAGTTCATACACACAAGACGTAACATATGTTTAAACAGAAAACAACACCTAGAGTTTAACTCTCAATCAACAATCAATACCACAAATACACACATAGCACTTATACAAACAATCTAGCTACAACCACAAACAAGTACTCTTACTCCTCTAAGTATCTTGATATGATACTTCAATATGCCATTAAGTATCAATCCTAACTTACTTAAACGTAATATTATGTGCTCCTATACGTCACGTTTGTGATCTTAATTAATAATCACTAAAAAGTAATACACAACTTTAGTTTTAAATTCACATATGAACTAAGAACTTATTTTCATTATTAAGTAGGTTTACGTTCTGATATAAGTAAGTCCTTTAGTTATTTATCTAATTTTTAGTGGACTTGAGATAGTTTCTGACTAAAGTTCTGGCCCATTACCTTAAATAGGTTTTTATTTAAGAAGTTCTTGGCTTGCATTTTAACTTCAATATAGTTATAAAATTTCAGTATGAACTACTTTGTGAACCAAAACTTAATTTTAGCATAATCAAGTTATTCACTTCCAAAATACATTTTGATCTTCTTTCTGATATGGTTTCTAACTCTTTAATTATTACCACAACTTACTATTTAACTCATACACAAACTTACCTTGCATTTCCATAATTTCTACACTTTATAATATCAATAAATATCTACTAAGAACTTCAATTATATACACCAACACCCAATATACTAAATACTTATTTACACTTACATAATAACTTCGAGATTTAATTTAAAATTCACCAAATACCAACTTTTTACTTAAAAATCATTATTTCTTAAATCATAATAGTCCACTTCAAACTGCTATAGGGTAATAACCATATATCATACTATAGTTTTACAAAGGATTATTAAAGCTCTTTTAGAAAATACCCGTCTAAGGCATTGTTTCAAAAGAAACAAATTTTTACCTAAAATCTTATGCGTATAACCACAAAATTTTAGGTCGAAATTACATCAATTGGTCTTTTAATTATTTTCTTAAAATTTTGTGCACAAGATATTTTTCTTAAATACTTCATCTCTATACTCAAAATTTTGAAAATCTAATTGAAAGTTTGAATTCCTCCTACAAAAATATGCAAGGAAATTGAATCTCATTTCTTTTAATCATTTGCTATTTTCCTTAATATTTTACGAAATCAGAAAAATTTAGCGATTTATTGAAAATGCGAGCTCCGACCATTGTACAGAGGAAGGTGTGTCGACCTACTTTACCCATGCCTCCTCCTTCAAATCACCATTTGATTTAATTTCCAGTTGATGGTTTTCCTTAGGTACTCAAAAAACCCTAAATTCTCTGACTGACTTTCTTAATTTTTATTCTTTACTCTTTCTCTATATTTTTTACTTCCAAATTTTTCCTAAACTAAGAAATGACCAAACTTTGTTCCAAAAACCTATAGATAATTTTTATAATACATTTGATAAGCTTTTGATTTTTTTCTTCTCCATTAGCATGTGTAAAAGAATATGGTTCGGTGTCACAATGTCAATTCCCCATATCTATGCATTCCAAATTCCATGCCATGCCTCTTAAACCTGTTTTTTTTTTTTTTGTTATCTAAAATATTTTACCATTTTTCCCATTTTTTAATTAATTTATTTAGTGAATTATACTTAATTTTAAGTATTTATAGTAATTATAGGTATATATATTTATATAATAATTATACCTGATGCACATACACATCTTTATATATTATATATTGTTCAATATTAGTTATATTATTCTTATAATATATCTTTAAGTGTTCAATAATTTTTGAAACCAATTTCATGTGTAACCGATAATATATTAACAATATTGTATATTTCTACTAATTTAGTTATATTTTTAATATTTTATTATATTTTTAAATTCTGAGCTTACCAAATCTCCTCAACTAATGTCTCAAGCCTTAGTTTCACCGATACTCTAAATTTAACAGTTCAATTTTTATTTGCTGAGTATAGGGCTCACAACCTAAGCGGTTTGACAGTCGACTCAATAGGCTCTTGAATCGGTGATTCGGCCATCGGTTCAGATCTAGCTGAACTTCAATTTTACATGTCCATATAAAATATTAAAATTATTTGGGAAATAAAATAAAAACACATGAGTAGATAACAAATTATTAATAGTAATTGACAGGACTATATAAATTTAAATTTGACAAAACAAAATTAAAGAAAAAAGGTACAATTTAAGGACTTTCGAATCAGCTCTTAAACTGTTGGTTTACGTAAATGGATCCGAGCCCATAGCATTAAGGATTGAGCCTAATTTAACTAATTACTGACCCTTAAACCTGTTGTTTAAAACCAATTCGACCTGACCTGGTGTGTGCCTCTAAGTACATTCACGCATAATCATCATTTTATTTATGACTCGAAATTCAAGTTCTACTCTAAATTGTGGGCTTTTATTCGATGTTCTAATACATTAACGGTCACAACCAACGTGAATGCAATTTTATAATGGAACGTTAGCAGATGCAATTGTTAAAATTAAAAAAAAAAAAGAAAAATAATTTTTCAGGAATATTTTCTCATAAAATGTTTAATTGGAAAGCGTGAGAATTTTACTATCTTGTTCCATTGATTTGATGGAACCCTTTTACAGTGATACGATAACAATCTATATCTTCGTTAAATATATAAAAGTTGAATATTAAAGAAGATTAGGTGGTAATGGGAGGAGGAAAGAAGGTGAGAAAATTGATAGAGAGATAGGAAGAAGAAATAAGACAGGAAAAAAAAGGATAGAAAGAGGGCGAGGGGGGACCAAAAAAAGAAAATATGAGAAGGGAAAAATAAGACAGTGAAATAGGGAAGAATAGAAGAAGTAAAGGAAAAAAATATCTACCGTCGGGAAAAAACAGAGAGAAAATATAAATAGGGAAATATTATTATTATTATTATTATTATTATTATTATTATTATTATTATTATTATTATTATTATTTCGCTAATTTAAATTAACTTTAAAACGATGATATTAGTATGAGCAACTATGTAGATGCTCATTAGTATAAGTACTTGTTTATTATGTACAAGAATGCTTCAGAATGGAGGAAATGAAATCAGGAACATAATCACATATCTATATTTATATTTGAAAATTCACAAAAAAAAAATAAAAAATTAATCCAATAGATGTGTTATAGTGGAATGCATCATAAAATGCCCTCAATTTGTAGATGAAACAATTATAACTATATATTAAAATCTATTTTTGCAAATTTCTATTAATGATGGTGAAATGAAATTGAATACACCCTTATGAGGTCAGATTACTCTAATGATTTATATTCTAATCTCTAAAAAATAATGCCATTCTAGGTAGCCATTCCCACATACAATATGCCCTATACACAAAAACATCTATGATGCTTCCTTTATATCAATATATAACATAATTATATTATAATAGTAAAAAATAAATATAATTACATCTGTATATATATATATACTAAATAATAAAACATGATATTTTCTTATTAGGTCCTAAAATATAGATAACTAGTTAAAACACCGCATGGATTTCAATTAAAAGTGTATACATATAGAAATAATTTCTTGTTTCAAAAGGTTATTACAATTACCATATTAACATTATATGTTCATCAATCATTTAATATATATCATGAATACTATCATGAAATATAGTTAATGGTAAAGTTAATGAATTTATTTACAAAATTATCATAATTGATATGTTGCTAACAATATATTATTATTATTAATAGAGCAAATTAGACAAAGAAAGATCTACTCTTTTTTGGTAAATCAAAACAACTAATCTACCCATATTAAAAAAAAAAAAGAGAGAGTAATTTCATTAAGTTTCATCTTGAAAGATCCAATCTTTCCACCTTAATTTAATAAATAACGTTTAAAATTCCATGCAAGGTTGAAAACATAATTATTGATATTAAAAAAAAAAAAAGACATGAACACACTCGCAAATCAAGCAAGAACAAAACATATATGAAGAAGTATCCAAAGTCTTGAAGTGGAGAGAACCTAAATGCACACAAATCTTCCCTTTCTTTGAAATTCGTTATATACCTAAATATACATGATGATTAAAATACTTTTAAGTTTAAAAAGGCCATCAAGTACAAAAATAAATAAATAAATTAACAAATAAATCAGAGATAGAGAAAGACAACAGCACTCTTAACAAATCAAGAAAGGATGGCATATGTACCGAAAAGAAGGATTTGCCTAAAAGTTTTCAAGCGGACAAAACTCTAATCACAGATCTTCCAATTCATTATGAGAAAACTGAAAAGCAATTGAAACCACCATTTGAACTCTTTGGAGCACCAAATCAAGACAATAAAGGACATTAAAACACCATATATTTCAAGCCAGTGATTAATATTAAATATGCACACTCACTTGCCATGCCCTTGGGAATCCTTAGCGAGTTATAGAGAGGGAGAGAGGGAGAGAGAGGGGAACCAAAAAAAAAAAACTCAATGACCGGCCAATAATCAAGAATGCTATGGTGTAGACTGATTAATTAGCGAATAATTTAATATAGTTATATTTAATATTATTTAAGCACAAGCAGAGACGGTTTAGAGTATCTCTTGCTTAAATCACCATTTTATAACATTAATATTTCATATAAGCTATTATTCATAATTTTATGATAGTGTTCTTTTAATATGATTATAAATGTATATTAACTTAATTTAACTTTTACACTAAAAATATTAATTATCTTCCTTCCATGTCTACCTTTTCTCCTCATTTCTTAAAGTATGTAATATTATTGATTGCAATCATTCCATTTTCTTCTTTCTTCTTCTTCTTCTTTTTTTGCTGTATTTTCTCTTCATTTTCTAATTTTTATTTCTCAACCTATTTCCTTTGCCCCTACTACTTTTAAAATAATAAAATCTTTTCTGTATCTCTCTCCCTTTTATCTTCTATCACAATTCATCAAAAGAGGTTTCTTCATTTTCTTTTTCCTTTCCAAATCCCACTTATTTCTACTTTCTTTTTTGTCTTTTCTTTTATTACTAGCAAAAAAAAAATATTTTAATGGCTTAGGTAGATTACTTGGATAGGTAATCAATAAGGTATTATTTAATTCTACTTAGTTACATTTAGCCATTACTATTATTTGTAGAATCGATATCTTTTACACAATTCTTCAATTTATATGAATTATCCAACATACATTTCATTCTTTATTTACGTCTTTATCATTTTTGCCTATGTATTTTTACCTTCAATCTTTTCTTAGCAAATTAAACAAAAATTTTATATAAATTTTGTGTATTTTCTTGTAATTGCATCATACAAAATAACTCAATTTGTATCTTTATTGATTTCTTATAGCTTAGTTTTTTTAGTTCTTTACAAAATTTGGACCTAACAGTTTTCCAAATAGGTTAACAAAATCATTTAATCTATGTATATTACTTAATTTCTTCATTCAGTGAAAATGTTCAACTTTATTATCTAATTTATTTTTTGTTAATAAGTAAGCTTAATGGCTTTTCTATTTTCTTTTCTTTTTTTTTTTAATTACAATGGGGGAGGAATGATTCATGTCTTGTCCATCCTACTAGGAGACTAGCGTCTATATCACTAGACTACAAGTGCCCTAGCTTATTAAATTTTTATTTTCTTTTATTATTTCCTATTATAATTAATTTAGAGAAAATTGATTTGCAATTAAGAATAAGATCGATTTTATATACATTAACATATCTCTTTCTTTCTGCCTCTATTTCCTCTTTTAAAATACTTTACATTGATCACATAGTTTATATAAGTAAACTTATTGATTCTTCATTTCATTTTGATTTGAGATCATGGTCGTATTTTTATGCATATTATCTAATAAGGTAGATTAAATAAAAAAATAAAAAATTGGTATTTAAACTTTTATGTTAGTTTTTTGGCAAAAGAAAAAATTATTTTAATTTTGACAAAAAAGAAACTTTTATTTTAATTGACACAAAACAAAAAGTTAGAAGAAAATATAATTTCCTTTTTTTTTTCTTTTTTTAGAAATTCTTGGTGATTTATCAAGTGAAAAGATTCTCTAAAGCTCGAAAGATAAAATTAAATAGGCGTGTAGTGGGGAATTTGGGCTTCTATAAGAAGTTCATGTTTTTAAATATCTTTATATTCACTAATCGCCAAAAAAAAAAAAGAAAAAAGAAGAAGAAGAAGAAAAAGAAAAAAGAGGATCCTAAGAACATGCAAAAGGGATATTTGAAGCATACAAATAGAGTTTTTATTAATTATTATTATAATAGTGATAGTAATAAGTATTAACTTAAATGCACTTTTATGAAGGATATACTTGAATTGACATATAATTCCTTATTAAATGAAGATCAGAATAAATATACTTTTTTTAATGATGGTATGATATTCAGGTAAAATAATAATAATAATAATGATGATGATGATGATGGTGGTATGATATATGAATGTTTAGACAATGTTTTAGTAATTGAATATAGATCATCAATAGTTTGGTTATTTTAGGTATAAATAGATTTTGTGTCATGTAATATTTTATATCATTTATGGAATTTAGAGATTTTATCTTTAAAACTAATTATTATCGATTCTTTGTTTGTAGATTCTATTCTCTTACATGCACTTAGGGCACCACCATTCGAGGTATTTAGCACAAGTTCCTATAACTAAGGATTTCATATGGAGGTTCTTATCTAATGAAGCTGGGTCCTTCACTTTTTTTAGGTCTTTAATTAAACACTTTTTTCACACGTCCCTAAAGTATCATTATTATTTTTTTCAAGAACCTCTTTTACATAAGACCCCGAAGCATCATTATTTTTTTTTTTTCTCTTTTGGTAAGTTTTTGTGTTGTTAAAAATTTGTATTGTGGATCCCATGAATAATATAAATAAAGTTAAAAACCTTTATTTAAAAATTTCATGGATAAAATAGAGAGATCCTTTGAGAAAAAGATGCTTAAGTTGTTCATATGACATCTATAAATTATAAATGAGGTCCCAACGATTGTGGATTGTCTTATAGGATCTATTCTAGTTGAAGAACTTTTAATAGAAATAAAGATCATCACTATTATTTGTTATATAAACTTTGCTAAGAATAATTATTAGGATATATATATATATTGGTCTTTTCGATATACATATTTTGATATGTATTTCAAAAGTTATTTATTAATTATTACATTTGTATTTGCTTCAATTTGTTTTTATAAAGTTTCTTTCCGTCAGTCTGCGAAGTAAGGGGAAATGCCGCTCTATTCAGTATTTTTACCTCCTCTCAAAAGCAATTCTTTATAATCGGAGAAGGAGTAAGGTGCGAGGGTTTAAAAGTTATTTATTAATTATTACATTTGTATTTGCTTCAATTTGTTTCCATAGTTAATGTTGATATTTTTTTACATGTATCACATAAATTTTTCGGTGTTTTACTAACTAAAGTTTATATGTATATGAGAAATTTCTCTTTTAATGGTCTATTTTAAGCTTCTCCATGCTGTGTACAATTTAGATTACCAATTGCAAAACTTACTTAGGCATGTTATCCTACATTGATACATATTTACTACTCATTAATATGTATTAACTTATATTTACTATAGTTTGACCTATCACATTATTGTGTATTTATTATAGTTTAACTATATAGGACTAAAATTATATTTTAATTTGTATTACTATTTTTTTTTCTATATACAGATTTAATTATTACTGTAAATTAATATATATTTTACCATAATTTGATTACATTTTTTTTAATGTGTATTTACACATGCAACACAAGTGGATCATTTGCTAGTAATTTATAAATGGCAAAACTACGTAATAAAATCTAAGATAAATTACACAACCAACCTTGAAAACTTAAGAATTTGCATTAATCACTAGCTTTTTAAAAAATCAGACTTGGCTACCATCCATAAATTGAGCTAATGTGGATAATTACATAGCAGTTTTCCCCATATTCTTTAATTAAATTAAACTAAATTAATTAATGTCAAGGCCGTTACCAATCACCTGAAAGTAGAAAATAAAAAACAACTACGTTTACCATTGTTGGCTACCAGGGGCAAAGGTTGCTAACTGAAGTCACATTATGCCCTTTAGTAGCTAGTAACCACAATGAGGGTGATCCTTATTTTTTATTTTCAGTTTTTTTTTATTATTATTATCTTTCTACCTTTTCTTTTTCTTTTTGATTTTACCATTTTTCTTTTTGATTTATTTATTTTTTCTTTTTTAATTTTTGCATTATTATTGTTTTTTAACACTAGTTAATTTAATTAATTAAATACAGTCAAAGAATATGGGGCAAATTGCCGTTAGGCGTCCATATTAGCTCAATTTACACATGGCAAGAGAGAAAAGAAAAAAAGAAAAGAAAAGAAAAGAAAGAAAGATAGCACCTTGCTTGTTTTAGTGGGATAAAGGGTTGATTTTTGAAATAATTGGGCATTAATACAGTATTTAAAATTTCCGAGGGTGGTTCATATGATTTACCTTAAAATCTATTTCAACAATTCTTCATCTAATATTAGCGAGAAGTCCAAGAGGGACATATAAGAACTCTCACTATATAAGTACATATTCCAAAATTTTAAAATCATAATCTACCTTAAAAATCACCTAATATTGACGCTCAATAAAATTTACAAATTCTAAGGTATCTACTTGACTTACAATTTTTTTCTTTTCACATTTTTTCTTGTTTAAACATTACATACCAAAATCATAATATCTAAATTGTCAATATCACCGTTAGATATGAAATTAAGATAAATTCAAACATCTTGAATTATAATTGGGGAAAAAAACACAACATAACAACAATATATATAAAGTAAAGCATCAACTTCAATGGATATACAATTAAAATTCAATTGTTTAGCAGAGTTAATCTACAATAGTGGATTATAAATTCACCGAGATGTTTCGATTTTCTTTGTTTCCAAATAGTTTAATTATATTCATCAAAAGATATTTTACAGATGCGCACATAGTAGCATGCACAAATTGAAAATTGCAAGGTAGTATATCAAGTAAAACCTATACTATAACTCCATACCAGGTAGGTTTCACAATGAGTACATGATTATACCTTAACATGTAGATGCAAGTATTGGAAATTTAGAACCAAAAATCTAGCTTGAAACATTTATCCATCCCAAAACCCATCCGACCATATAGGATGTTACAAGTTTCAAGTTCCAATACTCAATGCTAATTAGATTCCGAAATTACGGTTTTCTTTTTTGTCCATTCCTGCTCCTTTCATCCGCACAATTAATCAAACAGCTACAGGCTACAGGCCCCGGCTCCGGTAGCACATAAACAAGCCTTCCTCAAACATAAAATGAAAAATCTCTGTACATGCATCTTGCTCACCAAGTACCAATTCAGTAACATTTCCCAAGATATTTTACTTTTGCTTGCCACTCTGTCTACACTAATCTTCATGAATCTACCATCCTGTAACACCCCCACCTCCCAAGACTTTACTTATAATTCTACTCCGTGTGTCTTCGTTCACCTATTACATGTAAACAGACAACTCTTATAGTTGATCATGCCTTTAAATGTACATACAGAATTCCAAATACAATCTTACATTCACTGTATGTCTTGCCGTTTTCACACTTGTTATCTCCTAATACCATAATTTTCGCATTTCTTATCAGTTTTTATTTGTATCTAAGTGATCATTGTTCCGAGTGTTACTTAAGTATCTTAAAATACATAAACTGCTATATTAGTAAAATTACCAAGATACCCTTTTCAAACGACATCGTTTTGATCCTAAATCATCTTAGTTTTGCAATAAGTCCAAAATGCATTAGATACTCGATTTTTTATTATAATTTTCCTATAACCAGATCTTGACCAGCAAGTAGTTTTCATCAAAATATTAATTTTAAATCATAAATATCACCAATATTCTAAATTAATCTCCAATTACAAATTAAGCCAAGATAATTTACGTGATGATTTGAGTTTAAATTGAACCTTGGCATTTATGGATGAACAAAATTTGTATGCAAAGCAAAAATGAGCAGGATCGCAGAAATAGTACCAGAAAAGTGAAGCAGATACTCTAGGGTTAAGCTTTTCTTTTAGAACGTTCGAGGATAAATCAGAAAGGCCATTATTAGAACTTCAGTCCTTGTTACCAGATTGGTCCACAATAGCTCCAATTTACAGGGATTAGCACTATACATTTAGTCCCAACTGGTAGCTGCTGTAATTGAAATTTCCATGTTCATTATGCATCACATTTCACAGAATCTTGAACTTACAGAATCTATCTTTGCTACCTGGGCTCTTCAATTTTCCTTGCCATAACAATGTTCAATCCTTCAATTAACCCTATTATGATTTATGAAAGAGACCAAATGGTATGGGAAAGGAAAGTGAAAAGTCTGGATAAGGTACTTACCCCATAGAATAGAAAGTATAGGCAAAATACTCAGGAAAGATATTCCTTCAGACTAAAGGATAAACCTTCAAGCTGACATATTTTAAGACTATGAAGAAAAATACAACACTTAAGAAAAACATCCTTCACTTACCATTCTGTCTTGGCAAGCCTCGACTTTGCAGTCCGGACAGTCTACCTTGGCTTTACCAGATATGACGCCCATATTTCATCAGCAGGAGGTGGTGGTTGAACCCAGTGTCCAGGTATACGACTGCCATTTACTTAAATCATTTTAAAACTCACAAAAAGTAATCATATTTGTATCAAAACTAATGGCACAGTATTGAATCAAGTACACTGAAGTATGCAGATTTAACTAGTTTATATCCCCCTAAAAGTGGCTAGCTTAAGACTAAACGGCATTTTGATATGATAAGGGCACATACCATAATCAACTCAAGAAACATACGGAGGAATAACATTGGTAATCTGGTATAAAGTAAAGTAATTATTGTTTGACTATGAACACCAAAAGCAGATGATTGAAAACCCGATTTGCCCACATAGATGGTTCAGGTAGTACAAGCTGTGTGATCTCTATCAAGTAACGTATAAGCTTATTGATCTCTGTGGTGCTTGATGTTATTGGCTTAAACAAGCCAGATGATACTGTATTACTGTATTCAACTATTCATGGTGGAAACGCTTAAATCTAGTTCTTCAGTACATTACCACAGCTGAATAATGAGAGCCTCATTTTGCATTCATGAAATGAGAGATGATGGTTGCCAATGCACTTAAAACAAAAATAAATAAATAAATAGTCTTATCATAGAAACAATGAAAATGTAAACAAAATAACAGCATGTAGAACTTGAAACCCCATGTTTCCTGTTCATATTCAAAAAGATATAGCCAGTGGTTTGATTAACTATAGAATAGTGAATAGTAAAGAGTTCTATGATCATTACCTTCCTCCTGGTCTAATGTATGCATCCCACATTCTCCTCACCTGCATGCCAAGAAAATTGTCTTACAAATGAAGGGGTTATCTTGAATCTCGATATCACAACAAGAATGGTACCAGCATATAAACCTTATTCCCACTAGATGGGGTTGGCTATGTGGATCATAGTTTGCCATTGAGCATCTTGAATCTTGATATTAAGCTCAGATATTAAAGGTGGTTAAAATAAGGACAATGCTGATGCATTTCGAATTTGAAAGCATCTGTGTCACTTAAATAGCAAGTTTAGATCTCTTGTGATATTTGTTGAGTTTCATGATAAGCAACCACCTGATCAAACTGGCACCATTTTTGTTTGTGCATAAATCAACAAAGAATTGTACTGACCTCAATGAGTGTCCCCATATCATTGTTGCTACCATGATAGTAATGATAGAATTCTGGTGGAAGATTAGCCACTGAATCATAGGATCCTCCATGACCCTTTGATTCTGCTACCTCTTGCTTTTTTTCATTACTGATGCCTATCGCTGAATCCCTGCTGACTTCAAGCTCGGCATTCTGGATTCCTCTTTCCTCTGCATCAGCTTTGTCTTCAGAAGGAAAAGTTTGATTGTTTCTCCTGGATTCCTCGGCAATTGCAATGGCATCTATAGCAGCTTCAGTATCAGCTACTACCATTGCTTGGCGCTCCTCTTCCTCAACTGCAATTCTAACTCTCTCAAGGAACTTATCATCCTCTTCTGGGATAAAATGCCCTAAAAATAAAAATATTATCAGTACTATCCTCTCTCTTAGCAGTGGCTTCATAGGAATGCAACTCTAACAGCATACTCTTCCTCTTCTTAGCAATAGTCACTTCGCTACCATGGGAGAAAGTTCCATAAGTATTTTTGTAGTTCAAAAATGTGATATGAACTTTCTGAGAAATTAATTCTTCATTATCAAAAAATTTACAAAATTTTACAATGAAAAGGATGATGGTCCGACAGTGTTTTCTAAACCATGTAGGTAGGCTGTACCCATTCAATGTCACCAGCGAGCAGCGATATACTGAAAAGTAAATAGCCTTTAATTTTTTCTTTAACCATCCAAAACACAAAACAGGGGCAAAAAAACGAGAGAGAGAGAGAGAGAGAGAAAGTAATTGGAGAAATTAGAAGTCTACTTAAATTTTGTCAAACAACCACCTTTACATTATTGCTCCACCATTTCAATATTTGATTACATTATCACCTAGTCCATGAACATATCACATTTTTTAAATTTCCAACAAAATAATAGAAAAATTATCATTATGAATTATCACTTTAAAATAAGCCCCACATATTGGCCTCGATAGTTTCTGTGTTTCTGCTTGCCTCAAAAAACCTAGAATAAATTAAAGATCAAGACATAATATCTTTTTCTTTTTTGGGTGGCTGATACGTGGTGATTAGATAATTAAAAATAGTTGTCTTGTCAAGAGAGAAAGAAAAATGGAAGAACGATGTTTGGCCAAAAATCACCTAAACATCCAAATTGATCCGATTCAATCTAACTATACTGTGTTTAAGTTTTCATCTTCCATAGATCCTCAGATACTCTTGGAAAAATAGATAAATGTTTTAGAAAAATTTAGATAGATTTGTAGAGCATTTTGTAAATAGCTCCCGACTCTTTCAAGCCCAACATCTTCCCACAATGGCAACGTTTTCTGACATTGTTTTCTCACTTAGAACCTATCAATTTGATATATATGCTTCCAATTTGGAATTTGATTCTGGGCTTGTTCTGGTCCATCTTTCTTAAAGGATTATACTTGTACTTTCAACAGCAGGATTATTTATACTTCCAATTAAATAATAAATATAAATCCTATACCATATCTACACTCAAAAGAAACTTTCAACTTTCAAATTAGCTGATTGTGGAACCAAAATCAATATGGTATTAGAGTCAGGAGATCACAAGTTCATTCCTTAGCAATGTCATTTTATCCAATCAACAGCACTGTCAATTGACAGGTTTAAGTCAAAGCCTCCCCTCATCAATGTGGGAGTGTTAATAATAAATATAGACGCTTATATCGTATCTATAAATTTAAGCTTTTATCAATTGGTTGTGGAGCCAAATTCAATAATATCATTAGTCAAGTAATGTATCTGAGATATTTACACCAAAAAAAGTAATGTAGTTATTGTGAATTTTAGAATTTAGTCCTATCTTATGTTATCTGCATAATTGTTCTTTTCAAGTCACCAGTATGACATCAACTAAACCAGCCAGTCCACTAGGCTGAAATGGAGACTTTTTGAAGATGTCAAAGAAGACGATGATACAGAGAAGAATGTGCAAGTTGGAACTATCAATCGATGGCTAATTGCATTGATGGATTTGACACTTCACTGCATGATAGAAAATATAAAGCAGAGGCAAGAAATTACAAGGTAATTAACATGCATAGGAGAGTATCCATGAGATATTATGATCATTTTTAATTGTGCATATGGTCAGCCAAGAGCCTCTGTCCAGGTATCTTTGCAGTAAGTGATTGTGACCGGTCAAAAGTCATAGCTGATAGTAGTTGGAGAGCAATGTAGTATTAGCAACTTGATTTTTTCAATTGTATAAAAGGCTAACAAGAACCCATCCAAATTAAATAAATCACAAAGCCTCATTCCAGCTTGGAAATGGGCATCATTTTCCATAACTCAAAGCAAATTTTTCTAGGCACAACAAAATGTTTGGTAAAGATCTGTAAATTGTCATATAAAAACAAACAAAGAAAACATACCCTGTTTCTTCAACTTTTGAATCCTAAGGGAGCGTAGCTCTTGCAACTTCTCAATAATAAGTACCGACTCTAGCTGAAAAGGCAACTTTTGTCTAAGAATGGGTTATAGTAAAGAAGAGCATGAAAAAGAAATTATAGAAAATCAAACTACATAACTATCGAAAGTAACATTTTCCAGAGCATACAAGTTAACTGATAATTACTTGTATAATTGATTTGTCTGTGTTCTGCAAGATTTCATACTAGATTGGCAGGAATTTCTCAAATGTTTCAACTTCCCAACCCTAGTACTTGCTTGGTGTAATAATCCTAACTTATGGACTTTAAAAACCCTAGTGAAAGTTAGTGGGACTTGAAAGAAGTTCCAAAAAAAAAAAAAAGAAAGAAAACCCTAGTACTTGATTTTGGGGTAAACTTCAAGAGAACGCCTAGACTTGAATGTAGCTTGAAATCAGATAATCAAAAGATATATTTTTAGAGACTCTTTAAACAAGAATAAGAGATATAGAACTTAGAAAACAGACCCTCAAAAACCTCTAAAAATCTTGGTTTAACGCTTTCGATCTTCAAAAGCTTCAATAACAAGCCTCAAAAACTTACTCCTTTCCTTGCACCAATCAAATAGCGCTGCCTTAATCTAGAAGCCAATGACATTGCACCACTTAAAGGCAACAAATCATGCCATATGGAACCATAGATCCAATAAGACTATGACAGCTCAAAATCTAAAAATCAATAAGCAAATAGCACAACTCCTCCCCATCATCAAGAACCAATCATTTTGTGATGCATCGTGCTTCTTAGACTTGTCAAATTGTGCCACTTTAATCTCAAAGAATCAATGAGTTTGTGCCACATCAAGATGCTTAATGACTCATTGGACCTATAGGATAGAGATAACTAAATTTAGACAAATAATAGGATTGTGATGTATAAACACTAACTAAATTTAGACAAATAATAGGATTGTGATGTATAAACACTTCCTTGTCATCCAACCAATGATCATGTGCCACCTCAAGCTCTTCAGCACCAATCAAACTAAGCCACCTCAAGCTTGGATGTGTTATGAAGTCCGCTAGAACTTGATGCTCCATCCTATCAAATTAATACCTAACACACCTAGGATTCTGCCATGTGTACAAGAGGACACCTAACAACTACTTAAGAATACCTAGCACCTCCATGCTTCATTGCCTCCTCAACCCTTCTAGAACCCCTAAAACTTCTCCCTATATACACCCCTGGGCAGCCACTTCATGGATCATCTAGAACAAAAGCCAAAGGCACTCTCTAAACCCTAGACAAACCACCATCATGAAGGAGCTCCTAAGAGAGTTAAATCCATCATAAGCTAGTTCAAGCAGCCCCCTAACACCACTTGTGCCGCCACCACTACCGTCCCCTTTCTCAAATATCTCAATCTAACTCTAAAACAAGCTTTCACCAGCTGCTCTTACAAAGCCAAAAGGCCTCCAACACTTTATATGGCCACAAACTACTCAAATCTCAAAGTTTAGGGCCCCAACTAGCACCTTAGCAAGCTTGGATAAATATGGAAAGTTGTTTGAACAAGCAGGAAAGGAGCTAAGTTGATATTCTTCAAGGGGATTTCTAAAGTTCCAGTAGCTACAAAGGTTCCAAAAAAGCTTCCAAGCAAGGAGTAAAATTTTAATATCTAATGAGTTGTATCATGTGGGGCCCAGGAACGAATGTTTATGACAATTGTTTAGGTGCCAAATTTGCTAAACCTGAATAAGAAATGCAAAAGTTATGATGGTTAGAAATTTTAGGGGTAAAATTGTAAACATAAATGCATAATTTTGATTTTGTGAACATGGAATATTCTTGAAATAACTAGGTATGTTGGCTAAAAAGAACATGGAGCCCAGGAGGCAAAGTCAGTTAGTTGATTTTCCAATTTTCACCCTTTAGTACCCCCGACTGAATTCACTTGAATGAAATTCTGCAGCTCATTAATATTATTTGCAAGTTAAGCAAGAATTTTGCGTCAACTTGATTTGGTGAATAGTGCGTAAATCTTCTATTCTTCGCTCTTCGATGGATATGAATGACTCAGTAAATAATGGGTGAAAACCTAAATCCTTTTAAGTTATTTATGTTGTATGTATGTGATGTTGTTATAGTGATTAGGGGTATCCAACAATCGGAAGTTATGAGATAGGTTAATTGAATCATGAATGACTAGAGGCATATTTATTTGATGAGTGTGATGCAATGTGTATTCTCACTCATATTACACCCTTGACTCTAACATGAGTTTAAGTTCAGTTGGTATGTTATGCTCAAATAAATATGTACTTAAGTCTATTTCTCAAGTGATATTTTTTGATTTAGTAAAGTATGTCCAGTACTTGATTTATTAAAATAAGTTCATTAACTAAGTTGCTATGTTGGTTACCTTTACTCATCTCAATATTGTGCTTGGTATTTATGTGATATGAGCTTAACGATTGCTTGGTTGCATAAATGCCATGGCATAGAATTAGCATGTAAAGGATCCATGGGTCAAATTTTCAAAAAGTTTGGTTTTGCTCAGTCAAGTTGTTACACTAGGTTCTGCTTACTTATTTTTTATTAAAATACTAGAGAAAAACGAGAAAGCAACTTCTAAACTTGAAAGTTACAACAGCACAATTGGCTACTCACAACTTTTTCAATGAAATATATCTATCTCGGCTAAAGATGACCCATACTATCTAAGGACAACTTATACAGACTAACTCCAGCTATAAACTATTCTAGATTCTTCTAGAAATTTCTGAAGTTTATAATTAACAGCTGCAACTAACTCTGCTAACTAGACTAATTAACTACTAACCAAAAATATCTAAAATTTCTAATAATAGCAAAACAACATACAAGAAAAGAATTGAACAAAACTTAACTAATGACTGGTGTAGTATCAATAATTCTCCACTATGAGAAAGTACAGCTGCATTATGCTTAGTTTGACATGTTATTTTCTCTAAATAAATACCCAGTATATTTTCGGATAGTCAAAATATTTTTTCCTTATTTGTTATGTTGGAAGATTCCTATATATTGGAAGCCATGTGAATAAAAGATATACGTCTTTTGCTCTATGCTTTATCCTGGTATCAGAGCAAATTGGGGGGATGAAAAAGAAAAACCCAGCAACTTGGCAGGAGTTGTGGTTTTCGACATCGGAATAGAGCAACAAGACTACCATCTGCCACTGCTGCTTCATTTTTTCTTCCCTTTGAGTTATCTGTCGTCCTCTCTATCCTCTTCCTTTCTATGGTTTTTTGTTACAGCAAACCCTAATCCAGAAAACTGTAAACCCCATCTATCCTACTATCATTAGCCTCCATTTCCCCTTCTTCTTCTTCTTAGAACACTAAAATAATGGGCGAAAGAACCTCTACCCAGAAAAGCACACCTGATTCTAAGTATAGGTTTGGAACTATCAATGATGAAGGCATTAACCTTTCCAGATCAACTTTGTAGAAATCAGGGGCTTCAATGACAGAACAGTCTCTTCAAATCACCCAACACAAATTGAATGGAGAGAATTTTCGTGAATGGCATCAGTCCGTGGAGTTAGTAAATTGTGGAAGGGGGAAAGTAGGCTATCTAACGGGGACATGTAAAGCACCAACGGCTGATTCTAGCAAGTATGGTGTGTGGGAAGCCAAGAATGCATTGCAACATCACCAAAGAAATATGGGACACGGTCCAAGAGATTTATTCAAACATGGAAAATGCATCCCATTGTCTCGAACTCAGGTCAAGAATATGGCTTACTGCTCAAGATAATTCCACAGTAACTGAATATTACAATACTTTGATGGAATTGTGGCAAGAAATAGATTAATTCTATGATATTGATTGGGCATGTCTTAAGGATGGTATGAAATTTATTGAGATGCAAGAGAAGGATAGAGTGTTTGACTTCCTACACAGATTGAATTCTAAGCTGGATGAAGTGAGGGGATGGTTGTTAGGTTAGAAGCCTTTTCCAAGCCCGAAAGAAGCATTTGCTGAAGTCAGAAGGGAAGAAAGTAGGAGATGGGTGATGGATGCAGCTCTCTCAATAGATTGAGTATCATCAAATTCAGTCTTAGTAGCAAAGAAGGAGGTCTCACGTGATAAAACTTGGTGTGATTTTTGCAAGAAATATTATCACACACATGAAACTTGCTGGAAGTTAAATGGAAAACCTGGAACCATGAGGCAGAAGAAGCAAAAATCATTTCCAAGAATGGCACATATTGCTGAAACATCTAATCATGAAAGCTCCAAAACTGATATGAATTTAACTTCTAGTCAAATCGCCATGATTAAAAAGATTATTGATGATACACAGATGAGTGATGGAAAGGAGAAATTGGATGAAGCCTTGCCTCCTTTTGCTGCCACAGCCGAAAAAGGTACTTGTTTATCCTCTTCTAAGGGTGGTAGATGTAATAAGTGGATAGTTGATATTGGAGCAACCAACATGTGCAGTTCATTGGTTTATTTTAAAGAATTTTTCCCGAGTGAGCATAGGGTTCAGGTAGCTAGTAGAGAATATGTTTTCTCTAAAGGTAAAGGAGCAGTTCAAATTGGGAACCTACATCTATATGAGATCTTATTTGTACTTGGACTGCAGTCTAACCTTTTGTCAGTCGGTAAACTAACAAAGGATATGGCATGTAAAGTGGTTTTTACCTCCTCCTATTGTGTTTTTCAGGACCAGTCTTTGGGGAAGAAGATTGGCAGTATTGAGAAAGCAAATGGCCTTCATTATCTAGAGAATCAAGTCAGGTCTAAGTCTCTCATGTCTATTGAAAATAAGATGAAGTTAACTATGACGTCCAAACTTTAGTTACATGTCTCAATTGCATCCATAATTATTCTTGAATAAAAATGTTGACAATTTAAAGTGTGAACATTATGTCATTTCAAAATTTGCTCAAACAAGTTATCCGATCCAAACATACAAAGCCTCAAAACCATTTTATCTACTCGACAGTAACATTTGGGGACCCTTGAGTTACTGCTATGTCTAGATATAAGTGGTTTATAACCTTTCCTGATGACCATTTAAGAGTCACATTGGTTTACCTTTTAAAAAGAAAAATCAGAAGCATACTCAGCATTCCAGAGATTTCATAAAATGGTTGCAAATGTGTTTCAAACCCAAATACAATTTTTTGGTCTAACAACAAAAGAGAATACTTCTCAAAAGAGTTTGAAAACTATCTGAGTGAACATGGGATCATCCATCATAGTTCCTGTCCTTATATTTCATAACAAAACAGAGTATCATAAAGAAAAAACTAACACTTACCTGAAATAGCTCAAGCCTTAATGATAACAAACAAAATCCCATAGCAATTTTAGGGGAGGCTATCTTAACCTCAACCTATCTCATAAATAGACTTCCTTCCAAAATAGTGAACTTTCAAACTCCTCTGAGTGTCTTTCGAAAATACTTCCTAAGCTTTCATTTGTTCAACACTTTGTCTCTAAGAATCTTTGGATACACGGGATATGCTTCTAATTAATCCTACCGTAAGTTAAAGGGAAAAGACCTCAAATGTATGTTTATTGGATATTCTTTGAGTCAAAAAGGCTACAAATGTTATCACCCTCCATCAAAACGTGTTGCTATCTTTGCTAATGTAGTATTTTTTGAACATATTCCCTATTACGAGTCAACAAAACAGTTACCAAGTGATGATTACGTTAAACACATTTGTTTGCCTCTTGTTCCTGACACATGTTATCAAACTCCAAGTCCAAACTACCTCAATTTAGTAGATAGTACTGGCTTAAGTAATACTCATGAAATTGACAAAGCTTGTGAAAGAGCTAGACAAAAACCTAACTCCGTGTCTACACTAGAAGGTCTAAAACTCCTCAAATTGTGCCATTATCTAATCTGGAAGAGAGGTTCAAGTCTGTTGAAGAATGCATGGAAGATAGGCCAAATTGTACACATCTTTGTGATTACTATGAATCACATGATTTGGATCTGTATAAGGGGAAAAGATCTTTTGTAATGTATCCAATTTCCAACTATTTGATATGCTCCATAATTGTCAAAATCGTGTATTTACTGATACAATTTTCTGAGTTTACGATTTTAGAAGATTCTTTCAAGTTAATTTCTTGCATAAAATCGTTTTTAACCAATTTCAACTGTTAAAGTAAGTAGAAATTTATGTTTCTAATCGAGTTTACCGATTTTATATATTTAAGTTGAATGAGCCAAAAATAACACACACACATATACATATGTATAACTAATCTTCTATTATCTCATTGACTATTAAAGCATTAAATTATCTTTCTTATCCTATTCTAATTTTTTTCATCTTTCTCTCTCTTATAGTTCTTTATTTGATATTTGTAATCTTCATTCAAATTCCAACTTCAATTGAAAAGTTTATAAGAAAAATCATATCTTTAAGTCTATACCATTAATAACTCAAAATAAATTAAAATATTTTGTTCTTTTCAATTAATTGATTTTTTAAACAAAATAATGGAAAAAAATAATTTTGACTCTAGTTATCCTTTTCTTGAGAATATTATATTATAGATTAAGAATTTTTTAAGAAAAAAGAACTTAATTTCTTTGTTTCTTTACTTTCATTGTATATTTCAAGTTCTCTGTAACAACTTACGTTTTTACATTTCAATTCTATATATTTTTAACTATTTCAAGCAAAATCGCGAGTTTGACAACCTTAATATACTCACATATCTACCACTTTTAAGGACTTCTTAGCTTGTATTGATGAAGAACAAAAACTAAAAAATATAAGTGAAGCACTAATGAAAAAGAAATGGAAAGAAGCTGTCTTGGAAGAAATGTAGGCATTACATAGCAATAATACTTAGGACTTGGAGTTTGATAACATGGGGAGGTGATTGGTTGGACTCTAAGTCAATGACTGGTTTTTGCACCAAAGTTTGGGGTAATATGGTTACACAGAGAAGCAAAAAGCAACCAGTAGTTTCCAAGAGTTGTATGGAGGCAAAGCACCAAGCAATAGCATAAGGGCTATGTGTTACAATTTGGTTGCAACAATTACTCACCAATTTGAGGGTTGAGTTGAAATCAACTACACCATATAATGACAACAAGTTAACAATTGGTATGGTTAAAAATCCTATTCAACATGAGAGGATGAAGTATGTGCATACTAACAGAAACTTTATCAAAAAAGAGATTGAAAATGGAGGAATTCAAATGGAATATATTCCCACCAAGAATCATGAAGCAAATGTCCTAACAAAAGCTTTGGCGAAGCAGTCCTTCTCAGAATTACTTTTCGATTTAGGAATGATAGATATCTACCCCTTAGCTTAGGGGGAAGTGTTGGAAAGTAGAGTTGCATTATGCTTAGGTTGGCATTCTATTTTCTCTGAATAAATACCCAATATTTTGTACGATAGTCAAAATATATTTTCTTTTTTATTATGCTAAAATATTTGTATTTGTTGCTGGAATATTTGTATTAATTTTAGCAAATTTATGTCCAGAGAAAGGTGTATCACATTCCTATATATTGGGAGCTATGTGAATAAAAGATATATGTCTTTTGCTCTATTTTTTCTCACCCCTGTTAAGATTGTCCTTGCCCTCAAGGACAGAATGTAGAACCAGCCCCAATATCCCACACCACTAGCTTCAAACTCAACTGCATATGATATTGACGCAACACCTTCCACTATTACCCAACTATCCACTTCTCCTATTGTTCCCGTAAAAGCATCTTCAACATACTATGCATATCTTCCCGAGCTCTTGCATCTGTTCTTCACACAAACAACTATGATGAACAACCTTAGCAATCTGCATTTGCAAGCCAGCCATAGAATCTTGAAGTTTGTCAGTGAGGAGGTGTCGAACGGATTCATGAGAATTTGGCAACTCTTTTGACAAATTTGAAACCTTTTTCCCCAAGGCTTGAATGTGCTCATCTTGTCATCTCCAAATAAAAGCAACCACAGATGGAGGCAATTATTATGCTTTTGGGTTCTCCTAACAATGAAAATACTGATTTTTTACTGAGCTAATAAAGAATAACACAAGCACAAACACAACTTCCAAACTTGGAAGTTACAAGAGCAAAATCTGCTCTTCACAATTTTTGCATTGAGATATAACCATCCTTGATAAATATGACTAATACTATCTGACTGTATATAGAGACTAACTAAAGACTATTCTAGAAGATTACAATTAACAGTCTTAACTAACTTTACCAACTAGAGTAGCCAACTACTAACCAAAAATATCAAATAATAGCTAAACAACATACAAGAAAAGAATCAAACTACTCAACTGATGACCCATGCCCATGTTGTATAACAAGTGCCCTTCCACCACTGCCAAAACCCCAACCCCAACCCAAAAAAAAAAAAAAAAAAAAAGTGCCTAGTTTATAAAGCTTGATGGATATAGAATTGCACTGATTTGGTGTCCTACTCCCAAGCTATACTTTCAGCTCTATCGATATTTTGCAATCCCTTCAAATTGGTTTATCGGCTGTCTACTTCCTAGCATCACATTCTCAACCAACTAGGTTGGTTCGTTGGGAGCACTACTTCATGCCAGCAATTCTCACCCTTAATTGCAGGAATCAGAACCTGTTTGTTCTCAGTAGTTTGTAACATTCATGCTATGTATATTAGCATCATATAGGTATGCACTAGGATATGCTTACCAGGTGCTTGGTTTTTGTGTTTATTTCCCTTATGACTCACTTAGCTCAGTAATGAGTTGAGGGGATATTTGGTTTATATCTACAGGTCACAGAAAAAGAAGATGGGTGCTCCAATGGCATGGGAAGGGATCTGAGATTGCCGGAGCACAAGTAGCAATCACTGAGGTAGATTATGTTAGGTACCTTACAAGAGAAAAAATGCAGTAGGTCCTTTATAAGGAAATGAGTTGTATTTTGAAATTTATTTTCCACAATTGTAATTATGAAAGTTTCAAATTCATATGAGTTTTTGTGTAGCCATGATCAGGTTCTTGTTAGCAGGTGATGGGCTGCACGTGTGGCCCATTAAACTTGGGAATTTTAAAAATATAAATTCTCTTCTTGAGCAATATTAACCATATTCACCAAAAATGCTAGAATATGCCTCATATATTATGAGATCTTGTCCATGATGGAAAGGCCCGGGAAATAAGTTATGTTTTCCAGATTTAACCAAAAGAGTAATTTACCTTTTTTGAGGACTTAAGTAGGAAATGGCCTAGGAAGTATTCATAACAAAGCTGCTGTTAAGTTTAATACTAAGAAGATCAACTGAATGTGATTTACATAAAATAAAGATGTGAAAATAAAATGAAAAACAACGCATGTTAAGCCCTAACAAGAGGAACTATTGAAGAGGTTAATACACTTCCAATATGACAGAATGCTACAGATGAATTCTACAAAGATAATAATTTTTATTACTCATCCAAAGACAAATTCAAGATAATCACTAGTACTTTTTCAACTGGACATATGCAAGACATCAAAAACTAGTAAATACTACTTGTGCATTCTATGGATGACTATCTACCTCTGATTCAAGTTTCTTCCTTTCCTCCTTTGCTTTAACCTTGGCAATTTCCTTCATCTGCTCAACCTGCAAATACCGATAATACTTGTATGCTTTCAACAGATCAAATATGAAATCTTACACAAATACTTTTCTAGCAACGTTCTAAAGGGAATCCAGGCAGGAAATTGGCTCCAACATGCCTTTACATCCAACAGAAAATTGATGAAATCATTCTGGGTAATTCGATTTGTACGGATGTGATAAAAAATTCACCAAACATTGTTGAAGGGGATTTCATGAAGAACCCATATCCCCTCCTTGCTCTCTATCAAGATAATAACTTTACTTTTTCCAATTGAAAACGTCAAATCCAAGTCTCCAATTTTGATAATATATTTTCAAGTCCAAAGGTAAGTCCTTTCTGAAACCTAAATAAATTATTAAGTCCAAAAATTAAGCTAATTAGTCTCAATAACAGGGGCTGATATCTTACTCAGCCTAGAATAAAATCTTCATGTACCAGTATATAGCACCCAAATCTTAAACTGAAAAAATAATTGAGTGATAACCAAGTTTTGAAACTAGATGATTCCCAGTGAATTCAATATTATTCAACCATCATGACAGTAAAACCCAACAAACCTTAGTACAAGGTCAAACCCAAAATTACCACATTCATTCAATACATAATCTTTCCTTGCTGGCAGTAATAAATGAGACAATGAGAAAAGGCAGCAACGTGAACGGTCAATTCTGAGTCCAACTTTATCACTAAGGCAACAGCACAAAACCTGAGTATGGGCTTCAATGGTTGAACAGAAAAGTACAACCCTTTTTCCTTTTAATGACTAAACCAATCCTATCCTTTTCCTCTGATTATGTCTGCTCCTAAAATGTGGAAATATTACAAAGAAGTTTGCAGAACCAATAGTATTTAGAGATAGACTGCCAGACACTATATCCAAAGTAACAAAGTGAGAAATTCAGAGCAATATGCATTTACTTCTATCTAATCAAGTAATGACACACAAACTGTCCACTAAGTGGACTGCAGAGTTGACCAAAATATTCATGTAATTTACAAAAACAAAGAACCAATGTCTAACTGTGATTACTATAGCTAATGTTATAATTGTGTATATTGACCTTGCGTTTTGCAATATCCTTAGCAATCTCCCTTGCCCTCCATTCATCAGCTTCCTGATCAGCTTGGTCGAATTGCTGGCGCTCCTAATATATTACAAATCCAGAATCCAACAAAACGAGAAGTTGTTTTCAGAAGAAATAAATATAGAGATTACTATTGATAAATTAGCTTTGACAAATAAGAAAGAAAACGGAAAACCTTGGCCAGCATCTCTGCTACCCTTTTTCTCTTTCGTGTTCTCCAAAGCTTGTTCCGCTTAGACTTCCTGATTCTATTAGCCAGTGCAAGTAATGCAGACTTCTCTTCCCATGGGCTCTTCTCATCAGTAGCAACTTTAAATGGCTCAAGTTGAACCCTCAGTTTTGACATCAAAGAGTTGGCAGCTTCAACAGAGCAAGATATTTGTGAATCCAGTTGAGCACTCCTGTCTTTAAGATGTTCCATAACTTTAGATACAGAAGAATCAATATCTCCTTCTTTCACATCTTTACTACAACTCTGAGCATCCTTGATCACCACTAATGTTTCCAACTGTTTCTGCCTATTAAGAATAGCATATCTCAAAAATCAAGACTTAACAAATATTGATCATGATTAGATACATGAAAAATAAGAACACAACAACAGCAATACATGAGTCTTATTCCCATTTGGTGCTTGCTACACAGATCTTGTTCACCATTGCACTTTTTTATAAAGCCTTAGCACAATATCTCATCAGATCCACATTCATAATAATTAATAAAAATTTTACACTGATTGTCAACCTAAGGCAATCCACTCCTTTACAAATGCTTGAGAGTGGTTAGATACATAGGCAGAGTTACGAAAATTTTTAACGTAGAAAAAATAGAATAAGACAACAATGCCAGATGATAATATAATGAGCAATATGTACAACTTACATTGCTTTGGCAAGTTCAAGTGTCTCGTACAACTCTCTGAGCCGATCATGGACATTTATGTTACCCCAAAAAGCATTTGAAGGCGGTGGATTTGGAGGTAATGCAGGCTGCCAAGGAGGCTGCATTAGGGGATGTGTTGGTGTAGGGATAATTGGATTCATTGCAACTGGAGAAGGAAAAGATCCATACTTTATGATGATTTACATAATCAAGCAACTGGACAAGTCTACAGTACAGCATGAGCATATATCATAACACAAACTGACTCAGAATCCAACAAACTAAGCACCACGATGAATTATGGGTTCAGTGGCTATACTAATGTATTTACCATTTTTTCAATATTGACATCATTTCAAATTCAGTTCGATAACTATAGCAGAAAATGTAAATTCTAAGGATGTTTTTGTTTCGAAAAAAAGTTTTATGAACTTTAATATATATATATATATATATATATATATATATATATAGGTAATTAACTTTTTATATATTTGTTATGATTGAAACCTCGGTTTTGAGTCAGAAGTTAGTTGAAGGAGAAGTTGGCAGCCGATGCCCGTTGATAAAGTAAATCAGACAACGCAGGAAATATGAATGGAAAATGGCAAAATCGATTTCCGCTATATAAATCCGCAGATGTCAACAGCCACCACTAGTAGGCGGACACTATCATATCACTTACAGAAGCACTTACTGATAAATTAAACGATCGTAGAGTTTAAATTATAACAAATATCTAAAAACGAAAAGCTCCAAAAACGTATTCTGCCAAACAAATGCACCGTAGTGTATTCATTCGTTTCACCCAGGCTGTTTCTACGTAATCTTGATAGGCTGAGGTAACTAGTAGCCCACATGACATGGGTGGTGGTGGTTGGAAGCGAAGTAGCAGTGGAGAAATATTTTACACAAAATAAACTTGGAAGAGAAATTTCCACGAACAGCTGGCAGGCAAGATATATGAGAACAGAACAAAAGCAATTACCGTTACCGGGCTTTCACGAAGTCACTATGAATCTTTGCGCATGCGAGTCCCTATCTCCCATCTCCCTTAGATAGGAGAACAAAAGTACTTATTGTCGGTCGATAAGGGCCCGGAATCTATGAGTGTGTAATTTTAACACATTATGAGGAAAAAAAAAAACGAAAGCAAAATGAAAATCTTTTGTCGTTTTATTATTAATTTTTATGATATTGGCAAATATATCTTTATTTTTTTTCCAAGACCATACTTTCTATAATAAACATTAATTTTAGGATATTATTGTAGATTATATTTATATTTTATCTTCTACTTGAACTAATATAGACTTAATTGAATATATAATTATGTTAGCATACACCTCAATGATCTTCCATTAACTCAATAATCTACCTCTCATTAACCCAATAATCTAGTCAGTGTTATGAATTAATAGATTTATGTCACATAGATTATTGTCAATAGCTATTTCTAAGTCAGGCTTTATATTTCATATTTGCATCCACATCAACAACTTTTTCCTTGTCCAAAGCACCCCAATTTCAAGAAAAACCATATTTTCGAGAACAGAATTATAAACAAAAATACTAACCCATAGTACTAAACTAAAAACACCTTTCTCTTCCTATGAACCCTAACCTCTTTCCATCAATTTGAAACCTAACTCCTCCTTGTCAATGTCAAAACCGTAAGTGGTACATAAGGTTTTGGTAGTGGTGTCGTAGTCGAGATTACCAATAAAGAGTTTACGGATTGTAGGGTCAAGGTCGGCGAAGGATCAGACGGTGTTGAGGAGTCTATATGATAGATTAAGCCGTCATGTAAAATGTGGAGGAGTTAGTCCTGGGTTGGGGTTTTGACGATCTTATGGGATTCTTGAGGGGTTAGAGAGAGAGAGAGGTGGGTTGGTTGGATCTTTGAGGTTATTGGTGTTCTCTTCAAGCTTTCTTTTTTTTTAGTAAATCCATTGAAGTAAGAGACACAAAGCTGAATAAATGGATAACGAGAAGGAGAGAAGAATGGGTTTACAAATAATGATAAGCATTGTTAATTTTTTATATAACGTTTCCTTTTTTATTTTCTATAATATAATTTTTTTTTATTTCTATTTTAACCAATTCCATTTAATGCAAATATTATTATCTGACATTGACTTCAAAACAAAATAGCTTATCAAGAAATTAAAAAGTATCTGGTACGAATTTATTGGTTCATAATACTGATTAAACTAATGGAATTAATAGGATATAATCAAGATATATGCTAATACAGTTATATATTTAATTGAGTATATATTAGGCCAAGTAAAACGTTGTAATATAAAATTAAAAAAAGAAGTAAAGTATAAACCTAATATATGATAATACCCTTATAAATTTTAAAAAATAGTAATAATTTAAGGGTTTTCTAACTTAAATAATATAGATAATATGCTATATAATATATAGAAACAGTATGCTTCAATCTTAAGATATTTTGAAGTTATGCAACTAACTCTTAGCGTAACACGATGTTCGGATAGGTCTCACCCATAAAATAAATAGTTACGGTGCTTGAACATGGTAATCACCATGAAATACAGTATATAATATAACATTATAATAAATTTTTTCAATATATGCCAAGCCATTGTACAATCTACTAATATGAACATTTATCTCTGAGGAGATGAATCAAGTTTAAACTTTTTAAATCGTAATAAGTAAATGTAGTTAGAAAATAAATTTGAAATATATATTAAAGTATAATTGCTAATATTAAAAATTTAAAATTAAAGAAATGCAACAAAGAGAATAGAAATGTTCGAATATGATAATCACCATGAAATGCAGTATGTAATATAACATGATAATAAAATTTTTCAATATATGTTGAGTTGTTGTCCAACCTACTAATATGAACACTTATCTCAAATGGGATGGATTAGGATTTTTCTTTTCTTTTCTTTTTTTTTTGCCAAGGATTAGGTTTAAATATTTTAAATTGTAATAAGTAAATGTGGTTGGAAAAAAAATTGAAATATATATTAAAGTATAATTACTAATATTAAAAAATTAAAATTAAAGAAATGCAATAAAGGTAATCAAATTTTTTTTTCTTTTCAATTTTCTAATGACACATCATTGGAACCACCTTCGATGGATTGCACAACACAACCTTAGATATGGTTGCAGCTCGCAACTTGCGATATTCGGAAGCATTTTGCTTCTACGAGCGAAATCAATGGCCGTAATCTTACTAAGGAATTATAATTTTTTATTTAGTAACAATAAAAATTCTAAAAGAAAAAAGTCATCACACAAATTAAATGGAATTACTTTATTATAGCAAGGAATGGTTATCTTATTTCATCTCCATAAAATCAATCAAAAGCTGTAGAGGTTTTTATATATTCCACTTTTAGTAGTGGTTGTCCATTCAAAATTTGGAAATTAAAATTGATTGGATTCATATATTTTGAGTAGTATCAATAATTTCTACATGCTTATAACGAATTTAATTAATTTATTCAAAAAAATTATGTGGTTCATAGGAGATAAATAAAATACTAGATATGCATATATAAATATACATGTGTGTATGCAAAAGGTGAGGCTGGTAGGTGAGTGGCATTAACGAACATGTCAAGATTTGATGCACCGAGTCTATAGTTACCGAAAAAGAAAAAAGTACTTATAAAGCAAAACTACAATCTAAATATTAGATTTTGCTTTTGGAAAAACTAAAAAAATATGATTTATACTTTAATTGTTTATTAACTCATCACTTGTATTTTATTACTACGTATTAACGTTCTAATGGAAGTTCAACAGGCTACGAGTGCAAATGGCAACATCTTGTGTCAGTCCTTCTATATAATAGTCGTTATTTCGATTATTCTTTTAAGGTTTTTATTGACTACTTCAATGGCTTCATTCATTTGAGGTCAGTAAGGAGTGGAGTTTTTGTGAATAATCTTGAATTGTTGGCATAACACTAACACAAGCTTATTATTGAGATTATTGCCATTATTAGTGATGATTGTTTCTGGAGTCCTGTATTAAGCGAAGATATCTCTTTTGATAAACTTAACTATGACCCCTTTAGTTACGCTCAAATAGGATGAGACCTCAACCTATTTACTAAAGTAGTCAATAGCAACTAGTATAAAGCGATGCCCATTAGATCCTTTTGGAATGATCGAGCCGATGATATATATTCTTCACATTGAAAAAGCCCACAGTACCGAGAGTATGTATAAACCCTACTTTTAGTGGGCTTACGATTTGATTAAGAGTACTGTTCGAACGTTCTCAAGGATCAACGAAACTAAGAATTTAAGTTTACATTTAGAAACAAATTAATTTTTTCCAATTCAAAAACCAATTATCGATAAAACCTAAGCTTAAAGAACTACGAGCTTTAAAGTCACCTAAGACTCTAAACCCTAAAACAATTACGGACTTTTGACCTTAAGTGACTAATCAATAATTTAATTTGAATAATTTCATTCAACCCTAAAAAATTTCATAATTTTATAAAAATCAAATCATAAATTACAAAACAATACAAGATGAAAACCCTAAAACAATTTCCTATAGGACCATGCCCTTATCTTCATGTCTAAGCCTTATATATAAATAAGTAAACCAACCAATCACCTTAGATAACTTATCAATTGATATCAATTGAAAGTTAGAATTATTTATCAATTGATAACTTATCAAAATCTAGTGATAAGATATTTTCCTTATCACCCATTCACTTATACTACATATGGACAATTTTTCACAAAATTTCATATGCTTAACTTTATTAAATGAGACAAGACAATTCCATGACCCTAAAGAACACTCTATGGTAGGTTTGAACAAGAAGAAGAGGGGGGCTATCCTCTTATCTTTCACCCATCAATCACTTTCCTTTACACACCACTATTCACTCTTTAATGCTTACATCATCAATAGTTACAATTGTTGACTTTTGTGTAAGCTACAAGACAATAATTTCAAGACATCTTAAAGACACATTCCCTCCTATTCCCAACCGGCCACTCTTTCCTTCATTCCTCTCACTCTCAATTTCATCTTCACTTCCTCTCTCTCACTTGAAACAAACATAAAAGAAGAAACAACCTTACCCTACAAAATCTATCATTTAGCCGCCACTTCTAAGCTCCACTCACGGCACTTTCATTTTCTTTTCTTGTATCATTTTCTTCCAACATCTAAGCTCCTTTAGAACCCTTAAAACCTTGAAGTAAAGTTAAGAGTTTAAGTGGAACCCTTGTGTACAACCACCATATTTAGCTTTAAGGATGAGTAAGTGTTTCTTGTGATTAGTGGGTTAGTGTTCATGTTAGGAGACTTAGATTTCTTCAAGATATGAGTATGATTATAAGTTGTTATAACATCAAAGACTACCTTAAGAAACAAACTCGTGAAACCTTTGCATGAAGTTAAAATATGAGTATGCAAAGTTGGTGGTATGTAAAGATACTTATTTAACTTTTTGAATGAAAGATTTTAAATTGAGAAAATCTTGAAATAAGAACTTGAATGAAAAATGAGCATGCTAGATGTGAGGATTCAAAAATCATTTGGATGTTAATTTTATTTCCATTAAGTCAAACATGCTCAAATCTAGATTTAGGTTAAGGAAAAATCCACCACATGAAGTTTTATGAGGAAACCAACTTTGTATGACTTGAGCTATAATATGAAAGTTGTAATAAATATGAGATCTTCTACTTTTCGTATAAACCATGAGCTAAAGAATCATCCTACGGAAGAAAAGTCAAGTTAAGATTTGAGTACAAGTAGTTTAAATTCATGATCTAACACCTAAACTTAAGGAAATGATGAAACAAATTGGAAAACTAAGTCGGAAGCCCTCATATACAAACCAACCAAATCTGGAGCATCCTTAAAAAACACTTAAAAACATGATAAAAGTAAGTAAACAAAGTAAAAAGACCAACCAAGGCAAGTATGATAAGTATATTAAGCTTAAAACTTTAAACCGAACTTAGAACTCTCAAAACAAGTCTAAAACTCTAAGTTAGGCCTTCATTAAAATTCTGACTAGCACTTTAAAATATTAAGGAAAGTTGTTTTAAAGCCCACAAGAAGTCCACCTAAGACTTAAAGAGCTCAATAAAGTCACTAACTTTAGTTTGAACAAAAAATAAGCCCATTAAAGAGCCCATGAAGTAGTTGTTAGCTTTAGGAGTATAAATCAAAGTTGTAAATCTGATCTTAAGGAGTATTTTGAGCTTAGGATAAAATCTTAAGACCAAGCCCAAAGGATTTCTCAAGTTACCAAAAAGCCCATTTACCAAATAAGGCCCAAAAGCACTCCAAAACATGAGGATTGCTACTGTTCTGGCCCATGGGTAGATTTGCATACCTCATTTAAAAAATATAACCTTACCACATTAAAGTACACTCGAAAATGATGAAGATTGACTATAAGATCATAAAAATCGGATTCAAAACAAAAAAGTTATATACAATTGAACTTTTAAGAAAAAAACTAGAAAAATACACGAAAACCAATAAAAAGTACAACTTAAGAGATTTTAGCTTAGTATCCTAAGTTTATATCAATTCTTTATAGTATTATGATTTTGATGATTAGGGGACACCACGTATGGAGACGATTTGCCTTCGAATTACTTTAACTGACCGCATAGCGAAGTAAGTAAATCCCCGATAACTCTTTACTTGATTTTGCTTATAGAATAGATGCACCTAAACATACATACATACATACATACATACATACATACATACATACATACATACATACATACATACATACATACATACATACATACATACATACATACATACATACATACATACATACATACATACATACATACATACATACATATATATATATAAATTTGGATGCTTGTGGGATATGAGAAATGAATGTGTATGAACTTGCGGATGAATGTGATGGCTTGTTAATTATATAATAATGGGAATTATTTGTAATAATTTATACGTGCAATTATATGGAATGAAATTGTCTGATCACCTTAGAATTTGAGTTAATCACTTATACAATTAAAAAATTAAAATAAATCATGCATTACCCATATTGCATATGGATAACACCAACTACCACTTCATGTAAAAGATAGAAAGGGACTCACAGGAGGATTAGCCTCCTGTAGGATTAGGTACTAGCTATGTCATCATTTATATTGAGTCTCTATCCCAAGTTAATAGGCTTACTAGGCGCTGGGAGACGCTAACCATCGGTGAGGGGCCGCATTTTGTAGCTTCAGCTTAGGGCGTGGTTTATGGATTGCAAAGGCCACTACACCACTAGACTTAGGATTTTAAAAGTATGATTTGTTATTCGATAAAGAAAGTATATACAAATATAAATATACAGGGGGCATAATTCTGAGTCGTATGCAATTCCTAGGTCACTACATGTGTTGTTCAGCATACTAATTGTTCATGCATTTATATGATTGTACATCTTATAAATTTCTGCCATGTGATACTAACAAGGGTATTTATCTCACTAAGCTTAAGCTTACACCCCGATAGATTTCTTTCGATGCAAGAAAATCTCTTCGCTCATTCGGGCCGAGGCATGCCAGTGGTAAGTCTCATGTAGGGACGGGTTGGAGCAATCATAGAGCGAAGAGGACATTTTGTAATAGATTTGTAGATAACTAGTTACTTTTGTATTTTTGTTTATAACATAGATTAAAATTTCTAATACAGTTACCTTATGAACTGCATTTGTTTATAATATTCTTTTGGTATGGGTTTCACAAGTCCACATGTCTAATTAGTTTATACCATAAAAGTAATTTTAGTTAAATTGCTCTATGTTACTTATCTATGGGCCTAATGGTAGTGTATAGTGGAAGGAGCTTTGTGTGTCGCATGAAAGGCCTACGATCAGCAAGGGGGTTGATAATAGACCTTTATACGGTATATGGCAACCTACCACGACAACGATATTGTTGGGTCGTGATAGTATGTGTAATTCTTGAGGCGGAGCATTTATCCTATTTGCATAAACTTAGCATAAGTGACAGTACTTGACGTATTTGATGTAATCACTTTCCATTGTTGACCAGTGATAACTTAGCCTCATAATTTTCTTAGCCAATATGTAACTGTTCATGTGAGGGCTACATACTCCTTCGTATACTTTTTTCATCAACATCTCAGCCTTTTTGTCATTCATACACTTTAACAGTGTACCATTAATAGATTGATGGTACAAAGTAGACTTGCTTACTAGGAATTAGGTAACCAATCTCCAGATCGTCCTTCTATCCTTTTTCTTGCCCTCTCTAAGGCATGTGCCTTGTTGTAAGAACATTTTAATATCATGTATGTTACTACGACTTTCTGCCATTTGTACCTTTAATGGCTAAACAGAAGACAGGCTTGTCTTCAATTTCAATAGTAAGGGGGCTGAATCTCAACTCCACCGGATAATTGGATCATAGATGCTAAAATGGCTAATGCATCGACAAATTGATTCTAAGTCCTCAGTATGTGATTGAAAGTGATCTATGTGAATTTCTCCATCAATTCAATCAAGTAATGGTGATAAGATGCTAATTTAGGATATTTCGTCATGTATTCACCTCGAGCTTGGCCGATAATGAGTGAAGAGTCCTTATACACTTCTAACTCTTGAATAACCTTATCTAGGGCCATTTTGAGTCCCATGATGTATGCTTTATATTCAACAATGTTATTGGTGTATGGGAAAACGAATGTTATAGCCATAAGGTACTGCGTACCTTTAGGGGATATCAATATTGCCCCAATTCCACATTCGGATATGTTAGCTACCCCATCGAAGAATATCTTCCATTTCGATGGTTCATTACCTTCTCCTTCATCCGAATTTCCTTCAATTGCTATAATATCTTCATCGGGGAAATTAACTTGTACCTCTTAAGGGGTATTATCAGAGGGATTCTCTACTAACTGGTTTGCTAGAAATTTCCCCTTAACTGAATTTTGGTTTACGTACGTAATGTTGAACTCTAATAATAGCATTTACCGCTTTAAGATTCTACCAATTATGGTTAGTTTGTTTACTAAATACTTTGGAGGGTCATGCTAAGTCAGCAATTCAACTTAGTAATAGAGTATGTATTGCCTAAGTCGATACATTACCCAAACCAAAGTTTTTGAATATTTCTATTCCCCTTCAATAAATTTCTTGCTCAAGTAATATACAGCTCGTTCTTTTCCTTCTTCATCTTTTTGGCCAAGCATACATCCCATGGATTCAAGTAATATTGCCAAGTATAGAAATAAAGGCTTCCCAAGTTTAAAGCTACCAAAATTGGAGGGTTCATGAGGTACTCTTTGATCGCTGTGAAGGCCTACTCACATTCTTCATCCTAGTTTATCTTAGCATTCTTTTTCAACAACTTAAACAGGATGACATTTATCTATGAGTTAAGATATGAATCAGGCTATATAGTTTAAACGACCCAACAAGCCTCTAATTTCTTTGAGTATGCATGGAGGTGGCAAGTTAACTATTGCTTTGACTTTATCAAGATTCACTTCGATGCCCCTTTGGCTGATTATGAAACCTAATAATTTCCTTAAAGTTACTTCGAAGGTATACTTATCTAAGTTGAGCTTCAACTTGAATTTTCTCAACCTATCAAACAATCTCCTCGGATTATCTATATGATTTTCTCCTTCCTTAGACTTTGCAATCATATTATCAACATATACTTTAACTTCTTTGTGTATCATGTCGAGAAAGATTGCCACCATAGCCCTTTGATAAGTTGCCCCAGCATTTTTGAGTCTGAAAAGCATTACTTTATAGCAAAAAGTGCTCCAAGTTTTAATAAATGTTGTCTTGACTTTATCTTCTTTGGACATTTAAATCTAATTGTGTCTCAATATAGGGTAAGGGGGAATTATCTTTAGGGTTTGATTGGTTGAGGTCTTGAAAATCCACACACATTCTAACTTTTCCGTTCATTTTCATTACTGACACAATGTTGGCTACCCACTTAGGATAATCAAATACCTCGATGAAGCCGACCTCTAGTAACTTTCTGACTTCTTCCTTAATTTTCAATAAGACATCCTGTCAGAATCTTCTTAGCTTCTATTTCTTAGGTTTGATATCCTCTTGTGTGGGTAAGTGATGGACCATAATTGATGGATCTAATCCGAGCATATCTTCATAAGACCATGTAAACACATCTTAGTATTTAGATAGTAGTTTGGTCAGTTATGCCTTTTGTTCTTCTTTCAAATTCCCTCTAATTTTCAATGTTTTGGTGTTGTCATTAATCCCAACATTAATTATCTCAATTGGCTCGTCAATAGAAATTCTTCTCATTTCATGTTTTTCCTTACTTTCTTGCACATTACTGTGATCATTGACATCATTCCTAACAACTAACCTAGTAGGGCTGAAAGTGATATCAATATTTTCATCACTTATCTGCGCGAGGTATCCATGACCTTTATTCGAAGCATTAAATCTAAGAAAAAGAAAAGTATATAAAGGAAAGAGTATAAGTAAGGAAGAAGTTAAGAGAAAGGAGCCTGATTCTTATTTAGAGGAAATTCTTTTGAGTACAATATTGTAGAATAAAGATAATTATTACAAAACTCTGTAAAATACTAAACCACAATTCATCCTTTACCCTAGAGAAGATTTATTGCTATTCATAAGGATGGAAAACCAATTATTCAGGTATTGCGACTTGTTGGATGGGTCAACTATTTTATTTCTACTAGAGGTGTCTTCTTTAGCAAGCTTTAAGTTCTATACATCGGCTAGGATGAAAGTTTCTGACAACGATGAGAAGGTCATTGGGGTGTGATACAACCTATCACCTCTTCTGCCCTTAGCTTACAGTTTTTGCAACTCATCCATCGGAGTTGGGATGTAACCTAGCCTATAGGTACCAAATTGGCCTTCTTTAAATTTTAGCCTCTCATCTTTCTCCCAATCAATAATCATGTACACCTCTTGAAACATTTGGAGCCTAAATTTCTCTGACTCCTCAGTGTTAATATAAGGTATAGTCGTTTCCTTATATATTTCGTAATCCTAGTCAGCTAGAATTGTTATGACCTAGCCATTGGAGATGAATTTAACCTTTTGATGAAGACTTGAAGGTATGGCCCCTGCTAAATGTATCCATGGTCTTCTTAATAACAAGTTAAAGGTCTTTAGGATGTCTAAGACTTAGAATCGGATGTTGAAAGTCTATAAGCTAATATCAACTAGCAAGTCGATTTCCCCCTATAATTTCTCTTCTAAACCCGTCAAAAGCCTTAACTGTCATTGAACTTAGCTTAATAGCGGTAATATCAATGCTTAATAGATCTAGGGTGGTGAGACGAAAGACATTTAAGGATGATCTATTATTGATGAGGACTCTTGTTATGATGATGTTATTCATCCTCACTATTATGAAGAGAGCCTTAGTGTATTAGTTACCTTCTTCGCCTAATTCCTCGGTGGAGAAAGAAATCTGATCCATGGTAAGGATAGAGTTGGTGATAGATCCTATTCTTTTAGCCAGTATTTTTCGAAAGACTTTAAATTTCCTCAATGTTCTGAACAAAGCTTCTTGATGTGGTGCTGACACCATCAGTAAACTCATTAGTGATATTTGTACTGGAGTCTTAGCAAGCTGATTTATTATTTTATACTCACTAGACTTGATTATTTTGGTGAAGGCAGACAATCCTTCTTCATATTCAATTGGTTTATTATTTGGCCTTTCTAGCACAGTTTTCTTTTTTCAGGTCCTCCTTTAAGTGGTAAATTCTACCAAAGTGGGTAGTCCCTTCTACAAGTGACCTCGATTGCCCTTGATTTACTACCTAATAGTTGAGAGGGGTAGTTTTATAATTTTGGGGGGCTACAAGCGCATGGAAGGTGTACCTTTTAGTTTGTGGAATTTGCTTCTCCTCTTGTTTGTAGAATCTGTAAACCTTAGACTTTCAATTAGAATCAGTCATGCTAATGGTGGTATCGAGTGGTCAAATATCATATTGATGAGGGACTCATGATTAGGCAAGGGGTTGTCGTTGATGTTTGGAATTAGAGCCTCTATGAAGTCTAATTGGACTGTGCCTATGTTGATTAAATCCTGAATTTCATTTCTTAATCTCCAGCATGAGTTTGTTAAATGGACCACTTACCATAGATAATATTGACACCTTGCATTTGGATAAAGAAATCTTAGCCTATACCTTTCATTAGGAGCCTCAGAATGGAGTAAATTATCCATTCTTAGTTTTTTAAGTATATGACTAAGAGGAACGAGTATTTTAGTGAACTAGCTTAAGGCCCTACTGACTTGTGGTTAACTTTTGAACTGTTGTTGAGTTAGCAAAGGATTTGCCCTAAAAGAGACCTAGGCATTAGGTTTAGTATTTGAATTGACCATGCTGATAGAAACTTCTTTGGGTTTACTAGTGGTAGGTTTAGCAGAGGGTGGTTTTCTATTTGATGGTTCTTGTAACTTACAGAAGGAGATGGCACTTTCAATCCAACACCCTGCTACTATTACCTCTGCAAAACTAGAAGAGGCTTACCCGATTAGGTGAACGAAGTAAGGTCTCCCAAAAGTGTTGATAAAAGCTGAAGTTAACTCTCTCTCAATCATAGGGGTGGATACCCCTGTAGTTAGGGACCTTCATCTTGGGTATACTTTTTAAAAGATTCATTATGCCTCTTCATTAGGGCAACTAAATCCATCATTGTTGGTTTCTCCCATATGTTTATTTGGTTCAGATCCAATTGGGCATATCAGGTCAAAGTAAGGCCCGTCAGGTTGTCCTGAAAAGTTTAGACCATGAGCTAGTCATATTGCATAAATTTGCCCATTTTGTATATGTATGGCTTGGTGTGCAGTTTAAGGCACTTACTTTCATTATACTTCTCAAAGTTAAGTACTTTAAATTTCTCTAGGTAGCTTCCATAATCATAAGTAGAGAAGTTTGTTATACCAACTTGCTCTAATCCATCACCCCTTAAGCATTTTCATCTTTTCAGTAATTTATTGGATCAATTGCCTTTCTAGTTCTTTCAATTTGTCCTAATCAACTTCAGGTTTTAAGTTGACTGGAAAAGATTAAGTATTTGGTTCAAAAGTCGGGTTAACCTTCGAATAGACCCCTTTTGTCTTAAAGGATTTAAAGGCCTAATTGACTTTGGGGTAGGCTTCTTTTACTTTGAAGGGTAGAGCTTCAACGTTCTTCCCACATCAGGCTTTGGAGTTTTCTTCATTTGATGGAGCTGTGGACTCGAGTAAAGTGATGCTGTCAGTAAGGAAGCTCAGTTGATTCGCAATCTTCCCCATTATTGGTTCCATAGAGCGGAACCTCAGTGTGGTGGGATCAACAATTTCAGGGTTGACATTGCTATTGTTGGTGTTGGTGTTGTTATTTCCTTAGCTGGCCATTCTGGTTTGAGAGCAGGTTCTGATAGGACTTCTCTAGAAGGTTTGATGCTTAGGAGCTATCTTGGTGACCTGGTTTAAGATTACTTCTCAATAAGTTAGCACATGAATATTTTTCAAATGAATGAAAAATGAGAATGTGAAAATGTTTGGCATACGGATGTAGAGAAATAAAGTCGACGAATAACCAGTAAGATGGTCATTTTTATTATTTTGTAGCTTCCGAAGTTCCCTTTTACATTATTTGAAAAAATAAAATGCATTCAAGAAGAGTATTCCTATCTCTAAATGTTCTTTAGGCGCTTGGCAGGAGTTCCCTTTTTCTGCTTACTAGGTCCTGCTGGTGCTTCCTTCCTCTTTTTTAGGCTGGGCTCTTTTGTTTCTTCAAGATCTTTGAGCTTTTATAGATCATCCTCAATTGATGTTCTAAGGCCCGAGAATGTTGTCTTGATTCCTAAAAGAGATCCTCCCACATGTCTCGCTCTTCATAGATTACTCCTACACTAGCTTGTATTTAGCTTATGTAGGTCTTTATTTCATAATCTGGTTTAGCTAGTGCGGGTTAGATGATTTTTGGTGCTCAATACTGGATCTCCCTTGGCTTATGGAGTTGATCATACAAGTATTCTTTGGTGACCCTATGCTTGTCTACTTTTCCTAACCACTATCTTAAATTGATGTTTGGGCTGACAGTCTTTGTTTCCCATAACTATTTGATTACCTCGAGTTTAGACATCTTTTGTGATAATAGAATCTAAAGGTCCTCATAATCCAAGCTCGTGATATCCAATGGAAGCTGTAGACTATATCTTTATACCCCCAAATTGTCTGATCATATTGTTAGGGTAATAGCATATGGACAATTTCATCTCGATCAGGAGTATTGCTTGATAATTTTTGCAAATTAGGATTACCCTTTTAAAGTTCCTCCATTTTGTTGTTCATAAAATATTAACGACTTGGAAATTTTGCAATACTTCTACTCAGTAGTAAGTGGACTTTCCTTCTGGGAGATGAACCTTACCGACAAATGAATTAATCAGATCAATATTATGAGCAAATTCTCTTCGAATCAAATCAAGCCCATAACACTTCATGTGGCTTACAAACCATACTATTAGTAATGCTATGTTGGTCTTTAGTGTACCATTGTTCTTTTTTTTCAAAATGTTAAGGCTTCTAATTTGTTCTGTAAGGAAGGTTAGGACATATGATTTTCCTTCAAGAAACTAGCCCACTAATTCAGCGACCCTGAAATGGATTAGGAACTTTCCATTAGGAAATAGGAGAGTCCTAAATGTAGCTAAGGTAAAGGCTTTTATTCTATTTTGTCTCCAGTCTTTGAGATTGCCACAAAAGATGCCTTGTTGGTTAGATTTAGGATCAATGGTGAACCAGGTTTTTAAGTCTTTCAATTTGATGCAATTCCCATTACAACTTCTGAGGGCTTTATTCATTTCAACTTTTCTAATCCCTAAGAATCTTGAAAAGGCATTCATCGAGTCAATTTCTAAATTGTGGGTGTGTATATTTTCTAAGGAAGAGACCTAAGGTAACCGGGTGTACTCTTTAATTGTTAGACTAATCAGATGAAGCCCCACTCGAAAGGTTATTGCCTCGGGTTCCTAAAAGTTGGTTAGGGCCCTAATTAAATTAATTTCTATTTTTCACCTTAGGAAGTGATAAAATGGGCCCGATCTTGCTGTTGATGATCTCTTATTTCCTTAAATTAAAGTGTTGAAACCATTGGTCTAAGATGGGCTTGCTAATGAATTTTTCCTTGAAGTGGATGAAGTTGGATGAACAAACCATTTCCTAGTATGAATTATAAAAGAAACAATATGTTACAAAATGACCAACCATTATTTATAATAAACGAAACCTATTTGCAGCAATTCTATGTTTATAATACGTTAAAATTATAAGGGAAATCAAGGAAAATCTAAGCCATTATATATTTTCATTCCCATCTCGCTTGATTATTTGTCGATTTTGGATGCCATGAATGCATAAAAGGTATGTTCAAAAGGTCTTTAAGCTTATGTAATCTCACTTGTTAAAGAACACTTTCATTGGTCACATCAAGCTTAGGTACGGGTGACCTAATCAACCTCGATCGGTGGTTACATGATAGCACCCGAAGCTTACACAATGCCCCCTTCGTCTTAAGGTCTTAATATGGTCCAAGTTGGATCGTGTTTATCATACATTTATGGTACATAAAATAAATTCCACCCCCTTCCCCTACCCAAAATAGTTGAATAATTAAACCTATAGAAATGTTAATACAGTTATGATACAAATAATAACGAATTAATGGATAAGTAAATAAATTACATTTGGTAAGGTGATTTTTAGAGATTAATTTTAATTTTGGAAAGTTGAATGGCTAACCCTCTTGACATTCCCCAGTGGAGTCGCCATCCTGTCGATATGATTTTTCCCGATTTTATAAATCAGTTTTTTTTTAACCGATTAATATTAAACCTTATTCGTTTAATACTAACCTTCGACTAAGGTTTAAAAAAAAACAGTTCTTTTATTTAAGAAAATATTTTGGAGTCACCACTTGATCGGAATCGAGAAAAATAGTTAAATTATAACCAATTGGATGAATTTATCATAACTTAGCTATTAGTTTTTTTGATAAAACTAATTTTATAAATGATTTTAAGAATCGGAAAATCAAGTTTAGGGGTTAGATTCTTTAAACCCCTACGGGTACCATCAACTTACCAATTTTAGACTTAATATCTTAAAATCACCTTTGAAAAATTATCTAAAAAAATGAAATTTAATTATCAATTAAGAAATTTGAACAATTAAAACTAAAGTAGAAAAATGCGTTTTTTCGTTTTTTACTGTTGTCTTATAGGTACCTATATACCCACTATTTAGGATCAGATGTACATAATTCTTTTTCAAAAATATTAACAGGTTAATTTATTTTAACTTTTAAAAATAGTTGGCTTTACGTTTTTTAACCCAATTTGATTTATTTAAAGAAATTTCTAAAAGATCCTAAATTGGGGATTTTATTTTTGAAAATACCCTAAAAGGCTCTTAATTTTAGAAAAATGATTGTTTATTTTTATTTTAGAAAACCGATTTTCTAAGTGGTAAAAAGGTTTTTATTCACTAACCTATTTTTATCTTATTTTTATTATTATTGCTATTATTCATCATTATTTCTTCTAATTTCAAATCTCAACCGGAAAAAAGGGACATATTCAATCTTTCCTCTTTCCTTTTTTTTTCTTCTTTTTTTTTCTTTTCTCTTTTTTATTATTACACTTACATGGATGAAAAATAAAATAATTAATTAAAAAAAACGGACCTATTGGCTGGGGTTGGCTCTAGGTCAACTTTGAGTCGACTTAGGGTCGGCTTGAATCAACTCCAATTCTCAACTACAACAACTGATGGGGGTGGTTTTGAACGATTATCGACGTCAAAACGAGCAAGAAATAGGAGATTTATGTCTTTTGTATTAGACTTGGGAGGGTAGGCTCGGTACCTTAATATTCGATGGTTGTTTGAGTGGTGGTCGGAGTTGTTGGCTTGAGGTGGTTGTCGGTAGAGGTATGCAAGTAAATTAAACGGGCTAACTTAGCTAGGTCCAATTTGGCCCGCAGGTTAAATGGGCTAAGCTCATTTAGCTCACTTTTTAAACGGGTAAAAAAAATCTTGACTTTAACCCATTTAAAAAGAAGGTAAAAAGAGCTAGCCTACGGGCCAAAGATATAAATAGATTAAACTGGCCGATTCAAACCGGCTCACTTTAGCCCTTAGGTTAAATGGGCCGGGTTCATTTGGCCTGCTTTTAAATAGGATAAAAAACCTTAGCTCAAGCTCGTTTTAAAGGCGGGTTAAATAAACTGGCCCACGGACTAAAACCCACTTACATACCTCTTGTTGTCAATGGTGGTACGCGATGATCGCTAGAAGTGAATGGGAGGTGATGATTGTTAGAAGTGAATAGGAGTTCAAGTCTTGGTTTTTTACTACTACGAAGTCTGTCGTCATGTTGGTTTTGGAAAAGGATGCCTAGAGAAAGAGAATCCTAAAGAGAGAGGAAGGGGGAAGGGGGGAGTGGACTGAAGATCGAAAGAGAGATGTGATTTCTAATCTTCGGTGAGCTTTGGAATGGATCAAAAGACTCTATTATGCTAAACTAACATCAAACAACTTGGAAAAGTTCAAAAATCTGATTAAATGTGTTAAATGAATTTTGACCTTAAAAATCAATTTTTTCCAATTTTTGACTTCAATTTTAAATATGTTTTCAACTGAATCTGAATTAGTTTTGGAGTGAGTTCAAAACTAGGTCGTGTATAGTATATGATTTTATTAAAAAAAAAAAGGTTGTTAATGTGCGATAAATTCCCATAACTTGTCCTTGAACACAGCTCCTCACATTTAGAAAAGAAAAGGAAGAAAATTGGAAATTAGGGGAGGAATTAGAGGAAAGAGAAAGAATGGGGGGTAATGGTCATATACAGGGCATGTACCACATGCCCTTACACATGCATTTGAAAAATAATGATATGCTCCCTGTTACGTCTAAAGTAAACAGTGCTTTGCCCTATTTAACATTTGAATATTGTGGACCAGTTTCTGGTTTGCACCAAATAATTTTTTTTAATTTATTTATTTTATTTTGTTTGTCATCCTTGTAAGTTTAATCATAAAAAAAAAGAGAAAAGAAAAGGAAGGGAAAAGAAGGAAAGAGAAAAAGAGAAAAGCTCGAATATGTCATTTTTTTTTGTTTCGGTTGAGATTTAAAATTAGAAGAAATAATAATAAAAATAAGTTAGTAAATAAAACCCATTTTACTACTTAGAATTTTTTTTTTCTAAAATAAAAATAAAAAATCATTTTTTTTAAATTAAGGGCCTTTTAGGATATTTCCAAAAATAAAATTCTTGATTTAGGACATTTTAGAAATTTTTTTAAATAAATTAAATGGGGTTAAAAAACGTAAAGCTGATTGTTTTCAAAAGTTAAAATAAATCAACCTGCTAATATTTTCGGAAAATAATTACGTATGTTTGATTCCGAATAGTAAATATACAAGCACCCATAGAGCGACAATAAAAAATGAAGAAACCCATTTTTCTACTTTAGTTTAAATTGTTCAAATTTGTTAACTAATGATTACATTTCCTTTTTTAAAGATAACTTTTTAAAGGTGATTTTAAAAGATTAAGTCTAAAATTGGAAAGTTGATGGTATCCCCGAACTCAATTTTCTAGTTCTTAAAATCGTTTATAAAATTGGTTTTAGCAAAAATATCAGTAACTAAGTTATAACCAATCCACCTGATTAGTTATAATTTTATTCTTTTTCCCGACTCCAATCAAGTGGTGACTCCAAAATATTTTCAAAAAAAAACAAAAACTAGTTTTCTTTAAACCTTAGTCAAAGGTTAGTATTTAACGGATAAAATTTAATATTGATAAGTTTAAAGAAAACTAATTTATAAAATCGGGAAAAAATCAAGCTCAACATCCATACATCACAATTACTAAATCCTAATCTTTTGACTAAATCTTTTTTAAACCACAAACCCTAATCTTAGATTAGGGAAAAAAGATATAAACACTAATCTTGAATAAATCTTAACTTTAACAATATTATATAAATTTATTACGAGATATTTTCCAAACCTAATATAAAGAAATTATTATATTAAAAGAAAATAAATTGCTAATATATCTTGTTTAGGTGGCTTTACATAGATTTTTTCTTTTTTAACTTTAGTAAAGTTGGACATAGTAAATGAGAAAGATGGAGTGAAAAGAAAATGCAATAAAAAAAAGACGAAGAACAAAGACACTAATATGAGGACATCATATTTAATCTAAGATATCTCATAGGTTGCATTTTGTTATTTTTTTTTAAATCCATACAAATTAAATGGTATTCTTTTTTATTTATTAATTTCATTTAATTATTATTATAAGACAAGTACAAGGAACCCTTTAACATATACCTTATATACTTCACAATACAGATTTTAAGGTGGATATATGGCATCCTGACCTCATGCCTGTACCCCACACTATGATATAAGTTTCAGAAAAATATTACTAGAAACCTATCCTATGACCTCAAATACCTACCTAGAAACCCACTTAATCGAACGGGTTCAAGTGGGCACCCTATACGATAGGGTTACTCACTTACCCTTATTGCTATGGAGTGACTTGGCATGCTTGGTTTGCTAATATAAGAAGAGTTTAGTTTCCTTTTGCTTCAATTGAAGTTGATTTCACATATAGGCAACTAAGTTAGCTGTTAATACTCAACTCTAATTTGGGATTAAGTCGAAGTTGCCATATTCTTTTAATTTCTTTGTTTGGTTGTTGCGTTTTTTAGTCTATTTCAGCCATGTTCAAGTATGTTAACTACATCAGTGCTAGGATCTCAACTTTGCTTCATGGGTTGCTACAATTTGTTTGTGTAGCTCAATTTCAATTCAAGAAATTGTTGTTCAGATGAGGAGCTCTATTACTATTAACTTGGTATTGCTTTGTTCTGCACAAATTAAGTTATATATGGCAATTGGAGTAACTGTAATGCTCTGTAGCTATTACTAGGTTGGTTCTAGCTCAAGAAGAGGTTAAGCTCTCCACTTGGTTCAATCAATTTGCTTGAATTACTCAAATTGCTCATACTATAATTTGTCATGGTTGTCAACAAGTGGGTTGCTAGTAGTGCTTAAATTAGCTTGAATTTTGTTTGATTGGTACCTACTTAGTGAAGTGAACAACAAGTCAACACTTGAAGAGGTACATATTAGCTACTAAATCTTCAAAAATAGCTAATTTAAGAATGTGCCATTGTGAAGCATGGCTAGATAATTGATAAACATATGATTCTTCCTTTTATAAGTTGCGTAAACTTACACATTAAGGGGGCAAAAAATCTTGACAAGAATATATGAGTTTGTGCAAAGCTATTTTAGTCCTATTTTAACCCTTTTTTTTCTCATTATTCATGCAATTGATTCGAGGATGTGAATTTCATCAATTCTAAGCAAAGTTTACCATAAAAGTGTTGATTATATGCATAAATGTGTGCTATTAAGTGGAGATAAATGTGTAATTTTCCACATTTATCAAATACCCTCAAATTAGTCTAATGCTTGTCCTCAAGCAATTCTAAATATCAATTTCAAAATCAAGTTCTCACGAGGAAAGTAATCACACTCAAACCATCATCAACATAAACTTCATATTAGCACCAAAACCATGAAGCTAAATGGAACTAGTTGCATTCTCTTGGCTTCATTTTGAGGTCAAGCCATTTTTTCTTACCTTTTTACTCCTCAATCAATCAACATGCACATAAATTAGTAACAATAGACTTAGGCCACTAATCAATTGCTCAATAGAGTTGGATTACCATGTTTAAATCAAGATTCTCTTATTAAGGATTAAGTATAACATCCATCAACTAAGAAAGAGATATTCACATTTTGTACACTAGACACACATGTATATACTCCTAATCCATATCAAAAGCATGATACCACCAAGTAAAGGATACAAAACTCTAAGCCCTTCCTTTATTTTGCTCTTCCCAATTTTTCCTATTTTCTATTTTTTTCGTTTTCTTTTAGCTTTAAGTACACATACATCCCCTATTTGCTTCATTTACATTGGGAAGCTCTTTATTCTTCATATTTTTTCACAAGCTAGACACTAGGGGCTCATGAACCCTTTAAGGAATTATTCATTCAACAAGATACGTCATGCACTTATTAGGCGCCTCAAATGTCCACTTGTATTCTCTTTTTGCTTTACTTTCTCCTCCTCTTTATATATATATATATATATATATATTTTGATTAATTATTTGGTTGAGGTTTATTTTACCCCCAACTTTAGTTTTTTTGTATTTAGAAAGAAACATTTAAGTCAAGGTCAAATTTTGCATGATTTATATGATCATATCAGGCTCTTTAAACTTCAAAGAATATACATACATACTAGTTGGCTTAAAAATGTAAAGACTTAACCCCTAGTCAAGGACATTTCCTTAATTCTGAGTTGTTAAATCTTAATCTAAACAAAGCAATGATTTCGTGACTTAACTCTAGAGAAGTAAGGAGTATCCAACTCATAATCAAGTTAAAAAAGGCACAAAATAAAAAAGCTTGGTTCAAAAATTGCTTCTTCTTTTTTTTTATGAGTAATGCAACTAAATTTCCAAACTTTTTGAAAAACTTTTATGTCTATGAAGCAAATGTTAACAATAGCATGGATCAATTGTAATTTTCACACAATATGTACAAGGATCAAAATACAGGCAATTTATATGCAACCAACACAAGCATAAATGTAATTAGCACACATAAACATGTAGATAGTTAACTTAGCACACTAAAAACCAACACAAATCCACCATCTCCTCCATAACACATCAGCCAACACAACACGCAGTTATAGCTCAGCACAAAATCCACTCCTAACTTTTAGGACGAACAATGTCCGCATTGTTTAGCATAAAAGATATGAATAAAAAAAGAGGGTAGGAAAGAAAGGGACTCCTTTAGGGCTATTAACTGATGAGCTGACCCTATCCATGCAAGTCTCTAGCTTAACTTCACACTATTAAGCTCTTAGATATCACCAAAGCTACTTTATCAATGCTTTAAACTCCAAGCCATCAATAGAGCCATTTCATGTACATTCCAACACTCTTACCAAGCAAATTTGCACAAGAAGAAGCAAGAGAAATCATAGTGAATGAATCCAACAGGAAGTAAACCAAGAGGTAAGACTCAAGATGAACAAACGTAAAACATGAAAGAACAAACTAAAATGACTAAAAAAAGAATTGAAATGAAATAAAGCCTAAAAACTAAAAGGTGAGCCAACATAACTAAAAGCAAAAGATACTCAATAGTGGGTTGCCTCCTACTTAGCACTTAGTTTATAATCATCAATCCAACTTTTGACTTTTTTTCTATCATAATGGCTTAAACCTATAGGGCTCTTTCCCTACAACACCAAGGCTATCCTCCATTAATCCTAAACTCATTCCACTAACACCAGCCTCATCAACTGCTCTCATCAATTAGTAAAAGAGACATTACTAGAGATATAAGATTCGTCTCGTTCCTTACATTTCCAGGCATATAGCATGAGTTCCTCATTTCTTACTCTTAATATGTTACGCCCCAATGTTATGTTACAACAGTTCACCATGTACAACAAGTTATAACTGAAGCTGACCCTTAACTACCAGAAATAGATAGTCATGTACAAGGCATCACAAGCTTAACTGCTTTGAAGTACGCTAGTCAGCAAAAGCGTAATAAGTATAACTGAAAACTAGTTTAATACTTTATATATATGAAAAGAGTAAACAATCAAATTTTGTCAGTACAAAAGTGGTATGGGTTTGGATTAAACCCTTCACAAATACAAAACGTTAGTCCAAAAAAACTATTTCTAGGTTTATATCGCAAAGCCTAGAGCTCTCCTTAGATCCCAATCCATCTTTTTACTTAGTTATGTTTACCTGCATAAAGATCTATAGAGAGTTGAGTAAACCATATCTTAGTAAGATATAAGAGATCACTGTTGTACATAGCAAACACATGCAAGGTTTTCAAACCTCAAATCAAATGCCATCTACATGATGTTGTTTGGTCCATCATGAAACTAGAGAAATTACACCCACTTTAGTCTAAGTTGAGGAGTTTTGCAAGCCAAATCATGAATGACATCAAATCCAGAAATGTGCAATGGAAATACTTTAGCTCCTCTTAAAAACCTATCGAGCTAGTCTTTGACCTTCATCGCAACCTCCTCCCTTGCTAGTTAGTTTGCTAAGGTACCAGGAAAATACTTCCTTTTCCTCCTTAAAAGGCCGGCATTTGGTATCATAATCCTAAATGTGATTCCTAATGGGTTGAGATGCATGTTGCTTTAGCTGTTTAGATCGACCATCATTATTCCATTGTAGTTGGTGCCCAAAGAATTTAGCAGACACTTAGCCAAACAATAAAGTACTCCAAACAATTAAATACATAGCACAATAGTTTCCAAGCATATGCATGGCACGTGCACATCCAAAACTACTTACAAGCATAGCCAAGTACAATGACTTACAATCCCCTGGTACTCGAAGTGTATCCATATATGCAATGAAGCATAAACACACTTACCTGCGATTACTTGAGCAATATATCTTTCATGAACTCCTTCATATCGAAGTCCTACATAAGATAACTAAGCTTTAAAATTTATAAAGCTTATGGTTTACGTTAATTAATTCATTTGAATTCGTAACTAGTCATCATAGTCATTGTCGATAGTTACCAAATATGATAAACTTCATATTACAGTTACCCATTCAATAATTACCGATAACCTTACAAACTATTTATTTTATTTTCTTCTCTTAATGGGACATATTTTATAAAAACAATTCACTAGTAGAAGTAACGGATGACTAGATGTATGTTATTATATGTTTAATTCACATTGAAGTATATATATACAACAAGGATTTGCCTATAATGAATATCTATGTTACCCCCTTGATCCTCGAATATAGGTTCACATGATGGCGATGGCGATCTCGATGTATAATATGTCATACCTACTATAGTGAAATTCACATTGGTGCACGTTAACATAATTACATATATAATATATAATTAGAGGACAACATAACGTCTTTATTTATTTATTCAATTCTTCATTATCTTTTATCATTACTTTTACATATACATGTAAGCAAACTATAATGACGGTGTAATGGGAAAATAAATTTTAATGACTAAGTATGGTACCTTAACTAATGAAATATTAGCAAAACTCAACTATATAGTATATACAATTGCCTAAAAAACTAGTGCTACGGAATTTGTAAGTTACAATGACATTAATCAGAGTTTAAAGATCACTGCCAACTAGAACCACCATAGTATTATTTATTTATCTTGCTACCTTCTACGGAGAACAAAGAATATAGTAACATTTCACAACTTGCAATGCCATATAATTTTGTTTTATATCAATACTTCTTAAACTCACGTACAGTATGTTGTAATTATGAAGTGCTACTTGTTCTCTGAAAAATTCCAGACAACCAGCCTTGTGCAGCAGTTTCAGGGACAAACAAAATAATTATCTATCCATGTCATTATGGTATTTAAGGTACTAATTAGCCACTGTTATGCAGGATATTTTATAATAAATAGCATTAATCGCAATTAGTTTCCCAAAATTTCCTTGGAACTTAGAAACATGTATACAGGGTTCGGCTAAAAATATTCTTTTGTCTTAATTACAAAGTCATTTTATTTATTTATTTATTTTTTGTTTATACTTGGGAAAAAAAATGTTGATGTACCCAAAGCATTATACCAATATACCATTTAATTCTTACCATTCACCACTTCCCCATAGCATCACAGAAATCATTTGAATTTAACTTCATTAATTAGTTGATCATAAACCAACTATATATATATATATTTTAAATACCAGATTTACGCAATTCAAAAAAAAAAAAAAGAATACAACATATAGAAAACATTTTAAACTGCTTAAATCCATTTACTATTACGAGGTATGCATAACTAGGAACTTGTGGTAGCCTATTGAGTTTAAACAACCTTGTTTGAATATCCAAAAATTAACTAAAAATTCATTACTATGCAGTGTTTAGTCAAGTCTAGTTGCCACATGCAGAAAGTCTGTAAATAATTTTCCTAGAAATTTTCTTTATATATACAGAATTCCTCAAGTTTTAAGGGAAATTGAAACTTGCAGGAAGTTGGAACTCCAATGACCGCGGCAACCGGGCGTGTTGGTTGGTTGGTCTCTATGTCCGGTACATTTCGACCATAACCACAATGGACAAAAGTTCTTATTACTTTCTCTTCCTTCCTTTGTTTCCTAATCTAATATATTTCCCTTATACATATCCTTTGTTAGTTCTCAAGCTAAAAGTAAACAGTGATGTTTATTGGGGTTTGATACAGGTTAAAAATAGGTGGAAGCAACTTTTCCAAGTCCAACCATCCTTTGCTAAAATTTTGCATGCAAAAGAAATAATATCTAAGAGCCAATTACCCTAGTGTTAAATTTTATCATCCACCCCACGCTTTTACTTCTGCCACGCAACCTGAGGTATTATTTGCATATCCAGGTGTAATTGATTTTTCCCTTTTTTATTTCTTTCCCTAATTAATATAGTATACCCATATTCATATAGTTAAGGTCCTATGTTAATATTTGTCTAAATCATGTTACATACCATGTATTTTCATAAACCTATATCTTATTTTGTTATCATATATTGACATATTATTAACTTAATAGATTTTTAAATTTTACCCATATTATCCCATGGAGTCACAATGCTTGGATTTCAAATTCGTAAAATACGAGTAACAACAATTATTGAATTCTCTATCTATTAATTTGAAATACCTATTAAAAGGGTTATATATATATATGAACCAATTTATTATTCTTATGTTTTTGTTGATTCCGGTCACTAACTCATATTTTTCGAAGGTAACCATGTTTATATGCAAATGCTAGGAATGGCTAATATGCTCAAGTCATACACTCTACCCCTTTTAGAAATGTTTTATCCTCAAAACTTTACTAGCATGTCACTAGGTGTCATCTAAATTTGGTATCAGTTAAGGGAATTAACGTTTTATTTGAACAACCATGGATATTTCTCCTGTATGGTTGCTTTTGGTTCCCACATTGCTTCTTTTGAGCCTTGAGTTCCCCATTGGACTTTTACGTATTCTAAGTACCTATTCCTTAGCTTTTGAGTGTGGGTACCGAGGATTCATGTTGGTTTTTCTTCAAATGAGAAATTTTCTTTGATTTCCACTGGCTTCAACTCGATAATTGTATTTGGGTCCTTAATTGTAACAACCCAGTCAGATCTCCTCCCATCGAAGTATTATTCGCTTTGGCGTAAAACGTCTCATAATTTTGTCCTTTGGTATAGTAGCTTCCCAAGATGTTACTTATCTTAGGATTGACTCAGCTTGAGCACACTTAACTTCTAAGTTCCGATATGCTCTGAGCCGCTACACTAAAAAGTGATTCGATGATTTAGAATTCTATTACCTATCATATAAGAGCTATTACAATCTACTCCCCTTACAGAACTGATATCTTCATTAGTTTTGTTACATGGGTCTAAAACCACTACCAAGTAAGGAATTTCCTTGCCGGTTGGTAAAGTACTTTGATGCCACTTGTGATGACCTAATCAAAACTCTTACCACCGAGGTATTGTTCGCTTTGGCGTAGAACAACGTACGATTTTATCTCTTGATGATGGGAATCAAGCTACGAGACCTCTGACTTGTAGCTAAGCCCGAAGACTAGAGAGGCTAGTACGTCAAATCCTTATATTTTAACCAACCCCTGTTGAGACCAAGTACTCCCTTGCCAAGTCACCTTTAATGCCGTACCGTACGATAGCACATTATTCTGTAGTTTGCCCAATAAATGAGTACTCTCTAGTGCCGAGCCATACAATCACTCGACATCATCTTTATCGAGAAGCTGAGAGAGAGAATTTGGATTGGTTAAGCCATCCTTGCTCGAACAAGCCCATCTGTCCATATTTTCTGTCCGCATTTCCTAACTACCTTGCCAATATCGCATCGCTATGTATACAATATCACATGTAGAATCTGTAGCATCAATGATTATTTTCCTTATATATTCATTTTTGCCTCTTTATAACACGTACATTACCTCCCTTAGGAAAATGTCCTTTTTGTCTTTTCCCTTTTGGGTGAGTTGCTCTAGTTTGTGGGTATAAATACCCTTATACTTGTAGTTGTAACAGATGAGATAATCTTCAATACACTTTTGAGTACCTTCTTCCTTACGTAAACACTGTTGTTTACTCTCAACATCACTCTTATTATTTACCTTAAACAAGGTTAGGTGGTGAGTAACTTCATTGGACCAATTCGTGCGTCACATCAAATTATGTCGTGAGTCCTCGAAAGTTTTATTGGTGCGTCATATCCTCTAGAGTTGTTCGTGGATTTTGCTTACTATTTTCATCCTTTGCTTTCACCCTTTCCTATGTAGCCCCATTGACTCTTTTCGTGCTTTTTGCAGGCTCAGACCCATTTAGCGAGTGGCCCTATTTGTTCTTGGCTACAGTTTGTAACAGGCCTTATCTATTTTTGGCTATGTCTCGCAACACTTAGTGTAGCAGTTTCCTAGGAGGTTTCCCATCCTAGGATTGACCTAGCCTAAACATGCTTAACTTCAAAGATCCAACATACTTTGAGCTGCTATATCAAAAAACACCTTGATAATTTAGAATTCTGTAACTTGACATGTAAGAGGCATTACAATCCATTCTCCTTACAAAATGGACGTCCTCGTCAATTTCATTACATAGGTCCAAGCCCACCACTAAGCAGGGAATTGCCCTTTTAGTTGATAGAGTACTCTAATACTACCTATAACGACTCGATTGAAATTCCTCCTATCGAAATATTGTCCACTTTGGCGTGGACCGTACAATTTTGTCTCCTAATGCAAAAACTTTCAAATAGGCTACCCATCTTAGTATTGACCCAACCCGAGCATACTTAACTGTAAGCCCTAAAACTAGCAATTTGAGGTTTCGATTGGTTGAAAGATCCGATTGAGCCTAAATTATAAAGTAAAGCTAGAAATATTAGGAAAATGATCCCGTAAGTTTAATTTAAGAAAATAAGTAATAAAATAAAAGAACATAAAAATTTCAAATTTTAAGTATATAACTCGTTATTTATTGAAAATGCGTAAAATGCATTCCGATAATTAACGAATCGCTCGAGATAAATTATATGTATACTAAAAATCATAAAATAACCTAAATAATATATAGAAATATTTATTTGTACTATATATTAATTTACATGTATGTAGAAATACACGTAATTACTTAAAATACGCGTAATGTGCTAAAATCATACTAAATAATTAAAGAAAATTCATAATTAATTAAGAAAAAATAAAGAAAAATCACGAAAAATAAGGAATGATCCAGATATAGGTCGTAGAAGCTGGGAAAAATAAGAAAAAAATCGGTCAATTAAATTAAGATAACGCAAAAGCAAAAAATTAAGGGATAAGGCAGTTGTCTTATCCAATTTAATGCACAATAAATTCCATAAAGCTCTATAAATAGGGAAAAAAGCTCATTTGGACAGTTAGAAATCAGAAAAAATTAGGGAGAGGCAAAAATTGAGAGAAAAACCAAAAAAGAAAAAGAAAGGATAACTGTGCAATTAGGGCCACAAAGGAGAACCTAGATCCGACGGGAAGTTGGGAGTGAATGGCCACCACCACCACACGGTGGTGGCAACGCCCAGGTGGGCCGACATACCCATGGCCATCGACGGTGGCCGGAGCCACCTAGATCGGTGAGTTCTATTTCCAGCCCGATTTTGTGTAATTTTGAAAAAAATAGTAAATATTCTTACAAAATTATGAAACTTGTTATTATAGAATATTTTTGTATGTAATTTTTAGGAAAAATATTATTTTGATGAAAATATGTCTCATGATATAGGGTCCTTAAGAAATCGTGCAAAACCGAGCATGTTTCGGTTTAGAATAAATGACTTTAGGAGTGTAGTTTTGAGCCCAAAATTTTTGTGTAGATTATTTAGATGATATAGAATAGTGCTATGAAGCCCGTTTTCAAAAATTAATTTTCAAAAATTTTAGATAATTTTTAGGCCCTAAAATGAGGTATAAAATGGGTAATTTAGGGTTAATTAAGTAATTAAATGGTTAATTACTGATTTAGTAAATAAGTATGTGTTTTAGGATGTTGAAATCTGATGTAGTATGATACTTGTAGCATTTAAGGTGTTAGATGTAATTATTAGGTTAATTATGTAGTAAATGAATAATAGAGAAAAATAGTAAATTTTAAGTTAATTTTAAGTTAATTTTGTAAATTAGGGTAATTAGGTGTAAAATATGATTTAGGATGAATTTAGACATTTTGAAATGATAATTGATGTTGGGAGATAGTAATTAGAGTAATAAAAATATTAGATGTGTATTATGTACATAATACATAATTATTAGAAATATAATAAATAGAAAATATTAGAATAAAAATTGATATTATGATAAGAATAAAAATATACAATAAATCTGATAGGAAACTTGAATTTATGTAATTATATGAAAAATGTAAAAAATTTCTCACATCAGGAGTGAATTCGGTACACTAATACGGATTTAAGTGTACCGGGTGAAATAAAATACTAATTAGGGGTAATGATGATATTTAGGAGATCGGAAAGTAATGTGATTAATTTCACATTATGTGTTGAAACGAATTTCTAGGGTTGAAGTATAAAACACTACTTAGAAATCGAACTATAACCTAATTTAGAAATCGATGCGGAAACCGAACTCGAACCTAACCCCAAACCTAGAATAATTGTAAAAGACTTAAGACCTAGATAATTAGGTATATTAAACCCTAAACAACACATAACAATATGCGTTACAGGATAAAACGAACCTATAACAGTTATATGAAAAACTGAAACCACGTTTATGTTATAGGGATGATCGGTGATGGCCTGAGCAAGTAGGACCTCGAGTGAGTGAGCGAGGAGTCGAGGTAAGTTGGGATTAATACAATGCTGTATTTTGGAGGCTTGAGATTATGCTTGGTTGTGCTTGTTAGATAGTTGGATGTGTGCATGTGCTTGATTATGGGTGATGCTATGATTCTGTTTGTTGCTCTGGCATGTATTGTATGATTTGTATGAAATGATTGATTACCCTAAACTGGACTTAATCAAATATACGACCAGTAATCATAATCGAACATGTATGGCAACCCGTTAGGGGAACTTGGGACTCTCCGGCTAAATACCGACCCCTTCAAAAGGGATAGCGCAGGATTGCAATTGGTCCCTTCTTCATCCTTAGCCGAACTAAGTGACAGAAGAGGAGGTCGCGGCGAGGGTGAAGTCAGTAGTTCAAAGGTAGTCGCGGGAGGAGCGAGGTCTCCATTGCACAAGCCTGGGTTTAGTCGTTAGCCGTTGCATTAATGGTAACTCCTCAACCCGGATTAGAGCGGGCGCAATTTCTCTAATCTCACGACGGGTAGGACAACGTCGTGCGATGACATTTGCTTACACATGCATTGCACCTAATAAGTCGATTGAAAACCTTGTTGTGTTTATGGTATAGTTTTAAGTCCTCCATCCTAACTTACTGAGCTGTGGTTGCTCACATCCCAATAGACGTCGTGCAGGTGCTGGCTAGCAAACAACTACTAAGAAGCTAGAGCTACTGGATTCTGAGGAGTGAGGAAAAACTTTGACATTTTTTATTACTTTTCATTTTTGAATAATGTAATAATTGAATTATAGTGAATATATATAAATTTTATTACTTTATTAGATAAATGATTTGTTTAAATTACAAACTGTTTACTTCAAAGCGGGTCATGGATGTCTTGTGTAGATCAGGTCTAAGATAGCGGTTGTAAGGCCAACTTTTATCTTAGGATGGTTTATACAGCGGGGCTATTACGTCTCTGCCGCTTCAGGGCATGACATTAACTTCGGAGTTCCAATGTGCTACGAGCTGTTGCATCAAAAGATGCCTCGATGATTTAGAATTACATCACCTGGTATATAAGGAGTATTACATTAACAAATTTCATTAATATTAAAATATGGAATACATCATGATAGCTTGCTAATTTTGGGGTAAAGCCCATCGATATGATACTTTACCAATTCTTTTCAGTATCTCAAATGGTTTGATATATTAGGGACTTAATTTCCCTTTTGTTCCAAACTACTTGAATACTATGAATGGACTTATCTTTACGTACACATGATCACCTACTTCAAATTTCAATGGCCTTTGCTTTGTTTCAACCTAACTTTTATGGTGATCTTAGGCTTCTTTCACCTTTTGTCAAATGATTTGCACTTTCTCATTCATCTATGCAGTTAATTTTGGTCCAAGTGTCATTTGTTCCACACTTTCCCAATATAGTGGTGACTTATAATTCTTCCCTATAATGCTTCATATGGTGCCATTTGAATTGTGGCATCATAGCTATTATTGTATTGAAACTCAACCAAAGGTAGATACTTATCCCAATTCCCACCAAATTTGAGAAAACAAGCTCTCAACACATCTTCTAAGGTTTGGATAGTCCTTTTAGATTATCTATCCGTCTATAGATGATAGGTGGTACTAAACTTAAGTGTAGTATCAAGTGTTTTGTAGAGACTTTCCCAGAATTTTGATATGAATCGAGTACACCTGTTAGATATAATACTTAATGGCACCCCATGTAATCTAACAATTTCTTATATGTATAATCTCACTATTTTCTCTAGATTATATTCAGTTTGGTAAGGCAAAAAATGAGTTGATTTAGTTAAGCAATCAAATATCACCCATATTGAGTTGTACCTACTTTGAGTGCTGGGCAAGGTAACCACAAAATCTATAGTAATATGGTCTCATTTCCATTTTAGAATATCTAAAGGTTGCAACATACCCTTAGGTCTTTGAGTTCTACCTTTACCTATTAACATACCACGCATTTCAATACATAATGCATCACATCACCCTTTATCCCTTTCCACCAAAATGTTTTCCTTAAATATTGATACATTTTAGTTCCTTTGGGATGTAGTGTATAATTAGAGTTATGTGCTTCACTTAATATTTCCTTCATCAAATCTATTTCTTTGGATACACAAATTCATCCTTTAAACTTCAATAATCTTAAGTCATCCATTTTGAAGTCAGCTACACAGCCATGAGTCAACCTCTCCTTAACTTCCCACAATTCTTCATCTCTCAATTGGCCTTGTCTTATTTGATCAAGTAGGGTGGGTTCCACTCTTAAATTCATCAGTTCTTCATCCATCTCATGCCATTGGAATCCCAATTACATCCTGTCAAATTCTTTAATTAATTCCACTTGAGAGGTTAGTAATGCAGCCACTTAAGCATAATTCTTACAAGTCAAGGTATTTGCCACAACATTGGCCTTGCCCGAATGGTAATTAATAGTTAAATCATAGTCTTTAATTAACTCTAACCATCTACGTTATCTCATATTTAGCTCTTTTTGTGTAAAGAAATACTTCAAACTTTTGGTTCATGTATAGTTCATAATGTTGACCATACAAATAATGCCTCCAAATTTTTAACACAAAAACTATAATAGCTAGTTCTAAATCATAAGTAGGGTAATTTCTTTTGTGTAGCCTTAGCTGTCGTGAGGCACATACAATTAATTTTCCATTTTGCTTGAGTACATAACCTAGACCATTGTGGGAGGTATCACTATAGATACTATACGGCTCGTCAAGGTTTGGTAATGTAAGACTCATAATAAGCTACTTAAAGTTTTGCTCATAAAATTTAGGGCAATTGGTTAAAAAATTTAATCGAGTCTAAATTATATAAAAAAGTTAGAAATATTAATAAAAGCGATCTCGTAAGTTCGAATTTAAGAAAATAAGTAATAAAATAAAAAAATATAAAATTTTCAAATTTTAAGTATATAACTCATTATTTATTGAAAATACGTAAAATGCATTATGATAACTAACGAACTGCTAGAGATAAATTATTTGTATACAAAAAATCATAAAATGACTTAAATAATATTTAATAATATTTATTTGTATTATATATGAATTTACATGTATGTAGAAATACACATAATTACTTAAAATATGCAAAATGTGCTAAAATAATGCTAAATAATTAAAGAAAATTCATAATTAATTAAGAAAAAATAAATAAAAATTAGAAAAAAATAAGGAATGATCCAGATTTAGGTTGTAGCAGCTAGGGAAAACAATAAAAAATTTAGCCAATTAAATTAGAACAACACAAAAGATAAACTGGAAGAAGATAAGGCAATTATCAAATCAATTTAATGCATAATAGTTTCCTTAGACCTCTATAAATACCCAAAAAATTACAGAAGCTCATTTGATCAGTTTGAAGAGTGAGAAAAATATAGAGAATCAAACTATTGAGTATTAAGATTAATTACAAAAAAATTACTCAAATTTATGTAGTTAGGGCCTTACAAGAGAACCAACACCCGACGAGCACTTGGGAGTGGACGGCCACTACCACCACATAGTGGTGAAAGCACCCAGATCGATCAACAAGGCTACGGTGGCCGGTGGTGGCCAAAACCACCAGTTCAGGTTAGTTTAATTTCCAATCTGATTTTGTGTAATTTTTGTAAAAATATTAAATATTATCATAAAATTATGAAATTTGTTATTTTGAAATATTTTAGTATGTATATTTAGGAAAATATTTTATTTTGATGAATTTATGTCTAGAAATATACTGTCCTTAAGAAATAATGTAAAACTAAACATGTTTCGAATTATAAATAAATAGGCTTAAAAGTGTAGTTTTGGACTCAAAATTTTTTTGTAGACAACTTAGGTGATATAGAACAATGCTGCGAAGCTCTTTTTCAAAAATTAATTTTCTAAATTTTTAGATAATTTTTTGGCCTTCAAATGATGCATAAAATGGGTTATTTTTTGTTAATTAATTAATTAAATGGTTAATTATTGATTTAGTGAATAATTATATCTTTTAAGATGTTGCAATCTGATGAAGTATGATACTTATAGCATTTAGGGTATTAGATGTAATTATTAGGGTAATTATTTAGTAAATAAATAATAGGAAAAAATAGTAAATTTTAAGTTAATTCATAAATTAGGGTAATTACGTGTAAAATCTGATTTCGGATGAATTTATTCATTTGGAAATGTTAATTGATGTTGGAAGATGGTAATTAGAGTGATAGAAATATTAAATGTATATTATGCACATAATAGATGATAATACATAACGTGCAATTATCGGAAATATAATAAATAGAAGATACTAGAATAAAAATTGATATTATATAAATAATAGGAATATATAATAAATTTGATAGAAAACTTAAATTTAGGTAATTATATGAATAATATAAAAATTTATCATATCGGGAGTAAATTTAATACACCAATAAGGATTTAAGTGTATCAGGTATAATAAAATACTGATTAGGTGTAATTATAGTATTTAGGATATCTGGAGGTAATGTGATTAATTTCACATTATGGAATGTGGTAGATTAAAAAATAGGACACCACAATAATTAAATGCTGAGCCGTATGAGATAGGAAACTCTCAAGTATGGTTCTAGGGGAAGGAATTGACTCACCTATTATGACCAGAGAGAACAGGCCATTCGACAGGGAGATTCTGAAATTGCAGAGGCTTGGTTTCAGGGTTCGTGTATAAAACTGTACTTAAAAACTGAACTAGAGCCTAATTTAGAAATCAATGTGGAAAACTGAACCCGAACTTAACCAAATCAAGAATAATAGTTAAAAATTTGAGAACCTAAATAATTGGGCATATTAAACCCTAAACCAAAGATAACAATAAGTGTTATAAGGTAAAACTAATCTATAACAATTATATGAAAACTAAGACAGTGTTGGTATTATAGGGATCATTGGCGATGGATCGAACGAATCCTACCTCGAGTAAGCAAGCGAGGAGTCAAGGTAAGTTGGGATTAATACATTGCTGTATTTTGGAGGCTTAAGATTATACTTGGTTGTACTTGTTAGATAATTGGCTATGTGCATGTGTTTGATTATGAGTGATGCTATGATTTTGTTTGTTATTCTAGCTTGTATTGTATGAAATGATTGATCACCCTAAATTGGATATAACAAATATATGACTTGGAACCATAAATTGGACCTGCATAACAATCTATTAAGGGATATCTAGGATTTTCCGACCAAATACCAACCCCTTCAAAAAGGATAGTACTGGTTAGCATAATTGGTCTCTTTTTCATCCTTAGTTGAATTAAGTGATAGGTGAGGAGGTCACGGTAAGGGTGAAGTCAATAGTTCGAAGGTAGTCATGGGAGGAGCAATGTCTTCATTGCATAAGCATGGGTTTGGTCGTCGACCTTGATTAAAATGGGTGCAATTTCTCTAATCTCACAATGGGCCGGACAACGTTGTGCGATGGCATTTGCTTGAACATGCAGTACACCTAATGATTTAGTTGATAACCTTGTTTGTGTTTGTAGTATAGTTTTAAGTCTCAATCCTAATTTATTGAGCTGTGGTTGCTTACATTCCTATAGCCATTGTTGCAGGTGTTAGCAATAAAGTGGCCTATAATCACCTTAATGCTAGCAACTGCGGAATCCTAGGGAGTAAGGATGTAAACTGAAGACCAAATACGCTTTCTAATTAGATTTATTTTAAATCTTTTGGCATTATTTTACAAATTACTCAATTAAATTGTGACTAGATCACCCAATCTTGTAAGATACTCAGATTATTTTAATGCAAGTATGCACTTTTCTTAAGTTCATAAGTAAATAACTTTTTTAAATTATGAACTGTTTACTTCAAAGCGGGATAGTCGTAGACACCTTATGTAAATCAGGTCTAAGATAGCGACTGTATGGCCAACTTCTATCTTACAATGGTTTATACTTCGAACTGTTACGATTCTGTCACTTTGGGGCGTAACATGTAAGGCTAACATTAGAGCCATTACTAATCGATGCGTAATCTATTGAAAACTCTTTTTACACTTGTCATTCCATATGAAATTTATATTTTTTTGGGTCGAACGAGTCAAAGGTTTCACAATCTTAGAGAAATCCTTAATAAAGTGAAAACAATATCCTGTTATCCTTAAGAATCTACGTAACTTAATGATAGTATTGGGTTGTTTCCATTCTATTATCGCTTTGACCTTTTCAAGATCAACAAATATCCATTCACCTGATGTAATATGACCTAGAAACATAATCTTGTCAAACCAAAATTTACATTTTGATAGTTTGCCATATAGTTTATTCTCTCTTAGTTTTTGCAAGGCCAAACATAAATGCTCAACATGTTCTTCCTTGGTTTTGCTATATATCAAGATATCATCAATGAAAAGAACGATAAATTTATCTAAATATGGTTCGTAGATCCGATTCATTAGATCCATGAATATTGTTTATGCATTTGTTAACTTGAAGGGCATAACTTAAAATTCATAATGTCTATATTTGGTATGGAAAGCAGTTTTAAGAACATCTTTTGGTCTCATTCTTAATTGATAGTACCTAGATTGTAAGTTAATTCTTGAAAACACTATTTCCCTTGCAATTAATCAAATAATTCATCTATTCGCAACAATGGATACTTATTCTTAATAGTCACTTTATTAAGTTCTTGGTAACTAATGCATAAACTCATTAATCCATCCTTCTTCTTGACAAACGATACAAGTACACCCTAAGGTGAGACATTAGGTTAAATAAAACCCTTGTCCAATAATTCTTGCAATTATTTCTTTAATTCCTTCAATTCCTCTAGTGCCATGTGGTTTAATATAGGTTTAGTCTTAGGTACTAACTCAATGGAGAAGTCTAACTCTTGATATGGAGCTAACCCAGGTAAGTTATTTAGAAATACATCTGGAAACTTGCAGACCACTAGTATTTGTGATAACTTGGAGGTTTCTTTTCCTCCATCAACCACATATAACTAGTAGAAGGACTACTCCTCCATACTTTCTACTAGCTCTATTATCACTAGTCGCATGGGTTTCTTTTTACTAAATTCTCTATGAAACACATTGTCACCATTAGTTAATATAATCGGTCTCCTCCGGTAATCAATATTAACTCAATATTTGGATAACCAATCGATACCTAATATGACATCATAACCTTTCATGGGTAATACGATTAGGTTTATAGGAAAATCCTTTCCATCTAACATTATCTTCGCATTTTGCACCATATCTCAAGTTACAACCTTCTACCTAGAAGGATTACTTACTCCAAATATTAATCCACCCTCTAATACTATAATATCGATCACTCCAATACATTCTCGATTAATGAAGGATATGGATATGCTCATATCGAATAAAACATTAGCTAAACATTCATTTATCATAAGTTTTCCTGATCACAAATCGCATTTGGCATTCATTAACTTAGAATATCCATTAGTACTAAAGGATTAAAGCTTAAGAATTATTCAAATCTTTCAATCAGTTACAAAGGTCACGTACCTATTATGAGACCATCTTCATTTCTTTCGCCTCCTTGATATCTTTAAGCTGGTCATCATATTATTTTCCCATCTAGTCACCCAAATCTACATCATCTTCTATTTCTTCTAAAGCAAAAACCCTTGCTATTGCCATGAGATCACTTGCTTCATCAACCTCTATTGCTGTTGATTTTCCTTTTCCAACTTTCTGTGAGCAATATCTCTAAAGATGCCCATTTCTTCCACATTTATTACATTTCACATTTCTTAGGATAGGGAAACTTCGAGATAGGTGTCCCTTCTACTCATACATGTAGCACTTTCCTCATAGCTACGGGCACTCTCGAGGAAAATGCTTACTCCTACATTTCTAGCATTGATATTCCTTTTTCGATCAAAGAAACTTTATTGCATAGGTTGGGTCATATTATTAGCTAGAGTAGCAGGCCTCTTTCCTAGGCTTATATGTTCAGGTCTAGGATTAGGTCTTTTTACTGCCGAACTCATACGGCTGCTACTACCTCCCTTACCCACCAACCACCTTGGCATCTTCATATGACTATTTTCTACCTATCAAGCTTTCTCTACAACCTCCTCATAAGTGGTAAAACTGTAGTCCTCCAATTTACATTGCATTATAAGTTTAAAACCTTGTATGAACATAATTCTCTTAAAATCACCATCATCTCGATAATGATGGGGAGCCTACTATAGTAGTTTGTTGAACTCTGACTCATATTATGCCACACTCATACTTTCCTTTTTAAAGAAAACAAGTCCTCAACAATTTTCATTTGCATACTTTGTAGGAAAATTCTTTCTTAAATTCCCTTTTGAATTTTTCTTAGGTTATAAGCTCCTCAAGACCTTTAGCTTGGAAATCCTACTAAATTCAAGCCCCTGATTGGAGCATAAAAGTACCATAAACAACTTTTTGATAATATAGGATCTTAAATGCGATGAAAGACCTCTCTATTTGTGCCAACCAATCATCAGCTTCCACAAGACAACCCTTCTTTTAGTTGAAAAATTTATTGGCTTTGATGAAATCGGGAAGCTGATTTACATCCTAACGTCTAACTTCTTGGTTTGCCATTTCTTGAGGTCACTTATTTTACTCATTTCCTCTTGTGATCAAATGCTATATCAAAGCCCCTTATTGTTGTAGCATCATGTGCATTGTATTCAGAATTTGTTCCAAAGGAAGTAGGGCCAGGGGTAGTGGTGGGGGTATCCCTCAACTAGGCACATTACCATGAGATTCTCCTCATTGGGATCTCTCATTTTGCATATTCTCATATCTATCCCTAGCTTACAATTGCACATATTTTGGATCTTGAATTTGGTGTAACATTTTTTAATTTATATTTAAGTTTTACTATCTTGATTTACTTCCTGTGATTTTGAGTTGGCATAATTAATTAGTTGTACACATCTCATTCAAATTATTACACAATGAATTTCTATAATTATTTTTTCATTTCATATTCACATAACCAGTTCATTACGTAAGTATTCACAAGATTATATTACATTACATAGAGTAAGTTATACAATTACATGTCAAGTGGGCAATCAAGCTCATACTTGACTTAGAAAGCCCAACCTACCTTTGCACGACATTACAAAAGCATATTTACAGTACAACATCTTATAAGAGACATTGCATATTTCTGACATATATAAGTTCACAAAATGTAGTTGACATCATTTCATTCTTAAGGGTCTAAATGAGTAGTTTAGTCAATATCCATGTTGCTTGCTTCAGATGAAGAAGGGGTCTAGTCAGGATCATTATAGCAGGACGAAGTATCATAAATTATATCACTACCTAAATCAGAACTAGTGCTATTGGTCTCCTCACTTTCAAATTCCTCATTAGTATCGAAATCAATTACAATCACCCTTAGGTTGGATTCACTCTTAACTATACAGATCTCAATATCACTTTCCTCATCTACTTGCCTTGCTGAAAGATCGCTTTTACCAGGCACCTCTACTTCTAAATTATAGTTATCCTCGAACATGTGCTCTGGAAAGCTTGTGTCATATCCATCTTTTGACCATTCTTTAAGCATCTCCTCTTTAGGATTAGATTCATATTCCTTTTCAGAGTCAAAGTTGTCATAGAGGAAATAAGGGGGTAAATGATCCATTAATTTGTAATTAGTAACATTTTAGTAATCCACTAGCACTTCATTTCTTTCTTCTATTTAATCAAATAAGAAAATGCTATGTTTAATTGTGTTTTTAACTATATTTGTTGTTTAATGACTCTCTTTCTTTTCTTTGACTAAAATGTACTCTTAAAAACTATTTCTATTAGTAATTCTGATATATATAAGTAATATATAGTCTTATGTTTAAGTCTTTTATTTTCAAACTCTCACTAATCCTAAATTATCTATTTCATTTTATTTTTATTTTTATTTTTATTTATGACGCTTCAAAGCACGATTCTTAGGAAGCAACCTTTGATACCACTTCCGACTGTCACGCCCCAAAGTTGGTTAGGTTACAGTCCATCATGTACAACAAGCTATAACTAAAACTAACTAGAAATATAAAGGCATCACAAGCCTAATTGCTTTGGGGCACACCAATCAGCAAAAGCATAACAAGCATAACTGAAAAATAGTTTAATGCTTTATATATGTAAAAATATTAAACACTAAAATTTTGTAAGTACAAAAGCGATATGGGTTCCAATCGAATCCCCTACAGATACAAAACATTAACTTAGTAGTCCAAAAAAACTATTTCCAGGTTTATATCACAATGCCTAAAGCTCTCCTTGGTTCCCAATCTAACTTTTCCCTAGTCATGTTTACTTGCATAAAGATTTGTCGAGGGTTGAGCAAACCATAGCTTAGTGAGGGATAGGGGATCAACGTTGTACATAGTAAACATCGTGTAAGGTTTTCAAACAATTATTAAGCATAATGCAATAAATCAAATGACATCAGTGCAATGTTGTCTAGCCCATCATAAAATTAGAGAAATTATACCTACTCTAATTTGTCTTGAGGAGTTTTGTGAGCTAAATTACGAATGACACCAAATCTAAGAATGCATAATGGAGATACTTTGGCTCCTCCTAAGAACCAATCGAGCTTGGTCCCGGCCTTCATTGTGATGTTCTCCCCTGCCAATTAGTTCATCAAGGTATAGGGAAAGTACTTCCTTTTCCTCTTCGAAAGGCCTGTGTTTGGTGTCATAATCCTAAATGTGATCCCTTACTGGATTGAGTTGCATGTCTGATTTAGCTATTTAAGTCGACTATCATTATTCCATTGAAGTTGGTGTTCAGAGAATTTAGCAGACACTAAGCCAAATAATAAAGTACTCTAAACAATGAAATACACCAACTCGACAGTTTCTAAGTACATGCACATCCAAAATTACTTACAAGCACAATTAAGTACAATCACTTACAAACCTCTGGTACTCAAAGCGTACCCATATAAGATGATGGATTCTAATTGTAAACCTTACAACCAGTCACTCAAGGTTTCGATCGATTGAAAGATCCAATTGAGTCTAAACTATAAGTAAAGTTAGAAATATTAGTAAAATGATCCCATAAGTTTGAATTTAAGAAAATACTTAATAAAATAAAAGAATATAAAATTTCTAAATTTTAAGTATATAACTCGTTATTTACCGAAAATGCGTAAAATGCATTCCGATAATTAATGAATCGCTAAAGAGAAATTATATGTATACTAAAAATCATAGAACGACCTAAATAATAATTAGGAATGTTCACATGTGCCCCACATGTATTTACGTGTAGGTAAAAATATGCGAAATTACTTAAATTAGCCAAAAACTTAGTAAATAATTAAATAAAATTATTAATTAATTGAGAAAAAATCAGAGGGATAGGCAATGATGAATATTTGGTCGTGGCAAGTCAGGAGTTGGAGAAGAAAAATTATCCAACTAGAATTAAGCAACACAAAAGCCAAAAATTAAGAGATTTGGACAATGTCTTATCTCATTTAATTATTAATTACCAAAAACTTCTATAAATAGGAAGAAAATTTACAGAGCTCCTTTAGACAATTAAGAATCAGAGAAAAATAGAGAGCTCGAAAATTCAAAAGAAAAACCAGAAAAAAAAAAGAAAAGGAAAACTATGCAGATTGGGTTAGTAAGCTAAACCCACACACGACCACCACCCGGGACTGAGCCACGACCACCACCCGGGATTGAGCCACCACCATTACCCGGGACTGAGCCACTACCACCACCTTACTTCAGACCCACCGCCTGGACCGGCTAACACACCTGGACCAGTGTTGGAAGGCCAAAAGCTATTGGACTGAGTGAGTCTTTAATTTGCTTCGATTTTGTATAATTTCTTAAAATTAGTTATTTTGCCCAAAAAATTATGAAACTTGTTATTCTGAGGTTTTATTATATATAGATTTAGGAAAAAATAGTGATTTAGTTTAATCATGTCTGAAAATATAAGTTTCTTAATAAATTAAGCAAAACTGAGCATGATTAGAACTAGAAATAAATAGGCTTAGGAGTGTAGTTTGGAGCTGAAAATTTTTTTTTGTAGAATGCTTAAGTGATATAGAATAGTACTATGAAGCTATTTTTCAAAAAATTAATTTTCAAAATTTTTAAGTTAATTTTTAGCCCTAAAATGATAGAAAAATTGGGTAATTTTTGGTTAATTAGGTGATTAAGATATCAATTACTGATTTAGATAGTAATTAGAGGATTAGGGATGTTAATCTCTGATATGAAAACCTAATCCTAGCCTTTGGAGTGTTAAGTGTAATTAATGAAGGAATTATGTGGTAATTGTAGAAAATTAAGAATATGTAGAATTGAAAAATTAATAAATATGAAAAATTAGGTTTAATTTAATAATATAATAATAAAAATCAGAATATAGTAAATTTGAAACAAAAATTTAACTTTAGGTAATTGTATAAAAAATGTAAGATTTTCTTACATTGAGAATAAATCCGATACCCCAATCAGAATAACGTATACCGAACAGTTTAGAATACTAAATTAAGACCCAATAGGATATTAGAATACTCGAGCTTAATGTGATTAATTTCACATTAGGATTCGAGCATATGTAAGATTTCAGAATCAAAATTAGAATCTAATTTAGGAACCGAATCTCAAAATAGGGTAGAATGAATCTTTAGTAAATAATAGGTATACATGGGAAAAATAATAATAAGCTAAATTATAACTTAGGAATTGAACCAAAATCTAATTTTGAAATCGATACAAAAACTGAACTCAAACCTAACCCCAAACCTAGAATAATTGTAAAAGGTTTGAGAACATAAGTAATTGGACATATTAAACACTAAACAAAAGATAACAATAAACGTTATAGGATAAAATCAACTTATAATAGTTATATGAAAAATTGAAACCACGTTTGTGTTATAAGGATGATCGGCGATGGCCTGAGCGAGTTAGACTTCAAGTGAGTGAGCGAGGAGTCTAGATAAGTTGGGATTAATACGTTGCTGTATTTTAGAAACTTGAGATTATGCTTGGTTGTGCTTGTTAGATAGTTAGTTGTATGCATGTGCTTGATTATGAGTGATGCTATGATTCTGTCTATAGTTCTGGCTTGTATTGTATGATTTTTATGAAATGATTGATCACCCTAAACTGGGTTTAATCAAATATACGACCTATAATTATAATCGGATCTACATGGCAACCCATTAGGGAACTTAGGACTCTCCGGCCAAATACCAACCCCTTTGAAAGGAATAGCGCAGGATTACATAATGGTCCCTTCTTTATCCTTAGTCAAACTAAGTGATAGGAGAGGAGGTCGTGGCGAAGGTAAAGTCAATGGATCGAAAGTAGTCACGGGAGGAGCGAAGTCTCCATTGCACAAGCCTGGGTTTGGTCGTGAGTCGTTGCATTAATAACAACTCCTCAACTCGGATTGGTGCAGGCACAATTTCTCTAATCTCACGACTGGTCGGACAACGTTGTGTAATGGCATTTGCTTGAACATGCATTGCACTTAATAAGTTGGTTGATAACTCTGTTGTATTTATGGTATAGTTTTAAGTCCTCCATTTTAACTTACTGAGCTGTGGTTGCTCACATCCTTATAGACGTCGTGCAGGTATTGGCTAAGAAACAGCATACAACTACTCTGAAGCTAGCAACTGTTGGATCTTGGGGAGCGAGGAAAAAAAATTGAAGAATAAATACATATTTTTAAGGTCTAAGCTTTTACTTTAGAATTTTTCATTTTTGAATAATGTAATAACTAGGAAATATATTACAGAGAAATATTATAAACTTTACTGGTAATAACTGAATTATAGTATATATATATATATTTCCTCACTTTCTTAAGTAAATAATTTATTAAATTACAAACTATTTACTTCAAAACGGGTTAATTGTGGATATCTTGTGTAGATTAGGTCTAGGATAGCGGTTGTAAGGCCAACTTCTATCTTAGAATGGTTTATATGGCAGGACTGTTACGACTTTACCGCTTCGGGGCGTGACAATAATCTCATGCCATAAGATTTAGTAACTGTAGACACCTAATTTTTGCCCCTCTTTTATTTTTTAAATTTGGTTATAGGGTCTTAAATTAGAAAATATTCAAAAAATTAGAAAATTAAAGAAAGCCCAAAAAAATGAAGAAATTTAGAAAAAATAAGAATTCTAGAAAAATATAAAAAATAGAAAAATAGAAAAAGTACAAAAAAATAAGAAATTTAGAAAAAATACAAAAAAAAAAGAAATTTGAAAAGTCACAAAATAAAATAAGGTATTTAGAAAATAATAAATTTTTAGGTTGTTTAAATAGAATATAATTTTAACTTCAATTTCAATAGTTTTGAATAAAAAGCTGTTGGGTCTAAGCTTAAATTTGAATTTAACTCAGGCTGACCTAGTCCATATATGCAATTAATTACATATATGAATAAGGAAAAACCAATAGCTCAGTTACATAAGCATCTAGACTTGAAGATCCTGAGTTCAGTCCATGGAAGGTATAAAATGTATATTTTATTTTATTTTCTCACTTTATTGCCATGTCATTGCCACGTTACGGGCTACGTCATCGTCATGTCATTTGTCAACTGACATATAAGTATGGTAGCCACATTTCGACACACTTCAGCACATTCATACACGTGCAGCTATGTATTTGGCACCACATATTGTCCAGGTTCTTCTAATCAAAATTAGAAAAAAATCATATTATATTTAATTTTTTCCATTCTTAACATGACCATGACACCTATAAATAGGGGTCTACTCTTCATTTTTAAAATACAATAAAAATTTCGAAATACTTTAGAAAAACAAAAATCGAAGTTTCCTTTCTTTAGCACGATTCCTCTCTCTCTAGGATAGCATTCTCTGCGGTGTTTTTACGAAAACCATCACCATCAGATTTCTCGAGCCGACCAAGCCAACTCCAAGCTGATCCAAGCCGAAGTGAGCCGACTCAAGCTAAAGTGAGCCGACCGAGCTGACCCAAGTTGAAGTGAGCCGGTCCAAACCGAAATGAGCCAACCGAGCTGATCTAAGCCGAAGTGAGCCGATTTAAGTTAAAGTGAGCCAACTGAGCCGATCCAAGCGGAAATGAGTCGATTCGAGCTGTTTGAGCCAATCCAAGTCAACTTGTTTTTCTTTTTTCTTTTTTGTTTATTTATTCATTTGTTTATTTGTAAATGTTATAAATGAGAAAAAGAAAAAAAAAAGAAAAAAGAATGAAAAAAAGAAAGAGAAGAAAAAACAAAAAGAGAAAAAAAAAGAAAGGAAGTAGTCTATTTTTTTATTTTAATAGAAATAGATAGATTAAATATAAAATAAATAAGATAATATAATAAACATAAAAATAAATAAATAGGTTAGTAAACAAAAATTGTTCTCACACTTAGAAAAATTAAGTTTTCTAAAAATAAATGAAAATAAATAGACCTTTTTCCAAATTAGGACTATTTTGGAATTTCCAAAAATAAAACACCAATTATGACCCTTTAAAAGAATTTCCTTGGATAAATTGAACTGGGTAAAAATGTAAATGTAACCCTTTTTCAAAAATTAAAATCAAACCACCTACTAAAGTTTTTTTATAAAAGAACTACATGCGTTTGATTCCAAATAGCCGATACATAGATACCTATACGCAAGTATAGGGTTACTTAAAATATGGCAAGTTTTATTTTTTTTCTATTTTTAGATATTTTTGTAAATTAATCAATTTAGTCACATGTATCATAATTAGATGTTTTTTAGAAATTAAAAAAGGTATATTTGAAAAGCGAAGTTAAATTCGGAAAGTTAAAAAGTGGTATCCGTTTAGGGTTTAATAAATTAGCCCCCGGACCTAAATTTTTTGTTTTCAAAAAAGCCATTTTATAAATTATTTTTTTTTAATTGATAGACCAGTAGCTAAGTTATAACCAATTGACCTAATTGGTTATAACTTAACCCCTTTTCCTGACTCCATTCAGATGGCAACTCTATTTTTTTTTTTTTTTTTAAGGTTGAAAAAAATGATCTTCTTTAAACCCTAGTTGAGGGTTAATATTAAACGGATAGGGTTTAGTACTGATCGATTTAGAGAAGACCTAATTTTATAAAAAGAACCGGAATGGTGAAAAACCAGGCTCGATAGCAACACCCTGACATCTCTACTCTTACATGTTAAGCCTAAGCAACACCTTAGCATCTCACACATGCATGGGAATAATTGTTGAATTAAAGTAGTGATGTAATGATGGATCATAGTATGCTATACTTCCATCTCACTCATGCGGGAACCACATTCCAAGGGAAGCAAAGTTGGCATGAAGGAACCTAGTAATCTTTATGAGAAACTACACATTATAGTTTCATGTAAGATAAGCTATTTAGGACCTCATCCAAGATGTGCCTTCCTTAGGAAGGCAAACTACGTATAGGAGGAAGGCAAATGCATATCCTTTCATGGCAATCTTGCAATCCTACCAAGGCTCACTATGGGAGAGGCTCATAGCATGCAAAATTGGTTGGGGCTTGTTGTGTACAAAGCCTATTATGCATGAGTCATGTTGCGCTACTTGCTGGGACTTGTTGCATTCAAGACTTAATGCATCTAAGGCCTACTAAGTCTTCTTTGATGGTGATCTTAGAGTCCCGTCAAGTTTCATTGTGAGAGAAGATCACCAAACATGAACCCTGCATCACTCGAGGCTTGCTGAGGTCTTCTACATTCAGAGCTTGCTGTACAAGATACTTACTACACCCATGGCTTACTATACTTGAGGCTTTCTTACTCAAGGCTTCTCCATGTAAAGTATACTATGCTTAAGGCTTTAAGGCCTACCAGGCTTGAAGCTTGCTCGTTGGAGGGAAGTTCCTTACTAGGGAATCACTTAACCAACTTTGACTCTTGAAGTGGATATTGAGATTGATCGGGGGCATTATTAATTATGATACTACACCTGTAAGAATAAAGGAAGAAGTTAGTAAGAGAAGACATTCGTAGTATTTTGAAAAAGAAAAAAAGAGAGGAATAATTGAAGTCATAATCATGATAATGGGAGAAAGCTTACCATGCTAATAGTAGTGTTGATATTAAATATTGATGATATCTTTGCAAACTGTAAAGGTCCATGACAATGACTCCATGTTGAGCCTTTTTTATTTTTTTGTCCTCGCAGTCTATAGATAATTACCAAGATCATGTCTTTGTTGATAACTCGCTTGCGATGGTGCTTTTACATTACAAATAATATAACGATACAAGTAGCAATAAAATAAGTGGAAATAAAAAGAGGCATATATATAAGGCGGAGAATTAGCCAAAAGTGGACGAACAAGCTTCAATGCTAAAGACTAGATTACAGTTGTTGAGAATTTCCAACTATGAATGATTGAAGTTTGTTATCCCATTGTTACGGTAAGTGTTGACAAATTGAACTTAACGGGTAATGATTGGGATTCGAATCATGGAACCGAATATTAAAGTAGAAAAAAAAAAGAAGAAGGAAAAGAAAAGGAAGAGGAATAAGAGATGCATACCACATCAGTCATGAATGCCGAGTAACAATAATTAAAGCTGTTGACTGAAGGAGTAAGTTTGGAACGGGAATTAATTGATGAACTCACGCATCCATATATATTAGTTGACTAGATGTAAAAGGAGATAAGGATTCAAGTGTTTGAATCAGTAGTTCAAAAGATTTGGTGATAAGGAGATGTGAGATAAAAATATGGCGAGTGAAGATCGAAAAGAAGGATTTAAAAAGATTTGAAGTTATTTTTTTAATTCGGATATGCGAAGGAGGAAGGTCTAAGGATGCGTTAAAGCCTTGTATTCTTATTTCAAATAGATTCTATGATGAAGAGCGCACTAAAGATTGAACCATAAGTCACGTGAGATCAGTGGATAAACTAATGGCTCATCCTGGACATTTTAAAATCATTGAAGATGTAATTTTTGAAGAAGAGATTTTTTTTAAAGAGAGAGAGAGAGAGAGAGAGAGAGAGAGAGAGAGAGAGAGAGAGAGAGAGAGAGAGAGAGAGAGAGAGAGAGAGAGAGAGAAAAACTCAATATAGTAATTTGTGGCGACAAATTCTCATATGTGATCAACTTATAGGATCGCTATACTTACCATTTGTAGTCTAACAAATAAGATTTGGTTAGTACAAAGTATTTACAATATATGTAAAGACCTTACAAGAAGAAAGCTCTTATATGAAAAGAAAATTAGAGCAATATTGATACATGGAATTAGTCCAATGAGATTGCTAATGGGAATTTAGCATACAAATTCAACTCAACGGAGTCAATGACTCATGAAGATCGAATCAAAGAGACAAATCTACTAAAAAAAGAGCCAACTTAAAGAAGATTTATTTCAGAGTTTTGTCTTGGTGGCAATGTGCAACTCAATCTAGCAAAGGCATGATGCACAATTAAGAGGTTCTGCAAACTCATGCACTTAAACAACTTTTAAATGAATTTAGTAACGGTATAGCTGTTCAATAGCGCATGCACCTAAGTCATCTGAAAGACTCATTCGATGCATAAACCCCTTCGAATTTGCCCAAACCCCTTCGACTTTGGTCAAGAGGTAAAATTTAGAGGGCTGAAAATTTATTATATTAGTATAGGGCCAAACCTACTATTTATCTGGCTTGACTCTTTGGGTTAAGTGATAAGGCTTGAAGAATCCAGTCTATAATTAGGATGATTAAGGGAGAATTGGTTTGGTAGGAAATAAGGATTGTTGGTCTAGTCTATCTGCCTCTAACCTTTCTTAGGCAAACTCATGTACTCATGAGAAAGGTTACTAGCCTTAGGCCCATCAACTAGCTTATTCAAGATAACTATGAATTGAATAAGTTTCATCTCATCCGTTGATCATTTATATGATCTAATGGATGTTATCTTGCCTAAGAGCTTATAAATACCTAACTTATCCTCCTCATTAAGAACTCTTAGAGAGAGAATAGAGAAACAATATTGCTTTGTAAAACCTCTATTCTCTAAGATCAAACAAGCGATTTAGGAAAATAATTGATCTTATTTGCTTAAGTTGCAAGGTAAACACCTGAAGTCCTCTAAGGTTGCCTTGTCTATCACTTGTGCACTTAAGACACTGAGATTGCCTATTCCTCTTCCCTACCTCATTCTTACTTAATAATCCCTTCAAGTGACAGTTTCACTTTACTTCTTTGAAGCTACGTGTAACACTTCATTCACATAACACACACATGACTACTTTAGTTAGACCTTACATCTATAGACCCAAAGATCCACCAAGTACTCAAAACTCCTAGAACAGTTTCCCAATGAACCAACCATAGAATCACTTGCCAATTACCTTTCCTAAAGCTCCTTTTGAGCAATTGATAGATTGTCGGGCGAGTTCAAGTCCTATCCTTCAAATTCATATGCTGTAGGTGCCCCTTTAGGCTAAGGTTCTAAGCGACCTGCTCAATTGGTATGGGGAGTTCGTCATAATCTATCTTTGATTTGGGCTCTTTTTCTATGATCACATTGATTATACATGAATGATTCAGCAACAAATTATTATTAGCATTAAGAGTGGGTGTCTCGGCAAAGTCTAGCTGAATCATCTTAGTACTATCAAATCTTGTATCTTGTGCTTATGTCTCTAATAGTTGTTAGTAGAGTAGCCAACTTACCCTAGGTGGTAATTATATTGGAGCTTAGGATTAAAATTCTTCGGCTTTTAATCATCTCGGGTTAGCTCAAAATTAATCAAGTTCTAGCATTGGAGGTGAGCACCTTCGACTATTTTAAGGCTACTCTCAACTCATTAAGGAAGTTACGTTCTGACCAGTTTGGAAAGTCAAAAGAGGCGTGTATCTAGTGTAACCCCCTATATTTACAACACCTACTATAGTCTCTTCGCCCTTACCAATAGCTTTTAAGGGTGCTGGCCTTTTCTCTTTGGCCTCAAGACTAGGAAGCCTACCGATAGCAATAGCATCTTCAATATAGCAACCTGTTGCCACCACTTCAGTGAAACTAGAAATAGTGTGACTAATTAGGTGTTAATAGTAGGGAGATGTCAAAGTGTTGATGAAGGCATACTACTTGAAGGTCTCATTATTCTTCTTACGCATATTGTTCAAATCCTACACAAATGAAGCAATCCCGATATCAAACTTATATTGATTATAGAAAGCTCTAGCTAGCTTATCCCATATGTTCACTTCATTCAAATCTAGTTAGGCATACCAAGCCAAAGTAGGACCAGGAAAACTATCCTAAAAGGTCTGAACTATGAGTTGTTCGTACTTGACATACTTTGCCCTTTTTAAAAGGTTGGTATCTTGAATTTTTTTGGAAAAGCATCATCCCCATATGAGAGTAGGTTAAGAATTCCCATATGCTCAAGTACATCAATGCCTTCAAGCATTCTCATCTTCTTAGTAAACTACTTGAACAACTTCCTCTTTAGTTCCTTTTGCTTCTCTTCTATTTCCTTCCTTAGATCTGTAGAACCATTCCTTAAATTAACATCCTCTAACTCAAGCATTGGAGGTTCATCTTCTTTCTCATATTTTGCACCTAAGTGTGCCTCTTTGGCTTGGTGGAGGCTAATGGCAGTAGTGAAGGCTTAGATTTGTTCCTTGATACTTAGCAGAGCTTGTTCGAATGAGGTGACTCTTGGGTTAAGCTTAGTATTGTTACCACTATCGGTCATCTTGGCCTTAGAGTAAGTGATTATTGGGCTTCTAGTCGTATCTTGTTGCTTGGGAGCTATCTTGAAGATCTGCTCAATTCGAAAATCATTAGCCTTTTATTTTTTGTTAATTTTTATTTTTTCCTTTTTAAATTTTTTTTTTATTTTCACATTTTCGCAAAAAGAAAATAAAAAAGAAAAAGGACATAAGTAAAAGATTGTGCAACAAATGAATAATTTTTGAAAGTTGCAAATTTATTAATATTCCAAATCTTCAGTCTAGACAATCGAAATAATAAAATTGAAGTTGCTAACAAATTTCCTAAACAATTGAGACATATATATATATATATGACCTAACTAATAAGTCTGAGGCCTGTAGGAGTTTATGGATCTAGCTAAGGTACTATCATGACTCTAAGGGAGGCATAGTAAGATTATCTAAAATTTTTGTAATATATATACACTCATGATACGAAAATCACCTTACTAGTTAAAGATTATAAGACTCTAACTAATTAATCACTAAGGTTTCTGATTTTTAATTAATTAACTTATAGTAAAATATAAATAACTATGAATATTTGATATTCTACAGTCCTTCAAAACCGTAGAAAATCGGTATTCCCTACCAAATAATAAAACAAGATAAACCAACTTTATAAAATTACAAGAAATATTAAATTATAATATATAAACATTTCCTACAAAGAATGTTTCTATACCACCTATACAATTTTTAGCTAATTTTAACATTATCATACTTATCTCCACTCTATACTTAGCACTTGAGATTTATCCCAATCCTAATTTAAACAAACTTGCAAATGAAACTACAGGAGTGTAAGTATATCATAGCTCAATGAGTTCATTCCTCACCGTTACCGTTCAAATAAGTTATCAAACATCATTAGCACACATGTAATCTACTATACGCGAAATGAACTCATATGCAATGAATACAAGTAACACATTCATAGGAGTTTGGAACTATGGAAGGTATAGATTTACATTATCTACACGTCGATTTTCCTCTGTACTTATTCGTAAAGAGTAACTTACCTTAACCGCATAAGGCTGCTTAACTATCCCTCTAGATGATACTTGACTATTATTCTAGTCGAGAAAGAAATATTAATCCAAACAAGTGGACCTTTACTAGGGCCATCCACTAAATATATCCAAGGCCCTTTAGGCATACAAAGCAAATCCTCTCACTATCAAATATATCTAAGGCTCCATGGGCACAAATATGTGAGTCCTCTCGAAAGCAAAATATATCCAAGGCTCTAAGAGCAAAAATATAAAAGTCCTCTCATAATCAGTTGGACCTATTATATTAACTTTACCTCAATAATAAAAATATCATTTACAGGTGCTATGAGTCCTCACATAAATTATATAAAAATCACTAAAATATATTTAGAATTGGGAATATGTTTGCAAAAAATTACTTTTTTTCAAAAATTTGCAAAGCTAATACTCTTTATCAATATCCCAGTTATGTCATATATATGCAACAAATATAACCGATTATTTTGGTAAGATATTTATATTTACTGGTTTAAGAGGGTGATTACACGAATGATAGCACATGAGAAAAATAATCATTTAGACATACAAGCAGTAACAAACAACAAAATATCATGTAAATAACATGCACAAATAGATAACAAGTCATTGGAACTCCTTTACTTAGATTAATGCTCATTATCTAAGCCTTTAGAGTTTTCTATACTTGACAATTGAGTACTTAAAAGATAATAGGATTTATAAGTATTTTAAAAAGTTAAGCTCTTCAATTAATTATATGCTTATTGCAGTTTGCATATTTTCTTACTATGACCCAAGTATGATATAAACAAGTGGGATGAATAAAATATATTTGTAAATGAAAAAGATTGTGTTTTATATATTTATTTATTTATTCTAAAGTTTTTTTTCCTGTTTATTAGTTTATAGTGTCCATTAATTTAATTATTCTACTTATCTTTTTTGGTTTATTTTAAATTTTAATTGCGTATAATTTTTTCATTTGAACTTTGATTTTTATGATTTTATAGTCGATTTTTATTATTTTCAGACGTACTTTCACGTAGAGGGGTTTGTTTTAGATGTTGAAACCAACATTTTTCATTATAAACCTAAAATGTTGTGACTTTAGTTATTTTGATCTGAAAATTTTTATTTATCAATTTGCTTTTCTTTATAATTTAATAATTTAATTAATTTCTAAATTATATATTTTTAGAATATTTTATTTTTGATTCCAATTTATGTAGATTTCACTATTTTTAATTTTAAGTTTAATTTTCTATTTATTGTAATTTTGTTATTATTGAAAATTTTCTTAATTAATTAATTATCAATATTTTTGTAATTATTTGTAATTTTCAGTTTGATTAATTGTATTAGATAAATTGCTGACATGGTATAATTCTATTGGTCTATGTGACAATTTATTTCTATATTGCTTAAATTATTATTATTATTATTATTTATTATATATGTTGGTTTTTCTTATTTTATGGGTATCAGCCCATTATACAAAATTACATATATAAATATATATATATGTTTTATTTTGTTATTTAATTAAGTGTAATATAATTATGTATGTACTTATATTTATTTATAAATCCATATGTATCGTTAAGTATGTATGTAAACTTAGTAATTAGTATACATACTTGTACATATATTTTTATATATACTCATACTATACTATTATTATACATATACCTATACATGTACATATGTACGTATATACACATATTTAGACCTTTTATTTACTATTATTATACGTATTTACATACATGTACATATACATGTATATGTATTTATACTTTATTTTGTATGTACTTTTATACACATATATTTATACGTATATTTTTATTTTTTATTATATTTTTAAAGAATTTTCAATACATAACTTATATACACACACATATATTTTTTATTATATATGTATACATATAAATATTTAATATTTCCGTTATGGAAGTTTATGTACATATAGAAATATGCACATTTCCAATTTTATTTGTATATACATATATTTATATTATATGTTCTATGATAATCCATATATATATATATACATACTTCACATATGTACATGTTCTATGCATACATAAACTATATGAAGGAGTGTTTATTCAACTAAGTATGTATATGTACTTGTATATATAGATATTTCAATATGTGTAATAACATGTACACATACACAACATAATTTCCAAGAGAAATAGACTTACATACATATAATTTGGCATATGTACATGAATTTTCCATTACAAAACATTGAATTGCATGTACACTACATCTACTATAATATTATATATAAATACTGAAGAAAATAACTAAAACTTAATGTGAATAATACAACAAATATAATGAAAATACAAAAGAAATATATATATATACTTACTTATATAGTTATATTTTGGTGAAGAATCCTCTTCTTACTCTCCCTTTTTATTGTTGTAACATGAGGGCTTTAATAATACAGTGAAGGTAGAGTGGTAAGTGAGAAAATAAGGGAGAAATTTTGAAAATGAAGATGGAAAGAGAGAGAGAAGTAGTGGCGGTTGTATTGAGTGAAAGAATTTCTACTAATTTCTTTAATTTTGTGACAAAATGTAGAATTTTGGAGAGAGTTCTAGTGCATCCATGTGGCTCATGCATGGAGGGAGAGAGGAGAGAAAAAGAAAAGAAAAGGAAGAGATAAAGAAGATTTAATGCAAAGTGACATGTTGACTTTTAGTTAACATTAGAATAATAATTTAATAATAATATTGTGTACACGTAACAATTATAATTTAGAAAGGGAAAAAGAAGATAAAAAGGAAAAATAAGGAATAAAAGAAAAATAAGGAAATAATTATATAAAATAAAATTTTGAATTTCCTTTAAATATTTCTAATACTATGAATAATATTTATAGTAATATATATTCTAATTATAAAGAAAATTGTAACATATATAATTTATATCAATTATATATAACAAATGAACAACAAAATAATACTAAAATTAGATTCAAATAATTAAATTCATATAATACTGATTTGTATGTATATATATTTAATAATTATATAATAATATTATCAAATTTATAAATTAATTTAGTACTCTCACACTTATTAGCATTTGGAAGTTATCTACATCTGTTAGTTAATGATTTCACGCAATTTAACGTATTGATCAATATTTATACTCAATTAGGGTTTTATCATTATTAGGGTAAGTTTATGTGTTTATAGATACCTTTTTTTTGCCATCTACGATTATTTTTTCTTATTAGGTCAGATTTAGCAAATTGTTATTATTTTTAAAAATAAAATAAAATAAAAAATGATAATAATAAAAGTGTCGAGTCAAGTAAATCGTTTATGGTTAGATCGAACAATGGTTGAACATATACATTTAATTTAATAAATTCAGAGTATTAAATAGTCAGGTTTCATTAAAAATATTTTTAGTCTAGTCCAATATAAAGTGAGTTTTTTTATCTAATTTATATTATGCTAAATAGACTTAGGAATTGTTAAATAGGTTAGTGTATATTTTGGGCTAAATTAAAATGGACTGAATTGGGCCCAAGATAGAAAGCCTAAATCAATATAGGGTTTCTAAAAACTAGTTTGAATTTTCAATGAATTTAAATCGGCTATTATCATATCTTTCGAATATTGGATTTGTTATGATGAAATCTATATCCAAAAATATCCAAAAGATTTAAATCTATAGCTTATAAATAGAGGAAATGGGCATGTAAAAAATTCATGTTTTTCAATTCATGTTTCATAATCGTACAAAATTCCCAAACTCCACACAAAAGCATCCTTACGTCCAACATACAACATGGTCTACACACACTAACCTTACTACTTACATTCACTTACGTCAGTATTCCACCGTCCAGTGTAATGGGATTTTTTTTTATCAAAATTGCATTTTTTTAGATATAGTTGTATATTTTCTTTGAGATTCATATCTTTAGTAAAAATATGTATCTAAATTACAACTTACGTCTTTTTCATGAAATTACATTTTTTTTTTTAGATATCGTTACATATTTTTTCCGAGATTCATATTTTTTGTGAATATATATATCTAAATTACATGTTACGTTTTATTTTTTTATAAAATTGCATTTTCGAGATTCATATCTTTGGTGAAGATATGTATCTAAATCATATATTTTAGACTAAATTACATCTTTTAGATTAAACTACAGCTTTTTAGATAAATAACATCTTTTTCATAAAAATTGCATTTTTAGATATAGATACATATCTTTGGTAAAGATGTGTATTTAAATTGCATATCTCAATAGATTTGTATAAATCTTGCATGTAGGGTTTTATAAAAATAAATTTTTGACACATAGTGTTTTTTTTTAAAAATAAAAAATCTTAACTTGAGTCTTTTCAAAAGATTTAGTTAGTTAGGTTTTTTAAAATAGATTAATGTAGTTAGATCTTTAGTTTTTTTAAAAAAAAAATAATAAATTGTTAAATAATGTAAATCCGACTCAATTTTTTTAAATTAAAAAGAATCAACTCACTAAATCTTAAAAAAAAAAATAGAATTATGTTGGTTTGATCTCAACTAGCGAGTATGTAAGCACCTCTAGGGTAACTATAAAAAAATAATTTTTTTTTAAAAAACTTGTAATAAAAAAACTCATTTTGATTACACTTATGCATATCTATACATATCTTAGCATTTTTAAAAAAAATTATAAAAATAAAATCCTATTAGTTTTTTTATTATTATTATTTTTACATAGTGACTTAGTCTTAATAGGTTAGTCCTCAAACTTAAATTTTCTAGTTTGATTTTTAAAAATTATTTTTTAAAATATTTGAGAACCAATGGCTAAATAAGTGTTTTCCTACTTGAAAATCCTAATTCTACTTTTTATCAGTTTAATTAGCTGGCAACTTCAATTGTTTTTTTAAATATTTTTTGCACACTTTTTAATGAAAAATATTTTTCCTTAATTTTATGTTGAGTAATCTGTATTAAGTAAGTTAGACTTAATATAAGTTAAATTAAGAAAAATCGAAATAGGGTTTGATAGTATTTAAAAAGTTTAAAGTTTTAATTTGTTTGGATTTTGATCAAGTTCGCATTTGATCTCTCGTTTATACGTGCATATACAATTTAGGGTTTTTATATGCAAATAAGGCTTTTATTTAATTTAGGGTCTATCTCTTGCAGTTACACATATTTATGGTTTAGGGTTTTCGCATACAATTAGAGTTTCAATTGATAAGTTAGAGTTTTTTATATTTGTTTCAGGTTTTGAGTTTAAAATTTTAATCGATTTTCAATTTATTGACTCTGTTAACTTAAGGAAATTATCTACAGTACGTAAATTTGATTCTATAATCAAAAGGATAAATTTATGGGGTTTACAAGTACAATCTCTCTCATGAGTATTCGCACAGTGGTGTCTAATTCACAAATGTTTCCCTTTAGGAACCTATTTTGCTCGAGCAACCTCTCAATTTCCCTTTTTAGTTCTTCAATGATCTTTTGCCTTCTTGGGATTGGACCTTAACCTTGGCCCATATGGTATCCCGATAGGTCTACTTGGTAGGTGAGAGGTTTTCTAACTTTAATTCATGTCTGAATACGTTTGATACTTGATATTGGATTTCTTTAGTCTTCTTCAACCGGTTACAAATGAACTATTTAATAGCTCGATATTCCTTAACTTTACTACTTAACATCCCTAAGTTTACCATCTTCTTGTCTTTTCTTCTTTCCTAAATCATTCGGTCAAGACGGCTGAGGAAAAACAAAGGTATTGATAACTCAAAGTTACTGTTTCCAGTGAGTCCATACAAGTGATTTCTTGAAGAGAGCCCAATTTTCCGATGAAATAAGCTAGGAAATATATTGTACAGTTGGTAATACCTATAAGAGGGACTCTTGCATAGTCAGCACATCTTAAGACAGCTCAGATGCAATTGCTCCACCTGGCAATCCACATAAAATCTATGGGTTGTATTTCCTTTATCGCTTTAACCCATTCTTCCATTCTATTACCTTACGACACTGTAAGATGAGGAGCAAAGTCATTAATGAGGTTCATGTGCCTCGTCAGGGGTGCTCTAAGTAAATTCTTACCAAAACCCTGTATGTGACTTAAGAACCAAACAATTAGGGTTAAAGGATTGGCCTTGAAATACCTATGCCCTTGCTTTCTTAGACAAGTCAAAGTTTTGAACTACTCTATTAATAAGGTTAGTATATAAGATTTCTCAACTAAGAATTGTATTACAAGCTTAGCTACCCTGAAGTGGATGTGACCATACATAAGGGAATAAGATTGTCATAAACACTACTACGATAAAGGAATTCACTCGCTTTTTGACGTAGGCTTCATACCCACAACAAAAAATTCTTACGGTTCTTTCTATAAGCGGTTAGGCTTGAAAACCATTCTACTAGCTTTAAAATATGAATACACTTTTTCTTGAATGTTGACAAGAGAGGAAACAAGGTTGCCTTTTTGATTCCCAATAAAGTAAAAAATAGATTAGACTTTGAGAGCCAAAACTTCTATCCTTGCTTCAAAAGAGGGAGCATTTTATAGCTAAGAATATTCTTTGAGAGTGGGTGTTAACACATGTGGACTAACCTAAAAGTTGAAGATTTTAGATCCCAAAAGTGGATTGGGGCTTAAATTAGTGGTCAATGGAGCCAGACTTCCACAAGTGAAATAATTGGGCCAATTCTCTTACGAATATGGTCTTGCTGGACAGGTGCAAGTTGAGTCAACTAGTGTTCTAAGACACCCTTAGGGAATGAATACTTGTCAAGTTGTAGTTTGTTGATGGCCTTAGGGTTGACGCTGCCTTAGCTTTCCATATCTATAGTTTACATTAAATATAAAGTTTACATGTTTATTTACAAATATTACAATAAAATTTACAACAAGATTACTAAGGAATATTAATAATTTTGTAGCTACTCCATTTATTTTATTTTATTTTATTTATTTTTTGCACAACCTTTTACTTATATGGAAAAAAAACCTACAATATATAAGACATATATAATACAAGACAATATCTACAGGCAATCGTGTATAATACAAAAAAAAGAAAAATAAATAACATATAAACAAATTAAAACATAAATAAACTTGATGTAATTTGCTACTCACGCATGTAATGTAGCAAGGATTGATAATTAGTAAATTGAAGGGGGTAGAATTATTATAAACCTGCAGTCAATATTCATGGACACTTATACATATAAGAATACAAATTTCTGAAATATTTATTTTATTATTATTATTTTTAAACGAGGCTCATGCACACTTATATATATATATAAGTGTATGAATATCTAAAATATTTTTTTGAAAGTAAAGCCCAATTGGCCATGGGTATTACAATTTTCCTTAAGTTCCTATAATTTAGAAATTACTGATCTCTTTTACTTTAAAATGATTTAAGAAGGTAAGGTCAATGGGTCTTAAGCCCTATAGCCTGATACATTCTTGGGAAAATGATTCGTAGATTACATCAAAGTAAGAGTAGGCTCGTCTATTATTACTAGGTGGGGTAAGGACTCCTACAACTTGAGGGCTACGTATTGGCATCTCATCCTTATTTCCTAAGGTGGCCTATGTCCGACCACATTGGAGCACACATATATAGTACAAAGAAAATAAACCCTTAAATTTCCCTAAACTTTGGCCCATTGGGCTATATTCATTCTAATGGGCCTACATCATTAAAAACCCAATCAGTACAACTATATAATACACAACACAAAATAAAGGAAATAAAAATAAAGGCCCATTAATTAATTTTTTTTAACTCCTACATAGCTAGCCCACTAGCTTCCTTAGTAGATTCACCAACTTTATTAAGCTGTATTTTAATTTTTCTTATTTTAATTTATATTAAGCCTAACTTACTTAATATAGATTATTCGCCATAAAATTAAGGAAAATATTTTCCTTTTAAAAAAATGTTTTAAACAATATTTTTGATAATAATTTATGAGTTGTTAACCAGTAAAATTGATTTAAAAAAAAATTACAGTTTTTGAGTAAAAAAACCTTAATTAAGCTACTAGCTTGCTAATCTTCTAAAAAAACTCTTTCTGAATTTTTTTTACTATAAATTTTAAACTTAGAGGCTAACTTATTAAAACATTGTCACAATGTGAAAAATTACAAAAAAAAAAAACTCAATTAATGTGTTTTAATTTTTTATAATTTTTCTGAGGACACAAAAACAACAAAGAACATAAAAATACAAGAAAAGAGATTGTTAATGACTTTTAATTTCGAAATTTCCTTCAAAAAAAACCTTTTCTTATTTTTTTAAGTATCAATGTATCAATGCATCATCCATTAGTTGGGATTAAACCATCGTAGTTCTTTTTTATTTTAATAATAAAATTTTAGTATATGGGTTGCTTTTATTTTTGAGAAAAGCACCGGGTTTACGTTTTTCTCTAGTTTACTTTATTTAATAAAAGCCTAATTGTATTGTCACATTTTAATAAAGTCTAAGAGAACCTACCTTTTGAAAAAAAAAAAAAACAAAAATGATTTTCTTATTCAAGAAAAATCCTTTTTTTATGTGATAAAATTTTTTTTCCCAAAGGAAAGTTAGAAGACACCATGTGAATATGTAATTCAGAGTATGCAATTTTAATGGGAGTATGCAAATTTTGTGAAAAATATGAATTTTATGGAAAAGATGCAAAATTTTAGGAAAAAATGAATTTTTATGCAAGATATGAATTTTATGGAAGATATAAATTTATGCAAGATATATAAATATTCTGAAAAGATATGATCTTTATGGAAAATGTGAATTTTATGCAATTTTTTTAGAAAAGATATGAAAAGATACAATTTTGGTACAAGATATGATAAAGATTCGACTTTTATGCTATATTTAAAAAATATTTCTATTTTCATGAAAATATTTTAAAAAAGATGCAATTTTATGCAAGATTGAAAAAAAAAAGTGATTTTATGCAAGTTTTTCTTTTTTAAAAAAAATGTGAATATGTGACTTTATATATACATGCTACTAAAGAGTGTTAATATTAATAATATTGATAGTAGACACTAAAGAAAAGAAAAAAATATACATGTCTAAATAGATGATTTTACTAACATGAAACTATACTGACATGAATAATGACAAAAAGAAAGCTAAAAGAACTATAAAAAAAAAAAAGAACAAGTGAAACCTTCTTTAACCACAAAACGGTTAGATTTGTGTTTTGTAGGTTGCAGGTGTATATGGGGGTCTACAGTAGCAGTAGTGGTTATGTCGGTCACGGCTTTGGTAATGGTTTGCATCTAAGAGGAGTTGATATTTATCAACTTGAGCACCCAAAACCCAAACTTTTAATCCTTTAATCTAATTGATACTTGAAGAAACAAACTCAAAGTTTGGGTTTTTTCTACCCTTTTCAACCTTTAGATGCTATTAAAGGTATTCTTTTTCTTCGATTTTGTATGAAACCAAAGAACATCTAGAGAGAAAATGTGTATATCAGATAGTAAGCTAAAGAGAGAAAGTGTGTATTACTTTGATTTTCAAGAGCTTCTACCCAAATTTTTTATTGTGTCTAATGATTTAGTGCATAATTTTATTGACAGAACACTCGTAAACAACATTTTAGCATCACTCTAAGATAAGCTTAAATTGAATAAAAAATCTTAAGCAATAAAATGTGATATTTTTAAATTTTAAATTTGCTTACATTTATGTAAATCCTTGAAGATAAATTGTATCTACATGAAATAATCAAAGATTTACACTAATTTTTTTCATAAAAATCAATGAAAATTTGGTTAGATTTTATGTAGAAAAATTTGCGATCTAAAACTCCATTTTTGGCTTTGTTTTGAGCTTTTTGAGCTTGTGATTGAAGATGGCGTGTGTGAAAAAAATTTCAATAATCCTACACATAAAAAAGAAAAAAAAAACTATACTAAAACAATTAAGCTAAATAACCTATTAATTCTAATTCCTCTATTTTTCATCTTGACCACTAAAATAACTAAAAATTTAAATCCTAATACCTAAAACAATTAAATTAAACAAATTATTAATCTAATAGACTTACTAATTATCTTATTTTATTAACCACTAATTCCATTAAACTAACCAATTAAAAAAAAATAATGTAAACCTATCAAATCCAAACCTAAAAATTTATATGGCAAAAATGAGGTGTATATAGTAGGAAAATAGCTCGCCCTTTTGAGGGATCAAGGTTGATCCTTAATAACACTAACTAATTTCGCTTTTTCTTATGGGTAGTGGGAAAAAGTTTTGCTCTTCTAAAGGACTAAGATCAATTCATACTAATCTTTAGCAAATACTTTTATCAATTTAATTATTTACTTTAAACCTCGAACTACTTTGATTTTTTAAAGGACAAATTTCTTCTATTCATTCAATCTAAAATTTTTTGAAAAAAAGAATAGATAAATGTTCTCTAGAATTAACCTTAGAAATCAAAATAATTGGTATTTAACTCATTGATATTTATTGTAATCTCAAGTCTAACTCTAAGTTTAAGTGATGGGAACTTTGAATCTTAAAGATTTAATAACTTAAATTTAGCAAAGTATTCAAAATTCATAAAGGACATGGGTAAATTTGAAAAAAAAAAATTATTCGAAAAAAATTCTATGCTTGCTTTTGTGGGGGAGGTGCAAATTTAAAAAAAATTGATATAAGAAAAATTGTCAAAAGTTTAAGTGAGTTTCTAATTTATATCATACATAATCTAACATTCCCTTTACCCTTAATTGTACATTGTCCCCAATGTGTATACTATAAATGCAAATCAAAATATAAAAGTGGGAAAGGAAAGAAAAATAAAAAGGAATTGAAACTTTTCTAGTTTTTTGTATTGATCTTGAAAAATGTGAAGTCCGAAATTGAATTTCATTAACTAATAAGTGCTTTATTATATATATTTACAAATGGGTTTTATGGTGTTTTTCATATTTTTATGGATATTTGATACTTTATTGGAAAATATTTTTTTTATTCTAGGTTTTTGATGAATAATTAAGAAGAAAAGGAAAAGAATGAATCCAATTTTACTTGATTTGAAATTGAATTGAAATCATTACGTACTTTTGAAGATCAACACAATGAATTGACAAAATCGTACTAAAAGTCATGTTGATTTATTTGAAATACAACCAAAAATTAGATGATTAGTTGGCATGGTTGTAGCAATGTTAAAAAATAATATAAAGGTTAGAAAGTTACATGATGATTTCACATTTCACATGATATGCCAAGCCTGAAATTAAGTTCACGTCCCAGTCAAGCAAATCGAAAGCCCACATAAATTTCAAGTCCAGCCCTACTTCCATGCATTCAAGATCGGCTACATGTTCTGTCCAAAAATTCTTTCCATACAAATTCACGAAGCATGAATCCAACACATCACATTCGATGTCCAAGTCATGGCCACGCAAGTCAACATCCAATCCACCGAATTTGAATCATGTCCAACGAATTGAAGGCCATGCAAAGTGAATTTAAATAATCATGCCGTGGGATCGAGAATATTCAAGCCGAGCCATGCGTCCACCTCAATTGAAAGAACGTCCACCGTCCATCTTGTTTTGCTCAATCCAATTGCCAGTAAATGTTCAATGCATGGCCAAGCTAGGGACATTGCAAGTTAGAAGACCAGGGCTCAGTCCACATCAGACATCCTTGTGTTGATTGCATGGTTCAAATCATGATGGCTAAAGGAATATTTTTGAAAAATATTTGTTTTGGAGATTGAAAAAGATATTAACTAAAGAATAGACATTCATAGACTTCGGCTGCGGATGGGGGAACGAATGGAAACATCACAGCAGCCACTGGGTCATTTTTCAGAGAGTAGTTGTTCCTTTGTTTTAGGTTCTTGTAATTTAATAGGATTTACACCAATCATAGACGGAGAAGTTAATTTGTATAAAGATTAAAAGTTATAGATTTTTTTTTATTTTTATGATAAAGAATAAGTCTTTTCGATCATTCTCTAAATTTTTATTTATGAATTTATTTATTCTCTTTGTAATTTGTATACTTTATATAATCATGAATTAGCTTTATTTCATTGAATATTGGATTGATGGATTCATGATATTTCTATATTAAATATTCGAATATTGATATTCTTGATTTTTTTGTCATTAAGCATATGTTTTACTAATTATGGAATACATGTTAAATTGGGTTAAAATCTGATTGAATAAAATTGATTCAACCTATTCCTTGACAAACTAACATCGAATTACAAGCAGGACATAAGAGATTATGCATTGAAATTTGATTAGGGTTTATAACATAAAATGATTAATTAACTAAATAATCTTTTCTAAAAACAAAAAAGCTTAGTTAATTATTTAAGGCAATTCATTCTTGGAGAAAATGTGAGTCTATACTTTATGACTTTAATAACTCAAGAGAAAAATCAAAGGAAATAATCTAAACCATCTAAGAATTCAATAGTCAAATATGGTATATTTTAATATCATGATTATTAACATCAATATAGGGTTTCAATTTGCTAGTTCATTGATAAATCTTTCCTATATATATTTTTTATTAATTAGAAGTAGATTTAATATTTTATATTAATTAGGAGTATATATATATATTCTTTTATTTTAGTATATTTCGGTTTACATAAATATAGGTAGAACTAATATAGTTAAAGCTAGTCCTGATCTCTTTAGGAACGACTTGGTCTCATCGGTTTTTTATCACTACACACATGACTCAGTATAAATTTCGCTTTTGAAGTTTATACGTATCAAGTTTTTGACACTGTTGTTGGAGACTATGGTGCTACTTATAGTTTTTAGGATTGCTTGTAAATTAGGTGTTTATTTTGTTGTTTCTTAGATTTTAATTAGGTTTAGTTAACTTTTGATTTTTTTGTTGGTCAAAAGAAAAGGAAAAAAAGAATTGAAAATATAAAAATATTCTATATTTTTTTCTTTTGTTAGTTTTTATTAGATTCTAATTTACTGCTTTTGTTTTATTTTCTTCCATACGTATCTTTTGTGAAAAGAACTTAGAGGGTAAAACTTGTGCCATTTGATTAAGAGATTGAAAGAAACTTACATTGGCTAATTAGACAACGAAGTATTAGAACTTTGATTTGAGAATAAAGATGGCTAATGTATAAGTTAACAATCATGTATTGAGGGAGTATAAAGTGCTTATAGTTGGTGGAGCCAGGTATGTAATCATTAAGCCATTTGTTTCGGCCAATGATTTCGAGATAAGGCCTGAGCTTATACAAATGATTTAAGCCAACTGATTTAGAGACATTGCTAATGATGACCCATATGAGCACATTATAAATTTTATTCAAATCTATGAGATTGTCAAGTATAATGGGGCATTAGATGATGTAGTTAAACTCAGATTATTTCCCTTCTCTTTACGAGATGAGGCAAAAAGTTGGTTGAAATCCCTTCCAATTGGCACGTTCACCACATAGAATCAAATGGTAAAATATTTTTCAATGAGGTTCTTTCCACTAGCCTATGCTGTTGAGCTGATCTTGTAAGCAGTAAAATGACGAGTCCTTGTTTGAGACTTCGGAGAGGTTCAAGGACTTATTGAGAAGATGTCCATATCATGGGCTTTTTACTAGGTTATTGATTCAAACATTTTATCATGGTTTAGGAGCCCACTTAAAAATGATGTTAGATGTAGCTTTTGAAGGTTCATTGATGAATAAGTTATCAAATGATGCTAATAAGCTGATTGAAGAGATGGTAAAAAATTCTTATAATTGGTAGACTGAGAGAGTGACACAAAGAAGAGCTGCTTAGGTACATGAGGTTGATATGATCATATAGTTGACAAATTAGGTAACAACTTTGACCACTTAGGTGTTACGCTCCGAAGTCGTAGAGTCGCAACAGTCCCGCCGTGTAAACCATTCTATGATAGTAACTGGCCTTACAGTGCCTACCATAGACATGACCTACACAAAACGTCGACGACTCCTCGCTTTGAAGTAAACAGTTTGATTAATGATTAAACTACAATTATGATAAATAGTGCAAATTTCTAATAACATGTACAATATTATATATATAAGTTCACAGAGCTTCCCAAGAAGTTTTACATAAACATAACAGTTCACTAGATTACATAATAACTATCAGTCTTTCATCCTTAATTACATGGTCACTCTAGTTACACATTATACTAAGTACTTGGTCCTTACACCCCTGGCTTCCAATGGACTAACCTATGGGTAGTTGTAGGGTGGCATAGTACTTGAAGTATTCAGAAATCAGAACCTGCAAAAGGATCTATAAGGATATGAGCAACTACAGCTCAGTAAGTTGAATTGGAAACTCATGAATGCATACAAGCACAAACAGGGTTATCAAACAATTATTTTCATGCAATGCAACAATCAAGTGTCATCGCACAACGTAATCCGGTCCGTTGTGAAATAAGAGAAATTTCACCCGCTCCAATTCGGGTTGAGGAGTTTCCATGTTATGAAGCAGCTCACAATCAAACCCAAGCTTGTGCAATGGAGACCTCGCTCCTCCTGCGACTATCTTCGAACCATTGACTTCACCCTCGCCGCGACCTCCTCTCTTGTCACTTAGTTCGACTAAGGATGAAGAAAGAACCATTTTGTAATCCTGCACTATCCCTTTCGAAGGGGTCAGTATTTGGTTGGAGAATCCTATGATCCCCTGACGGGTTGCAATGCATGACATTATTAATTATTTGGGTCGACTAAGATTAAATTCCGTTTAGGGTGTTCAAATAATTTCATACCAATTCAATCAGTCATAAAATCACTCACAATACAAATTCAGCACGAATTCAGATACATCAAACACATGCGTAAACTACTTACAATCACAATCATATACAAGCCTAAGTCTCCGAGTACTACAAAACTAGTACTCTATTACAATAAGCAATAACCCAACTTACTTGGATTTGCTTGATCGCTAGATCCCTTAATTGCAAGCTGATTTTGTTTCTGGGTGTCCTATAATACAAATAGGTCTTTTTAGTACTTAGAATTTACGGTTTCATATTCTAAGTTATATTTTAATTCATTTTTTTCCGTGTATACCCATTACGTCCTAATGATTCATTGTATTCTATTTCGGTGTTCAAATCCTAAATGAGATTTTAAACTTTGATTTCTAAGCCTTAAATATGCTTGAATCCTAATGTGAAATTAATCACATTAAGCTCGAGTTTCCAAATATCCTATTGAGTCGTAATTTGGTATTCTAAACTATTCGGTACACGCTAACCTTAATTGCAGTATCGGATTTATTTCCGATGTGTGAAAATCTTACATTTTGAGACTTTTACTTAAGATTAAATGTTATTTTCAGATTTATTATTTTTATAATTTCTATTATAATATTATCTAAATAACCCTATTTTTTTAGATTTATTAATTTACAATTTCACATATTACTAAATTCTTATATTAATTACCTAATTTCCTAAATTAACCATATTTAATACTCTAAAGGATAGGATTAGGGTTCCACATCAGATATTAACATCCCTAAACATCTAATTAATATCTAGATCAGTAATTAATACCTTAATTACCTAATTAACCCCAAATCATCCAATTTTTCCATCATTTTAGGGCTAAAAATTAACTTAAAAATTTTGAAAATTAATTTTTAAAAAATGGCTTCATAGCACTGTTCTATATTATATGAGCATCCTATAGAAAAAAAATTGAGCTCCAAACTACACTTCTAAGCCTATTTATTTTCCGTTCTAATAATGCTCGGTTTTGAGCAATTTGTTAAGAACCCTATAATTGTAGACATAATTAAACTAAATCAATATTTTTCCCTAAATCTACATACAATAAAACCTCATAATAACAAGTTTCATAATTTTCTGAGCAAAATAACTAATTTTACAAAATTATTCAAAATCGGGAGATTTAAGAGACTAATTGGTCCAAAGCTTTCTGGCCATCCAAACCCAGTCCAAGGCTATCGGCCGGCCTAGACGGTGGGGCTAGAGTGGCTTGGTGGTGGTGGCTCGGTCCCAGGTGGTGGTGAGGTATGGGTTTCTCTCCCTACACAAATTTGTACAGTTTTTTTTTCTGGATTTTCTCTCGATTTTTCAGTTTTCCTATTTTTCCCAAATTCTAAACTGTTCAAATGACTTCTGGAAATTTTTTCCCTATTTATAGACGATTTTTGTAATTATTATGCATTAATTAGACAAGACTTTACCTAATTTCCTTGATTTTTGGTTTTATGTTGTCTAATTTTAATTGGTTGATTTTTCTTTTACAGAGTTTGACTTTCCACGATCTAATTTGGATTATTCTAGGTTCCTCTAATTTTTTTCTGATTTTTTTATAATTAATTTATAATTTTCCTTAATTATTTACTTAGTTTTTGGCCAATTTAGGTAATTTCGCGTATTTTTATCTACACGTAAATACATGTGAGGTATATGTGAACATTCCTAATTATTATTTTGGTCATTCTAAAATTTTTAGTATACATATAATCTATCTTTAATAATTTATTAGTTATTTGATTATACTTTTTGCATTTTCGGTAATTAGTACTTATTATGCTTAAAATTTGAAAATTTTATAGTCTCCTATTTTATTATTTATTTTCTTAAATTCAAGTTTACGGGGTCAGTTTTACTAATATTTCTCTCATTAGTTTATAATTTGGGTTTGATCGGATCTATTAACCGATTATCCTAAACTTTGGGTTCTAAGTTTAAGCCTATGGTTACTTGGCTTAGCTTTAGGGCTTACATTAGGTAGAAAGACTCATATCTACTTCACAATTCAATCTTCTAATAATTTACGAATCATGTGGTAGCCCACATAACTACTCATAATGTCAGGTATGCAATTCTTTTGCCCTCATCTAAAAATTTATGTTTAAAATAGGTCAACTATGTTAATAGCCATTAAGTTGAAGAGAGTCAGGGGATGTGTTATAATACGTCCAATCTAGAGTGGCACAATAACCCCACTTTTTTATTGGAAGACAATGCTATGAGACCTTCTATAAATTTAGAAAACCTGAGTTATGAGAAGAAGCAAGCTCTTGAAGAGATGAGGATGGATTAATGTAGAATTGGGACACATAATTTAAAAGCCAATGATTGACTCAAATTGCATAGATATTAGACAACTTAGCTACCATACAACAAATTGAGTTAAGTACCTTGGAGAGAGTTGAGGCTCTAAGTGATAAGATAGAAACTTTAAATCTAACTATTGTATCAAATGACACATACCATAATTCAATAGTACCTAGCGAGGAGTTTAACGAAGTTGAAAAATTAGTTTGGGAAGTTATATTTGAGAAACTTACTAATATGACTATAGGATTTTTGAGAGATTAGAGAAAAAGATTGATAGTGTTGTAAGTTCAAAAACCCCCTATTAAGCCATTGTAGGGAGTTACATTGAGGTCAGACAAATAAGTTGGTTCAAATTATGTTGCTATTTTTAAATCCAAGCAAAAGAAGAAAGTGGCATAGTAGGAGTCTACTCCTAAAGTTACTGAGCCCATGGTATATCCAATTGTGTCACCAATACCTTATCTAGGAAGGTTTAAAAAGAAGTAAGATGATGAGCAATATGCCAAGTTCTTGGAGATGTTTAAAAAACTGTACACAAACATCCCATTTGCAAATATATTAGAATATATACCTCACTATAAAAGGTTTTTTAAAGAGTTTCTTAGTAAGAAAAGAAAGTTAAATGGGCAAGGGATGGTTATGTTGTCTCAAGAGTGCACTAATGCAATTAAGGACACTTTCCCTCTTAAGTTGAACGATCCAGCTAAGTTTACATTGGAATTCACTATAGGTAATCTATTATTTAAGTCCATTTTATGTGACTTAGGTGCTAGTGTGAACTTGATTCTACTTTCAGTGGTGAGGAAATTAAGATTAGGAGATGTATTGAAGAAGACTGAGATAACTATTCAATTAGCAGACTGGTCTACTAAAAGAACTCAAGGATTGATAAAGAATGTTTTGATTAAGGTTGACAAATTGATATTACTTAGAGATTTCATTGTTTTAGACATGAAAGAAGGTTTAAGGATTTCAACATCCTAGGGTACCCATTTTTTGGCTATTGCCAGAGTTGTGATTGATGTTATGAATAGTAAATTATCATTGAATGTTGGAGATGAAGAGTTCAATGTGAATATTTGCAAGCGATGGAAAAAGAGAGACCTTCCTTCTAGTAAAACTAATATAGTAATTGATGTTTTACATGGAGTAGAGGTCGATACTGGTCAAAATAAGCAACATGAGAAACGTATAAGATAGACTACATGAAAGTAAGCCCCAATTTGATCTACCATGAATAAAAGCTAGGTATTCTGGTTGATAACTATAAACCAAGCGATGGGTGGGAGCTAAGCTACTATCTTATTTTACTTTATTGCTTTTCATTTTTGTTTTGTTTTATTTTATCTTTTTAGTCAGCTTGATCTTTTATGTTCAATGTGTAGATGACAGGGCATTAGGCATATTGGAGGAATTAGCTGCATGACATGGGAAGGATTTACACGACTAACAAGATAATCATTATCTCAAGTGAAGTATTGGTTCACTTTTTCTTTTTCCTTTTTATGCTTTTCATTGTTTTGTTTTATACATTGGGGACACTGTATAGTTTAAGTGTAAGGGGAGGGATAAAGTGATATTTTTAATATGATGTTGGTTATAACGTACTTTAAGCTTTCACGGTTCAATTTACCCTATACTTGTTATTACATAGGATTATTAACCATTGTATTGCTTAAATTATATTGCATAAATTTGATTTCATTCAAATTGATGAAATAGCAACCTTTTTTTTTTTAGTAAAATTTTTCGATTTTGTACATAATTTTACTTGATTATTTATGACCTTTTACACAATGCTAAAGTTGAATTGTATAATCTATATAAAGTAAAGTTACATATTATTTAGGATTTGATTTAGACTTGAGATCAGGGTAATGTCATTGATTAAGAGTTAGTTATTTTTATTTTTATGCTTGCTTTTGGTGTATGCTCATTCCTCAAAAGTTCTTAGAGTCTTATAATTCATAGTAAATGAACATATGAAATTTATTTCTTGAAAATCACTTGAAAAATAAATTTAGTTGGAGGTTAAAAAAGAGAAAAAGGAAATGAAATGAAATAAAATTATCATGTTGATAAGAATCAGCTTTGATCCTTCCAAAGAGTAAGGTTATTTCCCGTTACCACTGTAAGGATAAGTTGGTAAGGATTCACCTTAGCCCATTAGAAGAATAAGGTTTGAATTTCATTACCAATGTGCTTAATTAAAGTAATTGTGCATAAATAAAGCAATTTAATTGAATTAAAAGGTCTTCTAATGAAAATATATACTAAGGGAATGATTAGGGAATAAGTAGATGTAATATGTATTTACTTTGAATTATAATGTTTAGAGAGATGATAGAGGGAAGTGTATATATTTTAGTGAGGTATATAAAATTTTAATGATTTTTTTTTTATTAAGGAGATGTTAAACTTGATCTTAAGTTTATTTATCTTTAGTTAAATGATATGAGTAATACTCTAATTTGTATAAATTAGCTCTTGAGCTTTAATATTGTTTTAATACCTGGTACTTAGGTATTTTGTGTTTTAAGGTATGGTTATATGGTTAAATAAAGTTACGAAATAAAGTTGCTAAGGAACTAAATTTTTTAATTGATAGAATGCAAATTGAGACTAAGCTTTGGTTGAATGTGATGAATGGTTAATTTTCTTATGCAATAGGTTAAGTGAATTTCTTGTCCGTGTAAATTTTTCAAGTTTTTAATTTATTTTGCTCGAGGACAAGTAAAAAAATAATTGTGGGGGAATTTGATAAGTACTTTATTACACATATTTATGAATGGGTTTTTATGCCATTTTTGATATTTTGTGAATATTTGGTACTTAATTAGAAAATTGTTATTATTCTAGGTTTTAATAAATAATTGAGAAGAAAAAGAAAAGAATGAGTTAAGTTTCACTCAATTTGAAATTAAATTGAAATAGTTATGAGTTTTTTAAGATTGATACAATTAGTTGACAATATTATGTTAAAAGTCATGCTAGTTTATTTAAAATATGACTAGAAAATTACACGACTATTTAGCATTGTCATATCGGGAGCTGTGTTGAAAAATAATACAAAGATTAGAAAGTTACATGATCACCTCGCATGAGTGTGTCAAGCCTGAAATTAAATTCACGTCCCAGTCAAGCAAATCGGAAGCCCACTTAAATCTCAAGATCGGCCACATGTTGATTACTCGGAAGCCCACTGTCCAAAAATTCTTTCCATGCAAATTCATGAACAACACATCACATTTGTTGTCCAAGTCAGGTTCTACGGCCACGCAAGTCAGGTTCTAATCCATCGAGATTGAACCATGTCCAACGAATTGAAGGCCATGCGAAGTGAATTTAAATAATCATGCCCATGGGAGCGAGAATATTCAAGCCGAGCCATTCATGGTTAAAGGAATATTTTTGAAAAAGATTTGTTTTGGAGATTGAAAAAGATATTAACTAAAGAATAGACATTCACATTCACAGACTTCGGCTGCAGATGGGGGAACGGATGGTATCACAGTGGCTACTCTTTTATTTTTCAGAGAGTAGTTATTCCTTTGTTTTAGGTTCTTCTAATTTAATCGGTTTAATACGGCTTATAAACGGAGAAGTTGAAGGTTAGGGATTTTCAATTTATATCATAAAGAATAAGTTTCTTCTATCTTTTTTTTTTTAATTTTTATTTATGAATTTCTTTATTCCTTTTGTAATTTGTGTGCTTTATATAATTATGAATTAGCCCTCTTTCTTCAAATATTAGATTGATGGATTCATGATATTTCTATATTAAATATTTGAATATTGATATTTTTGCTATTTTTTGTTGTTGAGCATGTGTTCTATTAATATGGAATACGTGTTAGATTGTGTTAAAATATGAGAAGAATAAAATTGATTCAATCTATTTCATGACAAACTAACATCGAATTACAAATAAGACGTAAGAGATTATGTATTGTAATTGGATTAGGGTTTAGAACATAAAACTAAATAACCTTTTCTAAAAATAAAAACATTAGTTAATTATTTAGGATAATTCATACCTCGAGAGATTGTGAGTTTATACTTCATTACTTTGACAACTCAAGAGAGAAATCGAAGGAAATAATCTAAACCATTCAAGGATCCAATAGTCAAATGTGATATATTTTAATATAATGATCGTTAAAATCAATCTAAGGTTCCAATTTGCTAGTTCATTGATTAATCTTTTAGGTGTTGGTTTCCTATATTTTCTTTATTAATTAGAAGTAGATTTAATATTTTATATTAATTAGAAGTAGATTTACATTCTTTTTGTTTTAGCATTTTCAGTTTGTCTAGAGATAGGTAGGACTAATATAGTTGATAGCTAGTCCTAATTTCTTTGGAAACGACTTAGTTTTACCAGTCTTTTATTACTACATATACGATCTAGTATACTTGTTGGTAAATTGTGCTTTTAAAGTTTACGCTTATCACGGAGTTTCTTTGCATTAAAAACGAGCTAACTAAGAAAAAAAAAAGGTTAAACTAAACGAAATAAACTAAATAGAACTACTAATATTGATTTAAGTGCCAAATGTTAATCTCTTGCAAAACTTTAAAAATGTAAAAAATAGAAAAACACTTATCTAAGAAGGAGAAAGAAATAGTGTATAAGTTAGGTATTACAATCATCTAAAATAGAGAAACATCAAATTGATTCTTTTAAAAAAATAAAAGTATACGAAACATTAATTCTTCATCTTCATTGTCATCCTCCTCCTCAATCTCATGCTCCCATTTGACTCCTTATTTGAGTTAAGCTCTAGCATAAGAGGTGGTGATAGTGGTTGCATATGCAAACATACCATGATTGAGTCTTGCCTCTTTAAGGCATAATCTACCTTGTGTGTTAAAAGTCTTTACTTCTTCAGTATCTTTTCCATAAACTTCTTGATTACTCTAATGATTAAAGAAGACGAGCCATATCTTTGTTGTAAAGACGATGAAGTAGCTTCACCAATTGGCTTTGGTGGAACTTTAGGTAGTGGTAGGTGTTGCATGGTGTCATGCTCTGAAACGGTAGAGTCGTAACAGTCTCATCGTGTAAACCATTCTAAGATAGAAGTTGGCTTTACAACTGCTATCCTAGACCTAATGTACATAAGGCGTCTACGACTAACTCACTTTGAAGTAAACAGTTTGTAATTTAAATAAATCATTTACCTAAGAAAGTAAGAATATATATATATATATATATATACACACACTATAATTCAGTTATTACAATTAACGTTTACAATATTTCACTTTATTATAGTTCTAGTTATTATATTATTTAGAAATGAAAAATTCTAAAATAAAAACTTAGACCTTAAAAATATATGTTTGTTCTTCAAATGTTTTTCCTTACTCCCTAGGATCCAGTAGTTGCTAGCTTCAGAGTAGTTGTAAGCCGCTTCTTAGCCAGCACTTACACGATGTCTATACGGATGTGAGCAACCACAGCTCAGTAAGTTAGGATGGAGGACTTAAACCTATACCATAAACATAATAAGGTTATCTACTAACTTATTAAGTACAATGCATGTTCAAGCAAATTCCATTGTACAACGTTGTCCGAGCCGTTATGAGATTAGATAAATTGCACCAGCTCTAATTCGGGTTGAGGAGTTGCTGTTAATGTAACAACTTATGTCCAAACCTTGGCTTGTGCAATGGAAATATCGCTCCTCTTGCGACTACCTTTGAACCATTGACTTCACCCTCGCCGCAACCTCTTCTCTTGTCACTTCGTTTGACTAAGGATGAAGAAGGGACCATTGTGTAATCCTGCTCTATCTCTTTCGAAGGGGTTGATATTTAGCCGAAGAATCCTGGGTTTCCCCTAATGGGTTGCCATATAAATCCGATTATGATTACAGGTTGTATATTTAATTAGGTCAAGTTTAGCGTGATAAATCATTTCATACAAATCATACAATACAAGCCAGAACAATAACTAGAATCATAGCATCACTTATAATTAAACACATGCACACAATCGACTATCTAACAAGCATAATCAAGTATAATCTCAAGCTTCCAAAATACAACAACATATTAATCCTGACTTACTTGGACTCCTTGCTCACTCATTCGAGGTCCAGCTCGCTCAGGCCATCGCCGATCATCCCTACAACACAAACGTGGTTTTAGTTTTTCATATAATTATTATAGGTTGGTTTTATCCTATAACGCTTACTGTTATCTTTTGTTTAGAGTTTAATATGTCTAATTATCTAGGTTCTCAAATCTTTTACAATTATTCTGGGTTTAGGGTCAGGTTCAGGTTCAGTTTTCGCATCGATTTCTAAATTTGATTATAGTTCAATTTTTAAGTGTTGTTTCCAAACTATAGAAACTTGTTTTAACTCATAATGTAAAATTAATCACATTACTTCTAGATATCCTAAATATCATCATTACTCCTAGTCCCAATTGCATAGATTTTTATTAAATTTTTGTAAAATCCTAGTTTTCTCTCAATTTTGCCTCTCTCTATTTTCTAAACTTCTTGACATCCAAAATGAGATTTTGAAAAATTTAGAGTATTTATAGAGCTTGAGGGAAATTATTGTGTATTAATTTAATTAGACAATTGCTTTATTTTATTCCAATTTGACTTTTGTGTTATTATAATTTAATTGGCTAATTTTTTTCTTGTTTTCCCCAGTTGCCACGACCCAAATTTGGATCAGTCCTTATTTTTTATGATTTTTCTTTATTTTTTCTTAATTAATTATGAATCTTCTTTAATTATTTAGTATTATTTTAGCACATTTTACGTATTTAAAGTAATTACGCGTATTATACCTACATGTAAATTTATATATAGTACAAATAAATATTCCTAAATATTATTTAGGTTATTTTATGATTTTTATTATACATATAATTTATCTCTAGCGATTCGTTAATTATCGGAATGTATTTTACGTATTTTAGATATACAACAAGTTATATGCTTAAAATTTGGAATTTTTATATTCTTTTATTTTATTGCTTATTTTTTTAAATTCAAACTTACGGAATTATTTTACTAATATTTCTAGCTTTACTTATAATTTAGTCTTGATCGGATCTTTCGGTCGATCGAAACCCCAAGTGACTAGTTGTGAGGCTTACACATAGCCTTGATGGTATCATAAATGAGAGGAACAAGGGGACCTAATGTTTGCATGCATGGTGCATTATGAAGGCTAGGAGAATTTGTCACTAAGCAAGTGACGAAAGGACTTACAAAGATATACTTGGCATGCTAATCAATAAACTAGTTCTTGTAAGCCCAAAAGGCAAGTCAAGTAACCGTAAGATTGAACTTAGAACCCAAGGTTTAGGGCGATCGGTTAAAGGATCCGATCAAACCCAAATTATAAACTATTGAGAGGAATATTAGTAAAACTGACTCCGTAAACTTGAATTTAAGAAAATAAGTAATAAAATAGGAGATTATAAAATTTTCAAATTTTAAGCATAATAGGTATTAATTATCAAAATGCGAAAAGTGTAATGAAATAACTAATAAATTACTAGAGATAGATTATATGTATACTAAAAATTTTAGAATGACCAAAATAATATTTGGGAATGTTCACGTATACCCCACATGTATTTACGTGTAGATAAAAATACGCGTAATTACCTAAATTAGCCTAAAACTAAGTAAATAATTAAAGAAAAATACAAAATAATTATAGAAAATCAGAAAAAATCAGAAGAGGATAAGCTGCAACAAGATCGGGTTGTGGTCAGCAAGAAAAAAAAAATAACTAATAAGAATTTGACAAACAAAAAGCCAAAATCATGGAATTGGGGCAAAATCCCATCAAATTAATGCACATTAATTTCTACAATTGTCTATAAATAGGGGAAAAAAATTCCAGAAGTCCTTTGGTCAAATTAGGATCTGAGAAAAATCAAAACACCAAAAAAATCGAGAGAAAATCCAGAAAAATAAAAAAAAGGAAAATTGTGCAGATTAGGCAAGTAAGCTAAACCCACCACTCACCACCACCTAGGACCGAACCACCACCACCACCCTACACTAGATCCACCGCCTGGACCGGCCGACAACATTGGACCGGGTTTGGATGGCCTAAAAGCTTCGAACCGGTTAGTCATTTATTCACCCGATTTTTGTATAATTTTGTAAAATTATTTATTTTACCCAGAAAATTATGAAACTTGTTATTATGATGTTTTATTGTATGTAGATTTAGGGAAAAATATTGATTTAGTTTAATTATGTTTGGATATATAGGGTCCCTAACAAATTGTTCAAAACCGAGCATTTGTAAACCGGAAAATAAATAGGCTTAGGGATGTAGTTTGGAGTTCAAAATTTTTCTGTAGGATGCTCATATGATGTATAACAGTGCTATGAAGCCATTTTTTTAAAATTAATTTTCAAAATTTTTAAGTTAATTTTTAGCCCTAAAATGATGGTAAAATTGGGTGATTTAGGGTTAATTAAGTGATTAGGATGTTAATTACTGATTTGGATCTTAATTAGAGATTTAGGGAAGTTAATCTCTGCAGTGGAACCTTAATCCTAGCCTTTAGGTACTAAGTATGGTTAATTAGGGAAATTAGGTAAGTATAATAATAAATTAGTAATATGTGAAAATGTAAATTAATAAATCTAAAAAAATAAGGTTATTTAGATAATATTATAATAGAAATCAGAAAAATAATAAATCTGAAATGACATTTAATTTCAAGTAAATATCTTAAAATGTAAGATTTTTACACACCGGGAATAAATCCGATACCTCAATTAGGGTTAGCGTGTACCGAATAGTTTATAATACAAAAATTACAACCCAATAGGATATTTGAATACCCGAGCATAATGTGATTAATATCACATTGGGATTCGAGCTTAATTACGACTTAGGAATTAAAACTAGAATCTAGTTTAGGAGCCGAACCCCGAAATAGAACACAACGAATCATTAATACGTTATAGGTATACATGAGGAAAATGAGTTATATTATGAATTAGAATAAGAATCCATAAAATATAAGTACTAAAAGAACCTATTTGTATTATAGGACACCCAAAAACAAATCAGCTCGCAACTAAAGGATCTAGCGATCGAGCAAATTCAAGTAAGTTGGGTTTTGCTTATTGTAATAGAGTACTAGTTTTGTAGTACTCGGAAACTTAGGCTTGTATATGATTGTGATTGTAAATAGTTTGCGCATGTGCTTGATGTATCTGAATTCGTGCTGGAATTTGTACTGTGAATGATTTTGTGACTGATTGAATTGGTATGAACTTGTTGAACACCCTAACCGGCATTTAATCTTAGTCGACCCTCATAACAAAAAATGTCATGCATTGCAACTCGTTAGGGGATCAAAGGACTCTCCAACCAAATACCGACCCCTTCGAAAGGGATAGCGCAGGATTGCAAAATGGTCCCTTCTTCATCCTCAGTCGAACTAAGTGACAGGAGAGGAAGTTACAGCGGGGGTGAAGTCAATGGTTCGAAGGTAGTCATGGGAGGAGCGAGGTCTCCATTGCACAAGCTTGGGTTTGGTTGTGAGCTGCTGTATAACATGGAACTCCTCAACCCGAATTGGAGCGGGTGAAATTTCTTTGATTTCACAACGGACTGGATTACGTTGTGCGATGACACTTGATTGTTGCATTGCATGAAAATAATTGTTTGATAACCCTGTTTGTGCTTGTATGCATTCATGAGTCTCCAATTCAACTTACTGGGCTGTAGTTGCTCATACCCTTATAGATCCTTTTGCAGGTTCTGATTTGTGAACACTTCAAGTACTATGCTACCTTACAATTACCCAGAGGTTAGTCCGTTTGAAGCCAGGGGTGTGAGGATCAAGTTACGCAATATAATGTGTGACTAGAATGACCATGTAATTAGGAAGGAAAGACTAATAGTTATTATGTAATCTAGTGAACTGTCGTGTTTGTGTAAAACTTCCTGGGAAGCTCTGTGGACTTATTTATAATTATCTATGTTTTATAGAACTTTGTGATAATTATCATAATTGTAGTATAATTATTAATTGAACTGTTTACTTCAAAGCGAGGAGTCATCGATGCCTTGTGTAGATTATCTCTATGGTAGGCACTGTGAGGCCAGTTACTATCATAGAATGGTTTACCCGGCGGGACTGTTGCGACTTTGTGACTTTGGGGCATAACAGTTCTTAAGGTAGTAAGCCATCCTAATAGCTAAATTGATGGGTCATCTGTTAGTAATGCTATGTAAATATAAAATATCTCTTTCATTCACAACTTCTTGACTATTTCCTCTTCTCTTAAAATTTTTATCTAAAACATAATGAATTAGCTTGAAAACAGGATCAGTCGGATTTAAGGCTTTGACTTTCCTGGGTAATAAGTTCTTCCTTCTAGTGTTAAGTCACCCTAGACAAAAGATTTAGGCACTCCTTGATGCAATTTATAAGTCGATTCCATATATTCCCTTATCATGATATAATCAATTGAATATAGTCCCATATGGATGCCAAGATAATCAATTGACATGCTTACTTCATTGCCTATGTAAACCATATAGGTTTTGAACTCAGAAAAGAGAAAGAGTCAATAGATAATCCTTAGAACACTATAGAAATATAAGAATAAAAACCATAAATAAGATAACCTAACTAAAATATTAAGTAAAAAACCTTGAATAAGAAGATAAAAACCCTTAGAGTAAGTTTAACCCTAAAACCCTAATTAAATGCATAAAACCCTAGAAACCTTAATATATAGGAAACCCTAAAACAACAAAAATCCTTAACTATTTCCTAAAAACCCTAGAGTATTGAGAGAAAAAAAAAAAACTAATTCAAGTAGTGAAAATCATTTGTTAAGTATAAAGAAGTATTTTAACTTCTTAAAACCCTAAGCACTAAATGTGTACGCGAATCGATAACTATAAATGGACCTAAAACCTTAAGAATACACATAAGGATACCTTATTTGATTAAATTAAAATACTAAAATGTAATAAAGCCCTGAATTCCCTTAATCATACTTAATTAGTCTCAATTAAGGTTAATTACCCTATCAGCATCTTAATCCCTAAACAACCTTTATTATAGCTTAATTAGCAACAAGATAAACACAATTAAGGATAAAAGGCAAAAGGATTAGTAAGTAGATTAAAGGACAAGTATCCTTTAGGAGACAAGGTTTTACCTTAAATGGCAAAAAGTACATATAAGGTACCATGATATGTGTGGGGACCATGTACTACATATACAAAAAGAACCCACTTTGTCCCGCATTCCTTCTCCATCCTACGTGGGCAAAACACCCTTCTCCTAATCCTTTTTTTTTTTTTCATTTTCATCTTAATTCACTCTATATAAATGCTCTCAAATTCTCCCCCAAGAATCACTCTAAATTCTCACTTAAACACTACTTTGAGCCACCCTTTACACACACCATTACTGACCACTCCAACACCATAACCTTGCCACCAATCACTCAACTACTAAGCCCTACGCCTCCTTTACACGCCATCTAACTTGGCCGACACACACACCTTCCAGTACTTTAAGCTCATAGTACGTTAGTGAAAAGAGGATTTATGCATCCAACTCTAGTAAGCGACTAAGTATAGGTAGTATAATGAAGGTTAAGCTGGAATAATACATGAACTAGAGTCAATGATATGGGTAGTAACATCAACATGTAATGGACATGAGTGGTTAATAATCATCAAGAAAAGTCTAATGACAATTGTCTCATAAGCACGCCGCTACCTTTATGTTAGGGTTCCAACTTATTTGCATCACATTAGGTAGAAAAATCAACTTACAGTGAGTAAAAATATGATTTAAGTCAAGTAAATGCACTAAAATGGATGATATAATGAAAGTGTAAGAGAAGCCTTAGAAACATTATCTGGGCTGCTACTCTAATGATGGGTTAAGATCTTTAAATTTTAATTTATTAGCCTAATGACATGATTATTTATTGTTAAGTATGATTTGGGATGTAACCAAGTTGAATAGGATAGTGGTGAGCTAATGACCTAAACTTAGTTAACAATTAAGGGCTTAAGAATAGTGTTGAAAGCCTTATTAACACCAATGACCAAATCTAGAATTTATGGTAAATTAGACTTAACTTGGAGTATAAAGTAAACTTAGGGCTAAAAAGATGAATAGGATTAAGCTTGAGGGACTAAAGTGTAAAACTACCCTAAAAGGCCTTAAAAGAATTAAATTTAGGCCCTAAATAGAAGTGACCAGATTTGATAATAAAAAATGAAAAAATAATTATTAAAGATATAAAAAGCCCATCTTAAGGCCCATACAAGGCACCATCTATAGGCCCCTTAACTAACTAAGGCTCTAAATTAGAGAAAAAAGCTCATTTAGGCCAACTAGAGTAATAATAAGACCCAAATCAAAAGGTATTGAATTTAGGCATAAAATTAAACTTTAAAAGCCCAAGAAGTTATATGTAAGGCCCAAGGCCCAAAACTAAGCCTAAGACTTAAGACTAGGCTTAACTAAGATAGTTAAACTAGCCCATTGAAACTAATTGACCTAAACTGAAACCTTACAAGCCCAAACACTTAAAAAGGACCTCATTCAAAGAAACAATACTCGAAAAAGATGAAAAATAACTATAAGATAATTAAAAACGGACTTAAAACTAAAAAGTTATGATTAAAATACTAAAATAGCAAAAGTGAAAGTTTTAGGATGAGAAGAGCTAACCAAGTGGACTAAGATACAATACTTATATACTCAATTATAATCTTCAGGTGACATAGACCTAGGGATCAACTCAATTGAGGATTACTAGGATTGCTAGATGCTATGGCTAAGTAAGTACACCAACCCCTATCTTATCTTGTTTGGGCTTATTGTATAGAGCACTGTTTAATTATATATTGTATGAAATGATTATGCATAGGGGTTGGGTTATATGCATGTGCTTGGATTGATTGTACTTGCTTAATGAAAACACAATAATATATTTAAACCAAGAATTGATTGTTACATTAGAAAATAGGGCTCTAGAGTGTTTGTCATATACATTTGGTTGGTTACTTATGAGCTGGTATAATAATTATTCAACCTTAATAAGAACCGATCATGCATTGCACATTTATGCATTAAATAAAAGGGACATTAGCACTATGTAAGGGAATAGGAGATCATGCATGTTGGATTTATATTTATGCTATGTTATTGTTGTATCGTAAGATGTACTCATATGGCATGTTATGTCCTTTGCTTGGCTTTAGAAGGTGTTGGTCTCTACTTAAGGTCGAGTCGTGTCCACTACTTTAGGTCTACTAAGAGAAGATTATACATAATTAGATGATAGCTATAGAGACCTAGGTCTTAACATGCTTACATACTTCCCAACCTGAGCAACAACAGGCGTAAAACTGTACTTTACACATTTGCCAGTAAGTTGTGTATGATGTATGCATCTCATATGCTTAGTTGCATTTTATATGCTTTTTATTTTTTAATAACTTGCTTGAAGTTTGTTTGTTGGTAGGATAGGAAGGTTATTCACTAAATTGTTGTTGCTTACCTCCTTATAGTTTATTGTTGTAACATGAATTATGGCTAGAGTGGGGCTAAGAGATGCGCCATGTTAGTACCAGAAGCTTTGGGATAGCTAAAAGGAAGATGAAGCACGAGTGGACATTGATGACATGATTGGATTCTCTAGTATTATCTCATATTTTTTCTTAGGAGTTATAGGAGCTTAGACCATTAATACTTTATTATGGTGTGAAAGGCTTAATTAATGGGAAACTATTTACCTTACTCCCTATTATATTTATTATTATGTGATGAACTTTAATTTATTTTCTTTGGTATTTCTTTATGCTAGTCTCTCTAGCGGATGTTAGAGTTGTGATGACGTTATGTGTGGCACGATGAAGGTTCTTGACCAATAATGGTGCTAGCTTTAGATCTTCTTATAGAACATGATGGTATTGCCATGACTTAGTTACTCCTTAGGTTGTGATAATATTAAGGTGGTATCAGAGCTTTAAGTTAGAAAGGAATAAAAATTGACCTTAGACATGACAAGGAGCTAACCTAGTGAGGTTAAAAGGGGTAGAAATAGGCTAAGAGACATAACTTGAAACTTCTTATTCAAGGGAATAACAAAACCCTAAAATTAAGAAATTTTTGTGTTCTAAGGTAATTTTAAGGCTCTTATGGAGCAGTAGGTTGAGTTCCATATGGAGGAAGGAGAGACCGTCTTGGACTATCATTGTCATCCCTGATTGTTTTGTGTCTTTGCTTTGATTTGGGAGCCTTGTAGCATGAGTATGGTGTTGCCTTGGTAGAGAGGCACATTCAAAGATCACTGAAGGTTTAGATGTAAGGTGATGTGTCTTTAGGGTCATACACATGTAAAAGCACCATAATGAATGAACCAAAAAGGTAACAAAAGAGAAACTAACCAAGCCTAAGTAGCTACCAAATGGATATGACACACCACTCGATCTTACTCGGTCTACAATCCACCGGATATGACATACCAATCTGAATCGAAAGTTCACTCGCCACTGCTCCTTGCTAAAGGGAATAGATAAGAGTTGAATAATAACGAGAACACTAAGGTTACTTAAAGAGAACAACTTCTGTATTGAAAGTTGGATGATTTTGTGTACAAGGAAATTGAGGCTTTATATACTTGCCTACTAAGGTTATTTTATACATATGAAAAGACAAAAGGGTATTTTATAATTACGTTACATTAATCATACTAAAAAGGGGTAAAAAGGACAAAGAATATCTAGTACGAAAAAGAAAGAATTATTCTGGAACGTTGTGTCAGAAGGTACATATCACTTGATGGCTGTATGTTAGGAGTATGATACATAGGCAAAAGCCAGAAGTGCAGGGAGTTAGTGGCTAACTTGATCTGGATCAAGTCAGGAGTCAATCAACCTGGCAAAAAGGTTAGTTATCTTAAAGTTAGATGCTAGTGGGTCAGGTTGGTAGCTTGGCTTGGCTAGTTCAGGGTTGTCTTCTAGATTAGGACTTCGCTGTTGGGTAGGAGCATGTTGGATACATGTAAGGATTTAAGAGACATGTCGACAAGAGGTGAATTGGGATAAGAGTCCCTATCCTGGCTATGGCTTAGAGCTAACATTTTCCGTATAAGCCCTTGAAGTTCTCTAGCTTGGCTTATTGTGATCGGTCTAAGGGGTTGATTCTTATCATTTGCTTAGGGGTTGGAAAGATTTGTCCTCAAATTTGAAGTGGTTTTTGCTCGTTCTTTTGGGGTGCTCGCAGGGTTTTCTTTAGTTGGTTTGTAGGGAATCAGATTGGACACATTGAAGGTAGAGGAGATACCATAGTCATCAAGCAACTCGCTCTAGTAGCCGTTATGATTGATCATCTTTAGGACTTTGAATGGGTCGTTAACTCAAGGAGATAGTTTGTCTTGTTTTAAGTGCGAATATCGCTCTCGATTGAGGTGGATCCATACTAAGTCTCCTGGCTGGAAGAAAAAAGTTCAACAGCCTTGACTACCAATCTCTTGTTGTCTCTGATTGAATTTGGCGATCTTCCTTGTGACAAACTGGTGTAGCTCATGTAATTATTGGGCTCAGTCTACTCTGGATTGACTTTCTTCAGTAGTTGCTAGGGTGTTGATCATATCCAAGGGAATGACAGGGTTAAGGCCATAGATAACCTTGAATGGGGTCTTCCCAATAGTATTGTGAACAGTCCAGTTGTAGGCGAACTCCACAACTAGTAGGTACAGATGCCAATCCCTTAAGTTCTTTCCCACAATAGCTCTGAGTAGATTGCCCAGTATCCTATTCACCACTTCAGTCTGGCTATCAGTTTGAGGGTGGCTACTGGAGCTAAATACGAGTTTAGTCCTAAGTCTTCTCCAAAGAGTTTTCTAAAAATAGCTAAAAAAATTTGTGTCCCGATTTGAGACAATAGTCTTTGGTACTTCATGTAGTTAGATAATCTCCTGTAAAAATAGATTGGCAATAGATAGAGCATCATTTGTCCGATGGCATGGAATAAAGTATACCATCTTACTGAAGTGGTCCACTACAACAAAGATGGAATCTTTCCCTCTGGATGCCCGGCGCAACCCTATGACAAATTCCATACTGAGGTTAGCCTAAGGTAAAGTTGGTGTTGGCAATGGCATATACTCTTCGTGGGGTTCTCTCTTTCCCTTAACATGCTTGCACACTTCACAACTTCTAACCACCTTATGGATATCCTTGGCCAAACCAAGTTAGTAAAAGTTTTGCTTTAACATATTGGCTATCTTGATTTCCCTGAAATGACTAGACAATCCTCCTCCATGAGCTTCCCTAATCAAGAGCTCATGTGTGGAACAATTTAGTATGCAAAACTGTCGATCCTTGAACAAGTAACTGTCCTTGAGATAATACCCCTTCACGACAATCCCGGCCTTATACTGTTCTTTGATGGGGTTGAAATGAGAATCATGAGCATAGTACTCGGTAATCAGTGAGAATCCTAATAATTTTGTCTACAAAGTGGTCAGCAACATTTGCCGTCGTGATAGAGTGTCGGCGACTACATTTACACTTCCCTTCTTGTGTCGGATGACTTACGAGAAACTTTCCATGATCTCCAACTACTTGGCTTGCTTCCTTGAAATCTTATTCTGAATCGCCAAATGCTTCAATGATTCGTGGTTAGTGTAAATAACAAACTCTCATGGTAGCAAGTAGTGTTGCCAAACAATGAGGGCTCAGAAAAGGGAGTACAACTCCTTCTCATACACATAATAGTTCAGCATAGGACTATTAAGTTTCTTACTGTGGAAGGTGATGGGCCGTTGTTCTTGCATTAGGACAACACCAATTTTAACTCTTGATGCGTTGCACTCTAGTTCGAAGGGCTTGTCAAAATCCTGTAGTGATAGGACAGGGGTTGAGGTGAGCTTCTCGATCTCCTTGAAGCTTCGCTTGGCTCGATCACTCCACTTAAACCCTTCATTCTTCTTTGTTAGCTCGGTTAATGGGACGACTATTGTATTAAAGTCCTTAATAAATTGCCTAAAGAAAGAAGCTAGGCCATGGAAACTTAGGACCTTGGTGACATTCTTCGGCATCCTCCAATCCAGAATAGCTTGGATATTTTCCTCATCTTCTCAGATTCCTTCCCCTGATACTACAAACCTTAGGAATATTACTTCTCTCTAACTAAACATGCATTTCTTTACATTCCCATACAACTTCTCAGCTTGTAAAATGTCAAATACTTTGTAAAGATGTTGAACATGATCATTCAGGTCGGTACTATATACCAGTATGTCATCAAAATATACGACCACACATCTTCCGATCAAAGGGTACATCACATGGTTCATTAACCTCATGAATGTGCTTAGCGCATTGGTAAGTCCGAATGGTATAACTAACCATTCATAGAGTCTATGCCTAGTCTTAAAGGTAGTTTTCTACTCATCCCTTGGTCTCATACGAATTTGATGGTAGCCACTTTGCATATCAATCTTTGAAATTATCCTTACACCATAAAGCTTATCTAATATGTTATCAAGTCTCGGTATTGGGTATTTGTACTTGCCAGCAATTCCATTGATTGCCTAGCTGTCGATGTACATGTACCATGATCCATCCTTCTTTGGGATAAGCAGGGCTAATATAGTACAAGGGCTCATGCTCTCCTTCACATATTCTCGTTCAATGAGCTCATCTGCTTATCTTTTCAGCTCAACAGCTTGCTTAAGGTTCATCTTATATGCAGGTTGATTCGGTAAGGTGACGCCCAGATTGATACAACGCTTTATGCTTCGGACTGGTGGTAGGCTTTTGGGCAGTTCTTCCGGAAACAGGTTGGAAAACACATTTAGTAAGCTTCAGATCTCTTCTAGAACATTCTGTGACTCCCTCATCTCCATAAGTCTCCTAATCAATAGGAAAATGGGTTCATCAGCTTTCTTAGCAGATTGGAGCTTCCTTTAACTCATCACTAAAACTTTCTTCTTACTAGCTCGAGTGAGTTGGTTATGAGCCTCATTCACTTGTGACGGGGTTAGGGGTTGTAACATAATCTTCCTTCCATCCTTGACAAAGGCATAGGTGTTCTTATACCCATCGTGAGTGACACGTTGATCGAACAACCAAGGTCATCCAAGCAACAGATGTGAAGCTCTCATAGGAACAACATCGCAAACTACGTCGTCTCTGTACATGTTCCCAACATTGAACGGTACGGTCACTTGTTTAGTCACATACAAAGCACCATAATCATGAAGCTAGTGTAGCTTGTAGGGTTGGGGATACTTTTAGGTCGGCAAACCCAACCTCCGCACGAAGGAATGTGCAACGACATTAGTACAACTTCCTCTATCGACGATAATTGTGTTTAGTTAGCCTCTGATGGTACACTTGGTATTGAATAAGTTCTCTCTTTGGTTCTCCTCAAAGTTTAGCAGGGAACTCAGGACTTGCCTCAAAACCAAGGTCATTACTTCTCCCTGTTTAGCATAGACATAGGTTTTCTCTTCCTCTTCTACCTTAGGTTCTTCAACATTCTCTTCTTCCTTGGGGTCACTCTCGTTGGTACTATTTACCATGTCTCGTCGAAGTACCATGACATGCCGGTTCAAACATTCAGCGGCTATGTGTCCAAAGCCTAAACATTTAAAATACTTTACCTTATTGGTCTTCCATTCGGATGGTTGGCCTTTCTCAAAGGTTCTTGCGGTTGGCTTAGCCTCGGGTCAGCTCGACTGTCCTACTCAACCCTGCTGGTTTGCTTGGTGTTCCTTAGGTTGGTCATTCCTTTCCTTAGCTCGAAAATTTTCTCCTCTTCTTTTCGACCCTTTGCACTATCTTGATGGCCTTATCTAAGGTATAAAATCTTTATACTTCCATGATATTGTGGATTTCAAATTTGAGTCTAGAAATAAACCTTGATATGGGGTACATGCTTTTGGCTCTTCCACGTTGGCTCTAATCATAAGCATCTGAAATTCCCTGACATAGTCATCAATAGATCCGTTCCCTAGGCAAAGCTCTTGTAATTTTGTAAGCATATCTTGCAAGTAGGTTTTAGGTACAAATTTACCTCTTAACAACCTTTTCATCTCATCCTAAGTTTTGACACTTCGTCTCCTATCTCTAGCTCTGGTGGCATTCAGATTCTTCCACCACATGGTGGCGTATCTAGTAAATTTCAATGAAGCAAGTTGGACCTTAACTACATCCTCTTACCCATAACACTCAAATACTTTCTCGACCTTCTCTTCCCATTCTAAGTATTCATCTACATCTCCACCTCTACTGAAGGGCGGGATTTGCACTTTAACATTGTCTAGCCTTTGAGGAACTTGGTGTCCTTATCGCTGTCTTTGGTAATAATCAACTTCTTCTTCACTAAAATCTTCGACATCAATCTCCTCGTCATCTTCCTTAATCTCCCCAACTCTAGTCTTTGTCTAGCAGCCTTGTCTGCCACTCCTCTAGCCCGTGGTGGTCGAATTGAGTGATTGGTTCGATTGCCTTGGCCATAGTGTCTCTTAGGGGTACCATCCTACGGGTTTTGTTGTTGAATACCTTGGGGTTGTTGCCTATTAACTTGCATTGCGGTTACTAGACTCTTAACAAGGTTTGTGAGTTTATCAAGTTTGTCATTAACAGACCTTGGGGTGTTGCTACCATTATGACCATAATTGGGTTGAGCACCACTGCCCTGGTTGCCAACGATTCCCTGAACACTTAAATTTGACATAGCATAATATTTTTTGAACAAATAAACAAACTACTAACAAACTTGCTCTGTTGTAGTAATGAAAAATAGAGTATCAATGAAACCGCACTTACGAACGCTTAAATATACTGTAATAGCTACAGAAGAAACACAGCAGCTACCAATTGTAAAGCGAATTGAAACTTCATTGTAACTTCACACACTCCCTAGTGGAACCGTGCTTTGATACTAGCGAAGATGATGTGTCTTTGAGGTCATATATACGAAGAAGCACCACAATGAATGAACTAAAAAGGAAACAAAAAAGAAACTATCAAAGCTTGGGTAGCTACCGAATGGATATGACATATCACTCGATCCTACTCGGCCTATAATCCGCCAAATATAACATATTGGTCTGAATTGAAGGGTTACTCGCCACTACTCCTTGCTAATGGGAATAGATAAGAGTTGAATAATAACGAGAACACTAAGGTTGCTTAAATAGAATAACTTTTGTATTGAAAGTTGGATGATTTTGCGTACAAGGAAAGTGAGGGTTTATATACTTGCTCACTAGGGTTATTTTACATGTATGAAAAGATAAAAGGGTATTTTATAATTATATTACATTAATCATACTAAAAAGGGGTAAAAAGGACAACGAATATCTAGTACGAAAAAGAAAGAATTATTTTGCAACGTTGTGTTAAAAGGTATGTATCACTTGGTGGTTGTACGTCAGGAGTATGATACATAGGGAAAAGTAAGAAGTGTTGGGAGTCAAGGGCCGACCTGATCTAGATTAGGTCGGGAGTCAATCAGCCTGGCAAAAAGGTTAGCTGTCTTGAAGTTAGACGCTAGTGGGTCAAGTCAGTAGCTCGGCATGGCTAGTTTGGGGTTGTCTTCTAGATTAGGACTTCGTTGTTAGGCAGGAGCATGTTGGATACACATGAGGATTTGAGAGATAGGTTGGTAGGAGGTCGAATCGGGATAAGAGTCCCCATTTCGGCTATGGCTTAGAGCTAGCATTTTCTATGTGATCCCTTAAAGTCCTCTAGCTCGTCTTCTTATGATTGGTCTAGGGGGTTGATTCCTATCATATAAGGAGTTACTCATAGATCTCTATCACCCAATCTACACCAATACCTAATTTAGTCTTGGTTAGTGGGATGTTCTGGATAGCCATCAAAGTTAGCATTTTTGGTCAGCGATGATTGTTGATCACTAGCACTAACGTTCGATGAGTGGAGATCGGTTGGACATGGGGTTTCTTTTGTTAGAGACCATTGAGGTGATCATCCGACCTTATTGGAGATTAATATTAATTAGGCTATAGATGCTCTTTGGGAGGAGATGGAGTTGTACTATTGGCTTCCACCTTTATTCGACGATGAGGACAATTAGCTAGAGGAGCAGGTTCCCGAGACTCTAATCCCAATTTCGTTGGAAGTTAACTTAGTTGGGTAGGACTTACCTCAGAAGGAGGATCCACTTGAGCCTATGCCTCCTGTTGCACCAACTGCTAATACAAACCACCTAATGGAGTAAAGTAATGGTAGGATAAAGATGCATGTAGATGGATAAGTGCTCGAGCCTCCACCACTTACAGTGTAGGATCTTGAGGAGGAGGATTGGTTGGAGTTGGATGAGTACTGTGAGCCTTCTACATTTTCTAATGTGGATTTAAATGGAGATGACTCGAACAATTTTGGTTTTATAAGATTTGATGACCTAGAGGATGACGGGAGTGCTAAGGTGGGTTTAGCCATCGGCTTACTGATGTAGTAGTTAGATAGGCTAATATAGTTGAGGTTACTATGTTTTAGATGTGCTTTTTACGAGCATGTGTTTTTAGTTGTAATATTGTGTTGTTAGGAACTTACTATGGAACTATTGTACATTGAAACGTAGTATCGGTAGAGTTTCACTCACTAGAAGTAACCACCTTTTTTTGGTGTAACCTCATGGTTGATTGAAATTAATGAAAAAGGATAGCCTTTATTTTGTTCAGTATGTTTATGATTCGTATTACTATGTCTTATTGCTCAAATTGAAAGTTTCTATGCTATGACCTTACTTAAAGTGTTTCTGGCATTAGGTACATGAGAGGCCAGGGGAGACCTCTACTAAGGCACGATCCCTTAGAAGATCATCCAGCGGATCATTTAGAGGATCCATTAGTGCAGGTTCCATAGAGAGACTACACAGAGGAGGTGCTAGTTGCAATATAGGAGATGTTAAAAACTTCCTATGAGAGGGACAAGATACATCCAACTCATATTCCATGTCCTGTGCCAATTAGGGAGGTGCCACACTAGGGGTGTAAATGAATTAAGCCAGTTCCCAAACTACTTAAGCTAACTTAAGCTTAACTCGAGTTTTATTTGAATTCAATTCAGTGATAGTTGAGTCAAGCTCGAGCTCCTTGAGTAATAAATTGAGCTGAGCTCAAGCTTAAGCTTTAAAATACTAAGCTTATTAGGCTCGCAAGCGTAATCAAGCTTGGTATAATTTTTAATATATTCTTAATTTATTTAAATATAAATGAATATGACATTAGTTAAGAAAAATTATAGAAAGCTTGAGCTTAATCGGGTTGATTGAGTTGAGCTCGAATTTGCCATATATATTTTCGACTTGGGCTTGAGCTTAAAATTTAAAGCTTGATTAAACTCAAGCTGAGCTCGAGCTTCGAGTTTTCTAGTTGAGCTCAAGCTCGAGCTCGACTCTAATATTATATCGGTTTGACTGGATTTGACTATATCCTTGGCTACCATCACTACTATCGCCTTCTATTGCTTAGGTGCTTTTAGCTGTTGTAACACCCCCATATCACAAGCCTCAGAAGTCCATGATATCAAAATTCATCAAGTATACTAGGTATTTTGATGAGGTTGCAGAATGCCCCCCAAAGAAGCTGAGGATTTGCTTATGCAGATTGAGTGTACTTTTGAAGCATTTGAGGTTGTACACCACTTATGGATTACCTATGGAACCTATATGCTGAGGCCTCATGCTATGATTTGGTGGGAGGCCAAGAGGAGGTTAGTTAGAGGTCTGAACACATGAGAACTATTTAGAAGATAGTTTATATCAAATTATTTTCCAAAGACCTTGAGGTTACAAGACAGTGATGCTTTTCTGTCCATTTAAAAGAGACACCATCCTCTAGATCAATATGAGTTTGGATTTAACAAGTTATTACAATTTGTTGATGAAGAGTTTGTTAGATATCTCTCATATATTTTGATGTAACAAAAAAATGATAAATGTTAATAAATCATTAAGAATACAAGTATTCAGAAGGGTTCTCATAAAGTTTAAAATCACAAAATTAAGTTGTTTTTAGAAATTGATTCATAAGGTTTGATTCGATTGAAAAAGAGAATAGTCTGAAAGTTTGCAAAAAATATTTCAGAAGCTTTATAAGTAGAAGTAGTATAGCACTTTAGAAACTTATTCAGAGACTTTGAAGAAAAGAAGATTGATACTCTTTAAAAGGTTATTTAGAAAGTAGGTTTGGAAAAGTATGACGATGAAATTTAACTCATAATAGATTCAAATTAAACAAGGCCTAGCTCCACTAGATTGGGTATATTAGGAAAATATACATGATCCCATTTTACTTAAGATGAAATCAAGATCTATGGGAATTATTTTTGAGCGAATTTATTTTAGATAAATCAAGATATACACAAGAATGGATAAGGATAAGGTTGATTTGGATTTTATGGAATTTCAATTTTTGAATAAGAGGTTTATCTGGATATTGCTGATAAAGCCTATCTCTTTGTCAATTTCGAATCTGAAGCTTATTTGGAAGTTGCAGAACAAAGTATATCTGATTGAAACAAGATAAGAAGAGTTGTTTTTGAATTTCAAAATATTGATATCTTCTCAAAATATTTAAGGATTATCTTTAGCAAATAATTGTCGGATAAACATGAAAGTGAAGATGAATTTTGTTTCTTGGAAGACCAAGAAACTAACTTTTCTCCTAAGAACCGATAAGTTCCTAAAGTACTCTTCCTATCTACTTTGTAACCTGTATAGTCAACATCTGAATGTCCTCTGAGATTATAATTTTAACTCTTAGGATACCAAAACCAAAGAGGTCTCGTGGAAAGTCTAAGGTTGCTACTTCGATAAAGAAGACTTCGAAATCTTCTACGAATGTGCAAAGGTCACCAGATATAAAGACGTCAATTTCCTCTTTCAAATCAAAAGAAAAACCTAAGAAAAGATGCATAATAAAAGGTAAAAATCTCTCCATAAAATATTCTTTTTATTTAGACTAAGAATTCTTTGACAAGAATGGTTTTTAGTGGAAAGAATATTTAGATGGGTTGGGTTTAAATGGTTTGGTTGATATGAGAGGAATGATATATGTAGAATTGGTAGACGAGTTTTATCAAAAGCTTGATAACAAAAATCATGAAGTGTGGAAGTCAATTGTACTAGCCCAAAATTGAAATAACGAAAAAGGACATTCTCAAATGCTTCGACATTAAAGAAATACAAGAGGATGAGAGCTTAGTACGGATGACTAAGGAGAATTTGTTCATAGAATTGAATGATGGAGTAGAGTTAGGAATAAGAAGAGATATTTTCAGTACTAAATTTGAGCTTTTAATTAGGATTTTACACAAATTTTTCAACTCATTTGTGTTACCTAAAAGGGGCTGTACAACCTCTGTAACAAGAAAACATGTACTGATTATTCTAGCAATGGTAGAGAAGAGAAAGGTGAATGTTGTGAAAATCATGATGAGACACATATGGTAACATTTGGATGTTTGGTCATATGGGAATTTGTTGATGACTCTCTTCAATTTTAAGAAATTGAAAGTACTAGGAGAAGGAAGTGGTCCTTTTTATGCTATTAAGCTAGGAGAAAGAGTTTTCAAGTAGATGGGGATTTATGTGAGTGACAAACTTTAGCATTTACATAATAGAGGTATTTTTGTTTGTCCTTCAAATCTTAGAAGAAGGGCAATTATAATTAAAGAGAAGAACAATGAAAAGAAAAGGAAGCAAGGAAAGGAACCTACTGAAAAGGAAAGGAAAATTGGTTAGAAGATTAGGTGGGATAAAATTCAAGGAAGCAATTAGGTCACCTTCAGATAATGATTTAGAAAGTACAAAGATATAGCCTATTCACTCCAAGTAAGGTGAAAGCTCAGCTTTTGTTGAACAACTTTCTGAAGGAATTAAGGAAGTTGTAAGCAAGTTAGTTAGGGATCAGATTACATAAATGAAAGATTTGTCCAAAGCTTGGGTCAAAGAAACTATTATAGAATCCAATCCTAATGACCAAGCTCATCTTACTATTTTTCCTTCTGAACCCCTTGAACAAAGCCAACGAATTGAACCATCTAAACAATCTGTTCCTATTGCAGATACTCACCTTACACCCGTTGAACCATTTGTTCCTATTTCAGCTATTGAACCTCATTTCCCCATTGTTTCTACTCAGCCAACCAATCAAATTGATTCCATCCATGTTCCAACTTCAGATAAAACTCCTATCATATCCTCACAATCTCTTAACAAATTACCTCAAATTGTTGCTCCTGTTCTGAATCCTGAAGAACATATACCTCTAAAAGGAAACATAGAAACTCTTTTTATTGCTTCCACCAAAGAAGACTCTACATCTATTCCAGCTCAAACCACACTAACTTCTAACAAATGCAAAGAATCAACTTCCTCTGTGGCAACATCATTTGAGGTAATTCCTTCTCCTAGCAAGGTGCCTACAACCTATTCTGGAAGATTTAAACTATGTGCTAGGAAGAAAACTAAGAGATCTAAGAAATGATTTTCTTTCTCTTTGTTTAGTATTTTAGTTTTAGCTTTGTTAGGATCCTTTGTTTTTTTGATGAAAAGTCCCTTTGTGGACTTGTTCTTTGTTATTTTTGGACTTGGTTATGATCTTTCTTTTAATTAATGCAGTCTTTTCATTGTGCACACTCTATTTGTTTATAAAAATTAAGGGGGAGTTCATTAATGATCTCATAATGTGTTAATCAATGATGATAACAAAAAAGAAGGAGAGAACAACCAAAAATAGTTGTGGTCTGCACTTTGCACGAAATGATAATTATGTGATTATGATTTTTTTTTTGTTATTGTTGTTGGACATCAATTCAGTTTGATTTTTCCTTATGGTTTTATAATAGTGTTTTTGTTATCATAAAAAAGGAGGAGAATGTTGGATATCTCTCATATATTTTGATAATAACAAAAAGGGATAAATGCTAATGAATCATTAAGCATGCAAGTATTCAGAAATGTTCTCAGAAAGTTTAAAATCATAAAATTAATTTGTATTAAAAAACTTATTCAGAAGGTTTGATTTGATTGAAAAAAAGAATAGTTTGAAAATCTTTAAAATGTATTTTAGAAGCTTTATAAGTAGAAGTGGTATAGCACTTTAGAAACTTGTTTAGAGACTTCGAAGAAAAGAAGATTGATACTCTTTAGAAGGTTATTTAGAAAGTTGGTTTGGAAAAGTATGACGATGAAATTTAACTTATAACAAATTTGAATTAAATAAGGTCTAGCTTTACTAGATTGGGTGTATTAGGAAAATACACTTAATCTCGTTTCACTTAAGATGGAATCAAGATTCATGGGGATTATTTTTTAGCTAATTTATTTTTGATAAATCAAGATAAGGATAAGGTTGATTCGGATTTTCTGGAATTTCAATTTTTGAATAAGAGTGTTTTTTGGAAATTGCCGATAAAGCATATTCTTCATCAATTTCAAATTTGAGGCTTATCTGGAGGTTGTGGAACAAAGTATATTTGATTGAAATAAGATAAGAAGAGTTGTTTTTGAATTTCAAAATACCGAGATTTTCTCAAAATATCTAAGGATTATCTTTAGCAAATAATTGCTGGAGAAACATGAAAGTGAAGATAATCTTCAACAAATTAGCTGTTTGAAGATTTTAGTATAAAAAGAGAAAGGATTCAAAATATCAAATACATCTCTGAGAAAGATTTTTGTTACATAAAAATCGTGATCAAATTCTATCTTCTAAAATGGTACAGAAAGTTTCTCAAATACTTCTTCAGAAAGTTGCACCAAAGTGAATTATAAGTCAATCGTTATTTCTATTTAGTGCGAAATTATTTGAGACTTACATTATTGTTCTCACTTGTAATTCATAAATTTTATTTGTTGCTTGAGTATTGAGAGAAGTTAGATTGTACTTTATAGATCTGTATTAGCTTAGATTGTGGAAAGGCTTGATAAGTAGAGCGAAGCATTGTATAAGCCTATGTGTGGTAATTGCTTATAATCATCTAGTGATTTTGTTATAGTGGATTAAGTGGAATGGTACTGGTGAAGTAGACCGAGTCCCCAACAGTAGAGCTGGAAGAGAGTAGAAGGTTGAAGCTCTATACATCCTTAGCTTGATATTCTCCCACCTTACTTTTTTAATTTGCCTTATTAATTGTTATGTGTTGAATTATTAAAATATTACTGTTCACCAATATAAGTTGTTAAGGGGGGTAATTTTATTTTTCAATGAAAAAGTATCAAAAAGTTTAAAGATATCAATTCATAACCCCCACCCCCCTTGATATCTTATGCGAGACTAACAATGTTTTAAGTCAGTGACAGGCTAAAGACCCAAGTGCTTATCAAAGGATTGGATTCTGAAAGCAGATGTTGAGTGCATAAGTTCTTACCAAGGGATTTCAAAGAAGTAGTTGAGATGGCAAGGACCATTGAAATTGCTAAAGATTATGAAGACAAGAGTGAAAGACATAAGGTGAATTTATTTGGAAAGAGACCCTTTAATGGATCTTTTTAAGGAAAAAAAGATTATGCAGATCCATGGTTGATAATAGAGACTAGTTGCTCCAAGATCAGGTATAGTGAGATGTTGGAAATGTTAAGGATCACATTACTTAAGAGAATGCCCCTAACTTTAGCACAAGTGTTTCCTTTGTAGAGATGGTAGCTACGACATAGCTAAGTGTCCCAAGATAGTTAGCATGACCTATTTTGTGTGCAAGTAGATGGGGTACATTTTGAGCCCTGCACTTGACAAATAAGAGTCAAACGGGTAAATTTATAGTGTCAGTGAAACTAATTCGATTAACTTAAAAACTTACGAATTGGCTCAAGATATTAGTTAAGGAGATTCCGTAGGCTTGCAATTTAAAAATACAATAAAATATTAAGAATATAGCTAAAATAGTAGAAATTTACTATATCATAATTATATTATTGGTGATGTGCGAAGTAGGTTCTGAAAATTAATGAATACTTAGAGATATATCATAGAAGCAATGTAAATCATATTAGTCATAACATAATATATAAAATACATATATATACATTAAGTACAATTATTACATAAATATATATACCCATAATCATTGAAAATACCTGAAATTGAGTAAAATCTATTAAATAAATTAATAAAAATGGAAAAAAATGGTAAAAAATTATTAAATAGCTGGAAAAACTTATTTGGTGGCGTGGTAATGGAATTGAGAATGCATGGGATAGGATATTAGCTATCTTAACACCTAATAATGCCATTTACACTTGTTAATTAGGATAAGAAAAAAACAAAGCAACTCCAAATTGAATTATAAAAATTTCATCTACTATCTAGAACAAAATTTGGGCATTTATAAGACTAGGAAAATTTAGGTTGTGCAGAATATGGAAAGAGAGTGAAGGAAACAAAATTGGGAATTTAGTGTGTAAATCTAAGATTTTACATGATCTTAAGGAAAACAACTAGCTAAAAGTGAAATCAAGGGGTGGCCTAAATGAGTGGCTAATAGTAAGGGCTGCCAATACACCCTCCCCTCTATACGATGGTTAGAGCTCGAACTTCTGATGAGTTGCTAATTATCTCCGATTTTATAAAAAATTAGAGAAAAATAGTAAACATCTACGAAAAATTTTGAAATTTGGTTTTATGTATTTTTGTATGAAGAATTCAAATCTTCAATTAGATTTTCAAAATTTTGATTGTAGATATGAGGTCCTTAAAAATAAGTCTTATGCATTAAATTTTGAGCGAGTATTTGAAAAGCTCATTAGTGTAGTTTTGACCTAAAATTTTGTAGTTATACTCTTAAGATATTAAACTTTGATGTTTTATGGTTAGATTGTAAAAATCATGTCATTGGATTTTAGGAAAAAATTCGATTTCATAGAAATAGTACGTTGGATGCGTGTGTTCCAAAAGAGCTTTAGTAAGTCTTTGTAAAATTATAAAATGACTTATGATTATTATCCTACAGTAGCTTGAAGTGGATTATCACGAGTTAAGAAATGATGAGTTTTAAGTAAAAAGTTGGTAATTGGTGAGGTTTAAGTCAAATTTCTAAGTTATCATATTAGTGTAAATGAGTAGTTAGTACAATGGGAATTGGTGCATATAATTGAGGCTCTTAGTTGATATTTATTGATAATACAGAGTTTGGAATCCTGGAAATGCAGGGTAAGTTGGCGTATGTGATAAATAGTAAGATGTAGTAATGATCATAGAGTTAGAAACTATGTAGAAGGTTTATCAAAATATACTTTGGTAGTGAATGACTTGATTATGTTAAAAATGGTCTTTAGGTTAGAAGTAGTTGATACTAGAACTTTATAACTATTCTGAAGTCAGAATGTAAGTCAGGAATTTCTTAAGTATAAACCTACTTTAAGATAATGAGTTATATCCTCAATCAGAAACTAAGTCAGACGCTATCTCAAGTCAACTAAAATTAAATAAATAACTAAAGAATGTAAACATACTCAATAATGAAAATAAGTTCTTACTTCATACGTAGATTTAAAACTGAAGTTGTGTATTACTTTCTAGGGATTATTAATGAAGACTACAAATGCAATGTATAAGAGCACGTAACATTATATCCAAGCAAGTTGGGATTGAATGCTTCATGGCATGTTGAAATATCGTATCAGGAAACTTAGAGAACTAAGAGTGGTTATCTGTGGTTATAGTTGTGCATATGCTATGTATGCTTGTGATACTAATTGATGATTAGGAATTGAACTCTGAGTGCTATTTTTTGCTTGAATATATCATGTCTAGCATGTATGGACTTTGTTGTTCACCTTATAATTTAGACTAATCTTAAGTTGACTAAAAATCTAACTTGACATTCATGATAACCTAATAGAGGTAATGATTAGATTGTTAGACTAAATACTAATACTTCAAATGAGGATAGTAGAAATAGTTTTTTTCCTATCTTTAGTCGAACTAAGTGATAAGAGAGGCAATTGTAGTTGTGAACTTTGCAAATTTAGCATTTTGGAGAAAAAGCCAAACTCAAATATTGATAGCTATTTCATTGGGCTTGATAAGACCAAGAAAATTAAAATTGATAAAATTTCCAAATTGAAAATGCTAAACTTTAAATTCATGTAACCACAAATTGAAATCATGAACTTATTAAGAAACCTAAAATAAAAAAGAAAAATACCTAAAGCCTATAAGACACAAGACCTTAATAAAATCTAAATGAAAAGAAAATCCAAAAGAGTAGTAACTTTAACTCGAATTACATCAAACCATGCAAATTCGATACTAAATGATTAGAGATATTCTTAAACAATAGTAATTAGTTGAATTAAACCAATCAAAGAAATAAATTAAGAAAGTTACCATTTTACCTCTATATACATGAAAGTAGCACCTATATGCATATATATGTACAATATAATTTTAATCATGTATGTTAAAATGTATAATATACCAGATAATATCAAATACTTGAATTAAAACTAATTGAATTTTAGTTTAATGAAATTACATTTTTATCCCTAAAATGTACTTATAGCCCATGCATGTACATACTACATATAATCTTCTTCATACATTATATTATACAATAAATGATATATGTAATTACTCATGTAGACAAAACTATACAATATGCTATATGTTTACTAGTGTATTTACCAAATATATCGTTAGTGTGACATATTCAAATAGTCTAATCTAATTAGTTAAATTACTTAGTCTAATCTATCAATTATAGTCGCCTACAGACCTATAATATCAAATCTTATATTTAGCTGCTTATTAATATTGACAATAAAAATAATAAAATAATTAAAAAAGGGGGTGAATTATGAAATTTCAAAAATATAGAGGTTGGTATACAAATATGATATAGAGTTTAATGCAAAAAAGAAAAAAAGAAAAGAAAAATTAGCGTTAAAAAATATTAAGCTTCTAGTAATGAATGACTAAGTACATTAGAATAGATGTTAATAATAATAATAATAATAATAATAATAATAATAATAATAATAATAATAATAATAATAATAATAATAATAATAATAATAATAATAATAAAGTAACAATGGGAAATTAATAAATTCTCTATGTTTTTGTGTGATATAATTTATTTCAAATTCACTCGTAAAATTTCATTCAGAAAGGACATAAAAATAATTTTGTCTTGTGTATGAGTTTACGCATAAATAAAACTGAGTAACAATGTGAAAATAATAATTCTTGTAAGTGTTTGCGTTATATAATCTATATTGAGTTCACTTGTAAAATCTTGTCAAAAATGGTTGTGAAAATAATTTTTACACATGTATAAATAAAATCAAATGATGTGAAAGCATATAGATTTCACATGTCAATATGGAAAAGAAGGATAAGATTATTGAATCTTAATCATGCAAAAGAGAAGCAACCCATCGCTTACTCCCGATCGTCCACTTATCAACATCTTGTTGGTTTATGCTGTACAATCATATATATGAAAGATGGTTGAATGCTTTTTAGGCCATATCGTATAGCAACTTTTCCATCCTCATTTTGTTAAGAAAACCAAGCTCGAAGTCCTTATTTTCTCTTTATTTTCTTCAAAACTAAGCACTCTCTCTCCAAAGCATACATACGTCCAAACATTACCCTAAACCTACTATCACAAAACTACCTTTTCATGATGGAGCCACCACCTAATCACTAAAGATATGCCACCAAAGTAGGCTAGGTAAGCATCTTTTAAGACTTAGCACAAATTTCCAGACTTTGGTGCATCTTAACCTGACCATTTTAGACTTTAATAACTCTTACCTTCGATCACCTCTTGGCAAGCCACCATCACCATCATGTTGTAGACATGGAAGACTATCAAATCTAGCCATTGACCTAACTTAACTCTAATCATGTGGTAAGAAATCAGATTCAAAATCTTAGTATTTCTCCTTTATATTTCTTCAATTACATATGTAAAGATATAAGCTTTTCTTCATTAAAGATCCATTTTTTACTGAAAAATCTTATTCTAAACTACATGCAATGAAAGTTAATACATACTAAGATGCATTTCAAACACCTTTATTGAAATAAAACACTTGAACATGTTTGAAATATTGGATCAAAATCAAGGATAAACATGTATGTAAGCTGCATTTTTGAACTTGGGAAGGCTACTTTGATGTGTAATCTAACCTTACTTTTTATTCGTTTTTGTAAAAATTTTTGCATGGTTAGATAGACCTTGTGGAGTAGGATAGATGTTAGGTATTTTTTTTTTCAATTTGAATATGAAAGTGAGCTTAAAAAATCAAGTTAAAATCAAGGGGGAATGCACATGTTTTGTGTAGCAGTGATTCGTCTGTCCAACATGGAAAAATAATGTCGTCCTGGTCTTCTATATATAAGGAAATTGCACCCTTACAGTTTACGTAAAAGGAACAGGGATTAGGGGATGAGTGAAGGGTGGTTGAGAGTAGACTTTATAGGAAAATATGTTGTATGTAAAAATATAAGCATATGTATATACGAATGTATATGCAAAATAATAATAACGATAACGTACGATCTTAAAGGGATGCAACATAATTACCTATTTATATATGTATTGAAGCATCAAAGAACGCAACATAATTACATATTTATATATGTATTGAAGCATCAAATAATAATAACAAGGATCACAATAATAATGACATTAATAATGAGAATAATAATATAGGGATTATATACTTATAAGAATTAAAAATGACTATATCTGTAAATGTGTACATGTATGACATGCTCTAATAATATTAATAATACTATAATATGGATACGCTGGATTTTTAATAACCTAGTTATTGGAATAACAATATAATTTTACTATTTTCTACTTAACTCTATTACTTTGTTTAACTTATATTGACAAACTACTATTTATCTCACTACCTACGGGTATTACAATTAAATTGTAATATAACAAAATACTAAGCTAAAATTTATAAAAAGTGGGAAAATTTGAACTCATAACATTTATTAAGTTTTATATTACTCATACGATGAAATGGTATTTTCTATTTATTGCAATAAATTAGTTAAGTAATGTGAAATATCATTAAAAATTTTAAATAAAGTAAATCATTGAAGAAGTGTACCTGAACTTGATAAAGATCTACTATGAATATATATATATATATATATATATGAAGAGAAAAAGGTCTTAAGCGAAAATGGGAATCACAAGATAGATAGTTAGATAATTAGGCAGTTTAGCACTATAGTTAGGTACTCATTAGGTTTTATTATTATTTATCAAGAGATACCAACCAAAAGGGTGAGTTGCTTGTTGATTATTACGATCCATAGTGGCTTCGGTTAAATAAGTATTCTCGATGATTTTTTACTTGTTTTGTGATTGTAGTCAGTGTACCTAAATTATATATATATATATGTATATTAATAAATTGATGCTTAGGATGCGAGATATGCATGTGGTTAAATATTACTTGTTCGTTGTGCAAAATGTTGCTAAATATGATAACTGAAGAATTGGTTTTATGATTAGTTACTGCATGACTTAGATGGTTTGTTGATATTGGTTGATCGTCTAACAATTTTACTTAATAATATTCAGCTTATCTTAAATTAAAATGGATCATACATTAACCATGTATTGCATTACTTATTTTGGCCATCACCTTATACTGAGGTAAAGGGAGGCCATGAGAGGTTGTTTCTATATATCGAATGAAAGTGCTTTAGTATAGTGTACTTGTACAATATGACCTTACCTTGGCTCACGGGCTTATTATGCATTGAAGACGTTAACTGCTTGGCTAAGAGTTGAGTCTTGAGATTTTTACTGTGAGATGTGAGTGTAGATTGCCGGGGCTACCTTATTGCTAAACCTAGGGCTTTAGGTTCTATTGAACATTGGAAAACATGGAAACTATTTTCTCAGAATAAAAAAAAAAAATGTGTGTTATTTCAAATGGTAAAAAAGCCAGGTAATGGAACCCAGTTGTGATCGGTGTCGGAATCTCTAACCCTCGCTTCGAGGGCATTAAATCTGAAGTTGTATGTAACACCTAGTCAATTGCATATATTGTTTGACATACTACTCGTTTATACATTCATTTATGTATTAATTAATTGTTTGATAACCTATTTACTGGTATAGTAAGATGGATATCTCACTAAGCTCGTGTAACTTACTCTTTAATAGTTAATCTTTGCAAGTCGATTGATAGTAGGAACTGGGATAGGAGTTGTGTGTAGAGTACAACCATTGACTAGTACAATGAAAAGTTAGAGTAAAAACAAAAGATCTTTATAATAGACTTAGGACATTCCGTTTGATAAATAATCCCTTGGTTTAATTTCAACATCTCTAGTAACTTAGAAATTTTAAGAAGGGCATACCTTATCTTATTATTTGGTAGGGGATACTGATTCTTTGTGATTTTTTTGGAATACAAAATATTTGATATCCATAGTTATTCGCATTTTATGATGAGTTAATAATTTAAAATTGGAAGCCCTAATGATTAATTAATTAGACTTTTGTAATTTTTGACTTGTAAGAAAATTTTCATATAATAGGTGTACACGTGATATGGAAATTTTAGGCAAGATTAGGAACTGTAGTTTGAATATTGTCTAAGAATGAAAGTATTCTTCATTACAAGCTTAGATTTAGCTTGATGGTGTTGCATTGAAACTCCTCAAAATCAAAGTTAGAGTGGAAAAAATTTCTTTGACTTCACAATAGACTAGTTAAATATTATGTAATGATCTATCATTTATCTATCACATTTGCATTTAAGTAATGATTGAACAACCATGTTTGTTAATGTACTCTTATGACTCCATTCCTTCCAACTAGGCTAATGAGCTAACATTCCAATAGATTGTTTTGTAGGGGTGAAGTAGTACTTGAAGATGCCTCGTTACAATTATCTGCAAGTTAGTTTCGATGGAGTAGAGTGAGGAGTTGAAGTCTAAGGAATGGATTAATTATAAACCTCGCAAATTTAGCCTTCTGAGTATAGAATCAAACTTGCATACTGTAGATAATTTCCTTAAGTCAATAGAACAGATAAATTTAAAATAGATTAAAATTTTAATTCTAAACTTAAAACGAATATGAAAAGCCCTAACTTATTAATTGAAACTCTAATCGTGTACAAAAGCTTTAAACCTTAAACATGTGTAATTGTAGAAGATTGACCCCAAACTTGATAAAAACCTTAATTGCGTATGAAAATCTTAAATACTACACATCTGTTCATATGATAATTGAACCCGAACTTGATCAAAACCCTAAAATAAGAACTTTAAGCTTATAAATGTAGCAATTTGCTATGAAGGTGATAAAATCCTAGTTAAGCCAAATAACTGAACCATATGCCAAATCGTATAAAATCACTAGCGAACGATTAGAGATAACTTTTAAATACTTACAAATGTAAAAATACTAAACTAATTCATTAAAAATTATACTATTATTTTATAATTAATATTAACTTTATATTTATATAGATAAGTTAGTATTATGTTAATTTAAACATTTATTGGTTATTTAGACAATATGTAGTAAATATTTATAACATGATTTATGGTTTACCTTATAATTATATTAATTATTATTCTAAATATTATTTATAAGATTAGAAATGTGTAAGGAGATTTTAATACATGTTTTATTGATTTATTATATTTGATTTTATATTTTTCCTCTTACTTCATTTTTCTTTCTTTATTTTCTTTTTATTTCCAAATTATTTATATATAAGATATAAAATATCCTAGGAGTTGACCAAGTCAACATGTATTTATCAAAGTGCATTAAATTTCTCTTATCAAATGCATTAACTCCTCTTATCTTTTCCATTTCTTTTCCTTTTCCTTTTCTTTTTCTTCTTATTTTTCCCTTTGTGCCATGAACTCCATGTGGCTTCTAGAGCTCTCCAAATCATTCTCATTTCCATCCATTAATCATTACAAATAAGAGATAATTTCCCTTCCATTTAAACCAACAAACACACATATATACTTTCCATCATCTTCTTCCCTCCATTCTCCTTCATCTTGATATCTACTTCTCCATTTCTAACCATATTATTAAACTACCTAATTTTCAATACTAAAAGGAGGGATTAAAAGATGAGTTATTCACTAAACTATATATTATGGTAAGTAATTATAGTTATCTTACATAATATTAGTAATAATCCTTTATATAAAAGTATGTATTGTACCATCTTACTTTGATATATTTAGCATGTATTTTAGTATAAGGATTTAAAGATTATATGCAAATATGTTAGCTTTAGATGTATAATTTATTTCTTTTAAGAATGTTGTACATATGTATATATACATATAATACCATATATATATACATATCCTTATTTTACTTAAAAACATGGGTATATGAGTAAATATATATATATATATATATGGTTTGTATGTATATGTATGTGAAATAGAAATATTTAGTATGTACATAAATACCTATATATATATATGTATGTATGTGCACAAAATACTTAGTATATATATATGTATATGGGTATAAAACTAAAAATATGAGTGTATATAGATATTATATATATTGAAAGATCCTTAAGAATACATTAAAAAAATATAAAAATATGTATAAATATATACGTATAAAAGTATATATAAAATTAGGTATAAGTATGTATACATGTATATGTACATGTACATAAATATGTATAATAAAAGTATAGTACATGTATAAATATGTGTACATATTTATGCTTATATGTATAGATATACGTATGTAAACATGCATATACATATAAGTACAATTACTAATATAACAATTATAAGTGTATCTTATAGTATAATAAGTATAATAGTATAAATAAGAATACATATGTACATATGTATATGTATAAGTGTATATAATAAAATACTAAATATAAGTACATAGAATATAATAAAATATATATACATATATAATGGGTTGAAAATCATAATACATAATTAAGGCCCATAAATATTAATTAATTAAATATAATAATATATAAATATACCTAATAATAATATAAAATTTGAGAAATATAAAAATCAATAAAACTCAATAAAGTGCTATGTGGGCCAACCAAATCATGTCGCGTTAGCAATATATCCAAATAAAGAATTAAATAGAAAACTTCAAAATAATTAAGAAAAATAATAAAATTAATTAAGTAAATCAATAATAATAATAAAATTATAATAAATTGTAAATCAAGCATAAAATATAAAAATAGTGAAGTCTATATAAATTAAATTTAAAAATAAGAAATCATAAAAATATAAAATTTAGAAATTAATTAAATTGTAAAATGATAATGAAAACTTGAAAATGAATAAATAAAATATTTGAGTTAAAATAATTAAATTTATAACTATTTAAGCTTATTTTGGAAAATCCAAGTTTTAACGTTCAAAATGGACCCTATTACATGAACGTACATTCGAAAATGATAAAAATTGAGTATAAATTTATAAATATCGAAGTTAAAATGAAAAAAGCTATACGTAATTTAGAATTTAGAGAAAATTAAGGAACACAAGTAAATTAATTACATTATTTGAATAATAAGATCCTACAAATAAATAACTAGGATAAAACTTTAATTAAATGAAGAAATAACTAAATATAGTTATTTACAAATATACATATATCATTTCCTATGAAAGGAAATCAATACACATATTATAAAGCATGAATAAGATATAACTATAAAATACAAAGTTTTTTAAAAGATTAAAGTGTTATACATACACACACGTGCTTAAAAGTCAAAGCATTTCAAAGAAAATATATTTATATATGAAGTAACGATATATGTCAGTATAAAACAGTAATGATAATAATAAGATAAAATCATACATTTATGGGGAATAAATTGAACATAAGTATACATATACACACAATATAATAAGAGGATAATATTATAACATAACTAAGTTAAAGTTTTAAGTTATTTAAATATACAATTTTAATATTTCCACACAACTCCATTACTTTAATTAACTTAACCTAATGTACTACTAATTATCTTGTTATATGTAGAAATTGCAATTAAATTATAATATAACAATACACTAATATAAAACTTATGAAAAACAAGAAAAGTCGAATTTGTATAATGTTACTAATTTGAATATTATTACTTATATGATTAAGTTGGATAATATTAAGCATACAATAAAATAATATTTTCTAAACATTACAATAAATAAGTTAAGCAATGTAAAATAACATTAAAAATTTTAATCAAACTTTATCACTAAAGAAGTACATTTGAACTTAATAAGAATCTACTATAAGAATGTAAAGATAAAAGGTAAAATGAAAAAAGTTACCAATGATATAATACTTAAGTAGAACAAGAATCATAAGATAAATACTAAACTAATTAGGCTAACTAGCATTACGTTTAGATATTCATAAGGCTTCTCTTATTTCTATTTATCAGGAGATATTGATCAGGATAACAAGCAGCTTATTGATCATTAGGATTCATATTGGCTTTGGTCAAGGAAATACTTTCGATAAATTTATACTTATTTTGTATTTATAATTAGTGCACCTAAATTAAATATTAATAACTTAGTGCATGGAGGCTCAGGTTATGCATGTACTTGATATTGATTGATTATTGTGCAAAATACTATCAAGAGTGATAATTTAAGATTTGGTTGTATGATTGACTGTTGTGTAATTTCAATGGTTTGTTGATTTTGGTTGATCACCTAATAAATTGACTTAATCATATTCAATTTATCTTAAATCAAATGGAACATGTATAAGTATGAACATTGCATACAAATGTTGTAACTGTCACCTTACGTGAATGGTAATGAAAAGCCTTGTGGGGATGGGATTCTCACATAATTTGATTAGTGCAGTATAAAAGTACTGGTATAACAAGACCCTACCCTTGGTTCGTGGGCTCACTTGGCGCTAGAGACGCTAACTATAGGTGGTTGGGGTTCAAGTCTAAAGACCATCGCTGTAAGGCATGAGAGTAGATTGTAGAGGCCACCTCACTGCTAGACCTGTAAATTTGTGTACTACTTGATTTTAGAGATGGAAAATATATTTTATGAAATATAGAATTTCAATATATGGTTAAAAACTCATGTGCTAGAACTCGATTGTGATTGGTGTAATGTATCTCTAAACCCCACTTCGGAAGGCATTAAATTCGATGTTGTATGCAGTATTAGTCAACTACATATATTGTTTGGCATACTGTATGTACATGAATTCATATGGTTGTTGATGATTTATTTGATAACCTACTTACCAGTATAGTACGAGAGATAACTCATTAAGCTCTTATAGCTTACTCCCAATAGTTTTTCTTTTGCAGGTTGATAGATAATTGAGCATCGGTTAAGAGTTTAACGTTGAGTGCAGGTATTGTGATACCTTAGGAGATAGAATCTAAGGATAGTTTGTATAGCTGATTTGAAACATTAAGTGTAATTATTGTTCTTATACTTAGATTTTATAACATTAGTAAGTTTATATTTTAGGTCTTTGCTACATAATCTTATTTTTTGGTTAGGAATACTAATTCTTTGCGGTTTTGAGGAATTGTGGAATATTGAATATCCATAGTCATTTATATTTTACAATAAGTTAATAAATTTAAAATCGGAAACTCTAGCGATTAACGATTTAGAGTCTTATAATCTCTGACTTTCAAAGCGGTTTTCATATCATGGGTGCATATGTGATATGAAAATTTTAGGTAATTCTATTAGGCCCTCTATCAGGTCCTGACATCATGTTGCTTTTGTTTTTCTTTTGTGAGAAGATTATAAGGTCTTCCTAGGAAGCTTTATAGTTTTCATTGGCTCGCTGATATATCTATAATATGTAACGTAGTCTACTTATAGAGATGTACTTTTAAAAAATTTGGAACTTCTTATTTATATAAGTTATGTAAAGGATCTAAACTATCTTTAAGTATATGAATCTATTTTGTAAAGTTTTACTCCACAAGTCTTATTTACTATAAGTGCCCTTTTGACTGCTTCATAGCTAGTTGAGTTGTCGATCTTCTTGTGTAGACTGTAGCTACGTTAGTAGCTAATATGGATAACCTTTAGCTTATATTAGTTTATACGATGGAACTGTTATGATTCATCGAGTTTGGGGCATGACACACATCGCCCCTAATTGTCCACAAAGGAAGACAGCATAGAGTATCCAAGTAGCTTTCCCCATGGCACTTCTAAGTCACCTAATAGCCTAGAGACAAATAGAAGGGCTAAGACTAGCACAAGCAAGAGTAGGTGCACCTGCGCATGCTAGAGTTTATGGCCTGGAGGGTAAGTGAGATTATGTAGAGGATGGAGATGACAAGGCTACTGCAAAGTTTGAGGAAGGAGATACTGTTGATGTAAGACTTATTACATGTATGTGAATTTACCCTTTCTCTTTGATCTTTTATAGGTTACAAGTTGAAAATTGTGAATTGGTTCATAATTTTTCAGGGAATATTCATGTTTCTAGTCTACCTATATACACCTTATTTGATATGGGAGCAATTCACTCTTTTATCACACCTAAGATTATCAAGAAAGCTAGATTACAAGTGACTACTATAAAGTCAAGTCTAGGGGTAAAGAAGCCTACAGGAAGCATAGTAGTGACTTAAGAAGCGGTAAAGAATTGGTTTATAAGGATTTAGGATAATGACTACTAAGTTAACATGATAGTACTTGAGATGAGTAAGTACGAGGCCATATTAGGCATGAGTTGGATGTGAGATATGAATGCTAAGGTAAATTGTCAAGTTAAAGAAATGGAATTTGATAAGTCGGATGGTACTGGGGTCGTTTAGAATTGATCCTAATCAAGTTGAAGGAGATGTACTCACTTGAAATAATTTTAGATAAAGGTCTTTAGAAGTGTGTAGAAGACAGATTAAATACAATTAAGATAGAAAAAGAAGAGCCATGAATTGAGGAAATCTCCATGGTAAGTGAGTTTCCAGATGTGTTCCTCATGACCTTTTGGGTTTGCTACCTAAGAGGGAGATTGATTTTTTCATTGACTTGTTGTCGGGTATAGAGCCTATCTCAAAGGCCCCATACAAGATGGCTCTAGTAGAGCTCAAAGAGTTAAAGAAACAGTTGCATGAACTATTGGATCAAGGATTCATTAGATTGAGTATATCTCCAAAGGGAGCACCATGTTATTTGTTAAGAAGAAAGATGGTTCCATGAGACTATGCATAGATTACCGGGATTTGAATAAAGTGATGCTAAAATATAAATATCTACTACCCTGAATAGATGACCCATTTAATTAATTGAGAGGAGCCAGATTCTTTTCTAGAATTGATATGAGATTTGAATACCATTAACTCAAGATTAAGCCTAAATAGGTTCCTAAGACAACTTTTAGGATGTGGTATGATCACTATGAATTTTTGGTGATACCATTTTGGATTAACAAACACATTAGTTGCATTTATGGACTTAGTGAACCATGCATTCCATACCTTGTTGGATAAGTGTGTTATTGGCTTTATTGATGGCATCTTAGTCTATTCAGCTTCATCCAAACATCACAAGGAACATTTGAGGATAGTATTGCAAACATTGCAGGAACATTAGCTTTATGCCAAGCTATATAAGTGAAACTTTTGGTTAAAAGAGATTTTCTTCCTTGGGCATATTATAACTAGTGATGGGATTACAGTAGATCTAAAGAAAATCAAGGCCATATTTGTTTGGAAGAGGCTAGAAACAGTTACTAAGGTTTGTAATTTCCTAGGTCTTATAAGGTATTACAGAAAGTTCATCAAGGAGTTCTCCACTATAGCAACACTCCTTACCCAGTTAACTCAGAAGCATGAGTGGACAAACAAGAGAAAATAGAGTTTCCAAGAGTTGAAGCGTAAGTTGGTGTCTGTACCAATTTTGGTTTTGTTGAGCATAAAAGAGTCCTTCATGATGTATTGTGATGCTTCTAGAAACGGACTTGGCTATGTATTGATGCAAGGTAGGAAAGTTATACCATATGTGTCAGACAGTTGAGACCATAAGAGTAGAATTATCCCACTCATGATTTAGAATTGGCAGTAATAATTTTCACCTTGAAAATTTGGAGGCACTATTTGTATGGGCAAAGATGTGACATTTACACCAACCATAAGAGCCTTAAATATCTTAGAAAGACTTGAACATGAGGCAAAAGAGGTAGCTTGAGTTGATTAAGGACTATGATCTTGGAATCAATTACTGTCCAATTTAAGTGAATACGATAGAAGATGCTTTGAGTCGCAAGAATCAAGTAGAAATTACCTCACTTCTCATTAAGCAAAGTAAATTGATAAAGGAATTTGAGAGATTGAATATAGAGTTCACTTAGGCTAAAAAAAATGTGGAATTGCCGAATTTGGTTAGTAAACCCACCATAATACAAAGGATTTGTGAAGCGTTATTGATCCAGCTCTAATGAGAGTATAAGAGGAAATGGCAAGTGGTAAATACTCTAACTTCAATATTGATGAGAATGGAACAATTCGTATGAAAGGCAGGTTGTGTGTGTTGGAAGATGCATCTCTTAAGAAGGAATTATTAAGTAAGGCTTATTATTTAGGATACTCCTTACACCTCCAAGGCACCAAAATGTATCAAGACCTCAAAAAGAATTTTTGGTAGAACGGCATGAAACAAGATATAGCAAAGTACATACAAAAGCATGAAACATGCCATAGGGTCAAAGCTAAGCACTAGAGACTAAGTAGATTATTATAGCCATTATTAATTCTTAAATGGAAGAGGGAGCATATTATGATGGACTTCATGAGTGGATTACTGTGGAGTAAGGTAGGACTTGATGCAATTTAGGTGATTATAGATAGACTTACTAAGTCTGCATATTTCTTACCTATTAATATGACAAACTCCCTAGAGAAGTTGGCAAGAATCTATGTAAAGGAAGTCATGAGACCCCACAGTGTCCTAGTGATTATGGTTTCAAACAGAGATCCTATGTCCAAATTTCAAGGGAGCCTATAGAAACATTTAGGTATACAGTTGAATTTTAGTATAGCTTACATGGTTAGATGGACAGTTGTAAAGAACCATTTAGACCTTTGAAGATAAGTTGACGGCTTGTGCCATAAAATTCAAAGGAAGTTAGGATAGACATTTGCCTTTAGTTGAGTTCGCCTACAACAATAGCTTCCATTCAAGCATTTAAATGCCACCCTGTGAAGCTTTATATGGGAGGAAGTGTAGATCTCCTCTATTTTAGGATGACATTGAAAGGTTGAACTTAGGACTTAACTTGTTACAAGAAGCTAAAAAAAAAAAAAAAAGAAGTGGTCATCATGAAGTAGAAAATGAAGAAAGCCTTGGATTAATAGAAGAGTTATGCAGATTCAAAGAGACAAGTAGTAGAGTTTTAGGTTGGTGATCATGTGTATCTCAAGGTAAAGCCAATAAAGAGCATACATTAAGCAAGGATACAAGGGAAGTTAAGCCCCTAATACATTAGACCTTTTGAAGTACTGGATAGAGTTGGAAATTTAGCTTACCTGTTATCTTTACCTCCATATTTGTTTAGACTACATAATGTCTTTCATGTATCTATCCTTCGCAAGCACATCCTAAGTCTAGATAAAGTGGTGGAATTAGAACCGGTCTAGTTGAAGGAAAATCTCACCTGTGAAGAGCATCCTTTACAAATCTTAGATTGAAAGACATCAAAGTTAAGGACTAAGAAAATCAGATTATCAAGGTACTGTGGAGGAACCATGAGAAAGAGGAGGAAGCTACTTGGGAATTTGAAGAGAAGGTGAGAGTAAACAACTAGAGCTATATTGAAACAACAAGTATGCTTTACAAGTTTTGAGGACAAAACTTTTTATAAGGGGAGAACAACGTAAAACCTATGGATTTTGAACTTTGTTGGAAGTTAGACAAGAGAAATAGTCAATGGATAATCCTTAGAACCCTATAGAAATATAAGAATCAAAACCCTAAAAGATAACTTAGCCTTAAATATTAAGTCAAAAACCTTAAATAAGATGATAGAAAACCCTAGAGTAAGTTTAATCCTAAAACCTTAATTATCCGTAGAAAATCCTAAAAACCTTAATTCATGGCAAACCTAAAACCACAAAAGCCCTAACTATTCCCTAAAACACCTTAGAGTATTGGGAAAAACTAATTTAAGTAGTTGAAATCATGCTTTAAGTAAAAATAAGTACTTTAACTTCTTAAAACCCTAAGTACTAAATGTATACATGAACTGATAACTGTAAATGAAACTAAAACCTTAAAGAAACCCTAAGAATACACATGGGGATACCTTATTTGATTAAATTAAAATAATAAAATGCAATAAAGCCCTAAATTCCCTTAATCATACTTAATTAGAGTCAATTGTGGCTAATTACCCTAATATCATCCTAGTCCTTAACCAACCTTCATTATATCTTAATTGGCAACAAGATAAACACAATTAAGGATAAAAAACAAAAAGATTAGTTAGTAGATTAAAGAACAAGTATCCTTTGGGAGACAAGGTTTTACCTTAAATGGAAAATAGCACATCTAAGGTACCATAGTACATGTGGGGACCATGCAACATGTACCCAAAAGGAACCTACCTTGTCCCCCACTCCTTCCCCATCCCACACTAGCTAAACCCCTTTCTCCTACTCCATTTTTGTTTCATTTTCATCTTAATTCACTCCTCATAAACATTTTTAAATTCTCTCTCAAGAATCACTCCAAACTTTCACTCAAACACCACTCTCAGCCATCCTTTACACACACTACTGCTGGCTACTCCAACACCATAACCACACCACCAATCACTCAACCACTAAGCCCTATGCCTCCCTTACATGCTTCCCTACTTAGACGATACACATACATCCATTATATCACTCCAAGCTCATGATATGCTAGTAAAAGGAAGAGTTGTATACCTAAATCTAGTAAGCAACTAAGTTTAGTTTCTTCTTGTTTTTCTTTAGGGTTTACGATAGTTTCTTGCATTTTAGGCCCTTACATTCCTATATACATACATATCCTAGTATTTTAAGGTAGAATAATGAAGGGTAAGCTAAAATAATACATGAACTAGACTCCATGATATAGGTAGTAGCATCAACATGTAATGGAGATGAGTAATTAATAGGTTTCATTAATAAATCATTAAGAAAACTCCAATGACAATTGTCTCATAAGCATGCTACCACCTTCATGCTTGGGTTTTAACTTGACTTCATCACATTAGATAGAAAAATCAACATATAATGAGTAAAAATGTGATTTAGGTCAAGGAAATGCATTAAAATGAATAATATAATGAAGTGTAAGAGAAGCCTTATAAATACCATCTTATGGGTTAAGATCTATAAATTTTAATTTATTAACCTAGTGACATGATTATTTAGTGCTAAGTATGATTTGGGACATAATTAACCAAGTTAAATAGGGTAGTGGTGAGCTAATGACCTAAACTAGCTTAGTTACAAATTAAGGGCTTAAAAATACTATTAAAAGCCTCATTAACACCAATGAAGTGGAATGCTTGTAGGATATGAGAAATACATGTGTATGATATTATGATTGAATCCCACGATTTGATAATCAAATAATAATTGGAAGTATTTATGATGATAGCATGAGGTCATTAGGAATCACTCATTTAGCTATAGCTTAGTCGTAGTAGTCTAGGGGTAAGTCTTCTCCAACGATAGGGGTCCCTTAAACATTGCAAATATAATAATATAAGAATTTGAAAAAGAATTAGAAGGCTATTTTAAAATCTTTTAAATTACACTTTTAACTTAGTTCTTAAATTCTTTTCGATTGTACTTAAACTTCAATCGCGTATAACTTTCTCGTTTTCAATTCGATTTTAATGATCTTATAATTGATTTTCATTGTTTTTTAGTGTACTTTAACGTGGTGTGGTTAAATTTTCGAGATAAGGTATACAAATCTGTCCACTAGTTAGAGTAATAATGGTCCACAAGGTTTGGTGCTCTTTTGGGCTTGGTTTGGTTGTTGGGCTTTTTGTCATCTTAGGAAATCTTTTGGGCCTGGGCTTAAAACTTTATTCTAAGCTTAAAACACTCTTCAAGGTTAGATTTCCATCCTTCTCTCATGATGGGCTTATCTTTGGTCTAAACTGAAGTTAGTGATTTTGTTGGGCTTAAGGAGTTTTATATGGAATTCTTATAGGCTCCAAAATAACTTTTCTTGATTTTCTTGATTATTTAAAGTGTTGGTTAGAAATTTGGTCAGGCTCAATTAAAAGTTATAAGCTTGTTTTGGATGTTTTTAGGCCCAGTTTTGAGTTCTAGGTTTTTAGCACTTATTATACTTGCTTTGGTTGGTCTTTTCACTTTATTTTATTATATTTTTAGGTTGGTTTCATTGGGGTTCCAAATTTGGATGGTTAGGTTTAGGGACTTATAATTTGGTTTTTTAACTTATTTTATCATTTTCTTAAGTTTAGGTGATAAATCAAGAATCTACATTACTCATGTTCCAACTCTAACTTAGCTTCTCTTTCATAAGAAGATTATTTAACTCATGTACTAAGTAAAAGTTATGAGTCACATACTTATCATAAGTTCTATACCTTAGTTTACATCTCAAAAAGTTGATTTCCTTATAAAATATCATGTAATGGATTTTTGCTTTACCTAAAGCTAGATTTAAGCATGTATAACTTAATAAAAATGAAAATAATACTTAAATACCCTACAAATACTCTAAGTTCAGCATGTTATCCCCTCATCCATATACATATTTCATGATTTTCTTAACTTACAAAAACTTCCATTCTAAGTGCTAGACATGTATCTTACATGATACTGAACCTAGTGTACTCATATTCCAACTTTAATGTAGAAGATCATAAGCTTATCACCTAAAGTAGACAAGCTATGTTATCACCTTATGTGCATATCAATATCCTTACGAAAATATCAACTCCTAAGCATGGTATACTAAGGTCCTCAACAAGAAAAAGAACTTACTCATCCTAGATGAGTATAAAAGTGGTTGTACATTAAAAATCCTTTTTTGCTCCTTGTTTTCCTTTTCCTTTTGCAAGCTTCTTCTGTTACCAGAGTTTTGATGTTTAAGGTTGGTTTTGGGTGTTCTAAGGTTTCTTAAAATGGTTTTTGATGTAGACAAAGTGAATGTAACAAAAACAAGTTTTTGTGCCATAAGTATGTGTGCATATATGTGGTGGCAAGGGTAGGTTTGTGGGGCTTGGTTTGCTTTTGTGTTTATAAGTGAAATGTGTTTGAAAGATGAATGAAAGTGAGAGGATTTAAGGTGAAAAGTGGATGGTTGGGATTGTGTATATATAGGCTCTAACTAAGTCCTTTTTGTTGTCTTTTAGTTAGTATTTAGTACATAAGCCATACTTTGTAATGATTTGATGATATAAGTAATAAGGGGCAAATAGTAGATATAAAAGACACTTGGTTTGATGGATGATTGACAAGGTATGGCCTTCCTATTCTTTCTTTTCAAACTGGCCATGTAGGCGTCTTAGGGTATGGGTTTTGTCACATCCCATATTTTAAAATTAAATTGATAAGGTGATGAGATAACTTATCCATGTGTAATATAAGTTATGATAAGGTAAGGAAATGGTCTTATTACAAACTTTTGATAGGTTATCAAGTGATATACGATTCTAACTCTCAAATGATAAATTATTTAATGTGATTGGTTGATTTGCTTATCCATATGTAACATAGCTTATAAGGGAAAGTAAGGAAATTGTCTTATATGTAATTTTTTAAGGTTTGGTTCTTAAATTAATTCGTAGGTTATGATTTGCTTCTTGAGAAATTTTATAATTTTTTAGTATTGAATAAAATTGTTCAAATTATATTTTTAATTATTTATTTAGGGTCACAAGTCCTTAATTATGCTAGGTTTTAGGGTTTCAAATGACTTAAGGCCTGTTATTCTTGTATTCGAGTTTTTTTTTAGTTGACAATGAACTTTTGAATTGAAAAACTAGATTCATTTCCTAAATGTGAACTTTAGTTCTTAATTTAGTTGATCCTTGGGAATGATTGAGAAGTACTCATAGTTAATTACGTGACCCTTAAGTAGTAAGGTTTACAATAACTCAGTAAGTTTATCTCTCACCGTTACCATTCAAGCAAGTTATCCAACATTATTAGCATACATGCAAGTTTATCTACATACGAAATGGATGCATATACAATGAATGTAAGTAACGCATCCATAGGAGTCTGAAACTATGGAAGGTATAGAATTATATAGTCTACACATCAATTATCCCCTATACTTACTTGTACGGGGCACCTCACCTTACCTGCACGAGGCTACTTGGGGATACTGTCCCTCTAGATGATACTTGACTATTACCTTGGTTGAGAAAGAAACATAAATCTAAACAGGTAGACCCGAACTAGGGCCATCTACTATGAACAAATCATATCTAAGGCCTCACAGGTACAATATTTATAAATCTAATCCAAGGCCCTATAGGCATAACTATGCGAGTCCTTTTGCTATTAGTCAATTGGAGATACCATGTTAGCTTTACCTCAACAATAATAATATTATTAATGGGCACTAAGAGTCTTCATAAAAATTATACGAGAATCTTTTTTTTTTTTTAATTGGGAAAACATTTCCAAAGATACTTTTTAAAAAAATTTTCAAAACTAACACTTTTCATAAATATATTAGTTGAGTCATGAACATGCGATAAATATAATAAGTTATTTTGGTTAGATATTTATATTTACTAATTTAAAGGATTGATCACACAGATGATAGCACAAAAGGCAATACAGTCATTCAAATACACAAACAATAATAACTAACAAAACATCAAGCAAGTATTATACACAAGCAGATAGCAAATCATTAGAACTCTTTCACTTGGATTAATACTCACTTTATAGGCCTTTGAGATGTCTAGAACTTAATAATTTGGTACCTAAAAGATAATAAGACTTATAGCTATTTAGGAAAAGCTAGGCTTCTTAATTAACTAAATGTCTATTGTAGTATACCTAATTTTTTACTATAACTCAAGTACAACATGAACGTGGTTTAACTTATTTATTGGGGTAAATAAGAAATATATGTGTGTATTTGTAAATAATTGTATCTTATGTATTTATTTATTTAATTTAAGGGTTTGTCCTTATTATTAGTTTATAAGGCTAATTAGCTTAGTTATCGTACTTAGCTTTCTTGATTTATCTTAAATCTTTAGTCGTGTATAACCTTTTTATTTTAATTTCGATTTTTATGATCTTATAGTTGATCTTCATCATTTTCAGATGTATTTTCATGTAACAAGGTTGTTTTGGATATTAGAACTTGCATTTTCTATTTTGAGTCGAATATGTTACGAAGTTATTTATTTTTGGCCCAAATACTTTTAATTATTATTTTGACCTTTTCTTTATTAACTTTTTGACTTAATTAATTTCTAAATTTAATATTTTCGAAATATTTTTATTTTTGGGTCCATTTTATATTAATTTCTTTAATTCACCATTTTAAGCCTAAATTACTAACTATAGTAATTCTTGTCATAATTGTATTTTTCTAATTATTATTGTTATTATCATCATCTTATTATTTTTGTATATTGCGCTTTAATTAAAATAAGCTGGGAAAAGTTGATGTAGTAGCTTCCTATTGATCCAAAATGCCATTTTCGTATTTTGCTCAATTTTGTATCTTTTATAAATTTTATAATATTAATATATACATATACAATTTCATAAAATAATTAAATATTAAATCATAGTAGAAAATCACTCTTGTTTCTTCCATGATGCTCACGTCCAGCTTATATACTTATATATATATTTATACTTATTAATTTATTTTAAAGAATTAAAGGATTATTATACATATATATATCTTTCGGTATATATACATATACTTATACTTAATATCACATACTTTAGATGTACTATATATATTTATATATATATGCAAATTAAATAATACATCTAAACTTATATTACAAAGAGAAATTATATACAACATAAAATATTAGTTTAATTACTCTTTTATTTTAAAAATTGTTTGTAAAATACTATCCTCCTCCTTCTCAAGTTGAAGGAAAAATGATAATGGAAGTGAAATGATTTGTAAGGGTTGAGATCTCATATTGGTAGAAGGAAAAAGAAAGAAAAACAAAATGTTAAAATTGGAAAGAGAGAGGAAATGATGTCAATTCTAGATAGATTGACAGGAATTGTTCGTGGGTATGTGTGTGAGTGTGAATTTATGATAGAAAAGTGAGATTAAAAAGTGTTTGTATAGGTGAAAAGTGAATTGACAGTGAAAAGGAAGAAAAAGGACAACAGTTGACTTTCTTTTTCTTATCTTGTTGAATTTATCACATGGGATAATATTGGGAATTGTGGCAGCCGAACAAGTGTAAAAAGAAAGAAAAGAAAAGGAAGGAAGAGAAAGGAAAGAAAGAAAGAAAAATGATTTTGGTTTCTTGCTTTCTGACTTTTATTGAAAAACTTTTCCACTTTTATAATAAAAGGGTTTAAGTGTAAATAAATAAATTAACTTTAAGATAATAGTTAGAATAGAATATGATGTAATGATAAGAAAAATGTATAATATAAATTAATGTATACTACATGGTACATAAACATAAAGCATGTATTAGAATTAAATGAACATAATCAAATCAATATAATAACAAGACATATATATATATATATGTACATGTGCATACATGTGACGCTATCAAAGTCATAGGTTGCTATTAACTTATTTAATTAATTTGTTATTCTTTTTATTTGTTAGTATTTATAAATTATCTCTATTCGTTTATTAGCAATTTCATGCGATTACATGTGTGTATCAATAATTTTACCAAATTAGGATTTTATTACCGTTAGAGTAAATTTGTATATTTTATAAGCTTACAGTTTTAGTTTCAAGGTTTTTATCATATTCGAGTTCTATCTCTTGTATTTACGTGTATATAGGATTTAAAGTTTTCATACACAGTTAGGGCTCCGAATAGTATAATAGTGTATTTCATATTTATTTTAGGTTTCGTGTTTAAAATTTTAATCAATTTTAAATTTATCAATTTTATTGACATAAGAAAATTATCAATAACTTTTGAGTTCGACTCTATATTCAAGAGGCTAAATTTATGAGGTTTACAGATCAGATCTTGAGCTTATGGTAAGTTGCACTTATTTTGGAGTATAAAGTGGACTTAGGCTAAAAAAGATGAATAGGATTGGGCTTGAGGTCCTAAAGTACAAAACTAGCCTAAAAGGCCTTAAAAGAATTAAAATTTAGATTGTAAATAGATGTGACCAAATCTAATACTAAAAAATGAAAAGCTCATTATAAAATAAAAGGCTCATACAAGAAACCATCTATAGGCCGTTTAACTAATTAAGGCTCTAAGCTAGTGAAAAGAGCCCTTTTAGGCCCACTAGAGTAATAATAAGCCCCAAATCAAAAGCTACTGAATTTAGACAGAATATTTAACCTTAAAATACTTAAATAAAAGCTCAAGAAGTTACATGTAAGGCTTAAAGCCTAAAACTAAGCCCTAAGCCCAAAATAAGATCCAAACCTTAAGATAGTCAAAATATCCCATTAACCAAAGAACCTAATTGACCCAAACCTAGACCTTACAAGCCCAAACACTTAAAAAGCACCTCACCAAATGAAAGAATACTTGAAACAATGAAAAATGACTATAAGATCATTAAAAATAGACTTAAAACAAAAAAGTTATGATCAAAAGACAAAAACAACAAAGTGGAAGTTTTAGGATGAGAAGAGCTAACTAAGTGGATTAAGATACAATACTTATATACTCAATTATAATCTTCAAGCGACATAGACCTAAGGATCGACTTGATTGAGGATTATTAAGATTGCTAGATTTATGGCTGAGTGAGTATACCGATCCCTATCTTATCTCATTTATGCTTATAGTCAATGTTATCACAATCGCAAGACAAGACATAAAAATGCACAAGTTTACGTTTCTACTTGCCGTCTTTGAGTGGACTAGCTTTCAAAGTCATTTGGAGAAAAAATTGGGGTGGAGACGTGGGTCAACTTGCTAGAATGGCGAGTGTGTATCCGTTTCAACCAAGTTTTCTCACTTGAATTTGTAAAGTTTAGTCGGCCCAGTCCATGCATAAGTTTTCTCACTTCCCCATTTACTCTATCTACTCCCTGTATTCAAACGTTTCACTTATACGTTAGGGTTCTCTTCCTTTTTCATCACAAGTCAAGAGACTCAAGATTGTGTTCTTCTTGTTGCTGCACTAGTTAATCCATACAAATCAAGCTTGCCTCTTTTGTTCCTTCGACTTCATCGAAGATTCAATTCGTAGTTCACAGAACTTCACACTTAACAAGTTAACAGGTTATTCATTTTCTTCTTTTCTTTTTCTCAATTTTTTATTAGTCGAGTAGAAGTAGAATTTAGAAATTATGCTGGGGAAAGAAAATACTGGTCAGACATGAGTTATGCAAAGTCAATTTTCCAATTGACGGAGACAGAGGAATAGTTAGTTTATCAATGTGATGATCGACTTCAATTGCCAGTAAGTCCTTTTGTAAACAACATCCTTTTTTTTTTTTTTTTTTTTTTTTGGATTAGGTGCAAACAGTGTCTTTACGTTAGATGAAACTCAAACATATGGAGACAATTGTTATGAGTCCTTTCTTCGTGGGAATTTAATCGAAAAAATTGGAATGTTTGAGCCTTTTTGAGGATTTTCAGAACGTGCGGATTTTTTCTTTCCTAGCATGTATTCATACTCTGACCAATGAATGAGTGGAGAAAAAATTGAATACCCATTTACATCCGATCCTTCCATTATCTTTTTTAACAAATAGGATTACAAGTACCTCAAAATCATGTATAGGGGCATGATTTAGGAGAACCTATTAAATGATGTAATGCTTCACAAGTGACATAGACCGAAAAGAGGTCGAGGAAAAAAAAAATAAAAAAAATTGGTATGACATATTTAGGTATCAATGCATTTGGACACGAAGACCCGTGCTTAATAGTCGTTAGTCTAGTTTAACATGGACAAAGATATGGTTGGATTCATGTTGTACTGGACGTTGTTCTAGGTTAGAAAGTTAGACATGAAGCCCTGTACCTAAAACTCTCTTCAAACTTCTAATTAGGAATATAATAAAAAAGGAGAGCATATACTTATAGGTGAAATAATTGACAATATATGTGTATACTGTATAGTTGAATATACAGAATGGTTAATCAATCGACCATGATTAGTTATTTTTTGTTCAATATATTCCTTTTACATGTGCCAAAACCGAACAAAGTGATAAAAAGTGAGTAAAGATCCTAGTCAAAATATGTCTAAATAATATGGAGATGGTTGGGACAAAAAGCATGTAGAAAGTTGTCGCACATGTGAATATCAAAGACTTCCATAATAGGTAATGATCAAATTGGCCATGAAAGGAAATATCTTGTGTGATATTAAATTGAAGATGAGGTCTAGCAAAATGGCTCCAGCATGTTTTTGGCCAAAATATTGTGATTTGTGTCTAACCGATCCACTTTCAATTCAACATGTAGTCTCGGATTTTATTTTGCTAAACCATGTTTTCTATTAAGAAGTTTCTCAAATTCCTGTTGTATTTTGATTCTTTTCCAGACATGTTTAGAAATAAAGTTTGACATACTAGGTATTAGTTATATTACTCTTATTTTATCTATGCAGTTGCATGTACTATTCGGATCAATCCCTTACAAATTCCAATTACTTTAGTTGATTAAATTAGCCTTCCATACGTTTATTAAAAAAAAAAAAAAATAGCCCCAAAACTACATAAATTTAAAGACTATAGTAAGGCCTTATTTTGTCTCTACCTTTAAAATAGTGATTGTTCTTCCATATATTTAATAAGTTCTTATTTTTTATTTGATGCTAAAACTTAAAATCTTCCATTTGTTATATTAAAGTTCTAATTTTGACTTCATTTTATATCTTTATAGGGAATTAGGCGGCGGTTGGGTTGTTTATATTGAGATGTTATCTTCTAAATTATCTATGGAGAGCTGCAAAAGAAGAACACTCTTAGAAACATTGAATTAGGATTTAGAGAAATTTACTTATGACCAAAATAAATGTTAACTTTTTCTTAATTTCTATTATCTATTATAGGCTTTATAATTATTATAAACAAATTTCCAATTTTTGCAAGTTATTTTATAGATATTATAGAAACTTACGTTTTTACATTTTGATTTTATATTCCAAGTCTATTGACTCCTTAGCAGTTCTACGTAGAATTACGAATTTGATAATCTTACTTATGATATAGAGCACCATTTAATTATACATTATATAAAATGATTATGCTTGGGGTTGCGTTATAGTCAAGTGCCTGGATTGATTGTATTTGCTTGATGAAGACACTATAATATGTTTGAACTAAGAATTAATTGTTGCATTAGTAAATAGGGCTTTGGAGTGTTTGTCATATTTTTTTAGTTAGTTACTTGTGAATCGGTATAATAATTATTCGACTTTAATAAGAACCGGTCGCACATTGCACATTTATGCATAAAGTAAAAAGGTTATCAGTATTATGTAGGAGAGCGGGAGACAATACATGTTGGATTTGTATTTATGTTATGTTATTGTTGTATTGTATGACATACTTATACAACATGTTCTTACCTCGACCTTTAAAATCTACTTAGGTTTAGGGAGTACCGCTCTCTGCTTGAGATCGAGTTGTATCCACTACTTTGGGTCTACCAAGAGAAAATGATACATGATTGGACGATAGCTATAGGAACCTAAGTCCTAACGTACCTAAATGCTTCCCAATATGGGCAATAGTAGGTGTAAAATTGTGCTTTACATAGTCGTCGACAGGCTGTATACAATGTTTGCATCGTATATGCTTACCTATATTGCATATATGTGTTATTTATTTCTTAAAATTTATTTGTCAGTAGGATAGAAAGATTACTTACTAAGTCCTTATTGCTTAAACCCTTAAAGTTTATTATTGTAGCATTATTTATGACTAGAGTTGGGCCGAAAGATGCCCAAAGTACTAGATGCTTTGGGATGGTTAGAGGGAAGATGATAGTATGAGTGGACATTTATTACATATTTAGATTGTCTAGTATTATCACATATTTTTCTTAAGAGTTGCAGTAGCTTAGACCATTAATACATTATTATGGTATATAAGACTTAATTAAGGGGAAACTATTTACCTTACTCCCTATGATATTTAGTATTATGCGATAAACTTTAATTTATTTTCTTTAATATTACTTTATACGAGTCTCCCTACCGAATGCAAGAGTTGTGATGATACCTTATGTGGCACAATGAAGGTTCTCAATTAACATTGGTGTTGGCCTCGAATCTTCTTGTGATATACGGCGATTTTGCCATGACCAAGCTGTAACACCCTATTATTTCAACTAAGAATATTGGAAATTTGATACTTTAGGAATGTGATGTCATATATACTTTGTCAAATAAAAACATTTGTAAAGTATCTTTAAGGATTCAGACTCGAAATATTGGATCAATGAAAAAAAAGTTTATATTGAATAGTACCAAATTGTAATATGAGATCCCAAAAGTTAGAAGTAATAATAATGTGAAATCAAATTTTATGAATTGAAATATAATCAAGTATTACTTTACTTATAAATTAAAGTTTATTGGGTTAAATCCCAATTACCATGAAAGTAACCGAACTAAGATTTGATGCGTTATATAACGTTCTATAATTTTTTAAACTATACTGTAGAACTTTTTCAAGTTACTAAGCAAGATAAATGGTACTCGAAGAATCATGTAAAATTTAACCAAAATGGAATAATTATCCAATTATAGGTGGAATATCAACTCTTCGTGAAAAATAATTTCACCACCACGTAAACATGCTTATGTGGAAATAAAATATCAATATAAAGGTTTGGAGTTGGCAAGCAATTGAGATGAATGTATATTATATTCTAATCTTATTTTCCCTCACAAGTATTAAATGCCTTTTCCCAGCCGCAATTTAAATCTTGGACGTGAAGGATTCTTCACCGTCATAATTTGCGTGGTCTTTAGGCACCGTTCTACCGCCTAAGAAACATTATAAGTACGAAGTATAAGCTCCACTCAGCCTAAAATTAAAAGGAGATCGAAATTGGAAAAAAAAAAAAAAAGAACAAGAAAAATAAGAATATCAAATCCCGACTATTGCTTGAGAGTTTCCATAAAGACCAATTTTCATCCCTTGATTGATGCCATCCGTCAACTTTTTGTTGTCAATTCCATAGAAGGCTGGGGAAGAGGATAGCTCAATTATATTCATGTAGATATTTAATATTTGTCTCTCTATAGTCTTAATTTTTATTTTTATAAAAAAGGTTTTAATTTTAAAAAAAATTAATAAAAAATAAAAAAATAATAAAAATTAACAAATAATGAAAATACAAAAAAATAATAATAAGAAAAGAAAAAAATTATTATAAAGAGTTTTATAGGTTTTTAGGAAGTAACTTATATTAGGAATAATTAGTTTTAGTATTAGTTTTAATTTTAGTTTAGTTAAAAATTTTATTTTAGGGAATCGGATAGTTTAAATACAATTTAATTGTAATGAATATTAAGGCACAAGCCAACGATTTAATGGATAAGTAGTGAAGTATTTGGAATGAATTTAGTTTGAGGTATTGGATTCGAGTTTTGGATTCATATCTAATTAAATCATATGAATTTAGTTAAATCAGATTTAAATTAAATTTAAATCTAGTTTAATTATTAAATCAGATGTGATAGATATAATTTAGAATGATAAGATTTGGACCCTATAAACACACACACACATGCAGAAAAAAAGGGAATAAAAAAATTAATCAAACTCCAAGTAAAAGCTTATATCCAACCGAAATCCAGAATCTGAGCTCCAAGTAAAAGCTTATATCTAGCCGAATCCAGAATCCGAGCTTCACAAATCTGACTGCATCTCCTCATCCACCAGCCAAAGTCCAGAATTCGAACTTCACAAATCCGACCGCAAGCCAATCTCCAACTCTACTGTCAAATGCCCCATCATCGCCAACAACAACCCAACAAACCTAGAAGTGCAGACACAACCAGCCGACTCCAGTTTGGACGCCAACTTCGATCAGCAAGCCCCAACGCCAAATGGACAGCGCATCCACCGTCACGTCTCCATGCTCGAGTGACCAACACTGCCCAAGTACGGCTCGCAACAAATAATCTGCGTACACAGTCCATTGCACGTTGATCACGTAACTCCTGCAAACCGCAATAGCTTTGAACTTGGATCTTATGCCCATTGCTGTTGCTACGCTCAGATCAGCCCACACGTGCACAACGTCTAAGCTACCGCATATAGATTGACTGCCAAACTGCTGTACAACACCAAACGGACAGCTACGCCAGGCGAACAGCAGTACGATAACACTACATCGCACGATTCAGCATTGACAATCACAACACCTCATTGAACAGCCTAAATCAGATTCGGTTTTGATTATTTTATTTTATTTATTTATTTATCTCTTTATTTATTATTATAATTCGCTTAGTTATTTAGTTAAGTTTATGACATGATAGGTGAATAGATACATGTATATGTATTTATATGTTTAGATATATTTTTAGCATTATGATTTTAGGATTTTCTCATTTAAGAAAATTTATTTTGTAGATATATAAGAATAAAAAAATAATAAAAACCCCATTTTTTTTTAAAAAAATAGAAATAGAACTTTTAAAGAGTTTTTTTTTTATAAAATAAAATAAAAAACTTAGTGAATTAGGGCTTTTTTAGAATTTTCTTTGAAAAATTAAATTGATAATAACGTAAACTCGGTCGGTTTTCAAAATTAAAATTAACCAATACACTAAAGATTTCTTGAAAGAACTATGATCATCGGATCCCGGTTAACAAGTACGTAGGTAGCTTCGGGGCGATAATAAAATATGTAGAAATTTAAGTTCTTTTTTCTTTTGATTTATTTATTTATTTTTTAAATATTATAATTAGAAGAATAATCATAATTTCAGTAAATAGATAGTGGTACCCGTTAGGGTTTAATAGATTAGCCTCTGAATTTGGAACCCTTTGGTTATTCATTCAAATTGAAATTAAAGACTGGTAGCTAAATCGTAATCCATCCACCTAATTAGTTAAAGTTTCTTTTCTTTTCTTTTCTCGACTTCGATCGGATGGCGATTTTAAAAATTATTTTCAATAAAAAAGCCAAATTTCTCGATTTCTTTAATCGAAGATTAATATTAAATGAGTTGGAATTTAGTATTAATTGAAAATGGGGAAATTAATTTTAAATAAATAGAAAACCGAAAAATCAAACTCGACAATTGTGGTAAAAGGTAATTTGACTGAAAGTATCAAATTCACTCTGGTAATTGATCTTATAACTATAGGATAAGTCTTGTTTTATGTTATTATTTTTTTGTCAAAAAATTTTAATACTTGCTTTAGAAAATGCCTCGAGGTGCAATAGCAATTAATTGTTATATTCCCTAGCTTCATGCTGTGTACAGCTCGTAAATTATCTAAAGTAATTATGACGTGTATGCCAAATTATTAAAAATCCCTATCTATTCACATAGGCGACAACTAACTACGTAAGTATTAGTATGTTGCAGTAGTTGATCTTCACTTTTTTATTTTATCTAATAGTATAAAGTTATAAACATGTATTTATATATACAATAAAGATGGATAGTTATGAGAGTGTAATACAAGGATATGTACCAACACCTATATTTTTAATAATTTCCCAAACATAATGCTTATATGACTGGCCTTATACATATATAACTATATATTTGTTTTTCTTATAAGCTTATACTATCTTATCATACCTTTATCAGTAAAGCTTTAATGCTCAACGATAGCGAGATGATTTCATAAGCTTAATATAATATAAATATAAGTTATAATGTTTTTGTAGTATTGTAAAAACTAAAGCAAACTTTTGTCATAACATTATAGGGATTGTTTTCTTTCCCCTAATAAAACTAAAGTTCAAACTTATGTTTTTATAAACCCAACAATATAGATAGTTTAACGTACCTTATAATGCTTTCAGGAAATGTCATTTTATGATGCCCTTTTTTCGAAAATAGTACATGAACTTAAGATCGTCCTTTCGGTGTGATTGAAACAACATTTCATAAGTAGTATTAAGTCGATTATTGCTTGCAAATTTTTCTGACTCCGACATTGATATATATATATATATATATATATATATATGTATATTGCAAGTACCAATAATGACAACCTTACAAACTATATCGTATATGGATGTTCTAATAATTAGAAAATATATAAATAGATACTTGCTAGTCGCATGCTATAATTCTGCCTGAATATAGCAAGTATGACTCATATTATGCCAGTGCATCGGCCTTATGTAAACATACACGTATATATGTGTTGACTTCCTATATTAAAAATGTATGCACAGGTAGTATATGCTAAACGCGTATAGCCATTTAACTAAATATGTGTAACATATTTATTAGTGGTACCGATAACGAATATGATTATATCTCTATAAATCTATGTGAACATACCTTTAGTTGTTTGTGATGGGATATTGCTCGAATGTAATATAAGTGCAGATACTGTATAGAATAGTGGAATAGGTATTGATCCAAATGAATAGCCTCTGCTTTGGTGTTTTGTGTTTACTTGGCGGTGAAAACATAGATCACTTGCTTGATTGTTGTGTATAACTATAAAATACACTTAAATATACTGCATGGCTTGGAGTGATTATGCTTTGAATTAATATGGTTTACGATAAGTCTTTACTTGGTATATTATAATTATTAAGTTTCGTGCTTCTATTAATGGATTGGGATTCATATGAAATATAACTCTGTTGACCTTAGTAATGGAATTGTACTTGCTTGAAGATTGTATTTGCCTTATATGATGATTGATTATATAATGTTTATGACTTGGTAAATCTTGGATAATATAGAGTATAAGTCGAGATGACTTGTTTTTGGGTAAATGTTGTGATTTCTTTATCATGCCATGTATATAATTGTGATATTTGATCATTAGGCCAAAAGCTAGGCTTGGTTGTCATTTTCTTTGTTATTAGCATTGTTTGGAACTCGCACTTGGTTTGGTTAACTTGCAAACTGTACTTAGCTTAGTTGATTCAAAACCCATACTTAGTTGGCTGAATATGTTGTTTGACTATATTCATGGCATAGCACGAAATGAACCTACAAGTCTAGCTTTCTTAACTCAAGATATTGCTAGGTTGGGTTTTGAGCATATAGAGATGAATTGCTTAATCAATTCTGGTCACTTCATATAGTTTTAGCTAGGCTAGCTATACACTAAGTTTCTTTAACCACTTTATGTGGTTTTAGCTAGTTTGGCTATATATTAGGTTTTGGTAGCTTCTTGTTACCCTAGGTTCCTAGACTTTTTATCCAAATGTCCGGGAGTCTCGACTTACCAAATGAGATTTAGGATGGGTTAGGATATTGGTGTTAGTACATGTTACATGCATTAGCATGACATCCATATGATGTATGAATCCTTATGCATATGCTTGATATTAGTTTGATGATTAAATGTGGTGAGTTATTGATGATATTGGGATTATCAAATATATGAAAAACACTACTTATTATGATTTATAATACTTAATTGCTATGCTTTCTATGTTTAGTTTTATACTCACTTATCTCAAAACCTAAGTTAGGGGATTAGCTTATTTAACCTTAGGTATTGAAGACAAAGCAAGCTAAGATGTGGAAGTTAGGTGGAGTAGGAGAGAGCAATTAGCTACAAACTTCATAACAAGTTCTTAGGAGCATCTTTGCAAGAAGCTCACTATGCTACATCATAGCTTTCTAGCGTTAAGGTTTTGAATGTAAAGGCTTACTCTCTTAATTAGATTTTGAGTTGAATAGTAAAGTGAAATGTGATACTCTGAATGAAGCCCATATTTTATGGAGTTCCAATGTGTTATTTTATATTAATTGGAAGAAATTTTATTGGAAATTTGTATAGTAGAGTTGAGTTAATAGGTTGTTTGCAATTTTAGGCTTATCTTTAACTTAAGGATGGCATAATCAACTGCTTCTTAGGCACCGAGTTTTAAGAAAAAGTATAAGCAAATGCCTTGAGAGGTAGGGTGTTACATTAGTTGCCCATCAGGTTGTGATATCCGAAACATCTAAAGTGAATGAAATGTTGCTTACCCTGAGAGAGATTATCGGTACCTAACTTGAATGTACTAAGAAATTCTAAAATCAACTCTTTATATACTAGCTCATTAATGGTTAGTAATTGGTCCCATCCTTTAAATTAACTAGTTGTCTAACTTGAACTTTATAGCTAGCTTGGGCTAGTACCTCTTAGTTCAAGTATGTAATCTCACCACGTTCCTTCTTAGATAGGTAGGAGTATCTTTATTGTTGCCATGGAAGGAGAAATTGCAGGAGTGGATGTTTAGGTAGTAGGCTTAAGTTCTTACAGCATATATATTTTTCTTGAGGAATTTTACTACAATAAAAAAAAGGAAGGGAATTTGGTTTTGATAAAAAGAACAATTCATATTTTATAAACAATAGCTAATTTAAGAAACTTAATAAAACTCAATTATCATTCATAGTTAATTGCTAGTTTATCCAACTAAGTAAAATACGCAATGATTAGATTTGTATAGCGTAATGTTAATTATACTAAAGCCATAGGCTAATGCACTTATAAGTTGATTCTTAATTAGATGCATAATTGACAAAAGTATTAGCATTTAGCATATACAAATTCTTCAAACTTTCCTCTATATAGGAAATTCTTGAAATGGTATAATATCATATATTGCAACACTAATTTCTCCAAAAATGGATAAATGAAATTAATAAGCTAATGAAACACTAATTTTCGATCTTTCATCTGACCTATAATTTCATAACCACAATGAACATTAGCATTCAACACATAATCGATTGAAAACATTTACTTTCACAATTCAATTGTGCAATTATTAATAAGAAGTTTCCTAATCTTGTCATGAATTTAGGGCATGTTAAAATAAATTCATGTTAACAATTCTAAGATTTCATGGATTTTTTGGTTACACAAGAATTTCAATATTAACAAGCTTCAACAATTTTAACAAGATATGTGTACATCTCATAGCAAAAATGATATCAACCATAATTTCTATCACTTTCCTTCACTTTCTCACACTTGTTCATCACTTTCTCTCACTTTCTCATCTACAATCCTTAACAAGCATAGATTTTTTATGGAATTTTTTCGTAAAATAATGCATGGAAAACATATTTCATTACATTAAAACTGCTAAATTGCTCCTAAAAATCAAATTTCTACACATACATTCAAGGGTGAAATCCTCATCAAAAGTTAAATTTTTAGACAATATAATTACAAATTTAAGAAAATAACTAAGGAAAGATGATGTACGTACCTTGATTTCGCAATGTACCGTATCATTTTGTGATGTTTCGTGAAGATTTGGGGGGTATATAGAGAGAGAAATAGAAGGATATAGGCATTTGTATTGAGAAAGAGTGTTATAATGAAGATTGAGTGTTTTTCCCGTAGTCTTTGAATTGTACTAGATTATAGTCATGGTCTACGACCTTGTACTTCAAATGTGATCCATTTTTTTTTTTTTGCGTACCTAGCGAGATAAAAAAAAACGAGGCTTACATGCATGGTCTTTGCCTATAGTCCTCTAGTCCGTATTTTCCTTGCAATTTTTCTTGAAATTCCTTACAAAAGGAACATAGTCTATCTCCATGAGTGTAGACCTCAACCATGCTCTTCTCTAGGTTTGGAATCCATACACTTTTGATTTCTTTGACTTGATTTCTACAATTACTTTAGAAAAACTCAAAATTAGAATAAATTAAAACACAAAAATGGACCAAATATGAGTTCAATTGGGTTACAACTCATAATTTTATTACTACATTAATGAATCAATAACTATTTTTGGATAAAGTTAGATCATTAAAAGCAAGGCGACACTAATTATTCAAAATTTGATACTTGAATTAACTCATGACAAAATAAACAACAAACTGACAAAATCAATTGAAATTAAAGTAATCTAAACCAAACATGGGCTGCCCTTAAGGAGCGCTGTTGTTTTACGTCATTAGCTTAATGGTTGAATCCTTCCCTTTACGTAACTCCTTAACTAATATTTATAACACTCAATTAGTTAAAAGAATGCTAATAAGGAAAATACCCAAAGGGATTGCAAGAAAGATTATTATAAGAGTGTTAAAATAGTTGGAAACTAGGGTTCTTGTTAATTGTAATTGGGTTATTTATTTGACTCCTTGAAAATGGTGCCAAAAACTTGATCGAGCATCAAACGCATCATGAAAGTGCACCTAGTCAAGTTATTGTATAAATTAAAGTAGATGTGAGTCCAAGTGTCAATCTAATAGGGAATCGTATGGTGAGAACCTAATTACTTACAGTTTACCTAAAATTTCCAATTACATAACTTAACAGTATAGAGATGATCATGATTAGTTAGGAAAGATGAATAAGGATTGACAAAATAAGAATGATAAAGTAAATAAGAACAAGTAAACTAACAAAGCTAATTAAAACTAAAACTAATTAACATAAACAAGCACAATTCAATTAAAATGAAGAGCATATATTCCTTAGTAAATTGTTGTTATCTACTCTCTAGGTCCATACAACCTTTCAATCTTAATTATTCCTTAGATTGTAGAGATTCCTAATCTTATTCCTATGGACATTAGATTCTGAATTGGCTGGACTTATATCTCTAGCCTCTTCTTAATCTTGAGACCTCTCTATCTAAACCGTTTTTAAATAGAGCATCATAAGATTGCATTAAGAAACTAGATCTCATTAATAGGTTGCCTTAATCCGGAGAAATTTAATACCTAAGCTTGTAGTGTATTGAATCCCTTCTAATTACACTTGTTCATTTAACTGTAGGATTCACGTCTCTATAACAAACTCTCACATCAATTAGTAACCTAAATTAATACTAATTGATGACAATAGACTCTGTGTAATTAGATAATCAAAGATTAAAATCATAGATCAAAATAGGGGTTGTTGTAGGATGAACTAGATTTCAATGAGAATTTACTAAGAATGATTCAAAGAAACAACATAGTAAAAAGAAAAGAAGAAGTAATTGAGAGACACCCAACAATATTCTAGCTTACAATTTTGCTTGAAGGAAGAGGCTCTCTTTGAAAACCTTTGCTTAAGGATCTATTTATAAGGAGTAAGGTAAGGTTTACAAAGAGACCTTGAAAAAGTAGAAGATTCACTACAAAAATAAAAGATTTGTTTATCATAGGATGTCTACGTCCAAGGTATACGACCATAGAGTCGGGCTTGTTCCTTCACTCTGTGCAAAAAACTTCGAAATTGATGAAATTGCTTAATGAATGGAATACAGGTGGAGACTAAGGCTGTGGTCCTTACTAGACTTCATTTTTGCTTAATTCTCATCCAAACTTCCTTTACTTCATTTCGTGATCAATGCTTTTACTTCAAATTACTCCAAAAATTGCTAAAAACCTTCAAAACTTCATGAAATGCTTTGAAGGTCCTTGAAAATGAAATTTAAAAGGATTAAGCTCAAAATAACATAAAATTAACTTGATTAACATCTAAATAACACAAAATAACCATAGAAAATGTATGCTAATTTCATGTTATCAACTAGATTCACCAAAGAGCTTGAAGAATTTCAAGCTTGCAACCTCTGGAAGAAGAAACTCTACAAACTTAATGTTTCTTTTTCTTCCACTCCTTCTCTAGAGGCAGTTGGAGAAGAGGTTAACCCAATTGTGCGTAATAATGAACTATGATGAGTGTATAGAAAAGCACCTATCGTGAACGAAAGTGCTCGGCAACTATGACAGGAAATCTACATAGAGAAGGATCTCCAGCAAACACCACTACAAACTTAGGTTAATGGATGTGTTTAGGCATGTATAGGGGGGAAATTGAGCATTTACCTACTCGCTTACCCTAAAAAGTAGTTAGGGACATGAGTCTACAAGACTTAGAGGAATATGTCCAAAAGGTAACATCAAAAGGAACCTCCAAGAAGGAAACTAATCCAAAGGGTAGGAAGTCAAGCCCCTTTCTCCAAGAAGTTGTTGAGGAAGCTCTCTCTTTGAGTGTTCGATAGCATTAATTCAACACTTACAATGGGAAAAAAGACCCAGATGATAATCTAAATACTTTCTATACTTAAAAGGAGTTGTATTGATTCTTTAACAATATTGCCTACAAGGTCTTCCCTTTTACGTTGAGGAAATCGATGAACAACTAGTTTAACTCACTAAAAGCAAAATCTATTTCCTCATTTGATTAATTGGTCAACAAGTTTAGGAAACACTTTCTTGCTAGGAAAACTCCTGCAAAGTATTCTTCACTTTTGACTTCAATTCAACAAAAGCTTAGAGAGTGTATCGAAGATTGAAATCACCAACTATGATAACAGTGTTGCTTTACACGCCATTTGCCGAAGTGTTAAAGAAGACTTAGACTTCTTTAAGTAAGTCCCTTGCTAAACATCCACCAACATCATTGGATCAGTTCACTACAAGGTTGGAAAATTTCATACATCAAGAAGACTAAATGTAAGCTCACTGAGAGCTTGAGAAAGAAAATTTTGAAAAAAGACTGGAGAGAGAGAGGGAGTCAGTGAAAGACTGCCTTAAGAAGAAATTTGATATATGAGATAAATCAAGCTAACTACCAAGAGATTGGAAAAGGCTAATTCCAATCTTTGCCACATACATCACTTGAACCGACCTATGTTAGACAGTTTAATGGAGGTGTAGAATCAAAGATTTTTGGTTGAGCTAGAAAAATGAGGAATAACTCTATGAGGCAAAATTCTAACAAATGTTATGATTTCCATAGAGATTGTAGCCATAATACAGATGAGTGCATCTACCTATAAAATGCACTAGAAGATGCCATCCAAAGAGGAAACCTAAGGAATTTTGTAGTGGATAGAGAAGAAAGGATCGAAAGTCCTATGCAAAGAAGGGGGGTCAAGCAACAACCTTGCAATAATGATGTTCGACCTAACGATCAAGAGCTAGTAGATCGAGATAATGTTGGAGGGGACAACTAAGCTCTAAGAGGAGTGCCCAATGCAATATTTGGAGGACCAAGAGGAGAAAGTACCCTAGCTACTTTGAGTTCGGCCAAATCTCAAGGAGATCAGGTGCTAAATGTTTATGGTAGATGACATGATAATTTTTTCAGATAAGGATATGTAGGGGGTCCAATTTCCCTATGATGATGCCATGGTCATTATGACCAAAGTTGCCAAGCTTAAAGTTAGGAAGATTATGGTCGACTCTTAAAGTTCGAATGATATCATCTTCAAGCATGCATTCGACCAAATGTGAGTAAAGTTAGAGAATTACAAGATGCAGCCTTACAAGTACAACTTACACGGATTTAGTAATCAACCGATGAAATTTCAAGGAGTGGTTACCTAAACTCTCCAAATCGAGAATGATGAAAACGTTATGGAGAATGAAGTAGATTTTGTTATAGTTGAATGCACCTAACCTTATAATGGGATCGTGGGTTGACCTTCCATCAATATTTTTAAGATGGTTGTATTGACAACTCATTAAAAGGAAAAATTTCCGACTTCAAGAGGGATAGGGACACATTATGGAGACCAATAATTAGCCAGACCTCTATACAAGCATAAGCAATCACTTGTAAGTACGAGGAGAGCTGATGGAGGAAACTTTGACTATACAACTGAGTGATAACCCAGAGCTTACTACCAAAGTTGGGGCTAACATGCTACCTAACCTCCTTAAGCATGTAGTAGAAGTCATCTGAGTTAACAATGATGTTTTTGTATGTTCTCCATTTAATATGCTTAGTATCCCAAAACAGGTAATCACTCACAAACTTAATATTGATCCGACTGCTAAGGTGGTGCAATAAAAGAAGAGACATTTTGCCATAGAGAGGTAAGCAACTATTTAGGCAGAGGTCCAAAAGCTTTTAAAGATAGACTTTACTAGAGAATAACAATATATGACCTAGTTGGCTAACTGTGTATTGGTAAAAAAGGTGAATGGGAAGTGGAGGATTTGCATTGATTTTATTAGCATAAATAAAGCATGCCTAAATCGCTCTGATGGTCGATTTGACCTCAAGGCATGCTCTATTGAGCTTCATAGATGCTTTTTTTTTATACAACCAAATTAAGATGCACCCCTTTGACTAGGTGCACACCTCTTTCATCACTAATTTTGGAATATAGTACTATAGGGTTATGTCATTTGGTTTGAAAAATGTGGAAGCCACATATCAAAGGTTGGTCACAAAGATCTTAAAGCCTCAAATACATAGGACTATCAAGATTTATGTGTATGGCATGATTTTCAAGAGTAAGACCAATTATGAGCATCTTTCCAACCTCTAAGAAATCTTGAACACCACAACAAGAAATTAAACCCTCAGAAATGTGTGTTTGGAGCATCCTTAGGAAAGTTTGTGGGCTTTATGGTGATGAAGAGGGCAATAAAGGCTAACCTTGAGAAGATTCAAGCTATGTTAGATATGGAGTCACTGAAGTCTATTAAAGAGGTCCAAAGGTTGATAGGGAGAGTACGAACACTAAACCGTTTTTGTGTTGTGTTGAGAGGTGTATCGAATTTTTCAGTATTTTGAGGAATCCATTCGAGTTTAGGTAAACTATAGAATGTGAGCAAGTTTTCCAAGCTTTAAAGGAATTCTTGACTAAGCATCCGATCTTATCTAAGCTTGTTGAGGGGGAAACTCTTTATATGTATTTGTTTATGAGCGATCAAACTCTCTCATCTATGTTCCTATCAATAGAACGAAGAATACATCGACTAATTTATTATGTCAGTCATGTCTTACAAGGACCTAAACTACATAACATAGAGTTAGAAAAGTTTGTCTTGGCCATAATCATTGCATTCTAGAAACTCTAACCTTGTTTTGAGGCTTACCAAGTCATGGTTCTTACTGATCAACCTCTAAAGCAAGCTTTGCAAAAGCCTGATGTTTCTAAGAAGATGGTTAAGTATGCCTTAGAGCTTAGTACTCTAGGAATCTATTATTAACCTAACTTAAGGAAGCCTACAAAGTTTAGATTTTGGCTAACTTTATAGTCGAATTACTGGAAGTAAAGGATCTACTACTCAGAATGAAGAGCCAACTTAGACCTGATATGTTGATGGGTCATCCACTTGTGAAGGTAGTGGTGTTGGCTTAATCTTAAAAGGTCCCATGGGAGTACGAATCTCTTATGCCATGAATTTCAAATTCCTAACTAGCAATAATGAGTTCGAATATGAGGCATTCTTGTCAGGAGTAAAGTTGGCAAAAGAGGTCGAAGCTAAGCATTTAGAAGTCTATTCAAATTCCCAGCAGATTGTTAGCCAGGTTAAGGGCGATAGTATGGGAAGGATGAAAGCATGGCTAAGTATTTGCAATCAGTAAAAACCCAAAGATGTAGAATTATGATGCGATCAAGTTGTCAAAGTTAACTTCCACGAGTTTGTTGAATTGGGAGGAGAAAATTTTCATAAAGTACTTACCAAAGAACAGTATGTCTATCAAATGTTTGGAAGTACAGGAGAAGGAAGTGGAACTGTATTGGATAGATCCTCTTCTTAACTACCTGGAGAATGGAGACTTGCCTCAAGATAGCAAGGAAGCTCAAAGACTCATATATAAGGTAGCCAATTTTATGGTAATTGATGGAAGGCTTTATAAGAGAGGGTTGAGTATGCCTTACCTAAGGTGTTTGTGACCATCTAAAGCAAAGTAAGTCCTTTTTAACCTAAATGCTAGAGTTTAAAATAATCATGTTAAGGGTGGAGCTTTATGGCTTAAATATTAGTGGCCTATGATGAAAAAGGATTCATTATAGGCCCATTCTAGAAGACCACCAAATGGAGACAATATATTATTATTGTAGTGGATCACTTCACCAAATGGGTGGAAGCAAAAGTAGTGGCAAGTATTACAAAACAGATCATTGAGGCCTTCACGGTTAGTAATATCTTAACTAGGTTTAGGATACCTTATGCTATCATTACAAATAATGGGCCATGATTTAACAATGATAAGTTTGGAGAAGTTTGTGAAGCTTAGCAAATCAAATTATGCTATACCTCAATTGTACTCCCTCAAAGCAACAAACAGGTTGAAGCTGTTAACAAAGTTATCCTCCATAGTTTAAGGAAAAGGGTGAATTGAGTTGGCAACAAGTGGGAAGATGAGTTACCAAATGTTTTGTGGGGTTACAAGACTACATAGAGAACCTCAACCTACCATACTCCTTACCAGTTGGCCTTAGTTCAGAAGTAGTATTACCAATTGAGCTCCAAGTGGAAAGTACAATAATCCAAGCCTATAACCATGAAGACAATGAAGTTAACCTTTGAGCAAACTTAGATACTATTCATGAGACTTGGGCATTGGTCTAAGTGCATCTACCTAACTACTAATATCGAGCAGCTCAATATTATGACAAGCATGTTAGCCATAAGTGCTGTTGACCAAGTGATCTAGTCTATAGGAAGTTAGAAGCCTTGGGAGCTAGGGAAAGTCAAGGAAAGTTAACCCTGACTTAGGTAAATCCTATGAGGCTAAAGGAGGTGGTAAGGAATGTATGAGTTTATAATTAGAAAAAACTTGATGGAAAACTTATTCATCGGCCATGGAATGTAGACAATCGTAGGCCTTACTTCGAGTTATCAATCCTTTTGAAGAGATATGTGAATTTCAGGTTTCAAGTTTGTTATTTGTATGTATGATGAATGTTGGATGTTTTATGATTATATTGTGAATTGTTAGTGTTGGTTTGCCGACCTATATGTTTGTATTTTACGGAATTGTGAACTATTAGTTTCATGATCACCTTCTACAATGTCATGAACCAATATAAAATTTGCCCCTTTTAAAAATAGTGGAAACACTATGCAATAAATTGAACTCGCTTGCAATCTTTTGAAAAATATTTGTAGAAACTATAAGCTAACGGTAAGTGTACCAATCAATTTATAGTTTATGGTGAGCACCAAGGTCATATTTTGCAGTACATGAAAGAATAAAGTTTAGAAAGATAATTAAGTACTGGATTTTACTATTTCTACTCTAATCTAAGCAATCGATTGAGCAATTTTAAAAGAAAAAACATCGAAGTTGTCTAAATAGAAATAAAAACTACAATGGAATCGAGTATGGATTTTAGCAATTTTCTCGGTATTGGAATATAGATTTCTTTATAAAAGATATATGAGTAATAAGTAAACAATCATCTAAGATCATTGTGGCCATGCTATTAGAGTATTTATAATAGTCTAAACATGGATTTTACTCACACTTACAGAATTTACCCAACTTTTGTTTCATAAATTCTACTGTGTAATAGGAGCACTGTATTATCAATATCTCATCTACGTTATCAGCTAGCTATTGAAGTCCATCATTACTTAAAGAACTATGTTACAATTGATTTCTCATTCTAACCAATTTTTAGCTCTAGGCATGTACAAGGATTTAAGTCTTAATTTTCAAGAAATACCGATTTAAATTAGGAATCCTAGGTTCCATGCAAGATTTTTGAATCCTATTACGGTATCTAGACCATATTGGGATAACAAGGGGGAAGGTTTAGTGTGTGGGGAACGCTATTTAGCTCAATATTAACCCAACATTCAAGTTATACCTAATTACCCCATAGAACTAAGTAAAATTCTAAACATACATTAATCACAATACAAAAACATCAATAGCTACAACTACTTCATCATGTTTACAGACTACTTATAAGTATAAAAAGCTCTATTTATCACATTCATGGAGAATAAACATTCAACACATAATACACATGAACATGAAAATAAGTATTGCATTAAATATGGAAAAAGTATGAGAAACATTACAAAACTGAGCTTTTTGACCTCAATAATGGAGTTCCTCAAGATTTTCCCAATAATCTCTATGGATATAATGGAAATCTACAAATCCAAACCTTGAAAAGAGCTAAAATCTACTAAAAGTTTATGCTATGATCATGAAAATATAAGAAAACTTCATGGAAATCATAAAATTGTGTAAAAGTAACGTAAGATAGCCTAAAGAAGAGAGAAATGGTGGAAACTAAAACCCTAAACCTAAGAAAATGCAAAGCTAAATCAATAGAAAATGAAAAAAAAAAGAGGTTTTTATATTAGGTAAGTACTAACATGACGGTAAGCAAGGATACTGTTACGATCTAAGAGTAGCCTAATCATGGCAGGCACCGTATATTGCACAAAAGACCGTAGATTGGTTCCTCTTCCAATTGACGACCCTTCATATAATATATAAGACTACTATTATAATCATCTACCTAAAGGTATGTAGTTAAAGATAATATATTAACATAATTTTATATATAACATAAAATTTATAAAATATTACAGTTATTGTAATATTACAGAACTTATAGTCTTAAAAAATTAGTTAACATTTTATAATAAGCTAAAGTTCTTGAACTAACTACTTTGTAACATTGCACATATCTTTGCAAGTCTATACCAAAGTCATACTGCATATAGTTTGCTCATCTCTCTAGCTTATATTCATACCCCAAAACACTAAATTGACCTCGAGCATGCCTTGTCTAGGTATAACGAATAGGTTCTCCTGCAACAAAAGTCTACAAGGGTGTAAGCTTACTAAGCTTAGTGAGGTATCTCTTAACCACATAGATAAGCAAGTTACACATACATTAATTCAAACATTTGTTCACACAATATGTCACTCATATACATACAATTGACTAGATATTATATGCAACTGAGATTTAATGCTCTCTAAAGTCAGGGTTGAAGTATATACGGTACCGGTTAGATTTGAGTATTATACCTGAACTTATTTCACTAAGAAACTTTATGTTTCGTATTCGATTCCAAAATAGTTAGTTATTAGTTGGTTTTAATCAAAATTTAAGTTCTAAGTATAATTGTAAGTATGCCCCTACAGTCTATACTCAGACTTAAATAGAGACCTCTAGACTCGACTCCTAACCAGGCGGTTGATGCCTCAAATACCTAGTATTCCCGTGGGCTAGGGTAAGGTCATATTGTATCTATGTACCGTACTAAAACACTATAATAAGAAATTATCAATCCTTATATAGCCTTTCGCCACCTCCGTATAATGTGATGGCCAAAATTAATTATGCAATGCATGTTTATGCGTGATCTAATTTAGTTTATTTAAGTCCGATATACTTTGGTCAAATTATTATATGACCAACCAAGATCACAAACAAATTAATTCTTATTGAATCTACTATGCAACAAATAGTAAGTTATCATATTTTAAGATAATTTCACAACTTGATAAGTAATAACATTCACATACATAACCTAACCCAACACATCATCTACTTATTAATAACAATTAATATTTACTAACTACAAGCGCAAACATGTATGGAATCATAGAGAGTACTCACTCAACCAGGATGCTGGTTAAGGATTATAGTAATCCTCAGGAAAATAAGTCCACGTCAAGATTAACTGTTAATTAGGAAATAAGAAAGAAAATGAGTATCTAAGTAAACTAGCTATCCTATGTACCTATTTGTCTATAATTACCTATATTTCTCTTAAAATTCCCCCAATTTGTGCTCTTTTGGTAATCAAGTATAGTCTTTTCACTCTAACTCCATTATTTATAAGCTTATAGTCAATTTTTATTGTTTTCGAGCATATATTCACATAATGGAGTTCGTTTTGAAAGTTAAAACCTGTATTTTCCGAGATAAGTTTAAATTACTATAAATTTAATTATTTTGACTTAAATATTTTTATTTATTAATTTTTGAGTTTTCTTTATTATTTTACGACTTAATTAATTTCTAAATTTTATATTTTTATGATTTCTTATTTTTAGTTTTAATTTATGTAGTCTTCATTATTTTCTTATTTTAAGCTTGATTTACTATTTATTGTAATTTATTATTATTATTAATTTACTTAATTAATTTTATTAGTATTCTTTAATTATTTTTTCAGTTTTTAGTTTAATTATTTAGTTGGAATTAAATTGTTGACGTAGCATTATTTTAGTGGTCCGCATGGCATTTTATTAAATTTTCTTGATTTTTTTTATATTTCTTAAATTTTATATTATTATTAGGTATATTTATGTATTATTATATTTAATTAATTAATAGCTTATGGGCCTTAATTGTGTATTATGGGTTTCGGCCCTTTATAGGTATATAATTATATATATAAATACTTATGTGTTTATGTACTTATACGTATTCTTCTTTATATTATTATGCTTAATATATTAATAATTATACTCATACTTAACATACTTAGTATATGTACCTATACATGTATATATACGTATATCTATACATATAGCATACGTATGTACACATATTTATACATGTACTACATTTTTACTATACATATTTATGTACATATACATGTATACATATTTATACCTAAATTTATACGTACTTTTATACATATATATTTATATGTATTTTTATATTTTCTAAGAATTTTTATTATACGTAACTTATGTATACATTTATATACTCGGTTTTGTGCATATACATGTAGAAAATTAGTATTCCTTATATATATAAGTTCATGTACATATTATATGTATATATACTTCTCATCTTATTTACATATATATCAATTTACACAATATGTTCTATCATTATATATATATATATATATCTACTTATATTTCATACTTACATAAACCATATAAGTACATATATACATTTAATTAAGCATATAGAACATATACATGTTCTTACATAATTTGAATATGTGCATATAGTTGTGTATAGCTATTAAGAAGAAGAAGCATATTTAACATCAAACGCATATAATTAAAGTCTATTGCTAACATATATACTAAGTATATTTAGAGTAGAAATGCACAAAAATATATAAAAGAAATACATGGTACATAATTTATACAAAAAAAACTAATACTACTTACATATAAAGCTAATACCTTGATTTGTATGAATATGTATATACGTTGAGGAATTCTTCTTAATCCTTATTAGAAATGAATGGAGGCTATGAGAGTTTTAAGAGAACATTTTTGGAAATGGAAATGAAGGAGAGAGAGAAGGGTGGCAATTGGTTTATTGGGTCTATGTACAATTTAATTACATGTACAAATGTGTATTACATGTAGAAATTGGTAGAACTTTCTAGCTCCCTTAGGTGTTACAGCAAAAGAAAACAAAAAGAAAAGATAAGGAAAATTAAATGCATTTGATAAGGACATGTTGACTTGGTCAAAGGTTGACTTAGTCAACTCCTTGAATACTTTATGTATTGTATATAAATAATTTGGAAATAATAAGAAAATAGAGAAAAAGATAAAGTAAGAGGGAAAATAGAAAATTAATCAATAAACATATATTATAGTTTCCTTACACATTTATAATCTTATAAATAATATTTAGAATAATAAATAATATAATTTCAAGGTAAATTATAAATCATGTTATTAATATTTACTATACATTATCTAAATAACCAATAATGTCTAAATTATTATAATATTAACTTATCTATATGAATATAAGGTTAATATTAATTATAAAATAATATTATAATTTTTAATGAATTAATGTAGTATTTTGAAATTCATAAGCATTTATAAGTTACCTCTAATTGCTTACTAACGATTCAATGTGATTTAACATATTGTTCAATTATTTGGCTAAATTAAGGATTTATTGTCTTCATAACAAATTGGTACATTTAATAGCTTAAAATTTAAGTTTTAGAGTTTTTATCTTATTTAGGTATAATCTCTAGTATTTTACTTATATTTAGGGTTTAAGATCTTAACATACGATTAGGGTTTCAACTAGTATTTTAGGGTTTTCTTATTATGGTAGTTTAGAATTTATAATTTAAATAAAGATTTTAATCTATACTACCTTATTGACTCACAAAGTTATTTAGAATATTTGGATTCATTTTAAGATTCACATTATAATTTATAGGGTTTATAGGTACCATTATGACGGTGAACATGTATCGCGTACTTCTCTTCTCTTTTTTTTTAATGAAATGGTACGTTTTTATTTTAGGAGATAAGTATACATCATGATAGTAGCTAAGTACTATCATATCTGTATAACCTTTCAGTTTTGTAACTTGATTTGATTCTATTTAAGGTATCGTCTTGATGATAGATGGGCTTATCATCATGACGGTAGTTCTAACTCTAAGTTTCCTTTTATTACTTTTTCTTCGTTTCTGGCTTCTTGAATTGGGGCTATTATTACATGGTAGCCTTAGGACCTACAAGATTAAACATGAAGAGCTTAAATTCTTTAAATACATGGTATTTTTGAGCATCAAAACACAAAAATATGAATTATACTTGTGTTGAGAAATTATATAGGATTTTAATGAAAATTTATATAACTTTGCTCAAAATATTGTTGAATCACATATAATTATTTAAGAGATCCTTTAGATAAGTGTGTAGTTATCACCTATTGATGCTAGTCAACCAACTTATTGTTTTCTGATTTGCTTTTGTTCTATATGAATCAGCTTAATGAAGTATTCATTTGTTTAACATCTTTTAACTTCATTTGCTACCTGCTTTTATTTTGGCATTTCTTTTGATATCATAAACAAAATTAGAAACGTAGCTGAGCTAAGGGTCTTGATTAGCCTACACCAATGCTTACAGTTATCGAGCCCTTTCGACCTCTCTTACAATGAAAAGGTCAAAATATCTTTAAGCCCTACCTACAAAGAGTGATGAGCAAATTGTGTAAAGTGTTATCCCTAAATCCTATACTTAACTGATGATGGGAAATGGATATCTACAAATCTTTAAGTCCAAAGAACTTAGGCAATGAGATATAAAGCCTTAAACTCTTTTAAGAGTGATTGGCACAATCACTCTAAGTCCTAAGGAAGGATGATGAGCTATTTGGAAAATCTAAGCCATTAACTAGTGATAGCTAAAGCACTCTAAGCCCAAAAATACTATGGACGACAAGTTATTGTAGACCTAATTGTTCTAAGTCTAACAAATAGACGACGAGCTATCTTAAGACACTAGGCCATTAATTGGTGATCGATGCCATGCTTTAAGTCCAATAGCAAGTAGGGATGACGAGCTAACTATAATCCTCAAATTATGCAATGATAAGTTAAAAGGCCTTTTAAAGTTCTTGAAATAAGTATAGGCAATATATCGACAATTGCTCTAAGTTAACAAATAATGATAAGCAAAAACATAAAGTAGGAATTAAAATCTTAACATTACTTAAGTACGGAAGATAAACAAGTTCATGTAGAAAACTTCCCAAGAGAGAGGAAGAACAAAGTCTTTACAACAATTAAAGGTCGACATTCTAACCTAGGAATAATAAAAGTCTGGAAAAAGAAACAATGGAAAAAGTACAAAAAAAAGGGAAAGCATATTAATCCTTAACATTTGAATTGTTAGAAGCTGGAACTTGATCAACAAAAGACCGGTTAAGAGCAGTAGGGGAATCAGATGGAAGATTTGAAATAGGAACCTTAGGAACTTCGAGAGCATCAAAAACTTCTTGGACATCTTCAAGAGCAGCCATGAGGATGTTAATGCCTTCAATAGGTTGGTCCTCCACCTTAGTTCCAACAGAATTTTCTTCATTTATAGGGACTTTCTCCTTTTGATCTCATTTAGTAAAGTCTAAACAGCTTAGGTCATAATTAAGGTAATAAATAAGGATTTCATCCCAAGATAAGTTCACCCTATCCAGCACTTTCTTTAACATGAGGCCTATGTACTCTTGACTATCTTGGATGTCTTAAAAAGCCTTCTCATAAGCTTTCTCATAGCTCAGCAAGCAGGTAATTTCCTTGGTATATTTGTTCTTGAGGCTCTCAACCTCATTTTGCACCCCCTGCAGGTTAGAGACAAGTTAGCAATTTTTGTTTTGCTCTTCATCTAGAGCAAACTCCTTTTCTTCTTTTAGTTTGGCCTCCTTGTCAACCTTATCCATTAGGTCTTTTATCTCTTCCTCCATCTTGGCCTTCTCTTCACCCCACTTTTGTTAGAGCTTTTAGTTGCTTAACTTCAGCTTTAGCCACTTAATTCTTAGCATATTTAGCAATCTAAAAAGAAAGCACAAAATGGGATAAGTAAGAGTGAATTAACAAGTGATGAAAGTCTTATGGCTTTCTTCTCCTCTACCAATGCTTCAACAATCATCATTAGATATTGAGAGCTCTACAAAACAAAAACAGGGTTAAAGAAGATGCAAAAACATTACTTCCAATCAATGGCTATGGCTCTTACATAATAGATCTTTAAGGCTACCAATTGTAGTAAGTTGTCAAAGCCTAAATTTTGACAAAATTTTAACAACATTAGTAAGAGGACCAACATCATTGGAAAGACGAATACCTTTCACTTGTTCCAAAGCTACCTTCCCATTTCTAAGAGCATGGTTAGCAATATTTACACTCTATAAAGGAAAAAACCAAAGGATCTCTCTATTCTCCTTCTTAGAAGAAGTTATGGGTCCTAATAGAATAATGGGAGTTTCTTTATGCTTAGGACCTTGTGAGCCTCCTTCAGGTTGATTGTCTTTTTTTTCTAACCCTCATATGGGGCTTTTCCTTTAGTTAGATCTCGCTTTAAGGGCAGACAATCATGGGTATTAGGTTGCTTCCTTGGCTGAGTAGCCTCTATGGCCTTTATCTTCAGTATAACCTTTGGAGCCTGCATCTCCTTGGTACTCTTAGTGGTAGTGGTGAATGACTTCACAGACAATTTCACTAGAGCTTTCTTAACATCATCTTTTTTTTCTTACATTGCTTGCTAAGTTGAGTAAAGAGATCCCTTGAGTCATGGTCTTTTAGTAGCATATATGCAAAGAAAGATCAAATGATTAGGTCAGGGAAGTATCAAAACATAAATAAAATGACCTATGGATGCCATGCTAAGTACGAGGAATGAAGATCACTCGGCTTCTAAAGTAGACATAAAGGTCCTTCCTTTTACATGCCCACATAGCATGGCGAAACCTTAAACAACTTATACCTTGTTCTATGACAGTACCTTTATTAGTACACTCAATATCCTTGCCTTGAGTAGTACTAGTACCCTTAGGAGCTTTTACCTTACCCCTAAGGAAGATCAGAGCACCACAAGGATATTTATCTATGATGGTGTTAGCATCCCAGAGGAACCAATTGTTGTTTTAAGCTTGCATAATGGTATCGTAAGCATTTTGGTCATTTGGAAGTAATTTTATGATATTAGTCTATATGATGAGGTAGCTCTAAATTATAGGAAAATCTAAGTCAGTTTTAGAGTTAACTACAACCTACTTTTGTTTTCAATCATGAATGAGGATACTAACCCTATCAAAATCCTTCTAAGAGGTTAAGCACAAATGTAAAACCACCTATCACTACTCTTGATAGTGAAAAAGTAGTGGAATAAAGTTACGATAACTCTTATTTCCAGGTCCTTGCAAATGTACTCAAAGGTAACCATTATTCTATATAAGTTGGGGGTTAACATAGATAAACAAATATGATGATATGTAAAAAAGAACCTCTTAAAGAGTGAAAAAGGAAATCTTAAACCAATCTTAAAGTACTTCTTGAAGAGGGTAAACTTACGATCACCTAATGAGGTTATGCGTTCAGATGGCTACGGCCTCTTAACCCTCCAACTTCGAAGGGTAGTTTAGAAGTTAAGCTTCAGCGCATTGAAATCTTTTTTAGTCATCATACTAGCAGCCCTATTAAGGCTCATATCGTACTCTGTACTTGAATATAGTGGAATAGCTTGAGAGTTACCCTCATTATCTAACAGATATTCATCGAATGGAAGTTTTCTAATCCTCCAAGCCTTAAGTACATAAGTCTTAATCAACATAGTGACTCTTAATAAATCTAAAGGGCAATTGTTGTCTACATCTACCGTATTGGTGGGTTCTTTATGAGGAGGTGAACCACCTACTCTATGCATGGTGGCTAATTCTTAGCTCCATTGCTAGGTATAGGTTCAAGTCGTCTGATTATGTAGAGGACATGGTTACCTTAATGGAGTGATTGAAAGAAAAAGGATAAATTAAGAATTTAGATGAAGTAAAAGAGAGAAAATGTCGAAGCAAAGAAGGTAGAAGTTTCTAATGAAGGCTAATCGAAGATTGAGATTGCAAAAAGAGAAGGAAAAAATAATGGAGTTAAAGGAATAAAAAGGGCAAGAACTTTGAATGTAAATGTCAAGATCCATATGAAATTCAATTACAAACAATTCTTGACCATTTTATCATATTAATATGGCTAGAATTGAATGGCTATGGTTGAATTACATTACCAAGGGAATGGGTGGAGTTTAACATGATTACATGTTTTCCAACAGTTAAGATGTAAAGCATCATTGATTAGATACAAGACTTCTCCAACAAGTCAAGCAAAAATAGATTGGCTTTGAGAGAAAATTCTGAGACCTTATAGTTTAAATTAAAACAACTTGGATATAAGAAAGATCGAAAATCTTAAAAATTCATCCATACTAAATTGAGAATGTATAGCAGAAGATTTCGTTGATGAAGTATTTTTCCTCCCCTTAATGATCCCATTAAGGAGAGTTAGGGGGAAAATGTTGATAAGGATTTTTCCTTAAGGCACTTAAGACCTTAATTGACTTGGAGCGACACATATGCAACCTATTGCTTTACATTAGGCACTTTCCGTATCTTGCTTCTAACTTCCTCTATTAACTCTACAGCTTAGCCCTTAAAGGTTAAATAGAAGCTTAGTAAGACTTAGTCAAATCTAAGGAGTTCGAATTTGAACAAGAATACAAAAAATTAAGAGTGCTTACAAGGATAACTGCCCACTAGTCACCATTAAGGCACCTACATTTGTTACAACCCAAAGGGTCACATAGTCTTAGCATGTCTCCATATATCATGCAAAAGACTGTAGATTGGTTTCCCTTTTAATCAATGACCTTTTATACAACATACAAGACTACTACTATCAGTTACCTAAGAGTTATACAGACAAAGATAATATCACAACATATACATATTAATGTAAGATTTCATAAACTATCATCATCATATAGTAATACAGTATTCTAGGTTTCAAAATACTAGTAATAAACTATAGTAATAAAAAGAGTTACTCTACATAACTATTGAATATCATACTACAAATTACCAAAGAAGTTCTAACTGAGAGTCTACAACATATATTCACTCAACTCTCTTCTTCTACACCTATAATCCCAAAAGTTCTAAACTAACCTCAACTATGTCTCAACCAGGTACTATAAATAAGTCCTCCTACATCAAAAGTCTAGAAGTGTGTAAGTTAGAAAGCTTAGTGAATTATGCCTCAACCATATAGACAAGTAACTTATTCAATCATTAATTACAATCATATGAATACATGGTCAAGCAGAATGCCATACAAATACATACAGTTGACCAAGTACTATATACAACTTAGATTTAACTCCTTTCGAAGTTAGGGTTAAAAAACACACGGCACTAGTCAAATTCAAGTATCATACCTGAACTTATATAACTACAAAAATCCACGTTTTGTATTTAAGGAAAAACAATTTGTTTAATTTTGGTTTTAAAAGTAAGTTCCAGACATGATTATGAATGGGTCCCTACAGTTTACAATTAGTTACTTAAGGGTTATACAGGCAAAGATAATATCATAACATATGCGTATTAATATAAGATTTCATAAAGTATCATCATCATATAGTAATAAAGTATCCTAAGTCTCAAAATACTAGTAGTAAGCTATAATAATAAAGAGAGTTACTCTACATAACTATTGAATATCATATTACAAATTATCAAAAAAGTTCTAATTGAGAGTCTACTACATATATTCAATCAGCTCTCTTCTTTTGCACCTACAATCCTAAAAGTCCCAAACTGACCTCAGGTATGCCTCAATCACACATTGCAAACAAGTCCTCTTACATCAAAAGTCTATAAGAATGTATGCTACAAAGCTTAGTGAATTGTCCCTCAACCATATAAATAAGTAAGTTATTTAACCATTAATTACAATCATATGAATGCATGGTCAAGTAGAATACCACACAAATACATACAGTTGACTAGGTACTATATGCAACTCAAATTTAACGCCTTTCGAAGTTAGGGTTAGAGAATACACGGCACTAGTCAAATCTAGGTATTATACTTGAAATTACATAAGAATAAAACTCTACGTTTCGTATTCAAGGAAAAAAAAAAGTTTAATTTTGGTTTTAAAACTAAATTCCAAGTATGATTGTGAGTAGGCCCGCATAGTCCATACTTACCCTTAGATGGTAGCCTTTGGACTAGACCCCTAGCCAGACGGTTAGCACTTCCAAATCCTAGTAATCTTACGGGCTAGGATAAGGTCATGTTGTACATGTGTATCATACTAAACCACTTAATTTCCAATATTAATATCAACCCTCATATGGCTCTCACTACCTCCATATGATGTGGCAGCCAGAATAATTATAATGTAATGCATGTTTATGCGTAATTTAGTTTAATTTAATAAGTTCAAATATACTTAAGTCCGATTATTAAGTGACCAACCAATATCACAAACAATCAAATTTACCACAAATATCTATAATGCAGTAAACAGTTTATTATCATAATTTAAGGTATTTTCGCAATACAAACAAACAACAATCACATGCAAATCCCAACTCCACACATTAATCAATTTATTAATAATATTTAAATATCACTATCTACAAACATAAACAAAGATGAAATCATCAAGAGTACTCATTCAACCATAATAATGCTTAGGGATCATAGTAATTGGCAAGGAGATTGGTATCCTTTTGAAGATCACATGATAATTAAGAAATATGGAAGATAATAAGTATCTAAGTAAGATAATTATTCTATGTAAGTACTTATCTAAAAATTTACCTAAATTTTGTATTTATCTTACATAATTTCTCGGTTTGAGCTTTTTCTTCAATCGCGCGTAACTTTTTCTTTTTAACTCCAATTTTTTTGAACTTATTGTCAATTTTTATTGTTTTCAAATACACTTTCATGTAATAGGGTTCATTTTGGATGTTAAATCTCGCATTTTTCATTATGGGTCTAAAATGTTACGAATTTATTTATTTTAACCCAAATGTTTTTATTTATCATTTTAAGCTTTTCTTTATTATTTTATAAATTAATTAATTTCTAAATTTTACATTTTTGAAATATTTCTATTTTATGATCCATTTTGTAACAATTTCTTTATTTCACTATTTTAAGCTTGAATTACTAATTATATCACTTTTTTCATTATTGTAATTTTCTAATTAATTAATTATTACTATTTTCTTATTATTTTTGTAATTTGCGATTTAATTGGAAATTTTGGGAGAAGTTAGCATGGCAGCTTCTTATTGGTCCATATGGTAATTTTCTTAATTCTTGTAATTTTACATTTTCCCCCTAATTTGTAATATCCGTATATATATATATATATATATATTACGATAAATTATTAAATATTGAAAATTAGCTCCTATTTCTCCTTTATAGGGCATTTCCAACCTATATATATATATATATTTATTTATTTATACTTATTAACTTATTCTTAAGAGAATTATATACTAATATACATATGCATGTAATCTTAAGTATACATATATATATATGCAAAACTCGGGTTGGATGAGTTATCCGAAAAGGATTGCTTAACTGTAGCAAGAGCATGAAAACTTGAGCGTTTCTTATCACAACCCTTTTTCATAGCAGAAGTATTTACCGGTTCCCTAGGGAAATATGTTGGCATAGCAGAAACAATTAGAGGGTTTAAATTGATCCTTTCTAGAGAATTAGATAGTCTTCCTAAACAAGCCTTTTTTTTTTTGTAGGTAACATTAATGAAGCTATTGCGAAGGCTATGAACTTAGACTATACTATATGTATATTTATTTAAATCTTGACAAGATAAAGTAATATATATATATATATACACACACACACACACACACACACATATAGGTGCATAACAATATATATGTATGTACTCTTATATTTTACTAGTTATGTATACATGCATTTATAACATTTCTATATTTTACACATATGTAAGGTAAATACACTTAGTATTATATGTATGTACATGTAATATATATATATATATATAAACCATATGTATATGTATACATAACTAACTGAACATAACATATGTGTACATATAGTTAAATATACTTAAGTATGTATATATATATATATATATATATACATAAATACATCAGCATGAGAAGAAGAATTATCTATACAATTCAAATACATGTACATATAGTTATGAAAAAAAAACTAAAATACTACAAAATACAAAAATAATTAAGAAATACATCTAAGCTTATATTACAAAGAGAAGTCTAATTCAACATAAAGCATCAACTTAATTACTCTTTTGTCTTGGATATTTTTAAGAGAATGCCCTCCTTCTTCTCCTTCTTGAAGTTGATAGAAGTATTGTTGGATATGTAGTAAATTACAAGAGTTAGAAATTTAGGATAGTTGGATAAAAAGGGAGAAAACAAGAATATAGAAGGTAGGATAAGATAAAGGAGTAATGTTGATTAAAATAAGGGAAAGGAGTGGGCTTAATTTAAGTTTATAATTTGAAAAGAAAAAGAAAGATAAGGTAGACTCTAGAATTCCACTTGGTAGCCGAAGAAAGGAAAAACAAAAAGAAGGGGACAAGTGAAGAAAAAGAAAGGAAGGAAAAGATAAAAAGTTGAAATAAGAGTTGACTTTACTTTTCTTCACATTTTACCTTGTTTCTAATTTTAAGCACATGGGATAAAGGTCAATACACATGGTGGCCGAAATTAGATAAAGGAAAAGAAGAAAAGAAAAGGGAAAAGGGAAAAGGAAAAAGGAAAAGAAAACAGAAAGAAAGAATTTAATTTTTATTTCTTGTACAGGGCTAAAAATTGCTATATTAATTGTTGGGCTAAGCCTATTATTTATTTAGGCTTTATTCTTTAAACTAGGTGATAGGGTCTAAGGAGTCTAATCTATATTGGGATGATTCGAGGAGAATTACCTTAGTAGGCTTAGAACAAGGATCGTTGAACCGATTTGTCCGCCTCCAACCTTTCCTAGGCAAGCTCATGCATTGTAAGAAAGGTTATTGGCCTTGGACCCTTGTAAACTCAATTAATAATTATGGAATAAGTAAAACTCCATCTTGTCTGTTAATCGTCAAGACGATCTAACGGATGTCATTAAACCTAAGAGCTTATAAATACTTAGTCATTCCTCCTCATTTAGAAACAACTTTAGAGATTAGAGAAATGATGTTCTACTATAAAACCTCTTCTCTCTAAGATCAAATAATGTTTAAGGTTGGCCTTATCCAAGGCTCCACCCGATTCCATGTGATTGACACGCTAGTATCCTACCACCTACTTATTGGAAGGAAGTAGCTACATGATCACAATCTCGTACTGTTAACATGGCACCAGTGTATTAAAGGCCATTGGAAAGGAAATGATATATTTATACTTGCCACAAAGAACCCCTTCAAACATAACAAAGCATATCTCTTTGGGGCTAGCTTCTTTGATGAATATACTAAGGAAGGGTAAACAGTTATTACAAAGCCTTTGGGAATACAATTACTTGCCTAAGAAAAAACGCAAGAGAAACAACAACGGAAAAGAAGAATGCATGGCTCCTAAGGAGGTAAGAAAAAGAGAAGAGAGATTGATGAGGTCAAAAGTTTTGTTATGATGGATAGATGAAGGGTATATTACTTATGATAGGCTCTGGGATTTGCAGAAACTTGTTTGTCTTCTTCAAATCCTGTATCATTGCAAGAAACCTAACCCATACCTCCTCAACTGGAAGATCAACTTAACCCTCAAGTTGAACAAATTGAGGAGCTGACCTTACGGGACTAGGAGAATGTCTGCGACCTATCTTCATCAGTAAGAACCTCTTACAAGAGATTAAGGTCTACTTAGTAGAATTGTTGAAGGAATATAAGGACGTATTTGCTTAGATATTTGATGAAATATTAAGATTGAACCCCAGTCTTATAGTACATAGATTGAACATCGCCCTTAAGATCAAACTAATGAAGCAAGGATAGAGAGTCTTTCCTCCAGAAATTGAAGTTTAGTTAAAGGAAGAGATTAAAAAGCTGCTTCAAGCTAGCTTCATTAAGCCAATCGAGTACCCTACATAGTTGGCTAATATTATGCTAGTAAGAAAGAAGAATGGATAAATACAGGTTTGTGTAAACTTCCGAGATCTTAATAAGGCTTGCCAAAAAGATGATTTCTTGTTGCCAAACATTGATACATTAGTAGATGCCACAGTAGGACATGAGTTGTTATCATTTATGAATGGATTTAGTGGCTACAATTAGATAAAGATGGCTATTGGAGGTGCCAAGTGTACTGCCTTCAGGACTCTAGTATGGAACTTTTAATACATTGTCATCCTTTTCGGGCTTAAGAATGCTATAACTACTTATCAAAGGGTGATGACTGTTGTATTCTACAACATAATACATGACTTCATCGAAGACTATGTTGTTGACATTGTCATAAATCAAGGTAGGCACCTGACTACTTGATACATTTGAAGAAGGTCTTTAAGCAAGCCAATTGTAAGTTGTGCATGAACCCATTAAAGTGCATATTTAGGATAGCATCTAGCAAATTCCTTAGATTTTTCATTTGTAGACAAGGGATTAATGTTGATTTAGCAAAGACACAAGCCATATAGTATATGCCCTTGCCTATAACTTAAAGGAGTTAAAGGCATTTATTGGAAAAGTTTCTTATATTAGGAGATTCATTTTAGCACTAGTAGATATTTCTCATCCTTTATAACAACTTATAAAGAAAGGAACACCATTTGAGTGGTGGCAACCATAAGAAGATTCCATTTATAGAATAAAGGAGATACTTACTTCTCCATAAACAATGACAATGCCTTTTAAAGATTTACCAATGACCCTCTATCTGACATCTTCTAATAGGTTCACTAAGGCTTTGATAGCATAAAATCTAGATGGTAAAGAGTGACTAATCTACTACTTAAGTTGATCCCTTTAAGGAAGTGTGACCAACTACTCAGCTTGCAAGAAGCAATGTCTTACGCAGGTATTTGCTATGCAAAAAGTACGCCATTACTTCTTGGCACATAAGGTTAACCTTGTCACTCACTTAGATCCATTAAAGTACTTATTATCATGACCAGCTCTCTTAGGAAGAATTGCAAAATGGTTGCTCCTCTTGTCAGAATTTGACATTACAATTATGCCACCTAAAGCTATTAAGTCTCAGGCTTTGGCAAATCTCTTAGCTTAATTTCCTATAGTACATGGGACCTATGCCCAAGACAAAATTCGCGCGGAATTCCATGAAGACTCTATGAAAGCATAAGCAAATGAAGAATAGTAAGTACAGCTTGATGGCTCTTCTAGTAACACTGGACAAGGAATTGGAGTAGTATTGACATCTCTTGAAGGCTAAGAGATACCTTTAGCTTTTAAGTTGGATTTTCACTATACTAATGAAGCCAAGTACGAAGCTCCCTTGCTTGGACTCATTTCTACACAAAATGCTAAAGCATCTCACTTATGTATACGTAGCGATTCAAATTTGATAATTAGGCAAACCAATGGTGAATTTGCTCTTAAAGAGCTAGCACTTGTGACTTATAGGGCTATAGTGTAAGCTTTAGTTGGAAAATTCACTTTAGTAAGATATGAACATACTAAATGATCTACCAATTGCTATGTGGATGCATTAGCAACATTAGTCTCCAAAGTTCCTATTCAAACTATAGTAAACAGTTGAAATGTACAAGTCATTAGAAAGTCTATTCCTTGTAAACTCTTACAACTATTGGATGAAGAAGAGGAAGCACAAGATGACTGGTATACTCCTATCAAGGCACAATTGGCGTATCCCAATGCAGCTTTTGTTGCAAACTTGAAAAATTTTACTAACATAAATGGCGTCTTGTACTTTAAGGTTCCAGAAGGCATTTTTTCTCGATGTTTTTGTGTAAAGAAAGCTCATTTAATGCTAGACAAGTACCACAAGATTTGGTGTAGAGAAGAAGGGCCTCCCTTCTATCTCCACATTCAATGTGTGGGATATTACTAGCCAACAATGTCCAAAGATACTTCTCAATTACAAATGAGCAGCCCAACGTGCTCCGAACTTCTTGATCAAGGAGAATGCAACTTGTAGCAAGCGCCAACGACTGGAGACACCCATATATTGATTACTTAAAGAACAATGTATTGCCTATTAACAATATAGATGCCCAACTAGTAAAGTAGAAATAAAAAAAAAATATATCGTGCATGAGGATGAGTTATATAAGGTATCATACATAGGAAAGCCACTTAGGTGCATAGTATCACCAGAAACAGAGACTATGTTATCCGAGGCACAACCAAGGGAATGTGAAGAGCACCAAGGGAGAAGGAAGTTATATCATCAATTGCTTGATATGGGATATTACCGGTTGACTATGGAAAACAATGAGTTCAACTTCGTTAGGAAGTGTATCGCATGCCAACAATATGGAGATGCAATTCATATTCTTGCTATTGCATTACATACCCTGACTACTCCTTCGTCATTTCATACTTGGGCATTTGATTTAATCAGTCCTATACACCTACCTTCTAAGAGGTGCATTTAGATCCTTATGGGTACAAAGTGCTTCACTAAATGGGTAGAAGCAATCCCATTAAAGAAGGAACCAAGCTCGGGTGTAGCAAGCTTTGTAAAAGAGCATATCATTTGCCGCTTTGGAATCCCAAAGCTTATCTTATTTGATAATGGCACTCTCTTCATCAACTCATATGTACGATAATTGCTAGCCTCATATGGCATTGATCATATGAAGTCCATACCTTATTATCCTAAGGGAAATGGCTAAGCGGAAGCAACAAACAAGAGTCTCTTGAAGGTACTTAGTAGGATGGTTCATGAAAACCACAAAGAATGGCATGACAAATTAACATTAGTGCTATGGGCTTATAGAACATCTAAGTAGGGTCCCATATAGTCTACACCCTTCTCTTTGGTATATAGATTTAAAGTGATGATGCCAATAGAGGTATTAATTCCATCTGCATGGTTAGCCATCAATGTTAACCTAAAGCTAAACACTCTATGCATGTTAGACCTTGATGCTCTAGAGGAAAGATGAGACAGAGCTAAGCGCAATATTGCCAATTATCAGTGAAGACTTAGTACAGCTTATGATCACGTAGTTCGAAAATAATCTTTTCAACAAGGCAACATTGTCCTTCGTGTAGTAGATCACGTGCAGCAAGGAATTCTAGTGCCAAAGTTCATACCCAAGTGGGAAGGACCATTCATTATACATGAAGTCCATGACAGTGGCTACTGTAAGCTCCTTAATCCAAAAACAAATGTCATAACTCCTTTTATTAATTTTCAGTACGTTAAGAAATTTTACATGTAAATGCAATAGTGTACTTGCAATCCTTATGAATGCAATATCAACTTCGCAATACTCTATATATGTCTCTCTCTTTATTTTGTCTATCGTTGCCACAAAGTTAGAGATTTATCTCCTTTGCAAATAATAATTAACTACCTTAATTTTCTACTCTTATTGTTGCAAAGTTAGAGATCTATCTCCTTAGCATGCAAGACAAATTTATAGAAATTAAATAATTTATAATTTTAGTTGTTGCTGCATCTTAGTAAGAGCATTGTCTCTTAAGTGTGTAACGATAACTAATTGTTGACTAGTAAGAGCAACGCTCCTAAGTACATGATGATAGCCCATCATTACTAAACAGGAGAATAATCTCTTGTGAAATAGAAATTATAAAAGGTTAAGTATTGAGAAATACCCTCTTAATCGTTAAGGTTAATAAAGTGTAATTAATCTAAAAAAATTTCTACTAATTGTTGCTATGAAGTGAGAGCTTTGCTCCAATGCACAACACTATAATCATACGGGTTATGACCCCTCATTACAAGCATTGTTTACATTGATGCTACTAAGTGAAGGCTATGCAACCTAAGTGTACGATGATTTCTATAAATGTTAGTGCTTGAACAGATCGAAATACACAAATAGAAATAAATGAAAAGGTAATCTAAGTTTATTCATTCTAGATGTCTTGCCACAAAGCATTGAAAATAGTTCAATGAAAAAAATATATTGAAAGAAGAAGGATCATAAACGAAATAAAAAGTACTCTACTAAACTAACGCTTGTAATCTAAGGCTACTTTGGACTCTAAGTCCATATCTCCTAACACTACCTTTGCTTCAAGATCTGCTACTTCAAATGCCTCTTTTATGTCTTATAATTTCATATTTAGTTCATCATGCCATCTTATAGCAGCATGGTAACTCAATATTTGACTAGCCTTACCAGCAACAAGGTCTAAGCTGTTAACCCTGAACTTTAAAAGATGAGGTCCTTCTATAGACTTAATCAGTTGTGTCAGCTAAACATTTAATAAGGAATTCTAAGGCTAATCTAGCAATAGCATGGCTTCTCTTAGCATCTTCACCATGGTGTTGGCTAATTTTTTCTCCATCATTAGGGACTTTATCCAAAAGTTTCTATCAATGGCATCAAGTATGTCTAATGATTCTAACAAATGAGAAGGTATGGTAAACCCTTAGAAAAACATAGTCTCCTACACTGCAGTAACATCTAAAGTTGCTACCATGTCTTGAAGAGATATGTCATAAATTGAGGGAGGATGGATGTAACAAGTGCTGAATACAACTCTTCTCCATAAAGTCCTATGCGAAGCAATGCCTCAGCATTACTATCACCAATTCTCCCTGCTCTTGCAATTGGCGCATTAGTATCAGGAATTACTTCACCAGCTTTCAAGGAGTCGTTATACTCTATAGTATAGTTATCACCATCCTTACCATCTTCAAATTGGGTTGGTGATTCCCCATAATCCACCATATCCTGTCCATCATCTTCCTCATCTAGGACCATTACTAATGTAGTAGGATGGTTCGAATGAAGTTCAGGGTTTGAAATAGCAACACCCTTCCTTATACCAATTGATGGAAGAGAGTTAGTCTTAGCTTGTAATAGTCAAAGAAAGAAAGTTATATGAAGAAAAGTAATAGCTTAAGGGAAAAAATGCACGCATAATAGCAACAAGATACAGGCAAGAACATTACCTTCTAGATAAATGCATGTTTGGTTTCTCTAGGATTTTCTAATTTAGGTGGCACATGTTTGCCCTTTGATTTTGAAGGTAACCTTACTACTCCTACATTATTACAAGGCTCTGACTATTAAGATGCTTGTTCGATAACTTTGCTAACATCTTCATCTAACTTAAGCACAAACCTTAGCGACTTGAGGTAGAATTCACAGTAGTATACACTAGGAGTTAGAAGTGTATTGCTTACCAAAGCAAAATCATATGACTAAAAGATATCTAAGCAATTTGACCAGTGAGTTAGCTAGCTTGTAGAGGCAACTCTAGAATGACTCAAAAAGGAAAAAATAGTTATTGTACCCTTAGGCAAATTTTCCTAATATCACTTAGCGGGAGCGACTGACATGAATAAAAATTCTTAGTAATGGTGATGAGGCAAAGAACCCCTTAGTCAAAGCTAAATTAGTGCATAACTTTATGAAGAGAGTATGTCATAACTCTGTTCTCTAGAAACAACCTAAAGAAGTCTTTGCTATCAAGAAGGGAAGGCATACCCCTAAGGCTAAACTACAAAAGGAACCTTACTTCAGAACTATGGAGACTCTCATGTCTTCCCACCAAGGTTACCTCATCCTTTGGACTAAGAGGATAAAATCCATTACTATCATCATATCTGGTTATCTATTTCACATAAGAATGAAATGTAAACTCATCCTCTATATTAATGACTTACAGCAGTGGTTGTTCAATGTTTCCCTTAACCCAAGCTCATGTTCTAGGAAGTGTATTACTTGTTTCATCATTAACAGCACGAGGAGTAAAATGGTTTTGGTATCGCTCACATAAGAAAAGATAAAGGAAATCAAGGTCTACATGGGATACGTTCACATAACAACCTTTCAAGTGTATAGAAGCCTTATGATATAAGTTGAAGCGTCGATATAATAAACCCAAGTAAAAAGGAGTTAGTGCAAGGCACTCACTGTAGGCAATGTGTATGGCTAAAGAGTAGAGCTGTAGGCTTATGCCTTCCTCAGGACCTCTAGGAAACACAATTAGGGAGACCCAATAAGCTATCAAAGTTGTAAGTTCACACTTACAAGAATAAGCTAAGAGGCATGGTAAGAAATATCAATAATATACGTATATATAAACAAGAATGAAAATGTTTACTCTTACCTATAGCTTAGGCCCAATATTTAGGGCCTATCTTTCCTATTCTCCTAAAAAAAGTATGCAAGGTAAGTAGCAAAGCATGGTATCCTTTTTTTATCATAAGCGACTTTCAAAGCTTTCTGTAAAGATATTTCAAAGTTGTGCTCTTTATGAGAAATTGAGGACTTTATGATATTAGTTCGACCGATGCAACATAAGTCGAAAAGTATAACCACACCTTTTAGAGTCAGTGTGATCTCTCCCCATAAAGTAATAAATGTGTGGGTTTGAGTACTCCAACAAGAGACAATAAGTTGTTAGACTTCCATCCCACTTGTTTACGAGACCCAAAATTGTGTGGATGTGATAATAGCTTAAAGCACCTTAGCTTTCCTCAAAAGGGTAACATAGTCTAATCTTATGTAATGTAATCCACCTAAGACCTCCATCCTTATAGTGGTTGCCTAAGAAAAGCAAATTGAGTTTTGGTAAGAGGCAAATCTTTCCTCCTATTTCTAAACCGCAACACAAAATCCCTACTAATAAGGTCCCTAGAACTAGTACAAGACTCTTGTTCAATAAAGCAAAGTTTGCCATAAATAGGTGATGTTTTGAGTAGTTCGCAACATTTGGTCTTATCCTGAAATGTGTCTCTAGAGATGGTCTCATCTAGTCAATTTTCCCAAGGGCTAGAGATTGGTGGACGACGCTTATCCGAATACACCAGTAAATCTTTTTACTTAACTGATTCCTTATTCTGAGTTTAGTTATTCTTGGAATCCTTTCCCATCTTTCAACAACATTCTCGATAGTAGTATTGATTATAAGATAGAACCTACAAAAAAAAGAAAAGAAAAGAGGATTAATTCAATTTCACAAGGTAGAGAATTTCAAACTGCAAATGTCAATGTATACACATGAAGGATTAGAATAGAAAGATAGAGAGATATGAAACAAGGAGACTATAAGCTTATAAGCATGGCATGATAATTCAATGCTGAAGTCACAATTAGGTAATAAAGCCAAAAGTCCAAGAGCATACGTTACATGTGAAGCCAAAGATGCTAGCAATTAAAATCTTTCATACAAAGTCTTAAACTGAAAAATCGTATACTTATGACAACAACTAGGGATACAAGTAGATACGAAATCAATCAGCCTTGAAATAAAGTACCATGCAATAGAAGTAAGATATACTTAATATTGATGCTCGGACAATAAAAAAGTGTGTCGATCACTTACACTTAGTTCTGAGGAATATAGATTAAGGTTCTTTTCACAAACAATTAATTTCATTTAATGCCAAAACATAGATGAAGAGCAATTGTCTAAGCATTAACCGATACCACAATAGTCGTGGTGACCAGAAGATTAATAAATTATTAAAACTATTATTTTCCGTCAATAGTCTCACTGTTATCCATCAAGTTGATAGGTTAAAGAGTATTTCCTTCATTCAAATGACAAAGAAAGGATTATAATTATTAAGTTACAAGAGTAAAAAATAAAAAATTGTGAATTTCACTGGCTTTTAAGTCCACATGTGTGAAGAAACAATAGATGGAGAAGATGTGAGTGGAAGCTTTTGCAAACTTACAAAGGATGATCTAGTCCCCTGACAAAGATTTGAAAAAAAAAAAAGATAAAAAGAAGCCAAGGTCAACTTACAGTAATGGGAATTTAATCTGCTACCAATGAAGTGAAAATTGTGTAAAGGATTGAAGAAGCCATTTGATTACGAAGTAAGTATATGTGGTTTCAAAAAATTCAGATTTCAATGAAGTCAGAAAAAAAAAAAAGAGACTAATACTCAAGCAAAGAAGTAATTAGCACTCAGATTTTATGACCAGAAGTACAACTTATGATTTCTCAAGCCAACTTGATAAAGAATATAGGGACAAGAAATGAAGCAAGTCACAACAGCAAATCAGGCAAGGGATGTGGACATAATTCCCAATAAGGATACGTTTATGAGCAAGATGGACCAAGTTGACCTAGGCAAGAACAAACCATAGTTAGAATAAAGCCAAATCTCTAAAGTGGCTATTGAAGTTGTAACTAATGATCAACTCTTGGCAAGAACTACAATCTTTTCAAGCTATTAGAGGAACAAATTTTGTTTTATAAGAGAATAAATAATAAAGAATTAATACCATACGTAAAGAAAAGAAAGAAGCGCTTACGCATAGTAGTTTGACGAAACATGATCATTAGATGCAACTTGATGAGTATTGAAATTGCTAGGTGCTTCCTCCAAAGGAGTATTGCAACTCAATAATTAATTCGTTCAAACTTATGAGTCGAAGATTGGAGTTCAAACAATGCAAGTATGGAATACAAAGAAAAAAATTTATTATTGGTGATTATTGTGTGTGTATAGTAACTACAAGCATGCAACGAAAAGATATGGAGATGACTTAATCGTGGAAGTTGATAGATTTGGAAGATATGTTGGTATCTAAAATGGGATATGATATTGATCAGATTTTTTTGGAAAGAGAAAATATTATTGGTGAAGTTTTCAGAAAGTAAATATTTGAAGTCAAGATTTGATATTATCTATCAAGATTCAAAGTTGGAGTTGATATTTAGTATAATTGGAAATAAAATATTATGGGTGGGATTTCTTTGGCAAGAAGATTTTTTAAAGTCAAGATTTGATACTATTTGCCAAGATGAAAAATTAGTTCTAGTATTCAGTTGAAGTGTAAATATAAGAGCATGAACAAGATATTTGGTAAGTAAATATTTGAAGAAGAAGTACAGTGGACTTGGGGTCGTACCCCTATTATCGTAAGTCACTTGCGTTGAGTGCTAATCTAGGCATGAAATAAGTCACTTCCTTTTAAGTGCAAATGCTAGGCAATGGATTTGAGATTTCATATCCTTAAAAGTATAAGTGAAGACATCAGAGGTTATCTTTTAATTATAAGGCCTCATGAAGTGTTATTTTAATGCCCATTATATATCAAGTACTGATTCAATGACACTAATGCGCACAATAGATTCCTCCATAGAGATGAACTTCACAAAGTGTCTTGTCCTATTGTCAATATATTTATCATCCATTCCAATGAATGTAGCTTACAAAGAAAGAAATGATTTTGAATTGGAAATTCTTTTCCATTCTATATGAAGAAATATTTAGAGAATCAACTTATATAAAGGAAGCCCATATAATGTTACAAACTTATTCAATATATTTCCATTAGGGCAATACCTCTCTAACATGGCAAAAGCGTTGCACATAATTGAATGGTGCTGCAAGTTGCACACTAGGCTATATAATATAGCTAAGTGAGCGCACTTGACAACAATGTAGCTAATTCATAATGTATACATGCTAAGTAGCAACATAGCTATTTAAAATTAGTAATTGATGCCCAAAATGCTTAGACTTCATCCAAGAATTTTAGTCAAAAGGCAAATGTAAAGGGTTGAAAATTGCTATATTAATTATTGGATTAATCTCATTATTTATTTAGGCTTTACTCCTTAGACTATGTGATAGGGCCTAAGGATTTTTGTCTATATTGGGATAATTCAAGGAAAATTGACTTGATGGGCTCTAAATAAAGATTGTTGGATTGGTTCATCTACCTCCAACCTTTCCTAGGTGCATTGTAAGGTAGGTTATTAGCTTAGGCCTTTACAAACCAATTCTAGATAATTATAAAATGAGTAAAACTCCATCTTGTCTATCAATCTCCAAGATGATCTAATGGATATAATCAAGCCCAAGAGCCTATAAACAGTCAGTCATTCCTCCTCATTTAAAAACAACTCCAGATATCAGAGAAACGGTGTTCCACTATGAAACCTTTGCTCTCTAAGATCAAACAATGTTTAAGTAAGAGAACGATCTTGTTTGTTCAAAAAAGGTTTTAGTTTGTTTAAGAATTGCAAGGTTGGCGTCCTAAGTCCTCTAGGCTCCCTTGTTTTGTCACTTATGTATTCAAGACTTTAGAATTGCTTGTTCCTCCTCCTTACCATTCTCTCTCTAATCATCCCACTAAGTGCCATCTCCACGTCACTACTCTAACGCCACAAATGACACGTTACTTGCATGACTCGCACATGACCACTCTAGTCAGAACCCCTCATCTATACTTCCATTAAATTGTTTCCAACTTTTAGATAGTGTATAGGGTAAAATATAATATAACTATGGAAAAATATAAGGTATAAAATTAATGTATCTTATATAATACATAAACATGAATTATGGAATAAAACTAAATCAAAATAATCAAATTAATATAAAACAAATAAACATACATATATACATATGTAACGCCACAAACAATTATAAGGTAACATTTGTAATTTTATTATTTTATTTTGTTATCCTTATCTATTTGTTAAAATTTAGAACATATTTCTATTCATTTGTTGGCAATTTTACTCTATTATGCACATTTATCAATAGTTTTACCAAATTAGAACTTTATCTCTATCAAGGTAAATTTATAGGTTTTATAAACTTAAAGTATTAGTTTTAGGGTTTTTATCAAGTCTAAAGTTAATCTTTTATATTTACGAGTATATAAGGTTCGATGTTTTATACCCAATTAGGGTTTAGATCAGTATATTAGGATTTCTCTCAATCGTAGTAATTTTGAGTTTATAATTTAGTTAAGTTTTTAATTTGTTTGGCCTTATTGACTTATAGAGTTACCTAGGGCACTTGAATCTAATTTAGGGTTCAGATTAAAAATTTTCAAGGTTTACAACATTCTAGAAAATTGGGCCATTATCTTTAATTCAAATTCCCATACATATACATATTAGAAGCTACAATTCAAGCATAGTTATTAGACCCTAACTATTAACAAAGATTGGTACACTATGGTAAGGCCTTCTTATGGCCATTGACACTCTACTCATTGTCTTTCTCTTTATCTTTCTCTTCACAGTAACTTTACTTAGACATCAAAGTGGCTATGTTGAAGTTGTCCCAATACTCTCATAGCCTAATTTGCTTTAATTTTGTAGAATCTTTAGTCGACTAGTGTCTAGAATCTCTCTAATTTGAATTTCATTGTCAACAGCAATAAATTTTGTTAAATATCCCCTTTGAATAGGTTCCTCAAGCACATTCTTTAACTAGATACATTCGTTAGTATTATGCTTACGATCTTCATGAAAATTGTAGTATTTATTGGAGTTCTTTATTAAGGGATTACCCTTCATTCTTTTGGGTAATGTGAGGAAATCCTAATTCTGAACTTCAATTAAAATATTTGACATAGGTTAGTTTAAGGGTGTATGAGCAACATATGTTAGAATTAGTTGTTCTTAATCTCTATCAGGTCTTCCAAGTTGATCCCTTATATCAAACATTCTTCCTAGTCAATCCTTTATAGACCCCCTTTCTTTCTCTTGTCCCTTTTCAAATTTCTCGTTTTTCTAACTCCCTACAAGCTGGTCCTCCTATCATGTAAACTTCTTTGACCTTATAATAAATTCATCTAATGAGGTTGGAGTATGTTTAGCCAATGATTTGAAAAAATTTGAGCTCTCTGTAACTCCTTTGCAAATTGAATAAAGTACCTCACTTTTGTTACAATTTGTGAGTTCAATCATCAACTGATTGAAACAGTAAACTTGGTTCCTCATGGTTTTACCAGGCTTCTATCAAATAGAAGTGAAGAGCAAAGAATCCTTTATAGGAGGCTTTCTAGCTAGAAAATATTGTTGAAACTCATCGGTAAGTTGACCAAAGGAAGATATGGAAGTGGCTTTTAAGGAGTTGAACCAACTACTTGTGGACTTCCTTAATGTAGAAGGAAACACTTTGCAAGCTATCATATTCAAGAGTCTATAAAATTATTTTAATTTTTGGAAGGTATTAAGGCGATCATCAGGATCTTTCTTCCCATTAGAAGTGTCAAATTGGTGGAGTCTAACACTTAGAGAAAGAACTCAACCTTTTCCTTCCAACATCTTTTCTCAAACCATCTTCATTGGCTAACCTCTTTATATAATCTTCCAAATCTCACACTCATATCTGCAATAGCCTTTTGTGGTAATCGAGTAGTTATGTGCTCAATCCTTCCTTCTTGTAGAGCAAGGATACATTCACAAAACCAATGCTTGTGAAGCTTTCTATTGATAACCTCTTGATTTGGTTGTGGGTGTAATGACTAGCTCTTTCTCGCTAGGAACACCAATTGGTGCTTGCTAATCATTATTATCAACCATAGGGCCTTTCCTTGTACACGATGATGAAAATCCTCCTTTGGCAAATGAGTAATTTCATTAGCTATAGCCTTCGAATGTAGTGTCAAAGAAGATGTAATTTCTCATTCTTGACGTTTATTCCTCAACTCTATGTTATACATCTTAACTTCCTTCAACACCTTAGTAAATTGTGTACATAAGGATTCAAACTGTGAAATGAGCGTAGACTCAAGCTATTGATTCTATTGCTATGGTAAAGGCTCATCCAATTCTAATAGAAGGACTTATAGCTATTACATTACTTGTTCCTCTTGAGCCCCATGAAGGATGTCACTCCCCTTGGCAGTGTCATCATCTTATGTTTTATTTTTGTCTACCATGTTGGTTCAAGCATAGAGGAAGCAAACTGTTGATAGTAGGTTTTGGTGAATTGAAACCCTAATCCATAGCAAAAAAAAAGGTTTTTTGGGTACCAAAGAAAATTTAGCATAGCCATTTAATTGCCTAAGTAAGAAATTCGATGGTGTGATTGAAAGTGAAAGAAAGGTAAGAAAGCAAGTTGAGAAAGAATAGTTTCAAATAAGACTGCCTATTGATTGTCGAACTCTATTTATAGATAGCATTTGTTAACCATTCTAGAAACTTTATCCTTCACATTAATCACATAGCTAGATTTTGTTACAAACCACTTCATGATTTTAGGTATGTAGGGAATAATGGTCAATTATTTGTATAATATCCCATATACTCATGCCCATGTTCAAATTTGCATCCTTTACAATTGGGCTAAACAAGGTCATATTGGCAAAGTAAGGTTGTACTCAACTTTTAGCACTTTTTCTAAGCTATCTAAGCTTCTTCTAACCTCTCTTTAAGCTACTTACTCTAACCTAAGCATCCTTGTCTAGTATAACATGTGCTTTGGGTAGTCAGGTAGAGTAGGTCAAAATTTAGCCTCACAAGGTTAGGTAAGTTATTTTAGGTCGTTTTAAGACCTCATGGATCCTAGGGCCAAAATCCCTATCAATAATATTGGTCATGATTTTCCTTCTATTATAAAATATCTTGAGCTGATGACTAAAGATGTATTTACAACATGTTTTGTCAAGTATCATTTTGATGAATTACTTTTCCTAACAATAAGGGGAGAACAAGAAAAGTAGCTAGTAAAAGAAATAACATTTTGGTATCTTGATCCTTATAGAGGGCTAAATCTGAATTCAGGCCAAATCTAAATTCGAGCTTAAGCCTAATAATTGAAATAGATATTGACTCTTTAGTCTAAGATAACAAGGACCAAAGAGTCAAGTTCATAAGAATTCGATATGATTAAGGAAGATTTGACATGGTGAGTATGTAATAGAGCCCATTAGATCAATCTGTTTGATCTAACCTTTCTTGGTTTGGCTTACAATAAAAATAATAAAGCCTATATCTAAGCCTAAACCCATAAAAAGAGCCCATTTGAGATCCATTCATAAAAGGCTTCCATCTTAATGATTAATCACCATCATGATCCGACGAATGGGATAAACTACCATTTTCTATAAATACCCCATTTACTTCCTCATTTGGATAAGAGAGAAACCCCCATCAATTCCATTACTTTGCCAAAATCTTATCTCAAAGATCAAACACTTAAGAACCTTAAAAACACTACCTTGTTCTTCATCAATTGTGGAGTTTAATGTCATTGCGCTCCTCTAACTATCACCATACATAGTAGAGTCTCATAAAAATTGATTACTCCTCCTCTTTATACTTCTCTCTTTATCATCCCATAAGTGAAATTCAAGTCATTTATCTAGTCATGTGTAGTATGACCTGACAAGCGGCATGAATGTAACCCTTTGTAGCCATACCCATTCTCCTACAATCTTCACACAAAGCAATACAAATATAAAGTTTACAAGATAATCTACTTGCAAAGAATAGCAAATCAGCTTCTAGATGCATTACTAACCTAAAGAGGGTGACTAAGTTACATACATGTGTAAATGCTCCTATATAGATTGGTGATGTCTTTAGAGGACAAGCCATTAATGAAATAGCTAATGGGCCTAGATCATCTTTGTTTCAAAAAGAAAAAAATCTTTGTAAAGGAAAAATGTAATTACTCTAGAAGAACTCATTAGAGCAATAGATGTTTGGAAACATAACATACAAAATAACTTTAAAAGAAGCTCAATAAGTTATATCTCTATAGGAAAAAGATTGAAGCAATAATAAACAACTGATGATAATACCATATTATATACTGTAGCACTTAATGCTATGAATGATATTTAGGAGCGTAAATTTACCTTTGTCGATGAAGATGTGATTAACCAAAGTGGAAAGACAGAATTCAAGTATAATTGAACTCACTTAAAAAGTATTAGGTTCTTAAACTTGTTGTCCAACCACACAAGATGGTATAATATCAAATAAATATAAATAGGTATTTGTTCATGAACAAAATGAGAAAAATGAAGTTGCTAGATGTAAAGTACAACTTATTGCATAAGGTTATTTTATAATGACCTATAATTAATTAAGTAAAATGTACTCTCCTGTATAGGTAGATGCAAATACATTTTATCATCTCATTAGTTTGGCAAGTGCATAAGGAACTTGATATGCATAAAATGGATGTTGTTATAGCCTATTTATATTGCTCACTTGATAAGGACATTTATATGAAAATTCCAATAGGTCTTGAAATGTCTAAAGCATATACTTCAAAATAATGGAAATACAATCCTCTCCTTGTTTTTCAGGAGACCAGTCCCACTCTTCATCTCACTCTTAATTTATATTTATTTCAATATGAACCATTAAACTACTTGTGAATTTAAAAGAATGTAAATGAATAGTGGGACAAAGAGTTGGACTTGTCCCATCAGAATGGAGGTAGGGACCTAATCTGGACAAATGTGGTAGTATCATCTCAGTTAAGATTCATTTACGGAAGGCTATAGGGATAACTTTTTTGGGAGGTTTAGGGGTGTAAGTAAGCCATTAAAGTGTAGAAAAAGTTAATCTTAAAAAAAGTTATAAAGAAAAATATATATATATATATTTTAAAGAGGAAACTATAACATGATGTTGGGTACGGTTAAGTGGTAAAATGTTTGCTTGACCAAACATAATTGATGGTTTAAATCTTATAACTGTCATTTTACTTTTCCAAAATGCATTTATTACTTAGACGATATTTCTTTTTTCCTCCATATTTCTCACTTTTTTTACATAATAACTAATAAAAATAAATTCACTCATTAAAAAATTATATTTAACTGAATAAATTCTCATAAACTACTACTTTTACTAACAATACACCATAAATAACAATTACATTACCCATATTATAATTATTTCCAATTATATCACATAAATTATCAATATATAATACCAATTATAAGTGTATGAATCTGGATGTGAATGTCACGTATGTGATGTATAGTTGCGCTTAAGTATGATTATGGGGAATGACTTGAGTAGTGTAAATGAGATGACCAAGAGAGTAGTATAGGGAGAAGGAGCAAGCGATCTTAACAAAGCTCTAAAACATACAGTGATAAGTAAAGGATTTCAATAACATCAAACTCCACATCTAATGATGAACAAAAGCGTGTTCTTTACATGATCAAGTGTTTGATTCTATAAAATGAGATTTCACTAATATAATAACTTATATGCTAATTCTCTATTATCCAATTGAAGGAGGGGATTGGCATTTGTGGGAGTTGGCCATTGATCTCATTCATTGGATCATGATATTGATCAGTGGTCAATATCAATCCCTCCTTTGGTAGATCCCAAGAGGGTTCCTTCTTTAGATCTAGACCCTTAAAAGTATTATCTTTAATGTGAACCAAATTGAAAAAGGTTGGTATTAGTATGACCAATCTAAACTAGCCTTACTCTAAAATTATCATGTTAAATTTTTTCTTTACATCCTGAATATACATGGACTTGACTTTCTAGGCAGTATCACCTTAGCCTAGAAAGTCAAACTCAGGTAGTTAATGAGTTTAAAGCTTGATTTCGGATTCAACTCTCTACACTAATTATATGACTTAATTTAATAGTTTTTTCTATTTTACAATTAATATTATGAAAATAAATGTAGTTTATTAATGATTGATTGTGCAATAATTTATATTTCAACATGGTATAGTTTTAGTAATGCTAATAAAAACAAATTTACAAAGTTATTATTGAACAGAAAAATAAAATTGTAGAATACTTATATTTATGTCAATTAATCCTTTTACTTTATTTGCAATTTTATGTTTTTTTTTTCATGATCTAACTTTGCTAAAAATAAAACTCATAACTTTAATGTTTATTTTTATTATAAACTAATAGTTAGACTCAAATTAATACATTATCATCATGAAAAAACAAAACATTTATCTTTTAACATTTAGATGCAATATGTTCCAATAACAAGCAAAAATTATCGTATATGTTGACGATTTGAATATTATTGAACTCTTGAAGAGACTCTATAGGTAATAACTTATTTGAAAAGGGAATTTTGAAATGAAAAATCTTGAAAAAAGAAAGCTTTGTATTAGCCGACATGTGAAGCATTTGAGAGAAGGAATTATCGTTTCATCAATCAACTTATATAGAAAATGTCCTTTAAAAAAGTTTACACGGAAAAAGCACATCCGTTGAGTATGCCAACAGTTGTTTGCTCACTTGATGTGAAAAAAGGTTAACTTTCAGCCACAAGATGATGATGAAGAACTTTTAGATATTGAAATACCATATCTCAGTGTAAATTGATATTATAACTATCATGCTACCAATACAAGACTTGATACAACTTTCATTTCAACTTGATAGCTAGTTTTAGTTCGTGTCTAATGTGAAGATATTGGAATGAAAAATTAAACATGTCTTTCGATATCTTCAAAGTACTATTGATATGGATTTATTATATACAAATAGGTTTAGCTCGCGACTCATTGCTTATATAGATGTTAGATATATGTCTAATCTATACAAGACCCAATCTTAAATAGGCTAATTATTTGTAAGTAGTAATATAGCTATTTCATGGCTTTCCACAAAATAAGCACTTTGTTATTATTCCTTCAAATCATGTAAAAATAGTAGTTCATTAAGCAAGTCAAGAATGTGTATAGTTGAGATCCATAACTACACAAATCTAAGAGACATGTGGGCTACCTTTTGAAAAGGGAACTTTAACCATACGGTACGAAGGCATGTTGAATGTATAGCTTAGCAAAAGAATGATATATCAAGATAAAACAAAGCACTCTTCACCGACTTTCTCTTTCAGTCATGATCTTCAAAAGAATGGGATATTGATTTTCAAAAAGTCTGTTTGAGCGATAATCTGGCATCATATCTAGTCACTAAGGCATAAACTACTTCAACATTTATAAGATTAGTGAAGAAAATTGGAGTAGATCGATTCAAAGATCTTCTGTAATAATATAAATAAGGAAATTGTATAAGGAAAGGCATACTCTTTTTCCATTAGTAGGGTTTTTCTTCCCTACTATGTTTTTCTTTAGCAAGGTTTTAATAAGACAAATTCCTTGTAGGATAGACATCTAAGAAAGAGTGCCATAAATTCATTGATTATTATGAATGTTTATTTAGTTCCACAACCTCCAAATCCATTAAATTTTCCTTTGTAACTCTTAGCTTTTAGATTACCTATCATTATATCTGTATGCTCATAAGTAAAGAAATATGTAGAGCATCAGAAATCCATTGCATCCTCTCTCTATTTTATTTATTTCTTATATCTCTATTTCATAATTCTTTCTTAAATAAAACTTTAGTTCACAATGCATTTGACTTTATTGAAACCCATGTTGTAGAAGTACTTGAAACCAAAAAATAAAAAATAAAAAATAAAAGCTATTACTTATAGTTTTCTTGAGGTGCCACGGATAGATACTAAAACATGCTAGAAAAGGCCCCTAAAAAACATAGCTATTTTGCAATTCTATATAATAGCTACTTCACCAACCAAATGTAAAAATAAGTCTACAGGAAAGTAATAACTATTTTATTCCACTGTTATAAAATCAACTAAATATGAATGTCTCTTCCCAAATCTTACATGCCATGTAACTTTGAACTGAAATATAAACAAGTCATATGATGAGTGTTGAACAATATAATGAAATAATCATGGCTTTTCTTGGGGATTTCTACTCAATCACTAGGTCTGAAGCACATATAATGAATATCATGCTCCACTTAGCATAATAAACAATCTAGCACATCTCTTTTTTATCACTATGCATGACATAATTGCATCAAATGAAAACTAATAAAAAAATAATTAAATCGGGTAATTCAATTTGAAAGCTTAATACATATTAAAAATAACTCAAACTCAATTGTTCGCTTCTTATTGTGTGCCAATTCGTCCTAAAACTCAAGCCGGCCTTCTATTTTTTTTAACACCTCTTTTGCAGCCAATTTTTTAGCTGTTTTTTTATCAGCAGCCATCGATGTGTGCTTATATTTTCTACCTCCAGCTTCAACCTCTATTGTGACTGAAGCACCACCATCTTTGTATGACACAGATGGTCTTTTCAATGTATAATGCTTTACCTGGCATAGCTCTGTTAGCGCTCTTACTGGGTGAAGCTTTACTGTCTCTGGCGTTACCAGAGGCTCCAGGAGTGGTCTGATACTCCTGAATACTCTCTCTTTGTTGTACCCTGAATCAACAAGGATTGCTCCTGCTAAGGATTCTATAACATCTCCAAGCACCTGTTATTTCCATAGAAAGCACCAGTTTCAACACAAATGAATTGGATAGATTGCAAAATCGTTTGATTACATGCAATAATTAGTTGATCCAGCACATCATCTTATCAACTGTTCGGTTTATTTCAGTACATCATTTGCAATGCACCAAAATGTTCAGGATAGAACTAAACCAAAAAGGAGGTATACGATTTTGCATTGGCACCAATTCTTCATTTTATTGTAGCCTTATACACCTAACGCAAACCCTTTTTCCGTGAAAACTTCATGTCTACATGCCAGTTAATATCACCTTTTTGGTTTCTCTTAGAACCCCATCATAGCATCATTTTTAAACCAGATAGAATTAGAATGGGAGGTACAAAATAAAAAATGACAACAAAATAGACTATTAGATCATATTAGAAGGCCATCTAAAGAGACAGAAGCATGTAAACAATGGACGGACTAGTGAATCAAGTCAGGCGGCTCCCTTTTGAACAATCCTAATAGCTAAAGAAATAAAGCAACAAATAGCACAGATCTTGCTCAACAGTGCAGCTTGAAGCAGTTATCAACTAAAGACTGATAGCTACAATCCTATACAGAAAAAAGAAGCATAATAAGCACAATTTGATGGTAGACTGGACTGACCTTAGGAAAGGATGTTTCAGATTCCCATCCAAACATCAATTCTGAGGATAATTTGTCAAAATTCTTGATAGTTTCAGTTATAAGTTCATGAAGAGGAGATGAATTTTGGAGGATGTGCTCATGCAATCCAGCTTTGACTGCAGATCGGGCATAACAATCATTGTTCACAGAAGCAGACCTCAAATCCGTTAATATTCCTGGTGACATCCCAGGATATCTTTGGTATAAGTGAATTGTAATCAGATAGTCCAAAACTGAATCACCTAGAAATTCAAGACGCTGCCATAAGGAAAAAACAGATTCTGTCACAACCCAAAGAAAACAATCGGTACATTTAATAACAACAGTGTAAGTACTTGGCACATATCCTGTTCAGATAAAATCAGAACGTGTCTGAGTTGAGAACAAAGTGACACTGCACTAAATGTATGATATTAATGAGAGGATGATGGTTAATAGGGAAGAAATGGCAGCATTGACAAATGATGACTAAGACAATTTGTAGATTAACACACACATGTAGAAAAAGAAAATATATATATATATAAGTTAAGATATTGCAGCAAGAATCTAAGATGTTTAATAACATTTTCATATTCACTTCTCAAACAAGTAAACAATTGATGATGGCATCATAGTGGATTTGGCAACATAGAAGAAAATATTAGTTTCTTAGTCAGAATTAAACAGTAACGTACCTGATAAGATTCTGGAAGTGAATATGATCCATGTGTCAATGCCTCAACTAACAGAGAAGGGTCATGGAATGAGTAGTTTAATAGAGATTCAATATATTTAACATTCAAGTGCTCCTTAGGATTCACAGGGAAGTTCCGTCTGTATGGCCTGTCGACGAAGTCAACATTTAAACCCAGCCAATTTACAAACAGCGAGCCAGCAATATCACCTCCAATGCTAACATATGCACCAATAAGTGCCTCAACAACATCTGCAACTGTCTTGTTTTTTATTTTTCTTTTTTCAAGGAAATACATTTTCGTTGCTCCAGGAAGCAACTCCTCGCATGAGGGCGAACTTCCAAATTCAACACCAGGAGCTATCCATTTTTTCGGATCGAATTGCTCATCGCGAATAAAACCCTATTCCAAAAGCAAAAATAGATGCCTTAGAGCAATCTTGTTTACTCGTGATGCAAATTTTGGAATTAGACAAAGTGTCTTCTACCATGTACAATTTTCTTTTTCAAATAACAGAACAAGTTTACTTACAAAAGCTGTTATTTTTTTTATCAACCATTGATGAATCATAAATGTAACTACGCAGGTTAAATGCATTATTGAAGCCTTAATGAAATACCACCTTCTTCTTTCTAGGGTATTAATATTTTCTGCACAAGCTTATCCCTTCTTAATATATTTCTGTGCAATGAAACTTCTCAACAGCACAACGTTCTTATGTACATCGTCTTGTCAATTTATGATCAGGCATACAAGGATTAACCTTGTAACACTGTAGAAGGCCATATACTAACCTGGACTGAAATTGCTTTAAGTTATAGATCAGAGCATTGTTTTAGTGCAGAGGAAGAAAGTACCGGAAGCTTGCGGTCACATCCCAGTTGGCAAAGTTTCACGTTAGAGATTATTTCCTCCTTCTTTTCATTAAGCTGACCTTCTTGATCATTCTGATGTGTCTTAAATAGCTGTTGAGACACAGCATACTTAAGGAAAGAATCGCCTAGAGTCTCCAAAGATTCTAGATGAAATTTTTCTTGACAATGTTTTGTCGTAATTGCTTCCAGGAGCTGTGACGCCAGTCAGCAGTGGTCAAAGAAGGCTAAAATGCAAAACTGATGACAAAGATGAGTATGTGATAACAATTAAAAATTTAAATAGAATTTTCTTGTGATAAGACGGAATGTATAAGGCACAAGGGATTCATGATATCATTCTAAACCGTAGAGGACTGCAGATCACAGAATGGTCTTGTTTTTAACTAGTGAAAATATCATTAATTTCAACAGGAGGTCACAAGAAAGCAGAGGAGGATGTTCATGAAACCTTGCTACTGGGGATAACAAAATCACGCATATGATGTTCTAAATGCATTCTCTTCAGGTTTGAAGCAATAAGTAAAGCCTCAAGCCGGTGCATAATAGATGGCACAAATGAGAAGGAGTATAATGTTCTTGCTGAAATAGGTGACATGATGATGGAACACAGTTCAGGAGGCAATTCGACCATTGCATTGCTAGGATCTGCAAGAAGAAATTAAATAAATTACAATGTGCCTGCTAAAGATGTGATTAGAACCCTAACACACTTTTCCAGTCGTACTTATCACTCTCCATTACCCTAAATATTCTGTATTACAATCCATACATGCAGATCAATGCATCTTTGTCTAATGAAAGAGATAACATCAAACCTCTATCTTTTTGTTGTCGATTCCTATGAAAACAATTTTGCACGTAGAAAAGATGCCTCCCTTTCAGCAACAGTTGTTGCATGTCATTCAGCCTTATGCCATATCTGAAATGGTAATTGGATGCAACTTCAACAGTGTCAAAAAGCATGATACTATTGAATCCATTCAATTGCTAAAGATACAAAATTGAGAGAAAGTACACACCGTTCTTCATAGTGTTCCTTATATGTAGTGAGTTTTCCGTCCCTCTTCCTTAAAGGCGAATTTGCATTTACGTCATCATAGAAACCAGTGATGCAGTAAAAGCGCGAATTATGAGGTGTGTAGACCAAAGAATTCTCAAGCATACAAGAACACACTAGACCATCCTTTGTCATAACATTGGAATGGTCCTCGGAGAAATAATATCCAATATGTTTGTCCACAGTGGTTTTATCTGTGAACAACACTGACAGGACGGCTCTCCAGTCTTTGAACTTTTTTCCTGTGGAATCAGGACCGGATGGGAGAAGTAGATAGTCTACATTACAAGTATTTCCATAATCAAAATCATTGAGTTGAATGGTAGCATGATTCAAAAGGACATGAAGAACCGCAGCTTGAAATTTTCTACAAAGAAGCACCTGCAGAAATATAATTCTTGCATTTTAATGCTTGAAAATAACTATGTAAAGATATGAACTCTTTTAAACACGAAAACAGGAGCAAATAACTCCATGGAGATTTAAACTCATGACTCCTGCACCGAAAAGATTAGAATGGAAGGCAACGTGTTCAAATTTGCATTATCCCTTTCATAACCATGAACAGAGCTAAGGTGCCTCTCTTTCAAGGAAAGTGGGAACAGAAAATAAATTAATCAATAAAAGTCATATTTCAGCAAAACTAAACAAGAGTTTTTCACCATTCCGATCATCTAAAGTTCCGTGTTTCGTGTAAAATAAAATAAAATAGAATGAAACGGAGTTAGTGTATCAGAGACAGTGGAAAATAAAAGGATTTAGTGCATCAGGAGTGAATGTTTAAAAAAGGAGGCAACATAAACAGATTTAGATCGCTCGATTTACATCATCTCGATTCCCACTCTCTGGCGTGTAACAATGGCTGTGATTATAAGAACAAGTCTACGGCACAGTAGTATCACAAAATATTTTAAAAAATCTACGTTATGTGCAATAGAAGGGGAAAAATGGAAAATAAGATCCTTCCTATCAATCGCATTCTTAATCTAAAAGGTATATTGTGTTTTTACGACTTATTTTACTATTCTACACTTCCATGAAATAAATTTAGAAGAAAAAGGAAACAACGCCCTGCCCCCGGCCGCAGAACACGCTTTTATCCCCCTTATTCGCAACAGAAACAAGATTTAGTGAAGAAGAAGAAGAAGAAGAGGAAGAGGAGAAGCAAAGAAAGATATAATGAAGAGACACTCCAACAGACCTGATCCTCTGAAAGATGAATCACCCCGACATATCTCAGGTTAACCGAAACAACTCCTCTGCTGTCTTCTAGTTCAAAGTTTACACGTGCAATCTCATCCTCAAGTTTGATCCTCAAGGCAAGCACAATGTCATGAACATTTACATCGTACGTGAATTGCTGCACCAACCCAATTACATAACAATGATAAATAGTCATGTGCCCGTCCGAAGGGCGATGAACAAGCTCCGGCGGATAGTAATTGGGTTGGTCATTATAAGTTCTACCATTCCCTTGCATTGTTTATTCTGGTATTTGGTGTACAGGGAATGATAACGAGGATGAGAAATGAAGTTTTGACTACAAAGAGCAATGTTTGGACTCTGAGTTTCTGCTTGCTTCAGAAGTTATTATTTAGTTTCGAGGTTGTTGCTCGTCGGAAGTTACTTGGAAAGTAGGGATTCTCGTTGATCTGCAGTTGCCTAGTTGGAGAAATATATAGTCATAATCAGCCATATTATTTTTTTTCAAACATTTTATCTAACGTTTAAGCTATCACAAATATGATATTTAAAAAAATTCATACAATTCTTAAAAAATATAATATAGCGTAGATCTGCTCCGACTTATCTATCTTTTATTCCCTAATTTATAAAATAAAATACCAAGAAAATGAAAATATAAATATAGATAAACTTTCGGTAAAATTAAACAATAAAAATTTATCTAATTTTGAGATATATTTACTCTATTTTATTCATTTTTTAAAAAACTAAATAATTTTTTTTCTATTTATATATTTTCTCTTTGAAATACTTAGATTTTTTATTTCTCAACTGTTATTGCGTGGTCAACTTCTTCAATATAATTGTGATAAGATATTAAAAAAGAGGTAATTTATTTAAATACTAGTTTTGAAATCGGAATTAATGAAATATAAATAATTTTTTTAAATAGCCAAGATAGTTTTTTAAGTAAATTTCAAACAGATGTAGACTAAAAATAAATAGAAAATAAAAAGGAATAAAAAACTTGGGATTTGCTTCCATATATCGTCCTTGGTTTGAGTTAGAAAATAGACAAAGAAGAATCGCATATACTTGACCGAAATGAAAATGTGTCATCCAGAATCTTTCGATGCGTAACTTATTGGCTAAGATAGGAATCATTCCTCTCTCACTTCACCGGAGAAAAAAAAAAATCAAATCACCATCATTCTAAGATTTGTATTAATACTATTAAATTATAATATTTTTAACTATTCATCCTATTTTAAAAAGGTTAATGAGGGCACTTAAGACATTTTATTTTACAAACTAAAAGGACTTAGTAATAGTAGATATCATGAGTATAACTCTCAGGTAAACTATTGATGATTCGTCACTCATGAGTAGACATGGACCTAAAAAATGCCCCATATGACGTAACTAGTAAGGGTCTTTCGATGCTCAAGTCGACAAGGAGGAAAAGGAGAAGGAGAAGGAGAAGGAGAAGGAGATAATTGAGAGTAGATAGTAAGTTCCTAAAAATGTGTAGGGAGTCAATCCTTTTACTTAAAAATTTTACCTCTACTAATAGATTGAGGGTGTTGACTTGTATGGACACGTAGTAAGCAAGGACTATTTAGCATGGAATCTAAGGGGGTGGCACTGTAAGTACGAGATAAGACAACACACCTTTTGTTGGTTGGTGGATGCTTACAAAATGGGCTTGTCCCATTAGTGGCCTATAGTCACCTTTGTTCGATGGCTAGATTGTAGGCTATGTAGTAGGTATCGTTTAGCTTTTAATAAAGAATGAGAAAGAAAATAGGGAGCAAGAAGGTGCTCAGTTTGTAACCTAACGAACTCCCTTGAAGTAGTCTTTGAGAGGGAGGAGGCGAGCTTCCCTTGTTTGGGCGAAGAGTAGAGGTCGAGAACCCCTTAGAGGAATACTTTAGAGTGCTCAAGGTTTGACCTGAGCAAAGGGGGTTATGCTTAGACAAGCTCTAGGTCACTTCTTATTTAAGATGAAGTCTAAGCTGGGCTTCCCAGTGGACTTAAGCCTTCGAAGCCTTGGTGATGAGGAATAGCTATCAACATTTGTTCCCTTACTCTCATTGGCATCTAAGTAGCAAGGGGAGTATTAAAGACTTGAGCTTCAAAGGTAAAAGCCCTTGTTAACTCAACAATGGATGGACGGGCGTACGATTACACTAGGGTACATGAGTGCATTGGGGCGCTAAGGAAAGCATCATAAGTAACCTTCTAGAAATGACAGTTGATACAACCATTAACAATAACCATTTCTCATGCCTAGTCTTTTCTAATGCATAATGGTGGCACCTTAGGAGATGCAAAGCATACAAATCATTAAATGCATGGGAAAATCACGTGTTGGAGTAATGATAGGCATTAATGTTGACCTTTCTCTATCATTAGATGAGTCAAGAAGTTACATGAAGATGGATTAGATTTTCTTCCCCTTTGCTATATAAAGGTGGCAATGGGGGCCATCTTCCTCATCCTAGATTTGCTCCACTTGTGTTAACAGATACTGTGGCATAATCCCCTCACCCCTATAGTGCTTGTAGCAAATTAGTGAGTTTTAGATGATCATATAGAGTAAGAGAGCATTTAAACTAAGGTTCTACCTTATTAGTGGAACCTTTGAGCACTAATTAAGGGGTATAATGGGCTGCTTGGTGATTAGGAGAGACTCTTAAGCATTAATCGGGGGGTGTATGAGGATCACTTCCCTTCACCCCTACCCTTCCCTACGGCCTCTACTTTGTTGTTCCTCTTCAAGTCGTCAGGTGCCAAGGTCCTTGATGTCTGTGGTCCCACATCATATGTTTCGGTGATTCCTAGCGTGAATGATGTTTTTAGTCCTAAAAGGGGGAACTTCAACGGCTTGAGGGTTCTTAACCTTCACCAACTAGTAACCTTCATCAACTAGAAGACTCTTAGGGAGACTGTTAAGTCTAGGAACATGGTGGTTTGTACAAGTCCGCTTACTTAATCTACTTGGTAATGGTTGTCCTTACGAGCTTAGAGTGCTTAGGTGACTTCTATAGGTTCCTTGGTGGTTTTTGGCTACATATTCTAAGAGGTTGGGTGATGAGTTCTTAATTGTATATATTTTACATGATGATTTTTCATGATTTTTCCTTGATATTTGAGTTTATTTTTAGTTAATAATACTTAATTAAGTAAATTTTTGTTTTCTAGGTTTTGAAATGATTTATGTGAGAAAACGAGAAGATACAAACAATTTCACTCAAATCAAAGTTAAAATGAGTAAGTTATGAATGTTTAAAAATTGATACAATTGAATGATATGACTGTATTGTTTTCAAGCTAATTTGAAGCTTATTTTCAACCGTTACATCCTAGGACATAACTAAAAGACATGAAACTATCCCTAGTTATGTCTTTTTCCAATCGACTTATTTTTTTTATTCACTACCTATTAGGTCTTGTGGCACCTAAATCTACTCATGTAACATGATTAGTATTTAATTAATTTAATTCTTTAGTCTTTTCTTAGTTTAACTATATTTGCTTTATGATTTAGATTATTATTTCTGTAGATAATAATCTAGAGTTTGATATCTTATAAGATAATTGAAAGATTTCTTATAAGATTAGATCTAGATATAGTTAATGAAAATTATTGTAAGATTATAGATCATTTGTAAGATTCTTCCACAATTTTAAATTAAAGGATAGAGAATTCATTGCTTAATAATGCAATATTAAATCATGCTATTGAGAAGAGATTCCAATAGGTGATTTTAGAGTTAGGGTTAGGGTTAGGGTTAAGGTTAATTGGCTTAAGAAAATAATTAACTTTAGTAGAGAATTCTCCTAATTAAGAAAGATTAAGGAATAAATTATTTTTAATGGAATACATATGTTAGGTTTAAGGGAAACAAAGATTTAGATATGGTTTTTGAATCTTGAATTATTTTATTCTTTTATTACTTTCTTGCTAAGTTCTTAGATAATTCTTAATTAGTTGTTGAATTAGTGATTACTATAATTAGATTAGATATTTTAAATTCTCAAACTCGAAGTTATAGATTAAATAATAAAAATCTAGTCAATATTAGTAGTCAAAATCCTAACGGATCGATACTTGGACTTAATCCACTATTGTGATTTGATAAGGTGTACTTATCTGATACATCATTGGGCGATCTTTAGTTTCTTATGAGTGTAAGAGGGGCTTCCTCTTAGGACCACCATGGTGGCATATGCTCGGTAAAGGAAGATTATGCCATTGTAGCTCTAAATAAGTGTAAGAGACCTTGCTTTGCAGTAATTACGACAACAAAAGAGGCATGGCGAATGCATTTCCTTGAAGTCCATAATCATTTGCTCGAAGCAACTCAGGCTGATCATGATTCCCCAAGGTAAATAGAAAGCTAAGTTAAAGTTGCGAGCTAACCCACCTGTATGGGGACCCTTGCCTTTTGCCAACTTAAGATCGCATGCAAACCAAGTTGGGAAGACCACCTTATGAAGCTGAGTTGAAGTTACAAGCTCAAAGATAGACATCTAACATCAAGTAGTAGGATAGAGGGCCTTAGGCTGATTTAGTATATTTTATATTTTTTTCCTCTATTTACTTGTAACTAGGGCTGATGTGCCAACCCCTAGGCCTTGTAGTTTATTCTTCGGATGTTTAATAAAATTGAAGTTCTTTCTCATTCCTATGTACATTATCTTAATCCCTTATATTCTATCTTTTGTTTAAGTTGTTTTCATTTTCTTCAAGTAATCATGATGGCCTTCGAGGTGCTTAGAGATAGGGTCAGGCACTCATAGGTTGTTATGGGCTTGTCGAGAGGGAGGGAAGGGGGGGGGGTATGTATCTAAGCTTTCCCAAAGCAAACCCATGATCTAGGTCCTTAATCCACTTTTGACTAGACGTAACTATAGAAGTGATTGATGTGACTATTGTGGTGCTTGGGGTTCTTAGGATATGTGCACCATCAATGTTGCGTGTGTGGGTGCCTATTTGGCAATCCACCTAACAATCAATCTTTAGTCATTAATCTCTCAGTTATGACAAATGCTCATGTATGATGGCTACTTGCAAAGTGATGTTTCGCATAACCTTTGTCAACCTATATAAAGGTTTATAGGTTAGTCCATTTTCTATCTTCTACTATCATTTTGCCAATATTCCATCAAAGCTTTTCTCTCTTGACCTTATGTTTTCCTATCCTTTCCCCCTCTTTCTTTTGCTTTAAACTTTTAGAAATGGTTTATCAGTCGCAACAACTAAGAACAAATTGATTTATAGGTGAGGTTTTGGCAAGCACAGACCATTGACTCCTCCCTAACAAACAGTAGTAGCTAGAAGCAGTAGCATGGATAGGAGTTACTCGTAGGAAGTAAGGAGAGCCTACACAAAGGAAAGGGCTTAGTACAAGTATTCACTTAAGATGGAGGAGGCAGTCGAGCCTTTGTTGCTGACTACTAAGGGTGACAACATTATCACTGAGGTAGCATATGTACATAGGGAGGAGCAGTGGCAAAGGGTTTATAATGAGGTCTACTAAAATACTAATGCTTCGAAGGTATTCATGCCCGGGAAGGGTACGCGAGCATGTGACTATGGTGGCAATGGGCGCTCGTTTTGCATATATTAAAAAGCAATAGAGATGGGATTGCACCTACCCTTTATTGAATTTTAGTTGGAGGTCTTTGGGTGTTTTCAAGTATGCCTATGCTCCCTTCATCTGAACACCTAACAAGTGTTAGTAGCATTCGAAGCTATATTTATTTTCCATATGAGGAGGCTTACACCTTAGTTAATCCAATACTTCTTTCACTTGAAAGGGAACCCTAATGGCTAAGTTTATTACTTGAAATGGATATTCCCAACTAAGCTTTTTTATGAGCAGAAGTGTATGACTGATGAATGGAGGTACCAGTTCTTCATTGTGAGGTTAGCTCATGTGCTAGAATTTCTTACAAAGTGGATGAGATTGGCTCATGTAAAGCTTATTACTCATTTTAAAAAGGATGATGAGAAGGCTAAAGAGTGGATCCTCGATATGGGTTGGTAAAAGGGATCAAGGTTTGATGTAATGGAGACTGTAGAGTTGTATTTGAAGGGGAAGATGCTACAGGCTTGGGAGACGGGTATGTGCACTATTATGGTTGGGGAAGGTATAATCCCTATTTTGATTTTCTTTAATTTAACATATATTAACCCCAACCTACTTAATATAGATTATTCAATATAAAATTAAGGAAAAAACATTTTTCTTTAAAAGAAGTTTAAAAATATTTTTGAAAAATAAATTTGGAGTTGCTAACTAGTGAGACTAGTAAAAAAAATGAGATTAGAGTTTTCAGATAAGAAAACCCTAATTAGGCTACTAGCTTGTAAATTTTTTATAAAATAATTTTTGAAAATTTTTAACTAAAAATTTCATACTTGAGGGCTAACCTATTAAGACTAGATTATCATATAGAAATTAAAAGAACTAATTAATAGGCTTTTATTTTTATCATTTTTCTAATAAAATAAAAAAAATGAAACAAATACAAAGAGAAATGACTTTTAGTGATTTTTTAATTAAAAATTAAAAAAAATTAATATTTTTAAGGTTATCCCATAAGTGCTTATGCATTCGCTAGTTAAGATTAAACCAATATAGTTCTATTTTTTTTTTATAAAATTTTAGTGTATAGGTTCTTTTTGTTTTTGAAAAAGTACTAGGTTTACGTTTTTCTTCAATTTATTTTATTTAAAAAAAAATCTAAGAAAAGAACCCCAATTTTATTGCCAGATTTCAAAAAACTTAAAGAATTCATAATTTTGAGAAACACAAGTTAAGATTTTTTATTTAGAAAAAATCTTTTTCTAAGTGATAAAATTTTTCTTAATCTAGAAGGCACCTATTCATAAAAATAAGTAAGATACAAACTTTTGGAAAGAAGATGATTTTCAAGAAAAACATGAATTTATGCAAGTTATGCAAGGGATATGATTTTCATGCAAGATATGGAAAAAAAAAAAGATGTGATTTTTAGGAAAAATATGCAAATCTTATTAAGAAAATGTTATTTATGTTAAATATGAAAAATACGCAAATTTTTATGCTAAATATGACAATATATGCAATTTTCATGGTAATCATGAAAATTATGCAATTTTTATGCTAATCACGAAGACTATAATAATGTTTGGTTGTCCAATTTTCATGGTATTGGACTAGACAAAAAATTTTATTTTATGTTTGGTTTATAAATTTTCTTGATAATTAGACAAAATTAAGCTAAAGAATTAGACAAAATGCCTAAACTTTGTCACATTTGCACCATGGTAAAAAATAAATAAATAAATAAATAAAAAATTATTAGACAAAAAAATATATTTTACATTCCTAAAAATATTCATCTATGTTACAATATTATGTTAATGAATATTATTTTCATTAAATATTACAAAAAATTGTTTATTTTATAATATAAATAATTAATTTTTTAATATAAATTTTGTGTCCAGTACTATACAAACCAAACATAGTACAATATGTTTGTATTATCTAGTCCTTCTTATACTTATCTTGTCTAATCCTCTTTGTCTAGTTCAGTCCTTGCAATCAAATACTACCTATGCAAATATATCAATATGTCCTAATATGTCATGCTCATGAGATAACAAATAAAAAGGCAAAAAAAAACTTAATTCCATGTTAAACTCTAAAAAGCAACATGATGTTAGCAATCTATTCACAACAATTACTCTACTTTTTTTTTTATATAACTTAAGATGAATAAAATAAGTAAATAAAGAGAAACCTACCTGTAGTAGGTTTGGTTCAAGGGTTATGGGTCGCGAATCCTAAGAGCTCTAGTAGCTTCTTCTTCTTCCTAATACTCAAAACACCAATCTTTAAACCCTCAATTTAGGCAATTCATCGAGGATTGAAGCCAAATATTTTATTTTTCCTAATCAATTCAACCTCCTAATGCCATTAGGAGTGTTACTTTTCTTTGAATTCATGTAAAAGCAAAGAAATTTTAGTAGGAGAATGTGGATTTTTGGGTGCTTAACTAGAAAGAGAAAGTGTGAATTACTTTGATTTGCAAGAGCTACTACTTGATTTTTTATTGTATTCCATGCTTAGGTATGCCATCATATTTATAAGAGTCCCATAAACAAGATTTAGATCCCTTAAGATAAGTTTAAATCGAATGTAAAATTTTCAAGTGGTATGATGTGATCTTTTTTAATTTTAGTTATGATCCAAGTTGTAGAAATCCTTGAAGATAAATTAGATCTATATGGATTTACAACGATTTTCCACAAAAATTTGTTTAAAAAATCAAGTAGAAATCATACTAGAAAAATCTAGTTTTTTCAAAAACTTTATTTTAGCCTGTTTCAAGCATTATGTTCTTGTTGGTGAAGAAGACAGCAAGCATGTGATATCCACACATACATCACCTCTAACGCGGTAGTGCGTAAGCCTATATGCTTGGCATTGAATCCATCCATTCTCCTTTTTTTTTTTACTTTTTTCCTTTTTCTCTTTTCTTTTTTCTAATCTAACTAACATAAACTAATTAATTAAACTAAATATTAAACTAAACTAATCATTCTATCCTAATCAAACTAAAATTTTAAATCCTAATGCATGTAATAATTAAAATAAATGAACTACTAATCTACCAAACTAAATAATTACCTTATTTTATTAACCACTATTTCTAATAATTGACTAATAAAAAATTAATGTAAACCTAGTTAATTCAAAATTTAAAATTAAATTACATGTAACAAAAATGAGATGTCTATAGTAACTCCTCTTTGCAGTAAAGTTTCACCAAAAAATTTCCTACAAAGATAAAAAAAAAAAAAAAGAGATACCTCATTTTTTCCCTCAACTCCACACACACTTTTTATTTAAGGGGCTAGTCTCCTTAACAATTGGGCTTAAAAAAAAAAAAGGAATGCCAACTTGCCTAGTGATTAGGCTTTTAAAAGTTTCAATCCTAAGTTTAAGATTCTGAATGCTAAACTATCTATCAAGTTTAGCCTTTCAAAGAATGCTAAATAAGATCTGGGCTTGGATTTGACCGTGAAGTTGTATATCGAGCCTAGGCTTTAATTTGTGTACTAAGCTATCTATCGAACCTAAGCTTAGGTTTTGAGAGCTAAACTATGTATGGACTTTAGGCTTAAAATTTAGATGTTAGGCTATTTATCGAGCCTCTGCTTTAAATTTAGGTGCTAAACTATCTATCGAGTTTATGCTTTTAGGTGTTAGGTTATCTTTTGAACCTAGGCTTTAAATTTTAGGGGCTAGACTATGTGGTAAGTCTAGGCTTTTAGGTGTTGGGTTATCTATCGAGCTTAGGCTTAACATTTGGTTATTAGGTTATTTGTTGGGCCTAAGCTTAAAAGGATGCCAGCCATCTATCAGGTTTAGGCTTAAAATGAATTGCTAAACTATTTTTTGAGCCTAAGCTTAGGCCTTAGGAGCTAGACTGTTTGTTAAGTCTAAGCTTAGGAGAGTACTACCTATCTATTGGGTCTAGGCTTAAGTTTATCACTAAGCTATCTATCGAACCTAGGCTTAAGTTTGGGGTGCTAAACTATCTGTCAAGTTTTGGCTTAAGTTTTGGTTACTAGACAATCTATCAAGTCTAGGCTTAATAGGATGCTAACCATCTATTGAGTTTGGGCTTAACTTCTAAATGCTAGACTATCTATTAAGTCCTCCCCTCCCCCCCCTTTTCTTTTTAAATGATACCTATGGAGTTTAGGCTTAACTCTCGAAGTTCCTATAAAAATTTAACTTTTTAAGCAATGCAAGTTAACAACTTTTGAAAATTCTATCCTTTTTTTTTTCCAAAAATTAGGGTACTCAGAAAACCTTTGTTGGAAAATTTGAAAAATGCATTTCTTTTAGTGAAAAAGAGCATTACTAATAAGTAAGAGAGTTTCTTAAGCTCTAAATATCACAAATAAGCAGCAGGCTTGCCATAGGGTCTAATAATCAACCATTCTTTTCTAAGTGATGATTCTTGGAGCATCTTTTATGAATCCTAAAATCTCTTAACGTATTGATTTCCAGCAAAGGGGTAAATGGCCATTTGTGCTCTTGAGAAAGCACTCAACTGTGCTTTGATTTTCCATCAAGGGAATAAGTATCATTACTTGAAACATCTAGTCCAAGAGGACTTCCTCACACTTTTATAGGCTTATTTTCACTCATAGCATTAATTCCAAAAATTGTATTCTATCTTACAAATGATACACCTAGTTAATCAGTCATGTATTTTTTGGATTTACAATTTAAGGCTTTTGGCCAATGGTTTGAGCAAAGGGATATTAATGTGTTGTAGCCAAATTTAAGAGAAAATATTTATTTAATCAATCTCGGGTTTACATATCAAGAACCTTACGGAAAAACTATGGGCTAGCCTTAGTTTCATGAGTGATTGTTGTTTGAGATAAATCCATTTCTTTAGTTAGAAGAGCTAGATTGAGGGTGGTCATATGAGTAGGGTCATGGAATTAGGGTTTCATGCTTTTGGGCTTGGAAATCTCATTGTGTTTGCGCTTCAAGTATTCTTAGGAAAGCTTAGGCTTTTTAGCATTGCAACTCCACCATGGGTTTTGATCTCAGCTTTTTGAATACATAGGCTTTGTGCTCTTACATTTGAATAAGATCACCTTAAATTTCCTTTTTATCTTTTCATTCTTCATCATTTCTTTTTTTTTTCTATCAAGGTGATCGCTATCCATTGTCTTAAGTTCCCATTCTAAGATAATTAAGGCCCTAAATCCATGGGTGAAGTATGTATGGGCTTAAGGTGTTTAGACAAAGTGTATAGGTTTAGAGTAATTAGAAAAATTAATGGTCTCAAGATGAATCAACTTGGGTGAAGTGTCTATGGATCAATGCTCTCCTTGATTCCAATAAAATTGAATTATCTATAACAAATATTGCTCATGACTTAATGCAACTGAGGCAAGCAAAATTTACTCTATTCCTCACTCCAAATTAATTAACCTAACCTCTTGATTGCTTTAGTATGGGGTGGCTCTTGATAGGGTTGATTTGATAAAATTTCTCTAAAAGGCCTGAATGGGTTTATGAGGGATAATTGTATTTAAGGATGGTGAAATGAATGCCTAATATCATTTTGGCACATGTACTAAGTTTAAGATGGATCTCCTTTAAGGAATAAACCTAATGCTCACATTGATGGTACTTGTCTCTCATGTATTCAGGGTTAGTCTTTAGGACATGATTAGCCTCTCTTCATTCTAAAAATTTCAAATAATGAGTCACTTTTCCCTAAGCAAAAAGTGGTTATTTGACTAGACTTGATCATTGATTATAATTGCACTAAGCTCAATTAGATGGATCGATCTGAAATACTACCTCATTTATTTCTCCCAAACTCAAGCTAATTGAGTTTATTGGTGGGATAATGCATAGTAGAGGCATGCTTTATGTTGCTTTTAGGGCTGGAGTAGGTGGACTAGTTTTGTAGAGTGAGTAGATATTGTATTTAAGATCTTTTAGGCTTGGAAAGGATTGGTGAGGGTAGGCAAAGCTCTGAGTGAAGTTAATAAGTCATGTGTTTAGGTACTTTTTGGCTTGAAGTGGGTTGAAATAAGTGGGAAGGTCTGATGTCTATGTTTAGGCTTTTGTGAAAAGGTTTAGTAATGGGCTTCTTTTTAAGGGTTGTATGTGGTTTAGGCTTTGCTCAAGGAAACCAAGAGCCATGTTTTTTTTTTTTGGGATGCGTTACGTCTTCACTATTTGTATGTAGCAATTTCTAGTGTGCTTTCTTCTTTTACCCTACTTTGGGATCAAAATAAGTGACCACAAAATTAAGCTTGGGCTAAAATTATTGTTGTTGTTTGTTGTCTTGCTTCAAAAGGAATGGCTATGGGCTTAACTACTTAAAAGCAAGAACCCAAAACTCATAACTTCCATACTTGTTAGCAGATTTTTCTATGAAAAGTTTATAACCTTTTTTTGCTTTAAAAAAATTTATTCTTAAAAAAAAAAACCTTTGAAAACACTTATTTTACAAAAACTATGTTATAAATAAAATCTCTAACTTCTCCTTAATTTATTGGAAGAACTAAAAAGCTAAAAAGTCAATGGGAATGAGTGATTATTTTACATGATTGACAACCAAGGGTAATGACTTATGTATAAGTAAAAAATTCTCTCTCTTTTTATAAAAACCTCTTTGAAACCCTAAAGGAAGCTAAAGAAAACCTATGTCATAGATGACTAGATCGCTACCATTGCTTAAAGAATGGAGAAAGCCAATTATGAAGGCTATAAGATGAGGACAACAAAGCTACTAAAGGACAACTGATGATTGAAAATTTTATAAGAGGGGTGCCTAATGTTACAAAAAGACAATTAGGAGATACTTTAGGGATGTCAACTATTTATTAATCAAAGTGACAAATATTTACAAGTTAAAGGATTTTTGTTTATTTCTTTATTTTTTCTTTTTATTTTACATGTACATATGTTATTGTACAAAATTTTCAATGCAAATAAGCAACACCAAACAATAAAAATAACAAATAAAAATAAATAGTTAATGTACAATAAAAAGCATACACATGCAAACGTTAAGCCAACAACTGGATAATAGTGTGACAGTTTATTATTATAAAAAATTTTCCAATCATAATTTTACTATAACCCCATTATTATATTTATTTGATTAATACAAGTACAATTATCGTACAATAAGGTATAAGGAAATATATTTTACATGTAAAAAGCTACTAACAATATTATACAATCATTACATCACATTAGAAAATAATAGCCACACATCTTTGCCCCTGATTATTCTATTTATCTTTTTGGAAAAACATCGTACCAACATTCATTTGCTAGCCTTGAAAAGATTTAATGAGTTTTATCTTGACCTTACTTTGCATAACTATTTACTCATGGGAAAAAAAAAACTATGGTGCATAGGACATATATTACAAGATAATTCAAACAACAGTATATATATATATATATAAATAACACAACAAAGAAATATATATACATATAAAACAACATATACAAATTAAAATACGAATAAAAATTGATGTAATATGCCCATGTGCATAGAATGCAATATGGATCAGTAATTAATAAATTATAGGGATTGAATTATTGTAAACCTATGGTCAATATTCATGCATCCTTACATATACAAGTATATGAATTTTGAAAATTAAAATTTCTCAAAAATAAAGCTCCTTAACACACATATATAAGCATGTTCATTGATTTAATTTTTAAAAATAAAGGTCCATTTGGCTGTAGGTTATAACGATTCTTTTCATGCTCCTATAATTTAACAATTGCTACTCTCTTTTTTTTCTTAAAGTAATGTAGGAGGGTGGGATTTATGGGTCTCAAGTTTTGTAGCCTCAAACATTTCCAAAGAAAGGCCTAGTGGGCTACATCAAGGCATAAGTGGGCTCACCCATTACACTGTTAAATAGGCATAAAGATCCTAGTAACTCGGGGATTACATAATGGCAGCCTGTTTTAAGTTCCTAAGGTCGCCTAGGTCTGATCACATCTAAACATGCATGTATGATACATAAAAAAAACAAACCCCTAAATTCCCCAAAGAGTTTAGCCCATTAGGTTGGGTTTTTCTAATAGGCCTATATCACTAAAACTCGGTTAATATAACTATTTACATTAATATACAAATAAGAATGAAGTAAAAATAAAAACAAAGGCTTATTAATTAATTTTTTAATTCCTATAATGCTAGTTTGTCAACCTCATAAATTTAGCCTTCTAAATATAAAATTGAACTCAAGTGCTGTAGATAATTACCCTAAGTCAACATAACTAATAAATTTAAAACTGATTAAAATTTTGAATTCAAAACCTAAAACAAATATAAAGAACACTAATATATTATTTGAAACTTTAACTACATACGAAAACCATAAACCCTATGTATGTTAACTGCAAGAGATGGAACTCGAACTCGAGCTCAAATTTGAACTTGATAAAAACCCTAAAACCTAAAATTTTAAGTTTATAAATATAAAAATTTACTCTTACGGTGATAAAACATTAATTGAGTATAACTATTGATTGACACGTTTAATTACATAAAATCACTAATGAACGAATGGAGATAACTCCTAAATGCTAATAAACGTAAAGAGTGACAAATTAATTTACAAAATTAATAAGATTAAGAATATTATTTTACAATTATTTGTGACTTTATATATATATATATATATATATATAAGTGAGTGTTATATTAATTTAACCATTTGAATTTAATCTTATTACATATTTTATTTTTATGTAATATATATTAAATATTAATTTTATATCTTATAATGCTCTTCAAAATTATATTATATATTATTCTTAATATTATTTATAGGATTATAAACATTTAAAGAAAATACAAAAAGTATTTTATTTAATGATTTATTTATTTCTTTATCCCTTCCTTTTTCTTAATCTTTTTCTTTTTATTTTGTTTTTCCCTTTCCAATTAATGGTTGTCATATGTACATATAATATTACATTTGAAATTTTGAATAAAGTCAAAATGTCATTTTCACCTTCTTATCTTCTTATTTTTCTTTTCTTTTCCTTGTTTCTTTTATTTTCTTTTCTCCCAATCATTGCCGACAATGTGTACCCTAGAAACTTCTGTACTTTTCTTTCAATTTCCTTCATAATTTAACTACAAATTGAGGGATTTCTTCCCCAATTTAGACTGACACATCTCTCTTTTTCTCATCTTCTTCCTTTTCTTTTTTTTCCCCCAACTACCATTCCATCCAAATTTCCATAACTAACTTCAAGAAGAAATATGGAGCTTCAACTTCAAAATTTCAAGGTCAAAGTAATTGAAGTTATATTATGTTATTTTCATTCTTTCTTTGTAAATTTTTGTATGATATGTAATTAAGTGCTTTATGTATTAGGAGAATATGTTAGTATAAGATATATGTATCTTGACATCTTATAATAGAAATTTCATGTATATGAATTTGATTACATGTATAAAAATTTTTACTCCTTATAGTGATGTATTTACATATGTATATGCTTAGGTATATATATACTTAGTTCTATATATATCTATATACAATTCTTATATATAGTACATGTACATACATATAATACTAGGTATATATACTTTATCATATACGTATGTGAAATATACTATGAAGTGGTATAATTATACATATATATATATATATAAGTAAGAAAGTATAGAAATACACATATGTATATGTACCTATGTGTATACCTTAATATTTAAATAAATATACATATAGGATAGTTTAAGTATTTATATATATATATAGAAATATATTTGTATATTAGTATATAATTTTCTTAAAAATAGATTAAGAAAACATAAATATATATGTATATGTACTTGTAAAAATATACATATAGTATTAGTATAGTATAAGTATAAATACATGTATATATCTAAAAGATACAAGTATATGTATAATAATATATTAATTCCTAAAATAAGTTAATAAGTAAATATATATATATATGTGAACTACGACCCTTAAAGGGAAATTAGGAGCTAATTTCAATATTTGATAAACTATAATAATATATATGCATATATATTAATATTACAAAATTAGAAAAACATAAAAAATTAAAAGAATTGAGAAATTCATAATGTAGACCAATAGGAAGCTATTACATCAACTCTTCTAATTTTTAGATTGAAATTGCAAAATTATAAAAAAATAATAATAAAAATTAATTAATTAGAAAATTACAATCATAACAAACATTAACGTAATTAGTAATTTAAGCTTAAAATGGAGAAATGAAGAAAAATTTTGTAAAATGGACTCAATAATAAAATATTTTTAAAATATAAAATTTAAAAATTAATTAAGTCATAAAAAAATAATGAAAGGCCTAAAATGAGAAATAAAAATAATTGGGCCAAAATAACTAAGTTTGTGACAATTTAAGCCTATAATGATAAATGCAGGTTTTAACATCAAAAACAGACCTCGTTACATAAAAGCATGTCCGAAAATGATAAAGATTGACTATAAGATTATAAAAATTGGAATTAGAATGAAAAAGTTATATACAATTAAAAATTTATGATAAATCGAGAAAGATAGGTAGGATAACTAAGTTAATTGACTATATAAACAAATAATGAGGAAAAATAAATAAATACATATGATATAATTATTTATAAATATACCCATATGTTTCCTATTTACCCTAATAAATAAGTTAAACTATGGTCATGTTATGCTTGGGTTGTAGTGAGAAATTAGGCAAATTACAATAGACATTTAAATAAGCGAGAAGCTTAGCTTTTCCAAATACTTATAAACCTTATTATCTTTTAGGTACTCAATTGTAAATTTTAGAAATTCCAAAGGTTTGGAGAGTAAACAGTAATCTAAGTAGAGAAGTTTTAATGACCTCTTATATCCTTGTGCTTGATACTTACTTGATGTTTTGTAGGTTGATATCGCTTGTGTATCTGAATGACTATTTTTCTTGTATACTATAGTTTATGTGATCACTTCTTTAAACCGATAAATATAAATCTTTTATCAAAATAACCAATTATATTTGCCGCATGTCTATGACTCAACTGGTGTACTTATGGAGAACGCTAGCTTTGCAAATTTTTTAAAAAAGTATTTTAGAAACTTTTTCCTAATTTGAAATAGATTCTTATATGATTTCTATAAGGGCTATATTGCTTATTGATAATATTTTTACCATTGAGACAAAGCTAGCATAATATCTCTAATCGATAGCAAAATGACTCACATAGTTATACTTGGTGAACCTTGGATATGATTTGTTAACGATGGATGGCCTTAGTTAGGGTTTAGCTTCTTAACTTGGTTTTTTTTTTTTTTTTTCTTAGCTAGGGTAATAGTAGAGTACTGTTTGGAGGGATGATGCCCCCAAGCAACCTCACGTGGTTAAGGTAAGGTATCTCATATGGGTAAGTATAAGGGATAATTGATGTATTGATGACGTAAATCTATACCTTTCATAGTTTCAAACTCTTATAGATGTGTTACTTACATTTACTGCATATGCATTCATTTCATTTGTAGATGGACTTGTATTTCTACTAATATTGTTTGATAATTTACTTGAACGGTAGTGGTAAGGAATAAATTTATTGAGCTGTAGTTTGCTCATTCCCTTATAGTTTCTTTTGCAGGTTTATTTAAGTTAGGATTGAGATAAATTTTGAATGTTGAGTGTAAATTGAAAATATGTTTGATAATATTAGAGTTAATTCAGAAAGTGTATAGATACAAAAGCATCCTTTATGGAAAGTGTATAGATACAAAAGCATCCTTTATGGAAAGTATCTATATGTTAAGATTCTATATAATTTAGTATTTCTTGTAATTTATAAAATTAACTTACCTTATCTGGTAAAGGATACAAATTCTCTATGGTTTTGAGGGACTATGGAATATCGGGTATTTATAGTCATTTATATTTTATAATAAGTTAATAAATTAAAAATCAGAAACCTTAGTAATTAATTATTTAGAGTCTGGTAATCTCTAACTTACAAGATGAATTTTTAATCATGAGTACCCGCATAATATGAAAATTTTAGGTAATCTTATTAAGCTCCTCTTAGGGTCATAACATAGCATGTTAGGCTTCCCTAGTAAAGTTGCCAAGTCTATTAAGCCTAACTTACTTAATATAAACTACTTGATATAAAATTAAGCAAAAAAAATATTTTTCTTTAAAAAAATATTTAAAATATAAATTTAAAGTCACCAACCAGTGAAACTGATAAAAAAAAAATAATATTAGAGTTTTTGAGTGGAAAAACCTTATTTACGCTACTAACTTATGAATTTTTTAAAAAATAATTTTTTTTAAATTTTTAACCAAAAATTCAAAAACTCGAGAGCTAATTTATTAAGACTAAGTTACCATATAAAAATTAAATAACTAATTAACGGGCTTTATTTTTATCATTTTTCTTATAAAATAAAAATAACAAAACATGAAACAAATGCGAGAGAAATGATTTTTTAGTGATTTTTCCTATTACGAATTTTCAAAAAAAAAATATTTTTAAAGGTTCCCCATAAGTGTTTCCATACTAGCCAATCAAAATCAAACCAACGTAATTTTAATTTTTTAAATAAAACTTTAGTGTGCAGGTTCTTTTTATTTTCAGAAGAGCACTAGGTTTACACTTTTATCCAATTTATGTTATTTAAAAAAATTATAAGAAAAGAACCCTAATTTTATTGTCAAATTTTGAAAGACCTAAAGATTACCTAATTTTTGAAAAACACAAAATAATTTTTTTATTTAGAAAAAAATATTTTTCTAATTTTTCTAAGTGATAAAATTTTTCCTAATCTTAAAAATGTGCAACATGCAAACTTTTAGAAAGAAGGCGATTTTCAAGGAAGACATGGCTTTATGCAAGACATGTAAGGGATATGATTTTCACACAAGATATGGAAAATACATGAAAAGATAAGATTTTTAGGAAAAATATGCAAAGATATGATTTTTTTTTATGAAAAATATGCAAATCTTCTAAAAGAAAATATGATTTTATGCAAAATATGAAAAATATGCAAATTTTTGTTCTGAATATGACAAATATACAATTTACACTAATCGTGAAAATTACACAATTTTTTTGCTAATCATGAAGGCTATGCAATTTTTATGCTAATTGTGAAAATTATGCAAATATATCATTGTTTGATAATATGTCATGCTCATGGGATAACAAAAAAAAAGGCAAAAAAAACTTAGTCACATGTTGACCAGCAGAAGCATCATGATGTTAGCAATCCATTTGCTACAATTATTCTACTTTTTTTTTTAATGATTTAAAATGAACAAAATAAGTAAATAAAAAAATAAAGAGAAATCCACTTGCAACAGGTTTAAGTTAAGGGTCATGGGTTACGAATCGAAGGAGCTCTGGTAGCCTCTTGTTCTTCCTAATACCCAAAACACCGATCTTTGAACTCTTAATCTAGACGATTCACCGAAGATTAAAGCCAAAGATCTTATTTTTCCTAATTAATTCAACTTCCTAATGCTGCTAAGAGTGTTGTTTTTCTTTGATTTCGCGTAAAATCAAGGAAATTCTAGTAAGAGAATGCGGGTTTTGGGATTCCTAACTAGAGAGAGAAAGTATGGATTACTTTGATTTGTAAGAGCTACTACTTTATTTTTTATTGTGTTCCATGCTTAGGTATGCCATTCTATTTATAGAAGTCCCATAAATAAGACTTGGATCCCCTAAGATAAGTTTAAATCGAATATAACATTTTCAAGTGATAAGACATGATCATTTTTAATTTTAGTTGTAATCCAATTAGTGTAAATCCTTAAATATAAATTAGATCTATGTGGATTTCTGTGCATTTACAATGATTTTCACAAAAATGTTTTTAAAAAATTGAGTATAAATCATACTAGAAAAATATGGTTTTTTTGAGAACTCCATTTTGGCTTGTTTTGAGCATTCTGTACTTGCTGGTGAAGAAGACAACAGGCGTATGACTTTTACGCATATATCACCTCTAATACGTTGATGCGTGAGCCTACATACTCGGTGCCAAATTCATCTATTCTCTCTTTCCTCTTTCTTTTTTCCTTTTTATCTTATCTTATCTTTTTTTTATCTTAATCAAACTAACCTAAACTAATTAATTAAACTAAATATTAAACTAAAATAATTATTCTATCTTAATAAAAGCAAAAATTTAAATCCTAATGCATATAATAATTAAAATAAATGAACTACTAATCTACCTAACTAAATAATTACCCTATTTTATTAACCATTATTTCTAATAAACTAACCAACTAAAAATTAATGTAAACTAGGCTAATTCAAAATTAAATTTAATTAAATGTGGCAAAAAATGGAGTGTTTGTAGTAGTCGGGAGTTTGTCCTTACTGATCATTAACAAGGGAGCTCAGGATTATTCTCCTTGACATGCATGTTATCTTTGTCTTTTTTTGCTACTAAGGATTTTGTTATGCCCGAAGCGTATGAATAGTCTAATAATGCCTTTAAGGAGTAGATGTAAATCCAGGAGGAAAGGTACTAGCAAAAGGAAAAGAGGTCAATGGAGGGTGATGAGACTGTTCTCAATGTTACTAATGAGGCCGCTCTTGAGACTACTCTTATTGTAAAGAAAAGGAAGAAGGTTGTGTCAACCAGGGTGAAATCAAATAAGGTTATAGGCGAGGGGTTAGGAGGTATCCCAACCGACATTCCCTTGAATGTTACTGTATAGCAAGGGGATGTTGTGAGTATTGATGCTATAGGCACATTGAGGTAGGAAGCACGAATGAGTTGGTATTACTAGGGAGTCATGCTAATAAAGGACACTTAAGTAGAGAATACATGAAGTTGTTGCTTAAGGGGTACAAGAGAAAGGGTTTCACCTATTGATAGGGGTTAGGGAGAGATTTATGCTTAACTAAGGGGGTCCTTACTTTGGGATAGGGTGTTCAGGAAAAGTTAATAATAGAGGTGAAGGAGCAATTTGATGGCCAAGGAAGGTCGAGTAGTAATGAAGCTAACGGTGTAGTGCAATAGCCATTTCCTTTAGTATTGTACTAGGAGGCTAAGACGTACGGGGTGATTTATGTGTATAATAACTTATGCATTGTTAGAGAGTAGTCGTTGAAGAGGAAGCATGCTTTATAGATGTAGGATAAATTGTTCAATGAATGTTCTTTGGTTACTTTGAGGGGTTTAAGCGATGCCATTAGCCTATGTAGGCATGTATTATACCGAAGGAGTAGTCTTCTCTAATAGGTGCAATTTAAGCTGCTTATGTCATATTTATGCTCTGTTAAGGTATGCATGGATATATACTTACTCCTCTTCTTGTTGTAAGCTTTACAAGTAAGTGAGTAGGAGGGAAGTAGAGAGGTCAAGTGTTTAAGGTAAGAACTGGCTAGGTTGAAGGGTAGAATTCAAAGCTATAGGGTAAGTGTAATGAGTGTGCTATAGAGAAAATGCAGTTGGACTAGGAAGGTATTGGCCTTAGGTTTAGGTTAGACAGCTGTAAGAAATGTGCTAAAGACCTAGAGGTCAAACTTATTGCTCAGGAAGAGGAGCTTGTTGCTATAAAGGGAGAGGTAGAGTTGACCAAGCAGGGCATAAAGGCTATTCGAGAAGAGGTAAGGGCTACTAAGGTAGAGGTTGATGTTACATGGAAAGGGGAAGAGGAGGTTAGGAAGGAAGTCGACAGTCTGAAGAAAGAGCTATGTGAAGCTCATGCTAGTTTTCAGAAAAAGGGAAGAGGAGCTAAGGAGTGGTTGTGACTTGACTTGGGCAATGATAAACGAGCTCTTAAATGAGTTCTCATTAGGGTATAACTATAGAGATCTTATCATGCGCATTGGTTGAGATGGTGCTAGGATGGTGAAAATGGATTGTGAGAAAGCATACCCCAAGCTCAATTTTAGCTTTTTAAGTTTTTGGTATAAGAGAGTTTAGGTGAGATTAGAGGTGAAGATAGGTCAAATGGTGAAGGTGGTGGGGAGGTTGTTGTTGGAGGAGGTAACCTTAGAGAGGCTTAGGGGATGTTTATTACTATTTCTTTTACTATTTTTCTATTGGTGCTCTTTGTTGTTTTATGTTTCTTTCTTCTTCTTTTTTTCTTTTTTTACTGTAATTATGAAGCTATGCCATTTTGGTATCTAATTGCTGATGATGTAAATGGGTCGGGATGGTAACCTTGAAAGTTATATGACTTGAATTGTATGAATGAAGATCCCCAATTGCTAGTTGTTGCTTATTGCTTAGCTTTTGCTTCTTTGTTATACCCATATGCATTCCCACTTTATGATTTTGTGTATTGGTATGTGTTCGACAACTAGTAGGGTTGGGTGATTTTAGGCCGAAGCTAAGGAATCCCAGTTTTAGTAGTATTTGGTTGGGGGTGTTGAGCTAGTCGGGTCTTGATTTTAGGAGGTTGAGTGTTATGGACTTGGTTTATGTGCCTATTCTACAAAGTCCTTAAGTTCAGAAACCTAGTAGATGCTTTAGGTAGAGCTTAAGGCTTATATTCTCTCAGGTAAGTAGACCTATAAGAGTATCTCAATGTCGAAGATAGAGATCAACTTGGCTTAGTTCGACGCTTTTGTGCTTGTTGACAAATGAGGTGAAGCATATTGATGATTGGGTTATAGACTACAAACAATAAGATGGGATAAATGCCTAAGTTGTTTTGCATTCATCCTTCAAAAGATAAATAAGTACACAACTATTCGTATGATCTACATAACATAGGGTTGAAGATTGTTTGTGTTCCATGTTATGGGGATTGGTTGTCTATCTAATGTTTCGAGCCTATATGCGCTACTACCTACGTCTTCTTTGACTTGGATCGGTTCTACTCAATTAGGTGACAATTTCCCTTGCCCTTCTTAGGACCTTATTACTTCGAGCTTTTTACAAACAAGTTCTCCCAATTGGAAAACCTAGTGCTTTACTTTCTTACTATAGTATTTGGCTGCATGTTAATGGAATGCTATAACTCAAGCCCTCACCACTTCCCTTACTTTGTCAATGGTGTCTAGATTGGCTTGGAGGGCCACTTTGTTGACATTGATGTCGAATTCTAGGTTTTGCTCGTTAGGAGCTCAAGTTCTATTGGTAGCATTACTTCCTCCAAATGCAAGGCAAAAAAAGCTCTCATGTAGTTTACAGTTACCTTGATGAATTATCGTCTGCTTGATACCTTTGAGAAGGGTTTGAGAACATCGAGTCCCCATTAAGCAAAGGGCCATACGCTAGTCATGGGGTAAAGCTTTGAGCTGGGTGCTCACTTGATGGGCGTGTGCTTTTGGTAAGCATGACAATGTCACAGTAAGGATTTAGCATCATCTTTCATGGTTGGCTAATAATATTTAAGGTGAAGGGTATGGACATATAAGGCTTGGGCTTGAATGTAATTTCTACAAATGCTAACATGTAGCTCTTTGAGGGCATTGAGCCTTTCTTCCCTTTTCAAACATTGAAAGAAGGGTAAATTGTGTCTACACCTATAGAGGACATCATCTATGATAGTATACTTAGTTGTACTGTATGCGAGTTTCTTAACCTCATTTCTATCCTCAGGGTAAGGTGTTGGTCTTAAGGTAGTCAACAATGGGGTCGATCCAAGAGGGGTTAGTGGGAGTGGTGCTAATTTTGAAGATCTATTAAGGGGGCTCGTGGACGGTTAAGGGTTGATATTTTACATATGAGATGTTGGATGTCTTTGATCTTTTGTTGGGCCTTTAAGTCCTTAATTTCTTGGATCTTGATGGGATTAGCTTTGATACCTCTCTCCATGACCATGTAGTCGAGGAACTTGCTAGAGCCCATCCCAAAGACACTCTTTTGGAGTTTGAGCTTCATTTGGTACTTTCTTAATGTATTAAAGGTCTTTTAGAAGTCAGTAATGTAGTCGATCTAGCTCCTACTCTTAACAATCATGTTATCAATGTAGACCTTGACGTTCCTCTTGAGCTGTGGTTTGAAGATTGTTGTTACGAAGCATTGACATATGGCTCCAACATTCTTGAGTTAGAATGACATGACTTTATAGTAATATGTTTTGAAATTTGTAACAAAGGGGGTGTGGACTTGGTCTTTGAGGGCTATGCAAATTTAGTTGTAGTCGTAGTAAGCATTCGTGAAGCTTAAGTTAGCATGGCCCAATGTGAAGTTGATGAGTTGGTCAATCCTAAGGAGAGGAAAGCAGTCTTGGGGGTATGCCTTATTTAAGTCAAAGTAATTGATGCACATTTTCCATTTGACATTTGCTTTCTTTACGAGGACTGTATTGGTAAGCCAAGTATGGTATCTTTGTCTCTGATGAAGCCAGCTTTCAAGAGTTTCTATACTTCCTATTATATGGCAGCTTGTCATTTGGGTGTATAGTTTTGCCTCTTCTACTTGATAGGACTAACACGTTGGTCAACCTATAGGGGGTATGTAGCCTCAAGGATATTAATTATCCTAAGCATCTCGTTTGGAGATGTCATAAAGATGTTTGGGCTTATGTGTAAGAAGGTTATTATTTCCTCCTTTTCTTTAAGGGATAGGGATGTTCTTACCTATATGGTCTGGTCAAGGCGATCATTGTATTGAATGACCTTAATCTGTTCTACCGGTTCTCCTTAAAGGGTTAGCGTAGTCTCCAGAGTAGACTCGATGTGTATGATTTTGTCATGTGGGATATCGTTAAGATATAGGGTATAAGATAATATTTTGTCTCTATATATGACACTAATTCTCGTAGGTGTAGGGAACTTCAACATAAGGCATCTTTGATTGATGTAGACATCAAATTTACTAAGGTTAGGGCATCTTAGGATGCCGCTATAGGGGACCATTGATCAAAGACAACGAATTCAACAAGCTATGATGTAATATACTTGTCATCGCTTGGTTTAATAGGTAATGTGATGAGTCCTTTTGCAAAAACCATCTTTCCTTTGAACCCTGTCAGGCTCTATTTATATGGGCGAAGTTTTTTGTCAAGTTGGTCTTTCATGTGCTTGTAGGCTAAGAAGAATAGGATATCGGCTAAGTTGTTGTTGTCCATAAAGGTTTTGGAGACATTAAAATATCCTATCTCAGCATTGATGATTAGGGGGTTAATGTGAGGATATTCGACACTTGCTTTGTCTTCCTTGGTAAAAGATATGGTTGTGTTGATTCTTGATTTTTTTTGTTGAATTGAAAGTAGCTTATGTTGTAATAGGATAAAGTAGCCCTCGTTTGATAAGCATGGTTAGTTGATGATCATCTGTACTTAGCCCTAGCAACCTTTATGTTCCATGTTTTCTAGCGGGTTCTATTGTTCTAGTTATGGTTGCTACTGTGGCTCTTAAGTAGGGCATCATTGAGCAGCCTAAGCAAACTAGGCCTTTGATCGCATTCTTGAGGTGTCTACCCTAATCTGTATTGTGACCCCATATTTCATGGAAATTACAAAATTTGCTTGAAGTAAAGGCCCCAGGTATTTCTCTAATGATTAGAGCATGCAGTAGGTGTTCACGAACTTCATAGTACACTTTCCTTAAGAGGCGAGTCAACGAAGTATAGCTAAAAAGTCAACAGAGTTTTGTTCTTACCTTTTCCAATGTTCCTTAGAGGAAAGGAGGTAGTTCGTGCAAGGACTGAGCTAGTCTTTTGCTGATGTACTACATTACCGGTTGCTTTCGAGGCATGCTCTGATGACATCTTCCTATGCTATGTATTGTTTAGCAATAGTCATGAATTCTTCAAGGTTATCTAGTTGGCATAGTATTGTTGCTTCAAAGAGCTTACTACTCAAGTCTAAGCCATACACGATGGCTTGGAGTACAATTATGGATTCTACTCTAGGAATGAACAGTTAAGTATAGTTGAAGTGCTCAAGATATGCTTGTAGTGTTTTGTTTGTGCGTTAGCTGCGCGTTGTATAAGATGGATGAATCTTTCCATTATACTTTGTCACTTACAAAGTGTTGTTGGAATCTGGTGGCAAGGTTATTAAAGGAGCGAATACAGCTTCTTAGGAGCTAGTTGAACTAGACCAGTATGGCTTTAGTTAATGTCCTCAAGAATGCTTTGCACATTATCACTCGGAGAAATTATGGAGGCTCATCATTGTGCGGAAGTGTGTTAAGTGGTCATTCGGATTACTTAACTCATCATAGTTGTTCAGATGGGGAGGTGTATGCCATGTGGGAGAGTTTCTTCAAGGATGCTCGTAATGAAGGGGCTTTTGCTAGCGACGGTGCCTAATTGTTTGGCAAAAGACTCAAGGTGTTTTTGGTTACATATCCTGAAGGCACATCTGATGTTCAGGTTTCTTAGTAAATACTTAGGAGAGAGGTCTCTCCTAATTCTACTAGTTCTTAAGTGAGTTCCTTGACAACGTGCTTTGTCGTGATTAGTATTCAATCATTCATAAAGATCTAGTAGTAGATGCTACTCGTTTTGGATACCATTATGTCGGTACAACTTTTTCTTTTAGTTTTTGGTTTATGGCTAATTGTTGTCTTAAGTTGGTGTTTTCTTTAAGGAACTTAGCGTTAAGTTCCATAAGTTGTTATAACATTTCTTTGATTTGTTCCATGTTTGATGGTTATGCATCCATCGAAGGTGTCATAAGTCTATAGTCTGTTGATCACCACCATTTAGGAGTAACAAATGAGGGTTTATGTTTTTGCTCTTAACTATGTTTGTGAATTTGAACAAGCAGTAAGCGATAAATGTTGATAATGGATATCACCAGTATGATTTTAGGGTGGACTTCTGGTATAAGGTCATAAAACTTAGAAGCATAATTCTAATATGCTTTATTTTTTGAAATAAAGCATATAGAATATTTAATTTAATAAAATATCACTTTGTAGGTATTACCTATTGTTTATGGAAAACTCAATATTTAGGCTTCAAGATATAACTAGCCCTTAGAAATAAATTATTTTACATATAAAGATAATCTTTTGGAATAAAATGGGGCATAAAATGATTATATAATCATAAAATATATGTATTATATACCTGATACGTGTATATAGTAATATAAAACCCTAATATTAGGTAAATTATTTATTAAATTAATAATATAATCAAATAATTACTTAATTAACATCTAATACACCAACGTATTAGGTGTAGCAAGGGAATTGGAAACCTAGAAATTGACAAGTTAGCGGCGTCTACTAGATGAATAGTTAAATTAGAAATAGTAAACATGCAAAATGATGAATTTACACATGGACAACAACATGGCAAGGCACAATTGAACAATGACTTATAAGAGGAGATGTAGCATGAAACATGGGCCATTTTGATTGATAAAAATTAGGAATATGCACTTAAGCAAAATAAATTTATGAAAAATAAAAAACTAAGAAAGTTATTGGAGAATTCGGGGTATTTGGAGTTGAATAGCAAATGATAGCACGACATGATGGGATTTGGATGTTCTAAGTCTGACGTGGAAGGGAGTTTGGTAGATACAGTAGGGTGGCTGGCAGAGCTCTAATGGTTAAAGAAATGGCAACGCTTGGATTTTCACTTGTAATTTTTATAATTTATTAATAATACCAAACATTGTTGAAAAATTTTAAAAATAGGTATTTGTAAGTATTTTTACATGGAGAATCATAATAATAACCTAGATTTTTTAAATTAAAAGTGATTATATCGGTTCCTTAGGAAACAGCCCTGTTCTAACGAATTTTGTACTAATTTTTATAAATTTTAAATGATTTTTACGCTAATTTTTTGTGCATAGACTCTTGATATGCTATATGTAATTTCCATGAAAAGAATTTTTGATGAAATACACATTTAATATTTATTAAATTTATTTTAGTTAAGTCAGCCTTATTCTCAATTGAAGATGTTAAATGATTTTTCAAATTATTTCTTAGTAATACCACCTTATGGTGACTTTTAGAGTTTATTTATGATTTTAGGAATATATAATTTGAATCTTATGATTTAATTTGATTATTTACCTAATTTAAGTTAATTTTTAGTATAATTAGACCTAAAATCAATATTTTGGAAATATATGCAATGGATAGATTTAAACTTTGCAAACATCAAACCTTAAGCTCTATATTTTTATGAGTTTACAATATTTTTGGTGAAATCAATCGGTTATACAAATTGATTATTATGTAATTTCTCATTGTTTACCTATAAATTGGTTATTATGATAAATGGAGGATTTGTATTAATCATACTGTTATAACATAAGTTCAAAATGATCCTATTTTTCGATATATTCTCTATTAATCTTAACTTGATATGGTTAATAAGAAGCATGAATTTTTTAAGCAATATAGTAACTTGGCTAAAGTTTGGATCAAAAGTTGTAAATGTGACTCTTAATTAGTATGGATTGAGGGTAAGTGTTCGAGAGTATTCATTTAGGAACTTTACAATTAACCTAATTCACTTGATAATTTAGAAGATAAATTAGAAACTAAATCAAAGTATGTCTAGGATGAATACTTCCTTAAAGAAAGACCTTAACCCTTAAACTCCAACTATAAATAAGAACAAATAAGTTCATATTCAACATATAGATGACTTTGCTACTATGTACATCTCTTTGAAGTAAATAGGTAAAAGGGAACGCGTTCTAAGGGGATAGGCTCGAAGTCACCACTAAGTTCAGGTAAGTAGATGGTTGTATGCTTAGAGTAGATTTAATCTACTCATCATGATGTGAGCTTACTAACTTATCTTGCTATGATTGGCTAGGCTAAGCTTACTTATGAGTTTTGATATGCTATTTGATGCGTTATGTGATGCTTCTTTCTGTATTACTATTGTTGACAGAAACATGCTAGGTTATTGACCAATTGTGCTACTAATTGGCTATGAGTTGTTGATTGAGATTTGTATTAACTTGATAAAGAAGATAGGTACTAACCCTACCTCCTAAGGTATTCACTTAAATGAACCCAGTAATGAGGTTTTAGAAATGAAAGCATAAATGAAATAAAGTAACAGTTAGACTAATAAGTAGTGAGTAAACTTACTTGGTAATTTGCTAGGTATTACTTGGTATGTGATTTTGATGCTTTCATGGCATGGCATGAAAAGGACCAATAGGTTAAGTTTTCTAAAATTGAGATTTTGGTAGGCTGGGTTTTATAAATGAAAAGTTGGGTTTGAAGAAGCAAATGATTTAACTTCTAAAAGTTGGGTTTAACAAGTAACTTGATTTACAAAAGTTTGGTTTTTAAGCATATAGAAATTACATTGTATCTCCTGAGCCAACTATATGTTAGGTTTTCTAACTATAACATGTGGTTATTGTAAGATTGGGTTTTGGCAACTCTTTATTGCATTGTTAGTTTCTTAGACTTTATACCTAGATTCTTAGATTGAAGTCAACTAACCAAATGAGCTAAGTTGGGCTAGGATATCACTGTCAGTGCGTATCACGTACATGAGCATGACATACATTATTTGCATTGACTTCTTGGCTAGGATGTAAGATTATATATTCTGACTAACAACTTACTAGGTTGATTACTATGTTGGATTATGCTTGTGTTTATTGCTTATTTATTTACTCTCACTTAATGTATAATAAGCTAAGGGGATAAGTTGTCTCATCCTCGTGTTAAAAAGAAGCTTAGGTAGGAAAACTTTGTAAGTGCTAGAGAGAGCCATATCTCCTAAGAAGAAGTGATTAACTACAAAATAAGACATGCTCTTTGAGAAGGGCGAATTGGTTGCAAAGTTTATCATCAAGTTTAGGGAGATGACCATACCAAAAGATCATTTGTTACATCATAGGTTTTAATATGAATATTTTGAATGTAAAAGTATAGTTATTAGTTTAATTATGTGTTGTAAAGGGAATGGACTATGATACTCTAGGTATGGCTTATTACTATAAAAGTTTTCCCGTTGTGATTTATCATATTAATATAAGGAATTTTTTAGAAGTTTTATGTATTTGTGGAGTTAAATTGACATATGCATTATAGGTAGCCTTATCCCTATTTCAGGGATGACATAATAAACTGTCTCTTAAGCACCATGGGTTGGGAAAAAAGAAAAGTATAAGTAGATGCCTTGAGAGTGGAGTGTTACATAATATGGAACATAAAGAGAATATAATAGATTACATTATCACTCAAAAATAATTTTGCAACTACAAACTCAAAATGAATATATAACATTTCTACATATTTGTTATGCATATATTTTTCGACTACATTTGGAAAGTTTTTAGGAAAAAGAAATGGGTGGAAATAGTGGAAATAGTAGAAATGAAAGGAAAGAAAATAAGAAGAAATGTGAATTTCATTTTTTGTTTGAAAATCTATTATAATACATAATTTCGAAAGTTGAGAGGAAGAGGCCTTAATTTAAAGAGAATTTGGTTGAATTAATTTTTTATATACATATCACTTTATGTGGATTTACTCTTATCCAACAAAATCATACAACCACCAACATGAGAACTTCGACATTTGATAAGAGTTGTTCCATCTTTTTCTTCTTTTCTTTTCAAACTTCCCACTTAGTCTTTTTTTTTTTTTATCTTTTGTTTACAAGCGTAGAGGGTTAAATTTAATTTTGAGCTTTAAGATCATTAATTAATTGGGTTTTACTCTTTAGACTAAGGTGACAAGGCCCAAAGAATTGAGTACAAATATGCAGAATGACTAAGGAAGTTTTAGCATAGTAGGTTTCAAGTAGGGCTTGTTGGATTGGTCTGTCCTATCTAACTTTTCTTGGTTTGGTATATACTAAAATAATAAATAAAACTTTTACCTGAGCCGAAACTCATAAAAATAGCCCACTTGAGATCCATTAATAAAGGGTTTCAATCTTAATCATTGATCACTATCATGATCCAACAGATAGGATTAACTACCATTTCCTATAAATACCACATTCATATCCTCATTTGAAAAGGAGAAAAACCCTCATTAATGCCGTTACTTTGTTTAAATCTTGTCTCAAAGATCAAATACTTAAACACGTTAAGAACTTTACCTCGTTATTCATCAATTGCAAAGCTGATCTTATCGTGCTCATCTACCTGTCACCACATAGAGCCTTATTAAGATTATCTATTCCTCTTCCCTATACTTCTCTCCTAACCATCTCACACATGTCGCTCAAGTTATTTCCTTAGTCACGTGTTGTGTTACTTCATATACAGCATGTACATGACTCTTACATCCATACCTATACCCCGCATTTTTTGTGACTCCATTAGGGAGGGAAGACTTGATACTCATATCATGGTACCTCTAAGGTGAAGACAACCTGATCCTACTGATGGAATTAATCAAGAGCAAGATGTTGCTACACTAAACAAGAACCAAAATTTGCCTCTAGTCAGAGGTACTAATAAAGGAGATGGTATATAGGAAAGTATCTTTGACAATGCGCAACTAATGTGTGAGTTGCGAAAGACTAATCAGAACCTAGGTGAACTTATGGTAATGTTTGTTTAATACGCTCCTACTTTAGTTGCCTTTAATACTGTGCAACAGGAAGCAACTTCTTCAAGTCCTTCTTATGTGGTGCAACAACACACTGTACTTAACCTTCCTATTGTCAACAAGCAAGTCACTCTTAGAGTTGAAGAGAAACTTCCTATGGTAGAACCACATAGCTATGTAAGATTCATTACCTAAAGTGAGGAACTAAAGAGTTAAGATTAGAGGCTAGTCATCCCCATACGCTATATCACATGTTGCAATTGTTAACTCTGCACAACCAACACCAATGAATCTCACGCCTACAAATTCTATACATATGAATCTCGCATTCATGCACCCTGCTCTTGTAATGTCACTAAGAGCGGAAGCATCCACTCAGAGAGTTTCATTTGTGACTATAGAAGATTTGGACATGTATTTGAAAGATATATGTCTATAGTTGGGATACCGGAATTGAAGCTCCCATATCACCAGTGTCTTGTTGTAAAGCTATACTCTAAGGACTATGTAAGTCTGAAATTCAGGTTATTTAATAACAAGAAGGGGAGTGCTAAGGAACATTTATTGAAATTCATTGAGATCTTGGAAGTATATGATTTAGATGACAATTGGAAACTGAAAGAGTTTTCTAAGTCACTCACAGAGAAGGTATATACCTAGTATGTTAACCTCCCTCCTAGGTCAGTAGATTCGTGGGATAATATGTGTAAGATGCTCTTGGAGAAGTTCTTCTCTACTAAGGAAAAGGTTACCCTTACTAATATGGGAAGGATCCATCAAAAGTCCAAAGAAGACTTGATGGACTATATCCAACGCTTCAGAGAGTGTTCGTTAGATATACAAGATGTTTCTAATGAGAAGGAGTTGGTCAAGATTTGTATTTAAGGAAAGTTTCCTAAGTACACGGTTTACCTTAAGAATCTTTCATTGGCTTCCTTTGTTATGCTAGTTGAGAATGCACGAAGGACTAATAACTCATTGGCCTAACAAAGAAATAAAATTGGAAGATTCAACAAATGTGCTTCATCTGTGAATGCTGCTTAAGGTAAACCACAACAGGGAGGGAAGAAATCCTGAAATGATAAGTCTACTAACTCTAAGCCAACATTGACATATCTATGCCCAATGGCTAAGGTCCGTCAAATGCTTAACTAATGGTTGTGTGATGGAAATCTCAAGCTTCTAAGGGTTTATTGCCTTCCTATGAATGAACAAAAGAATGATCCTAAGTATTATAGGTTTCACTGGAGTGTTAGCCACCTAACGAAGGATTACTTCACTTTGAAGAAAATATTCAACGAGCAAGTTGCAATCTGATTATAGACAAATGATGTTAGAAATAACCTGCTTCTTGCTCATAATAACTAAAGAGGTACTGTCAATACCATGAGCCATGATCCCATCACAATTGAAGTGATTGATGCATAGGCTTATAGGAGTCAAGGAAAATCAATTGAAGTGCATGAAGAGGAGTACCCACATGTTGTTACGGCATTGTTAAAGACTGCAAATTTTAGAAACTTTTTTTACTTATTGGGATTTAATGAGAAGGCTAAGCTTATAGCAGTAGCTACACTCACGTAAATCACTAAGGGTCAGTATGCGAATTGTAATGTATTGTAGCCCATGAAAAGAATGGATAGGGTGCATGAAAACACCATCTTATTTACTCAAGCACATATGTATGTGAAGAGCTCTAATCATAACTGCTTACTATATGTGGAGGGTGTTCTTAACAGTTACCTAGTTAAGAGGATGTTCATTGATAATGGTTCTTCATTGAATATAATTCCAATGAGTACTTTTAAAGCTACTAAGATTGATGTTTGATGTTTGATCAAATAGCCTCTATTAATAAATGGCTTTAGTCATGCTCCTACAGACTCTATGGGGTATGTCAACATTGACCTTAAAGTTAGTCCTACTCTTAGCACTACTACTTTTCCTATGATTGATGCACCCATGAAATATCATTTGCTTATGGGAAGAAAGTAGCTATATGATCACAACTTAGTTCCTTCAACATTGCATTAATGTATTAAAGGGCATTAGAATGAGAAGTACATGTTTATTCCAGCTACAAAGAATCTTTTTGAACAATATGAGTCATTTTTCAATGAAGTGCATTTCTTCGATGAGTTTGCTGAGGATGGGGAAACGGCCATAGCCAAGCCATTCGATGTTCCCTTGCTTACATGGAAAGAATTCTATGAGAGCCAACAAAAGAAGAGAAATATGCATGGTTGTTGTAGGGGTAGGAATAAGAATAAATAAGCTAATGGGATTAAAAGATTTATTAGAGAGGATAGAAGGCATGTGTATCGCTTATGATGGGTTGAGGGATCTGAGAAGGTATGTCTCTCCTCTTCAGATCCCATACCAGTACAAGAAGGCTAGCTCACTACCAACAACTATAAGACCAAATGAAGCCTTAGGCGAAGGAATTAGAACAATTGGATCTAACGCGACCAAGAGAGTCGTAATAGCCAATCTTCATTTGGTTTGGGAATATTGCTTTGGGAATTACATTTATGAAGCAACGACAAGGGGTCTTCCACCTTGAAATTGAAGTGCAAATCAAGCAAGAGGTCGAGAAGTTATTGCGAGCTAGATTCTTAAGGCCGATTCAACATCATACTTAGCTCACTAACATAGTTCCTATAAGAAAGAAGAATGGACAAATAAGAGTATGTGTGGGCTTTTGGGATTTGAACAAGGCTTTTCCTAAAGATAACTTTCCTTCACCAAGCATCGATACTTTGATAGATGCAACCACAGGACATGACCTATTCTCATTTATGGATAGATTTAGTGGTAAGAATCAAATTAAGATGGCAATAAGAGACGTGGAGTGTACCACCTTTCAAACACCAGTCGAAAACTTTTATTACATTGTCACGCCATTTGACTTAAGAATGCATGCACCACTTATTAAAGGGTAATGACTGCTATAATCCATGACAAAATGCATGACTTTATAGAGAATTATGTCAATGATATAGTCATCAAGTCCAGAAGGGCATTTGATCACATGATTCATCTATAAAGGGTTTTTAAGTAGTGTTAATTGTACAAGCTTCAAATGAATCCTCTTAAATGTGTCTTTAAAGTGTCTTCAAGGAAGTTCTTAGGGTTTGTTGTCCATCGAAAAGGAATTGATGTTGATCTTACAAAAATGCAAGCTATAAGAGTGATACCATCTTCTGCTCCTTTAAAGGAATTAAAAGCTTTTATGGGAAATGTCTCTTATATTAGAAGGTTTATACTTGCACTTATTGAGATTTCATACCCATTGCACCAACTTTTAAAAAAAGGAATTTCATTTAAATGAAAACAGGTCCATGGGGAGGTAATTCAAAAGATCAAAACGATCTTGACCTCCCATCAGACCCTGACTATGCTTACCAAATAATTGCCATTGATCTTATATCTTACTTCTACTGATAGGTCCATCGTAGCTTTACTTGCACAAGAAGTAGATGGTCAAGAGAGACCTATGTACTATTTGAGCTAAACCCTTTAAGGGAGTGAAGTCAATTACCCAGCTTGCAAGAAGTATAATCTGGTATTTGCCATGTAGAAATTACGATAATACTTCCTTGTGCATAGGATTAATTTGGTGACTCATTTAGATCCAATCAAGTCATTATCATGACCAACTTTATCATGATGAGTTGCTGAGTGGCTACTCCTTTTTAGAGAATTTGACGTTTCAGTGCAATACCTTAAGACCATCAAGTTACAAGCCCTGACTGATTTGTTAGTACACTTCCTGATGAGAATTAGGTTACTGGACCTCTGACCCTCAGCTGAGCCTAAGAACTAGAGCCACTAGGATAACGAATTCTTTTATTCCAATTAACCCCTATCGAGGCTGAGTACTTCTTTACCAAGTTACCCTTCATGCTAAGTCGTATGAGTACCCGTCTTTTTGTAGTATACTGAATTGAAGATTACTTACTAGTGCTCGAGCTAACCAATTAGTAGCATCTTCCTTAGTAAGAAGCTGAGAAAGAGAGATACTGGACTAACTAAGCCATCCCTACTGGGATAAGCCATCTGTTCGTACTTTTTATCCACATATTCTAACGACTTCGCCCATGTAGCATCGCCACGTATACAGTATTATGTATAGAATCCGTTGCACCAATAATTGTTTTTCTTGTATATTCATTTTTACCCTTTTGTATCTCATACATTACTTTCTAAGGAAATGCCCTTTTTGCTTTTCCTTTTTAGGTAAGTTGCCTTAACTTATGGGTATAAATACCCTTATAGTTGTAGCTATAAAGCATCAAATCATCCTTAATATACTTGAGTATTTTTTTCCTTGAGTAAATACTCTATTTACTCTTGGCATCACTCGTATTTTAACCCTTGAGCAAGGCTAAGTGGTGAGTAACCTCACTGGACCGATTTGTACGTCATATTGAATCGTGTCGTGAGTCCTCGAAAGTTCCGTTGGTGTTTCATATCCTCTGAAGCTATTCGTAGGTTTTTCTTACCTTTCATTTGCTATTCATTCCTTTTGTACTTTCTTTCATTAGTTCTTTTGAGCTTTCAACAAGTTTGGATACACTCAGTGATTGGCGTTATCTGTTCTTAGTTACGGTTCACACTACTTCCTTGATACCCAAGAGGGCTTAACTATAGATACAACACCAGTTGAGTTTCATAAAGATTCTTTGATGGTCGAGATGGATGGTTTCCCAGTAAATCAAAGTTGGGGAGTAGGAATTGTATTAACCTCACTTGAGGGTTAAGGGATACCATTAGCATTTAAATTTGATTTTGGTGCACCGATAATGAAGTTAAGTATTAAGCATTATTACTTTGTTTATTGTCTACAGAGAAGTCGGAGCATGTCATTTGTATATTTGAGGAAATTTAAATTTGATCATAAAATAGTCCACAGGTAACTTTGGCTTGAAGGAACTTACACTTGCACCTTATAGGGTTGTAGTATAGGCTATGGTTAGAAATTTAACCCTATGTAGTATGAGCATACGACTTGATGAATAAATAGATATGATGATGCATTGGCCATACTAGTATCTAAAATTCCAATTCAAGATGCAAGTGATAATTTGAATGTCCAAGTAGTCAAGAAATCTATACCTTGTACGGCTTTGAATTTTGTTGATGAAGATGAAGACATGAAAGCTAATTGGCGCATCCTACTTTTGGAACAGTTAGCGTACCCTAATGTAGATTTTGTTTCAACCTTAAAGAATTTTGTAAAAATTAATGAGATGTTATATTATAACGGTCCATCAAGTGTTTGTCTCAATGTGTTGGTTCTAAGGAAGCTCATCTCAAGTTAGACAAGTATCTCCACATCTAGTATGGGGAGGAAGGACTACACTCATATTCAATATGCAGGCCATTATTAGCCATTAATGGCTAAAGACACACTTCAAGTGCAAGTACATTGGCCTAAATGTTTTGAGCTCCCCGACTAAAGGAACTATAATTTCGTATCTAGTGCTGGAGACTAGAAGCGCCTGCACATTGATTACTTGAAAAATAAGATGCTATCAACGAATAGCATAGGTGCCAAACTTGTAGAGCAAAAGGCTAGGAAATATCTTATGCATGAGAATGAGCTTTACAAAGTATCATTTATGGGAAAACCCCTAAAGTGCATTGCTCCTCCTAAAACAGAAACAATTTTGACCGTGGTACATGCTGGAGAGTACGGGGAACATCAGAGGGGAAGGAAGCTATATTATTACTTGTTTGATAGAGGATACTGTTAGCCAACAATAGAAGTAAACACTTTCAATTTCACTAAGAAATGTGTTGTCTGTTAACAGCATGGTGATGCCATTCATACTCCTATGATCATATTCTATAGTATCATAACTCCTTAGCCTTTTCATACATAGACATTTGATCTTATTGGACCTATATATCCACCATCAATAGGATGAATCTGGAATCTAGTAGGAACAGAATTCTTTACCAAGTAGGTAGAGGTAGTTCCTTTAAAGAAGGCAATAGGACCAGTAGTTGCAAGTTTCACAAAAGTGAATATCATATGTAGGTTCGGAATCTCAAAGTGTATTTTATTTGACAACAGTACTCTTTTCATCAATTCACATGTCCACCAACTACTAGCTTCCTATAATATTAGTTATGTAAAGTCTATGCCTTACTATCCAAGAGGAAATGGACAAGCTGAGGCTACTAATAAGAGCTTGTCGAAGGTACTTAGTCATATGGTCCATGATAATCATAAGGAATGGCATGATAAGCTACCGTTAGAACTTTGGGTCTATAGGACATCCAAACGAAGGCTGATGCAAGCAACTCCTTTTTCTTTGGTGTATGGGGCTGAGGCAGTTGTTCCTATAGAAGTCTTGATCCCATCTGTTAGGTTGGCCATAAATGCCAAGCTCGAACCTGATACATTAGAAATGATGGATCTAGAAGCGTTAGATGAAAGGCATGATATCACCAAATGAAATCTTATCAAATATCAGCATAAACTTAGAGTAACATATGATCATTTAGTAAGAAAGAGTCATTCCAACAAGATGACATTGTACTTCATGCAACCGAGCATGCACGCTAAGGTACTCCAATGCCTAAGTTTACTCCTAAGTGGGAAGGACCTTTCATAGTTGAGGAAGTGTATGAAAGTGAATATTGCAAACTCAAGAATCCTAAGATAGATGCTATTACTGCTCTAGTCAACTTTCATTATATCAAAAAGTTTCATTTGTAGAAAGGAAACTATAGTAAAGTTAAATGAATGAAACTTATAGCTCGAGTTGTATGAACTTGTTTGCATATCTATTTCTACTATTGTCTCTTTAATGCATTATACGTTAGAAGAAAAAAAAACAACAAAGCATTGTTGTTTATAATGCTACTACTTAGTGAGAGAGTTGACTTGTAAGTGCGCAATATACATTTATCTTATGAGTTGCTGACTAGTTGAAGCATTGACTCCCAGGTGCACTATATGATGCTTTATCAAAAAAGACGATGACTTGCACTATTTGAGCATGCATTTATGGAGCATGTCCAAATAGTTAAGTAGTGGACAATATCTCCTTAAGTCACAACATTATTGTCCAACGTAACTTATATTCCGTGTTGCAATTGATATCCCCATATTATTGAATCATATATTCGAATCCTTGCTTGCAAATGAGAATATACTTCCAATGTGTAAGGTTTTCTCGAAAATTTAGCAAGCCATGAAGTAATGTTTCATTTTTGTCTTTTATCTTGTAAAGTGCTGCTAAGGAAATGCAATATTTTCTAAGTACATAATGATGTGAACTTTTAAGAGCATGCTAAATAAATAAATAACTTAGCTAATTCATGATGTGCCACATATAGGCAAGTACATATCAATAACTAAGGGATCTCAAATAAGTGAGAAGCCAGACAACACATACTAAGTTTAACAAGGCCATACACATTATGTGGAAAAAAAAAAAGTGTAAAGTAAGAGCAACACTATCAAGACTTGACACTAGAAGCTACAATAGAATTAAGATCTATGCCTTCAAGGAACTCTTCTCTCTTAAGTTCTACCTTTGCAAGTTTAGCTTTGCGTAGCTCATATCTTTCCATAATGTTTCAACTACCCAATATGGTAAAAGGCATGGCGTAGATGAACCCACGTCGACTTATATCCTACGACCTAAAGGGGTGGGTTTAGATTACAAGATGGTTCGAAGGATAAATGATAGTCGAGGGTTGAGTAAGGGTCCCATATACTAACGTAGGATATGATGCGCCAACACCTCACATAGGCTCAAGTCATACTTGATATGACACACAAGTATGGCCAAAGGTCACTCGTCACTAGTCCACACTCAATGGGCTAGATAAGAGTAGCTTAAGAGCAAGCAAAGGAACACTTAGCTCAAGAGAATGTATCTGAAGGTTTAGTATATTCTCTAAATTGTTAGAGTATGTTTGAAGGTTTAGTCTATTCTCTAAATTGTTCTTACGGCCATTACAATACATAAGTATTTATAGTACCAAATTAAGGTAAATCCTAGGTGATAGGAAATTATAAAAAAAGGATTCTTACTCGTTAATGGAAAGAGGGAATAATTTATAGGGGTATCAATGTAATCATGCAAAAAGAATATCTATTAGCAGAAAGGACAATATGGATGTTAAAAAGGCACAACGTACACGTAGTTTGCTTATTTTGTAGTCCTAATGATACTACTAATGAGCAAGGGCAGGGTCCTAATCAGGTCAGGTTAAGGTTGGCAGTTCAACAACTCAGACAGTTAAGACTGAATAGGGGTTAGTTTAAGGGTGACTCATTTTCAAGTCAACCTCAAGTGATCGGATCCTAACAATTGTTAGTTCAGCTTTGGCACTAGTGAAGGATGTATCCTAAATCGAAGCTTGGACTGGTGTGTAACAGAAAGGTCAGCTCGACATGTCGATTGGTTACCTTAATAGCTTCTTGGATGATGTGGAGAGAGAAGTAATACACTAGGTTAGACTGGGATACACATTGCTCCTTGGCACTCAATTCATCTCGAACAGCTCGACGGGCCACCTAAGTAAGGCCATGAGCTTGGAAGCACGTGATCAATATGTAATCCTTATCATCTCCCTTGGGCTGTTTGAGATTTGGGATCAATTTTGGCTAGGCTCTGGGTTACTCGTCTTCAAGTGTGTACGGGTGAAGATTGGTAATGTTGAAAGAGTTTGAGACTTCATACCCTTCAAGTAACTCAATCCCATAAGCCTTAAGATTGATTCTTTTAAGCACTTTGTAGAGTTCGTCAACTTTAGGAGATAGCTTGCTCTTCCTTAGGCTTATGAATCATTCTTTGCTGAAGTAGACTTAGACCAGATCACTTGGTTGAAATTCTCTCTTCTTCCGTCCTTGACCTTGCCTCTCAAGCATGGCAATAGCTCAGATTAACTACTTTGCTACCTTTTGGTACATAGCTTTGATGGCCTCAACTCTCTTTACAGCTAGCAAGTTATCCTTAAGCCTCGGTAGGGGTGCTTGGTCTATCGGGAAATCGGGGTTCCTATAAGCAACCTCCTGGTGGGACATGTTCTTCACGCAATAGGCAGTCTTGTTGTAGGCAAACTCAATGATAGGTAGATATAGATCCTAATTAGCCATGTTTCATTTAACAGCAACCCATAGTGAAGTTTCCACCGTTCTATTGATAACCTCAATCTGTAGATGGCAGGACGTGTTGTACAATAGCTTGGTTCCCATTTGTCTTCATAGTGTCTTTTAAAAGTAGCTCATGAACATTTAGGTCTTGGTTAGAAACAATGGTTCTGGGTACCCCATGAAGCTTGATTATTTCCTGCAAGAAAAAGAAAGAGATAGCCGAAGTATTGTTAGTTTTGGAATATGACACGAATGTGCCATCTTACTAAATGGATCTACAACTACCATAATGGAGTCCTTCTCTCGAAACGTCCTCGGTAGCCTTAACATGAAGTCCATATTTAGCTCGAACCATGTTTTAGTTGGGAGTGGCAAGGATAGATAATGTCCTTACCTGGCTTGGCTCTTTGCTTTTTGGCAGGTCGCATACTTCTCCAATATGGATTGGACATCTCTCATCATTCTCAACCAAAAGAATCTTGAGGATAGTACCTCTTGGGTTCAACACTAGCCAAAATGTCCTATTAATCTTTCTCCATGCACCTCGCACACTAGCAATTCTCTCATGGAACAGGTCATGATACATGGCCTTCTCTTCCTGAACAAGTATCTATCCTCCTTATGATAGTCATCCAGTGTCCGTCCTTCTTCACACTTGGCATAGATGGGACCAAAGTACAGATCTTCAGCATACAAATTCTTTATTATAGAAAAACTAAGCACTCTGGTTTATAATTCAATCAGGAGGAAATGTCGTCTCGATAGGGCATCAACCACTATGTTGTACTTCCCATTTTTGTATTTCACAACATAAGAAAATCCTTCTATGAACTTGAACCATTTGGCTTATCTCCACTACAGGGCGGCATAACTAGTAAACTCTAACACAATAAGTCTAACCTTTGCATTGTTGGGTACTTCGTAGTATTCAAACTACTTTTCAATCTTATCTACCCAATTTAGATAGTTCTCAACATCACCAAGTTTAGAAAAGCTTGGATTATGCATCCTCAACCCTTCAACTCTAAGGGTTTGTGCATTCCTTTCTTTCGGCTCATAATACTCCTCCACTTCATCATCTCCTTCCTCTTCTTCAATTTCTTTGAGTACTGGTCTACACTTAGCATCCTTTCTTATTCCTTCAGCTTTGAGTGGTCGAGTTGGGGCATTAACTCAGCTAAACTGACTATTGTCCCACCTTTGTTGCTCATGTCCTCTGGTTGGACTATTTCTAGCTTATTGTCTATCTTCTTAGATAACAGTCACCAAGTTAGCTACTAAGTTGGTGAGCCTGTCTAATTGGTTACCCATTGATTGAGGTGTGAAGCTTCCTTGTTACCCTTGGCTATTTCGAGCAGCACTTTCTTGGTTTTCCTAAAGTTCCTTAGACACTAGAATCTAACATTATTGATTACCCCACAAAAATTGATGTCCAAAATACCACTTAAAGTTCTTTCCATGAATATCAACAGCAAATCAATAACTAATTCTCCTAATACTAAGATAACTACAACAAACAAACAAATAACCACACTCTATTCTATGTAGAAGAAATAGGGGAAAACAGAGCACCGAATTTTCCTCAACACCTTTCTACTATCCAGACTTTGATGTTAAAAACAGAACTTCTAACACTAAAAAAATAGTAACAAACCACTCAAAGAGAAAAGTAATAGAATTTCAGCTTTGAACATAGTTAAGCTCTAATACTAAGATAATATGAGGTACGGTGTGGATGAACATATGTCGACCTGTATTACATGAACCAAAGGGGTAAGTTTGGATCATAAGATGGTCCAAAGGATAAATGATAGTTGAGGGTTAAGTAGAGATCCTTGTCAACCAACATAAGATATAACGTACCAACGCCTCATACAGGTTCGGGTCACACTTGAAATGATGCATAAGTATGGCCGGAGGTCACTGGTCATTGGTCACCACTCAATGGTTAGATAAGAGTAACTTGAAGGTAAATAGAAGAACACTTAGCTCAAGAGATTGTGTTTGAAGGTTTAATGTATTCTCTGAATTGTTCTTACGACTATTACAATATACAAGTATTTATAATACTAAATTAAGGTAATTCCTAGGTTATAGGAAATTATAGAAAAGGATTCCTACTCGCTAAGGGATAGAGGGAATAATTTATAGGGGTATCAATGTAATCATGCAAAAAGAATATCTGTTGGTAGAAAGGATAGTATGGATGTTAGGAAAGGATAGTGTACGCATAGTTTGCTTATTTTGTAGTCCCAATGACACTACTGGCTGAATAGGGCTGGGATCTTGATCAGGTTACGTCAATGTTGGCAGCTCAATAGCTAAGATAGTTGGGACTGGACAGGCATTGGTTTAGGGGTGACTCATATTTAGGTCAGCCTTAAGTGATCAACTCCTGACAATTGTTAGCTCAGCTTCGGCACTGGTGAAGGCTGTGTCTTAATTCGAAGTTTAGACTAGTATGTAGTAGAGGGGTCGGCTCAGCATCTTAGTTGGTCTTCAGCTGCTTCCTAAATGATGTAGAAAGTGAAGTAACTTGGCAAGTCAGACTAGGGTACATATTACTCTTCGGTACTCAATTCATCTCGGATAGCTCAGCAGGCCACTCGAGTAAGCCCATAAGCTCAAGAGTGTATGATCGGTTTGTAATCCCTATTATAATACCTTTTGACCTTCAACTACAATAATTTCCATCTTGTTGAGCTTAAACTAAAAAGCACATGTTGCAATGACACTACTAGAACCATCCAAAATTTTCCCTCCATCCTGTATAAGCATTCTAATGGTGATAGGAGATTAGAAGCTATGGCGATACCATGAAAGGAGGCAGTATCTTGTGAACATTTTACCTCCTTGATTGTAGCTCCTTTATCTCCATGATGTAATGTCTTAATCTTTAGGAGAAGTAATGTTATAGGATCTCTTAGAACAGGTGAAGTCGCATCACTACAAAGGGAAAGGACATTACTAACTATGGTAGCATCTATAGAAGCACTCAATACAGTACACTTCTCTTCATCACAAAACCCTACACCCATCAAAGCATCAATGAATGCCTAGATCACACTTTCTTCTAAGAGTGTAAATTCACTATCTTCACAATCATCACTGATATTAAACACAATAGAGATTCTGATATTACTGTGGATGCCTTCATCAAAATGTTGTGTAAAGTTTGTTTCATCATTGAGTTACCCTTCTTGGTCGTCATCGGTATCTGTCATAGAATCCTCCCTATCGTCATCCATACGCTCAAGAGAATCCCCATAATCAACTAACTTAACTCATTTTCTCCCTCATCTACAACCATGATAACAGCATGTCAATCTTTAGCCCAAAGTGCTTTTCCCATACCATAGCAACTTGGAAAAGGCCAAGCAATAAGAGGGACAACTTAACTTGAGAAAGTGCCTTTCGGGGTGCTACCACTAACTTTATTAGGATGATCTTTCATTGCATTCTGTTCAGTAGAAGTACCTATCTTATCCTTTCCCCTTTGAACTTGTGATGCATAAGAATGGGCAAATTAAGAAGAACAAACTTAAAGAAAATGTTAAAAATAAAAAGAGAGAGAGAGAGAGAAGAGGAAGTTTTTATTGACAATATTACCTCATGAATGCGACTATGCTTGGGTTGTCTAATGACCAATGGGGGAGATGGTGAATGTTCATCTTGTGATTTACCCCAAGCATCATCAAACGACTTCACACTATTAGACAATTTTCGGTCTTCTTTGAGTCAGAAGTAAAATTCATATCTCCATATGACTATTTCAAGCAAATCCTCACTAGCCATCTCTAAGACATACTTCTTAAACCCATCTAATCAATTTTTCCAATACGTAAGCCAACCACTTAAAGAAACCCTAGAACGACTCATGGAAGGAAAGAATAATTGCCTGATCCTTTCATGAATGCTCTTTCGACTCTTAGGTCTAAATGCTTTGTAATATTCATCAAAACCTTAATTAATGATCAAATCATGATGCACTCCTTGATCAGACCCTAACTGTCGAGCAATCCAGTTAGGTGAGCACTTTATGATACTACACTCAAGGAAGTAACTAGAAGCATCAACCCAATCATAAAGTGAGGGTAGACCCCCAAGTTTACTCCATAAGATAAACTCTATCTCAACATCCAAAAGGCTCATCATAAAGCTTTATTAAGTTTACCAAGTCTTTCAAACCTAAAGGGTAGATTTTTGAGTATCATTCATATTCAGGCAATTTCTTCGTGTACAAACAAAAACTAAACATATGACAAGTATCCATGACATTCTTCAAAGTACTTAGGAGCTTTCTATTGAGCCATCCCTAAGTTTAGGGCCTAATGGAATCAAAATGTATAAGGAGGAGACTAGAATATCTCTTATAACACTCATAACAGAACATATGGAGAAATACTAAATATATGTACGAGACTATAACATATCTCCCTTGTAAGCATATCGAAGCCTCATGAAAAAGGTGCAAGCACTTATATAGGGAACCCAAGTAGCAAGGCCCCCAAAGCACAATGTTCCCTTCGTGTAATGCAACTAGGTAAAGTTTAGACACCTTATTTTTGTCATTTTTCATTTTCGTTAAGCTAGGATAAAAATAAACAAAACAAGAAATAAGAAAATAATAAAAAAAATTAAAAAACGAAAATTAAAAAAAAATGATAATAAAAAAAAGAGAGTCATCTCGTATCGAGTCAAGTTGAGTTGTGTCCTATCGAGTCGAGCCAAGTCAAGTTAGATTGCTTTAGATCAAATCGGATAAAGATATGTGATTGGTTCAATAAATTTTAAGTCATTGGAGAATTGAGCTTTATTAAAGTAATTTTCGTTTAGTCGAATATAAAATAGATTTTCTTATTTAAATTATATTGGGCTAGATTAGATTTATAATTTATTAAGTGGACTATTAGGCTAAATCAAATTAGATTAGATCAAGCTCGAAAAGTAGAAAGCCTACAATGAAGAAGGGCTTCTAGAAGGTAGGTTGAATCTCAAGGAATCATTATCGAATCTTTTATATCTTTTGCTCAAATCTATAATTAAAACAATACGAAATATTCAATTTTAGGTTTATAAATAACTAGTTGGTACATGAAGTTGGGGACCTTTTTTTTTTTACGCATTCTTACAAAAATCTAACAACTTGCTACCACACTCCAATTCCCTTTCCGAAGTCAACATCCCTCATCCCATTTCAATCCCCAATTCTAAAACCAGAAGCCTGACTTCGATCTACAATTCATAACATTCAATTCTCCGACTAATTCCTTTTCGATCCGAAATCCAATGATCCATCCTTCGCCTAACAAAGCTCCCTGATCGAAATAAAAACAACAAGGAGCCACATCCAACGCTGATCGAAGTTAATTCTTAATCCTTCACCTAATTATCAATTGCAAAGCTTGCCTGATGACCAAATATCCGTCTAAGACGAAATCTAAATTTTTGAAGCCATAAGTCTATCCAAATTTCCGAAGTCGTAGTCCAAACAAAATCCAAATTTTTGAAACATGACCATCTAGCAAACCAAACAAAATCCGATCCGAAGCCTGATACCAATTTCTACGATGAGCAAATCTAATCCAATGATGACCATAATTACAAGCCCTTTACCTGATGTAATTGAATCTTCGCTCCATGCCGTCCATTCCAACAGCCAATTCCAATCCACATCCTATGTAAGCTAGCACAATAGCCATATGGACAAGCTTAGGAACTTAGGGGAGGGGGGGAAGAGGGGGTGAGGTAAGGGTTCTTTTATTTTTTTAGTATCATTTGTGTGTTTAGATATGGTTAGACTTAGTCTACCTTAGGAACTTAGGACGGGCCACCATTGTATAACCTTTAGGTCACTAGGGTCTTTACCTCCGCCTAAAGGTGATAGCCAAACTCATTTAGGTTTCAATGTAGCCCACTAGGCTTCTCTCTAGAAAACCTTAAAGCTACAGAGCCTGAAACCAGTAGGCCCAACCTTTTTGCATCATCCTTTTCGAAAAAGGGGTAGTTATTCTTGGATTATAAGAAGAGTCCAATTAATCCGTAGTCAGCTCGATCTCATTTTTCAAGAAAGGGGAAATTTAAGAAAAAATTGGTAATCCTTATATACAAGTATTCATTTTTTTTTAAAAAAGAAAAATCCTATTTCGAACCTACTTATATATAAAGGCATTTCCCAACTGCGGATTCATCAAACTTCCTATAATTTATTAATTACTTACCCCTATTGCATTACATGTGTGTATAGCATACTGTATTTTTTTATATTTGGTTTTATTTTGCTAATACTTGTTTCTATTCAATCGCTTTCATTCCTTATATTGTATGTGTTATATTTTTATTGTTTCTTAGTAAGTGAAAGGTTAGGTAATTTCTAAATTTTTTTTTTGAAAAAGCTGCAAAATTATTAATGTCATGTCCAAATTTATTGTAAATTTACTGGTCTCGTTGTAAATAATTGCTATATTTTCTTTTATTTTTTTTATGTAATGTAGATATGAAGAGTCAAGATAGTGTTAATCTAGAGCCTGTTCACAAAGTCCAATCAGATAAGTATTCCTTCCTTAAGGCCATCTTAAGAGATTGGTTGAACCAGCTTCCACCCGCTAAGCAAGATCATATTTGTAAGAAGATCGAGTCGGTCATGTCCCTCATGTGGGTCCAGCTCTACTAGCCTCTAATTCAAGCCTTTATCCATTACTGGGATCTATAATCTATAGCTTTCAAGTTCAGCCTACATGTGTTGACACCTACTATAGAAAAGTAGTCACAGCAACTTAGTGCTCTGTCTCTCAAAGCAGGCATAACTATTTCATATCTCATAGTCCAACTCGAGAAAGCTTTCATAACCTTATTGGGAGTTAAAAAGTCAACATTGGCACTATACTTATCTTCAGAGGGCAAGAAGTATCTCATCATCTTAAGATTAGTAGAGTGGTTCTCAAGCCTAGATGCTTATCAGAAATATCATTAGATTTTTTGTGGGGGATACAAATTGTAGGCTAAGAAGGTCAATGCACTTATCATAGCAGTGTTTGGGACAATGCTATTTCCTATCAGATATGGTCAAGTCCGTTAGGGTAGCCGAGTTAGTGACTCAATTCTTAGTCGGTAAATCCTATATACCAGCGTTACTGGCAGAACAGTTCAGGACACTCACCCACTTGAAGAAGTAGGGGCATAGTTATTTCACGACTAACCTTATAATCCTTGTAATGTGGTTTCTCAATCACACATAGGGGTATGGGGGAAGTCTTCTCATAAAGTCCCTAACTAAAAATATGATTCTAATTGATGACTTTGCGCGCTACCTCAAGGTACTAAATGAAGCTCAGTTTAAAGGATGGGTGTCAGTTATCAGCAAGATGCAGCTAGTGGATTTTATGTGGACAGCTAGATGGAACCACTGCCCTCAAGCCGTCTTGGGATGCACCAGCTATATAAGGGTTCCTCTTATCGATATTACAGGTTGTACATGATATTTCTCAACTTGTTTCACCAGACAACTAGGTCCACTTCAAGAGATAACCTCTAGAGACTCCTTAGACGACATCACGATGAGTTATCAAGATTGTTGTCTACCCATGACTACTCATATTAAACAACTAACAAAACTTGTAAAGCTGTGGGAACAGAGAGAAGTTAAGAAAATAGACAATGTGGGAACTTTGAGGGGCAAAGTTGGAGAATACCAAGCTACCAAGCAGTTCATCTATGATCAGTTAAAGAAAACTGGAAAGATATGGTATGAAGCTCCAAACGTATTTAGATAAGAGCTAAAACTAGCCTATCTTTTACTTACCAAGCAAGCCTATTGAGATACCATATGGCTTAGAGTTAAAGCCCAATTCCAAGAAAGTAAGAGAATCATTGAAGAGCTAAAGCTAGAAAACGAGACACTACTAGAAGAAAATAAATTCTTAAGGAGTAAGATTCGAGAAAAGGATATTATAGTCCGAAGACTTATGAGAGAAGTTGATGAAGTTCGTCCCAACCAGATCTGTCGACTCTTATAGATATAGGATTTAAGTCTTTTTTTAGGAAGATTAGTTAGGAGTTTTTTTTTTTCTTTTCTTTTAGTCTATTGTATAAGTTAGATTTTATGATTATTAATAAATTTGGAGCTTTATTAAATGAAAGTTTTTATTGATTGTGCAATCTCTTGCTCATTATTATTTCTTGATAATTGGATTTTAAATAACAAAAAATAAAATAAAATAAAACAATAGAAAAAGTAGACAACAGAAAAAAAAAATAAAAAAACAACATAAAAAAAAATTGAATTCACCAAAAAGTTTAAAACTTAGGTTTTCGTGTAGGATTTCGAAGATAGTGTCTAAGCAAGCAGACTTAGTTAGAAGCCTAATATTCACTCGTTCTAAGGTAAGGATATTAACCTAGGGTACTGGAAATGTAAGTCAAACCAAGCTCGACCTAAGAGTTACAACCTTAGAGGAAAACATGAACAAGATGGCCGAACAGATCTAGGCTCTCACTCGAGCTATTAGGATTCTTAACGATAGACAAGGATCTCAAGTCAACCCAAATCGGAATGTAGAAGCAACCCCTCCCCTTGAATTGGAAGATGAAGAATCAGTTCCTAATGCTGAGATGTGGAGGAAGGAGATCGAGGAGAAACACCAAGAGATGGAAAGAAAGTTTATGCAGAAGTTGACCAAGAAAATGAAAACTCTAGAAATGGTTAATGGGTATGAATAGATGGGTATGATCAATTTGTTGACATATGAAGATCATGACTTCCCGAAAAGATTTAAAGTGTCGAAATTTGAGAAGTATGATGGGACCAGTTGTCTGAAGTTCCACACTAGGTTGTACATTAGGAAAATAGGGAAATATATGAAGTGTGACAAAGTGATGGTTCAGACTTTTCAAGATGGGTTAACTGGGCTTGCCTTAACTTGGTATGCCTAACTAGACTTGAATGAGATCGATACTTAAGATAAGTTAGTACGGGCTTTTTACAACCAGTATAAGTTCAATATTGAGGTAACCCCGTCTATGTAGGATTTGAATAACCTACGAAAGAAGGCCAATGAAAGTTTTAAGGAATTTGCTCAAAGATGGAAATGCATGGCAGCTAGCGTGACTCTACCCTTAACAGAAAAGGACTTGACTTTCACTTTCATCAATACTCTTTGAAGTCCATATTACCAACATTTGGTCAAGTACCCTACCTCTAACCTTGCAGAAATTGTGGCTTGAAGGTGCCAAATTGAGGAAGTTATTGCTACTAGAAGGCTTCCTAATCTTGAAGCAGCTGAGAAGAAGACACCTCTCATAAGATTTTCCAATAAAACCAAAGAAACCTGATATCAGGCAAGTGCACCTATCAGTTTTAATATAGCGGATGTGAGTCCGAGTCGATCCCTTAGAGACTTCAAGTACTAATATTAACCCTAGCTTTATTATCTAACCGGAAAATTATGAAAGTTTGAATTAATTAAAAATACTAAAATTAACAAACTGCTTTAATTATAAGACTTGATTAAGCAATTGAAACAGCAATAAAATTAAGAACGACTTCAAGAAAGTAATAACTTATTTAGGAATTATTTTCCCTAGAGTTTAACATGTGATCGCTTAAAATATATTCAATTCGGTTTCTATTATTCTTAACCAGAGGGATTCACAACTAAAGTTAATACCTTTCTCAAGCATATTAACTCGAACCCTAAATTATTCACCAGAATCTCTTCACTTAATAATATAATTTAAAATTGCATTAATGTATAATGAATTCCCATACAAATAATTAACTTTCCGAAAGAAACATGTATCTTATCTCTAACTATACATGTAATCCTCTTTAATTATGTAAAGATCTAATTATACATGCAATTTCTCAATCAACATGCATAATATCATATATTGATATTCTAGAAATATCAATCAGTAGATAGAAACTTTATTGAAATTTATAAATCAATCCAAGAATCATATGAAACCCTAGGTTCCATAATCCTAAATACTCGAATTCTAAGCTATCATAATGAATCTAAAAACGAATTCCATCAAAAACATAAAATAAAATATAGAAAACCCCTTTAATTGATGAACAATCTCTCTAATCTTGAAATCGGTGTTGTTCTCGCCTTCTCCTTCTCCTTCTCCTCAAGTTTCTTGTATTCTCTAATGTGTCTTCTCTCTTTTGCACCTGGCAAATTTTTCTGCATGGACTGTGTAACTTCAAATCTTTATAACTTCTTCGTTTGAACTTCGAATTGAGTGAAATTTGATTCCTTTTCTTTGTTTTCAATCCTAGAATGCGTTCAAACCTTAAAATAAAAATTATACTCAATTAAGTATCAATTTCTTTAAAGAAAACCAAAAATGTAAGGAAAATACTATAAAATCACCATATGAAATATGTTTAAAATCAGAGTTATCAAAGCCACCATACATATTGTCAATACTGGTAACCTCATCAACCTGTAGCTCCGATAGCCATGACAGGAGGATCTAATCTCCTACTAAATCTGAGTCAAAACAATTGCTTACCAAGAAGACAATTTACTCATATTCCCATTCCTTTAAGCTAAGTTCTTGCATGACTAAGGAAAGAGAATCTTTTAACATTTGAAATACTGAAGGAGGGATAAAGACCGAAAGATTATAACCTGGAGCTTTGTTGTGATTATCTTTTGGGGCAAGTGGGGCATTCTACGGACTAGTGTTGGAGACTCAAACATAAGATCCAGGATCTTATTGATGCAAAATTGGTCCAATTGGATTTCATTTAAACTCTGCTCCCAATGTGGGTAACAACCCTCTACTAGATCATAGACGTTCAATCAACATGATCATAGCTAAAATTTCTGAATTGAAGATTGATCTAAATAGTCTCCCTATTACCATTAAAGAGATAGCATGGAATCTAAGGAAAGCCTAGTACTTGTAGAATTTGAATCTTAGGGATAGAACCTAGACTAGACAAGCAATAGATCAAATGCTGAAGGATGGGAAGATAAAGAAAGCTGATATTATGGCTATGCAAAATTCCAAAACTACGAAAGAGAAGTACTTAGAAGGAGCTTAGAGAAAGGTATGAAGCTGGAGATTTGACAGCTGGCACCTTAGGAGAACTATCAAAGAAGTTTGAGTATTTAGTAGATTACATTGGTTCACCCGCCATATATGCTAATGAACCACCTACTAAATGGGAACCTAAATTTGACGAAGAAGACAAACTTATTATAGAAGCCAAGAAGATGGTTGAGATGGCTAGAATTATTGGAGATGGGCCTCAGCCATTGGTTTTTTAGTACTACGGGTAGACAGAAGGTTGAAGAATTGGGTAAGCTTAAGAAAATTGCTTTTAATGTCTCGATAGCTCCAGAGAATTACAAAGTGGCCCCTTTAGATTACCAAGTAGTAAATCAAACACCCAAGTCATCATCACCTAAGGTTGGTAGGCTTACGCCCTCGGGACAAGTTTATGACCAGAATGAGGAAGTCAAGAGGAAGTTTACTGTGGAAGAGGCTTCTTGAAAGATCTTTGAAGATAGAGATGATAAAGATTAGAACATTGCCAAGAAAATAGTGAAAGCCAATGAATATAAGATTATGAATCAGCTAACTAAAGTGTCAGCCTGGATTTCCCTGATAGGCTTGCTATTGTCATCAGATACTCACCGGGAGGCACTAATCAAAATTCTAAAAAATGTCAAAGTACTTGAAGGGATTGCCATTGAGAAACTGAGATTGGTGGTAAATTCAATATTTGTAATGGATCATATTTCGTTCTCATTAGATGAGCTAAGTGAAGAAGGAAACCAGCACATAAAGCCTCTTTTCATAGTGGTCAAGTGTACAGGGAAAGTGGTTGCTTGAGTTTTGATAGATAATGTGTCTTCACTGAATGTGTGTCCCTTGGCGACACTAAATTTGCTTGGAGTAGATTCAATTGAGATAAAGCTTAGCTTGATTTCAGTAAGAGCTTTTGATGGATTAAAAAGGGAGATAATTGGGGAAGTTAGGCTACAGGTTAAGATTGGTCCATAGATATTTACAATTCTGTTTCAAGTTCTGAATATACCATGAACTTTTAATCTTTTGTTGGGAAGACTGTGGGTTCATTCAGCAGGGGCAATTTTATCCAGTTTACATCAGAAAGTGAAATTCATAGCTAATGGGTAGTTGGTTACTATTTTCGAAGAGCAAGAGTACGAGATTTACAAAGAGACAACTATTCTGTATGTTAGGAGTGAAGAATTAGAGAAACTAGGGTTACAGATTTTTTATGAAGTCAATATGATTGAAGAGACAAGATAGGGGGCATGGGGTCACTTGGAACAGCCTAAGCAGTAGATTGGAATATTTAGGCTCAAGTATGAGCCCACTAAAGATGAGATCCAAGAAATGAAGGCCAAAACCAGAGGAAAGAGAGGAGATCGGTTGTACTATGCTCACATGGATTTTTCGAACATCCATCAGACATTCCCACTGCCAACTTGTATTCAAGAACCCAAAGTGGCCAGTTTATCAAAGGCCTTGGCTTAGCAATGCGGCATCAATCTAGATGAGAAGGAAGATATTGGCATACTAGTTTCCTTATGCAATTGGTTTTCCATTCCCGTTAATAGGTCTCTTTAGAAAAGCAATATTAGATTAATTAGGAGTATTCTATTTTGATAATTAGTTCGATTAGTTCGGCCTTCTCTTTGAAACAATTTGAATTAATTTATTCAATAAAATTTGTTCCTTTCTTTCTATCAGTTCTTCATTGCTATTTATTCGTTGTCCTTTTCTTTTTCCTTTACTCTTTAGATTCGATAAAAATGATGAATGTAATGGATATCTTGCACATGCAAACAATGAAAGTACCAGTATCACCTTTAGCCATGTTAGGTTAGACGTCGGAGATGATATTAAGACTCCAAGCGAAATATAAGAGAGTTAACGTCAATTTGAACAGGGTAGAGTGATTATTGACAAACCGATGGTTGTGATTAATTTGGGGATAGAAGAAAATCTACAAAACTTAAAAAATCATGGTAATTTAGTAAATGATAAAAAATAGGAGTTGTCACGATTGTTATTGAAATATCTAGATATATTTGCTTAGTCTAATGAAGATATGCCTAGGTTAGATTCGTCTATCGTAGTTCACAAGTTGCTAACAAGAGAAGAAATTAAACCAAAAAGATAAAAGCTTAGGTGTTTAGACTGGATATACTTCTCAAAATAAAAGAAGAAGTAAAAAAATTACTAGAAGTTAGGTTCATAGAAGTATCGAATTACCCATAGTGGGTAGCGAATATGGTACCAATATTGAAGAAAAATGGGAAAGTTATAGTCTATGTAGATTTCCATGATTTAAACCAGGCGATACCAAAGGATAACTTTCCTTTGCTGCATATTGACGTATTGGTCGATAACACAGTCGAAAATTATCTTTTCTCATTTATGGATGGTTTCTTGAGATATAATCAGATCAAGATGGCGAAAGAGTATAAAATCAAAACCACTTTCATTACCACTTGGGGAACATTTTGTTATCGAGTGATGCCTTTCGTGTTGAAGAACATTAGGGCAACTTATCAACGTGCTATGTTGCCTTGCTTAATGACATCATGCATCAAGAAATCGAAATTTATGTAGATGATATGATCACCAAATCCAAGGAGGGTGACAATCATATAGATATTTTGCAAAAGTTATTCGAGCGATTGAGGAAGTTTCAGTTGAAACTGAATCCTGAAAAGTGCACCTTTAGAGTAAGCTCGAGCAAATTGTTGGGGTTTATAGTCAGTAGAAAAGGAATTGAAGTGGATCTATATAAAGTCAAGGCAATCGTAAACATGCCTGTACCTAAGTTGTAAAAAGGGTATGGGGATTGTTGGGAAGGTTGAATTGCATTGTTTGATTTGTATTGCAGCTAACCGATAAATGAAAGCAGTTATTCAAACATTTGAGAAAGAATGCAGCAATAGACTAGGATGAAGAGTATGACCAAGCGTTTGCTTAAATTAAGGAATATCTTTTGAATCTATCAGTATTGGTTGCTCCCACACCAAAAAGGCTATTGATTCTTTATTTAATGATTTTTCCAGAATCGATAAGATGCATGTTGGGGCAGAAAGATGAAATAGGCAAAAAAGAGCATCCTATATACTAATTAAGCAAGAAGTTCACAAAAGGTAAGCAGAAATACTCAGAAGTCGAAAGGATGTATTGTGCTTTACTGTAGGTGATGCACAGACTCAGGTAGTACACTCTTTATTATTCAATAGAGTTATTGACAAAACATGAACTATTGAGGTATTTAGTAGAAAAGCCGACGTTGATTGAGAGAATCACGAAATGCCAGATGCTACTCTCTAAGTTTGATATTAAGTATGAAAGTTAGAGTTTAGTTAAGGGGTGGGCGATGGCTAATCAATTGGCAAAATACCCATTAGAAGGTGAAGATAGTGGTTCAAAAGCACAATTTCCTGATGAAAATGTGATGCGAATGAATTGAATGATGAGAAATTGGGATGGAAAATGTATATTAATAGAGTAACCAATGTGTTTGGATGTGGGATAGGAGCAATATTGATATTACTTAAGGGTAATCATTTCCCTATGGCAGCGAAATTAACACTTCCATATACTAACAATATAATAGAATATGAAGCCTGCATTTTAGGGCTCAAAATGACATTAGATATAGGAATACAAAAGCTTAAAGTGTATGGAGATTCTTCCCTTGTAATTCTCCAGATCTTGGGAGAATATAAGACGAAAGATGAGAAATTGATACCTTATCATGAACATTTAATAAAGTTGATTGAAAAATTCCAAGAAATTTCATTCACTTACATTCCAAGAACTCAAAATCAATTTACTGACACATTGGCCATGCTAGCGTCAATGGTAAAAGTCACGGATGGGATAGAAATTCATCCTTTGAAGATTGAGGTAGAGTAAAAACCAACTTTTTGCTTGACAGTTGAAGAGAAGGAATCAAAGAAACCTTGGTATCATGATATCAATAAGTTACTTCAAACAAATGAGTTCCTTGAAGAGGCTGATAGAAAAGATAGAAAAACTTTAAGAAAACTAGCTGCTCATTTTTTTGTTAAATGGAGCCATGTTATACAAAAGATCACTAGATGCAATACTACTGAGGTATGTGAATGAAGAGGAAGCTAAGAAATTAATGAAAGAAGTACATGAAGGAGTATGTAGTCTTTACATGAAGGAGTATGTAGTCTTTACATGAATGGGTACATGTTAGCCAAAAAATTCATGAGGATGGGATTTTTTAGACGATAATAGAATCAAATTGTATCGAGCATGTGAAGCACTATCACCCATGTCAGGTGTATGCTAACATAATCAACAATCATCCCTAAGAATTGCATGTGTTATCGGCTCCTTAGTCTTTCTCCATGTAGGGAATTGACATGATCGATTCAATTTCACCAATGGCTTCAAAAAGGCACAGATTCATATTAGTTGCGATCAACTATTTTACTAAGTTGGTTAAAGCAACTTTATATGCTATGGTGACCAAAGGAGTGGTGGTAAAATTCCTGAAAAGAGATATTATTGCAAGATTGGTGCACCCGAGTCTATTATTATAGATAACGAGACAAATTTGAACAACAAGTTGATGGATGAAGTATATAATCAATTTAAGATCAATCATAAAAATTCAACTTCGTATCAACCTCAGATGAATGGGGCAATTGAAGCCACAAAAAAGAACATTAAAAGAATCATTGAGAAAATGACAATCACTTATAAAGAATGGCATGAGATACTCCCCTTGGCTTTCATGGCTTATAGATACTCTACTAGTGCAACACTGTATTCATTGGTGTATGGAACTAAAGCGATACTAAAAATACCTTCATTCCAAGTATTGGCAAAAACTTAGCTTGATGAAGCAAAATGGGAGAAGAAGTGAATGAAGCATTTGAATCTCCTAAATGAGAGAAGACTTGCAGTGATATGTCATTGCCAGTGCTATCAATAGTAGATGATTTGACCTTTTAATAAGAAAGTACACCCGAGGTACTTCAAAGAAGGAGACTTGGTGTTAAAGAAAGTATTACCGAATGAAAAAGACCATAAGGGCAAGTTTGCTCCAAATTATGAAGGCCCTTATGTAGTGAAAAGGATATTATCAGGAGACGCATTAGTGTTGACAGAAATAGATAGCTTAGAATTAAGGAGGCTAGTGAATTCAAACGTAATCAAGATATATTATCCATGAAAACTGAGTTCAATAAACATTTCAATTCTTCTTGAATTGTTTATGGTTAATCTTTCATCATTTACAAGTAAAGGTGGTATCCATGAATGTTCTCAAATTCGGATGGTCATCAACCAATAAACAATTCACCAATAAACCCTTGTATACTATGTTTCTTAGCCTCATATACTTAAACACCAAATACTTACCAATGAATTTAAATCATCAAATAAATTGAAATCGAATGTTCTTAATGATTTAATCTTATTTCTTTCGAAAAGATACTTATCATTTAAAAGTCATGGAGAGTAGAAATTGAAACTTAGTATCGAGAAAAGCAAATTCAAGACATGAGCATGGTATGTTCGAGACATGAGCATGGTATGCATACAAGATTCATCAGCAAAAAGTTTAGAAGGTTTTATTGAAAGAGAAAAGAAAGAGAAAGAGAAGAAAATAAGAAAAAAAAAAAGAGAAAAGAAAGAAAGAAAAGGGGAAAAAAAAAAGAAAGGAAAAGGGAAAGAAGAAGCAAGCACAATCCTTTAGTGAAATTTTGTTGATTCAATGAGTGAATATTAGAAGTCAATGTGAGCATGTCAATTGGTTGCTATCTGAGAAATTTTCTATCCTCTTTAGATCACCAAACCAAAAAAAATTCGAAGAGATCTATCCTTTTCGAATTATTTACCCAAACCAAACCAATTTTTTTTTTTTTAAGAATCTCAAAGAGATCTATCATCTTCAGATTTACCAAAACGAATCTCAAAGAGATCTATTCTCTTTAAATTGTTCACTAAATTAAAAGAAATCTTGAAGAGATCTATCCTATTCGGATTGTTCAACAAATTAAAAGAAATCTCGAAGAGATCTATCCTTTTTAGTTTTTTCAAAAAGTCAAAGGAAATCTCGAAGAGATCTATCCTCTTCGAATTGTTCAATGAGTTAATACCAAAATCTTAAAGAGATCTATCCTCTTTGAATTGACCACCAATGCATGTTTTTCTAATCTTGAAGAGAACTATCCTCTTTCTGATTATCCAACTTGGGTTTGGCAAAAATGGATAGCTCTTTTGTGTTTGTGGCGAACTTCTAATTAATCTTCACTATAAAGAGGGGCAGCTGTAGACAACTCATTTTTACCATTTTTCATTTTCGTTGAGCTAAGATAAAAATAAGCAAAACAAAAAATTAAAAAAAAGGAAAGCCATGTTGTATTGAGTCAAGTTGAATCATGTCGAGTCAAGTCAGATCATATTGAGTCAAGTCGTATCAAGTTAAGTTGCGTTGATTGCTTAAGATCAAATCAGATAATGGTGTGTGATTGATTTAATAAATTTTAAGTCATTGGAGAATTGAGCTTTATTAAAGTAATTTTGGTCTAATTCAATATAAAATAGATTTTTTTTATCTAAATTATATTAGGCTAGATTAGATCTATAATTTACTAAGTGGACTATTAGGCTAAATCAAATTAGATCGAATCAGGCCTGAAAAATAGAAAGCCCACAATAAAGAAGGGTTTCTAAAAGCTAGGTCGAATCTCAAGAAATCATTATCGAATCTTTTGTATCTTTCGCTCAAATCTATAATTAAAACAATACGCAACGTTCTATTTTGGGTTTATAAATAGCTAGTTGGTATACAACATCAAGGATGTTTTTTTAACACAACTTGCTGCTACACTCCAATTCCCTATCCAAACTCAACGTCCCTTAATCCAATTTCAATCCCTAATTCTAAAACCAAAAGCCTGACTTCAATCTACAATTCACAACATTCAATTCTTTGACTAATTCCCCTTCGATCCAAAATCCAATGATCCATCCTTCGCCTAACAAAGCTCCCTGACTGAAATAAACAACAAAGAGCCACGTCCAACGTTGACTAAAGTTAATTCTCAATCCTTCACTTAATCAATTGTAAAGCTCACTTGATGACCAAATCTTTATCTAAGACAAAAACCAAATTTCCTAAGCTACAAGTCTAAACGAAATCCAAATTTCTAAAGCCTGACCGTCCAGTAAACCAAACAAAATCCAATCCAAAGTCCAAACTTCAATCCAAAGCCTGATGCCAATTTCTATAATGAGTAAATCCAATCCAACATCGTTGAACACAATTGCAAGCCCTTCACCTGACGTAATAGAATCCTTGATCCATGCCATCCATTCCACCAACCAATTCTAATCCACATCCTATGCGAGCTAGCACAACAGCCATTACCAACATTTTATACGAGCTGAAGCACACATTGCCACCACTGATCGACGAACAGTACGAGCACAACACACCAACAAACATAACGCAACGATTACATGCAATTTGAACAGTTTAGGTAAAAAAAAAATTTATTTATTTATTAGTTAGTTTTATTGTTTATTTTACTAATCTATTTATTTGTTTAATTACAGGTTTTTTTATTATTTATTTTATTACGTATTTTTCTAGATAATTTCAATTTTTCATAAAATTTAGTTAAATTGTGTTTTTTTAATAAAATCAATTTTTTTTTTTTAAAAAAAAGATACGTATCTTGTGGTTGAGATACGCATCTTACAGTTAAGATTTAGAAAAAATATATATCAAGATACGTATCTAGTAGTTAAGATATAGAAAAGATATGTATAAGATACATATTTAGAGCATATCTTAGTATATCTTATAATTAGGATTTAGAAAAGATATCTTTTAACATGTAGTGTTTTTTTTTAATATGAAAAAAAAAAATATTAATCGGGATTTTTAAAAAGATTTAGTTAGTTAGGGTTTTCTTTAATTTGGGAAAATTAGATTTCTTAGGTTTTTTTTAAAAAAATAATAAATTGATAAATAAACGTAAACCTAACTCGGTTTTTGAAATAAAAAGAATCCACCAACTAAAAATTTTATAAAAATAGAACTACAGCTGATTTAATCTTAACTATCGGATACGTAAGCACCTTTGGGATGACTATCTAAAAAAGTAAAATAAAAATTTTCTTTTTCATTCGTAATAAAAAAATAATAAAATATTCACTGTAATTATCTTTTGTATATTTAGATATATTTTAGTATTTTTTTTTAAATTATAAAAATAAAGTCCATCAATTTTTCTTTAATTTTTATATGGTAACTTAGTCTTAATGGGTTAGCCTCTAAACTTGGACTTTTCTGGTTATTTATTCTAAAAATCATTTTTTAGAAAATATACGAATCAATGGCTAGAAAACCCTAATTTCACTTTTTACCAGTTAACCTAATTAGTGACTCCAAATTTTTTAAATTCTTTCTAGAAAATATTTTCTTAATTTAATGTTGAGTAATTTATATTAAGCGGGCTATACTTAATATAGGTTAAATTAAGGAAACCAAAATAGGGTTCGACGCTAAGTAGAAAAGCGAAGGACTAATCCCTTTTTTCTAAGCCTTTTGGGAACATGAGTGATGACAACCAACAAGTAATGAACAAGTAATGAAGGCTTTTAACTCATGCTTGAAATGTAAAATAAGATAGATTAGGTTAAGGTTATAAAGTGAACATCAACACGAAAGGGGTGAATGACGACAATGCTATATCAAAATGTAAGAACTTACTCGCACTGATATCAAGGTCCCATCTTATCCCCCTTATCTGGCCTAATGATTTTAAATTTATGTTTAGCACTAATGACTGATTTAGTTGTAAGGATTGGAAATGTATTTTCTCTAACAAGGACTAATGGCTAATATAGTTTTAAGGATCAAGTTTTCTTTTTTCATGTAATGGGCATTGAAAAATGCTTCTTATGCTATATTGCATGATCAATTGTGTTTATTTATGGAGAATCATGTTCAAGAAATAAATTTGAGAAAGTATATAAAATTCCTATTGTGAATCCATGCTTTGCCTCTTACAAACATGGTTAATGCTATTTCATTTATGAATACCAAACTGCCTTCTATCGTCTCTCTTACTGAGTAGAAGTAGCATCAAAAGTCAAGCGCTTTTAATGTAATTCGGGATGGTTTAGCTCACATTTACAAACATATTGACTCTATAGTTGTGATAGTGCAAGTTAATTTCAATATAATGAATTTAGAGGCACATAACAATTACTTCTCTCATGTAATGACAACCAAAAAGAAATATAACTAAGTTCAATAGTGTAGTTGATTGCTATTGCAAGTTTCTATCGACAGTGTTAGGGCTTTGGGAATAAGGACATTTTAGAGAATTGACGACAACCTCTTAGTCTCAGAAATTAATACATTCAAAAGCAAACTATTAACAATATTCTTACTCTATCGACAATCTCTTGGCCTCATTAATTAATATAATTTAGGAAACTATCTACAAATATTACTTACTATTCATAGTCTCTTGGTCTTGGCAATTAATACAAATTACTAGATTGTTGATAGTAAGGTTTCATTGTCGATGGTGCTTTCTACAATACAATGGCCTCCTATGTAGTAAGCACATCACTTGAGCAAAATAATAAACTTCCTTTATCGCAAAGTAAGCTTCCTTTACAGAAAAGGAAGTTTTGAAGCATAGTATAAGGGGATTCCTTTACGATAAAATGAACTTCGTTGATGGTAGAGAACTTCCTTTATAGCAAAAGTAGTTTTGGAGTACGGTAAAATGGAGTTTCATAATAGTAAAGTAAGCTTTCTTTACGATAAAGCTACTATTTTAGTATAATACAATGGGGTTTCTTTATGATAAAATAAATTTCCTTAGTAGCAAAGTAAACTTCCTTTACAGTAAAAGTAGTTTCGGAGCACAATAAAATGGAGTTCATTTACGGTAAAATAAACTTCAGTTACAGTAAAGAAGTTTTGGAGTATAGTAATATGGGGTACCTTTATGGTAAAATGAACTTCCTTTCAGGTAAAGCGATCTTCCTTCACAGTAAAAGTAGTTATGGAGCATAGTAAAATAAAGTTCCTTTATAGTAAAATGAACTTCCTTTGTAGTAAAAGAAACTTCCTTTATGGTTAAATGAACTTCCTTTACGATAAAATGAACTTCCCTCATGGGAAAGTGAACTTCATTTATAGTAAAGTAGTTTTGCAGTATAGTAAAATGGAGTTTATTTATGATAAAATAAGCTTTATTTAGGGTAAAGTAAACTTTCTTTATAGTAAAGGTGGTATTGAAGCACAATAAAATGGGGTTTCTTTACAGTAAAATGTAACTTCCTTTAAGATAAATTCAACTTCCTTTATAGTAAAGGTAGTTTTTTAACACTGTATAGTGTTGTTCATTTATGGTAAATTTAGTGTGATTCACTCATCTATCAATAGTAACAATGTAAAATCGATAGTTTGTTCATACTGTCGACAATCTCTATAAAATATCTATCTTTTATAATAAAACATACATCCTTTGTAGTAAAAGTATGATCGGTGTACAGTAATTTTTCAAATCTATTGATAGCCTTCCACTTACTATTAATAGTATAGTGTAGTAGTAAACTGTTGTGTCTAAAAATAGAAAATTCAGACTACAACAAATTGGTAATACTATGAAAGGAGAACAACTAAATTCAAGGATACAATAAATTCAATGATTTTACCATATAATAGTGCGATTTCTTTATACAAAACTTTGCTTCCTTTACAATTTACAATATGCATACAGAAAATGGGCAAATAACTGCAATTTACAAGATTACAATTCACTTATATTCTTTTGGTTTTGTATCGAGTCTTAATGTTTCTTGCCCTCTCATAACGATTACATGCATTTTTTATTATTTTATCCCTCTTTCTATATAATTTGGACTTCATGGGCTCTAACAAGATATCTAATCGATCCATGAGGGTCACAAACTACAAAACGATACATGCACATTTAGTAAGAGGAGATATAAGACAATGTTAGGGTTTAAGTAAAAGTTAAAAGGTATAAAAATACTAAAGGTCATACATTTCCTTCAATCTCAACTGTTAGACTTTTAGCTTTTAAACATTTGAGAACATATATGCCACAGTTGGAACTACAATAGATAAGACATATTGCTGGCATTGAAACTCTAAATTATATTGCATGAATGAGTGTATTAAAAATGAGAGCATCCATCAACCGTAGTTGATTGTTGTGGCACTTTGTCGATCATTTAAATTGGCTAATTAGAAATGACTTTATCAAATGGATCGACATCTTAGTTTGTAAAACATGCCAAATTATCATCACCAGATAGTTATATTTAGATTTCAACTACAGGTTACATGCTATTTACCTAAGAGTAAATAGTACAACAACATATCACTTGCTTCACTTTAGTAATGGTGTTATTAGTCAGTGTTGTGTGCATGCTATCATACATCATGATGGTCTTACAAGTCATTTGTAGCTCAATCAAATACCAATGTTCTTTTGAGAGATTTATTGGTATGAAGACCTATATTAACCAATGGGCTCAACACTTAAATTCCAACAAATGTCATATGAAAGAGTAAAGTTTAGTGGAGTACGTACCCTCTTACATTGATTTGATTTTCTTAAAATGACTTCACTAATATGTAGGATGTTACGAAAGCTCAACGGATCAGTCCTTCCCAAGAAGACATATGCCTACATCCAATGTTAAAAAGTCAATTCATTAGGAAATGTTTAATGATATAGTAATCACGTAACGAAGTAATAAGTTATTACAACAAAAGTATAGAGAAAAAACCATGTCTTCCTTCTTATCTCATTACTCCCCCTTGAATGGAACCAATTTCTGATCATCATGTCAATAACCCCATTATACAACCATCCAAGTGGTCTGAATGTATACAAATCTATATGTAGTAGAGTGACATGACCATTGAATTGGGTCAATGTTTCATTGCATATGCTAGAAACATATGTTACAGCATTGTTACTCTCATAATAAACTTCAAACTATACAATTTATGGTCAATGATCTTACTCTACATCCTAGTTGGTATAGAAAACATAGTTAATTATGCACACATCATCATGGGCATGGAAATCCAACAACCTTCACCATTCTTCTTTATATGCCCCCTAATATACTGATTTACATGTAAAAGAATGAGAAAAAATAGAAAATATGTCACATTAGAGAAAAAGAGAGAGAAAAAAAAGGAAATAAAGACCACATATAAATTACTAACTGATGCCTACTATGGTATTGGTTTTTTCTTCTTGTCTATCATCATCGTATTTATGGAGACATTTGATATCTCTCTTTCCTCATTTCTTTAGGTCATATAGGAAAATCAGTATGACTAGGACTTTCTAATGAGATGACTAAGATATCTTTCCACTGGCCGTACACAACACTATATTTGGCTTCATCCTAAAGCCAAAAAGAGGTAAGTAAGTAAATCAATTGTAGTACATGAAAGTTAAACATTCAAGCCAATATAGTTTTTGGATAATTCAAGCAATAAAAATGTAAAATGATGCATAGATGGTTACCTATTGTTCTTTGGAATCATTCTCATTACAGTTAAGTGATAGCTCTTGCAAAGGCTCCATGTTCATGCATCCATCGTTATTTAAGTTTGAACCCTAGAAAGGAGGGGAATCTCTACCTGAGTCCTCATTCTTCTCTTCTACATCTGTTGGGCCTTTGGATGCCTTCTTGGATAGAAAAGCCATATTTATTAACTCCATCAACTGACTTTTCATGGATACTAGAAATGGGGTATACACCCTTACCCACCCCTAGGGGGCTCGAACCAATCCTTTGAACTTCTTCTTTCATTCTTTTTGTTGTTTCAATTTAATAGCTAGCTTCTCCTCTAACACCTGCAAAAATCACATTAACGTTACATATTAATCAATTAAGTATATAACCTAGATTGATAACTATAATAGGAAACGAAAAGTATGACCTCAGGCTTTTATTTCCCTTGCATGGATAATCTTTCTTCAGATAATGGTTTTAGTGGATCCACATAACCACCTATTAAATGGAATGAAGATTAACATGGTATGAAAGACTCTAAAGCCATTCACAATTAAAGCCTCATAATAAAACTTGAATAACTTACCAATTCTCTTAAGATCTTGTTGAACTTTTGTATAATTTTTTGCACTCTTGCATCAATCTATGTCTTTAACTAGGGTGTGGCTTACATTGAGCTATTGACCACCGCAAAGCTCAATGAACACTTGTTAATAAAATATAGCAAAAGAGAACACAACATGGAAAATTATAAGCAATCAAATACATAACACTAAAGATATAATATATTCAACAACTATGTTACTAATGAATCATATGCTACTAAATATAAGTAAGGGTTAACAAGGATAAAAAAACGTACTACAAGGAGTAGAATATAACCCTATATATAATTTCGACCGATCATCTTATATTTTAGAATACCATCTTGCATTCTTTGTAGGACATACTTTGTCCAGTTATATTTTTGGTAGCTTGCTCGCATCAACTACCACTACCAAATATTCCCTTACCACCATCACATTGGATTAAGGGGCAAGTATTTACCAAATACCCATATCATAAACGATTGCTTAAATTTTTCATAAGCAACCTCAACTTTTTTCAAAATTTCTTCAAGGACAATTAACTTCACATCATCCTTCAACCCCAAGCTACTCTTCATACTAGCTAATACCTCATTTGTGGCATCTATTTGTACATCTTCCCCTTTATTGCTTAAGCTAAGAATACTTTCCACATCATTAAGAGTAATAGGTAGACTTGTCCCATTTATGTCCAAAATACAACTCTCAAGATCAAATCTATCGATTGGCTACAATCATAAATCTCTATCCATCTTACTGCAGTGTGTCTTTTTTCGCATCACTAAAAGCTGAAAGGACATTGGCAAGATGTTTAGGTTGACATCTCGTTTAGTATTGTAAAAAATAAACAGTACAAAGTAAGTATTAAAAAGGATAAAAAAATATCCCAAGTTAATAGTTTTAAATACCTATCTAATCTTATTGCCTTCATAGCACCCTTGGATTTGCTCTTTTGACTCCGATATTCTTTCAAGCTATTCATATGCATTTTTTTTTTTATATTCCCTCTTTGCTTGAAGAGAAAGAGCATGTCACTTTTCAACTCTTCTTGCAAGCATCTTAAAAAAAAAAAAAAAAACATGTCATAACAATTACCAAAAACTATCTTAAGCTATCCAAAATGTATAAAATATAACCTTACAAAGCTCTCTCTTAATAAGCTGTTCATCTACCCTTAGCTTCTTACTCTCGTCCTCCCTATGTAAGGATAGACCAAGAAAATAAAATCATTACATTTCAATACCAATGTAAGTATAAGCAAAACAATTGGAAAAAAATAGGGACATCTCAAGTCGTATAAGTAATGTATGTATGATGTCATCGGCCACTTCATCTTTCTTTCTCCAAAAAATCACAAACTTGTAGCATATAACAATATAATCACTAAAATTAAGTTTTAATAGAATTATGAAAAGCATTTAATAAAGTGCAATAAAGAACTATCGACAGGTAGCATAAAACCGTCAATAGAAACTACCTAATAACTAAACAAAACAAAGTAAATCGTCGACAATGACATTAAATTACCGACGAGGCATATGCCATGTGATGACTGTCAATAGTACATTGTCACTATCTGTAGTGAAGCTTAAACACTAAAGCCCTTCCAATTTTCTATTGACAATAATGATAGACTATTGATAAAAAATCAATTGTGTAATTCCCCTTCCCTATAAACTATTAGCAGATAAAAGGGATTGTTAACACTTTTGCTCGATAGTAGGAAGCCCCACCACGGAATTTTCAAACCTTAATTTTGCTTGACCAAGACATTGAATCGTGGAACCTAATGTAATCCTAAAAACAAAAACCCAACAATATGACAAAAAAAAAAAAAAACACACATACAAAAACCTTAACATCTACTATGAATAGTCAAATCAAAATGCAAAAATTCTAAACCCTAACAAAAAAAAAGGAATTTTAATGTAAGAAGTATGAGAAAATTATGGAAAAACATACTTAGATGAATTCTTTAAGGATTATATCAATCAAAAACGCAAAAACCTTTTCTATACTGTGATTAATTAATTTTTACCATGATAGAGTTTCGACTTACTTTAAGAGAGAGTGAAAGTGTGTTTCTCTTTTTAGGTTTAGGGATTTCTTATTTTATTTGATTTTGTAACTTTTTTATTATTTAATTCTATTTGTGAATTCATTTTTTATTATTTAATTTTATTTGTTAATTCATTTTTTATTTTTTAATTCTCAAAACTCATTGACTCATACTTTAAGTAGCAAGTTATGGCATTTTAATAAAAGCAACAATCTAAATTTAGTTTTGCTAAATGGATAATGTAGATTAACCAGTGTTATAATAACTTTATTTTACTAGCATTACAGTAGAAACCCCGTTCAGACATAGGTCACAGAGATTATGAGAAATTAATATATATATGTATATATACACACCCATCTTCAATCCATATTGTCATGTAGATAATATTCATGAATTGCTTACTATTTCTCTGGAAGATTAGACAATACTCATAAATTACCCATTATTGTCGTGCAATAATAATTGGATGGAGGTAGATCTACATATCAGATTTAACCATTATTCAGTCACATAATAATAATTGTATTAAAGTTTAAGTGTACATATAGTACTGTACTTTGATATTCTGTTCACAAATATTATACTTAATGGGGAAAAGCTTACTAACCTGATTACATTACTATCTATAAGTACTCTATTTAGGTAATTATCTACTATTTTAATGGAGGAGTGATAGCTAAAAAAATAATAAAATAAAGTAAAACAAATCAATGATTTACAATATATGTTACAAAAGTAGGTCGAAGCACTTGTTGCCTTGATACAATATATATACCTATTGATTCTGAATTATGGCCTGTGTTAGACTGATATATATGTGTGTATATCTTTTCGTAATATAACAAAGGAGTAAACATGATGTTTACTTAATTTGACATTTATGTTACATTGTGGGAGTCAATTACTAGTTGCTAACGCATAATCAGTATAGGATACATTAAAATTGTAATAGATAAAAATAAAGAAGAATATAAAGATTGGAAAAAATATGTGTACAAATGAAATACCAGTTATCAAATAATTATTTATTTGTATAAGTGTTTAATACTTGAAACACCTTTGAGGATGAAGCTAATAGTCTTGTGGTCACAAGGCTTAAGCTATCTATACGTAGAAATAGTGATTATTAATATTAAGAGAAAAAAAAAATACACATATATATACACTAATAGAAGTCATATAGTTTTCTCTCCCTCCATATACACATGCATATCTTAATATATTGTAAGGATATATAGTAGTTTACCTCTTATAAGTATGTTATGAAATCTTTTATAGTTTATGTTAACGGAAGTCCTAATAGATATAAATATATATATATGTATGTATACACATATGGTTCATTTAACATCAATAACTTAATATAAATATATATATGTACATCTATATAAATAATATAATCATATAAAAATATTATTTTCCATCATATGATAAATAAACCATATTTTATTTATTTAACATGATGACCAAATAGATTAAGTTAGTGAAATAGATAGAAGTAAATGTTTTCATAATTCTTACAAAAATTGAATATGAGTTTTAATATATAGAATCTCTAAGCTATCAAGAGCTTGATGTTACCAACCTTCTCAAGTAAGCATCATTATAAGTAAGTGAGATTTATAGAGACTAGAGTATATGCTCACTTGTGGTTTTAAGTAATTGTTTATGTACATGCTATGCTTGTGCTTGGTTACTGAAGTGCTAATTGGTAATTATGCTACATGTTTTGCTTTATTGTTTGACTTTGTGTGGTGTGTTACAAATTGATTAATCACGACTAATTGGACTAATTTTGATGCCTTTTATGAAGTGCAGTCGTCCTTTCCTCACCCTTGATTGTACTAAGTGACAAGAGAGGAGGTTGCGGCAAAGTTGTAGACGTTGGTTCTAAGGTAGTTGTAGGAGGAGCAAGGGTCTCCATTGCACAAGCTTGGAATTAGTTATAAGAGGGCATTATAGCCTTTATGATTGGTGTCGCGGCCATCATACAGCAACTCTTCAACTCAGATTAGAGTGGATGTAATTTCTCTAACTTTAAGACAAATCGGTTAACATTGTACGGATGGTACATTGCTCATTCATGCATTATACGTAATAAATGATTGATAACTTTTTTTTTTTTTACTTAACTTATATATACTTTTTTCCCTCCTACCCCTTACCGAGCTCATGGTTCTTTGGCCCATTCCTTATAGTTTTTCGTAGGCTATGGAAGCAAAAGCATTATATAAGCTAAGATCTTGAATGTATGAGAATTTTTGCAACCCCAACAAGGGAGCCTATGCAAGGATGTGAACATAGGTCTTTTGGAAGAAGTTATTACAACTGTTTTTACTACCCATTTCAATGTTTTGTAGGGAATTCTAATTCTCTACGATTTTGATGGTTTGTGTAAGAATAGAGAGATGCCCCTTAATATTTCTATAAATACATGCATTTATATTTTATTCTTATAGAACATCTAATAAATTGTGTGTTAAGTTAAAATCTTTAATTAAAGCATACAAAATAATTGTTGCGTCTCCAATTAGGCAACTATCATGATCTTAAGGGGGGCTAGTAGAATTGCCTAAAGTTTTCATATTGTATGTGCACCCATGATACAAAAACTATCTTATAAGTTAGCGATTATAAGACTCTAATTAATTAATCACCAGGGTTTTTAATTTTTAATTTATTAACTTAATGTAAAATATAACTAACTATGGATATCTAATGTTCTATAGTCCATCGAAACCACAAAGAATCAACATCCTCTACCAAATAATAAGATTAGGTTGGGAAGTCCTAAAATTTAAACTAACCGAAATTATAAACTCTAAGAACAAGAATATTAATCACATTTAATGTTTTAAACTAGCTATACAATTTTTCTTTAGATTTTATTGTCTAATGTATCTCAATACTTGTACTCAACATTCGGCTCTTAACCCATGTCCAATCAATAATCAACCTATAAGGAAAACTGTTAGGGAATAAGCTATACAAACTTAGTGAGATATCCTTTATATTATACTATCAAGTAAGTTATTAAACAATTAATTAATAGATATATGAATGCATGAATAAGCAGTATACTAAGCAATATATTGATTTAGTAGTACACAAATTTAACGCTCTTCAAGGTTAAGGTTGGAGATTCATCGGCACCAATCACAACTGGGTTCTAGCACCTGGGATTTTATTCGTATATCGAAATTCCATATTTCACAAAATATTTTTTCATTTCCTAATATCCAATAGTACACAAATTCCCAAGTCTAGCGGTAATGTAGCCCTCGCAATTTACACTCATCCCCTATAGTAGTGGTCTTCAAACTCAACCCTTAGCCACTTATGGTTAGCATCTACAGTGCGAAGTAAGTACGTGAGCCAAGGGTAGGGTCTTGTTGTTCAAGTGCTCCTATACTATACTAATCATAAATAATCAAATCACATAGGATTCCTATCCTTATAAAGCCCTTCATTATCATCTACGTAAGGTGATAGTCGAAATAGTAAACACGATATTCGTGCTTATGCATGACCCATCTAATTTAAGATAAGACAAATATGTTTATTTTAAATTATTTGGCGATCAATTAATATTAGCATACCATCGAAATCATGTAGTATTCAATCATACAACCAATTCATTAATTATCCGATTTATAACATTTTGCATAACAATAAGCAATATTTAGCCATATGCATATCTTAAACCTCAAGCATCTATTTATTAATATATAAAATTTAGGTATACTAACTATAAGTACAAAATAAGTATAGAGTCATCGAAAGTACTCACTTGACTAAAGTCAATATGAATCATAGCAATCAATGGGTAGCTTACCCTCCTAGTCGGTGTCTCCTGGTAAATAAAATAATAAAAACCTAATGAGTATCTAAATATAACGCTAAATGACCTAATTAGCAAATTATCTACCTTATGATTCCCATTTTTTGCTTAAGTATTAAATTGCATCTAACGTTTTTATTTTAAATCAACTTTTTATAGACTTATAGTCAATTTTTATCATTTTTTCATGTACTTTTACGTAGTGAAGTCCGTTTCGGAAGTTGAAGCTTAGATTTTTTATTATGAGCTTAAAATGTTATGAATTTAGTTATTTTGACCCAAATAATTTTATTTATCAATTTAAGCTTTTCTTTATTATTTTATGACTTAATTAATTTCTAAATTTTATATTTAAAAAAAATATTTTATTTTTGAGTCCATTTTATAACAATTTCTTTATTTTACCATTTTAAGCTTAAATTACTAATTATGATTTTTTTTTTGTAATTGTAATTTTTCCAATTAACTAATTATTATATTTTTTATAATTTGCAATTTTAATTGGAAATTGTAGGAGAAGCTAATGTGGCAACTTTTGATTGATCCATATGGAAATTTTTCTTAATTTTTCTAATTTTGTAATATTAATATATATCCATATTTATTATTATAATTTATTAAATATTGAAATTAGTTCCTAATTTTACCTTTAAGGGTTATAGTCCACATATACATATGTATATATATACATTTACTTATTAACTTATTTTAAGGAATTAATAAATTAGAATACATATACTTGTTTCTTTTAGATATGTACACGTATTTATACTTATACTATATTAATAATATAAGTATATTTATTCATGTACATATATGTATATATTTATGTTTTCTTAGTATTTTTAAGAAAATTAGATACTAAAATACATATATATATTTATTTCTCGGTATATATATACATATAAATACTTAAACTATTTTATATGAATATTTATTTAAATATTAAGGTATACACATAGGTGCATATACATTCATGTATTCCTATATTTTCCTACTTATTTATATATATGTATTTATACTATTTCATACTATTCTCATATATATATATATATATATATATAACAAAGTAAATACACTTAATATTATGTATATGTACATGTACTATATATATATATAGATATATATCATACATATACATAACTAAATAAATATAACGTATTTGTACGTATAGTTTTATATAGTTAAACATACACATATATAAAGACATAAACATGAAAGAGAACAACTATACATACAATTCAAATACATGTACATATAGTTTCATTACATAGATATTGAAATATAAACAATTCCTATTATATACTCATAGTATACAAAATACTACAAGATACAAGTATAACAAAAGGGTACATATAAAGTAATTCTACAAAAATAAATCAAACACAACATAAATATTATTTAATTACTCTTTTTGTCTTGAAACTTGATGGTACAAGAGTCCTTCTTCTTCTTCTTGAAATTGATGGAAGAAAGGAAGAAAAAAAAAGTTTGGAAGTTAGAAATGGAGAGAGTGTATGTTGGTTCTAAAATTGGAAAAAAATATGCCTTGACTTGTGTTTTGTTCTTTGGAAAGGAATAAAAGAAAGTGGGAAAATATTGGGGGGACGGTTGGCCAATCATGGGGGAAAAAAAAAGGAAAAAATGTCTTACTTTTTATCCTTTCCTACACGAGATAATTATTCATCCTTATCTCTACTTTTTTTTTTTTTTACATGTAACAAAAGGAGAGGACATATGGCAATCGAGAATTTGAAGGGAAAAAGAAGAAAGGAAGAAAAAGAAAAAGGAAAGGAAGAAAGAAGGAAAAAGGAAGAAAAAAAAGTTAAAAAAAAATACTTCGACTTTTCTGAAGTATTTCTAACTTTTGGGATAATTTTTAGGATGAAGTATATTGTAATTATGGAAGAAGATATAGGATAAAAAATTCATGTATACTACCTAATACATAAACATAAAATATGTAGAAAAATTAAATCAATATAAAAATAGCACACACATGTAAATATATGGAATCACATATAATCGTAAAATAAGAATCATTAACAATTTTATGCAATTACGCATATCAGTCAATAATCGTATCCAATTAGGACTATATTACTATTAGAGTAAATTTTATACATTTTATAAGTTTAAAGTTTTGGTTTTAGGGTTTTTATCGAGTTTGAGTTCAATCTCTCATATTTACACATCTATAAGATTTAGGATTTTTTATACGTGATTAAGGTTTCGATCGATATGTTAGGGTTTTCTTATTAGAATAGTTTTGAGTTTATAATTTAGCAAAATTTTTAGTTTATTTGGTCTTATCAACTTATGGAATTATCTAGGGCACTTGGATCCAATTTAGGGTATAGATTGAGATTTATGGGACTTACAGCAACTTCTAAGACTGACAACATGGCCTTTAAATTCAAGACGTGATAGTTACTATTCAAGTCTTGTTAGTTAAGATGTAGAAAAATATTTAAGTTTTCTAACTTCTTTTCTAAGTAAAGTTGTCATATAGGGGAAGTCTTGACCAATTAGAGTCTTCTTCAATAAATAAGTCACTTCCAACCAACATTTAACTGTTTTGTCGCATTGAGTTTTTTATTATAAAAAACTACAAGTGGTCCCTTTCATTTCTCTTCTCCTTGCCATCACTCTCCACTCCCATCATTTACTCAAAAATTTTCTACTTTCATCTCTTAAAGCTCCAACAAAAACAACACTTGTTTAGTAAACTTCAATACTTCATAAAGAAGTTGGAGAAAAACAAAGGTTTGACATGTAGAAATCCTACTACATCTAGTTTATGTACACTTAGATATAGTGATCTTTTAGTATATGATGTGGATCTTTAGGGATTATAATATAAGTTAGGTGATTATCATGTTTTCATCAAGATTTTAGTAAAATAATTATTCCTTAGTGCAAGCTAAAGATGGTGCCATAGTAAGGTCTTCCATGACCTCAAGTTTCCCATGTACAAATGAGTGTAATCCACCTATTGTGATATGTACATGTGATAACTAGTATATTAATTTACTAAAATATAACAATAAATTGAGGAAAAACCATGTTAGTCTACTTAAGGTTTTTGCCATACCAAGAAAATAAAGGGGATATTAATTTTATTATGAGAAATGGAGTAATGGACTAGTTATTATATTATAAAAGGATGAAATAGGAATATGAGAAATACAAATATCTAATATTCTTATTTTGTTGTTGATAAATTCCTTATAAGTGGTGTAGAAGATTCCCTAGAATACCTTAAGGATTACTTTGATTGGCGTTGATGAATGAGTGAGTATTTTCAGTGATTATTACCTTATTTTGTGTATGTACTGTAGTTGTACTAAATTATATGTATTGGATGTGTATAGGGATATAGGAACATGCATGTAGTTGACTTGTTTGTTGTATTGTGACAAAAATATGTAACTGACAATGAAAAATGATCTTTGGATGCTGCATGTACTTTAGTTGATGGATTATTTGTTAACTTAATTGGTCACCTAAAAGAAATTGATTTAAGCAAAATGAAACGTAAATCAAAGTAAGCATGCATGGTGCATTGAATTTATATTAAATTGCCACTAACTGTTATCTACATAATGAAAATAATCCTCAATGTGTAATTGTGAAACCAATATCTCTTCATCCATTTTTTGTAGGTAACACAATCAATATTTGAGAGTTTGGAATCGCATTTTAAGTGGCTACTATCTCGAACTTGTACAGTTAACAAATTGGTTTGGTTTAAAGAGGATCTCTTTACTACCTAGACTATAACTACTTGCAATTGAAGGTCAAAAGTCTACGATCATAGCTTTAGGACCACTTATTGAACTAGCAATAGTTAGTAAATCGGCACAATTCAAAGAGGGTAGACTCTTTACTACCTAAACTCTGACAATTTGCTAACCTAAGGTCAAAAGTATGCAATAGTAACTTAAAGATCAAATCTCATCCTTCCACTAGTTAGTAAACTGGCAAGGTTTAAAGAAAGTAGACTCTTTATCACCTGGACTATGACTATTTACAAACAGAGGGCCAATAAGAATCCATCTTCATTAAGGAATGATGGTGAAGAGTTATGATGCTTAAGTCATGTATGGCCTCCTTTTGTAATCTCCATAAAACCAATTGCAACTTGTAACATGAATTGAACATAAGTCCTAAGTCATAATGGCAAGCACAGATAAGCACATGAGAGGCAAGTGCGAACCTTACAGATGAGATGAAGTAAACATGAGGCTTAGAAATTAATACATGAGAGAAGAATCTAAGCCGATGAGTTAAGCACACATGAATAAAGCATGAGCCTTTGATATCATCACATGAGAGTCGAATGCAAACCTATAAGTTGAGCACACATATTAATAAAACATGAGTCTTGAACATAGGTCTTAAACATGATGTAAATCTTAAGCATGGCATAATCTCTAATCATGACGTAAGTCTTTGAACATGGCATAATGGAGCCTTAAACATGACATGATGCGAGCCTTGAACATGTAAACCAAACATGAGCTTGGTTTGCAAACTTAATATGGGAATTGAACATGAGCTTCTAACCTGTTTAACATGAGTACCTGTGAATTGAAAATTTGAAATGAACACGACTCCCTTTGAAATGAGTAGTTGTGAGCTAAATCATGTGAAATAGACATGAAGCTTCTAAGTGAGCATAGCATATGAATTGAACATGACACTCTTGGCATGTAGATCAAATATGAATCTCATTTTATGAATAGGACATGAGCCTTGACACATAAGTCTTAATCATAAGTGAACATAAAAGCTACATATGAGCATTGAACATGAGAATGAATATGAGTCTTGAACATTTGAGTTGAATGTGAGTAAGCAGTAGTTGTAATCATAAGCCTTGAACATGATTTAATCATGAGAATTAAACATAAGACCTAACCACGATATAAGCCTTGAACTTGAGATCAAAACGTAACACAAGTCTTGAATGTAAAATAAATCTTGAACATGTCACAAGTATTGAACATGACTCAATGTAAGGCTTGAACATGACACGAGGCTTGACTGCAACGTGAGTTCCGATCATGACCTGAGTTCTAAACATATTGTAAGGCTTAAGCACCACATGCTATTGAACATGATATGGGGTTTGAATACTATGTAAGGTCTGAGCATGATATAAGCCTTAGCTTCATAGGTTAGACATAACACTTAATATGTGAGCAGAATGCAAGTAGTTAAATCATGAGTCTTCATAACATAAATATAAAAAGACAGAAGGCCATTACACAAGCTAAGTATGAGGCATTGAACATTAATCTTCTAACATGAACACATGTGCTAGAACATATTAGTTAAACATCATCATAAACATGTAAGCAAGGCATGGTATCACTAATCTCATATGTGAATTGCTTATTGTCGTTACATATTGCAATAGCCCTTGTACATACGTGTTATCTCTAGTTTTCATAAGTGGATGTCATACTTTCTGAATGCACTTTATTTCTACTAACTCTCTTCCCTTCATTTATAAGTAGTCACTCTTTTCATACTTGTATATAGACATTACCATTGCCTTTAAGGGTCATTAACATAGACAAAGAATTTAGGAAGAGCTGTTCTCATAATAACAACGCCAAGAAGAACAATAAGGTTTTAGCATATTCTGAGGATCACATTTTGATAGTCCCCTTACCTTGACACAAATAGATAAACCTAATTATTGAAGGTGACTTCTTTTGGTGAGATAATAAAGAGGTGGGTACATACCTACATCCTCTTAAGAATGACAAGCTGCATTTCATAAGATAAGAATCTCTAATACATAAAAGGGTGGAGATAGAAGTAGATTTTGTATTTCGTTTTAGAAACGAGAAGAAACAAATCCCTCTTTCAAAGAATAGCTTCAATGGTCAAAGCACATATGAAATGGTTAGCTGTCATAGGTGATGTATATCTTCAACAATTCAACATATAAATCCATTCTAGATAAGGTAGGGGTGCACTATCCCATATGGGTATCTTCCCGTTTAACTTTGCATTGCCTACAAGAGATAGAGACTTGGTGAGCTATTATATCTCATTGGAGTACTCAATCACATAACTTTGTGATGGCATGGAGTGAGATCACTCCAACACTGAAGGATGTTGCTATCCTTCTAAGCCTTCCTAATCTTAGATTGACCAATATCACCACAGTGTTAACCTTAGAAGATGACTAAGCATTAATTCCCCTCCTCTCTAGGGTTTAAACTTGAATAACGATAGATGCATGAACATGGAGCCTTTGCAAGAGATATCACCTAACTGTAATGAGAATGGTTCCAAAGAATAATAGGTAACCATCTATGCATCATTTTACATTTTTATTGCTTGAATTATCCAAAAACCATATTGGCTTGAATGTTTAACTTTCATGTACAACAATTGATTTACTTACTTACCTCTTTTTGGCTTTAGGATGAAGCCAAATATAGTGTTGTGTACGGCCAGTGGAAAGATATCGTAGTCATCTCATTAGAAAGTCCTAGTCGTACTCATTTTGTTATATGACCTAAAGAAATGAGGAAAGATAGATATCAAGTGTCTCCTTAAATACGATGATGATAGACAAGAAGAAAAAACCAATACCACAATAGGCATCAGTTAGTAATTTATATGTGGTCTTTATTTCCTTTTTTTTTTCTCTCTCTCTCTTTTTCTCTAATGTGATGTATTTTCTAGTTTTTCTCATTCTTTTACATGTAAATTAGTATATTAGGGGGCATATAAAGAAGAATGGTGAAGGTTGTTGGATTTCCATGCCCACAATGACGTGTGCATAATTAACTATGTTTTCTATACCAACTAGGATGTAGAGTAAGATCATTGACCATAAATTGTATAGTTTGAAGTTTATTGTGAGAGTAACAATGCTGTAACATATGTTTCTAGCATATGTAATAAAACATTGATCCAATTCAATGGTCATGTCACTCTACTACATATAGATTTGTACACATTCAGACCACATGGATGGTTATGTAATGGGGTTATTGATATGATGATCAGAAATTGGTTCCATTCAAGAGGGAGTAATGAGATAAGAAGGAAGACATGGTTTTTTCCCTATACTTTTGTTGTAATAACTTATCACTTCGTTACGTGATTACTATATTATTGAACTTTTCCTAATGAATTAACTTTTTAACACTGGATGTAGGCATATGTCTTCTTGGGAAGGACTGATTCGTTGAGCTTTCATAACATCCTACACATTAGTGAAGTCATTTTAAGAATATCAAATCAATGTAAGAGGGTACATACTCCACTAAACTTTACTCTTTCATATGACATTTGTTGGAATTTAAGTGTTGAGCCCATTGGTTAATATAGGTCTTCATACCAATGAATCTATCAAAAGAACATTGGTATTTGATTGAGCTACAAATGACTTGTAAGACCATCATGATGTATGATAGCATGCACACAACACTAACTAATAAAACAATTACTAAAGTGAAGCGAGTGATATGTTGTTGTACTATTCACTCTTAGGTAAATAGCATGTAACCTGTAGTTGAAATCTAAATATAACTATTTGGTGATGATAATTTGGCATGTTTTACAAACCAAGATGTCGATCCATTCGATAAAGTCATTTCTAATTAGCTAATTTAAATGAATGACAAAGTGCCACAGCAATTAACTACAATTGAGGGATGCTCTCATTTTTAATACACTCATTCATGAAATATAATTTAGAGTTTCAATGCCAGCAACATGTCTTATCTATTGTAGTTCCAACTGTGGCATATATGTTCTCAAATGTTTAAAAGCTAAAAGTCTAACAGTTGAGATTGAAGGAAATGTATGACCTTTAGTATTTTTGTACCTTTTAACTTTTACTTAAACCCTAACATTGTCTTATATCTCCTCTTACTAAATGTGCATGTATCATTTTGTAGTTTGTGACCCTCATGGATGGATTAGATATCTTGTTGGAGCCCGTGAAGTCTAAATTAAATACAAAGAGGGATGAAACAATAAAAAATGCATGTAATCACTATGATAGGACAAGAAACATTAATACTTGATACAAAACCAAAAGAATATAAGTGAATTGTAATCTTGTAAATTGCAGTTATTTGCCCATTTTCTGTATGCATATTGTAAATTGTAAAGGAAGCAAAGTTTTTTATAAAGAAATAGCACTATTATTTGGTAAAATCATGTAATTTACTGTATCCTTGAATTTAGTTGTTCTCCTTTCATAGTATTCCTAATTTGTTGCAGTCTGAATTTGCTATTTTTAGACACAACAATTTACTACTATACTATACTATTAATAGTAAGTGGAAGGCTATCAATAGATTTGAAAAATTACTATACACCAATCATACTTTTACTATAAAGGAAGTATGTTTTATTATAAAAGATAGATATTTTACAAAGATTGTCGACAGTATGAACAAACTATCGATTGTACGTAGTTACTATTGATAGATGAGTGAATCACACTAAGTTTACCATAAATGAATAACACTATACAGTGTTAAAAAACTACCTTTACTATAAAGAAAGTTGAATTTATCTTAAAGGAAGTTACATTTTACCATAAAGAAACCCCATTTTATTGTGCTCCAATACCACCTTTACCATAAAGAAAGTTTACTTTACCCTAAATAAAGCTTATTTTATCATAAATAAACTCCATTTTACTATACTGCAAAACTACTTTACTATAAAGGAAGTTCACTTTCCCATGAGGGAAGTTCATTTTATCGTAAAGGAAGTTCATTTAACCATAAAGGAAGTTTCTTTTACTACAAAGGAAATTCATTTTACTACAAAGGAACTTTATTTTACTATGCTCCATAACTACTTTTACTGTGAAGGAAGATCACTTTACCTGAAAGGAAGTTCATTTTACCGTAAAGGCACCCCATATTACTATACTCCAAAACTTCTTTACCATAACAGAAGTTTATTTTACCGTAAATGAACTCCATTTTATTGTGCTCCAAAACTACTTTTATTGTAAACGAAGTTTACTTTACCACTAACAATGTTCATTTTATCATAAAGAAACCTCATTTTATTGTACTAAAATAAGAGCTTTATCGTAAGAAAAGCTTACTTTACTATTATGAAACTCCATTTTACCGTACTCCAAAACTACTTTTACCATAAAGAAGTTCTCTTTACCATAAAGAAGTTCTCTTTACCATAAATGAAGTTCATTTTATTGTAAAGGAACCCCATTTTACTATGCTCCAAAACTTCATTTTCCGTAAAGGAAGCTTACTTTACGATAAAGGAAATTTATTATTTTGCTCAAGTGATGTACTTACTACATAGGAGGCCATAGTACTATAGAAAGCACCATCAACAATTAACCTTACCATCGACAATCTAGTAATTTGTATTAATTGCCAAGACCAAGAGACTATCAACAGTAAGTAATATTTGTAGATAGTTTCCTAAATTATATTAATTTATGAGGCTAAGAGATTGTCGATAGAGTAAGAATATTGTCAATAGTTTGCTTTTGAATGTATTGATTCCTGAGACTAAGAGATTGTCGTCAATTCTCTAAAATTTCCTTATTCCTAAAGCCCTAACACTGTCAATAGAAACTTGCAATAGCAATCAACTGCACTATTGAACTTAGTTATATTTCTTTTTGGTTGTCATTACTTGAGAGAGGCAATTGTTATGTGCCTCTAGATTCATTATATTGAAATTAACTTGCACTATCACAACTATAGAGTCAATATGTTTGTAAATGTGAGCTAGACCATTCCGAATTAGATTAAAAGCGCTTGACTTTTCATGCTACTTCTACTCAGCAAGAGAGACAATAGAAGGCAGTTTGGTATTCAGAAATGAAATAGCATTAACCATGTCTATAAGAGGCAAAGCATGGATTCACAAAAGGAATTCTATAGACTTTATCAAATTTATTTCTTAAACATTATTCTCCATAAATAAACACAATTGATCATGCAATATAGCATAGGAAGCATTTTTCAATGCCCATTACATGAAAAAAGAAAACTTGATCCTTACAACTATATTAGCCATTAGTCCTTGCCAGAGAAAATACATTTCCAATCCGTACAACTAAATTAGTCATTAGTGCTAAACAAAAATTTAAAATCATTCTTCACTATCCAACAAAATTATACATAATCGTCATTTCTACTAAAAATAATCCTCTTAGTCAATTCAATCTATCTACGGACAATATGTTTAACCCTGCAAAATGAACAAAACAATGTAAGCTAATGTATTGCATGAATAAGATTGCAACTACTGATATTAAAGATTATACCTTCGTATACAACTATGATTAATCTTGATCATCTTACTGAGTTGGTGGATTAGATGATGATAGTTATGGTGGGCAAGTGAGGTCGAAGTGTTTATACAAGATAGTGAACCCTATATCTTAGGTTTCCGTAACTTGGCTAACCTTTCCCCTAATGTCTCTAACAAATGTCTCAAGGTTGTTGACTTACCAAATTAGGTTATCCACCCGTTCCTCTAATAGAATTGCTAGGTCACTCTCCTCATCTTCACTCTCTTCATCATCCAATAGTTGTACAATGTCCATAGGTTACTGGCTAGAAATACATTGACTGTCTCAACCCTCTCAGTAGCCTCCCTTCATAAGAGTTGACTTGTCAATCATCTCCTAACTTTTTTCAGCAGTGAGCTTACCTTCACATACAACTTTTTGTTTCTTAAAAAAAATGAAATTACTCTTGCGTAAGGCAATGTCGTTCTCCTATTTTACAAGGCTTTCTTTATCTTGTAAATCATCTAGTACCCTAAATCCAACTTTTGAATGTTTAAGATTTCTCCCATCAACCATAAATCCTCCGCATACATACTGGCATGATCCTTAAAACAAATATTCACATGGTATGATATCATAAATTGAAGAATCCTATGAAGGGCACTCAAATGCTTTGTCCCTATACTTTGCATAACTCTCGACTAGTTGTTATTGTTTAATCCATGCAGGTCATCTTATAACATTCAAAAAACACTGTTTCCATCCCAACATTATTTGGAAGGCATTTTCAAACTTCCATACTCAATTTGCAAAATGTCTAAAAAAATCAAGGGTTGATAGAAATAAGAATTTCACTCACAAATGTTTGCAAATCAGTAGCAATGACATTAGGGTCCCATAAATCAGTCATTACATTACTTGGCATCATGTTTGAGTAAAAAAGCTAGACTAAACGTAGATACAATACCTAATTCATCATCTTAAGCATCCAAATATTATCATTATCTTCTAAATTTTGATAAAACTCAAAACAAACATCTTTCAAAAAACCTAGATTGAACTTAGGACCGTAATTTAAATTATGATCAGAAAAAAATTCTTCATACCGTAAGAAGTAGCCTTCAAGGAGGAAATCACTACTATAAATCTCACCAGGTTGCCTATTCGATGATGATTTACCCTCCTTTCATTGCGTGTTCTTCTTGTTAGTAGTATGTGGCACCATCAATGATGTGATTTGAGCTAAATTTGTTGAAGGTTTTGCTTAGGGTATTGAGTATGTTTGGAATGTGAGGGTTATCGATTGTATGTGGGGTTTGGGTGTTAATTTGGGTTTAAGTTTACATATGTAAGCTTTTGGGTTTTTTTTTTTGTAATTTATTAACGAAACCATCAACAGTCACACTATTAATATTGCTAGTGACTTCTCCATAAAGATAAAATAACACTCTACTACTGTAAAACACAATCCTTCATAGTATAACAACATAAATTGTAGTAAAATCGACAACTGTCATCTTTAATAGTTTAACTGTGGATAATTTTTTTTCCATTAAGGCAAAATAGTACTCCAATATGGTAAAACTCTTTCCTTTAAAGTAAAAAATTGCACTGCAACATCGTATGCTAATTGTTAATAGCATATTTATTCCACTTGATAGCTTTAGTGCTTGTGTGAAACTGTAGAAAAACTATCAACAAGAATATGTATGCTGTCGATAGTTGGTATATGCCATTGTGACACAATTGTATAATTTATTCCTTTTTAGTAAAACAAGGTCCATTACAACATATATATGTATATGTATATTTAACTATTGGTAGTATCTTAGAAATTATCGAAAATTTAATTTATGTAGTATGCATACTAGTCAGAGTAACGGGGTAAACTGTCAACAGTTAGATGCAGCAATTCAATTCCCTATGATTATAGTATATAATATGATAAAACAATGTTGTTCAAAAGTAAGAGAAGGTTCTAAGAGAACTTCAAATGTATTTCCACTATAAGAATGATTCCTTATACAACAAAATTGGATTACAATTGCTTGAATTGGCCTTTAAAATCAATTTGTAATACTTTAACATTCACTTAAAGTCAAAAGACATGCTATTATCATATAGATCAATGTTATTTATGTTATGGCCAAAAACTAATGATGGTTGGTTCTCCTGGACTAAAGTGTGCAATGCAAAGCATGCCACAATGTTTTCTTCATATGGATTATCCAAATTTACTGCAAGATCTACACATGTACTGTTGTTTCGAACGACATTCCTAGGATTTCTTAGACAACATAGACAATTATGTCCCTCTAACTTGCATAAGCTACATCATACTTATTTTATTAGTGCCTTGATTGTTAACTGGAACATCATCTAACTCGAATGACTTTTAGATCCCTAATCTTACCCATATAACATAGTAGAATCAACATATACCAAAAAAAAAATACAAATATAAAACGACTTAAGATGAAAGAGCCTTACAACTTGTTACACCATTCAGTGTTGAAATGGCATCCATATCATCTGAAGCTTCTTGCATCTCATGAGTTAAGTATGCAATCTCATTCATTACTAGGTTATCGTTGATTTGGACCTTAGATGATAGATAGCTTAACTAGCAATTGATAATGCACCATATCAAAGTTGTCTTATCATGATTGCATCTCTAATACCCTGTACAGCCCCATTACCTCCATGATTTCCTATCAAACCATGATTTCATTCATGGTGTACTCATAAATAACCTAGGAAACTTCCTTTTAGCCCTCTAGGAATGCTAAGGCTGCCTTAACATCACCATCAGATGTATCCACCTACTCTTGCTTATTGATATAGTTGTATAGGTCTTTCTTCATAAATCCAACTTTCTCATATCTAACTGCTTAATGAACCAAATATTCCATATTACACAGCTGGATAGTAGAATTTAACATGCTTCGGATTTGAACTCGATTAGCATCCAACATAAACCTGTTAGAATTTAAGAAATAATTTTGCAATGGTGGCATAAGCTAATGATTATGTTCAATATTTACAGCTAATACCTCCCAAAGTCTATCCTCCTCTACTGGTTTTACCTTAAGCATAGCTAGACAACCAATTCTAGTCAATGCCATTTCCTTTCTAATTCAGTCATTTCTACCAAGATTTTGCTGACCCCTATAACCTTCCCTATAGCATACCTATAGATACAATCTTACCTACTTCTGCTTATTCTTTTTATAATCATGCCAACAAGTGCTAAACCCATTTATAGTAGTTTACCTAGTATAGAAATCACTAACTTATGACAAAGATATAAACTTTCTACCAACTAGAAGTTTAATCAAATGCAAACCTATATAGGATGATATGTCATTAACGGTAATCACATTGTTGTGCTGATAAGAATCATCGATTCCACCATAACCGGAGATCAACATATCACCTACTTCATCACATGTAGCATTGGTTTTGGTATTATGGTCATGAACATTGCATCCATCTTCATTGTCACATCTCAAATCATGCCTACTAGAATCCATACTGGGATTACAGAAGTAGTTATCTTTGTTCTTGCTGGGTATTTAATGTACACTTAGGGTTTTAGCGTAGAGAATTATGTGTTTACTAATAAAGAGGGTGGACTTTACTATAAAAATATCATGAATGCAAAATGTTATGATTTTTAAAAAACTATCAACAGTTGCATGTTACTATTGACAATAAAGTACCTATGCAAAAAACTATCAATAGTAGCACATATCTATCAACAGTAATGCACTCAATTCCAATAAAAACCAACTCATTTGAAGTAAAAAAAAATCACCAAATATGGTATCATTTCTATGGTTTATGGTAAACTAAAATGTCGATAGTCAAGTGCTCTAATTAAGTAAATCCTAACTCCTTTGTAGTAAAAGATGACTAACCATGATAGGTTCTCTTTAGTAGATGGTAACTTGAGCTGTCGACAGAAACATTATACTATCGATAGTTGTGCTAAAAAAATAGTTTATTTATCTTATTTAATTTTAATATATATGTCACTATAAAATTTATACTTGTATCGTATAAAATTTTGACATTATGTACGGATAGCAATATTACAACACACAATTTTCAATCATGACATTACATTTAATGTACTAATATTATTTATTAAGCACTAATATGTCATACCCCAAACTTAAGGAGTTATAACAATCCCGCTGTGTAAACCAACCTAAGTTAAAAGCTATCCCCATAGCTACTAATATAGGTATAGTCCATATAAGGCAAACGACGACTCAACCAGCTTTGAAGCAGTCATATGGGCACCTATAGTAGATGACACATGTGAAGTTACACTTTACAAAATATATATTCTCATAATTATTGATAGATCAATTCTTATACACAACCTTATGTACATCAAAGGTTCCATAGTTTTTAGAAGAAATTGTATATCTCTATAAGAGAACTACATTACATATATAGACATAATAGTAAGCTAATGAAGACTATAAGGCCTCTTAAGAAGACCTTATAATCCTCCTATAAAAGAAAAAAAAAGTATCATGAGCTTCAATCCATTCATTAAACTTCATCACTTCACTCCCTAACCCATCGAAACTAACCTACGGTCAACTATATTGAGGCATCTTCTAGCACTACTTTATATCTACAAAACAATTTATTAAGATGTGCGCTCAACTAGCTTAGTAAAAAGATATAAAGTCATAAGAGTACATTAACAAGCATGGTTGTTCAATCGTTAATTAGATGCAAATGCAACAGATAAATGATATGGCATCTCACAATGTTTAATAGGTTCATTATAAAGTCAGAGTAATTCTGTCCACTCTAACCTAGATTTCGAGGACTTTCAACACATCGGACTAAATTCAAGCTTGTACAATGGAGACACTTCTCCTCCCTGTACAACATTTGAGCCACGGTTCATGATACAAATTAGACTATCGGGCTTTTAACTTACAGCAAAGCTTGAGGACTAAAAGGACTAATAAGGCAAATCTTCTTGCTTTAATTGAGCCCTACTAAGGTCTAGCTACTCCTTGCTATCGACCAACTCCCTACATCGAACCAAGTGACTACACATCTCTCGAAAATTATGTGTCAACTGGACGATTACTCTGCTTGTAGCCCAACCCTTCACACGCCCTTACCTGGTTACGACCAAGCTAACCTCCATCTCAACAACATTGGTGCCAAGAGGACGAAAGCTCCAACACATGTCTGTAGCCATCCCTTCTAAGATGAATCCACACCGGATTGGTACCCTTGCTTAGCAGAATTCTAGTTGACCAAATAGAATTTGTCTTTTCTACCTAAGAGTCACCTACCCATAATGAACCACATGTCCAAATGGCCATATACAAAATCTTCTCTACAAAAAGTTGCTTTTGTTGTAATTTCCAGTATACCCTTCATCATTCCTTATATATTACTCCTTTTAATACTACCCCTTTTTGTCGTTTCCATTTTTAGGCAAGTTGCCCTAGTTTCTCAAGTATAAATACCCATTGTATGTATAACCCCAAGATCATTAATTAACATTAATACACTAGATATTCCTTCCTGTGAACATTGCTCTCATTAGCCTATGTGCTCTTTTTTCACTCTTATCCTAGCCCTTAAGTAAGGTTAGGTGACAAATAATCTCATTAGAACATTTCATGTGTCACATTCAGTTGTGCCGTAGGTCCTTAAAAGTTCCACTAGTGCATCATATTCTTTAGAGATGTTCGTGGGTTTGCTTATCTTCTTTCTTTTTCTATTCTCTCGAACGTTTCCCATCACTCATTTCCAGCTTTTGGCAAGCTTGAACTCACCCCTACAACTAACCTTGTCTGCTTTTGACTTCAATTCATATCATCTTGGTATTAGAGCAGAGGTTTCGTTTTGGGTAAGTTGTATTAGAGATTTGTAAAGTAGTATTTGTTGTCATAGTGTATCAAAGTTGTAGAGAGGATTAGTATAGTATGCTGAGCTAACATTAGGGTGTCGTAACTTATTCTTGAGTACCCTTTTTTGCCCTGTTTTAGACGTTTTAAAATAGAGCAAGTTTTTAAGCTGTGACTTATTCAATAGTGTAGCTATTGTATTTGCGAATTACTGAGTATATGGTCTAAAGAGTATGCATGTTGTTTAGTTGAAAGAAATAAAACCAAAAACATCTCAGAATGGAAAAGTTTGGTATTCAAATTTATCAAAGAAATGATAGACTTAAGTGTCGATGCTAATATTGGGGATGACAATAAAGTTATCCATCATAGCCAACAACTTCAAAACACGCCTAGAAGTACAGACAAGAGACTAAATGAGGTGGCTAACCTCTTAATGGACCTAACTAGAGCCATTCATGTAATGGTCTATTGCTGCATTGACGCTATACAGAACACTCCACAGGTTACTTGACCTATTAGGGGACAAATCCCAAATTGATATGTTCAAGGTGGAGGAATAGGGGACCCTAAAGGGGGCCTAGTAGGATTATTTAAAATTTTCATATCACGTGTGTACCTATGATACAAAAACCACCTTACAAGTTAGAGATTACAAGACTCTAACTAGTTAATCGCTATGACTTTTAATACATAATTTATTACTTTAACTTAAAATAAAAATGACTATGGATACTCAATATTCCACAATCCGTTAGAACTATAGAGAATCAATATCCCTTCCTAAATAATGAGATTAAGTACGTAAATTTCAAATACTTCTATTGGATATCAATTATAAAAGTGTCACCTAGCTATATATATTATCTTTCTATTACTACTTATCTATCATCCTACTAGCTGAAATACTCTACACTCAAGTCTTAGCCTAAATACTAGCTTTTGAATAATCTGCAAAAGAAACAATAAGGAGGTAAGATACATCCAGCTTAGTGTGATATTCCTCCTATTACATCTTTCAAGCAAAAGCAAGTAAGTTAAATTAACAATCGTATGAATGCGAACAAATCATATGTAATGCATCAAACATGTAATATATAATCATCTGAAAATCATATATAGCTCAAGTTTTTGCCCTCTATAGCTAAGGTTACAGATGATGGTCCAACAAACCCCGAATCTAGCCACTCCGATTTCTAATCCACCAAATAGCATTACATGACAATCGTTATTTTTCCTTTTCTTTTTTTCTTTTTTTTTACATATTCAACCATGCCATAAGTGTAGATGCGAGTAGCACACACATTCTACTCACTCTTAAGTAGTGGACTCTAGAACTAAGCCCATTACTATGCGGTTGGCGTCTCCAAAGCCTAGTAAGCTCGTAAGTTAAGGCGAGGCCATGTTGCAGGTGTGCACTATACAAAAGCTCAAATATAATAATCATGACCCCCGCAAAACCCTACGTATAGTGTAACGACTAATAAGTCTCTACTCATGCATGGTATGCATGACCATTTAATTTAATGAGTCAAATATAGTTAGGTCCATTTTGTTTAAGTGACCAAACAATCGTCGTAGAAAATCACCATATCAAAAGGATACTATTAATTTATCACTCCATTCAGTTCATATATCTTGTGATATTTTGGCAAACAAGACAAGCAATAATCAATCACATGCATAATTTCCAATTTGCCATGCAACCAGTCAATAGTAGTCATACAATTAAGTACAACTAATCTACAAGCATAATCAAGTATAATTTTCGTTGAAATACTCACCTGGTCAGGTCGTCCTATAGTTATAATAATCTAAGAGTAAGTCTATGTCAAGGTCGGTATCACTTGATATTAATAGAGGACAATACTAATAAGTGTTTGAATAACTACCTCTTAAATTACCTAAATTCATTATAATTCTCGATTATTGCTAAAACTTGTTTTTATCATAACTTTCTCATTTTAACTCCAATTTTCATTTTCTTAGTCATTTTCCAACTTTTTCGGATGTAGATTATTGTGGTGTGATCCATTTTGGTAGATTACAATCACAATTTTTGGTATTAGTCCAAAAAGTTATGTACCTCTTAATTGTTGGCCTTATTGGTTCCATTTTACATGATCTTGGTTTCTAATTTCTACTTTTCCAATTCTTAGTGAGTTCTAAATTCTTATTTGGGCCTTGGGGTATATTTCAAATTATTTCTTAATGGATCCATGTTTAATTATTGATCTAACTTTAGTCTTTTGTTATTAGTGTCTCTTAGTTAGGCTTTTAAGCCTTATTGCTAAGGCATTTTAAGTTGAGCTCTCTATTTGTTCTTTTAAGCTTTTTGATAGGTTAATTTAGGCCTTAAATCTCATTTGTAAGATCTAGAAATGCTGTTTTTTTAACTCTTTAAGTTCAAAGCTTTGTTGGTTTAGCCCGTTTCATAGTTTTCGATCCATTTTAGCCATTTAGGGCCTATAACCCAAGCCTATCATGTTTGTTTGGGTCTAAAAATTATTTAAACATATTTCAAAATTATTTTTTTAGGTAGGGTTAGTTCTATCCAAGGCATTTTTAGGGGGTTTTCAAGTCAATTTTGGGCCCATAATATGTTTTTTATTCAGTTTCGCCTTTTACCATCTTAGTATGATAGTGGCATTACTTAGGTGAGTCTTTAATTACTCTTATCTTGTATAAAACATCATTATAAGTGAATATTAATGTTTGGTCATATTTTAAAGGTCTTGTTAAGCTTCCAAATGGACATTTTTCCTAAAATTTTTTTATCTAAACGACATATATACTTATAAAAGGAGACATAAGGCAATTCTTCTAAGCTAAATTAACAAAAACAAGACTAAAGAACTTAGGAATACTCTTAAGTTGTCCTACATGTAGTAAACTTTCATAGGTTTGTTGGGTTTTATTTTAATCCTTTTTTAAGTTATAAGCTCGTATCATTGCTAACATTTTATATGTTGGTTTTTCCTTCACCAAAAGCTACTCTACGACATGTGAAACTTAATAGAAGTAAAAGTAACATTTACACAACTTCATACATTTCACAGCCACCATTTCTTGGGTTGTTCATGCACTTAGTTTCATGGTTTTCTCAAGTCATAAGACCATACGCTAGGTAGCAAACAAGTATACTAAAAGGAAACTAAATATAATCTACTCATGCTTCAATATTCTTGCGAAAGGTTTCAAGAAGCTTTACACAATCTAACTAAGATAACATCTAAAATACATAATACTTTACATAGATAAGAACTGATTTCCTATACATGGTGTTCTAATTGCACTAAGAATGAAGCTTACTTCACTAAGTAGAATGAATGGTGGATGGCACCTCTACTGGTCTCTTGGCTCCTTGGCTTTGGTTCTCTTCTTTTGGAGTTCCTTAGATCCTTGAGAGCTATGTCCTTGTATGTTGGTTTACCCTCTAAAGTTCCCTCAAATGGTGATATAAAATGATTCTAGCTTGACTTTTCAAGTGAACCAAAGAAGAGACAATTGGAGATGTAGGTGTGTATAATGTAAAGAGTGTGTATAGGAGTGGACAGCTTGGATTGTGTAGGGTGAAAGGGTTTCTCTTTTTGTTGCTTTTGTGTGTAAGTGTCTTTGGATGTTTTAAGGAAATGAGGATAAAGAAGACATGAAGTGACCGGTTGTGTATGTGCCTTTTTGCACTCACATGTGATCCTCTGTTTGAAAATTTGAAGATGTAAGAATTCAACACACAATTATGTGCTGAGGTAAGCTTTTAGGATAAATAGTAAACAAGATAAGACAATCAAATGAATATTAGAATGATGAGGACTGGCATGATACACTCCTTTCCTTACAATGGCATTATTTGTGTCTGGAATTGTCACATCACTTTCTTTTACACATTAAATAATTTAATATATTGGTTTACTTATCTATAAGTAGTATAACATATATGAAGAAATGAAAATTGGCTTATCTTATACTTGTAGAAATTGTCAAGTGAAGAAAATCAATTAAGTTATCACCATTAGATTTAGTTCAAATATATTCAAATTGATAAGGGAATTTGATATAATGGTTGGCTTATCTTCATTTGTGATTTTTTTAAAACTTCTACCATTGCATAACCCAATTAGCCACCTTATTCAATTAACTAAATAGTGTTTGTTTTGTAATTATTTTCTTACTTCAAATTGGCTTTTATGACAAATAGTAACCAAGATGAGACAACTGAGTGGATGTTAAAATGATGGGGAATAACATGGTATTGCAAGATGTGAATGGTAAGAAGAAAAAGATGATTTGATAACTTTTGTACTTAATCAACTGTAATTATATGATCACCTTGGTTTGGAGGATATTTCACATGTGATGTAATGGGAAGAAAACAAAACAAATTAATGGTGGATTCATTTGCTTCATGGAAAACATGAAAGATACAAAAGAAGGGAAAAGATTTTTTCCTTTTTATCACATTTTCCTAGGTTGCTAGGTTTAGGTTATAATATGATTGGTTTAAGGATATGATGGGATAGTTTTACCTAGTTAAGGAAGAGATGAATTCTAAAAGAAAGTTGATTAGCTTAGTTAGTCTAATTACAACTCAAATAAATTATATTATACCTAATAGTATACTAATAAAAGTATCTAGTATAATATATTATTTTATATATTTAAGAAAATGATGGGTAAGATAAATATATAAAAGTATACATATTCAAAAATTTAATATTTTAATTAGTTTGATTTAATTAATTATTAGTATTTAAAATTATCTCTAATCATTCGTAGCGATTTGACACGATTTCACATTTAGTAATAATTTTATTGATTTGGGGTTTTATTAGCATTAAGGTAAATTATTGGGTTTTACGATCTTAAATTTAGTGTTTAAGGTTTCTGTTTAGTTAAGGTTCAAATTTTTGTGAGTATGTATACATAAGGTTGAAGGTTATTCTTACACGATTAAGATTTTCAAATCGTATATTAGGGTTTCTCATTATCATTTTAGGTTTTGAAATAAATTTTAAATTGATTTTAATTTTATACTGTTTTAATGACTCAAGGAATTTATCTATAGCGCTTTAGTTCGACATTATATTTAGAAGGCTAAATTTGTAGGTTTTACAATCTTCTCCCCTTATAAAAAGTTTCATCCTCAAAACTTTCTTATAGTGACTTTATTTCCTAACATCCCTTGTGATACTTTTCAACTTACCTACGATATCTGAATACCAAATTAAACATTCCATACATCTTTATCGAGTTTTCCATCAAAACATAATTCGTAGTTATCAATATGATAATTCATATATTTGAATCGTCCAACATCACAATTCTGCATCCTCATGTCATCTTATATCTTTGCCTTACTAAATATTATCCTTCCTCGCATGAGTTTATAAATTTTCATATCTATTTTTCCATAGGTAACTCCATGCATTCAACTTACAGGTTTTCAAGTAACCATCACTTTTAAGGTTTACCTATCATTATAAGGTTATATCAATATTACGCCTTACACATTCATCTTTTGCCTCATAACTAAAGGTAAATTTTTCTTCAATGAGCATATGTAATTGTCCTCTTTGGTCTACTATTGTTCCACGATTATCTTATGTATAGAGCTTAGTTTACGACAAATGCTGAATCTTGAGATCTTCATCATAGGGCCTAAGTTTTTGGTTGTTCCTATAAAAGGTCATACTACTATTAATCATTTATCTATATCACATGACTTAGGTAGGGTACTCTCTTATCGTCTTTGTTCATTCAGGCTTTTCATAATCCTTCTTCATGGTTGCATTTCTACCTCATTCAATATCATCTTTAAGGGCATAGTGTACAAAGCTTAGATTTTCTAAACATTCTTTAAGGCATTCAAATAGTATCCTCAAAATACAGTACATAAAGTTTCTCAATTCATTAAGAAACTAAAATGTATTCTAGCTTAGTTATACTACCAAGAATTCTCATTCACAACTCCAATTTCTCAACTTTGCCTTTATTTGTCAAGCAAAAATTTGAATTCCACCTGGTTGATGCCTTCCACCTAGATAAATCATTGTTATTATAAAACCTTTGTAGTATTGTACTCCACATTAATGCATGCCTAACTATGGGTAATGTCTAACAACTATGGGTAATGTCTAACAACTCTAACCCTTGTATCATGGTCCATTATCTATTGTTTTGGTCCTCCTATTACTATCAATATTTATTGATACTTCTTACGTCAATTTATTAGCTTCATAAAAAATTCATTGTTATTTTTGTATCTCTACAACTAAGTTATCATGTTAACCCCTAATGACTATAATTTATATCCTATTAGGCAAAAGCTCAAAGAATCTCCAATCTTACTAAATAATATTTTAGGAGGCTATAATTCGTAAAATAGGATTTTGCAGTAAATTTCACTAGAACAAATCCACTTAGCACAATAAGTATTAATCAACATCTTTCCTTTATAATTATCCAAAACATTTAAGTAGTTTGCATTCTCATACACAACATCAAACTCATACTTATCAAGCTATTCAATTAATAAATCATATTTGCAATCAACTATTATATCACCTCTTGCAATTTCCACCTAGGTTATTAAATCTTCGATTCAAACTATTGTTGGAGTCATCAAAATCAATAAAACTCTAATTGAAGCATTTCAACTCTTTAATCTAAAATTGAGATATCCTTGTACTTTCGATTTCTAACACATATATTTCAACTTAATCTATCATACTTGAGAATATTTCCTTCTATTTCATTTCAACACTTGCTTCTTACAACCTTGATTTGATACTCAAAACTTACAGTTGTAAGCCATTCTAGGGTAATCTCATTAATGACATCATGCTAGGGGAAGGGTCAATAATTAGTAGGTACACGTACATATAAATGTAGAGATAATGCACATAAGTGATATTTATGCATATAATATATGATATAGAAGTCTAAATCTTTTAATCATTACTCCTAATTCTACCCAAGTTCTACCCTATCTCACCATTTGGTAGATTATTCCTATCTCTAATAACTTAAAGCTCTGATACCACTTCTATAATGACCCTAAAGGGAGCTTGGTAGGATTATTTAAAATTTCCATATCACGTGTACACCCATGATATGAAAATTGCCTTACTCTTTCAATATGATTTCATCATGTTTAGGTTTCATTAATATTCTATGTTTTCTTTTATTTTTTTTCGGTAAGTTGCACCGACTTCCCCTATGAACTTTACAGATTGTATCAACACATGACTTTTTCAAAATATAACATTTGCACCTTACTTTTTCCTTCTTAGTTGCTAACATGGTGAGAAAGATGATATGTTATCACCTCATGATTGCCACCTTAGCAATGTTAATATTTGTGCTTAAATTTTATAACATATATATTAATTAACTTAGATTATAGAAAATTAACATTGAAGTTCAAAAAAAAAAAGGGAAAAATCTCGAAAAATTTTTAGAAAATTGGAACTCACTAATATATATTGTAAATATATATTAACTAGCTAAGTTAATAAAAATAAACAAAAAGAGTTCATAAAAAATAAAAGGAAAAAGAAAAACATCAATTTAAAAAAAAAGTTACCATCATGTTGGATAGCCATAACCTTTTTTTTTTTTACCATGTAATCTTTCTTTTTCTTTTATTTTTTTCCCATTTTCATTTATTTAATTGATTAATATATCTATAACATATATTAGTAAGTTCTTTAAAAGAAATCAACAATTTTCCTTTTTTATTTTTTTAGAGTTCTATTTTGCTTTTCTATTACTTCAATTAATATATATATATATATAGTTATGATATTTAAATATAATTATTAGTGTTGCTAACATGGAATGATTAGCAATTACACATTAGCTCAACATTCTTGTCATGTTAACAACCAATTAAGCCAAAGTCGAGATGTAAGTATAGTATTTTGAAAAAGTGAGTTGTCAATAAAATTTACAAAGTTCATACGGGTCAATATAATTTATGGGTTTTTCCCCTTCAATTAGTAAATCATTTTTAACATATTGTATAATAAAATTTACTAAGTAATATTATTTTATTTAATTATTTTGGTGTACTATTTAAAAAATGACATATCCATCAATTATTATTAACCAATGTTATCAGGCTTAAGTTGATTTGACTATTCTATCCTAGTTTGCCCTAATCCAACTATGAAACTAGTTTAGGTCACCTTTCAACCAACATGATAGAGAAACACCAGGACCAACCTAATTCGATTGATTCAACCCGTTCCTATAGAATCTAATCACCTATCAAGGTTTTTGGGTTGTAATGCCCCATTTTTAATTTTTATTTTTTTATTTTTTATTTCCAAAGAATACACCAATTACTTAAAAAAATCTAAACTAAAGGGAAATAAAAAGTCAAATTTACAAAAATCTCATCTATCAAATCTTAAGAAAGTGTATGATTTTATTACTTTATAAACACATGTGAAACATTTAAATGTTTTTATTGATCTTGATTCCTTAGTTAATATATGGTTTGGGTTTGGTAAAACTACTCTAACACATAATAGTAAATCACATGTCATGTGTTTATTAAGAGACAAAAGAAAAGTGATGAAATTGTTAAAGGAGTAAAACACATAAGTCATAATTTTTATAATTTTCCTTTATTTTTATATTATTTTAATTATTTCCCTAAATACTTTTGTTGAGTCAATTTAATCTTCATAATGTCCAACTTGTAACAAAAATTTTGTGATGGAAAATTGTTTTGGTGGAGCCTTTATGAAATATGAATATCATGTATGAGGGGAGACAATTGAGAATGATAAAGAAATGACCTTTATGTAAGATGGATCCTTTCAATGATTCAAAATAAGAATGAATATTATGTAAATCGTGTAAATAGTGATTATGTGCAAATAAAAGATGATGTCTTATAAAGTAGCATAGATAGAGGACATTGTTATATTTAAAATAAAGGATGAAAAATAGATATTAAAGGATGAACAATTTATATATTTAACGTATCACACCATTATTGAAACACATTGCCGATTAGGTTTTTTAAAGTGTAACCTGTATGTTTAGAATGCTTAACAATTAATTAAGTTGGCAGTCATGTTAAACGTGAGCAAAAGAAGTGAATTTGTAGAATTGTAATGTTCAAAGAGATATATAGAGAAAAAAATGGGCATGTTCTTAGCCATGTACATTTCAACTGTATGTGAATAAATAGAGTATAGAAAATAGAGAGATACACAATCAAAGAACATAGCCATGTACTGCCCATGTTTCTAAAATAGAAGTTGTATATTAAGTCAAAGAGACATATGACCAAAGAACATGGTTGTTTCTTACCCCTATCCTTTTAAAAACAAAAGCCAAGAATGGAATGCTTAAAAAAGTTGAGACTTTTGGTCAAGCTTTCATGAGTTTGAATTGCAAGAGTTGTATCAATTAGGGTTTACATTAAAATATAACTAGTCTAAACTTAATCTAATGAATGGAATTTAACTATTAAATCATGATGGCTCTTGGTACAAATTGAGTCTTGTAAGCAAGTGTTGTAACTCCTGTTTAGACCCTCAAGCCCAAGCCCAAACCGACCTTACTAAATGGGACGAAGCATGAGCCCAGTACACCAATCTCCTTAGCAGTACGGCTAAAGTCTACTAAGCATTCAATCGCATGGGTCATCAGACCCATTCAATCAACTTGATAATAAGTTAACCACTGACACCCATTGATGCCAAGCCCTCAGGACTAGTTTTATGGACAAGTTTCCTAAATTATCTCACCAAATTGAAGCACTACTTATAAAATAAGCCACTTCGACAGCCACTTGCCAAAAATATACTGCCTACCTAAGAAATAGTTACCTAATTTATCCTAGAGCACATTCTTAATGTGATGATATAATTAAAAGATGTGATTCAATGCAACTTTCCTAAAAGATCATGGATTCATTCCCATTAAATAGAGGTAAAATGTTTGGTACGCATGAAGCATCTAATTGCATTGTTACGTTGTTGCTCTACTGTTTAATTAACTTGAGCATCAAAGTGTCCGCATTAGAGATCCCTCTAACATGTTCTTACAAGTCTTAATTGCCTCAAACCTAGATTAAAGACTAAAAGATCTAAAGTTGAGCTCATTGGCCCGATTCCTCTCCACCGAAAAATTCAATAATCAACAACTCCGATTTTACTTCTTCTTTTTTGCACAAATTTCCACTGATTTTCTACAAATTCCTCTCCTTCAAAACTACATAAAAAAAAATAAATCTCTTTTATATCTAGTATTCAAGTTTCATACTTGAATTTTTGCTATTCAAGTTCCAACTCTTAGTTGTATCCTAAGAGAATTTCACCAAAAATAAAAATAAAAAATAAAATTTTCGTAGCAAATTTAGTGGAAAAGCATAAATTCTCTAAGAAATCAATCTAACCATGCCTTCAAATCATTATTGATTGTCAAATCATCATATGCACTCATTTCTTAATAGTCACACAGATTAAGTGACATTAAATAGAAGTTAGCTTTATGATATATTTACATCACTTTATATAATTTCTATCTCCATTTCAACAAACTGAAAAAAAAAATCATCCTATAATTAAATTTGCTTCTAAATATCCATCTCATTCATGGATCATTAACTTGAGATCCAAAATATAGTATCCTTTACCACCCATTAAATCCATCCAATACCCTATCCATGCAAATAATCCACTTTGTCTTCATCAGCTAGTGAATCTATTGTTGTTTCTAATAAAGGTAAACAAGTATAGAGTAGTGGGATATGAAGTTTTACTATACCCTATTTTATAGATACTAGTTTTCAAATTTTTGAAACCATAGCTTATCCTATATCTCCCAAGAATCATGTTGAAACTCTTACAAGGTTTATAGAACCCATAAATTGCTTTCTATCTTCTTATAAACTTCAACTTCACAATTTTTTAAAGAGGAAATTATGGTTAACTTGTGGCAAAAATTTGTTTTCTTCTTTTAACATTACATGGAACCTAAATGTTAAAGTGTAGCCTTTATTAGCAAACCATTGAATGGTAAACATGGAAGGGTGTATCTATGAATAAGAAAAAAAGAAAATATAATTTGACAATGCACAAACAAAAGTTACAATTATATGCTTCATAGTAACTTCTTCTCATAGTTATATTCCAAATACAAGAAACACTATACATAACAAATAAAAAGGAATTAATTTAGTCATCAAATGGAATATTATAGAGAATATTTATCCAAATATATTATATAATATTGATTTTATTATTTTAATTTTCTTAGCAAAAAAATATAAGGTTATTTTTCGTCTATGAATATATGTTGTATCATTCAATACATTCTACAAGGTGGATATAAGGTATACTAAAACATGTCCCTTATATACCTTAGAATACATGTTCAGTAGTATGTGCAGAATATGAAGATAATACCATATCCTATTCCATAGAAGTAGGTATCAAGAAATTATTACTTGAAACCTACTATGTGATCCTTAGTATGCATTCAAAACCTACTTATTATGAAACATACAGTGGATATCATATATAATAAAGTTACTTGCTCACTCCTGGTTCCTAATAAGAGGAATTTATAGCTCCTCAATCTAGCTAATGACTTTACTCTCATTCTCCTTAAGTGTTGGAAACTTATTTATTGATATATATATATATATATATATATATATACATACACATACATATATATAAATATATATTTTTTTTTACAAATGTCATATCTTAATTGCTTACATTAATAATTATTCCATGGTATGGTATCACATCAATCCAAATATTATATACCTTATCAATATAATGAAATATACTAGAAAAATATACCATTATAGGGTATATCTGTAGAATGTATTAGACAATTTTGACATTATTTATTTACTCTCGTTGTTTACATGTATGAGTATCTTTCCCATGTAAGTGTGTATGTTTATATATATATATATATATATATATATATAGAAACATACACACATACACACTTGTACAAAGACTTTAATAAACTTAACATAATCATATTTTACTTTCATTTTTCACTCGTTCCTCACTGCATCTTCTCATCTTCAGATTAAAGCTTCTCTATACTACAACTTGCTATAAGTTCCTATGATTTTCATCGCTAAATTATTGAGTTTAAGATGGTATCACAGCTTAGATAGTTTAGTGATTAGGTATTTATTTGAAGATCTATTGTTTGTTCATTTGTTTTGCAATTGGAATTTTTTTTTAACGAACTTTCACCATGAATTCTGAATCTGTTTGCAATTATCCTTTGTAACTATCAGGATTAGACAATTTAGGTACAATAATCACTAGTATTACTTTTAAGTTAGCCCTATGTGTGAAAGCAAAGATAAGATTTATTAAAGGAGAAAATTTGAAACCAAAATCTAATGAAGTATGTGAATAATGCTGGATATGTTGTGACTTTATGGTGTGATATTAGATTCTTAACTCAATGACTAAAGAGATTTTGAGGGTTTTATCTATTCTAAATTAGCTAAGGAATTGTGGAAAGATATATGTGAGAGGTTTGGTCGAATGAACGACCCTTTGCTATTGCAATTACAGATAGAAATTGTGAATTTTTAAACAAAGCAGTGCTAATGTTACGATGTATTACAACAAATTAAAAAGATTATGGGATAAATTGAATAATGTTTATATGATATCACAATGTTTATGTAGAGCCATAGATAGATGTTGTTGTGAATTTGTTCAAAAATTTCTTGAAATTGAAAATAAAAATTGCATTATTTAATTCTTTATGGGTTTGAATAATTCATATGAGTACACCAAGAATTAGATTTTAACTATATATCCTTTGCTATTAGTAAATGGAACCAATTTTATCCATAAATCCTTTAATATTAGTAAATAAAGCTTATTACTTGGTTTATTAGATTGAAAAAGAAACAAATGACTAGTAGTATAAGTATCAGTGATGATAATGTGGCTTTTGTTAATTAGAGATCAAAGAAAAACAAAGAAGAGAGGAAAGGGAAAGAAACCACGAGAGTTGTTTGTGTTCATTGTTAGAAAGTAGAACATTTCGTTGATAGTTTTTTTTTTTTAATTATTGGATTCTTGAATTGGTTTAAAAGTGGAAAGGAAAAGAAGAACACTAAGGTAGCTACCAATGTTGAGAGTGGTAGTATTGTTTGAATGGATCTTGAAACTCTACTAGATATGGTTAAAAAATTAGTAGTTATATGGCTTCTGTTGATTTAAAATTAGTTACTTGAATCTATAACAAAATTGTTTGATTGTTGAAAGGAAATCAGTTTGATGAAGCTAGTTAAGATGCAAATGCTTTGTTTTTTTTTTTTTTAGGTATTTCTATTTCTTTTACTCATGATGATTAGACTGTGGACTCTTGGATATGAGGCCTTCTGACCAAATGACACTGCATATATACTTGTTAACCTAAAAACAAACACTTCCACATCCCATTCAAACTAAATTACCATATGGCAAGGAGAAATTTCTTCCAACATATGGTGAAGGGGTCATAAACCAACAAAATATGTTAAACAATGTATTTCCAGTACTTGATTTTCGTTAAAATTTGTTATATGTGAGCAAACTTCTTATACATTCTAATTTTTTGCTACCTTTAATGCTCACTAATGTATTTCTCAAGCCAAGGCATTAAGGTTGTAGCTTCAGCATAATTGCATAGTAGACCTTATGTGATGAAGTTAAAGCCATTTTGATGCACAAGAGTTTTTATTGTCACCTTATACTGATCTCTCTTCTTCTTTTCTTGTTGCTACTAATGTTTCAAATAATAATAATTTTTTTACTATAAACATGCAACACAATTGACTTGGTCATGTTTGCATTTCTAAGCTTCAACAATCATTACATTGTAAATAATTAGATTTTTTCTAAATTTCTATGCAAAACATGCTTGTTAGTAAAACTTTATCATTTACCATTCACCTCTAGTACTTCACTTTTTTGAATCCTTTTTATTTAGATCAAATAATGTGAGTAAATTCTTGTTAAAAGAATGTGAGGAGCTATTTCTTAAACATGGTATATTTCATCAAAGATCAATTGTTTACACTTTGCAACAAAATAGAGCAGTAGAATGAAAGCATATGCATTTGCTAAATACAGCTAGAACCTTGAAAATACATGTTAATTTACCTAAAAATTTTGGAAAGAGTGTATTCTAATAGCCACTTTTCCAATAAATAAAATTCCCACCAAGTCACTTCAATGGAAAACACCTTATTAAGTGCTTTTTGGTTAGCTACCTTCATATGAACACCTTCAAACTTTTGGTTGTCTTTGTCTTGCAACTGCTCTACTAGAGTCACATGATAAATTTGATACTGTAACACCCTACAAGAAGGCATGGTAGTTTTGCCCAAAATCTTCCTATCACTGTATCCTCATAATATGAAGACTGCCTTACAAGTCAGAGGTTACAAAGTTCTAACTTATAAGTTTTTAAGGGTAGTTATTCAATTTACATACATCTGCTTAACTATATATATATATATATATATATGTGTGTGTGTGTGTGTACAAGTGATTCACCAATCTACAGTCACTAGAACCGTAGAAAGTCTGTCATGACCCTAAAGGGGGTCTAGTGAGATTACCTCAAATTTTCGTATCATGTATGCACTCATAATTTGAAAATCATATTGCAAGTCAGAGATTGCAAGATTCTAAATAATTAGTTACTAAAGTTTTATTTAATTAACTTATAATCACATATATGTAACTATAGATATTCGATGAGCCATAGTCCAACAGAACCGTAGAGAATCGGTATCTCCTACCAAATAATAAGATTGGGTAGTTAAAGTTCTAAAATTCAAACTTACTAAAGTCACAAAATTTAAATGTAGTATACAATAACTCTAATGAACCATATAATCCGTCTTTAGAGTCTAACTTCTATGCATCTCGACGTTAACACTTAACCCTTAGTTTTTAACTCATGCCTGATCATCTAGCAACCTGCAAGAGAAAACTATTGGGGAGTAAGCTACAAGAGCTTGGCACAGCAATCAATCATACAATAGTTAGGTTCAACCAAATGAATGCATGGAAAACAATATGTCAAACAAATACATACAGGTGACCAGGTACTACATGTAACTTAGATTTAACACCCTTCAAAGTCAGGGTTAGAGATTCATCAGTACAGTCAGATTCGGGTATCATATTAGAACTTATTTCATAACAAAACTCCGCGTTTCATATTTAAAATGTAATGGTACATCCATTACTAGCTTTATCAAAACGAGTTCTACATATGATTATGAGTAAATTCATGCAGCCCTCACTTACCCCTAAACAAAGGCCTCTAGACTTGACCTATAGCCAGGCGATTGGTGCCTCCAATGCCTAATCATCTCGTGGGCCGGGGTAAGGTCATATCGCACGTGTGCACCGTACAAAATCAATAACACTTAATAATCAATCCACGTATGGTCTCTCGCTACCTCCGTGTAATGTGACTGCCGAGAATTAATTATGCAATGCATGATTTATACATGATCTAAGTTAACTTTTCTAATCAAATAAAATTTAGTCTTATTTATTCAGTGATCATTTCAAGCCACAAACAATCAATCTAGTGAATCTACTATGCAACAGACATTATATTATTGTAATTTAAGGTAAATTCACCATCAACAACAATTATCATACATAAGTATAACCCAACCCCATACACATTCATTTATAATTCATAATTTATGTTCACTAACTATAAGTACATACAAGTATAGAATCATTGGGAAACACTCACTCGGCCATGGCTAGTTCAGGGGTTGTAGTGGTTTGGTAACAGCTCAGGGTTGACATCGAAATCACTTAAGAATAATGAAAATTTTGTACGGTAGAGAATTTAAAGCTAACTAATGCTAGAATTTGTAAGGTCTATTTCACTTAATTACGTGAAATTGCTGATTCGAGCTTTTTATCTAATCTCGTATAACTTTTTTGTTTTAACTCGGATCATTATGAACTTATAGTTCATTTTTATCGTTTTCGAGCGTATTTTCTCGTAACGAGATCCGTTGTGGACATTATGACTCGCAGTGTAAATTGTGATATAAAAATATCACAAAATTTATTATTTTAGTTTAAAAATTAAAAAATACCAGTTTTAGCTTTTTCTTAACATATTTATGATTTAATAAGTATTTAAATAATATATTTGATATTTTTATTATTTTGAGCATATTTTCCTATTTTTTAGATTTTTACTTTATTATTATTATTATTATTATTATTATTATTATTATTATTATTATTATTATTATTATTATTATTATTATTATATTATTATAACCTTTATTATTTTTATTATTTCTCATTTTTTTATTATTATGTACTTTACGATTTATACATACATATATATATATATATATATATCTATATATACATTTTCGGTATACTACATACATATAGTATATGTTATACGCTATATGTATGTATATACTTATTTTATGAAAATAAATATACTCTTATGTACACATACACATATATATATAATACTTATAAATATACTTATGTAATTCTGAATACTTAGATATATATAAATAATTTATAAATACCTATTCTTGTATTATATATTCGGTATATATATATATATTTACATAGTATTTATTACAAAATATGTATACTATATATTATACATATCTTACCGCAATATATATACTATATCTTTTATATATATATATATATCTTATATACATATATTATTACTTATGAAAATATACTTCTACATATATATTCTATACGAGTACATATATACATACACGAAAATAATTATACATGAGTACATAAATATATAAAGTTCATGGTACAAATATATATATCTACTATAATTATTTAATAAAATAAATAATACTAATTATATGTATTTCTAAAAAAATACATAATACATACTCTTTCCATATAATATATCTATGTTTATACATGTATACATACATAGCCTAATATATGCATATATAATTTAATTTATCTATTTGTGTACATATACATATGTAATAGTAGTGTTTTATTAAGAATATACTATACAAATACTATATTTATACATGTATATACTATATACATACATCTATACTAAATAATTTACATACCTTTTTCTTCTAATTCTTTCTTCTTCTTTTTCCTTCTTCTTTTCTTTCTTTCTTTTCTTTCTTCTTTTCCTTCTTTCTTTTTCTTTCTCTCCTTTACGTTTTTTTTTTTTCTTCCAGATCTTCGGTTTGTGTAGAATTTTTTTCTTTTTTTTTTCTTTTTCTTTTTCTTTTTCCTCCTTTTATACATGTGAGTTAGCTTAAAATTTAAGTTAATTAATTATCCAACTTTTTTTTTCTTTTATTTTCCACTCAACACGTGGCAAATTTTTTCAACATGTGGGCGGTTTAAATTTGAATTCCATTCCAGAACGTAAAGTTGGGAAAAAGAAGAAAAGAAAGAAAAGAGATAAAATGAAAATGAAAGAGAAGGAAAATGAAAATTAATAATAAATATATTTAATTTTTCGACTCATATAAATTATAACAAATCTTATCGTAAATTAATTTTTAAATTTTCATTAAATTTTATCAATTTAATTGGTACCCGGTACAACTATGATTTTTACAAGTTATTATAGCGATTTCGTTATAATTTCATGCGAATAGGCTATTCAGTCGAAAATTGCAATCGACTATAATTTTATCACTATTGAGTAATATTTAATTATTTTATAGGTTTATATTTATAATTTTAGGGTTTTGAACAAATTCGAGTTCAATTTTGATTAATGGTGCTTAAAGCAGTTTTAGGGTTTTAGGATATGATTTAGGATTTTAATCAATTTCTAAGGTTTTTTTACTCCTTATAATATATTTAGATTTATGATTTATTAAATTTTTGTTTTGCTCGACTTTAATAACTCTTCAAGTCATTTATAGTATTAAGGTTTAATCTTACTCTTAAATAGCTAAATTTGCGGGGTTTACAAAATCGAAATCACCTACCAAACAATAAGAAGGGTGTCTACATCTCAACAATCATAATGCCACTAAATACCTTAGAAGTTTAATTCAACTATACTACTTGCTCTCTTAAACTTAAATTCTACTTTCTCAGCCTAATGGAGCACTCTACACTCGAATCCTAGCCCAACCCCAGTTTTGTAAGACCTACAAAAGAAATTATTGAAGGTTAAGCTATATCTAGCTTAGTAAGTAACATTCTTACGTTACTATTAGAAAATGATAAGCAAGTCATTTAACAAACATATAAATGCATGTACAAGCATATACAATGTAAACAGTATATACAATCGGCTGGTAACTATATACAATACTATTTTAACACCTATTGTTACCTGGGTTAAGAAATATTTAGGCACGTCAAGATCCAGGTATCTACATACAATACAAAATCTCTTAACATTATAACTACCCTTAGCAGTAGATACGACTCAACCTCAAGCAGAAGGTAACTCTCCCCTAAGTTAAGTAGTTCCCAAAGGTTAAGGTAAGAAGATGTCATACAAAATATGTTATACAATAAACAATCACAATACATAATATCAATATGGATCCATCCAAGCATAATCTCTTGCTCTACTGTGTTGTGCTGACACCCTTTAACTCATGTTATAAGATGTAATGCATGTCTAGTTTAATTAGAGGCCGGATATTTATTAATTTTGGATTCATGGGGTGGTCAAGCAAGTATATTCCAAACACTTGAATGCACTACATCCTAATGCAATAAATAAGGGTGTTTGAAATATCTTAAGATATTTTGCAAGTATAGTTCAACCAGAACAGGCACACATAAGTTTCCATATACCCCAACATGCATCAAGTTCAATTATCATATATAATTAGATAGTGTACTACCTACAAGTATAAAACAACGTAAAAGAGGGAGAGGTATACTCACTTAGCCTTGAAGTCAAGTATTCCCAATAATCCCTAGTAATCTCGAACTTGGTAACCCAAATCACCTGAGTAAGGTAACTAAAGTAAATAAGACTCATTTTAAACATAATCTATTCACTAACCTTGCTATAATTTCTTTATTTCAACTTACTTCATATCTTGGTCATAACTTTCTTGTTTTAATCGAAATTTCATGTTCTTATAGTCGATTTTCATCATTTTTGAGCTTTCTTTCATTTGGTGAGGTTATTTTTGGGCTTTTAGATTAGCAAGGTTTCAGTTTGGGCCTTACAAGTTCATGAGCCTAAAGGGTGAGTTTGGTTACTTCAGGGTTTAGGCCTAGTTTTGGGCTTTAAGCTTAGCTTTTGATCTTGGACCTTGTACTTAATATTTCGATCTTCCTTTAAAGTGTTTTAAGTGGACTTTTCTACCTAATACTTGAAATTTTCACTTTAGGCCTTAGAGTCGCTTTTGTAGACCTAAATGTGCCATTTTTACTATTTTAAAGCCTTAGCTTGCTAAGAGGCCTATAAGTGATGGCTTTAATGGGAATTTGGACTTAATGAGTCTTTTAATTTAAAAATAAGATCCAGTTACTAAGTTATTAGGCTCTATTCTTGGTTCTTTTAAGGGTTTTGAGCTTATCTTGCATTTTAGGGCCTTAAGCCCAACTGCACTTATTATTTTAGGCTTGAGCCCACTAAAAACCTTAAGATAATTCCATTTTCAATTAGGATTCAAATCTGATTCTTTTCATTTATTGAATTCCTAATCATATTTCTAAAGCCCTAATCACTAATTGAGGTAGTTTATGCCTAATTTATATTCTAGGACCCTGAACTTGATTCTAACTTATTCCAATAGGACAAATGTCCTAATGAGTCCACTAAATAACTTATTTTAGTAAGTGTTTCAGATCTAGTTCTTTTCATTAATGGGGTTTCTAACACTATTCCTAAGGCTTTAATCACTAACTTAACTAGTTTAGGCTATTAACTCATCATTACCTTACTTAACTCGGTTAATTACATCCTAAATCATACTTAACACTAAATAATCATGTTATTAAGGTAATAAATCAAAATTTATAGATTTGAAACTTTCATGAAAGTGGCAGCCAAGTAAGATTCTTCTAGGCTTTCCTTTAATTTTTTCCATCCAACACTTATTCTAATGTGTATCCTTGTTTTAATCACATTTCTTCTTGTTTCAAACTAATAATATCACATAACATGGTGAAAAAAAGATGGATACATATTATGGTGGGGGTAGAATGGATGGCACTTAGGGTTTCATGGAGTTTTATCAACATCTTTTCAAATTATCTACAAAAACTATTTCCTACACTTCTAGAATATAAGTAACAAATTAGCTACGTACATGAATGAAGGTGTGATTATATGACTCTAAAATGACATGTACAAGATTATAACATGTTTATTTAGTATTTTTAATCCTAAACTCTTAGGATATCATAGGTATAACTTATGTGAGCAAGAAAGTTAACTTAGGTGAGTTTTACCTTAGGCTGGCCTACACAAGTTCTAACTTTTTCACTTGAAAACAAAGTCGAAACTTTCTCCTTTGGGAGCAAGTTCTAACTTCTTCCCTTTTTTGTTTAGTTTTTGTTTAGGTTTTTTAGGAGTGTTTCCTAGGGTTTTCTATGCGTGAAGAATGATGTCAAATAAGGGTCTTAGAGGGGTGAAATAGCAGATATTGAAAGTAGATTAAGGGAGACGATAGATAGCTATCTTAGAATAAGGTACATGGTTCTCTCTTAGTACTATTGTACCTTTTTTGCTTTTTAACAAATGAGGAAAGATTTTGTCTCCATAAGGACAAGTGCCCTTTGATTCCTAACTTTTGTGCTTTGTTCTTAATTGAGTTTGACTTATTACTAATTAAGATGTAATGAGAGTTGGTAGACAGATTAAAAGGAAATTAAGCTAATTAATTGCAATTGTACTTAATTCAGTAATTTAGGCCTAATTAGGGTGTAACTAGGGTCTTTCCATATTTTATCACTTTAATTGAGTTAATTGAACTATATTACTTCATTTGTTAGAGTCCTTTATTATTTGGGATCGATTAGCATTTTTCGAACCGCATATGAGGTTGGCGATTTAAGGTTTCTTAGGGGTTAGAGAAATTATTTGCGATTAGTCAATAGTTTAGGGACACACTTAAGGTTTATTACTTGAATTAAGGTTATAGACTTCCAATTAAGGTTTTACTCAATCTACTGATATTTTTCAATCGTTTTAAGGTTTCTCATGTATTAGGGGTTTTATATGTATGATTAAGGTTTAGGGTTTTACTCTCTTTAAGGTTTATGACTTATTATTTAATGAATTAAGGTATAATTAAGTTTCTTATAATTATGATGTAAAACCTTGATTAGTGAATTAAAATATAATTAAGTTTCTTAATCTTAATTACCCCTACACTTGACACAAATTAGGTGCATTTAGGGTCTTAATGTGTCAAATTAAATTGGTTAAGCCTACGGGGTCATCTTGTCTAATTATTTTAAGGAATTAAGACAATTATTGTTGTTCAAGTACGTTTTAGAGGGTAGACTAGGGTCTTAGGACAATTAAGCGATTAGTCTCCAATTAATGAATAGTTTTACTATTTAATTAAAGTACACTAGTTAGATTAGGGTTTTTTGACCATATATTAGGGTTTGACAATTTAAAGACTCGCACGTATTAGGGTTTCAATTAAGATTTTAGTGCTCGAAGGCTCATTTAAGGGTTACAGTATTCGTTTTAAGGTTTTGAACTCATTGTTAGGGTTATCTATACCAATATTCATTTTCTGCCTAACTTACCCTTTTATCGGTTTTAGGGAACTCTTGTAGGCTTCAACTATCAGTCTTTTTCCTATTGGGGTTTAGGGTTAAGTTCATTAGATTAGGTTAACCTTGGGAGTTAACATTAGTTATTGGCATCTATTTGTAAGATTTTAAAGCATTTGAGTACAGGGGTCAAACTAGGTTTAAGATTACCATTTAGGGTTTTAGGAGTATGAGTTCAAGTTTTTAAGAGTATCTTTTAGGTTTAAGGTTAGTTATTTTTCCAACACTAAGAGTATTTTTAACAAGAAACCTAATTAACTTCCAACCTCTTATCTAGGAAATTTGCAGGGATTACAAATACTATAAGTAGAAATGTATATTTGTAGGTTATCCTATTGGTAAAAAGTTATGAAGTTTATGATCTTAAATCTCAAACTTGGTTTGTCTACTGAGATATCATATTCTTTGAGAATGTCTTCTCTTTTAAATCAACCAAATATGATGTTCTTGTCTTGCTAGTTTCTATTGATACACCACATTTGTTTCCTCTATGTTTGAACCTTAAAATAGCAAATGATGTATCCAAAATTTACAATATATCTGCTCCTAATCTTAGATTTGTCAATGCTTCTATTTTGCCTTAGTCTATTATTCCTGATAGTTTAAATAGTCCAATAGTTATTCAAAGTCTTCAAGGACTAAACAACTACCTAAATGGTTTAGAGACTTCATCATATTGTTCATAATTTTTTTTCACCTAATGCAACGACATTACATGATACTACACATTATCTTTTATTTGATCCAAAATCCTTCTATAATTATCCATGATCATGTAGTTCCATTAACTAATGTATTTTTAGTTAAAGAACCACATAATTATTAAGAGGCAAAAGAGGATTCAAATTAGGTTGAAGCAATGAATAAACAGCTATTAGCTCGAGTCAAACCATATTTGGGAACTCACATCTTTACAACCGGGAAAATAAGCAATTGGTTCCAAATGGGTTTGTAAGGTTAAATATAAACTAGACGGGTCTATTAAATCTTATAAGGCACAACTTATTGCAAAAGGGTAGAACCAAGTAGAGGGGCTTGATTACACATACACTTTCTCACCTATATTTAAGCTCACATCAATATGGATACTTCCTGCTATAGCTTCTGTTAGAATTTAGGTTGTACACTAGCTGGATGTTAACAATGCATTTTATACGGCTTTATTGATGAAGATATATACATGATACCTTTAGATGGATATAAAATAGTACGTAAAAGGGCAAGCATGTAAGCTTGTTAAGTCTTTATATGGACTCAAACAAGCATCTAGACAATAGAATAAGAAACACATGTATTTCATTATATCTTTGGAATTTATTCAATCTAAATCAAATCACTCTTTATTCATAAGGCAAATTTCAACTAGCTTTGTGGCTGTTTTTTTTATATGTTGATGACGTGGTTGTTGCTAGGGATTATTTTGATGAACTTAATTATGTTAAGTAAGCAATTGACAAAGAGTTCACAATAAAAGATTTAAGTGAAGTCCAGTTCTTCTTAGGAGCTAAAATATGCAAAACTAACTCTAGTTTTCTTCTGAACCAAAAGAAATATACACTTCATATTTCAGCTGATACTAGTCTTACTGGAGCTAAGCCTTCTAGCTCTCCTTTTCCATAAGGTTTGCAGCTAAACTTAGTAGCAGCTATTGAGCTTTCTAATCTTATCTTATCAAGGAGAATTGTTGGTAGTTTACTCTATCTAACGATCATACAGCTTGATTTGTCTTTTGTAATCCAGCAATTGAGTCAATTTGTTTCACATCCATGATCTACAAGTTGAATGTAGCTACTCATGTACTTCATTATCTTAAAGGAACAATATACAGGGGTTATTTTTATCATTAGCCAATGCTTAAGAAATTGCAACTAACACATGGTCCATCGCCTACCCATAATTCTACCCTTCCTTAAAGGCCCTTCTGATTAAAAGAGATGACTTATCCTAGGTAAAAGTTACATTTGAAACTGGGGCAAGCATAATTTTAGTTTTATATATAAGGTTCTTAACTTGTTAACTTGGGTTGAAGAGCAATTCTTTCATAAAAAGCCGTTTCAGTAATATCTATTTTGAAACCGAGGACTAAAAGCTTTTATTACATTACAGTCTGAAAAAGACCTAACGGATTGATTAAAAGGATATTACTTACCAAGTGGACCATAATTTTTGGAATCGAAGTCAAAAGAGAGAAGTTTATGTTAGGACCCTAGATGGGGCCTAGTAGGATTACCTAAAATTTCCATAACATGTATGCACCTATGATATGAAAACCACCTTATAAGTTAGAGATTGCAAGACTCTAAATAATAAATCACTAAGATTATTGATTTTTAAGTAATTAATTAATTTATTGTAACATAATATAACATAACATAACATAACAGATAAATATAAATAACTATAGATATCCGATATCCCATAGTTCCTTAGAACCGTAGAGAATCGGTATTTCTTACCAAATAATAAGAGAGGATATACTAACATTATTAAAAAAATATATACAAGAAAAATTAAATTATACTAAGTTCTAACATATAAATATTTTCTATAAATGATGTTTATGTATCATCTAAAAAGTACTCAGCTACTTCTAATACTAGTATACATATCTTCATCTTGCACTTAGCACTCGAGACTTATCCCAATCCCAACGTAAGTAACCTGCAAAAGATACTAAGGGCGAATGAGCATAAAAAAACTCAGTGAGTTCTTCCCTCACCACTACCATTCAAGCAAGTTATCACATATTATTATCACACATGCAAGCAAGCTATCCACATACAAAATGAATGCAGGCGTGATGAATGCAAGCGACACATCCATAGGAGTTTGGAACTATGAATTATGTAGAATTACCTCGTCTACACTTCAATTATCTCCTTGACTTACTCGCACAAGGTACCTCAGCTTATTTGCATGAGGCTGCCTAGGGGCACCACCCCTCTAAGCAACACTCGACTATTACGCTAATCGAGAAAAGAGTTTCAATCCAAATAAGTGGATCCCAAATTAAGACTGTCCACCATTCAAAACCCCTTAGGCACAAACATGTAAGTTCTCTCGCAACCAAAATTATCCAAGGCCTTACAGGCACAATAAAGCGAGTCCTGTCGCTATTAATTGGAGATCTCATGCTAGCTTTGCTTTAACGCTAAAATATTATTTATCGCTCCACGAACCTTTATAGAGATCCTACAAAAATATGTTTAAGAGTAGAAAAGCTTTTTCCAAAAACACTTTTCTCAATATTTCTATAACGTTAACACTTTCCATTCATACCTTTACTAGGTCATAGACATGTGACGAGTATAATTGGTTATTTTTGTTTGATACTTATATTTATCAATTTAAAAAAGTGATCACACAGATGATGGTATACAAGCAAAATAGTCATTCAGACATATAAGCAACAACAAGTAGCCAAGCATCATACAAGTAACATGCACAAATAAGTAGTAGATCATTAGAACTCCCTCACTTGGATTATTGTTCATTTTTCCAAGCCTTTAGGGAAAATTAGGAGAAAGATTTAGGAAATGAAAGGAAATAGGAAATTTAGTGAATTGATTAATAAAAATAGATAATGAGATCTTCTATTAAGTATTTATATCCTATATACACCATTTGGTAAGCTACTTAGTATAATTAAGATGAAAAGTATCATTTAAGGTATTAATGTTCATTACATGCAACCTAAGCATCAACTAAACTCTTAACTCTATGTAATACTAACCTAATTATATACTTAGAAGACGAATGTGATATATGATGCAATATCTTAGTTTCTAAAGGATTACTTTAGTATTATAAATATTTGTGAATGATTGAAGGTTATTTTTAATCTTTTACTAATGATTTAGTATAATACTAAGGTTATATTATCAATTAGCATTAATTATGGTGAATTAGTGCTTTTATATCCTTAAAGTTATACTTTTAGGGTTTTTATTACTTCCGAGTACAATCTCTATTGTTTTTACACATTTAGGGTTTAATATATTCATTAGCGATTATGTCTTCGATTGTTATTTTAGGGTTTTGATAAGATTCGAGGTTAACTTTTACAGTTACATATACTTGAGGTTTTAGGGTCTTCGTATGCGATTAGAGGTTCAATTGATAATTTAAGGTTTTTCATATTCGCTTTAGGTTTTGAATTGAGATTTTAATCGGTTTTAAATCTCATTAGCTCTATTGACTTCAGGAAATCATATACAGTTTAGGGATTTGATTCTATACTTAAAAAGGCTAGATTTGCGGGGTTTATAGTTTAAGCCGAGAGTGTGAGGAAGTTTTTTTAGACTAAACTTAACTTTCATGAGATATCCTTAATAAGAAGAAATTTGAAGAAGTCATGGAAAGTTATTTACCCCTAAAGGAAAGAAAAGGTTCTCTAAGACTAAGGCGGCCTGAAAGATCAAGTTATTATGTCGTTGAAAAGCATATACACTACTGGGAGAATCTAAACCTATTAGAAAGTTGAAAAATTAGGATAAATTCGATTCTCTCTCATTTTAGTCCTTTAGACAAGAATCCTTATTTCTTTTGAAAGTCATTTTCTCTAGAGTTAACTTTATTAGTAAGCTTTTGTCATTATCTCGGCAACAATTGTTTTCAAATGAGTTCACTTCCTATCATCCAAAGTTTAGGCATCTACTCCCGTATAAAAATCACTCCTAAGTTGGCCTTATAGGCCAAAATCATCTTCTTTGACATGATTGTCCTCATGGCTGATGTCACCTACCTCTCTTTCTATTTAGGGACTTTATCCCTAATGTCTACTCTGTCTTTCACGATTGCCAATCAACAAATCTGTCGTTTTTAAGAATTTTTACATAAACTTCTTTTGCTTTGGTCCCCATGGATCATTTGCTCTTTAGAGCATTATTCATATAGTAAAAATGTTGGATCATATGCTCTTGAAACGCTATCTTAACCTTGAAACATCGGATCATATGCTCTCAAAGCACTATCTTAACCTTGAAACCCTTAGATTGCATGCTCTCGGAGCTCTATCTTGACCTTGAAACCCTTGGATTGTGTGCTCTTAGAGCGCCATCCTAACCTTGAAATTGTCGTATCACATGCACTTATAGTGCTATCCTAACCTTGAAACCCTTGGATCATATGCTCTTGGAGCGTTATCCTAACCTTAAAACCCTTGGATCGCATGCTCTCGGAGTGCTATCTTAACCTCGAGACCGTTGGATTACATGCTTTCAAAGTGCTATCCTGACCCTAAAACTCTCAGATCACATACTTTCGGAGCGCTATCTTGACTTAAGCTAAACCTTTGGATTGCATACTTTCAAAGCGTTATCCCAAGCTTGAAACCCTTAAATCACATGCTTTTGAAGCGCTATCCCAATTTGAAGCCCTTGGAGCGCATGCTCATAGAGAGCTATCTTATCTTAGATTGTATGCTCTTAGAGCGCTATTTTGACTTTAAAATCGTCAGATAGCATGCTTTCGAAGGGCTATTTTGACCCAAGTCGAAACTCTTGGATCGCATGTTCTTAGATTGCTATCCTAACTTAAGATAAACCTTTGGATTGCATGCTCTCGGAGCGCTATCCCAAGCTTGAAACCCTTAGATTGCATATTCTTAGAGCGTTATCCCAATTTGAAGCCCTTAGATCATATGCTCATGGAGCACTAGCTTACCTTAGATTGCATGCTATCGGAGTGCTATCCTGGCTTTGAAATTGTCAAATCGCATGCTCTTGGAGTACTATCTTGACCTAAGTAAAAACCTCTAGATCGCATGCTCTCGGAGTACTATCCTGACCTAAGCTAAAACCCCTAGATTGCATGCTTTCGAAGTGCAATAACGATTTCTTGTCACTCTTTATAAACTTGCCTAGGTTAGTGAGCCCCAAAGTTTATAAACAGGTATTCCAAATTGATTTTAATTTAGAGTTGCTAGTCCTCAAAAGACGCTTCCACCTAGGCTAGTGAGCCTAGAAGGGCACAACTAGGCTTCATTTCTTATTTTCATCCTTTAGGGCACCTCTTCTCTCTTTAACCTTTTCACTAAATGCCCAAGCAAATCAAGTCTAAGATATTACGCTTCTTAGGTGAAAGTCACCTTGAGGAAAAATAGTCTCTCTTTTCTTTTTGTGGAAAAATTTTATTTAAACTTCAAAACAAAGAGAAAAAGTTGTAGGTACCCAATTTTTAGCTCATTTTATTTTATTTTTCAATAAGGTAAAGGGTCCTAAATTAAGAAAAAATTAGAAAAATAAGAAAAAAACAAGAAATTTAGAAAAATACAAAAAATAGAGAATTTAAGAAAAGAAAAAAAGTAATAACGAAATTCAGAAAAAATTACAAAAATATAAAATTTAGAAAAATACAAAAAATAGAAGATTTAACAAAAAAAATCTTTTAGATGGTTTAGTAGAATATAATAAAATAAAGAGAAGGTCATTGGGCCTGAGTTTAAATTTGAATCTAACTTAGGTTGACTTAGTCTATATGTGTAAATTACACATATAAATAAGGAAAAACCAACAGCCCAACTAAATAAGCACTCGGACTTAATATTGCATATGACTTGGAGATCTTGGGTTTAATCCATAGAAGGTGTAAAATGCATCTTTTATTTTCTTTTTTCACTTCATCGTCATGTTATGGGTCATGTCATTTACCAACTTACTTCTAAGTATGATGGGCACACTTTTATGTGCTTGTATCCGTGTTGGACACACTTTGACACATGCAGCTTTGTATTTGGCATCATATATTGTCTAGGTTTGCTCAACCTAAATATAGAAGAAAATTATATTGCATTTAATATTTTCCATTTTTAACTTGACCATGATACCTATAAATAGGGGTTTGATCTTCATTTTCAACAAAGCTTCGAAATACTTTAGAGAAACAAAAATTGAAGCTTCCTCTGTCTCTTTAGGATAGCATCCCTTATGGTGTTTTTCAACGAAAACTACCACCACCATCGGATTCCCTATACCCAAGAACCCTAAATTTGATTTTCTAAGTCAATCTGAGCCAACCAGAGCCAATCGAGCCGAATTGAGTTCACCCAGGCCAATTCGAGCCAATCCAAAGTCAACCCTGTACCAATCCGATCTGCTGCCTCTTCTTTTTATTTATTTACTTATTTATTTGTAAATGTAATAATTAACGAGAAAAAGAAAAAAAAAGAAGAAAAAAGAAAGGAAGAAATGAAAAAAAGAGAAGAAAAACAAAAAGTCCATATTTATTTTTTTAAGAAATAAAATAAGTAAGTAATAGATGAATAAATAATTCACTTCGGAAAAAAAAAAATTATTTTTTTAATAAATAAAATAAATGAACCATTTTGAAAGATAAATAGGGTGACTTAAAAGATGGAATTTTTTTCTATCTTCTATAAATAATTGATTTCTTTGTTTTTTTTTTAAGAATTAAAATATAGATAGATTTCATTATAAGGGTATATTGGAAGGTAAATTTAAATTCAAAAAGATTAAAAGCGGTATTCATTCAGAGTTTAAAAATTAGCCCTTGGATCTAGATTTTTGGTTTTCAAAAATCGTTTTAATAAAAATCAGTTTTATCAAAAGATCAGTGATTAAGTTATAATCAATACACCTAATTGGTTATAACTTAACTTTTTTTCTTGACTCCAATTGGGTGGTAACTTTAAAACGTTTTCAAAGTTAAAATAACTGGTTTTCTTTTAGCTCTACTTAGGGGTTAATATTAAACAGGTAAGGTTTAATATTAATCTGTTTTAAGAAGACTAATTTAAATAATCAGGAGGAAAAAACTAGGCTCAACAGGCTATCTTAAGAATTTTGGGAAATTTAGTTATCCCATATTTAGAGTTTAGAAAGTTTCACTATTAGAACTTTTAACATCATACATTAAGGAATATTAGTTATACTAGGGATTAGAAACATTAACCATTCATTCAAATCCTTTTGTTGAGTTGTTTTCTTGGAAAGATCTATTCTTTCAAGAAGCTAATTTTTCTTTAAAGATCACCCATTTTTCAACACTGAGCCTTTTTACCTTAACCTTTCAAGTTGAGATCTTATCTAAATTAGAATTCCTCAACCTTAAGTTTAGATCAATTTATGAAAACTCATTAAAGTCCTTCAAATTCTTAAATTGTTTGCTTAATTGGGCACTATCTAATCTTTTCTAGGATCACTTGCTTAAAGGAGTACTATCCAATTTTTTCTTGGATAGCTTGCTTAGTGAAGCGCCATCCAGTCTGTTCTTGAATCGCCTACTCATTAGAGTGCCATCCAATCCTTTCTATGATCACTTGCTCAATGGTGCGCTATCCTATTCCTTATTGGATCACCTGTTCATTGGAGCATCATTAAGTCCTTTTTAGGATTACTTCCTCAAATGTGCGCTGTCCTATTCTTTAAAGGGAAACTACACCATACGAGGAGCTGGGAGTGGACGGCCACCACCACCACACGGTGGTGGCAACGCCTAGGCCGGCCGACAATGCCACGGTGGCCCGCGGTGGCCGGAGCCACCCAAACCGGTGAGTCCAAATTCTAGCCCGATTCTTGTGAAATTTTGTAAAAATAGTAAATATAATTAGAAAATTATGAATTTTGTTATTCTGGGATATTTTTATATGTAGTTTGTAGGAAAAATATTATTTATATGAAAACATGTCCCGTAATATAGGGTCCTTAAGAAATCATGCAAAACCAAGCACATTTCGGTTTAGAAATAAATGACCTTAGGAGTGTAGTTTTGAGCTTAATTTTTTTCTGTAGGATGCTCATGTGATATAGAACAATGCTATGAATCCATTTTTTAAAATTTAATTTTCGAAAATTTTAAGTTAATTTTTAGCCCTAAAATGATGGAAAATTTGAGTAATTGGGAGTTAATTAGGTGATTAGGATATTAATTACTGATTTAGATAGTAATTAGATATTTAGGGATGTTAATATCTGATGTGGAAACTTGATCCTAGTGTATGGAGTATTAAGTATAAGTAATGAAGGTGTTATGTGGTAAATGTAGAAAATTAGGAATATGTAGAATTAAAAATTAATAAATATGGAAAAATTAGGTTTAATTAGATAATAAAATAATGAAAATCAGAACATAACAAATCTGAAACAAAATTCAATTTTAGGTAATTATATGAAAAATGTAAAAATTTCTCACAACATGAGTAAATTCGGTACACTAATACGGGTTTAAGTGTATCGGATGGAATAAAATGCTGACTAGGGGTAGTAATCGTATTTAGGGTATCTGGAAATAATGTGGTTAGTTTCACATTATGAGTTGAGACAAATTTCTAGGGTCCGGGTACAAAACAGTACCTAGAAATCGAACTAGAATCTAATTTAGAAATCGATGCGGAACCCGAACCTAAACCCAAACCTAAAATAATTATAAAAGATTTAATACCTAGATAATTAGGCATATTAAACCTTAAACAAAACCTAACAATAAGCGTTATAGGATAAGATGAACTTATAATATTATATGAAATACTGAAACCACGTTCGTGTTATAGGGATGATCGGCGATGGCCTGAGCAAATCGGACCTCGAGTGAGTGAGCTAGGAGTCGAGGTAAGTTGGGATTAATACGATGCTGTATTTTGGAGGCTTAAGATTATGCTTGGTTGTGCTTGTTAGATAGAGAATGTGTGCATGTGCTTGATTATGGGTGATGTTATGATTCTGTTTGTTGCTCTGGCACATATTGTATGACTTGTATGAAAGGACTGATCACCCTAAACTGGACTTAATTAAATATCCGACCACTAATCAAAATCGGACATGCATGGCAACCTGTTAGGGGAACTTAGGACTCTCCGGCCAAATACCGACCCCTTCGGAAGGGATAGCGCAGGATTGCAAAATGGTCCCTTCTTCATCCTTAGTCGAACTAAGTAACAGGAGAGGAGGTCGCGCCGAGGGTGAAGACAGTGGTTCGAAGGTAGTCACGGGAGGAGCAAGGTCTCCATTACACAAGCCTGGGTTTGGTCGTGAGCTGTTGCATTAACGGCAACTCCTCAACCCGGATTAGAGTGGGCGTAATTTCTCTAATTTCACGATGGGCCGGATAACGTCGTGCGATGGCATTTGCTTGCACATGCATTGCACCTAATAAGTGATTGAAAACCTTGTTGTGTGTATGGTATAGTTTTAAGTCCTCCGTCCTAATTTACTGAGCTGTGGTTGCTCACATCCCTATAGACATCGTGCAGGTGCTGACTAAGAAGCGGCAACTAATTACTCTAAAGCTAGCAATTGCTGGATCCTAGGGAGTGAGGAAAAACATTGAAGAATAAACACATCTTTTAAGGTCTAAGTTTTTATTTTAGAATTATTTTTCATTTCCGAATGATATAATACTAAGGAATATATTATAGAGAAATGTTGTAAACTTTAACTGCAATAACTGAATCATAATAGATATATATAATTCCTCACATTTATAGGTAAATGATTTATTTAAATTACAAACTGTCTACTTCAAAGCGGGTTAGTTGTGGACGCCTTGTGTGGATCAGGTCTAAGATAGCAGTTGTGAGGCCAACTTCTATCTTAGGACGGTTCATACGGTGGGGCTGTTACGACTCTGCTGCTTCGGGGCGTGACAGAATCGCCTGCGTATTAGAGTGCTATCCAAGCCTTTTTAGGATTGCTTGCTCAAATAAGCGTTATTCTATCTAGTTTGCTTTAGGATCATTAGCTCATAAGAGCATTATCCTATCTTTTGTATTTCTTGAAGTGATCCTTGATTGCCTGCTTATTAGAGTGCTATCCAATCATTTCTAGGATCACTTACTCAAAGGAGTACCATCTTATCCTTAGTTAGATTAGCTGCTCATCAGCGCACTGTTCTATCCTGTCCTGTCCTATCCTTACTCAGATCGCTTACTCATTAGAGCACCATCCTATCCTCTCTAAGATCGCTTACTCATTGGAGTGCTATCTTATCTTTTATCAGATCGGTTGCTCATAAGAGTGCTAACGTAATCTTATCTAGTCTTTGAAAGATTTATCCTTTTGAGCAATAGATCCTTAAAGAATGTTGTCCTCTTCAGGATACCCGGCGATTCAAGTTGGGACTTTTCCTAGTTAACTCATAGAGTGGGATTCCTTACCCCTATCAATTCAAGTTGGACTCGACAAAAATGAGTATGTTTTTTTTATCTTTATAGCAAAGTTTTTATAAGTTTTGATACAAAGAAAAGTAGTTGTAGACACCTCATTTTTGCTATCTTTTATTTTAATTTTGAGTGTCTTTTTACTTTTGGTCAAGGTTTACAAAAAAAAATAAAAAAAATGGAAAAACTAAAAAAAAATTATCAATTAAAAAAATTGAAAAAAAAGGTATCAAAAGTGGTTGAGTTAAGTCAGTTTGTTATTTAGGGTTAGACCAGACAATTTTAATAATCAAGTTATTAATAACTTTGAGTCCTTGAAAATTGGGTTTTATTATGAATTTATTTTGAGCCATAAAGTGTATCCGTTTAAGTTAGTGGAAATTTCAAATGGAGTTCTCACTAAATTTAAATTAGATCTAAAAATAATAATAAACTAGACAAACAAAATAGGGATTTGAAATTTATCAAAATAATTTTACAGTGAAAAATTCTTTTTGCATGTATTCCTTTAATTATTTAATTGCCTTTGGATGTTTAAATTAATCAATGGACGAAAGTGAACCAAACCAACTTCGAGTAGGAAAGCTTGAGTAAAGTTTGGGCTCAACAAAAAAAAGTTAAAAGTTTAATTGCATAATACGGCAAGAAGAAAGCTCAGCTCAGCTGGTTGGTCGTCTGGTCTCGAGGGATACATTAAACTCAAGGGTTCGATTTAGGGAAAAAGCACTTAGGCATTTTTTTTTTTTTTTTTTTTTTACACCATTTGAAGTCACATGCCATACATGCGACCAGCTTCTTCTCCAGCTAACTGACACGAGAAATAAGGGATAAGGATGTCAAGCTCGAATCCTTGTTAAATTTTGTCATTGCCAAAATCATAAATTTTGTCACTTATTCTTTATGGATTTCGAAAAACGATGGTAAAATCATTGCCAAAAACTCGAATCTCATAAAGATTAGTGCCACCATTGCCATCCTAACTGACCACTCTCACCACTGCGAGCTTGCTCGCCCAACGACCACCATACACACTCTCTTTCGACATAGCCAGCCTCGACCACCCCCTCTCTCTTCCTCGCATGATATAGCATCAACCTAGGAGCACCATTTGCACGCAACAACTCCACACGACCATAGCCGACGCCGTACGTCTCCCAAACACCAAAACCATTCAAATCACAGCCGTTACTTGAGACACACACAAGAAACAACATTCTGTCAGTAACTTTGTCATGGAAGTTGAGTCACCCATTCGATTCGGTATCCGAATCAACCAAGATCCCAGCTTCGGATTAAATCCGGCCCATGAACTAATCCAGACTAGGTGGGAATTTTTAATTTCATTCCTATTTTATTTATTTTTATTGGTTTACAGGGTTTAATTAATAAAAGCATATACTGACTTTCTTTATTTTTTTGTAGGTCATTAGTGTTAATGTGTCTTATTTTTACTAATAGTTTTATTTATTAGCATATAACATATAGCTTTTGTTTAAAATTGCATGATTAGGATAATTTATTCACTTGGTATATTTACTAACATAAGTTTCTTGCATGTTTTTATATTAGTTTCTCATGTGGTTTTTGTATATTTTGTATATTTATCATAAGAAATTATGTTTGGCATATGTTATGAAAATTGCATCTCTTTCTTTAAAAACTATATATCTTTCTGTATTTTAGATGAAATTGCATTTTTTTATATAAATCCAATATTTTAGATATCTTTCCATATTGTAGGTAAAATTTCATTTTTAAGTAGATTTGCATTTTTACTATATTTTTTAGAAAAATTGCATTTTTAGGGTATAATTGCATATTTTTATCAAAATTCATACCTTTAGGATAAAATTTATATTTAGATTGCATATCTTAAAAGATTAGGATATGATTGTATTTTTTTTTTTCATAATTAGGCATTTTTTCTATGTTTTAAACATCTTTTTTCATAGTTAAGTTTTTTTGTATGATATAGATATCTTTTCCATAGTTAGAAATCTTTTAGATGATTTAGACATCATTTTCATGTCTTCCATAGTTAGGCATTTCTTTTATGGTTTAGGCATTTTAGGCATATTTTCTACATTAATTGTATATTTCATGGTAAATTGCATTTAGGTACTTTATGTTTTTTTTTTTTAAATTTCTATGTCATAAGAAAGGTTTTTCTCTAAATAAAAATTTGATTTTTTTTAGTTAGGGTTTTTCAAAATTGAGCAATAAAAATTAGGGTTTCTTTTTATAATTTTTCTTAATAAAAATAACTTAGCTAAAAATGTAAACTTAGCGAATTTTCATAAATAAAAATTATCAACTTGCTAAAGCTTTTCTGAAAAAAAAAAAAGTGAATTACAGTTGATTTGATTCCAATTGGCAGATATGTAGGTACCTTTAAGGTAACCATAAAATTTGTAAAATATTTTATTTTATTTTCATTTTTTAGGGAAAATTTGAAATAAAAAATTAATTTTTATTCATTTTTACATTTTTGTATGTTTTTAAATTTTTAGAAAAATTATAAAAATAAAGGCTCATAATTTTTTTTTTAAATTTTTACATGGTGACTTAGTTTTAATAGGTTAGTTCTCAAATTTAGATTTTTTGGTTAATATTATGTAAAAATTATTTTTTTTAAAAAATTTGAAGTCTAATGACCTTATTATGGTTTTTCCACTAAAAAACCCTAATCTTTTTTTTTTACAAGTTTTATTGGTTGGTGAGTCTAAATTATATTTCAAAATATTTTTTTAAAGAAAAATATTTATACTTAATTTTATGTCGAGTAACTTATATTAAGTAAGTTGGGTTTAGTATAGATTAAATGAAAAAAAATCAAAATAGGACTTGACACCTATCTCTTTTAACCTTTGGAAAATTTAATGTTTTAACTTAGTTTTATTTTCAAATGTTATGCTAAATGAGTTAAGTTTTCTCTATTTGGTGTTACTTTTATAGAAGCTTCTATGACTAACTTCATAGGCTCTTACTTCTAAGATTGATATAAAAATCTTACTTATTTTGGGACCTTTGCAACCTTATGAAATAACCTTACGGTTTAGGTATTTTATTGATGGTTCTTCTTAAATTAGACGGGTACTTATATTACCTATAATTTTCTTGGTTTTGTGGGTCTAAATTAATTAAGACCCTTATTGGATTTTTAGTTTGAACATATTCCACTTTTCATTAGCTTCTTTTCTTATTCACCTTAGTTCTCATACGAGTTTCAAAATATATTAATTTTATTGCATAATTTTAAGGTCTTATTAGAGGCTAAACTTCGACTATTTATTTTACATTCTTCTTCTTCTATCATTAAATAAATTTATCTATGGCTTCTAGATATAACTCTTGATCATTTCCTAATCTTATGATATTTTGAATTTATCCATTTCTATCTATATCATCTATTGTCTCAAGATTTATTATTATGCTTATGTATCTAGTACCTTATAAAGTTGTCATCTTAGCTTCTAAATTTCTTATAACTTTCTTATAAGTACTTCTATTTATCATATTTATACTAACTTCATCCTATTCTAATTATAGAGATTTTTAACTACTACTTATGTTAAAATTGTGATAAGGATTAATGTTTATATTTATTTCTAAGAATAATTTGAAATAAATGATTTTAATGTTAGGTGCTTATATAGGTATAGGTTATTGATTTTGCCTTTGATCATTTATATATTATGCCATTTCAAATGTTAGATTTGATTGTTTAGTTCATATTATGATTACATTAGTTGTTTGATTTTTTTTTTTTAGAAGTAGTACTTTGATCTTGGTTATATAAGTAGAAGTACGTCAATGTTATTTCATAGTTGTTGGTATTAGTTGGAGTTGTGAGGTAAATTTTAAGACATAGATTTTTTTTGCGTTAGATTAGCTTCCAATTCTTATTATTGGTTAGTTTATCCTTCATCATTTTGTATCACATATCTAAGTGTTATTTGTTATTTATTTAGTTCCATAGTTCCTTGTACTCCATATATCTTAGCACAATTATACTAGTAGGAATATGTAGCAATCTTAACCTTCGATTGACTTGGACTCAACCATGCCAATCAATAATTGACTTGACTTGACTAAACTTAACTTGACACGACAGAACTCAATATGACTTGAGGCCAATTGGGCCTAACACTGCAATATAGATCATATAGATTTGCCATTCCTTTCCAATAAGATATTCATGTTACTACGCAAGAAGATTGTTATTTTGATAACTTCTTTATTGTGTCTTGTTATAGTTATTCATTATTCTATTGTTAGTCTTTATTTATTTATTAATTTAAATTCATATTTATTACAGTATTTCCTTTTTACACTTATTGCTCATTATTGAGGATTGAGAGGGTAACTTTTGTTTTATATGAAGTGATTTTATATTATCATTATAGTTGTGGTTATGGTATTTTGCTATTCGTGTTGGCATCATTGTCCTTGAGTTTGATGGTCAAGACGGATCGATGTGGTTTTGATTTTTAAGATTAAGTTTTATCCTTAAATTTGGAGTCATTGTTTGATTATAACATTATTAAGATATTTAAGGATTTGATCATAATGTTCATCGGGGAAAGTTTGGCTCCTATGAGTAGGTTTGTGAATAGTAGGGGTAATGAAGGATTATTTTGTAGGTTTGTTAGAGTCTTTATTTCTTTAAATTCATATTTATTATAGTATTTCCTTTTCACATTTATTGCTCGTTATTGAGGATTGAGAGAGTAAGTTTTGTTTCATCTGAAGTGATTTTATGTTATCATTATAGTTGTGGTTATGGTATTTTGCTATTCGTGTTAACATCGTTGCCCTTAAGTTTAATGGTCAAGATGGATTGATGTGGTTTTGATTTTCAAGATTAAGTTTTATCCTTAAATTTAGGGTTTTGTTTGATTACAACATTGTTAAGATATTTAGGGATTCAATCATGATGTTTATTGGCCAAAGTCTGGCTCCTGTGAGTAGGTTTGTGAATAGTAGGTGTGATGAAGGATTATTTTGCAAGGTCAAGAGGAAGAGAATGGTGATAGGTAGTTGTCATAGCTCTAATTTATTTGTAACTAGGTTCACATAGTATAAGGGATGAGGAGAGATATTCTTTAAGGTTTATCTTATATACTAAAAGGGTAGGGGTTGATGTATGAGTTGGTTTCAAAGTTTAAAATCTTTTCCATCCTAAATCTCGGTTAGATTTTATAGTTAGAATTATTGTTTATAATCAACCTAGTATATAGGTGTACACACATACACACACATGATTCATAGGTTTAAATGAAATAAAGTATGGATATACCTCTATTGAAAACTTTCATGATAAATAATTCAATATATTTAGTCATGGTATAAAGAATAAACAAATTGTCAGTTATATAGGATTTACTACTTGTACAAAGTATAATTTAAAGGGGGAAGAGAAGACACAAGTTCTCGTATGAGGTATATAAAGTAGATATTTATTGTTTCTTACACATGTTTGGTCTTTTATCAATTTTAAATTTCATAAGTAGTAATTTGAAATATAGTATATTGCATACGAGTCATACATATTATAGTTTGAAATTATTCTAAAAGATGTAATTTTATTCATGACTTAACTACATGGGTTTCTAATAATTGCATCTAGATTCTTAGCTATATAATATATATAGGTACATACATCAATCTTAATTATATCAAAATTCATAACTATAAACACCTATATAAGTAAGGGATCTCTTTAACTTAGAATTTATGATGTACCTTATAGATATTAAAAATCTAAACATGGTTAAAGTTAATTATATTAGTTTAACAATAGAGTTCTCTTCTTAGTTAAAAGTTACTTGGGTATATGTGATTTTGTGGAAAATGTTTAGATAAGTTCTTAAAGCTTAATGTAAGTGCGTATTGAAACTATCGATTTTTCTAATCATCTAAGTGAGTAGTGACTCTGACCTACTGTATTGGTCTACTCTATCTAACACCAAAATTAGCTCAATTCATCGCTTTCAGTTCTTAACTCTGTTTATTAATTGCTGCACTTGTTGACTCATTAATTATATGTGTGTCTAAACTTCTATTCTCTATCTCATTTATAATCTAACTCATGTTTTGTTTAGGTCTTGTCCATGTCTACTTCCCCATCCAATCTATTTAAGGATCTCCTTATATTTCTATTTATCTTATGTCTATCTCACTCTTATATTTATACTCAATAGCAATGTCCCACTTAGTGATGTGTTCTTAGAACTACTAAGGATAAGAAATCCATCATCTTTGACTTCTAATTTGAACCTTCTACATTAGTTTCTACAATTCCTACTCCATTGGGTTTTATTATTTAGTTATCTTCTACCACAGCTTCTATAAGGTTATTATTAGGTTTTATCTTAACTTCTATATAAAGTTCTACTTAAGCTTCTACAAAAGTTTCTACTTGACCTTCTATATAAGCTTCTATAGAGTTCTCTTTATTAGGTCTTATTTGCTTTCCTTCTTAAGGGCTTTACATCACCTTCTACAAAAGGTTCTATAATTTCTAAAAATAGCCTTCGCCAACTCTTTACCTGAGGTTTTGGAAGTTCATCTATACATGGCTATAGTTTTTTACTTAGGGTTTTATAAGAGCTTTTATCGTTATGTGCTATAACATTCTCTACTTCCTTTAGATCTTTTAAGTATAACTAAATAGTCACAAGTTCATATCTATGGTCTCGTTGGTTAACAAAACGGAAAGTTAGTAGGATTTTATTATCATATATTCTTTTACTTATGTCTATAAGATATACATACACCAGAAGTCTATATCTTTTAACTACCCATTTACCATCCGCTTATTACTACTTACTCTTAGTGTGCTCTTATAATGTTTATTTCTTTTAATTATAATACTTCAAAGTGAGTTTACTAGAACTACGTTTTGATACTAACTTAGAATTATCACGCCCTGAAGTGATAGAGTTGTAACAGTTCCGCCGTACAAACCATTCTAAAATAGAAGCTAACCTTATAGTTATTATCTTAGACTTGATTTATGCAAGGTGTATATAACTAACTCACTTTAAAATAAACAGTTCACAAATTCAATAGAGTTTTTATCTAAGAAAATATGAAAAATATATACTAGAATTTAGATATTATTATGATTTCATAACATATTCTTACTTAAATAATACCTTATATGACAATTGAAGATTCTAAATTAAGAACTAAAACCTTAGAAATGTATCTATTCTTTAGTTTTTATTTCTTTACTCTCCAAAATCCAACAGTTGTTGGCTTTAGGATATTTATATGACTGCTTCTTAGTTAGCACATGCAACAACATTTATAGGGATTTAAGTAACTAACCGTTTAGTAAGTTGGGATGGAGACTTAACACTACACATCAAGTACAAACAGTGTTATCAACTAGTTTTGTTAATGTAATGTAATAAACGAATGCCATTGTACGACATTATTCAGTTTGTCGTGAGATTAGATAAATTATACCTAGTTTAATCTAGTTTGAGGAGTTTAGCGCTCATGTCAATAGCTTACGACCAAACCTAAGCTTGTGCAATGGAGACACTACTTTTCTTACGATTTCTTCTCTTATCACTTAGTTTGACTAAGGATGAAGAAGGGATTAATTATGTTATCCAACACTATCCCTTTCAAATAGGTCAGTAACTTTAAATGTCTCCCCTAATGGGTTGAAATACTTAACTAGTTAATTTTACAAGCCATATATTACTAAGTCTAATTAAGGTGATTAGTCCATATCACACAATACAAAATAATTGCAAACCAGTATAACAAGCCAATAATATGCAGTGCAGGTGAAAACATGCATACATAAGCATGCATATATTCAAACTACTTACCGGCACAAATAAGTATAATCTTAAGCCTTTAAACACTCTAAAATAGTACTCTGAAAAATAATGATGTATTAATTCTAAATTTACTTGGAATTCCTACTTGCTCACTCCAATTGCGACTTGCAACAGATTGTTGTCGATAATCCCTATAGTACGAATGTTGTTTTAATTCTCATATAACTACCATAAATATATTTTATTCTTTAATTTAGATAATTATTATTTTTAGTTTAGGGTCTTACTACATTTAGATTAAATCCTTAGTTTTAGTTTAAGCTTATAGTCTCACTCAATTATTCAAGTTCTATATTTTTGATAGCCAAGTTAATTGTAAACTAGTTTCTAATTCAATTTTGGAAATTAGGTTCTATTTCAGCTTTCGATTACTATTTTATTTGTAAACTTAAGGTATTTCCTCCTAATCAATTTGTGACATTTATATAACTATAATTAGGCATCTTAAATCTTTATTTTAGCTTCTAACTAGTATTTTGGTCGATACGGTATATTACATTCCTAATTTAACTACTGAGTTACCTCTCGATGTGAGAATAACCTACATTTTTTCACATAATTACCTAAATTTATATTTCATATTAGTTTTTTGTATATTATGATTATTATCATATTATTAATTTTAACCTATTGTTTTTTATTCATTAATTTCCAATGTATACATATCATGTATTATCACATGATTTATACCTAAATCACTTATCTAACATGTTTAATACAACAAATATTATTCTTCTTCACCCAATAACATATCAAGGTATCTAATTATACCTTAAATTAGAAATTATACCTAATTTAATCCCTAAATCATAAAATTGACTTCAGTGTGTACTTTTACCTATTATTCATTTATTATTATTACCTAATATGCATAATATATACAATTAACATCCTAAACTCCACAAATACCATCCTACATTAGCAATTAACATCCCAAGATACCTAATTACATATCAAATTAGAATGTCTAACAAATTATCTTTAAATCATTAAATTAAGCTTATAAATTTTCTTTTATGCATGATTTTAGGGCCTAAAAATTAAGCAAATTTTTTAAAAATATATATATATTTTTTAAAAAAAATCTTCATAGCACTATCATAAATACTGTAAATAGTCTCTATAAAAAATTCGAAGTCAAAATTATATCATTAAGATCATTTAAATCAGTATCGAAAACATGTTCGAGTTTAGGGATTTCTTAAGCACTATATATCTAGGGACCTAATTTTATCAATCTAATATTTTTTCCTCAATCTACATATAGAAATATCTTAGGAAATCAAATTTCATATTTTCCAAATATATTTCATATTTTTAACAGATTAAACAAAATCGGAAGGGAGAGTGGAACTTACTGTTTGATTGACTTTCAACCACCTGTAGTAGCTCTACTTATGTTAGTAGCCTTAGGTTGTGGGGGTGCTATCAAGTGGTGGTAGCTATCTCTCTCTAGGTGGTTATCGAATATGAGTTCACTTTACAAGCCCTAATTGTACCTTATTTCTCCTTTTATTTTTTGGTAAAAATTCTTACTTCTCTCTTTTTAACCTCTCAAATTTTCTTAAACTCTCTACATGTTAAAATAAATTCAAGATGAGGCTTTCTAAATTTATAGGGTTGTTTTAATATTTTCTTTAATTTCTCAAGTGACAAATGTCCTTTATCTCTTCTCTTTTTGCTTTTTAGTTGGTTAATTCTAAATGGTTAATTTCCATTCTCTAATTCTAGATTGGCACACCCAATTTTGAGATCGTTCCATATTTTCTAATAATTTTCTTGATTTTTCTTTTATTATTTAGTATTATTTTAGCATATTTCAAGTATTTAAATAATTTTGAGTATTTTTACCTACATATAAATACATATATGGTACAAATAAATACTCTTAAATATTATTTAAGTTATTTTATAATTTTTAGTATGCATATAATTTATCTCTATCGATTAGTTGATTATCGAAACTCGTTTTATGCATTTCTGATAAATAACAGATAATATAATTCAATATTATAATTTTTAATTATTTAATTATTTATTTTTCTTAAATCCAAATTTATAGGATCACTTTTACTAATATTCATAACTTCATTATAAATTTTGGGCTCGATTGGACCACTTATCCAATAACCCTAAATTTTAAGTACCGAACCTTGAACACCTAGTTTGTAGGGCCTAGACTTGCCACTAATCCAAAACCACCAAAACACCACCCCTAGAAGATTACACCAATACCAATCTCATTTTCATTAATGAGATTGTCATGAATGTGTAAAAACCTACTTAAAAAGCTCATCAAGTCAAGTCAAATTGAATTATCTTAGTAATTGTTGCTTTAACCCAATACTCAGCTCAAATTTGCCTATGTGCCCATGAGTCAACTGACTCAAATCCGCATGTGTTTCCCCTTGGATTGAATCCAATTAGTATATTAGGGTTCTTGGTTTTCCTTTTATTTCAATTTGTTATTATTATTATTTTTCCTTTTACTCTCTTAAGTCATTTTTTCGTTGCAGGTTTTTTATTTGCCTAGCATTAGTTAGTTTTTATTTGTTGTCTTTATAATTACTTTATATTTTTAATTTTAGCATAGGTATATCATTGATAGTGGTTTGCACATGTGCACTAACTTGAGTTTTTTGCAAGATTTCATATTAATTTCATATCAATTTCAATGAATTAGCAATCTTTGCATCCTTAAGGCTTAAAATTGTATGTTTACACATCTATTGTTAAAATCATGTTTTTTTAGGATGCTTACATATTTTTACATAAATTGCATATTTTGCATCTTAGGCTTGGTTATTTTAGGAAAATTGCATTTTTTTTACAAAGTTACATTAAAAAAAAAAAGATTTGCATCTTTCTATAAAAATTGTATCTTTTAGGCTAAAATTGTATATTTTTCTCAATATTCATATCTTTAGGATAAACTTTGTATCTAAGTTGCACATTTTAGAATATTTGGATAAGATCGCATAATCTTCATTAAATTTGCACTTTTTAGCACAATTAAGCTTGTTGAGCTTGGTTTTTCACCCTTTTGTTTTTTTTTTTAGAAATTATTTTTTCTCTAAATTGATTAGTACTAAACCCTACCCGATTAATACTGACTTTCAACTAGGGTTTAAAGAAAATCGTTTTTTTTTTAATTTGAAAAGGTATTGGAGTTACCACCCGACTTGAGTTAGGAAAAAGAGTTAGGTTATAGCTAATTAGGTGAATTGGTTATAATTTAGTTATTAGTCTATCGATTAAACCATTTTATAAAACGGTTTTTAAAAACCAGAGATCTAGATTCAGGGGTTAGAAATTTTAAACCCTTACTAGTATCACTAACTTTCCAAATTCAAAATTAATCTTCAAAATCACCTTTTAATTTCACGAAGTAAAACTCAATTTATTCGTTACTTTAATTGGCTATACGAAGTAATAAAAAAAAGGAAAATTAGGGTTTTTTATTTTTGTTATCGCCCTGTATGTATCTACGTACCTACTATTCGGGATTAGACGTCCTTAATTTTTTTAATGAAAACTTTAGTGGATTGTTTTGTTTTAATTTGAAAATAATTGAGTTTATGTTTTATTCAATTTGATATATTTAAGAAAATTCCTAAAAAAGAAGGTCCAAAATTGGATTTTTTATTTTTTGAAAAATTCTAAAATGCCCTAAATTTGAATATGGATTAATTTATTTTTTCTTATTTTATATTTTTTTAAGTGACAAAACAACAACCTACGCTTTTATTTTTATTTTATTTACCTTTTTTTATTTACTTATTTTTATCTATTTTTGTTATACTAAAAAAAATAAAAAAGACAATCAATAAACTATTCATTTTTTCTTTCCTTTTTTCCTTTATTTTTTTTCTCTTTTCCCTTCTTTTTTTTTTATACATTACAATGTACAAAATAAAAATAAATAAATAAATAAATGAAATAAAAAAAGAGCTGAATAAACAAAATAAATAGAGAATAAGTCAAAATGGGAAAGTATTGAACCAAGTGTAGGCATGTAGGTCGGTTTTCGAGTTGCGAGTCGGACTTGGGTTGAGCTTGTATTTGGATTTGGGTTGCTCTAACTCTACTTCAGTAGTACGACGAGGCTTGGTTCAGGCTGATTTGTCAGCCAAAATGAGTTAGGGAAAGGAGATTTGTGAGTTTTTGACTGGGAATATGGGGGGTAAGAAGAATGCCGCAGGGTGGTGATTTGTTGGCCAAAATAAGTTGGGGAAAGGAGATTTGTGAGTTTTAGATTGGGAATATAGAGGGTGTTCGAAGACAAATGGTGGTGGTGGTTGGGTATGGTTGCTGAGGACGAGTGGTTGGTCGGGTTAGGGGTTTTCGAGGTTGAGGACCGTCGTGGTGGGGTAGGTTTGGATTGCTAGAGTGGCGACGACGGTGGAAGAGAGAGAGAGAGCTTGGGAGCATTTTCAAAAGGGTTGTTTATCTCCAATGAGCCTTCCCAACACTCCTTTCATGTACAAATTGAACCTAGAAATCAAGGAAAGTAAAATTCAGATTTAAATGCAGATGTTCAAAAATTCAGTTATTTTCCAAATTTTGGAGCTCGATTTAAATGCTCCTTTAATTGAATTTGGACATGTTATTGAGTCCAATTCAGAGTAGGCCATGCGGTAAACAAAATTAAAGCAAGAGATTGCATGTGAGTATGTGAAATTTGTGTAAAAATTGGCTCTAAAGTAGAGGGGGTGGACTGTTCTTAACTAGGAAAGTGGAGGAAAGTCTGGAGAAAATAGGAGAAAATTGAGAGAAAGAGAGGAAAAGTGATGATGTGGCATTACGTCAGCCATGCCAATCAACCAGAGTATGCTATGTGTCAATAGTGACATGTGGTAGTTGACGTGGCATGCCATGTGGTGCTACATTAGCATGGGTCGTCTAATTGTATACTGCCATGTGTTAGGATTCGTGGTGTAATGAGATCTTAATACGTGGCGGTCCTTGATGTGATGAAAAAGAAAAAATCTTTGCATGCTCCTACTTAGACTTAAACCCCTGACCTCTAACAAAACTCAATGTATATGTTTAAGTGCTTATCCATTAGGTTAGTCTATGTCTTATCAATATGTACAATTATATTGCATATATGAACTTGATCAGCTTCGGTTAGATTTAAATTTAAGCCTAAGTTCAATGGCTCAACTTGCAAACTTATTTTAAAAATTAAAAATCTACCTAACGAAATTGTTATTTTCTAAAATTTTTTATTTTTTTTCAATTTTTTGTAATTTTTTCAAAATTTATTTTATAAATTTCTTATTAATTTTTTGGTTTTTCTTTCTAAATTTCCTATTTTTGATATTTTCCTAAATTTTTTAATTTTTTGTGCTTTTTCATGTTTTTTATTCTTCTAAAATTCTTATTTTTTTAATTTCTTATTTTTTTTGTGTTTTCTTTAATTTCCTTTTTTTTTTTGTGTTTTTTCTAAGTTAGGAGCTATTGAGGAAATAAATAAATAAAATAATATAAAGGGGAAAAAATTAAGTGTCTACAAGGCATTTTAGGGATTTTTTTCTAGAAAAATTATTTTGTCACTAAGTTTTTCTCATAAAATAAAAATCTTAAATTGGGTTTGTTTCATAATTAGGTTCTTTTTAGGGCTTTTTGAAATCGAGAATAAAATTAGGGTTCTTTTTAGAGATTTTTCTTGATAAAAATAAAATGACTAAAAATGTAAGTCTGACCTGTATTTGATTAATAAAATTTACTAACCCATTATTTTTTTTTAAATTAGAACTATAGTAAGTTTGATCCCGATTTGCAAGTATGTAGGCACATATGTGGTAACCATAAAATTTGTAAAATATTTTGTTTTCTTTTTTATTTTTTAAAGAAAATTCATAATAAAAAAATAATAAGAAAACCATTCTCATGCATTTTCTCATTTTTAAATGTTTTCATATACTTTTAGAAAAGTTATAAAAAATGAAGGCTCATTAGTTGATTTTTTAAGATTCTTTCATGGTGATGAATGTCTTAATAAATTAGCCTTCGAACTTAGTTCTTTAGTTTTTTTTTATTTTTTCTAAAAAATATTTTTTAGGAAAATAGTAGGCTAATGACCTGATTAAGATTTCTTCTACCCAAGAAACCTAATTTATCCTATACCAATTTAACTGATTGGCGACTTATAAAACCTTTTTGAAATATTCTTTTTAATTTTTTAAAGAAAAAATGTTTTTTTTTCTTAATTTAATGTCGAGTATTTTATATTAAATAGGCTAGAATTAGTATAAAATAAATTAAGGAAAGCTGAAATAGAGGTCAATACCATGCAAAGGCTTTATTTGCATAGAGGCAAAAGGTTAGAAGGAGGAATGCTATTGTGATGGAGCTCAAATACCTTAGACATATCACTATTGAGATAAGCAAACCAAGAGATCTACACCTTAGTACAAGTATGTGTCATTCAAACCAACATTGTTTCTTCTTTGTTGTTTATGCATTTCTAAACTTAAACATTAGAATAAATATATAGAATTTGCTTAAAAATCATGCTAGAGAAGTTGGCGATAGGCCTTGGCGTATAATAGGGGACTTTAATGAGTTCCTTGCACAACATGAAAAATTGGGATTTAGGGGGTGTAGAAGAGCAAACCTTTACACTAATTGCATAAGTGACTATAAATTAATCGACGTAGGCTTTATTGGCCTCAAATAGACCTGGTCAAACCATAAAAAGCTTACTAGAATGGTATAGACTAGAATTGACATAGCATGGGGTAATTAAAACTGGAAAGCACCTTTCCCCCATGCTGTTGTCAAATACATTCAACAATGGGCATCGAATCACCAACCTTTATTACTAGTCTCAGATATGGAGGGAACCAATCCTTCCCTAAGAGAAGAAGAGCCTTCGAATTTAGACCTATATGGATAACACATAGATCCTTCCCCAACCTAGTTGAATCAGTGTAGAGAGACAAAGGGCAAAACTATATGGAAGCAGTCTATGAGTTCCAAATTAGGGTAAAAGAGGAATAAACAAATCTTTGGACATATAGGAAAAAAGAAAAGGAGATTAATAACTAGACTTGGAGGTGTAGAGAGAGCCATCAATCATAACTCGAGTAAATATCTAATTAATTTAGAAAGAGATTTGTGCAAATGACAAGCACTAACCCTCCAAAGAGAGGAACTAATGTGGGAAATGACAGCTTGATCCAAATATTTAACTAAAGGAGGTAGAACTATAAAATTTTTTCATGCCTCTATTCTTAAGAGAAGAAGTAAGAATAAAATTGTATCCTTAAAGGACCCGGTAAGGATTTAAATTACAAACCTAAACAGTCTTAAGGACTACATAAGAAATCACTTCCTTAACCTCTCTCACACGAAAAGTTGAATATGGAGCTCAAAAACCCTGTCCCTTAAAGTATCAGAATCGATTTGAGAAAAGCTAATAAAACCAATAACTAATGAAGCAATTGTCCTTTCTTTGAACTCCCTTAGGCCTTGGAAATCCCTTAGGAAAGATGGATTGTATACACAATGCATCAAAAGCTATTAGGGACCGATAGGAGACTATCATTAAAGTAATCAAATAGGTTTTTGAAAAGAAATGTGTGCCTCTTGAGCTTAGAATCACATTATTGGTCCTCATCCAAAAGATAATAGGTGCTAGTGAGATCATACAGTTTTGGACTTATTAGTCTCTATAACACAAGCAACAAAATCATCACGAAGTTGTTAGTTGACAGACTAAGGCCTATACTCCAAAAAATTATTAATCATCCATATTAGTTAAGCTTTCTTACCTAATAGAAAAGAAACTAACAATGTTATGGTGTTGAATGAGATCCTCTACAGTTTCAATAGAAAGAAAGGGTAAAGTAAATGGATGATCATAGTAGTTGACCTAGAATAGGCCTTCAATAAGCTCGAATGGCATTTCACTAGGTAGGCTTTGCAAGCTCTAGGATTCCGTCAATGGATAATTCATGTTATCTTGGAAAGCATTAGCTCATCCACAATTGAGATTCTCCTTAATGGATGTAACGTGGAACCTTTTCAGCCCTTTCAAGGAATTAGGTAGGGTAACCCAATTTCACCTTACTTATTCATCTCTAGCATGAAGATTTTCAGTCGATTGATTGAAAAAAAGGTCCAACAAGCACATTGGGAACCTATTAACTTTAGCGGCTTGAAAGTCAAATTATCACACCTTTTTCCTTGCAGATGATGTAGTATTGTTAGCCAAGGTAGCCAAAATTGGCCCATTGACACTTGCACCTATTTTAGCAATGGTTGGGACTAAATTTCAACCCACAAATGACAAGCATCATGTTCTGTAATAATGCACCAGATGCTATAAAAAGAAAAGTGGTTAGCATTGTGGGCATAAGAGAAAAGGCCTCCCTTGGGGAATACCTAGATTTTAATCTTGACAGGGCTGAAATTGAGAAAGGAACAAAGTCAACAAATTTTGGATAGAATTCGAACTAGACTAAGCAGATGGAAGGGAAAATTATTAAGCATGGCCAGCCCGGAAGGTTAACACTAGCCAAATCTGTGTTGCAAGCCGTCCCTTCATATTACATGCAAGCAACCTCTTTCTCAAAGGAAACCATTGAATGAATTGATCAAACTGTTAGAAAGTTCCTGTGGGGTGAGGAGGAGTCCAACATAAGAATACACTGGACAAATTGGTCAGATGTCACGACGCCAAAAAATAAGGGGGGACTGTGACTGGATGATTTGGACAAAAGAAATAAAGCTTGGCAACTAAAATGGCTCCGGGAATTCAAGGAAAAGACCGCAATTTGGTCTAACATTTGCTAGGGAAAATACCACTGTAAGATAACGGGGGAAGAGCTTTTATCGACAAGATCAGAAAGCTCAACATGGAGGGAGCTAGTGTGCAATCAAGGAAGGCTAAATACACATGGTGACATCACTATTGGCAATGGAGAAACAATCTGATTTTGGGAAGACTCTTGCTCAAAATTGGTCCCCTTGAATAAAATATTCTATGGACAGCATAAGGTACACGATTGGTGACTAGTTACGGAAACAATTGGGACCAATTTACCTGTCCCAGCAAAATAAAAAGATGAGTTAACTTTTGGCCTTGGAACAAGGACTAGGATTCAACTTAAAGAGATCTATGCAGTGTTGACCAGACATGTTCGTATACCCACTTTGAATTAGATTTGATCTGGAAAGTACCCACCTTTCCACAAATCAGACGCTTTCTTTAGAGAGCGGTCTGAAATGAGCTACCAACTAAAGAAAATATCAAATAGAAGCTAGGCCTATTAGATAGTACATGCCCATGGGGCAGAAACGAAGAGCAAAGCATCTCCCATAACTTCGTGATTGTGAGCCAATAAGGGAAGTATGGAGAGCTTGCTGGCAAACTGACAGAAGCAAACAAACCATAGCTGACTGGACAATGTGGCTAAGAGAAAATTGCAAGCATGTCTAAACTCTAAGCTACCAAGCAGATGACATTCCTTGGTGTACCAAATTTTCCTTCATACTCTGGGTAATATGGCAGCATAGAAATAAAAAAAGTCTTCACTGGTGATACTAACTTTCAAGTGTTGCCGCGGGGAGCAAGGGCAAAAATCTATGAATTTTGAGTTGCTAATAAGGCTAAGGATAGAATTAAACAAATATCATGAATTTAAATCACTTGGAAACGACCACCTGAGGGCTTTGTATAATTAAATACAGATGCCTTGGTGACAAAAGACAATCAGGAGGCAACCGGAGGGGGGTTGTAAGTCAAGACGAGAAGGAACATTGGATCATGGGGTTTGCAAGAACAATTGGATGTATGCAGATCCTTAAAACTATAACTATGGGGTTTGTTTTGGGGACTAGAATACTACCAAAGATTGGGCTTTAGAAACATTGACATCAACATGGGTTCACAAACGGCAGTTAACTTACTAAAAAAGGAAACCAATTATTTAAATGAATACTCTCCTGTTCTATTTGCTTGTAGGGGAAAGCTGTGCTGGTTTGATCAAGTAATAATTCAGTGCGTCCATCGCGAAGCCAACAGCGTGGCGGATAAACTAGTAGCTGCTGTAAGGAAGGAAGGAAGTATGGAAGAAATTTTCAAGCCTCCTAAGGCTCTATCTCTACCATTGTATATGGAGCGTGTTTGTACTTTTGGCAAAGAAACTAGTACATCCCTACACTAGTGTGTTGTCATGTAAGTATGTATGGTGTCTAGTCTAGTAGACGTGGCAAACATGTTGCCCTAGATGGGTTCAAGTAAGTTTGTATAACTCTACCCTTTTATCAATCGAAAAAAAAATATATACTTTTTAAATTTAATTTGATTTCTTGAACTTTTTTTGCTTTTTTTGAATCATGGACGCTTTTAAACTCTTACAAAAATACTTCTCCATCAAACCTATCAAAATATTAGTTCAATCATGACATGTATCAGTTTTAGCTTGATCTACAATAATTAGTTTGATATAATGATAATATTAAAGTATATACCGAATAAATTTACTTGTATAGTATAAAAATGATAAAAAAGTATGGAAAAATTATTAAAAGTAAGAAAAATAGGTTAGAAAAAATTATATGAACCCTATCCAACCCTATAGACTATCTTGAGGCCAATTAAAAGCTAATATATGCGCAAGATAAATGGAAAATGGAAGTTCAACCTTTATAAAATTTGCCATTGTTGAGAACACAAAAAGAAAAGAAAAAGGAAAAGGATTGATAACTCAAATAAATTAGTAGATTGATATATTTTTTACAACTATTTTGTCAAGGTTGAATTTGAGCAATTGACATAGCTTATTTTTAAATCAAGCCCCTATCTGTATCATTTTTGATGAAATTTGACTCACCAATACCCTAAGAATTAGCATCGTTTCTATTATCTTCTCCATGGGTATGCCGTCCAGAGAAAGTGGTCCTAATTCCCACTCATGGTTTGCATTTTAAAGACACTCTCTGCTCTCGGTGAATGATTTCTTCGGATTCCTACGTCTAACCTCGGCTTAACTTTTGGTATGAGAAATGGACTTGGAATTGAGTCACACAATTCCTAATTCCATTTTTTTTTTGACAAATACTCATATATATGTTTATATATATATATATTTTCATTCCATTCTGAATTTTTTACGATTAAACATAATATTAGAATATAATCACTTCTGACACTAGAATGAATTTATTATTTTGTTGGCACTCCCATTTCATTTCATAGCATTCATGATATTGAAGAATCCATTTATGTCTAACCTAGATTTGGTAATATCCACCGTTTTAAATGTAATATTTCCAGTTCAAAAGTCTCCTAAAGTTAATTTACCGACCTTAGGTTAAATCTTCAACCAAAAGAAACAAGATGCATGGGGTCTTCTCTTTTACACAGCCAGAAATGCATACATTGTGTCCACCAGCGTGGCGGCAAGAGTAAGTGCTTGAGAGGTCAGATACTTCTAACATGGAAGTGCGCGGTAACATTCCTCTTCTCAAACGCGTTTGTCGACCATCTGTTTCCCACTAGTATTATTTCCATATCTCCTCGACACATAAAATTTCTTATACGTTACCATGTATTTTGTATTTTATATTTTTTAAGTGGGGAAATGAATTCTTTATATTGTTTAAATTTTTAAAATATTTTTTTTGACTGTTATAATATTATCTTGTTCTTCTAGTTTTAGTCACAAATTACACATGATAATATTTTAAAAGGATAATTTTAAAAAATTTTAGAGAAAAATAACTTTAGAGAATCTAAATTCGCTAAGTTTTTTTTTTTTTTTTAATATGGATCATATACAATTTACTACCAAAAAGCATTGATTATGTACACTGGACGTATAGGGAAAAATAAAAAAAGAAAGAAAGAAAGTAAGTTGAAGAGAAGAGATTTTTAATTTTTATAAGGCTGATGGTGCTTTCCTTAGAAAGGAACAAAAAAAGGAAGAAGGTTCTTTATCGTAAAGAACATACATAATAGGTGAAAATAAGAAAATATATAGTTGATGGTGAAAATTAGACATGGCTCTTGAAGCTCAAAATAAACTAAAAGACTCAACAAGACGATCCAAGCTGAACGCACAATGAAAGCACTGCAAACTATTAAAAGATGCTTAAGCACCTTGATAGAGTGACCCATACTAATAGGGGTCCTAGAGCTACAATAAAATAATGGGATAACTAGAAGGTGCCTGGTCCCGAGCATCTTGCTCCTGATAGTGCCTCATCTCTAGTAGGGTTTAGGAGCCAAAACACATCTAATGTGATCGAATGACTTGTGGGCAAGACTCAAGCAAAACCATCATTTGACCATTCTTTAAGACCGATACCCAGCTTGATGAGACTTACTAGGCTTTAGCTTAGTTGCCTAAGCTAGATCAACTTCATTAACCCACGATTATAAATAAAGCCTATCTAGGTACTTACAGGGGGATATCCTTTATAGAGAGTTGGAAAGTCATCTATATATACATTTTACTGTAATTATTGGGGTTTTTTTTTTTTAATCAGTTAGAGACTTACTTAAGTATTGGAGTGGCCAATAAGTATTACTATAGCTATGTCAAAGGGAACTCTGACACTCATTCTAACATCTTTACTACTTTGCAAGCCTAGGAAAGCCCAATACAAGATGGATGAAAAACCACCACCAACCAATATGTATCTTTTACCTCTTAACAAATGTTTTACTAGCCTAGGAACATTTTATTTGTAGGAAAATTTATACTATAGGATGAACATTTAGAGTTAAGTTTAAATAGATAATTAAATGTTTTAGTAGTTCAAAGAGAGGATGAACAATATTTGAAATGGAGTGAATAATACAGTTTGACAGTATAACTCTAGTATAATGCAGTTAAATCTTGTTAACATGAAATGTCAAATATACTAACTATTCATCTTTGTTTGTATAATTTTCATCCTTTATCTGAATATAACATCATCCTCTTATACATCGATTTAATAACGTTTATCATGTATTTGAAATATTATGTATAATTTTATGTATAATTCTTTTTTCCCTTATCTACGATCAATTGGTTGAAATATTTGTCGGGAGACCCGTGACATGTTCGTAATCATTCATTTTCAAGAGATGTTACTAAACTGGTGTTGAGAATGACTTGAAATGTAGTGATGATTGGGAGTTCTATCATTATGTATTGCATATCAAAACTCAAGTTCTAACATTTATATATCGTGCTTTCGTGGTTACTGCAAATGTCTTTGAGGAAAAAATAATAAAAAAATAAAATAAAATAAACATCCGAGGTCGAGGAGCACAAGGAATGAAAGTATCGTGTGTTGAAAGGGAACAGGCAAATCTGAAGAAGCATGCATTTCATCGAGACTTGCAACCTCTAAAATATCTTTCTTTAAAATCTTCTAAAATTAGTTTGTTAAGATGTCTCGTATGATGAATAATCAAATTGAAACAAAAAAGATTGCATGATCATAATATCATAAAATATTATTTAACAGTCCATATAATTAAGTTTGTAATTTTATCTAAAGTAGTTTAGAAAATCCGTTTCCATATATTGAATGCCTTTACGAGATGAATGCTTTCTTCAAACCTCTTAAAAAAATTCATATGGAGGTCTTTAACATCTTTATCCAAAAAAAAAAAAACCCACTATTAATGTATTAGTTAACCTCCATATTAGAATAAAAATAGGGTTTCCACTAAATTCAATAAGACGGAGTTAAACTAATGAAGATTATGTGGGGTTAACTCATGCTTAGTATATTAAACACCTGTACAAGCGGACTGCATTTACTTTCTCACTCTAGACTTCATTGATATAGATCCTATTCATGTATATGATCTGTTTGAGATTATTACTTATTCAAGTTTGTAATAGATATTTCTAGGGGTTGAAATGTATCCCTTATACCTTGAGATTGATGATTTATATGTTTTCACGTTAGTTTATGTTGCGTGGAATTTGCTTTTATTCTTGATCTTAATAACTCCTATGAATTGGCCACTCATAATATAGAATTTGTGAATCTTAGTGGATATAAAGACATATATTTGCCATTAAACACCAAGTAACTCAATTTGGAGAGGACGAGAGAACCAAACTGAGTTTCATCATTACAAAAGATTCCTAGGTGTATACATTAAATAATTTAAATTATCATGTGTAATCAATGTAGATAGTTAATTCAACTCTAGCAAGTTCCTATATGCATGAGAGCGGATGATGATTATAATCAAGCAACAATCAGAATATTTGTTTTGGTAATCAATAGTACATTATTGGTTTGAAGGATATCATGGTTTCTAAATTGAAAATCTATTTCATTACTTGCAACGACCAAGTGTGGTTACCCGAAAATCGCTTGTCAAGTTTATTACGCCAACGTCGGAGAATGTCTCTTTAGGTGATATCGACTTTTCCTTATATCGAAGAGTACAAATGTTTGGAGATATGTTTAAATAGAGGATTAATGTTTTAAAATATTTAAATAAATGATTAACATTTGAGTAAATAGTTAAAATAAATGATTGTTGTTATAATACCATTAGCTTCGTTTAACTGAGGATACTATTGGGTGGGTCATTATAGAGTTTTTGACTTATTCAACCAGTTAAAAACCCTATAAGGTTTTGTGAAATTAGTAGTATATTAATTTTCACTTACCTTTTAAGTAGCTTTTTTTTTTTTGAGTCATGAGATTCAACAATGTTATTTCCTCTAAATTATTGACTAAGGTAAATCTAAAATTCGATTTTATAATATACAATTTTTATTTATCTTTTACTCTCTTTTGATATCTTAAGGAGGACAATTTTAAACCCTATGAAAATTACCTATAAACCAAATATTAAAATAAGTTAATAGTAATAACATTTTTTTTTTGGCAGAATAGCATTAACAACATTTGGATTTTCTATACAAAAAGTTTTTCATATTCATTGCTTTCAATAGTTTTCACTTTCATATGATGGGAATGTTTATTTCCTTACATACGGTTACCTAGTTATCATGTATATATTGATTTGGTTAATCGGTACAAACTTCATGTAATTCCTATAGTTTCATAATTATCAATTCAAGAAAAGAAAATAAAGTATAAGAGATAAATTACAAGAAATTGCCCTTTTCATAGAAAAGATTTTTTTCAAAAGAAAAAGGAAAAAAAAATTTCCCTTGATAAAATATTCCACACTCTACTTATTTATGTATTGCATATGTCTCCAAGAATTTTGATGAACTTCTCTAGACTATCTACAAACTATCCACTTATCTTTGATTTTATTAAATATCTCGATAAAATTGTCTCTCTCTCTCTTATTGATACTCTCTCATCTCTTAGTATTTTTGTTTATATTACTTAGACTTGGTTTTGTATCTTTTTTTTTTTTTAAATTTGTCTCTCTTCTTGCTAAAATTCCTTTCAACTTTAATACGTATCTATGTTTTATATTGTATTATTCAAGTTGGTATGTTTTTCTTATGTATAAAGAGAATTCTAATAGGAACTTTATTGCGATGGGAATTGCAACTATAGCATTGCCATAGTCGAATTTCCTTTGAAGCATATTCCAATAAATCAACTAGAGTGTTATATTTATGTATGTTAAAAGTCTTTTAACTATTTGTGTATGTTGTATGTTGGATCACTATTTTGTTGATTGAATGTGATATGCTAATATATTTTGAGTTTTTACTTCATTTGACATTAATTTTCTAATTAACATCTTTAATCGATTGTTTATGAAATTTCATGGTCGATACAAATACATAATCGTTAAGTTTTTTTCTTATCAAAATGCAAAATTTCTTGATAATGCCTTGAAAAACAAACCAAAAATAAACATAAATAGCCAATGTGCTCAATTCTTGACAATATAATATATAATATTTGGTTTTAAATGATGGGAAGATAAAATTTTTTAACTTCATTTTATAGAAATCATAAAGAGGAAAAAAATTATTAAAAAGCAAAGAGCATATATATCCATGAAACAAATGGAACTTGGTTTTGAATGATTGAAATAAAAAACTATAAATAGTATTTAAATAGGCAATAGTCGAATTATTAACTATAGAAGGAAACATTTAAGAAAAGATTGAAATATGAACCCTTCTATGATCCGGTCATACAAAAGTGACTGTACAATATAATTACTTTATTTTAAATTCTATAAATCAATCTTGATTCACGGTAAATTGTTCCAATCAACAGTAAAAGTGAATTTGTTGACAACAAAAATAAGGTTATCAATAATTTTTATGGAAGTTGTTGATGGTTTCCATTAGGCTATTAATAACTTCTTTTTACCATCGATAGGCACTATTTTACTATAATTCATGAGTGGTTTACTACATACTATATAATCACTTTTGAATGATTGTATTGACACCTAATTCCCATTTAGCCTGAGGCCTGATTTATAGGCCTAAGAGCCCATGAACAAGTATATTGATGAACACTCCTTTTCTTTCAACAATCATGACTTGCATAGATTTCTCTTTGCGAGTACCCTGGTGACCCATCTAGGCGGGTTCACCTTCAAGCACCATGCTCATTATGCATACTCACCTGACTTAGGTACTGTAGGTGAGGACATTCCTGCGAGCTTAAGTGGAGACATTTCTATGAGCCTCCAAGACCTGCTTCATCTTCACCTTAGCAGTTGTAGGTCTCCTTAGCATCTTTGCTCCTCTTTTGTCTTTAATATCAGCACCCAGCTATAGCTCATCAATTACCATTTGATATTTGTAGTACGGTCGGCGAACTTGACACCCTTGAGAATGTTAGACTCTTGGAACACAGACATAGTTACTAGCATAATTGTGGCCGACTACCCTTTAGGGCTACCTTGACAGCTTCGCAATATATGTCACTTGCTAGCTACTAATGTGAGGGAACCTCAAACCTCCATATGTCCAGGTAGTCGTACCCCTCCTTCACTATAAATAGTATGAAACGCCATCAGGTAAAGGAGGGGACCTTCTCTCTCTCATGCATATACATACTTGGTGAGCATTATCCATAAGGCTTTCAGTCCTTGAACACCTCAATTCTTCTTTTTTCCTGGTCCTTCTTGCTGACTTAAGCGTCAGAGGGTTTCCATGGTCATACCTTAAGGGGGCTTTTTGTACGTATCGAGAAGTGAGGAACCATCGCAACCCATCTGATCTCAAGGCTTTTATATATCCCATTTGAGCCTAACTTATCCCCTTCTATCCTTAGATGATTCATCCATAACTAATAGATTGGATTATAGAAATTTCCTTAAAATACCCTTAAAATGACATATTCTTCTAGGAAATTTCATCTATATTAATAAGGTATATAACATTTGGATTGGTGTGACACTCACATAATGGAACACCTATTATTGTAACCAATTATGATACAATACTTATGTGAACATATGTCAACAAATGAGTTTTTAACATGCTCAAGCAAAATGAGAATAAAATCGATGGCAAGATTGAGGGCCTCTACTTCTATAAAAGGATAAAAATATTATTATTTATGGAGGAAACATTTAAGAAAATATTGAAATTCTTGAACTGAACAATTTTGTAGTGAAAATAAGATAAACTTATTACAAGTTGTGGTAATAGAGAAGCTTTGAGAGGAAGACAAGAAGATGAAGTGAAGAAAAAGTGAAAAATGAAAGTAAAATCTAATTTTGTTAAGTTTGTTAAAGTCTCTATATAAGCTTAGATATATGGGTGCTAACCATACATAGAAATATACTTACATGTGTAAACAATAAGAGTAAAGCCAATGGTAGAAGTTTAGTGAAGAAGGAATATTTTCAAAAACCAGAGTTGACATGATTGTAAAATGTACATCCAACTCTATATTTTTAATATGCCCATGGACATATGGATTCTCTACCATCATCTTTATTGATTTGCCACCCATACAAAGCCAGATAAGTAAAGACTCCCAGATTGTGCAAGAGATATGAAAGCCATAAAAGCTCCTTTGTAGCAAAAGTGGTACTTCTATACCCCGTCTTAGCTAAAGAAGTAGAAATAGTGACTTATTTCTTTATTTTCCTAGATATTAATGAAGTGCCAATAAAGATAGATATTAATGAAGTGCCAATAAAGATACAAAATTCCAAAAGTGAGTTCTGATCAATTTTGTAAGATCCCCAATTGGCATCATAATATCCTACTAAAGACATTGGGAATCATAATTTTTGGGAGGAAAACTTTGGTATTTGCTTTGGCTTCTTTCAAGCTTAATTATCTTGAGAAATATGCGTCTTAATTCAAGAATGGGTTTCTATGCTACTTGTCCTTTTGGGTTTTAGGGCTCTGAACTTAAACACCTTGTCTATATCAAGCAAACTTTTCATTTTTCATTTCACACTTACTCATTTTTCCTCTTTTTTCTTGCTTTTCTTTTTCATTTAAGACAAAATTATTATTCTTTCTTTTAACTTGCAACTCAAAGCATATGTGGTTTTAGTGTTTATAATGGATGCCTTTCTTCATCTTAAAGGAAATTAGTTATCAATGGTAACAATTACTTTTGAATTGATGCAACTAAAGTAAGCACAAATTAGTTTTAACTCTTTTCTTCTAATAAATGCTCTTAACCTCCTCTTTGCCCCATTGGAGGTGTGATTCTTGATAAGGTTTAAAATTTTAGAATACGCCAATAAAAGTTCCAATAGGGTTTGCAAAGGATCTTGTGTTTGGATATTGAAAAGATTGCCTAACTTCAATTTAATTTGGGTATTAAGTGCAAAATGGACTTCCTTTAAGGAATGACTAAATATTCTCACAATGATGCCACTCGACTCACAAAGTGTCTCAAGGTTGGTGTTTTGGGATTCGTCTTACCTTTCTTCATTCTAAACCTTTTAACTAATGAGATATCTTAAAGTAAGAGAAATGAAAACAAAGCACTTTATTTGAATCACTTGTCTTTCACAAACATTGTGAAATCTGACCCTATCCTTAAGTTAAGTCCAATCACATTGTCCTTACATCAATTAGGTCTTGGACTCTATTTTTCAATTCCCAGCAGTTGTTAGTAGAATGCCCCTACTGACCCATATGATATTCACGTTATGCATTTAGGTTGTATTTCTTCAGCTTATATCTTGGCATTAGGGCTTTTTGTTGCAATAATTCCCCGTTTCTTAGTTAGTCAAAGACTTGAGATAACGAGGCGGAGATTTGAGTGAACTTTCTTCTAGGTATTTTTTCGGCCTTTTTAGCTTGTTGTAGTATTTATATATACTGCTGAATTTGGTGGGGCTGGTCTTTTTCTAGTCAATCTCCCTATTCTTATAGCTTCTTCAATTTAGCTTTCGGCAAGTATAATGTCAACAAAGTGGCCAACGTATTACCTACTAAGTATCCATAATATGGTTCCTCTAATAAGTCAATAAAGACAGATGTTAATTCTTTTTTAGGGAGAGGAGGAATGATTCTAGCCGTCATACCCCTCCATATTCGGATATATTCCTTAAATAACTCATTTTTCTTTTTTCTCATTATGCACAAATCCTAAATTGAAGGAGTTATCTCAATGTTGAAATTATATTGCTCATAAAATGCTCGAGCCAATTTCTCCCAAGTATTAATTTAGCTAAGATCGAGTTGGACATACCAGGTTAATGCCGACCCTGTCAGACTATCTTGGAAAGTTTGTATCATAAGTTGATTATTTTGAACACATCTGCCCATCTTGTGGATGTATTATCTGGTGTGTAGCTTTAGTCATCCGGTCCCATTGTACTTTTCAAACTCTCGTATTTTGAATTTTTCTAGGTAAGCGTTAACATCAAATGTGAAAAGGTCAATGATCTTAACCTGCTCGAATCCCTCACCCTCATTCTCTCAATGATTTGTTGGGTCAGCTTCCTTTCCAAATCTTTTAAATTATCTTGGTTGGCCCCAATGTCAATCGACCTTTTATTGATTGGAAATGAATATGTATTAGGCTCAACAGTTAGGTTAACTTTTGCATATACCCCTTCTGTTTCAAAAGACTTAAAATTTGGGTTAGCCTTTGGATAGTTCTCTTCTATTTCCATGGGTAAGGCCTCAATATTCCTTCTATAGCAAGCCCTCGAGTTCATCTACAAATCCGTATCAATAAGTAAGGCCATAATGGTCTTTAATTCTCCATTCTTCTCTTCTTGTAGACAATTGAGCGATCTAGCCTATGCTACTAGTAATGTTAGGACATAAGATTTCCCTTGTAAAAATTGGGTCACTGGCTCTATAATCCTATGATGTATGTGAAATATCTCATTAGGAAATAAAATAGTTCCAAATACTACCAAGATATAAGCATTGATCCTATATTACTGCCAATCTTCAAAGCTACTACAAAAGAGTTTCCGGTTGTAGCTAGACAGGGTTGCGAACCAAGTAAAAAAATCATCCACCTTAATGATTCTCTTATGAGGATCTGCCAAAATTTTGCATATTTTAGATTCTTGAAGGCCCATGAGCTTTTTGAAAATCTTTGTAAGGTTAGCCATGATATCTGAGATATATTTTCTATTTCCGATAGAGGGGACTCCTAACAAATAAGAGTATTCTTCAACAGTTGGGCTCAGTTAACATAGGTTAAAACAAAAAGATCAACTCTAAGGATCCTAGAAGTAGACCAATGCTTGTACCACAGTGATATTAGTTTGGACCTTGAGCAATGAGAGGACAGACTTAATCTTGTCTTTAATGAATTTCTATTAGTCTAGATTGAAAAATTGAAACCATCTTTCAAGTATTCTCTTGAACTCTAAAGACTCGTGAATATGGACTTCTTTGAAAAGGGCCAATGTAAAAGAGAACCTAACCATTTTCTACAAAAAGGATGAAAAGAAAATTACATCAGAAATATCTCATTTACATCAATATTCTAAAGATAAGGAAGTATTTATAGAGAAAAGAATATGAAACTTTACAGTTAATGTTCTTCTCTCTTTTTTTTTCTTTTTTTTTTCCTTGCCACATCATGTCAATTTGCTAATTTTGGAAAAAGGGTTTGTGAATGCAGAAGGTAGGTTCGAAAGGAAAGTGGTTCGTTGATCATATCAAAGCTTAAGTAGGGTAGCCTAATCAACCCTGAACAATGGCTATACCACTACACCTGTAGCCTACATAATGGCTCCTCTCCTAGGATCCTAAGATGGCTTAGGTCTGATTGCATCTACTCTACATCTTGGATGCAATGAATGAACCCCCCGTGTCTCAATGTATATGGTATGCAAAATAAATAATTAAAACAAAGTATACACATGAAGTAAATAAATGACAATGGTATTTTGAAAAGCAATTTTAATCTTGGAAAGCATTTAAGTGGTCTGCCCTCTTAATGTCCTTAGTGGAGTCTCTAAGCTGTCGAGCCTGGTTTTTTCCTCTTGATTTTTTAAATTAGTATTCTTCAAACCGATCGATATTAAACCCTATTCATTTAATATTGACCATCAACTAGGGTTTAAAGAAAATCGGTTCTTTTAACTATGAAAATGTTTTGGAGTCACCACTCGACCGGAGTCGGGAAAAGGAGTTAGGTTATAACCAATTGGGTGAATTAATTATAACTTAACTATTGATCTTTCGATAAAATTGATTTTTGTTAAAACAATTTGAAAACCAGAAATCTGGATCCAATGGCTAATTTAAACCCTAAATGGGAATTGCTTTCAATCTTTTCAAATTTAAATTTACCTTCCAATATACCCTTATAATGATATTTATCTACATTTTAATTCTAAAAAAAAAAAAAGAAAGTAATCGATTATTTACAGAAGATGGGAAAAAAATTCCATATTTTAAGTCACCCTGTTCGTACGGGTACCTACATAACCGCTATTCAAGATCAAACTTTCGTAATTCATTCTAAAAATATTAGCAAGTTGTTTGATTTTAACTTTCGAAGAAAAGATTGAGTTTGCGTTTTTACCCGATTCAATTTATTATTCTAAATGGCCCTAATCGATGTTTATTTTTGGAAATTTTAAGTAGGATCCTAATTTTGAAAAGGATTCATTTATTTTATTTATTAAAAAAAAACTAATTTTTTTCTAAGTAATTTATTTATTCATCTATTACTTACTTATTTTATTTCTAAAAAATAATAAAAAATTAAAAAAATGGACTTTCTTTTTTTCTTCTCTTTTTTTTTATTTCTTCCTTTCTTTTTTCTTTGTTTTTTTATTCTTTTTCTCATTTATTATTACATTTACAACAAAGTAAGTAAATAAAATAAAAAGAGGCAACAAACCGAATCACCTCGAAGTCAACTTCGAATTGACCGAATTAGTTTAGATTGACTCTGATTGGCTCAGGTCAGCTTAGTCGACTTAGGTTGGCCTCAATAGGTTTCAATCGACTTAGATTGACTCAGAAAATCAAATTTGGAGTGTTGAATCCAGGATTGTTAGGTGGGAGGAATCAAATAGTAGTGGTGGTTTTCGTCGAAAAACACTATAGGAGATGCTATCCTAAAGAGAGAGAGGAACCATGCTAAAGAGAGGAACCTTCGACTTTTGTTTTTCTAAAGTGTTTCAAAGTTTTGTTGTCTGTTGAAAATGAAGAGCAAACCCCTATTTATAGGTATTATGATTGAGTTAAGAATGGAGAATATTAAATGCAATATGATTTTCTTTCATGTTTGGGTTAGGTGAATCTGAATGACATGTGATGCCAAATATAAAGTTGCGTATGTAAGAGTGTACCGAAGTGTGTCCAACGCGCATAGGAATGTGTCTACCACACTTAGAAGTGAGTTGGTAAAAAATGTGGCAATGATGTGGGCCGTAATGTATCAATGACATGGCAATCAAGTGAGAAAAGAAAATAAAAGATGCATCTTGCACCTTCAATGGATTGAACCAAGGATCTTTAAGTCATATACAATATCAAGTCCAAGTGCTTATCCAACTAGGCTGTTGGTTTTTCTCTATTCATATGTGTAATTTGAACATATAAACTAGGTTAACTTGGGCTAGATTTAAATCTAAGCCAAAACCCAATTCCCTCTTTTTATTTTATTATATTCTACTAAGCTATCTAAAAGATTTATTTTTTCTTAAATCTTTTATTTTTTGTATTTTTCTAAATTTTATATTTTTGTGATTTTTTCTAAATTTCTTTATTTATTTATTTTTCTTTTCTTAAATCTTCTATTTTTTGTATTTTTCTAAATTTCTTATTTTTTAGGTTTTCTCTTTTTTTTCATTTCTCATAATTTAGAACCCTTTACCTTATTGAAAAAATAAAATAATAAAATTAGATGTCTACATAGCCTAAACTCTTGGCATAATGACAAAAGCTCTTGAATAATCAAACTTTTGGACTAAGAATGATGAAAGTTCTCGAAGTTTCTTTTAATGGGATAGCCAAAGCTCTTGAATTGCCTAAATTAAGGATAACCATGGTTCCTTAAATTTTCTTACTATAGGATAACCAAAGCTCCTAAATATTCTCACACTATAAGATAGTCAAAGTTCCTAAATCAACTTAACTAAGGATGACTAAGATTCCTCAATTATAAGATAATCGAAGTTCTTAAATTTAAGTTTAACTAAGGTTCATGAAATGTCATAAAATGATCAAAGCCCCCTAAGGATAACTATGATTTCTGAAACATAAGATAACTAAAGTTCCAAAGAAAGGATAACTAAGACTCTTGGATTATAAGATAACCGGAGTTCCTAAAGAAGGATAACCAAGGTTCTCGAATTATAAGATAATCAAAACTCCTCAAGGATGGCTAAGATTTCTGAAACATAAGCAAACCAAAGTTCTTAAATTTAAGGATGACTAAGGTTCCTAAGATTTTATGAGATGATCAAAGCTCCCTATGGATCGCTATGATCCATACACCCTTAAAAATAATTAAATAGTGAAAAATATACATATCGAGGATTTTTCTACTCAAGTTCAATTTAATAAATTGAAGTTTTATTTCTATTTATCTAGTAAAAATTATACAAATTTCAAATTGAAATAAAAGCCCATCAAATTTTACTGGACTATTCTATAAAATGGATATTTTTCTTAATAAGCCCCTAAAGACTCAGGATTTACTATACTACCAATATATTTTTTACAATTAGCTGATCCAACCTTAAATCACTAACTAACTTGACTCTGGCACTTTTGACACTTTGTATTTTCTTTTTCTTTTTCTTTTTTTTTGTATTTTTTTGAATTTTTTTATAAACTTAGCCCAAAATAAGATAAGGAAGGGAACAATAGGGTGTCTACAACTGTAGCTCTTTTTAGTAAAGTTTGAATAAAACTTCACTACAAAGATAAGAAGATAGGCCAATTTTTGCCAATTCTTAACTCAAATTAACAGGGTAAAACAAACCTGACTTGAATGGTCAACTAAATAAGATCCAAACATGAAAGGTCAAGTAAGCAATGCTAATTTGAAAGTTTAACCGAATAGCGTCTTAACATGATAAGTCAAGATAAAAGAGATAAGATTCCAACTTGATAGGTCAAAATAAAAGGATAAAATCCCCACTTGATGAGTTGGGATAAAAAAGATAAAGTTTTGACTTAATAGGTTAAAGTAAAAGGATAAAGAACTCAACTTGACTTATTGAGGTAAAAGGCTTTCAACTAAAAGTATCGGATAGATAAGGTTTCATATTGATCGATAGGGGTAAAGGAACTTTGAATATTAGACAAATAGGGTACCGACTTGAAAGGTCAGGTATCATTAAGAGGATAGATCTCTATAAGGATCAGTAAAAAAGACAAAACAAGACAGCACACTTATGAGCATGTGTCCAACTAAGGACAAAATAAGATAATGCTCTTATAAGCTGGTGATTTGACAAAAATTAGGATAGCGCTCCCTTGAGCTAACAATCTTAAAATGGACTTGATGGTTCTTTAATGAATAGGCAATCCAATAAAGATATGATAAGATAGTGTTACTTTGAGCAAGTGATCCGATAAGGACTAGATAGCACTCTACTATCCTAAAAAGAACTGGATGGTACTCCATTAAGTAAGCTATACAACTACAAAATAGGATAGCGCTCCTTTAAGCAAGCAATCCAAAGAAGGACTGGATACCGCTCCATTGAGCAAGTGATCCAATAAAGAAAATAGGATGGTGCTCTTTTGAGAAGGCGATCATAAAAAGAATTGAATGGCACTCCAATAAGCAAGTGATCTAACAAAGAATAAGATAGCGCTTCTATTAGCAAGCGATCATAGAAAGGACTAGATGGCGCTTCATTGAGCAAGTGATTTGACAAAGGATAAGATAACACTCCCATAAACAAATGATCCTAGAAAGGACTAGATGGTACTCCACTAAGCAAGTGATCCGATAAAGGATGGGATAGCACTCTTATAAGCAAGCGATCCTAAAAAGAACTAAAAGGCACTCTAATGAGCAAGCGATCCAACAAAGGATAAGATAGTGCTCTTATGAGTAACTGATCTTAAAAGGAACTAGATGGTGCTCCAATGAGAGTAAATGATCCTAAAATGACTGGATGGTGCTCCAATGAGCAAGCGATCCAAAAATAGGACAGCACTCTTTTACACAAGCGATTCAAGAATTTTCAAAGACTTCGATTAGTTTTGACAAATTGATCGAGACATGAGCTTAAGAGATTTTTATGATTCTTTGAAAAAGTTGGCTTTCCTTTTCAAGAAATCTCTCTTCTTCTTTTTTTAATAACTTTCAAAAACTCTTCATTTCACTTCTAAAAATTAGGATATTCATAAAAAGAAAATGCACTCTTTTTGGTAGACAATTACATTGCTAACAAATAGGGGAGCCTCATAGGCTTCGAGAATAAGTAGTGGGCTTACCCTACTATCCAATAACCACTCATTCTTAGAGCATATTCCATGATTTTTGAACTTGTTGGAAACACTGATTTCAAACATAAGGTTAATGATTATTTACTTTCTTGAGAAAGCACTTAACTGTTTTTTAATTTTCTACTAAGAGAACTGGTATCATTACTTGAAATTTTTAGTCCAAAAGGACTTCTTTGCATTCTTATGGGTCTATTTTCACTTACAGCATCAATTTCAAAAATTATAATCCATCTTATAAATGGTACACTCAGTAAATCAATTAGTTCTTTTCTAAGTTTGCAATGTAAGGCTTTTGGTCAATGGTTTGAGCAAAAGAATATCAATGTGCTTTAGCCAATTTTGTAGAAATCATATATATTCTGTCCTAGGTATACAAGCTAAGAACTTAAGAGGAACTAAACATGGGCTTAACCCAGTTTCACAAGCAAATTTTGCTTAAAATATGTCCATTTCTTTAGTCCAAAAAGTTTCATTGAGGATAGCATAGTGGATGGGATCATAAAATGAGCGCTTTTCTTTTGGGCTTGAGAATTTAAACCGTTTAGCTTTTATATATCCTTCACAAGTTTGAACCTTAGGCTTATTAGCAATTTGGCTCGTCTTTGAAGGTGATCACCTTACTCATTTTCAACTTGTTCGCTTTTTATTCTATATTTTCTTTTTCTTTTCTTTTCTTTCTTCTTTTTTTTTTTATTTTGTCAAGGTGGTTACCTTCCATTGTTAAGTTTTCACTTAATGGGATTCGAAGCCCTAAAACCATGGGTTTAAAAAGGATAAGCTATGAGGAAGCATATATGGCTTTAGAGCATTTAGGAAAAGTCCATGGGCTTGAGGTGTTTGAATGGGAGTATGAGCTTGAGTAAAGTATACATGGTCTAAAACTCTTCTTCATCCTAAAGAAATTAAATTGTCTACAACAATATTTGCATTTGAATTAGCATAACTAAGGCAAGCATAAGTTAGTTTACTTCTTTTTTCCAGATTAATGACCCTAACCACCTTATTATCCCAATTTAGAGTAATTGTTGATAGGGTTAATTTTAAGAAAAATCCCTAAAAGGCTTAAATGGATTTGCAAGAGATAACTACATTTAGAGTAGTGAAATAAATGCTTAATATCATTTTGACACATATACCAAGCTCAAGACAGACCTCCTTTAAAAAATGAGCCTAAGTACTCAACTTATGTCATTTGACTCTCATGTGTTTAGGGTTAGTGTTTGGAATATAGTTCACCTCCTTTCATCCTAAACTTTTCAAGTAATGTGTCATCAAATTTTAAGTTTTGAGTTCAAATTTACTTTATCCATTTTTGCTTGACACAAATCTTGCATAAAATGTTTCATTTAGTGAAGGGCTTATGACATGCCCCATTGAACTAAATTCATAGCATCTAAAGACATAAATACACAAGAAAATCACTATATTCAAATAACTCGTATCCATTACAAGCTCTAAAATGAAAGGTTATTTTGAAAAGAAATAAATGTAGGAACTAAAATTCTTTTCCACTTCTTAACCCTATTTCTGTCACTCCTTCAAACTTAGCCTATTTAATTGAATTGATCTCGTGGAGCTATACCCAATTACTTCAAATGGTGAGCCACCTTGTCAAATGGTAGTAGTAGACCTTTGATATCTAATGTTGGAGGTTGTCTGTTCAAGACTTATTCATAACTTAAGGAAGGGATATCGTTGCCAATAGAGCCATTAGTATCTAGAAAGCTTGGCTAAGTAATTTCAGCATCAAATAAATCTTACACCTTATGCTTTAATTTCCAACAGTTCTCTATAGTATACCCTACTTAGCCCATATGATATTCACACAATTTGTTAGGGTCATAATCATTCAGCCTGTACTTCATTGCTGTGATTTTACATGCTAACAACCTTGCTTCTCTCAATTGCTTGAACACTTAAACCATTGGAATCTTAAATTGTATGAGTTACCTCCTCTTAATGTGGATCGGCTTATCTTAATCTTGGGCTTTCCCAATTTTTGCATTCATTCCTAATTCCTCTTTCCCTGAATCATCCTTATGTTTGGGTTATGACGTCTTACTCGTAATAGGACTTAATTGTTCAAGCTGCTTAAGTACATAACCCATTACCATTTCTATGCCTGTGAGTCTTTCTAAGCTTTGCCAGCTTTTCTTCTAGAGTTGCAAACCTTCTTTCCAAACCTTGGTAGTAACATGCCCCCTGGCCTTAACCACTTAAATCTATCTCTAGAAACTTTTCTAAACCTTGTATCATGTTGATAATAGGCTCTGTGTTGACACTAGTATTTAAGCAATCAGTTCTTGTATGTGATTTTGATGTGAACAAAACCATACAAGTTATGTTAAATTAATCATTGATTATGAACCTCTTTGCAAATCTTATAAAAGCATGGATAATTTGATAAAGAACTTGAATTGTCTTTATAACACTATGTTTTGCATGATATCCTTGTAATATAACTTAATTAGATTTACTTTGAAATCCTTGAAAGAAGTAAAAGGAAACAAAATGGTTTGCTATATCTTAGTGTATGTTGTTCAGCTAATTTAGTGTAAGTTGTCTGGCTAGTACTTGGAACCGTCCAACTGGTTGCTACCAGTCAGTAAGGTATGTTGGACCGTGTGATTGGTTACCTAAGACTATCTGACTAATGACCCATTTAAATGAACTGTCCAGCTGGTCCCACTTGAACCATCTAGCTAGTCCATATAGAAAAGAGTTGTTAAAGAGCATTAAATGCAAAGAGAAGTAAACCAACAATTGGATTTTCTTAAGAGGCTATAAATAAAAACTGTTGAGTAAAGCATAAGAAATAAAGCTAAAAATCTGCATTGTTCACTTGCCCTTTGTCTTGTGTACATAATTTGCTAAATCATTTGCAAACCCTAGTATAGTGTAAAGTGATTTATACTTACAAGAACTTCAAAAGGGTACACTATACTTAAGATTGAGTTTATGTTGTGAGTTGAGATTATGGTTTGTGTTAAGAGTTATTATGATTGAGAATGTTGTAAAATCAAGATTAGGTGAGTTATGAATGTAAAACTTGTATAATCAGGTTTATGTATGTGTAGCTCTTGGATTGAGAAATTAATAAAGTGGTGTGAAATCCTCAATTAGCAACATTATGTGTCTGTAGAGAGTACGAGGCGATCTAAACTCCACGTTAAATCCAAACTTAATTTTTTCTATTCCTATCTCTTTTATTTTCCACACTTATTATTGTTTTATCATTATCTTGATTATACTCATCCTTGCTTTATTATCTCAATATTGTATTCATTTAGTTACTTAAATCAAGAAATTGATATTAAAGTAAAATTTGGGCATTGAACTCAATTTACGCCACTTCTTGAGTTCCTATTATAGTATTTCATTTGATATCAGAACAAGGTCTTTAAATTTGTTGCCTAATTGCATTTAGAGTAAAAATCATGACATTGAACACATTAAGCTTTATGGAAGGGTAAGCTATAAATAGACCACTACTCTTAATCAAGAATAATTATCTTTATTGGAAGTATAAGATGACCATATTCTTAAAAACACAAAATAGATTATTGTAACAAGTAGTTGATAAAGGATCATTTAAAATGGAAGGTAAGGAAGAAAAGAATTATACTAAAAATGATTAGAAATTACTTGATTTAAATGAAATAGCTATGAATATCTTGTATTGTGCCATCAATAAACATGACTTTAATAAGGTTTGCATATGCAAGAGTGCGAAGGAAATTTGAGAAGAGTTAAAAAGCACATATGAAGGAACTATCCATGTTAAGGACATATATAAGCTTACTTTATGGCCAATTTGAAAATTTTAAGATGGATCCTAATGGAACAATTAATGAGATGCATAATAGGTTCATTAACATAATGAATCCTTTAAATTTTCTTGGTAAATCATTTACTAATCTTGAAATCAATTCCAAAATCCTTAGGTCTTTACCGAAGGATTGAGAAGTTAAGAGAACAACAATTGAGAAAGCTCATGATCTTAACATAATGTTCAATAAGCAACTTCTTGGAACTCTTAGGACTCATGAGATGATTAGGAGGTAAGAAGAAGAGTCCAAAAAGAAAACAATTACTTTGAAGGCAACTGGAGAGAGCTTAAGTAGTGATGAAAGTGAAGACGATGATGATGTGGCCATAAACAGAAGAAATTTCAAAAAGTTCATGCAGTTTAATAGGAAATTACTAAAAGACAAGGATGAAAACATATCTCGGTCAAGAAAGGAGAAGAAGGAAGAAATCAAGTGTTATAATTGCCAAAAACTAAGTCACATCTAACAATATCGCTCGAATCTTAAGAAAGCCGAGTAAGGAGTAAAGAAAAAGGCTATGATGACAACTTGGAGTGATAGTGATTCAAGTAACTTGGAGAGAGAAATGTGCGTTATGGAAATAGACAATGAGGTATCTTTACTTCAAATGACTCTTCTGTAAGCCCTAAAGTTAAGTCAAGTGACCGTAGGATTGAACTTAGAACACAAAGTTTAGGGCAATCGGTTAAAGGATCCAATCAAACTCAAATTATAAACTATAGATAGAAATATTAGTAAAAATGAACCCGTAAACTTGAATTTAAGAAAATAAGTAATAAAATAGGAAACTATAAAATTTTAAAATTTTAAGTATAATAATTATTAATTATCGAAAAGGCGAAAAGTGTAATCTAATAACTAATAAATTACTAGAGATAAATTATATGTATACTAAAAATCATAAAATGACCTAAATAATAATTAAGAATGTTCCCATGTACCCTATATGTATTTACGTGTAGATAAAAATAAGCGAAATTTCTTAAAGTGGCTAAAAACTTATTAAATAATTAAATAAAATTATTAATTAATTAAGGAAAAATCAGAAAAAAAAATCAGAGAAATCTAGAATAATGTAGATTTGGTCATGGCAAGTCAAGAGTTGAAGAAGAAGAATTAGCCAATTAAAAACAAGCAACACAAAAGCCAAAAATCAAGGGAATTAGGCAATGTCATGTCTAATTTAATGCATATTAATTACCAAAAACTTCTATAAATAGGGAGAAAATTTACAAAGGTCCTTTGGACAATTAGGAATAAAATAAAAATAGAGAGCTTCGAAAATTCAAGAGAAAAATCAAAGAAAAAAAAATGAAAAGGAAAACTATGCAAATAGGGCTAGTGAGCCAAACCCATACATCACCATCACCTGGGACCAAGCCACTACTACCACCCCACTCTAGAACCACCACCCCATTCTAGACCCACCACCTGGATTGGCCGACACACCTAAACCGGTGTTGGAAGGCCAAAAGCCATCGGACCAGGTGAGTCTCTAATCTGCTGCGATTTTGGATAATTTCTTAAAATTAGTTATTTTGCCCAGAAAATTGTGAAACTTATTATTCTACGGTTTTATTGTATGTAGATTTAGGAAAAAATAGTGATTGAGTTTAATCACGTCTGAAAATTTAGAGTTCTTAACAAATTAAGCAAAACCGAGCATGATTAGAACTAGAAATAAATAGGCTTAGGAGTGTAGTTTGGAGCTTAAATTTTTTTTTTTAGAAGGCTTAAGTAACATAGAACAATTCTATGAAGCCATTTTTTTTTAAATTAATTTTCAGAATTTTTAAGTTAATTTTTAACCCTAAAATGATGGGAAAATTGGGTAATTTTGGGCTAATTAGGTGATTAAGATACTAATTACTAATTTAGATAATAATTAGAGGGTTAAGGATGTTAATCTCTGTTGTGGAAACCTAATCTTAGCCTTTGGAGTATTAAGTGTAAGTAATGAAGGAATTATGTGCTAATTATAGAAAATTAGGAATATTATAAAAAAAATAGGTTTAATTAGATAATATAATAATAGAAATCAAAATATAATAAATCTGAAATAAAATTTAATTTTAGGTAATTGTATAAAAAAATGTAAGATTTTCTCACATCGGGAATAAATCTAGTACGCCAATTAGGATTAACGTGTACCGAATAGTTTAGAATACTAAATTAAGACCCAATAGGATATTAAAATACTTAAGCTTAATGTGATTAATTTCACATTTGGATTCAAGCATATTTAAGATTCCACAATCAAAACTAAAATCTAATTTAGGAACCGAACCCCGAAATAGGGTAGAATGAATCATTAGTAAATAATAGGTATACATGGAAAAAATAAGCTAAATTATAACTTAGAATGTCAATCATTAAAGTATAGGAACTAAATAGACCTATTTGTATTATAGGATATCCAAAGACGAATTGGCTTGTAATCGAGTTATCAGGCAACTGAGAAACTCCAAATAAGTTAGGTTATTACTTACTATATTAGAGTGCTATTTTATAGTTCTCGAAGACTTAGGATTGTATATGGTTGTGATTGTAAGTAGTTTATATATGTGTTTAATGTATCTGAATGCGTGCTGAAATTTGTAATGTGATTGATTGAATTGGTATGAAATTGTTTAAACACCCTAAATGAAATTTAATCTTATTCGACTCTAATAACCAAAAATGTCACACATTGCAATCTGTTAGGGGATCATAAGATTCTCCAACCAAATACCGACCCCTTCAAAAGGGATAGCACAGGATTGCATAATGGTCCCTTCTTCATCCTTAGTCGAACTAAGTGACAAGAGAGGAGATTGCGGCGAGGGTAAAGTCAATGGTTTGAAGGTAGTCACGAGAGGAGCAAGGTCTCTATTGCACAAGCCTGGGTTTAGTTGTGAGCAGCTCCATAACATGGAAACTCCTTAACCCGAATTAGAGCAGGTGAAATTTCTTTGATTTCGCAATTGACCAGACTACGTTATGCGATGATACTTGATTTTTGCATTACATTAAAATGATTGCTTGATAATCTTGTTTGTGTTTGTATACTCTCATGAGTCTCCAATTCAACTTACTGAGCTGTAGTTGCTCATACCCTTATAAATCTTTTTATAGGTCCTGATTTCTGATTTTTGATTACTGCAAGTATTATGCCGCCATACAATTATCCAGAGGTTAGTCCTTCTGAAGCTAGGGGTGTGATGATCAATTGGCTTAGCAGTGGATATGTAGTTAGTGTGTCCTTTGTGGTTTAAAACTGAAAGACTGATAGTTATTATGTAAAGTTAGTAAATCGTTATGTTTAAGTAGATCTTCTTGGGAAGTTCTGTGGACTTTACATATAATTATATATGTTTAATAAAAATTTGTGATATTTACCATAATTGTAATTAAACATTTAATTGGACTATTTACTTCAAAGCGAGGAGTCGTCGATGTCTTGTGTACATTATGTATATGGTAGGTACTATGAAGCCAGTTACTATCATAAAATAGTTTATACAGCAGGACTATTGCGACTCTGTGACTTTGGGGCATAACATCTTCATTTAATGAACTCAAAAATATGTATGATAAGTTACTTAGGGAATTTATTAAGGTTCAAAAGAAAATTAAGATGATGAAACAAATGACAATTAAAATAAGAAGTGAATTTGATGTGTTTAGAAATGAATACAATAAAGTGAATGATGCCAAAGAAATTTTAGAGGAAGACAATGAGTATTTAAGATTAGAAGTTGATAAATTAAATAAAAATAATGAAGAAAGGAATCTTAAGAATGAGGATTTAACTAAGGAAATGATTGATTAAAAGAGAAGTGTAATTCTCTTGAAACAAAAGTTAAAAGCATGAAAAATAAAGATGCTATAGTTGATAAGGTAAGAGACCTTCAAATTGAAAATGCTATTTTGAAGTCTAGCCTAAATGATTCAAAATAAACCACAACCAAGTTCGCGAATGGAGAAAATAATTGGATAAGCTCCTTGGCTCTCAAAGTTAAGGATTGGACAAAACCAAAATTGGCTATAGTAGAACATATATTTACAAGTCTTACAAAAGCTACTTTGTAAAAGCAACAACTAAGACTTGTAACTATTGTTGTAGATATGGATATATTGCACATACGTATGTAATATCTCATAATATCAAATTGAATTGTAAAGGCAAGATGGTTTGGGTTCCAAAAGGACAAGGATATATCATTACTACTAGCCATGAGGACCTAAACTCACATGAGTATCAAAAAAGCAATTATACGTTTTTATAGGAACTTCAAGTTAAAGCAATTCAAGAAACTCAAATGGAGAATGCTTAAAGAAAATTTGGAATGCCTTCAATATGGTATTAAGTAGTCTCTATAGAATAATTACCATATTTTGTCTATGCTTAAAATTCTCTATGCTTATTAGGCTTTTATGTACACATTTTTGCCATCTCTTAGTCTTCATGTCAAATATGTGTTCACATGTGTTTAAATGCACTAATATCTCATGCTTAAATGGTTGATTTGATATATTTATAAAACTATATAAATTTGACCTCTTCTTAACCACATTTGAGCTTTCATGAACATTTGGGAACTCACTTAGTATTTTCGCAATTAATTGCTTTCCAAGCTATGCTTATACTCTCACCATGTCATAATACACATTTAAATGTTGCTTAGAATGGATAATTGCAAATATCATTCATTTTGTTTATATTTGAAGTTACTCATGTATGTTTAGGATCATATGTGTACAATTTTGCCATGCCTCAATTTTTGTACTAAAATCTAATTCCCACATGTTTAATTTTGTCCATAGATTGTGGTTAAATAATTGAATTGGCTTATTTTTGTTTTTGTGTAAATTTGACGCCCTTAGACCCAAATTAGGTTCTTACTAATGTTTAGGAAGTCACATAATTATTTTGCTTATTTACATGCTATATGTCTTAATCATACTGTCTTTGTGCCTATAGACACTATTAAAACTTGCTTAAAGTACCAACTTGTCATGAACTTAACTTAGTGTGTATGTTTGTCATTAAACTCAATTTGTACTCAAAGTAGTTGATTTTGATGATCTTAAGTAGTTATTTTTTGGATAAAATGTCTTTCCCTTCAAATCAAATGACTTATAACATAATATTAGGTCTTAGGAATATGCTCACATAGGCTTCTTGCATAAATTTTATCATTTGATATGTTTTGTACACAATTAAATTCATACTTACTTATTGAAGTTTTCCTATGTACATCCTTCTCATTTGATGATTTATAAGTTGAATGAAGGCTCTTACATGCATATTTTAACTTAAAGTCATGTTTAAATGATAAAATTTACTTCATTGTAAGTCTATGAGTTTTTTTGGTACCCTTAAACCTCCAAAAACTAAGCTAAAGCTAGACATTTAGGACGTCCTATTTAAATCTAGCCTAACATGCAAAGTTATAGTTGTTAAACATGATTCATTTGAGCTTATATAATCTGTTGAGACAAGATTTGTTCAAATGTTGTGAAGAGTCCAGGAGCTAAGTGAAAATTTCAAGTAGCCAGTGTAATCTGTATGCAACCATGTGGATAGTTCAATCATATCGTTCGAACGGTTGCTGTAGAATTGGCAGTACCAATATGTTTTCTATTTGTGTATGGACTTGAACTCCAACCATCCTTTGCTCTATTAGATATCTTATATACGTTGTCTATTGGTCCTTAAGATCGCCTTCAGTTATCTCTCTTTGATTAAGTACTGACTTAAGATTTTAGCCTACCGGCCTTTTATTAGTATACTTATCTGTGTTTATGTTATCCCTTATGAACTTTGGCTACTTTTTTATGTATGAAATATCCTATTACAATGAGAAATCGGCTACTATCTTAAGAATGATTGTGCATTATATTACTTGCTTATATTGACTATAGAATTATGTTCTTTTGAAGGTAGCATATCCTAAGGCTTAAGCAAAGGTTATACCGAAATTTTGACTTGTTTTTCTCTTCCTCTTCACCTCCTAGAATTTCATCTTTTTTATGAAACCAAAGGGGGAGAACAATTCAAGTCACTTAACTATTTTCTGTCTAAGTTTAGTGAAGGTGAAATCATAAAATTGAAGAGATTAATTGGTTAATAAGTATCAAATTGAAACATTAAGTTAAATTGATTATCATCTAAAATGAAGATTAAACACTTTCAACTTGCTCTTATATTGACTCTCCCATAAACATTCCCAAAGGAAATCTTTTATAATTAGTGCCTCATTGAGGGGAAGTGTTAATTTGAGGGGGAGTATCATATTTAAGAAGAGTTTGTTTTGCAAAGTTTTGTCCTCATCAAAGAGGGGGAAATTATTAAACCAATAGGTTCTTATGTATGCTTTTGATGAGAACAAAACCATGCAAGTTATGTTAAATTAATCATTAATTATAAACCTCTTTGCATATCTTGAAAAAGCATAGATAATTTGATAAAGAACTTAAATTATCTTTATAACACTATGTTTTGCATGATATCTTTGTAATATAACTTGATTAGATTGAGTTTGAAATTCTTAAAAGAAGTAAAAGGAAACAGAACTATTTGTTGTATCTTACTATGTGTTGTTTAGCTATTCTAATGCTTGGAACCGTCTGGCTGGTACATTAGGTGTTTTGTGATCAATGGCAAGTAATGGACTGTATGATTAGTTGTTCTTAAACCGTCCGACTGGTTGGTGCAAGTCAGTAAAGTGTGTTAGACCATGTGATTGGTTGCCTAAGATTGTTTGACCAATGACCCCATTTAAATGAACCGTCTTGCTAAACCTACTTAAATAGTCCGATTGGTCCATGCAAAAAAGAGCTATTATAGAGCATTAAATGCAAAGAGAAATGGACTAACGATAAGATTTTCTTAAGAAGCTATAAATAAAAATTGTTAGGTAGTTTAAGGATAATAAATAGAGCTGAAAATCTACAATTATTACTTTTTTTCATTTATCATTTGTCTTATATAATTAATTTGCTAAATCATTTGTAAACCCTAGTATGATGCAAAGTGATTTATACTAACAAGACTTTCAAAAGAGTGCATTATGCTTGAGATTGAGTTTGGGTTGTAAGTTGAGATTGTGGTTTGTGTTAACAGTTATTGTGATTGAAAATCTTGTAAAATCAAGATTAAGTGAGTTGTGAGCATGAAACTTATATAATCAAGTTTATGTATGTGTAGCTCTTGAAGCTTAAATTGAGAAATTAATAAAGTGATGTGAAGTCCTCGGTTGAAGGCATTGTGAGTCCGTGGAGAGTAAGGGGTGGTCTGAACTCCACATTAAATCCAAGCTTGATTTTTTCTATCCTTATCTCTTTTATTTTTTGCACTTATTATTGTTTTATCATTATCTTGATTATACTCATGCTGGCTTTATCGTCTCGATATTGTATTCATTTAGTTACTTAAATCATGCAATTGGTATTAAAATAAAATGTGGACATTGAACTCAATTCCCACCCCTCCCCCCTCCCTCTCGAGTTTATAATGTAGTATTTCAATTGGGCCTTGGATTCCTATGAAGTCCAACTGTATAGATTTTTCATCAATCAAATCTTAGACTCTATTCTTCAACTCCTAGTAATGGTCAGTAGCATATCCCTACTAGCTCATGTGATATTGGCATTGTGCATTAAGGTTGTATTTTCGAGGTTTATACCCTAAAATTGGGGACTTAGGATGCAACAAACCTTCTCTTCTTCGGTGATGATGGACTTGAGACATAGAAATTAGGATCTAAGTGAACCTCTTTCTAGGTGTTTTCAAGATTTGCTTATTTTGCTTATGCTCCAGACCCCATGTTTAAGGCATTAGGTTAGCTCATCATCATATAGGGCATTGTAGTGTTCACAATGGCATTTGAATCCAACGAGGCTTATCTCTTCCTTATCAATCTTCCTACTCTAATGGCATCCCTAATACAACTATTGATTGCAACTATGTCCACAAATGTGGAAGCAGTATGGCCTAAGAGGTGATTATAGTAAGGTTCATTTAGTATGTAGATGAACATGCTGATCAATTCATTTTCTAGCAATTGTATTATTAGCAGCTATAGATCTCCATCTCTAGGTATACTCCTTAAAGGACTCAATCGGCTTTATTTTCATCTTACTTAGATCTATTAAGGAAGGAGCCACTTCTTTGTTGAACTTGTACTACTGATAAAAGGCTTAAGCTAACTTATCCCAAGTATCAAGGTCAGGAAAGTCTAGTTAGGCATACCATGCTAATGCCAGCCCAATCAAGCTATCTTAGAAAGTTTGAATCATCAATTGCTCATATTTGGTGAATTGGGCTATCTTGCAAACATAAAGCCTAAGATGGAGTTTAAGGTAACCTATTCCATTATACTTTTTGAAAGTTGGCACCTTAAACTTCTTGGGTAACTCACTCTGTTCATTGTAACCTTTTAGAACTCCCATTTTCTCTTCAAGTTTATGAAAGATTTCTTCCTTCATCTTCATCAATTTCTGCTCCAATTCCTTCCCTAAGGCTTTTTTCTGTTGTTGGGCTTATGAACCTACAACTCTTTGGACCCATCTGCCTGAGATGGTATGTCAATCAGCACCTAGGCTCGGGTATGAGCCATGGTCTTGACTTACTTCGAGTGCTTACTCAAAACCCCTTCAGTTGTAGTTATTCTCTATTCAAGAGCTTCAAACATTTTGGTTTTAAAAACAAGTGATTATGAGCTTCAAGTTAGGTTAGACCACCTAAAAGACATTCTTTCAAATCTAGCAAGAATCCCTCTTGCTAACAAGGCTACTTCTTATCAAGCTTGATTTTTTTTCTGGTTTTATTAATTTCCTTAACCCTAACTTGTTTAATATTGATCCTTAACTAAAAGTTAAAGAAAACTGGTTTTTTAAAAAGAATTTTATAAACATTTTGAATCACTACCTAACCGGGGTCAAGAAATGGTTTAGTTAAAAACAAATGGGTAGATTTGGTTTTGATCTAGACTCTGGTTCACGTGGGGAAAAACCGATTTAGAAAAAGGGTTTTTGAAAAACTAGAGATTGAGTCTAGGGGTTAGGTTTTTTAAACCCTAACGGATACCACAAACTTTCCAAATTTAGATTTAATTCTTTGAATTCACCTTTCAAGATAAAAACTAACATTAAAATAAATTAGGTTTCTTTATTTTTACTAATTCGAGTAATTTAAGCTAAAAAAGGAAAAAACTAAATTTTTCGTTTTTTACGTCGCCATGGAGATGCTTACATACCCGCTATTCGCAATCAAATATACATAATTCTTTTTACAAAAACATTAGATACATTAGATTCTTTTAAGTCCAAAAAGGAGCACTCAAGATTAAGTTTTTTAGCCAATTTATTTTCATTTTAGAAAAGGTCCTAAATTTTCAAGTACTTATTTGTGAAAAATTCTAAGAAATCCAAACTTTAAAAAGGTTCATTTTATTTTTGTTTTTATTGAAAAATGACTTTCTAAGGGATAAAATGGTTTTCATTTATTTTCTTCATTTTATTGTCTTATATATATTTATTTATTATTTTTATTATTTTCATTTTTTTAACTAAAACATCAAGATAAATAAAGGGAAAAAAAAAACTTCTTCCTCTTTCTTTTTTTTTTTCTCTTTTTTTCTTTTCTTTTTTTTTTCCTTTCTTTTTTTTTGGTTTGGTGGAGGCGGGGGGGTTGTTTACAACTAAAATTACAATACATGAATAGATAAATGAATAAAAACACAACAAAACAAATAAATATATATATAAAAAAAAAAAACAAAACAAGTCGAAATGGAGCAAGGATAGATTAAAGTGTTAGTTAGAGCCGCGAGTTGGGTTCAATCAAGTCGGTTTAATTTGGCTGAATCGGGTTGCACTAGGGGACAACAACACAACTGTAAAGGCTAATTCTGCATGATCTAGATGACTAAACAAGCAAGGGAAGAGGATTTCGTGTAGATTTTAGTAGAATTTTAGGATTGATCCTGCAAGGATAGGAGATTGTTTGGTGGTTGTTGGAGAATGGTAGCTTCAACGATTGATGGCTGTCACATATGGTTGTTGCTAGGTTCAATAGAGACATTGGGTTAAGGGTTTTGGGTAGTGGCAAGCACAACTAAATGCTCGGCTTTGGACATAGTCGAGTGGTGGTAGCTGTTTAAACAGTAGGTTATGTGTATTGGACCGTTGCGGCAACGAAGATGCTCGATGTTGGGTTTGGTTCTTAGCATAGCTATAGATGGGTAAGGTGTTGGCATAAGAGAGGTGATCGAATGAAGTGGTTGTAAAGCTTGGAGCTCGTCGAAGGTTTGCTATGTGGCTACGGTAAGTGCGAAGTTGTAGTTAGTTGGGACATCAGTAGATGGAATGGGGGTTTTAGGTTGTCAAGTTATGGTGGTGATCGTATGATGTGAGTGTTGGTTGATGGATGTGAGTGGAGTGTATGGTTGTAGGTTGCTGTGTCGGTCAATAGTATGGATGAAGCAATTGTAGAGCAATTGGACTGGCTTACGGTTGCCGTTGTTGCACAAAGTAGATTAAGTGGCTACTGCATGAAGTTCGAACAATGTTGGAGCATGAGGCTTTATGGCTTGGGCGTGTGTTTAAGGCGTCAAGGAAAAGTGGACTGGAAAGGGGACAACGTCTGGAATTGCAGTTTGAGAATGGGCATAGGTGGACTGATTGGGAATCGGTCCGTATGGCTCGGGTAAAGGTCACCTAGTGTTGTACAGTTGGGTTAAGTGCGATCGTGGGTTATTGTGTATTTAGTGTAAGTCAGGTTATCAAATTGGAGCAAGTCACGAGAGAGGAGATTCTGAAAACGAAAGTCCTCTTTTTTTAGTCTTTTAAGTTGGAAAATTGAAGATCAGATTCAATGCATATTCCTAATTTTTAGTTTTTTTCTGACTTTTCATCTATCGTTTGAATGCTCATACGTATGAATTTAGACGTGTTCTCGGGCACCATTCGAAGTATTCCATGTTGACTCTATAATGACCTCATTAATTCGATTAAACTGCAAAGGAAAAGGCCTCAAATCAAGTCGAAAGTGGATTGTCCAATAAGGGAAACCATGGAAATTCTGAAGAAAAGAAAGAACACGGAAGGAAAATAGGGGGGAAAGATGCTAACATGATGTTACATCAACCATGCAGTCGAGTGGCATCATGCTATGTATCTTGAAATGATGCATAGGTGATGATGTAATAGAGGCTGCCGAAGTGTTTTATGCTACATGTTATGCCACATAGCTTGACAAATAGACAACAACTCGTGGTTTAATCACGAAGCGCCACGAGTCATGACTAGATACGTAGCCTACTAATATTTTGACACGTGGTGGGTATGCTTTGTGAAGAAAAATAAAAGGCATTTTGTATCTATGTTGAGATTCAAACCCAAGACCTTTGTATCAAACCTAATGCAAGTCAAAATGTGGAACTGTCGGGTTATTGGCCTATGCCTTATCTATGAATGCAATTAAATTACATATATGAACTAGGTTGGCCTAAGTTAGATTTAAATCTAAGCCCAAACCTAATATCCTTATCCATTTTTTCTATTATTTAAGACTTAAAAAAAACTAAGGCTTAAACAAATCCCTATTCTATTTAAACTATCTACTTTTTTTTTATTTTCTATATTTTTGTAATTTTTTTCTTTCTAAATTTTCTATTTTTTGCGATTTTCCTAAATTTTCAATTTTTTTGCACTAATTTTTTTTTTTAAATAAAACCTCTTACCCTATTCTAAAAATTTTTAAATAAAAAGGGGCAAAAATAAGGTGTTTACACATCCCCTTTCTCACTCTCTCTTTTTTTTTTTATGGAAAAGGAAGTCAACTTTTAAAACTTTGAAAACCTCTCTTTTTTGGAAATTTTTATCGACAAATCAATACTTATTTTCTGTTACAAACAACTTAATAATAATATTGACGAATCTAAACTTATTACACAAACAAAAGGTTAAAAAAAAAATAGGAACATTGGGACCAACAACTAAAGATTCAAGATGAAGATTATATTACAAGGATGATGTAGAGAAGTGGGAATTCTTTTACAATGAGACACTTACTAAAAGACAACACAAGGTGACAACTTATGGAGAAAATTTTAACCAAATCGTGACAACTTAATGGATAAATATGAAGATTAAAAACTTAGACATTTACAAGATTGATGACTTTAAGGTGGCAATTAATTTACAATGGAAACTAAGGGAGAAATCTTTTTTTATTTTTGCATTTTGTTAGTTCCTAACAGCATGGTATATATGAGGCATTGTGATAGAAATCAACTAAGTAAAAATTATAATGAAACTAGTTTTTTTTTTTATCATAACATATCTCTTTGAGATTCTATTCCTTTTTTTTTTATGGAAACTTATTGTAAAACCGACAGTCATAATCTTTATGTAAATAATTTCCATAACTAAGAGCCCCATAAAGAAAATTTATAAGTTGATACTGAAGTTATTTTCTTTTTTATTTTTATAACATTGATACATCATAGTACAGGGGAATTATTAATAATTTTGTTCCTTCTATGTCAAATCTTATGTCACATAACTTTTTTCCTCGTAAAATAAAGCAAAAATCTACAACACTCGCACATATTACACAAGATAACATATACAAACAAATATACACAACATAACAAATATTAGAGAATACGCACAAATTAAAAAATATCAAACAAATGTGATATCATATGCTACACATACATATAATGCAATAAAGTCGGTAATTAATAACTTATAGGAACGAAATTTTTATAGACCAACAATCGAGAATTTTAGCACTTATTTGTATAAGGGTATGAATTTCTAAAATAACATTTTGGAAGAATAAGGCTTGTAGACACTTATATATATATATATATTAAGTATTAATTTATTTAATTTCCTTTTTCGAAAAGAAAGCCCAATTGATCATTGATTATAATAATTCAAAAAATTTCTAGTTCCTATAATTAAAAATTATTAAACCCTCTTTATTTAAAATAATGCAAGAGGATGGGGTCTAATGATCCCTAAGCTTCATGACCTTACCTATTTTTAGAGAATGAAACTTAAACAGAGTAACCTAATTAATCCTAAATGGTGGTTACACCACAGCTCCCAAAACCTATATAATGCCCCCTCGTCATAAGGTCCTAAGATGGCTTAGGTCTAACTATGTCTAAACACACATGCATGATTCCTTTAAAATAAAATATTCCCTCCCCTCTACCCCACCAAAATCCAATAAGAGGTACATTGGGCCAGGTTTTTCCTATATGCCTGCACCATTAAAACTCAATTAGTATAACTATATTACAATGTATAAAAAAAAATAAAAGCGCATTAATTAAATTTTTAATTTTTACATTGCTAGCTCATTAGTCCTTAATGAAGTTGCCAATTCTATCAAGCCCTATTTCAATTTTTATTAATTTATTTTATACTAAGCCCAACCCGTTTCATATAAAATACTCAACATTATACTAAGGAAAAGCATTTTTATATGAAAAAATATTTCATAAAGATTTTAGGAGTCACAAAACAATTAAACTGGTAAAAAATAAATTAGGTTTTTTTTGTGGAAAAAATCTTAATCAAGTCATTAGCCCACTATTTTCCTAAAAAATATTTTTTATAAAAAAAATAAACCAAAGAACCGAGTCTTGAGGCTAACTTATTAAGACACTTGTCACCATGTAAGAATTTAAAAAAATTAACTAATAGGCCTTTGTTTTTTATAATTTTTCTAAAATAATGTGAAAACATGTAAAAATGAGAAAATGCATGAAAATGGTTTTTTTATTATTTTTATTACGAATTTTCCTTAAAAAATAAAAAATAAAATAAAATATTTTATAATTTTACAGTTGTGTCAAAGGCACCTATGTACTTGATAATTAGGATTGAACCAACCGTGATTTTAATCTTTTAGAAAAACTTTAGTAGGTTAGTAAATTTTATTGATGAGAAACTGGTCAGACTTATGTTTTTAGCCATTTTATTTTTATCAAGAAAAATCCCTAAAGAGAACCCTAATTTTATACTCGATTTCAAAAAACATAAAAAGAACCTAGTTTTGAAAAAGACCCAATTTAAGATTTTTATTTTATGAAAGAAAAGCTAAGTGACAAAAATAATTTTTTTAGAAAAAATCCCTAAAATGCCTAATTATGCTAAAAAGTGCAAATTTAATGAAGATTATGTGATCCTATCCAAATATTCTAAAATGTGCAACCTAGATTCAAAGTTTATTCTAAAGATACAAATATTGAGAAAAATATGTAATTTAATCCTAAAAGATGCAATTTTTATAGAAAGATGCAAATCTTCTTCGTTTTTTTAAATGTAACTTTGTAACAAAAAAAATGCAATTTTCCTAAACTAACCAAGCCTAAGATGCAAAATATGCAATTTACGTAAAAATATGTAAGTATCCTAAAAAAATGTGATTTTAACGATAGATATGTAAACATGTTATTTTAAGCCCTAAGCATGCAAAAAATTGCTAATTCGTTGAAATTGATATGAAATCCTATAAAAGAACTCAAGTTACTACACATGTATGAGCCGCTATCAATGATATACCTATAAGAATGCTAAGGTTTAACATTTTCCAAAACCTTATAAAAACCCCCCCTAAAACACGACTGTATAGGAATGGGTTTTTATAGAATTCAAAAAACCATATAGGTGCAGGGTTTTATAAGGTTTAAATAGAATTAAGTAGAGAATAGAAGGGTAGAAGTTAAGTACGATTAAGATTATATTACCAACTTACACGATAATAAAAATTGAGAATTAAATATGTTGTACACCCTTAAAAATAATTAAGTAGTAAAAAATATACATATCAAGGAATTTTTCAACTTAAGTTCAATTTAATAAATCGAAGTCTTATTTCTGTTCATCAATTAAAAATTATTTAAATTTCAAATTGAAGTAAAAGCTTATCAAATTTTACTAGACTATGCTATAAAATGGATATTTTTCTAATGAAGCTCTAAAGACTTAGGATTTACTAAATTGCCTGTAGATTTTTTACTATTACCTAACCTAACCCTAAGTGACTGACTAACTTGACTCGAACACTTCTGAGACTTTATATTTTCGCAATTTTTCAAATTTTTATATTTGTTTGAATTTTTTTGTTAACTTAGCCAAAAATAAGATAATAAGGAAGGAAAAAATGGAACATCTATAACTATTCCTCTTTTTAGTAAAGTTTGAATAAAACTTCACTATAAAGATTAGAAGATAGGCCAATTTTTGCCTATTCCTAACTCAAATTGACAAGGCAAAACAAACCTGACCTGAATAGTCAACTAAATAAGATCTTAACTTAAAAGGTCAGGTAAGCAATGCTAATTTGAAAGGTCAACTAAAAAGCATATCGACTTGACAAGTCAATGTGAAAGAGATAAGATTTCGACTTGATAGGTAAAAGTAAAAGGATAAAATCCTAACTCAACGAGTCGGGGTGAAAAAGATAAAGTTTTGACTTGATAAGTCAGAGTAAAAGGATAAAGAACCCGACCTAACCAATCGAAGTAAAAGGCTTTCAACTAAAAGTATCGAATAGATAAGGTCTTTTCTTGATTGATCAAGTTAAAAGGACTTTAAATATCAGACAAATAAGGTCTCGACTTAAAAGGTTGGGTATCCTTAAGAGGATAGATCTCTTTAAGGATTGGTAAAAGAGACAAAACAAGACAGCACTCTTATGAGCATACAGTCCATCTAAGGACAAAATAGGATAGTGTGCTTATGAGTAGTTGATTTGACAAAGATTAGGATAGCGCTCCTTTGAGCAAACAATCCTAAAAAGGATTGGATGATGCTTTAATAAGTAGGTAATCTAACAAGGATATAATAGGATAGCTCTCCTTTGAGTAAGCGATTTGAGAAGGATTAAATAACACTCTACTATCCTAAAAAGAACTAAATAGTGCTCCACTGAGCAAGCAATCCAACTAAAGTATAAGATAGTGCTCCTTTGAGTAAGAGTTCTTAAAAAGGACTGGATTGCGCTCTACTGAGTAAGCGATCCAACAAAGAAAATAGGATGATGCTCCTTTAAGAAGGTAATCTTAAAAAGAACCAGGTAACACTCCACTGAGTAAGCAATTTGACAAAGGATAGGATAGCGCTCCTATGAGCAAGCGATCCTAGAAAGGATTAGATGACACTCCACTGAGCAAGCGATTCGACAAAGGATAAGACAGCGCTTATAAGAGCAAGTAATCCTATAAAGGATTAGATAGCGCTCTAATGAGCAAGCAATCCAACAGAGGATAGGATACCGCTCTTGTAAGCAAACAATCCTAAAAACGATTAGATGACACTCCAATGAGCAAGTGATCTAACAAAGTAAAGGATAGTGCTCCTATTAGCAAGCAATCCTAAAAAGGACCGGATGGCGATCCAATGAGCAAGCACTCTTAGAAAGGACTAGATAATGCTCCAACGAGCGAGTAATCCAACAAAGTATAAGATAGTGCTCCTATAAACAATCAATCCTAGAAAGGATTAAATGACACTCTAATGAGTAAGCAATCCGATAAACGAAAGGATAGCACTCCTATGAGTAAGCGATCTTAGAAAGGATTAGATGACACTTCGATGAGTAAGCGATCCGACAAAGGAAAAGATAATGCTCCTATGAGTAAGAGATTCTAGAAAAGACTGGATGACACTCCAATGAGTAAGCAATCCTACAAAGGATAGGATAGTGCTTCTATGAGCAAAAGATCCTAGAAAGGATAGGATGGCACTCCAATGAGGAAACGATCCAAGAATAGGTCAACACTTCTTTGAGTAAGCAATCAGGGAATTTTCAAGGACTTCAATGAGTTGTGACAAATTGATCAAGACTTGCGCTTAAAGGATTTTTATTATTCTTTAAAAATGTTGGCTTTTCCTTTTAAGAAATCTCCTTTTTTTTTCAATAACTTTTGAAAACTCTTCATTTCTCTTCAAAATATTAGGTTGTTCATAAAAAGAAAATGCACTCTTTTTGGAAGACAATTGCATTGCTAACATATAAGAGGGTCTCATAGGCTTCAAAGATAAGTAGTGGGCTTGCCCCATTATCCAAAAACCACTCATTCTCGAAGCATATTCCTTGATTTCTAAACTTGTTGCAAACACTGATTTCAAACTTAAGGTAAATGACCATTCATGTTCTTGATAAAGTACTTAACTATTTTTTAATTTTCCACTAAGGGAATAGGTATCATTACCTAAAATTTTTAGTCCAAGAGAATTTCCTTACATTCTCACTGATCTATTTTTAATCCCTCTTGTAAATGGTATATTCTGGTCAATCAATTAGTTCTTTTCTAGGTTTGTAATGTAAGGCTTTTAGTCAATGGTTTGAAAAAATGGATATCAATGTGCCTCGGCCAATTTCAAAGAAATCATACACAATCTATCTCAGGTTTATAAGCCAAGAACCTAAGAGGAACTAAACATAGGTTTGTCCCAGTTTCAAAAGCAAATTTTACTTCAAATAAGTTCATTTCTTTAGTCAAAAGAGTTTCATTAAGGGTAGCATAGTGGATGGGATCATAAAATGAGGGCTTTCCTTTTAAGCTTAAGAATTTAAAGTGTTTAGCCTTTGTATATCCTTTATAAGTTCGAACCTTAAGCTTATTGGCAATTTGGCTCATCTTTGAAGGTGATCAACTTGCTCACTTTCAACTTTTTTCTTTTTCTTTTTCTTATCTTTTTTTCTTCTTTTTTTTCTTTTATTAAGGTGGTCACCTTCCATTATTGAGTTTTCACTTGATGAGATTTGAAGCCCTAAAACCATGGGTTCAAAACAATAAGCTTAGGGGAAGTGTATATGTCTTTTGAGTGTTCACGAAAAATCCATAGGCTTAAGGTATTTGAATAAGCATATGGGCCTGAGTGAGGTGTATATGGTTTGAAACTTTTCTTTATCCTAAAGAAACCAAATTATCTACAACAATATTTGCTTATGGATTAGCACTACTAAGATTGCCTCCTTTTCTCTAGATTAATGATCCTAACCTCCAGATTGCCTCAATTTGGGTAATTCTTGGCAAGGTTAATTTTAAGAAAATCCCAAGAAGGCTCAAATGGATTTGCACAAGATAACTATGTTCAGGGTAACGAATGAATGCCTAACATCATTTTGACATGTGTACTAGGTTTAAGATGGACCTCCTTTAAGGAATGAGTCCAAGTACTCATCTTGTATCCTCAACTCTTATATGTTTAAGGTTATTGTTTGGAATATGGTTTACCTATTTTCATCCTAAACTTTTCAGGTAATGAGTCACCAAATTTTAAGTTTTGAGTTCAAATTTACTTTATCCATTTTCACTTACCTCAAATCTTACATAAAGTGTTTCATTTAGTGAAGGGCCTATGACATGCCCCTATTGAGCTAGTTTCATAGCATACAAAGACATAAATGCACAGGAAAATTACTTTATTCAAATAGCTCGTGTTCATTACAAGCTTCAAAATGAAAGGTTATTTTGAAAAGAAATAAATATAGGAACTAAAACTCTTTTCTACTTCTTACCCCTATTTCTATCACTCTTTTGAACTTGGCCTATTAAGTTGAATTGATCTCCTAGAGATATACCTAATTGCTTCAAATAGTGAGCCACCTTATATTACAGACGAATATACACAACATAGCAAATATTAGAGAATACGCACAAAGTAAAAAATATTAAACAAATATGATGTCATATGCTACACACGCATGCAATGCAATAGAGTTGGTAATTAATAACTTATAGGAATGAAATTGTTATAGACCTGCAGTCGAGATTTTCAATACTTATTTATATAAATGTATGAATTTCTAAAATAAAATTTTGGAAAAATGAGGCTTGTAGACACATATATATAAATGTATTAATTTATTTGATTTCGTTTTTTTTTTTAAAGAAAGCCTAATTAATTGCAGATTATAATAATTAATTTTTTTTTCTTGTTCCTATAATTAGAAATTATTGACCCCTCTTTATTTAAAATGATGCAGAAGGGTGGGGTTTAAAGGTCTCTAAGCTTCGTGACCTCGCCTATTTTTAGAGAAATGGCTTTACTGTTCATATTAAAGCTTAAGTGAGGTGGCCTAATCGACCTTAAGCGATGGTTACACTACAGCACTCAAAGTCTACACAATTGCTTCCCGTCCTAGGGTCCTAAAACAGCTTAGGTCTGACCCTATCCTACACAATGGCCCCTCAGCAAGCCCTATTTCAATTTTCCTTCATTTATTTTAAGTTAAGCCTAAGACATTTAATATAAAATACTGAACATTAAAGTAAGGAAAAACATTTTTCTTTAAAAAATGTTCTAAAAAGAATCTTTCAAAAAGTTTTTAGGAATCACCAACTAGTTAAACTAGTAAAAGATATAATAGGTTTCCTAGGTGAAAGAAGCCTTGATTAGGTCATTAGCTCGCTATTTTCCTAAAAAATATTTTTTAGAAAAAAAATAAGCAAAAAATTGAGTTCAAAGGCTAACTTATTATGATACTCGTCATGATGTAAGAATTTTAAGAAATCAACTAATGGCCTTTTGTTTTTTTATAATTTTTGTAAAATAATGTGAAAACATGAAAAAATGAGAAAATGCATGAAAATGATTTTTTATTATTTTTTATTACAAATTTTCCTTAAAAAATAAAAAAGAAAACAAAATATTTTATAAATTTTACGATTGTCCTAGAGGTGTATATGTATCTACTAATTGAGATCAAACAGATCATAGTTCTAATTTTTTAGAAAAACTTTAATTGGTTAGTAAATTTTATTGATAAGAAACGGGCCAAACTTATGTTTTTAGACATTTTATTTTTATAAAGAAAAATCCCTAAAAGGAACCCTAATTTGATTCCCATTTTTGAAAAACCTTAGAAAGAACCTAGTTTTGAAAAAAAAAAAAAAACCCAATTTAAGATTTTTATTTTATCAAAAGAAAAACTAAGTGACAAAATAATTTTTCTAGAAAAAATCCTTAAAATGCCTAATTGTGCTAAAAAGTGCAAATTTAACAAAGATTATGTAATCCTATCCAAATATTCTAAAATGTGTAATCCAAATGCAAAGTTTATCCTAAAGATATGAATATTGAGAAAAATATGCAGTTTTTATAAAAAGATGCAAATATTTTTTTTTTAATGTAACTTTGCAAAAAAAAAAAAAAAAAGAAGATGCAATTTTCTTAAACTAACCAAGCCTAAGATGCAAAATATGCAATTTACGTAAAAATATATAAATATCCTAAAAAAAGGTGATTTTAATGATAGATATGTAAACATGCAATTTTAAGACATAAGCATATAAAGATTGCTAATTCATTGAAATTGATATGAAATACTACAAAAGAACTCAAGTTGGTGCACATGTGTGAACCACCATCAATGATATACCTATGCAAAAATTAAAATGATAAAGTAATAATAAAGCCAACTAATAAAACTAACTAATGCTAAGTAAATAAAAAACCTGTAATGAAAAAATGACTTAAGAGAGAAAAAGAAAAAATAATAAAAAAATTAAAATGAAAGGAAAAACAAGACCCTCCAATATATTAATTAGATTCAATCTAATGAGAAATACATGCAGATTCAAGTTGGTCGACTCACGAACGCATAGGTAGATTTAAGTCAGGTATTAGATTGAAGCAACAACAACTAATAAGATAACTCGATTCTACTTGATCTAACAAGCTTTTCAAGTAAATTTTCATATGTTCATGATAATCTCATTAGTGAAAATGAGATTGGTATTGGCACCATCATTTGGGGGTAGTGTTTTGGTGGTTTTGTATGAGTAACAAGCAATGGCAGTTATAGGTAGCGATGACTGTGATATTTTGAAGTATATGAACAATGTAGTCTAAGGTTTTTAGGTGTAAGGAGGTAAGTGTTGTGATTGGTTTTGTCTTTAGAAGCAATAATGGTAGTTCACGAAGGGTCGACAATAGGTGGTAAAGTCTTGTCAAATTGTTGTCGTAGGGTTGTGACTAAGCTCTCTAGGAGTATAATAGCCATGTCGTTAGGTGTCGAGCTAATGTTTAGTGTCAAGTGACTGTAGATGTGGTTGGGATGCGATTAGCGGATGCTTGCTATTGTTGATGGTTGATTAGGGTTAATAAGGGTAGCTGCCATAGCAATGGCCATTGTGTTTATGGATTCAAGTCGTGTGGGTTTTGGTGTGTTAAGTAGTAGTTACCACTAGGTATGGGATTAGTGCTTGGATGGGGTTAAGAGTTTAAGGCAACTAAGTTGTGTTTGGGTGTTGCAAAATGCAGATGGTGATCGAACAAATGTAGAGAAAAGAAGAAAGGGTCGTGCATTGGAGTACACTTGACGTCATAGCATTGGTTACATGGGTTACTATTGTTAGCAATGTAAGTAAGACCCTTACTGTCTCCCAATGTGTTTCTGCAGGTGTAAATTTTCTCCTACTTACAGTATCTTCTCTATGTTCCCATAATGATGCTCCATCCGCCATTTGAGATAACTAATTTTTACCTCCCTAATTCTAATAAGGTCTTAGTTCTAAAATAAAAGATTATAAAAAAAAAATTTTAAAAAAAATTAAATGATAAAATATACGAAAAAATGAAAAAAAGAAAAGGAAATGTAATATTTTAGGAAAATAAATTTTTAGAAAAAAAATTGTTTTAAAGATAATTAGTTTCGTCACGCGATTTAAGTATAATTTAATTATACTAAATGTCAAGTCATAGGTCAATAACCTAACAGATAATCATTGGATTACTTTATACTCAAGAGTTCGAATCTTACTAAGGACAAATATCTTTTTTAGTTTACTTTCTTTCATTTTTTAAAAATCGGTCGAGTATACGAGATTTAAATCTAATTTTAAATCAAATCGAGTTTTTTTATTTTTTTATCAGATGTAGTAAAAATATGAGAAATTCAAATTAAATTTGATTTTTATCAAACCAGATTTGAATCTATATAAGAGGTTCAAATTTAATTAAATATGAATAGATATAAATCATTCAAATTTAATTTAATCTTGTAAAACATGTGATATGAAACAATATAGAATTAAAATTAACTTAGTTGATACCACGTTCTTTCAAGATTTATATATTGGTTGCGTAGCATAAAATAATAGGGGGATCCGCTCGCAAAAGGAAATCGATTTTTCTATTTCCCTAATACGATACAGCTACATTCCACAGCATAGCTCAAACAGCGGTCCCCTACGCCCAATGCCCATGGCAACCAACACGTGAACATATAGTACACGCACAGCCAACTCCCACACATTCCAACCAAACACACCAGAATCACTTTCACGCAGCAGTTCTCCGTTCACGAATAGCCACAGCCTAGAGCACGTCTACAGTACGACACCCAACAGCGATCAACACCGCATGTCTTTGTCTGAACGGCTCCCTTGCACAACCCAACCGCACAATGATTAACACAAGACAGCCCCTCTCCACATTCACGCCGCACCCACTGCACAAACGCTTTACTCACTCCACTATCCACACAGAACGAAGGACAAACACGTATGCTGAAGCGTTTGCACAATCCAACCAAGCACACTTTGTCACATAGCACTGTCTTCTTCACATCCACCATCATCAGACCGCCTTCCACGCTCACAACTCATGGATGCACGACACGCAACAGCGATCAGTGAAGCAGCAACTCCAAATGCAGACATAATCAAGCCATCCTAGTCCGAACGCTACTCCGATCAACGGCCCTACATCCGCACTTCTCTATTGAACAGCAACTTCAATTGCAAATCACTACAGCATGGTCAGTAGCCAACGTCATGCATTCTCGCATGACAACCAGCCCCCAACGTCATCTACATTGAACAACTCTCTCCCCATTGCTGATTGCCCACGAGTTCTTAGTGCAAATAGTAGTCCGACGCCACGGCCGAACAAGATTAAACCCGTGTGTAGTGGAGCTCTGACTTGAATCCAATCTGGCATCCATCCGCTTGTGTCCAGCATATCGGTTTTAGCACCTTTATCCAATTTCCGTTAGTTGTTTTTCTTTTATTTTATTATTGTTATTATTAATTATTATTATATTATTTTGTTATTAATTCTTTAGTTATTTAACATGGTATATACATATATATGAACATATTAATTTAGGAAATTTTTAGTATTAGTCTTTATATTAAGTATATTACTTGAGATTACTAATTTATTTAGGTAGATATTTGTTTATTAGTAATAGTATGGATATTTACATATATGAAGCAACTTAGGAATTTTTAAAATTTCTCATTTAGAAAATCACTTTTTAAAAATTAAAATAAAAATAAATAAAAAACAATAAAACTCTTAGGACATTTTAGGTTACATTCAAGAGTTATGATCTCGATTTTATTTTATTGAATTAATTAAAACATAAATCCAATTGGTTTTCAAAAATTAAAACAAATTAACACATTAAAGTTTTCGAAAAAAATTATAGTAGTCTAATCTCGATTAACAGATACATAGGCACCTTGGGGTAATTTTAAAATTTATAGAAATTAGGTTCTTTTATTATTTTCTTTTTTTTTAATTTTTCATAAAAATATTTTTAAGAAGATAATTTGAAGAATAAATCTAATTTCGGAATATAGATAGTGACACCTATTAAGATTTAATAGGTTAGCTTCTGAATTCAGAACTCTCTGATTTTTCATTCAAATCGAAATAAAAAACTTCTAGTCAAATCGTAGTTAATCTACCCAATTAATTACAATTTTTGTTTTTTCCGATTTTGGTTGGGTGACGACTCCAAAATTTTTTTTTATTAAAAAAACCAAATTTTCCCAATTTCTCTAGTCAAGAATTAATATTGAATAGATTAGAGTTTAGTATTAATCAAAAAATGACAAATAAAATTAAAATGAAAGAACAAAAAATTTAGGCTCGACAGTTTACCGACTTTACTATGGACGTTATCAAGAGGGTTAGCCACTAAAATTTACCAAAATTAGGATTATTTTTCATAAACAAAAAATATTTGAGCTAATTATTATTTTATCTTATTCTATTTTTATTATATTATATACTAACATGTATATTGCAGCTTATCTAGAGGGGTAGTTTTGAGGGTTTATTTTATTTTCTGTATCATTAACACATGGTAAATACAGTTAGATCAGACCGTCTTAGGACCTTAAGAAGGGAATCATTGTGTAAATTTCGAATGTTGTGCGGTAACCATCTTCCAGAGCTGATCAGGTTACCCCACTTAAGTTCAAATGTGACCACAGAATCATTGCCTTAAAAAACGCGATAGTCATAAAACTTAAGGACCTTTAAAACCTACCATTTGCATACATGAAACCCTTTTTGTCTAAAAAAATTTGTAAGAACATATAATGTAGTAGACTTAAACAAATAAGGACAATTGTCCGTTATAATATTCCCCTGTAAATATTCTATAATAATTCTATATGAAGTTTAGGATAGACTTTGATTGTAATTTTAATTTTTTAGATAGGAGTAAATTGATCAGGTTAAGGGGGTTTCCAATGAATCCACATCTACCCACCTCATTGGAGTAAAAAAATTCTCTTGATGGGGTTCTAACTTTTCAGATCATTATGAGCAAGATTGAGCCCATCTTGTCCCTACAGAAAACCCTATGAATAGTAACTTAGTCCAGGCCTTAGTACATTTATGGGAGCTTGAATTTGTTGCTTTCTATTTAGGCCTACACTTGCTAAGCCCAGCCATCACAAAGTAAAAAAGAAGTAAAAAAGTAAAAAAGAAACAAAACAAAAAGAATCAAACCTATAAAATAATTTTAGGTAGTTACCATTTTGTCTAGCATTCTACCAACCAGAAATATTCATTCTTTTAAGTAGATTAGTATTTTGTAAATAGCCTTTCTCATTTGGAATAAGTAGGATTTAGATATTATCTTTGTTTAGTTTTTTTATTCTTCATCATTTAAAATTCCTCATTTGTAAATAGACCCTTAATAATATTGTTCTATATAAATTATATAGGCTTGTATATAAAATTTTAGGAAAGCAATCCTACATTCGGTCTCTATAACATAAAAGCCCTAACTTTTCCTCTCTGTCTCTTTCAAAAAGAACAAAAAAAGAAGTTCATTAACAGTTACCAATCCTTATGGGACTAGAGACAAACACAATCACTTGGCCCATTAAGGCAACTAACCTAAACACATCCACTTAGCCCAAGAAAGCAACCAACCAAACACAAACCCCTATCCCTTCAAGATCATTGAACCAACTCAAAGCCTACGAGTTATCAAGTCTAACCATGATCCAAGTTAAAATACGAGACCATGAAATACTATCCTAATCTCAATCCCCGGTACAAACAAAAAGAGTAATTAATTAGTCCTTTCATTTCAAAAGTTGTCAATGTCGACTTATATGAACTCAAAGGAACTAAACCCGTAACCACACATGAAAGTCTAAGGGCGTTAAGACCTATAAGTTTGGGGTAATTTAAGTGAGAGTATGAAAGGTATGGGGCATTTAGTCTCTAAAATTTCACAATTAGGGCATGAGAGCAAGGTTAATCTTTACCCTACGGTAAATCAATCCTTACGTAAGGAATTGGTAACTCACTTTTTAAAGATTTAGAATGAAAAGAGACAAGCTATATCCCACACACTAAACCTTAAACACTTTAAGAGATGAGAGACATCATGGTGAGGATATTTTGGACTCATTCCTTAAAGGAGGTCCGTTTTGAATTTAATACACAGACCGAAATGAAGTTAGGCATTCATTTTCAAATCTCAAACACAATTATCCTTTGTTAACCCAATTGAATCGATTTGGAGTCCTTTCAACCACGATGGGGTAATTTGAAGGTTAAGATTATTGATTAAGAGAGAATGATAAAATTGATTTGTATTTACCTTAGTAATAATAATTCAAGGATAGTTTTTGTTTTCGATGATGGTCCCTTTTAAGAAGAGCAAACACTTTTCCAAATATCTCAAAGACTATACATTTCTTACCCAAGCCCATACACTCTAAACCTATAGATTTAGAGCCTTAATTCGTCTAGAGACATAAACTTGACAAAAGAGATAGTTATTTTTTGGAGAGAGAAAAAAAAAGTAAAAAGGAAAAAATAACAGGAAAGAAAAACCTAAAAGAAAGAAAAATGCAAAAAATGCCCAAACATCGGGTTTGAGAAAAGCCCCAACCAAAGGAAGCCCAGAGGCCTAAGTTACTCTAAAAATGTAAGGTTTTAAATTGCATTTCCAACCTAAAACATAAAAACCTTATATCCATTTCAGAATAACACTCCAAATCATGAACACAAAACCTTTCTATTCACTTGAATCTCAAATACAAGACCTCTCTACCCATAATACCTCCATACTCAAATCTCTTCCAATCTCAAAAAATAATTTATCTGAAATAAAAATTATTTTTGAAACTGGAGTGAACACACATCTAGTTTTTCCAAGGGTTCTTGACTTGTACACTTGGGTTGGATCAAAGTACTACTTTCAAAATATGCCCTTTCATTAATTCCTTTTGAAACCATTTGACCAAATGCTTGATTCACAATACTAAACCTAAAAATACCTAACAGATTTATCAATGCATATCACTTGTAAATTGGACTATAATTTTTGGAATAATAAGCGAAATCTAGGCCAAAAGTGCATAAAGAAGTCCCCTTCAACTAAACTAATCGTGAGTTACCTTTTTTCTTATGAAATGAATGTTGAAGGTCTATCAAAGAAGCTCAATATTAGGGCCAAAAACTAGGACAGATATGAGATACCCTACGTAATTACCAAGGAAGGGGATGGTTATAACACTTGTTTTCTTAAATAAGAATTCGTATCCATTAGCAGACTTCTAAGAAAAAAAATGAAATGAAAAAAAAAAAAGAAGAAAAGAAAAGGAAAAGAAAAAAAAAAGGAAAGAGATAACATAAAGGAAAAAGATGGAGAGAAGGTAAATTCTTATTATAAGTTTTTTCCATTTATGTCGACTCTAATGGCCAAATCTTCAATTTGGCTCATAAACAGTTTTTACCTAAATTCCTCATTTGGTTACATCCCAATATTTTGCTTCTTGGGGTTCTTAGCCAACCCGTAGGGTGCTTACCTTTTGTCCATATCTTTTAGGGATCTAACAGTCCCAATCCATAGCTTCTTAAGGATATAGTTAGCTCATAGAGCGCTATCTCCATCCACATCTTTAAGGTTCTAGCTAACTCATAGAATGTTGTCCCGATTTATGTTCTCTTTTAGGGATTTAGGTAACACATGGAGCGTTATCTCGATTCAAGTTTTCTTATTCTTTTAGGGTTTTAGTCGACTCTAGGAGCGCTTACTCATCTCATCCAATTTAAGGCTTTAGCCAACTCAAGGAGCGCTTCGCTCACCTTGGTTAGTCAACTCATTGGGGCACAACTAAATTTTTTCATCTTTTAAGGTCTTAGCCAACTTTAGGAGCGCCTACCCATCTCATCCAATTTAGGGCCTTAGCCAGCTTAAAGAGCGCTTTACACTCCTTAGTTAGTTCGCCAGCTCATTGAGGGCACAACTAAGTGTTCTCATTTTTTAAAGTTTTAGTCAACTCTAGAAGCGCTTACCCATCTCATCCAATTTAGGGCCTTAACCAGTTCAAGGAGCGCTTGGCCCGCCTTAATTAGTCAGCTCATTGGAGTACGACCAAGTTTTTTCATTTTTTAGGGTCTTAGTCAGCTCTATGAGCGCTTACCCATCTCATCCATATTTAGGCCCTTAGCTAGCTTAAGGAACGCTTTACTTACTTTGGTTAGTCAACTCATTGGGCCATGACCAAGTTTTCTCATCTTTTAAGGTGTTAGCCAGCTTTAAGAGCACTTACTCATCTCATCCAGTTTAGGGCCTTAGCCGGCTCAAGAAGCACTTCGCCTATCTTGGTTAGTTAACTCATTGGGATACGACTAAGTTTCTTATTTTTTATGGTTTTCGTTGGCTTTTGCAGCACTTACCTATCTCATCCAATTTAAGGCCTTAACCATCTTAAGGAGCGCTTCGCCTGCCTTAATTAGTTAGCTCATTGGAGCACAACTAAGTTTTCTCTTTTTTTTAGGGTTATTTCATCTATGTTTAGGGCCTTAGTCAGCTCAAAGAGCACTTCGCCCATCTTGGTTAATTAGGTCATTGGGGCATGACCAAATTTTCTCGTTATCTTTAAGTATCTTAACCAACTCAAGGAGCTCTTACTCGCCATAGTTAGTCAACCCATAGAGGGCATGACCAAGTTCTTAATTCATTTTTGGGTCTTAGTCAACTTAAGAAACGTTTCACCTACCTTAGTTAATCAACTCATTAGAGAACAATCAAGTTTCTCAATTCATTTTAAAGTTTTAGTCAGCTCTAGGAACGTTTTGCCCACCTTAGTTAGTCAGCTCATTGAGACACGATCAAGTTTTCTCAATTCAGTTTAGGATATTAGCCAGCTCTAAGAGTGTTTTGCCCACCTTTATTAGTTAACTCATTAGGGCATGACCAAGTTTTCTTAATTCATTTTAGGGTCTTAGCCAGTTCTAGGAGCACTTTATCCACCTTAATTAGTCAAACTCATTAGGGCATGACTAAATTTTCTCAATTCATTTTTACGTCTTAACTAGCTCAAAGAGCACTTTGACTACCTTAGTTAGTCAGCCTATGAGAAGCACAACCAAGTTCTTATTATTCTCATTAGGGTTCTTGCTAACCAATAGAGGTGCTATCGTCACTATTTTTAGTTTGAAGCTTATCGTCATCAAATCCCCAACTAGCTAGTTATAACACTTCTTAGGATAGAGTCAATCCCAAGGAAAAAATGGTGTCTCTTTTATCTTTGTAGTAAAGTTTTATTTAAACTTTACCACAAAGAAAGATAACTGTAAACAACTAATTTTTCCTCCCGTAGTTCTAATAGGGTCCTAATTCCAAAATAAAATTTTTAAAAATTGAAAAATGATTAAAAAAAAGTAAAAAAAAAATGAAAAAAAGAAAAGAAAATGTAAATACTTTAGGAAAAGAGATTTTTAGAAAATAAATTGTTTTAGGGACAATCAGTTTTATTTTAGAGAGTCACGTGATTTAAGTATAAGTTAATTGTACTAAATGTCAAAGCACAAGTTAATAGTTTAACGGATAAGTATTGAAACATTAACATTGAATTAGTTTGCAATCACAAGTTTGAATCTCACTAAGGATAAATGTCCTTTTTAGTTTGCTTTCTTTCATTTTTCGAGAATAGGTTGAAAGTACAGGATTTAAAATACAATTTTAAATTTAATTAAGTTTTTTTATCTAATGCAATAAAGATATGAAAAATTCGAATTGAATTTGATTTTTATCAAACTGATCTTAAATCGATATAAGAGGTTTAAATTTAATCGGATATGAATCGATGTAAATAATTCAAATCTAGTTTGATCTTGTATCAAATCCGATATGAAACAATATAAGATTAAAAATAACTTGGTTGATATGATCTTCCTTCAGGATTTATATATTGGTTGCATAGCATAAAATAATTGGGGGATACGTTCGCAAAAGAAAATTGATTTTTCTATTTCCCCAATACGATCCAGCTACATTCCATAGAGTAGCTCAAATTCATCTTCAACAGCGATCCCCTACTCCCAATGCCCATGGCGACTAACACGTAAACATATAGTACACGTACAGCTAACTCCCACATACTCCAACCGAACACACTAGGATTACTTTCACGCAACAGTTCTCCATTCACGAACAGCCATAACTTAGAGCACGTCCACAGTACGATACCCAACAGTGATCAGCACAGCACATCTTCGTTTGAACAGCTCCCTTGCACAACCCAACCATACACTGATTGACACAAGATAGCCCCTGTCCACATTCACGCCATACCCATTGCATACACGCTTTACTCACTCTACTATCCACATGGCACGAAGGACAAATACGTATGCTGAAGCGCTAGCACAATCTAACTAAGTACACTTTGTCACATAGCAATATCTTCATATACAAGATCATCAAATCGCCTTCCACGCTCATAGCTCACGGATGCATGATATACAGTAGCGATCAGCGAAGCAACAATTCCAAACGCAAACATAATCAAGCCATCATAGTCCAAATGTTACTCTAATCAACAAACCTACATTCACACTTCTCTATTAAACAGCAACTTCAGTTGCGAATCACTATAGCATGGTTAGTAGCCGACGTTGCACATTATCGCATGATGACCAGCCACCAACGTCATCCACATTAAACAACTCTCTCCCCACCGCCGATTGCCCATGAGTTCCTAATGCAAACAGTAGTCCGACGCTACGACCGAACAAGATCAGACCCATCTGCAGTGGAGCTCTGACTCGAATCCAATCTGGCATCCATCTGCCTGTGTCTAACATATCGAGTCTCGCATCTCTATCCAATTTCGATTAGTTGTTTTTCTTTTATTTTATTATTGTTATTATTAATTATTATCATATTATTATGTTATTATTTTGTTATTAGTTCTATTTAACATAGTATATACATATATATGAACATATTAGTTTAGGAAATTTTTAGTATTAGTGTTTATATTAAGTATATTACTTAAGATTATTGATTTATTTAGGTGAATAGTTATTTAGTAGTAATAGTATGGATATTTATATAGTAGTTTATGAATTTTTAGGATTTCTCACTGAAAAAATCATTTTAAAAAATAAAAAAATAAAAAATCAATAGAACTCTTAGGATGTTTTAAGGATTTTTTAATATTGAAGAGTTAGAACTCCTTTAGATTTTCAAATTAACTGAATTAATCAAAATGTAAATCTGGTCGGTTTTTAAAAATTAAAACAAATAAACATATTAAATTTTTTGAAAAAGAACTATAGTTGTCTAATTTTAACTAACGGATATGTAGATATCTTCGGAGAAATGTTATAAAATCTATAGAAACTTAGATTCTGATATTATTTTTTACAACTTTAATCGGTTAACAACTCTAAAAGTCTTTTTTTAATAAAAAAATCAAAAATTTTTAATTTCTCTACTTAATGATTAATACTAAACCAATCAGAAAATAAAAAATAAAATTAAAATAAAAAAATCGAAAATTCAGGTTGGACAATTACTTTTCTTGGTGTTGATATGATATGAATCTTTGGCGATCATCTTGCAATATGTCCTCATTAATTATGTCTTCCTGTGAGTTAATGTTGGCGTGGCGTATGTCTTCTTGCTTTGAAGTGGAGTTGATTCGATGACATGAGGTAAGAGTTCATATTGCACTTGATATCCAGCTTTGCCCATTTAAAGTATGGTTACAAGTGGCCTATTGAAATTCGCTTGTACACAAAGTCTCGCCACCCTTTCTGTATTCATCGTGTATGGATCTATTCGGAGAATCGGTCTTATTGTGCTTCCAATTTTTAGAAAGGCATCTATCCCATAGCATTCAAGGGGTAGTTCGCTTAGCATATTCTCACCCAGACAGCCACCCATTCAAAATTTGCTTGGGAAGCTCGAAAGTTAGGTTCCTATTTTCTAATTGAATAAACCAGTGACTTCCTTTATAACCCTTTGAAGGTCTTCCTTGTGTTTAAAACTAATCACATAAAATCCATGTCCTAAACCAATCACATGGAGTTGTTGGGCAAGATTCCATATGTATTTTATTTTTTCTGCAAAAACCTGGTATCTTAGGGATGGACCATAGATCTTTACAATAAGGGATTGTTTCCATGGAGCGAACAAATTTTGTTTTTCTTTTTTCGAGAAGGGAATAACACGAATAGGGGAGTCTGACTCACTTTGACCATTTGTCCCCTAACTCCGATTGATCCGTGTTGTCTTCCTCCATTTGCATTTGCATATTAAAAAAGCGTTGCTCATATTCGTTAGGGATTGTAGTAGCCTTCCTCGCTAAATCATTGTACGTACTTTGTCTTGGTGTGTTGAACGTCGTGGTGTCTTTTCCTTCTCTGGGATTACTGTTGCCTGTGGGTAGTCGAGGCGTCCATTCAAGGAGCGATGGGTCATTTGATTGCAGCGTGGTGTCAGGCAGCCTTTCCTGCTCTTCATTTTCTGTCCTGTTTGGCTTTAGGCGTTTTTTTTTATTCTTTGAAATAAGGGTGAGGCGTGAGGGGCGTTGTGCTGCAGTGGTTCGCTCTATATTTCCTAGTCCTATCATTGAGAGAGTGTATTCTACTCAAACCTTTTTTTTTAGGAAAAAAAAAAGTAGATAAATAATGGGGGACAAATATAAATTTTCCCTAAAACTCAAAGACATTAGAATATTTATACATGAAAATAAATATGAGTAATGATAGGAGTCACGAATCTTTTACCTAACAACATAGCAAATGTCGTTTGTTTAGTTTCTCACACTTTGTCACATTCATAAATGGGCATTTATATTTCCAGTACAGTCTGCATAATTTTACAACTCCTTTTTTCGTTTTAGTTATCAATTTTCAATAACTATATGTGTGATTATGTTACGGGCGAATTTCGTCGCTTAACCCCGTGCGGCACTTAACGCTCCTAATCTTACTAAGGAAGGCTAAGTCAGTCTGTAATACACTCACGATGTTAGAGAGAGAAAGTAGAAAGAGAAATCCTGCTAGTATACTGTATTCACTCAAATAACTTGTGTGTTACATCTGAGGGGAATACCCCTATATATACAGAAAGCCTTTACAATCTAATGGTTAAGATCAATTCGATCTAATGGTTACAGTTGATTTCCAACTACTACCTTCACTTACCTCCACCTACTATCATACAAGATTCTGGACTTCTCTGGAACCTTTTAGAGCTTTTCATCATCTAGAAGCTTTTCATCATCTAGAAGCTTTTCATCATCTAGAAGCTTTTCATGGGTTTGGGCTTTCATCATTGGGCTTGAGGAACCTCCTAAGAATGGCCCATTTCAAGAGGTCCGTAACATTCTCCCCCGCTCAATCCGGCGACGCCTTCGTCGCTCCTTCATAGTGGAATTGTCGAATCTTGTTTTTAAATTACTACAGTGCTTCGGCTGGTGCCCTCTGGCCTCACTCTTTAGTCTTCCCTTCCATCTTACCATATACTCATGTCTGAGAGTTTGTCCACGTCTCTTCACATGTCTATCAGCTATGATCCCTTCCACTTCCTTATCAAATAAATCCCGTACTCCTATTGGGGCCCTTTGTAATATAGCTCTTATAGGGTCTTCCTCATTTTTGTGGAATGGTTTTAGCATGCTCATGTGGAAAACCGGGTGGAATTTCAGTTTGGAGGGAAGTTCCAACTTGTAAGATACTCGCCTCACTCGTTTCACAATTGAGAATGGACCCTCGTAGTGATTCATTAGACCTTTATGTAATTGTCCCTTCGTACGTTGTATCAAATGTAACTTAACAAGCACTTGATTACCTACCTGATATTCCATCGGCCTCCCCTTCTTGTCTACCATCTTCTTCATTCTCTTGATAGCTCGGCCTAAGTATGTCCGAGCTAAGTCGTGATTTTCCCGCCATTCCCTTGGAAATTTATATGCGGGAGGGCTGGACCCCGTATCTCTTATTGCCACTGTATGAGGAGTTAAGGGTTGCCTTCCCAGGATGATCTTGAAAGGACTCTGTCCAATGAACTCATTCTTCTGTAGATTGAAAGAGAGCTGTATGACATCCAATAACTTAGACCGGCCCCAATGACTTGTACTTACAAGGTGTCTATAAACTTGAAGGCAATGTACTACAGCTGTCTTTTCCTTCTCATATCTTGGGTGTCGCCTCTCTGTATCGTTCAACGTTCGATTCTTAAAGGCTATTGGATGGTTTTCCTGCATCAAAACCTCACCAATAGCATAATCACCATCATTCATGCATACTTCAAATACTTCACCAAAATTAGAGAGTGTAAGAACTGGTTCTTTAATGACTGCTTCTTTCAGGGTATCAAATGCCTTTTGTCGATCTTCCTTCCATACCCATAAGACATCTTTCTTGGGTAAATCCGTTAAGGAGGTAGCCATTCGGGAGTATCCACATATGAAATTTTTGTAATAACTTACTAAGCCAAGAAATGACTTCAATTCAGTGGGCTTAGTAGTTTCTTTCCATTCTCAAATGGCCTGTATCTTCTCTTCGTCCATTTTGATCTTCCCCTTTCCTAGTACATGTCTTAAAAGGGTCACTTCTTTCTTTGCAAAGGCACATTTCTCCAACTGTACATATGACTCGTTTTCCCTTAAGGCTAAGCAATTTGTATAAAGATGCACTCGTTGCTTTTCCATAAGCTTGCTATAATTCATGATATCATCTAAGTAAACGACAACAAAATTATCCAAGAATGGTGCTAATACCCTATTCATCAGACTACAAAAAGTAGCTGGGGCGTTTATGAGCCCCAATGGCATACCAAGAACCTTAGATGCACCATACCTTGTAACGTAAGTGTTTTTGGACTCGTCTCCATATCTCAGTCGTAGCTCCAATTTTGAAAAGTATCTTGCCTCTCTCTTTCGATCGAATAAGTCTGATACCAAAGAAATATAGTACTTATTCTTCTTAATGACCTTATCTAAGGCCCTATAGTCAATCACACCTGGAGGGGCCTATCGTGTTTCTCCCGAAAGAGAACTGAAACTCCAAAAGGTGCCTTTAACGGTTGGATGAATCCAGCTTCTAACAACTCCTTCAATTGTCGCCTCAATTCTTCTAATTCTTTTGGGGGCATGCGATAAGGAACAGTAGTAGGGGCCTTTGTACCTGGTTTTAGCTTAATCGCATGATCCACTTCCCTTCTTTATGATAGTTTCTTTGGCAACTCTTTCGGCATGATGTCTTTGAATTCTTCTAGCAACTCCCCCACTCAATGTGGAATTACCTCTTGATCCCCTATCTCTTCTTCCCCTTTTAAGCCCTTCGCTAGTCGCATAGCGGAAAGGAATTTTGTGGCTTGACCAGCTTTCCTTGTAATTGGCACCACACATTGAGAGTTGGTCTCGAGAATACATATACAGTCTGCACGAGGAACAATAAGTACATCTATACGTCTAAGAATTCCATTCCAATCACAAATTCGAAGTCATCCATAGGTACTACTTCAATGGTTTCTTTCCCTTTCCACCCTCCCATATGGAGCTCTATCTCCCTGGCGACTCTAATAGTAAGGACTTCCTTTGAGTTTACTGTCTTGAGCCATGTCTTGGTTTTCTCCACCTCTATTCCAATCTTACTTGCTGCTACATCGGAGATGAACAGATGAGATGCCCCTGTATCAATAAGGGCATTTAACTTCTTGCCAGCAACTATTACCTCAGTGTACATCAACCCCTTTCGCTTCTCCTGCATTTTCATAGCACTCAGTAGTCGTACCGAACCCAGTTTGGCCTCATCCTCTTCACTGGAGGTTTCATCTGCCATAATTGCTGCCAACCGATCTTTCTTTGGGCATTCCCTAGCATAATGGGGCCCATTGCAAAAATAGCACTTCAATTCTCGAGGCTTCCATCGTGCCCCATCTTTTCCTTCACGAGTCCTTCCCCGATCATTATTCCTCTCTTCCATCTTAGGTTTCCCTCTTAAGGAACTCCCATTCCTTTCCTTCTCAACTCCCCCCTTCCACCTTCCTATTGGGATCTTATGCTCTGTCTTCTTGAACTCCGTTAGGCCTTCAGCAACTGCTATAGCCTTAGAGATGTCTTCTATTCCCCTTCAATCTAGCTCTAAATTTGCCTAAGGTTCCAGACTATCTAAAAACATCACTAGAGCGTCATCCTGGTTAAGGTTTGGGATCTCCAACATTTGTTCTGAGAATTCCTTTACATATTGCTTGATGTCACCCTTATGAGTTAGGTGACGCAACTTCATCTTTGCTTATTTAGCAGCATTTTGGGAAGAAAACTGCCCCTTGATCTCATGTACAAAGCTAGCCCAAGTATTGATTTCGTTTGCCCTCCTACGCCACCATACCATAACAGAATCTTTCAAATACATAGCAGCAGTACGTACCTTTTCGAGGTCATCCAAGATTCTTACAGCATTGAAATGTTGTTCTATTCCCCAAAGGAAGTTGTCTACCTCCCGGGCGGATCGCATCCCATTGAAAGGTTCGGGCTTAAGGACATCAATCCTATGAGCAGACTGGATGGTCACTCCACTTACCATTACCGCCCGACATGCTGTTGGTTAGTTCTTAAGTTCTTCAATCTCCTGGAGCATGGCCGCCATTATAGTATCCATCTTGGCTTCATAACCTTCCTCCTTAGTTTCTAAAGCAATGACTCGAGCTTGGAGTACTTCATTCTTTCCCTCAATCGTCTCATCACGCTGTTTCAGCTCATCAATGGCTTGATTCAATGCTCCTTGCAACTTGCCTTGAAGTTCTTCCACCATCTCTTCAAGGTTGTCTTGTGATTCGTCGAATTGTTCCTTCGCTTCAGCAATGCTCAACTCTGCTCTGTCCATCCTATTAAGGAGGGAGTTCAGCAAGTCTCGGAACCTAGTCCTTTGTCTGGTAACACGGCGATCATCATGGTCAGCCAACTCATCAACTATTGAAGTGTTATTATCTCCTCCGGACGACATTTTATCCTCAAGCGGCTTCTTTTTCAGGCTTTAATACCACTTATCACGGGCGGGTTCCGTCGCTTGACCCCGTGCGGCACTTAGCGCTCCTGACCTCACTAAGGAAGGCTAAGTCAGCCTGTAATACACTCACAATGTTAGAGAGAGAAAGTAGAGAGAGAAACTCTGCTAGTATACTGTATTCACTCAAATAACTTGTGTGTTACATCTGAGGGGAATACCCCTATATATACAGAAAGCCTTTACAATCTAATGGTTAAGATCAATTCGATCTAATGGTTACAGTTGATTCCCAACTACTACCTTCACCTACCTCTACTTACCTCCACCTACTACTATACAAGATTCTGGATTTTTCTGGAACCTTCTAGAGCTTTTCATCATCTAGAAGTTTTTAATGGGCTTGGGCTTTTGTCTTTGGGCTTGAGGAACCTCCTAAGAATAGCTCATTTCGGGAGGTCCGTAACAATTACATGTCAAAAAAATCGAACTAGAATAGTCTTCTATTTTTATAATTAATAATAATAGAGAGACATAGATAAGTAATACAATACATAGAGTTGAAGGATGCAAAGGAGCCTGTCGGGCTTTGGCTTTTGCTTATATCCCTCTTGATTTTGGAAAAAACAAATTGCAAAAAAAAAAAAAAAAATTAAAAAGTCCTAAAAACACTTTCCTGAAAAAATAATCCCATTATAGTATTTAAAATCCCTAACCTGAGCCCAAAACCTGACTTGAACACATTAGATGACGGGTTCTGATTTTTGTCTGACATCAACATTAACGTCACCTTCACTTTATCAAAAGAAATAAAGCTATAACAGAATTATAATTCATACTTTATAGAATAAAGCCATAATAAAACAGTAATAGGTCTAAATAGGTATTACATTGTGTAGTTAATTATATATGGAATAAATTATGAATAGATAATAATATTATCAAAATACCTATTATTTAATTATTATTATTTGAAAAAAAAAACAACCCAACGATATTGTGGATGAACATATTCATAATTGTAATTTCCATTACAAACATACAAATCAAAAAATAAAAAATAAAAGAACAAACCCAACAATTTGTTAATAGAACCACCATTATGAACAAATTTCTTTAATATTAAAACAATCCAAAAATTTACAATTAACTCAACTCAGAATCTACAATTTTGATTATGAACAACTCAACCCAATTTGCAATTGTTATTTTGAATATCTCAACCCTAATTTGAGATTATCATTGAGAACACATATGTTCAATATCTAAGCAATCAGAAATCAAAGAACTTCACCAACAGGTTTGCAAAACTATCGTGCAAGAATTTAATTAAAATTGGTAAAAATAAATTGAAAGAAAATGGAAACAAAACTATGTAGCATCTTCAATGCCATTTAAATCGATCCCTTATTTTCTTCTCCAACAAGATCCTCGTATTAGATTTAACCCTCATTATTTTCTCTCTCCTTATCATCTTGATCCGCACTTCCTATGCAAACCCTAACACTAACTCCATCCTTGTATACAGCATCCTTCCAGAGTTTGGTCTTTTTAGTAGATTCTTCCTTGACCCAATTAAATCCTACAATCTCTCTTTGTTAGCCAATTTGTCATCGTTCTAGATAAACCTTGCTCTATATAATTCAACTACTTAGTGTATCACGAGACCCGAATCTTGTGAAAGGAAGAGATGAATCAGACCATGAAGACAACTAAGATCATGAAGAAGAAAGAGATGGAGGTGACAATAGAGGGAGCTATGGTAAGATGAACGTGATAAAAAGAAGATTAGGATTTGTGATATTGGGTTTGGGTTGTATATTATTATGTTATGACTATGAGGGCATTTTTTGGAATTTTGAAATGTTTGTGAGGACAGATATTAAAAAAAAAAAAAAAAAGAAACAACAATCATTGAATCCCAATTCATGAATTTGGACAAGCAATACCAGTTACATCTTTTCAAGTAATAGGAATATAGTATGAATTCTTATTAAATTATAATTTTGAACTAAACATTATAATAGAACTTTATTAGAAAATAAAAAGAAAATGAAATAATCATTCCGTCAAAGTGAATGGGGGCGTAAATGAAGAATTTAGAGAAAAAAGAGGACGAAGTTTCATTTCCAAATGGTACAGCGCGCGTATATGTCTTTGCCTGACACGAACTTTAAAATCCCTGGAGAAATTTTCATTTTTCAATGGTAGCAGCTGGATGAAACTCACCCTCTCCTTCTCCTAAGAGCACTGTTATCAACGTGACTTGTCACGTTTTCCTTGTCCTATACTGAAACAACGCTGAGAGAGTTGCTTCTACAATATTATTAATTGAGTTGGCGTTCCATGACTAGTCGGGTTACTCTGACAAGTGGCGAGCTCAACTTATATTTTTTTTTCAAATTTGTCCATTGGAAAAGTTGGGAAATTTAGCCGTTTGTGTAGCAAACACAAAACCTGTCGGTGGACTGAAAATTACTATGTACATTTACCGGGACCCACAAAACTTTAAATCGAGTGAAGAACTCTACAAACTTAAGAATAAAGTATAAAATTGCTAAAAGTATAAAATTTTTTAATATACATGTGTAACAGTATAATAATGTTCATGTTCTAAGTCTATTGTTACTATGTTTGACAAGAAATGACGTGATCCATTTTCCCATGGCGTCCTCTCTCGTGTGGCAATAGAAATGCGCACGCTGTCTCGTGTGAAAATCGCAAACGCAATTTATACTCGGATTAAAAATCACTTTTTTTTAAGAGGTAATTTTATTATGATCTCAGTGAAATTATCTTTTCGGAAGGTGATTTTAGTTTAAAGTAAAATTACCTCTTCATAGTCTTAGGATTATTTTTTTAAGATTGATATTTTTGGGATTTTTAAATTTTTTTGCAAATTTTTTTCTTTTCCCCCTCGGTTTTAATGTAGGCAACATCACCTGTCCATGAACATCAAAATAATTTTTCGCAACTCCAAATCTAATGAACTCTGAAAAACTAATACTCACCCACCGTTTGGATGAATGAAAAAAAGAAAAAAAATAATTACTATGACCCCGACCTGAAATTGATAAAAGATGTGCTCATTTCGGGGCTGAAAACATATACAGCAAGGTACAATTCCAAACCAATCTGGATTGGGATAGGAAATTACCGGTTCCCTGTTCCTAAAAAAAGGAACCAGATCCTAGCCTATGCGATCGGTTTACAAGCCGTTTCCTTAGACTTGTCTATTTAATAAGTAGTTTAAGGAATTGTAAATTGGTTATTTTTCAAAAAAAAAAGAATTTAAAAAATAAAAGAGAAAACTAAATTTTAAACTTTAAATTAAATTTATGAATCTAAAACAAATTTTATTTTTAACTCATTTTACAAAATAGTTATTATGGATATATACTAACTTATATACAGCTATACCTAAATTAATTGTTATATTAGTAATATAGAGTAAAAGACATAAATGTTAAAAGAAGGTAGAAAAACAAAAGGTAATCTCATATTAGTAAGAATGAGATTAATCTTTTGGTAAGAGTTTATATAAATCAAATTAGACAAGTTTTTGAAATTATATTTATTGCTTTGTTGTAAATAGTAAGACATTAAATATTATGAATGGGAAACGATTATTTTCTATTTATATTGAATTAGTTAATTTTTAATTATTTATTTGTTAATATTAAATTTATTTTATTTTACCTTTTTTCTATTTTTTTTAAATTAATGATTCTTGAAATATCAAATCTTCATGTTTAAAGAGTTAACCCAATTTGAACCCGTTAACCAAGCGGTTCAACCATATGGGTTTAACCTGTATGGCTAGGTTCATGCCAATCTTGAACCCGTTGGGATAGTTTTGAGCTGGGTTATGGTGTGCACCCAACTCATGCCTAGGTGTAAGAACAACTTTATGCGAAAGTGAAAGAAAGGATAATGATTACAAATAAACATGACCAAAATTGATTGAAAAATCTAAATAAAAGGAAGAGATATTGTCATATGCTTACAATCAACATATTAGTTGAGTAGTAGGATTTGCGAAAAAAATCGATTAAATGGAACTAATCTATAAATAAAACTAAATTTAATAAAAATATGGTGTTTTTTTTTTTCATTTGGTTTCGAAATATTTTAAATTGAACCAAATCGTTAATTTATGATTAATTTAGAAGAATAAACTAAATAAATTTATAAAACTGGATCAATCCATTTTATAAAAAAAATATAGTATTATTTTACTTACAACTAAAGAATTTCCTTTATTAGAGTATAACACTTAAAAAAAAGTTTAGCTTACTTTTTTGGATTGAACTTTTATTATCATAATTTATAAATTATATATATAGATTGGTTCATAATTTATAGTATATGCTATTTTTATAAATGAAATTAGTTAATAATAGACATTTAAAATTTCTTAGTAACACAAATATTGATTTTATCAATCTTTAATATGGTATAAGTACTTATAATTATTATTTGAATTAATTATTGTTCATATAGATTAAATGTAAGGCAAATATATTTTCCTAAACTACAAAATATGGTTTAATCTATAAACTATACCAAACTAAATTGAAAGTTTATGGTTTAGGAAAATCCTTAATCCAAATTGTATCGTCTGGTTTAATGCCCTAAGAAAAGGGATTGTATATTCATTGTTTGGTTTTGTTTCATTTAGAGGAAAAAATGAACCGTATCTACCTTTATTGAGTGGCATGTATTTTGTCAAAGAAAAATGACATTTTGTAAGAAATTTTCACAAATGCTCCTTCACTACCCTATCTAAAAAATATTGTACACATATGTTTCAGTCGAGGGTGTATATAAGTTAAGCTCAACTTGATTCAGTTTGAGTTGTTTAGATTTTCTTGACTTAAGCGTGATTAAGCTTATAGGCTCATTAAACCAATTATCCCAAAACTTAAATTTTCTATTTTAGTTAGAAGAAATAAATATTTGTTTAAATAAAACAGGTTTAATTGAGTGGAATTAGAGCTTTAAAGAAGTGTCCTACCCGGTTAACATTGTCCTTTATAAAATATCACATATAAAATGGAAAATTTTGGTATGTATTTCGAGGTACTCATCCCTTTGACACTTATTAAAAGCTATAGAAAGATAGTTCTATACACTCATATATCCTTGCTTTTTCGTGAAATAAACTATGAATTATTTATATATGTTCTCTTTTAGTTTGGAAAAAAATTAAGTTGTTTATTTTCGTAAAATTATCGATGGATGAAAATTTGCTGTCCCTATACGCTTATCTCTAAGTTCTCTCATCCAATAAGGATGCTACACGTGTTAGTCTAGATATCACATTTACTTTGTCATTATTTGTCAGATTTTTCCATCCTTTATTTTTGTTGCTGTTATTTGGTATTCCACTACTTCTTATATCCCAATTGCATAGTATTATTTTTTATTTATTCATAGGAAAACAATAATTTTTAACAAAAAAAAAATACAAGAGTATCGATAGGACCTTTTAGATATAAACTCTTTAGGCCCATCCTAACTTGATAAGGCTCATAGCCTATAGCAAGTTACCCTAGGCCCAAACCTAGAGCACGACTTGTCTAACTATAGAAGGCCTATAACAATTAGAAAACTCTAGATAAAACTGAAAGACTAAGTTAACAACTACCTTTTACATATGCGAGACATGTTGAACACCATAATCCCACTCTCTAACACTTAGGAATATAGCTTTGCCTACTAACTTTTCTCCAACTACCAGTACTACTTGTCTATAAATACAAGACCATTACCCAAAGATAAACTACTTAACACTTTGTACACTTAAACATATATATTACTCGTAAGGACTCTTATTCTCTAAACCTTCAACTAACTTAAGCATCAAAGTGACTATGTTGGACAACACCTAGGTGCCCCCTTACTACGTTCTCTTTTATAGGCTCTCTTATTAACATAAGGCCTAATTACTCTCAAATCCATATTGACAAAGATTTTGAGATGACATATGGTGTCATCTATGGGAAGAAAATCTAATTTCTTACCCAAATACGCTAAACACTCTTCGAAACACTACTTTTAACTACTATGTCCTACGTTAACAACCTTAAGAACCATCAATTAGTGAACAACCAACCTATTGAGAACCAGCTCCTTCTAAGGGAAATGCTAGAGGAGTACCTAGTTGAGGAGTTTGCTACCTAAAATAGGTTACTCTACACTCATTTTAAGTAAGCTAAGATGTGCAGCACACAAACTTACCCTCCCAAAGCTTCTTATGCCCGTATTGGGTAGAATAACCACCATTAGCAATTGTATAATGGCAAGGATCAGTAGCTTGATCCTTAAGTGCAACAACAGCTAACAAGGTCAATAACTAAGCCTTAGCTAGCATAGCAATGAACAAGTAGTCGACTCCTATGAAGTTTTAGTACACTTTACAGTGCTGAGCTCATTTGGTAAATGGTGTTGACCTCAATGAGCTCCGCACTTGAAAGAAGGGTCTTTAAACAGCAGGGGAGCAAGGAAGCCGGTGATCATAATGATCACCTCCTCCACTTTCACACCTTGATAAACCTTCATGGTCATGGGAACATCATCATGTGTAAAGCTTTCCTAGGTATTCTAAGGAAAGCAACTCGAACATGGTTCAACTACTTGCTCGAAAACTCCATTCCTCTACTTCAAGGTTGGCAAGCCTTTGTCCAAGGACACATTGTCCTTATATTTGGTAAGGCAGAGCAAAGGTAAGTCTCTAAGAGAATACATTGCCAAATTAAAAAATGATGTGGTCAAAATCCCTCACTTAAATGGGGGAGTAGCAATCAATGCTGTGCAGCTCAGCATCCGACCTTGACTTCCTCCAATTGTTTGTAAAGAGCAAGCCGAAGACAGTAGCTGATTTCTAGAATAAGGCCTAAAAATACATCAACTAGGAGGACAACATTTGCGCCAAGTATAACACCAATCAAAAGAGGCCAAGTGAAAGGACAAGGAGTGATTATCTGTAAAAGATTTCCTCGGTAGTAAGGCATTGAGCAGAGCAAAGGGGAAGGCTTGAGCAATAAGAAACATCGAGCTAAGTGGAACGTCCTCCCATTTACACATAGTACACCCCTCTGAACTGACCCACGATCCAAGTCTAGTCCATGGTGACCATGACCACCACCATACCACTAACGAATGCTTTCAATTGAAGAATGCAAGCTATTCAGTGGGGCTTCTTTGGTGAATACATGGCCCAGCAGAGGAACGACGACCATTCAACAATGATGAGGACAGGGTACTTCGGAAGTAGAATGATGATTGCCACAACGATTGAACCCTCAATGGCATTATAAGCATAATTGTTGGGGGGTCGTACCCAGGGAGCCAACCAAGCACTAGTAACTCTATTAATGCCCTGCCTAAAGTGTTGGCAATTAGAGAGAAGAAATAGAAGTTAGACACTTAGATCTCTTTCTCTTATGAAGATTTTGAGGGGGTAGGCACCCCTATCAAGATGCCTTGGTTATAGGGATTATGATCATTAATTTTGAGGTCCTAAAGATTATGGTGGACACTAACAGCTCCATCGATATTCTATTCTTGCATACATATGAAAGGATAAGGACCATAATCTTACTAGCTTCAATTAGAGTACCATCCAAGCTAAGGGAATCATTACCCTCAACATGAAACTTGGCAATGAAGACAATGTTGCACAACAACTAATGGAGTTCATCGTGATCAACTATCCACCCCCCTACAATTCTTTATTAGGATGATCAAGTTTGAATGTGCTTGGGGTCATTACTTCATCCCTTCATCTGAAGGCTAAATTCCCAACCCCCATTTGGGTGGCAGTTTATAGATATGACCGAAAAGTCTCCTAAGAGCTTTATATTAGGGCTGCCAGAGTCGATAGAGTCTTCACTTTGGAGACCATCCCATAGGAGAAGCTAGTTGAGAGAGGCAATCAAGTAAAAAACACTAAAGAAGTGCAGATTATCCTCTCTCTCGACCAAACCACTAAGGTCGAGATCAAAACTCCTTCTAAGGTGAAGGAAGAGATAGTTGCCTTCCTGTTGGCTAAGTTAAATAGGTTTGTTTGATCGACATTGGACATGCCCGGGTTCTCCCCCAACTTGGTAACCCATAGCCTCAATATTGACTCCACCTTTTGACTTGTCAAATCGAAGAAGAGGCACTTTGCCCCAGAGAGGCAAGCCACAATCAAGGAAGAAGTGTAGAAACTGCCTAAGGCTGACTTCATGAGGGAAGAGAAGTACTCGACTTGGCAACAAATGTAGTGCTAATATGTGTCAATTATGCCAATCTCAACAAAGCTTGCACGAATGACTACTTCCCTCTTCCTAAGATCGACCAACTAATTGACTTTACTTTAGGGTATACCTTACTAAGCTTTATGGATGCTTTCTCGGGCTACAACCAGATAAAAGATAGACTTGAAGGATGAAGTCCTTAACTCCTTCGTCACCAATCTTGATATGTACTGCTACATTGTTATGCCCTTTAACCTAAAAAACACTAAGGTAACATATCAATGAATAGTGATGAAATTGTTTAACCCCCAAATCAAACGTAACATGGAGGTATACGTCGATAACGTGATTGTCAAGAGCAAGTAGCCTAACAATCATGTCAAACACCTCCAAGAAGCCCTTAACCATATGAGAAGATATGACATGAAGCTGAACCCTTAAAAGTGCGTGTTTAGGGTTAGTTTAAACAAATTCCTTGGTTTCCTAGTCACCCAGAAGGGTATTAAGACTAACCTTGAAAGGATATATGCAATTGGGGATATGAAGCCCCCTATCTCAATCTAAGATGTACAAAAGCTCATTAGCATGGCAACTGCATTGAGCAAGTTTGTCTCTGAGAGTGTAGATAGATGTACTAAGTTCTTTAAAATCTTTAAGAATCCTAAGGGTTTTGAATGGACTCCTGAGTGTACGATAGCCTGTAAGCAACTGTAAGACTTCTTCATACACCCTCTTATCTTCTCCAAGCCTATTCCAAGGAAGGATTTATATTTGTATCAAGCTGTAGGCAACTGAGCACTCTCATCTGTATTGGTTAGAGTGGATAGGAGAAAACATAGGCCTGTATACTATGTTAGCCATATCCTCTAGGGGCTTAAGGCTAAGTACATTTAAGTAGAAAAGTTTGTGTCACGCCCCGAAGCGGCAGAGTCGTAATAGCCCCGCCGTGTAAACCATCCTAAGATAGAAGTTGGCCTTACAACCGCTATCTTAGACCTGATCTACACAAGGCGTCCACGACTAACCCACTTTGAAGTATACGGTTTGTAATTTAAATGGATCATTTACCTAAGAAAGTGAAAAAAGTTATATATAATCACTATAATTCAGTTATTACATTATTCAGAAATGAAAAGTAATAACATATATATTGATTCTTCAATGTTTTTCCTCACTCCCCAGGATCCAGCAGTTGCTAGCTTCGGAGTAGTTGTTTGCCGCTTCTTAGCCAGCACCTGCACGACGTCTATAGGGATGTAAGCAACCACAGCTCAGTAAGTTAGGATGGAGGACTTAAAACTATACCATACACATAACGAGGTTTTTAATCATTTATTAGGTGCAATGCATGTATAAGCAAATGCCATCACACGACGTTGTCTGGCCCGTCGTGAGATTAGAGAAATTGCGCCCGCTCTAATCCGGGTTGAGGAGTTGCCGTTAATGCAACAGCTCACGACCAAACCCAGGCTTGTGTAATGGAGACCTCGCTCTTCCCACTACTACCTTCGAACCACTGTCTTCACCCTCACCGCGACCTCCTTTCCTGTCATTTAGTTTGACTGAGGATGAAGAAGGGACCATTTTGTAATCCTGCGCTATCCCTTTCGAAGGGGTCAGTATTTGGCCGGAGAGTCCTAAGTTCCCCTAACGGGTTGCCATGCATGTCCGATTATGATTACTGGTCGTATATTAGATTAAGTCCAGTTTAGGGTGTTCAATCATTTCATATAAGTCATACAATACATGACAGAGCAACAAACAGAATCATAGTATCACCCATAATCAAGCACATGCACACAGCCAACTATCTAACAAGCACAATCAAGCATAATCTCAAGCCTCCAAAATACAGCAGTGTATTAATTCCCAACTTACCTCGACTCCTCGCTTACTCACTCGAGGTCTGATTTGCTCAGGCCATTGTCGATCATCCCTATAACACAAACGTGGTTTCAGCTTTTCATATAACTATTATAGGTTCATTTTATCCTATAACCCTTATTGTTAGGTTTTGTTTAGGGTTTAATATGCCTAATTATTTAGGTCTTAAGTTTTTTATAATTATTCTAGGTTTGGGGTTAGGTTCGGGTTCAGGTTCGGTTTCCACATCAATTTCTAAATTAGGTTCTAATTCAATTTCTAAGTAATGTTTTATATTCCAACCCTAGAAATTCGTTTCAACTCATAATGGGAAATTAATCACATTACTTCCCGACCTCCTAAATATCATCATTACTACTAGTCAGTATTTTATTTCATCCAGTACACTTATATCCTTATTAGTGTACCGAATTTACTCCTGATGTGAGAAATTTTCACATTTTTCATATAATTATATAAATTCAACTTTCTTATCAGATTTATTATATATCCTTACTATTTATATAATATCAATTTTTATCCTAATGTTTTATATTTATTATATTTTCAAAAATTACATATTATGCATTATTGCCTATTATGTACATAATGCACTTCTAATATTTCTATCACTTTAATTACCATCCCTAAACATCAATTATCATTTCAAAATGTATAAATTCATTCTAAATCAGATTTTACTCCTAATTTCCCTAATTTATAAAATTAACTTAAAGTTAACTATTTTTCCTTATTAATCATTTACTACATAATTTACCTAATAATTACATCTAATACCCTAAATGCTACAAGTATCATACTCCATCAGATTTCAACATCCTAAAACATATAATTATTCACTAAATCAGTAATTAATCATTTAATTACTTAATTAATCCTAAATTACCCATTTTATGCCTCATTTTAGGGCCTAAAAATTATTTAAAAATTTAGAAAATTAATTTTTGAAAAAGGGATTCATATCACTGTTTTATATCATCTAAGTAATCTACAAAAAAAATTTGGGCTCGAAATTACACTCCTAAGGTCATTTATTTCTAAACCGAAACATGCTCGGTTTTGCACGATTTCTTAAGAACCCTATATCATGAGACATATTTTCATCAAAATAATATTTTTCATAAAAACTAAATACAAAAATTTTCCATAATAACAAATTTCATAATTTTCTAATAATATTTACTATTTTTACAAATTACACAAAATCAGGCTGGAAATCAAACTCACCGATTTGGGTGACTCCGGCCACCTTCGGTAGACATGGATGTATCAGCCCACTTGGGCGTTGCCACCACCGTGTGGTAGTGGTGGCTGTCCACTCCCAGCTTCCCGTCGGGTCTGGGTTCTCCTTTGTGGTCCTAACTGCACAGTTTTCCTTTTCTTTTTTTTTTTCCTTGGTTTTTCTCTCAATTTTCGAGTCTCTCTATTTTTCTCAAATCCCTAACTGTCCAAAGGAGTTCTCTGAATTTTTTTCCTATTTATAGATGTTTAGGGAATTTATTGTGCATTAAATTGGACAAGACAATTGCCTTATCCCTTAATTTTTGGCTTTTGTGTTGTCTTAATTTAATTGACCGATTTTTTTTCTATTTTTTTCCAACTTCCACAACCCAATTCTGGATCATTCCTTATTTTTCCTGATTTTTATTTATTTTTTATTAATTAATTATGAATTTTCTTTAATTATTTAGTATTATTTTGGCACATTACGCATATTTTAAGTAATTACGCTTATTTCTACATACATGTAGATTCATATATAGTATAAATAAATATTCCTAAATATTATTTAGGTTATTTTATGATTTTTAGTATACATATAATTTATCTCTAGCGATTCGTTAATTATCGGAATGCATTTTACGCATTTTCGATAAATAACGAGTTACACACTTAAAATTTGGAATTTTTATATTCTTTTATTTTATTACTTATTTTCTTAAATTCAATTTTACGGGGTCAGTTTTACTAATATTTCTCTCGTTAGTTTATAATTTGGGGTTTGATCGGATTCATTAACCGATCGTCCAAAACCTTATGTTCTAAGTTCAATCCTATAGTCAATTGGTTTAACTTTGGGGCTTACAGTTTGCCCTGGCCGTCATCATCTTAGCATGTTAGCTAAGTCCTTTATTCCAGGCGCACTAGATCATTGTGCTTATAAACCAATTGCTACATATTATGTTGCAGAAGCTAGATGCATTTTGATGGATGGTGAAGTATGTGATGGAGCTGAACGTGTACGAAATCTTCTATTAGCCACGAACGGTCTAAAAGGCACAAATACTAGCTAACTTCATGGTTGAATATACAGGAGAGGATGAAGCATCGTTGGGGGATGACAAACCAATGTAGGCTCTTTACGTTAATGGATTATTTACTTCGGAAGGTAGAGGTGTAGGTCTCATTTTGAATGGACCACACAAGATCACAATTTGTTGAGCCCTCAAGTTCAGGTTCACACCAGCAACAACAAATTTGAGTATAAGGCCTTAACAACAGGTCTCAAGTTAACTAAGGAGATTAGTGTCAAGCATCTACAAGTGTTCTTAGACTTTATGCTAGTTTTCCAGCAAGTCTAAGGTGAATACAAGGCTAGGAATGATACTATGGCAAGGTATTTAGAAAGGGTGAAGAGCCTTTTAGTTGAGTTTCCTTCATGGACCATTACGAAGATCCTTTGACTTGAAAACTCAACAATGGATTAACTATCTAAGCTTACCTTTATGCGGATACAAAAGCTCAAGGTAAAGGATAAGATCTTCATTAAGTGCTTGCTGAAGAAGAGCATAAGTCCCAACTCGACACAGGTCTTACAGTTGACAGCATCAACATTAGAGCCAAGTTGGATGGATCCCATCCGGAGTTATTTGGAGTAAGACACACTCCCTGAAAATACGAGAGAGGCGAAGAAGTTAAGATATCATGCTACTAACTACACATTGATCAATGGCATTTTGTACCGTAAGGAGGTCAGCCTCCCCCTACTCAAATGCCTCTAAGAAGATGGGGGTCTACTCGTCATGGAAGATTTATACACTAAAGTGTGTAACAACCACATTTAATCCTAAGCTCTCTACATCCGGGCTCTATAGCTCGAATATTATTAACCAACTATGAGGCAAGCTAAGGACGTAGCCTAGCAATGCTTCTAGTACTAAAAGCATACCTCTATTAATTATACCCCAAACAACAGTCTCTAACCCTAATTAGTTCGTAGCCGTTCACTTAGTGGGGCATTGACATTCTCGGCACCTTTCCCAAGGCTTTGGGAGGTCAACAGTTCGTTATTGTCGCAGTCAACTACTTTACTAAGTAAGTCTAAGTCGAAGCCGTAGTGAAGACTACTGAGAGGATGTTAAATCATTCATTTAAAATAACATCCTTTCTCGATTTGGGGTCCATTATACCCTCATTATGGACAATGGGTGGCAATTTAACAATCCTAAATTTAAAGAATTCTATACAAAGTACCACATCATGTTGTACTTCACATCAGTTTCCCACCCTCAATCGAACAGTCAAGTCAAAGCAGTTAACTAAGTTATCCTCAAGAGCTTAAAGAAGAAAGTGGATCGAGCTTAGGGCACTTGGGCAGATGAGTTGCCTAACATTTGTGGCAATATAGGACTACCCACCGTACCTCTATAGGTGAAACCCCTTTTTGACTAACGTTTGGGTTGGAGGCAGTCCTTCCCAATGAGCTAAAGCTTTCCAATATCCAGACTCAAAGCTTTGACACCATCCTCAATGAGTCCTTACTCTAAGCCAACGTTAATACTACCGAAGAAATTGAATACCTTGCTATAGCTTGAGTTATTGGTTACCAACACTGAGTAGCTAGATACTATGATTAGAAGGTTAGATACAAAGAATTCAAGATCGACAACTTGGTTTGCCGAAAGCTAAAGGCCATGGGTTCACGAGAAGGATAGGGCAAGTTGCCCCCTAATTAGGGAAACCTAATTAGAATCAGAGAAAAATTGGGGAATGGAACATATAGATTAAAAAGACTAGATGGCGAGCTCATCACACGCACATGGAATGCAAATAACCTTTGGCTTTATTTTGATTAGTGTACAATTATGTAAATCGTTTCAAAATTATAAATGAAAATTCCATTTCTCTTGAGTTATCTATGTTTACTTCCTTTCCTCTTACCCTTATTCAAAGTCCCAAACCCCAAAGGGTGAATAGACTCACTTACCAGGCAAACCGAAACCACTAACCTAATTCCTTTAGGTAACCTTAGTAAGGGAAAACACTCCTTACTTTAAGGAACTCCTACTTACTAGGTAGGTTGGAATGCTACAAACCTAACCCCCTTAAGTAACCTCAATAAGGGGAAACACCCTTTACCTTGAGAAACTCCCACTTATTGGGTAAGTTGGAACACCGTTGACTTCACCCTCTTACTAGGTAGGTCAAAATGCCACCAACTTGACCTCCTCGAGTAACCTTGGTACGGGGAAACACTCCTTACCTTAAGAAACTTCTACTTATCGAGCAAGTTGGAATGTCATCGACCTGATGTCTCTGGGGTAACCTCATTAATAGGAAACACCCCGTACCCAAAGGAGCTTTAACTTATCGGGCAGATCGAAACGCCGACAACCTAACTCCCCTAAAATAGCTTAGGTGAAGGATAACACCCCTTGTATACTATGTACCAGACCATGTTATAATAAACCAAGCAAGAAAGTGAAAAGCATTCAACAAAAGTCGAAGTATGTAAAATAAAGTACACGAAGAAATTTGAAGTCCATTACTAAGTTGAGGATATAAAAAATCAAGGTCGGCATCCCAACCTATACAAGAAGTAGGGAAGGGGATAACTATTTGTTCGAATCAGTAAGGTCCAGTAGCTTAGAAAAGTCTAGCTCCTCAATTAGCTCAGAGGGCTGATCCGTCGATGGAGCTCGAGATGGCTGGACTTAGGCTGTAGGATAAGTTGAAACTTACTGACTTGGGTTAGTAAGAGGATCACCTTGACCTTGATTGCCTTGAGAAGCACCATCAGGGGTAACCTCCTACTGGGTTGCCGGGGAAGAGGTGGATGTAGAAGTTTCTTGATTGACCACAATAGCAGAAGGGGAGCTTCAGACCTCGGTAGCTGCTTAAATAGCTTCTTTCTCACTCACTTGGGCCCTCCTCTTCTCCCAATGAGTTAGTGAGTTCGACCAATCAAGGAATCTTAGATCAAACCCAAGATGGTGGGAGAGCACCTCATTCTTCATGAATCAAGCGCACTCAATGGAGATTCCTTAAGCTTGTCCACTTACTGGTCTATCTTTTGAAAATCCGTGATGGCCTTCTTAGCAGCGGCATCACTAATACCTCCCCCCTCTCCAATTTAAGGGTGATCTCCTACATCTCTAAACTTCATCGATTTGCTGCTTTAGTCTAACCTTTTGATTAGCTAACTCTAGGGATGTAGCTTTAGGGTTGTCATACTCTAACGCCTTCATTGCCAACTCGATCTTCAACCTAAAGACTGATACCTTTAACTTAACATTTTCTTTCTCGAGCCCTTCTTTATCCCCCCTCTCCTCGTTTAGCTTCTGGGAGAGTTTAGCCTTGGTTCTTTACTCATCTTTAAGTTGAGTCCTTAGGTCGTTGGCCTCCCTGGCATTCTCCTCCATAGCAATCCTTTCCCTCTCTACATCCTATAGCTTTGCCTTAAGCCTAACCACCTACACATAAGAGCGGCGCAGGCACTAGTCAGCCTTGATGAACATATCTAGATACTTATTAGAAGAAGACTGTACCTCCTTCAGGCCCTTTTCGTCACTAGACAACACCGCATGAAATCCCTTTACTTCTTTTCGTAGGGCATCATAATTGTTGAGTTAGAGCAATACCTGGCCATGATACTATAAAGAAATGCAAACTGAGATCGGACCAGCATCAATAAAAAGGATATCGATTGTGAAAGGCGAAGGCATACTTATCGAATGAGCTAGCTCAAATGATTCGCCATCTCCATAGGATCGCTTCGGATTAGCGAACTCGAATGAGTGAGGATAACCTAATCACTAGAGGTGTAAGATCCCTTTGAGGCCTGATAGCTAAGAGTCCGGTGCTGCAATGTAATAACTTTACCTTGGATCTCCCACTTTAGCCTCAAGAGCTTTCCCCTAACCCTCTTGTTTTTGGCTTCGGATTGATGAAGGCAAAGCTCCTCATTCTAGGAGACATATAGCGTGTCCTTGAACAAGTCTAACTCAATCCCTAAGAACCTGAACTTGTTAAGGATATAAAAAAACTCATCCCTAAGCTCATTGATGCATTAATAAGGATGAGCTGTTGGCCACCTGTACTAAGTTGCCTAACGTAAGGGTGCCTTCCCTATTAGCTTCTTCTTCTTATTCCCAAGCATCACTTCCCTAACAGTCTTAGGATCTTTTCTCTTCTAATTAGCTACCCTAAACAAGCTACTAGCCTCAACCCCCTCCTCCTTACCCTTGTTAGGAGGGGCAAGCGTCACCTTGTTCGACTTGTTAGTATTAGAAAGTTCGTCTTCCATATCGATGGGCATAGAGGTGGGGATAAAGATAAGGGAAGGAAGGATCATATTCATGGGCTCGACTGCTAACAACTTTGTTTAGGGACCAAGAGGAATCCCCTGAGGTAGAATAGCTGGCTTGATCTTGCTAATCTCCTTAGCCCTTAAGCTCGACCCTATGACCTTGCCTTTAGGGTTTGAGGTTTTCATTGTCGGCTTCAACCTCACTTAGTGATGCCCTAGTTGCTTGGCCGTCGAGGGGAAGGGAATCTTCCCAGCTAGTCTCTTGCTTGCAAGGAATCAAACGACCGGTCAGGACAAAAAAACAAAATAAAGACAAAGTACGAGGCACCATTATTCACCAACTCCATCGTAACTAGCATAGACAATAAAGATCCCCCTCTCCCCTCTCTATTTCTCTTAAAAACCATGTCAGATAAAGCATAACTTTACACATACTAGCATGATAGATGAAGTCGTTTGTGAAAAACGAACCTATACCTTCTGTTCACTTCTTCACCATAACCTTCTTCATGCTAGAGAAGAACTCGGAGGTCAGATACTTGAAGTATCTCTTTACCATCTCCGTAGCGTTTATTTCATTATTGTTTCGAAGGGCCATGAAGGCTTAAATCTCCCCCGTAGCTTAGCATTGTTTGGCCTAAGTTCCTTTTAGGCCCCAATTTAGACCAACTTGGTCTACCTTATCCAAAAGTTTGCCTCCTCTGGTAACTAGACCGCCAAGAATTCATCTTACCAACTCTAAATAAAGTCTGTGAGGCCATTAAACAACTTCCACCTTGAATAGGGCTAGAAGTATAACTACCCACCTAAGCTTTTCCTCACGTAGAAATGGTTGAAGAGCTCGACTGTAGCCTTTATCACCAAGTACTCATAAAGTCCCTAAAAAGCCTTCAACACCCTCCACCCATTAAGAGAGACTTTGGCCAAACTACACCAGTGGAAGTTGAATAGCTCCTTTCTAAATTCACTTAAAGGGAGGTGTTGCTCATACTCTAGATACTTTTCAAACACAACAAAATGTTTCCCTGATAATAAGGGCATTCTCCCCTCCTTCTTTAGTAGCTGTATTATCTAACCTGGAAGCGGCTTAACTACAAAGTCACTTAGAATCCAATTTGGAGTAGAAGCTTTGCTTCTACTAGTTTGACCGGGCCCTCACTCGTCCTAAGGGCAGTAAATATATCTCTAGCCTCCAGTAAGCAAGGACAAAAATAAGCATCTCTTAGGATGACACTAATAAGCCTTAACCTATCTAGTGCCTTCACCGCCATTCTTGTGTTGTTATCTAGCTATGCCAATGACGTTGCTTTGTCCTCTCCTCTATGGGGAAGATCACTCCTTATGTTCTCGAAGCCTGTTATGTTATATTATTCGAAGAAGGCTTATAATGAGAAAGTAAGGAAATCACAAAAAGGTACTCTCTCTAAACAATTGTGGTATTTATAGACCAAACACTTTGGAAAGAGTATCAATGGTTATAAGGATTCGTATAAGAAAAAATCCCTTGAAATATTGCGATGTGAGCACTTGAGTTAGTTTTAATTGGGTGACCACATTCAAAACACAAAACGCATGCAACTGCACGTAAGTTTACTATGATAGGACACTTATAACATCGTATTAAAAACTGAATACTGACACCATAAAGTAAAAATTCGAAAAGTTACTTTTGTAAGAAATTTCTCTAAAGCCCCCACAACTTCCATAAGAAAACTTACTTTAATAGAACTATGCCTTGAATCGAATAGATTGTATCTGTTCAGGTAATAGTCAACTCATTTTCGCCCCTTCTACTCAACTCCTCTACTTAGCAATTCTATCATAAGACACACAACCCACTGCATTCTTGCTTCGGCTCGAAGTACTTAGCTTGAGCCATGATGTCTTTACCTCGGTTCGTCCATTAAGCTCGACATACGCGCACTTTATTCTGACTTGACGGAAGACCAATTACTTTTACTCCCTGATGGCCAAGTAGAAGCATTAATATACTATGATTGAATAATTAAATAATATGTTAATATAATTTCTAGAGCAAATGAGGATCTTAATAAAAATAATTTTAAAAAGAGCATGGCTAAAAGTAAAAGAAACACGTAAATGGTAATAATATAATAATAGTATTAATAAAATATTATCTTCGAGATTATAAAATGAGACTTTGATTAGAATCGTCAATGTCTTTAATATTATTTTGTAAAATGAGTATTAATTTTACTTAATATATGATATAGGGAAAGCACAATATAGTATTGATATAGCTTTTTATATATTAAATTATAAAATGTGAGTTTCGTTATTTGAATTAATAGTTTATAATATAAACTTCCACCACGTAACTCTTTGGTTTTTATATGAAGGATTAAACCACTAGTAGATATAACACGTGTTGAAGTATATAATCATGGTTAATATGCATTAAGAAACATTGCACCTAAATGCACACGAGTTGGGCCATTAAAATTGAATATCACAAGACAAAATAATTTGAAAGATAAAAATAATTAAAAAGAGAAAAGAAAAGAAAAGAAAAAATAACCGTTTTGACTTTCTCATATGCATTGTGCAGTGCGATTAATCCATAAATAAACAATCACTAATGAAATAGATAAAAAATAATTTATTATTCACCCATGAATTTAAAAAAAAAAAAACTTAGGAATTGGGATGGAACAAGCGGTCCTGATATAATGGATGACGGCAAAATCCAACAAATGACGGTAAAGTAAATGCAATACTTAGGTCGACACGTGTAGCATTCTTATTGGATGAGACAGCTTACAGACAGGGACAGCAAATTTTCGTCCTCGGTTTTAGAGTAACTGTATCAACGTGTTACGTTTGGAACAATAATGTCACGATACGTAACATATGCGTGTAGATCGGGCAAGGATGAGCTGTCGTGTTATGGGTTAGTAGTGTCAAGTAAGTTCTGCATAGGTGTAAACGCGTAGTGAATCCAATCATTGTCGCGTTTGATTTTGTAATTCCCTTCGCTTAATCTTTGGAGAGACCGCAAAAGGTCCATGCGGAAACTTCGGAATCCTTTCCAACCAAGGTAAACCCAATTTTAAAGCCGGTAATAGAAGGCAATCTATGTCAAACAAAAACAAGAATAAAAAATAATAAAAATGGCGAAAACAGGTACATCATATCTTAACAGGAAAAAGGTTCTAAAGATCCGTTAAATATCTAGTCACTAGTAGCTTTGGTCAAACTTTTTGAAATTACATAGAAACACTCGACTCTTTTATGCCATGGAAAAACAGAGGAAATGTTATTTCTTTCGCCCTTACTCCTAACTATGCAATTACTATTATATCCATCCATACCCCGTGAAGAGTTATATTGCTTTACCATTCATGAGCTCTTTCAACGCCTATTCCTTAATAGAGCAAACCATACCAGTATATTACCACCACGTTACCACAGACGTTGACGTGCGACCATCATCCACCATCATTAGACCTATCACGACAATGAGATCCATTACCATTGCCATAATGCCAAACCAAACCCAACACCTATATGGTGATATAAATAATAATATCGTAAATATTATGAATATAGATAAACTTAAACAAAAATTAAGATATCTTATAATACATATATATATATAATATGGCATTATAACGTGAATGTAAATGATATACAACATATATTTATGTTAAATTATAATATTTATATCACAATTACATATCAATTCAGAATTTTATAATTATATTATGATGAGATTATATATAATTTTTTACCTAAATTTTAATAATTATATCACTGAAAATTACATTTCTCAATTTTAATATTACTTAATAAATATTACCATTAGTAAATATAAATAGTGTAGAATATAATACAGTAATTACGTGATATTTAATAACATGCAATATATCATGAACTTTACATCGTGTAAATATTAAGAATATTATATATATGATACTTATTGAATTTAAATTATATAATAAGGTACTTAATATAAATTGACGAAATAAAATAAACCAATCATAATTATTTTTACATCACTTATAAAGATTATTTTATTAAATTACAATCCTTATAATAAATATAGATAATATTTAATATAATAACAAAATAATTTCATTATATAGATATTAGTAATATGAAATTTATAGCATATAATATTATATAAAAAATAATGATTATTATGTATTTAAGATATTATACTAATTTTTATTATAAGTAATAAAATACGATCATATACGTGAGTCATCAATATTATTATATACAATTATATATAATGATCTATTAACTTTCTAAAAAGAATAGATAGGTAATTGAAAAATTATGCTACTCTTGATGTGGAAAAAAAAAACACATTGAACTATTTTTGTTATTCAATAAAATTTCAATACTTTCAATTTTTATACTTAACACTTATTTATGTCATTTACTTAATAACAGTCATACATGTGCCATATGTGTGTATGTACGAATTAATCGTGTATATTGGAGTGAATTGAGTCGTAATGTAAATGCATTGGGGTGTTTTACTAGGAATATGTTTTAATATAGAGAGAGATAAAGAGATAGAGGGAGATACGAAGGGAGGAGCTTAAATTTTGTGCCTACGAAGAGGGCCTCAAATCAGAGATAAACCAATTTAGTAAAAAATTACATCTGTATATTCATGTAAAGTAGAAAATGTTTAGTACTTACAATGCAGAAAAGGTTTTCCGATGTCAATATTTTTCAAATGTAAGAGTAGTATTTTCGAAATTCAGAATCTTTTTACAATTTTAATTATCTTTTAGGAGTGTCATTATCATTGTAATTTATCCTTCAATTAAACATCATCAAAAGCTTTTGGCACAAAAGGAAAATCATCAAATTATTAAAATGACCGACATATTTTTAAGAGGAATTCGATGTTCGATATATGAAACCAATCAATCTATAATCTAACTATTAAGATAACTAAAGAAATGAATCCAATAGACCGATCTCATCTATAGGACTGTTGAGGAAAAAAATATGGCCTAGGAATTCTTGTGAGTTATATTCGAAATTCAAATATTTGGCATAAAAAGAAAATCAACAAAATTAAAGATTATCAATATATTGTTTATTTTTAGCGTATTTTTAGGAGGAATTCAACGTCTTGGTGATGGGGCAATCAATCTATAATTTGAATGTTAAAATAACTGTGAAAATAAATATAACATATTGTTCTTATTGATAGGACTATTAAGACGAAAAGATGGCCTAGGAAGTATTTGGCAAAAAAAAAAATATATATATATATCATAAAAAGTAAAGATTATCAATATATTATTTATTTTTAGCATATTTTTCGGAGGACTTCAACATTTCATAAATGGGGGCAAATCAATCTGGCTGTTAAAATAATTATGAAAATATTATTAAGACAAAACATGACCTAGGAATTGCTGTTGGTTTATATTCGAAATTCGAAATAAAAAGGCACACCTTTTCTTGGTCAATTCGGGTGGACCACCAATCCCCTATGCTATCTTTGAACCCCGATCCCTCCTTGCACGTTATATACAAACCTCTCAAGCTTTTTCCATAAAAAGGAAAGCCATATAAACTACCGTATATTTTTCATCCACGAACAAAAACATATGAACGTCTTTCATCTTTCTGCCTCTGCGAAAGCCAAAGCCGAACCCTGCTAATACTTTTTATTTTAATTAAAAAGTGTTAGCCGGGAATTAATTTTGGTCGATCTCATTGATCGGTATCGCATTGGAGAAGATTCCGTACAAATTTCTTTTTCCTCCATTTTTATCGATATAGTCTTCTTGATGGAGGAAAACAAGAAGTATATTACAACCGAAGAGCTTAAACAACACAACAAGCCTGGAGATTTATGGGTCTCAGTCCAAGGTAAAGTCTATGATGTCACAGAATGGGCTGAGGAACATCCTGGTGGTGAGATGCCAATCCTAACATATGCAGGCCAGGATATTACCGACGCGTTTATCGCGTATCATCCTGGAACAACTTGGAAAATTCTTGATAAATTCTACACAGGGTACCATCTCAAGGATTTCCAGGTTTCTGAGGTTTCCAAGGATTACAGGAGAATGGTTAATGAATTTTCCAAGTTGGGATTATTCGAAAAGAAAGGACATTCCTGTGTTTACACATTCATTGCTGTTTCCATAATGTTTTTTATTGTTGTGTTTGGTGTTTTGAGATCCGAAAGCGTCTTGGTACATATGGGTGCTGCTGCATTGTTGGGGATGCTCTGGGTGCAGAGTGCATATGTTGGTCATGATTCAGGACATTATCAAGTAATGACGAGCCCCGGACTTAATAAGCTCGCGCAATTGGTCTCCGGGAATTGCCTGACAGGAATCAGCATTGCCTGGTGGAAATGGACTCACAATGCACACCACATCGCTTGCAATAGCCTCGATCACGACCCTGATCTCCAACACATCCCTCTTTTCGCCGTCTCCCCTCGGTTTTTTGATTCGATGACATCTACTTTCTATGGCAGGAAACTGATATTCGACCGCATCGCGAGATTCCTAATTAGCTACCAGCACTGGACATTCTATCCCGTGATGTGTGTTGCCAGGGTCAATCTGTATCTCCAGACGCTTCTGCTGTTGTTCTCGACGCGTAAAGTCCCTGATAGAGCTCTGAACATCCTGGGGGTCCTTGTGTTCTGGACTTGGTTTCCTCTCCTAGTTTCATGCCTGCCAACTTGGCCAGAACGCGTGATGTTTGTGCTTGTGAGCTTTACCGTTACAGCAATTCAACATGTCCAATTCTGCCTGAACCATTTCTCTGCCAGTGTGTACGTAGGAGCTCCTAATGGCAACGATTGGTTTCAGAAACAAACTTCTGGTACATTGGACATTGCTTGTCCATCCTGGATGGATTGGTTATACGGAGGATTACAGTTCCAACTCGAGCACCACTTGTTCCCGCGGTTGCCCCGGGCGCAACTGAGGAAGATTGCTCCTCTTGCAAGGGATCTTTGCAAGAAACACAATTTACCCTACAGGAGCTTAGGGTTCCTCGAAGCCAATAAATCCACGATTGCGACGCTTAGGACCGCCGCGCTTCAAGCTAGAGATCTTACCAACGCCATGCCTAAAAATTTTCTGTGGGAAGCTGTTAATGCTCATGGCTGAAACCACAATCGCCTAATTTTCAGTTCCTCTTGCATTTTGTTTGATTTGCATTGGAGATTCAAGTATTTTATTTCTTTTCCTTTTTAGTTTTAGTTGAATTTCAATTTCTTCGATCTATCTTTATTTGTATACCGCACATTCTTATCAGTACAATAAAAAGACTTACACATAAAATATCTTGGCAGGGTGCCCAACTATGATCTTTCTTTCTTTTTTGCCACTTACCATGGTGTTTCTTGTATGGACCACACTTTGTTGAGAAAGGAATCAATGCTTTATGAGATGTCTGTGAAGAGACTTTACATATTTCTTCGCACTTGCTTTTTTTTCTTTCTTTTCTTTTTCTTTTTAATTTTTCAAGATATGCATCAGTTTTTTTCTTTTCTTTTCGTTTTTTTTTTTGACTTTTTAGCGCATAACAACAGCCCACAAGACATTTATTAACGGGACCAAGACGTTGCTGCTTTTATAAAGATGCTGTCGCATGTCTTTTCTTTCTGCAAATTTGCGCTGTCGCCGATCTTGACATATGCTCCTTCCATCTGTTTTATTTATTATTTCTTCCCCTTATACTTTTGTTGCCTGATGCTGTTGTTTTCTGATGAAAATCTACACGTTCACTCCAATTAAAGTGTGAATTGTTTTGATTTTCATTCTATAAATTCTTCTCTCTCTCTCTCGGTTTTTTTTTTTTTTTTTTTCCCTTGGGTAAAGAAATAATTTTTTATTAAAGCATCTTGAGTTCCTTGAAATGTTGTGTCAACGATTCAAAGGATCCCCTCAAAAGTATCTAGATGAAGGTCTCTAAATAATGTTCGGTTCATTAATAAATTTGAATTGAATCGAATCTGAATCGAAAATAAAAAATGTTTTGTCAATAATTCGAAAGATCTCCTTAAAAGTATCTTGATGTAGGTCTTTAAACAATGTTTGGTTCGTTGATCAAATCGAATTGAAAATCGAATTAAATTATAAAGTGCAATTATTTTATATTTTAATTAGTTTGTGATTTAGTTTATAAGGTCTAAATAGTTTGTAGCTTAGTTTTAAGGGTCAAATTAAATTAAATTGCTTAAATTCGAACCAAATCAATTCTTATTATATGATAAAATATGGAAAATTTTCTTTTTCAATTTCAAAACCTATTGAGATATCAGAATGATCAGATTCACTTTTTTTATTTTGTTGTTTCTTATCTTGCTCGTTTATTTTGTTGTTTCTTATCTTGCTCGTTTTACAATTACTTCTCATCTCTCAAGTGAATTGCTTGCTTTCTCTATCACCTAAATGTAACGTCACTTGTGATATAATGTCGACTAACTCTAATTCTCGTGTAATTTTCCTCAATTTGAACATAAATGTTTTATTAAAAACTCTTACAACTATTAATATTATCATCTTGGATAGGGTACATTATAAACGGTCTAGATTTAATCAAATGTCTTTTATTAATTTAAGGGTTTAAACACATATTCGACCCCCAAACCAAATTGCATTGCAACTTGAATGCCCCTAACATGAGGTTCTTTCTATTAATCATAGTAATTTCGGTCAGTGATTTAATTATTTCTTTATATCATTAATTTTATTGTTTTTATAATAAATATGATAAAAGAGCATTTTATCATTTTAGAATTAAGGAAATTTTTGCTTTTGTATAGGTGTTCAATGAACTTACCGTTGTTTTAGCACTTTTTATATGTAGTCGATTTGTGTTATGTATTTCTAACAAGCAATTAATCCCGTTTTATTTCGTTATGCAATGTCCTTTCTGCTGTTAAAGACCTACATGAAACGTACATTAGGAAAGGGGAAAAAAAAAAAAAAAAACCCAAATCAGCTTTTCAAATTCATTTTCTTTTGCTCAACTACTATTATATTATAATTTTAGGAAAAAAAAAAAAGAAGGAATCAAACCTAATTCGTTTGATTGAAAAGTCAATATTGGTATAACTGGTATCGTTGTCGGACATGAAATCACTCGGGAGATTTCCATGCATATATAATCGCTGTTCAGAGGCATTAAAATGGAGATATCACGCTCCATTTTTAGTGGTCAATTTTCGATACAACGAGACAACCATACGCCTGCAAGTCAGTATTCGCATAAATAGAAGTTTTACAATGCTAAATTTGATGGGATGAATCAGCTTGAATAGAGGTGAGGAAAAGTTTGAGGTTTCCCATGAAAATTGAGATGAAGCTGCGATTTGTTTTTTTTTTTTTTTTTCCTCCTTTACGAAATTTTGTACGGAACTCTTGTTTATAAATGCATTAAAACCACATGTAAATTTTGCATAATTTTCCACAAAATAAAAATGTAAATTTCATGTGCGCCCTGCATGGCCTCTTAATAACATCATTAGCAATAATTTCCACTAAAACATGACTCATACGATAAGAAACATTCTTAGAGTTAAATTTAGATGTCAATCTTTGATTTATCAAAGACGTTTTCAAACTGCCTGTTGAAGGTCAAAAAGGTAATCCATGAAATCGTGAAATATTATTTTAGAGTCAAAGACATGAAAAGATAGAAAGTTTTTAATACTTAACATTGTTCTTTCAATATACATAAGTGGACGTGTTTAAGTGTAACAAAATTTGACTTTGATCTCCGAAGCAATATCGATGCATGGATTTTAATGCTTGACTCGAAAATGTAAAAACGAGATTGACCATGTGAGCCCATACGAGCCTATACGATACCGTTGGGCCTATTGTGGATCATTTTCCTAGTGCATTTAGTAGGGCTTTCCCCATCTAGGATATAAATCCATCAAATTGTTAATAGCTCGAATCTAAGCTTGACACGAATTTTGAGCCGTAGTTCATATTAAAGTGCGACTTTACAAGCTCGTGATCAGCTAAAAAAAGCTTATTTAAGCTCAATAATTTAAGAATTTTCATAATCCTTTTATTAAATTTTAAAACTCAAACTGAAACTGCTTAGTTTGTCCATTTGAGCTTTATGAGCTCATTAACCTATATAAGGTCACTTAACATTATGTTTAGCACTTCCTCAGCAAAGTGAAAATGGAAAGAAATCGGTAGAGAAAAAAAAAAGAAAAGAAAGGAAGAAAAGGGAAATTTAATTTTTCATATTTATGTGAACATTAAGTATGAAAATTGAAGGAAATGCATAGATATGTTTCCTTTTTCGATGTTTGGTTAATTAAAAAAAAAAAAAAAAACGAATGGAAGGCTTTGATGATAGATTTTGTGGGGATTGAGACTAGGTTATTAGGCTTGATCCTTGAGTGCCGGGCATGATTCTCGATCAAAGGTACCTGCATAAACATGCCAGAGTTTGGTCCAACGCGAACAGTCCAATCTGAGCACCTCAACACTTAAGTTAGACTCTAGCGAAAAAATTGACAAAGTAGCGAGTATGTGAGTGAAGGTGTTCATACTTGGACATATCATCACCTATTCATAAGGGATGAGACCGTGATATTTTAGGAATATGTGATAAAATTCCTACATATCTTCTTGAATAGGCAAGTGTGTCTACTTAAATAGAAGGTATTTGTTTTTTAACTTTTGTTCACTTTTATGTATCTAAAATGGTGAAAATTAAGTTTGTATATGCATATATTATGCTACATTGTTGTTTTCATAATTTTTTTTTCCTTCAAATTTATTTGCCTATAGTATTTTACTTGCATGTGTAATTCAACTCCTTAGTGTAGCTAGGTGACATGCTTAGTATGCTATATGCTTAGCATGGCTTTATTGTAAGTTGTGCATTGCTTCGTAGATGGATGCCTTCGAGATTAGCGAGTAACTAGTCATGTTTTAGGTTTAGGCATGGGAACACTTTCCACATATTGCCACTTTACACTGTCTAATCATAACGGTAGTAGACGGTCGGCTACTTATGAGTCAATAGGGATTCGAGTTCAATGTGTAGCAAGCCAGTACATGGATGCATTTAACCTCCAATATCTAAAGCAAGTACTTATCTTATTAACTTGAGTATTTTTGTCTTTTCAAAGTGTTAGTTGCTACATATTCTAAATTGTTAAGTTTTCAAGTGGTTTGGATCCTCCATACACATGACAACATCGTTAGGCTCCTTGCATATTATCGGGACGTGAGTGATATCTGGCTAGCACAGGTATTGTTTATTTACTTCTACATCGTGGAGTTCTATTAGACAAAATACATGACTTGATAGTTTAGCAGGATCGAAGATTTCCCTCTTTTCTTGATTCTTCATAGGCACTTCATGAGGTAGACTTATGTGGTCGAACAAAGATGAACTGGCTATTATCTATGCGAGTTGGATGGATTAATGGGTAGATTGTCGCAACAAGATTTTTGAGGTACGATTACCGCCTAATGTTGCTCTAAACTATCATAATTGGTACTAGCAGGTCACCCACTGATATATTGGCAAATTTAGAGCCTTTTAGATATACATAATACACATCTAGCCTATTTGTTCTTGTTGCTCATCATTTGTACAATTATATGCTAATCGTACCATTATTTGTTACATGTAGGCGGCTTTTAATATTTTATACGTAGGATACCTTACATATCGTATGAGGATATTATAGCTAAGCAAGCTGGGGTAAATAGCATTGTTCAGTAGTTTAGGGCATCCATCTAGATGATACACCCCCACTAAAACCAGATATCAAGCATAAGGACTCCACATTGCATGAGCCATAACATGAAGGGCACCATTAAGGGCGAAGATGTAAGTAGGGTAGAAGGAGATGCAGATAGGCCGACTTAGACATTTGAGAAGATTTCTCACCTTAGCACTACTTACCCCCTGCAACTCCTGTCGTGACTAAGTTTCAATATTAAACACTTTTTAGAGAGAGCTCCAACGGTCACTTTTACACTCTTCCTACTTCATTTAAGGAGTGAGTTGGAAATCACAATAGAGACATTAGTGAAGGGCTTATGTAAGTTAAGCCCACTTCAATACCTACGTACGTACTTACTCTAGTACCTATATAGAGGATAGCATATAGATTACATAATTAAATGTAGACCAAATGGTACATGCTTAACCTAATATAGATATTTAGGAGATGTGTGCCTATGCATGTTGACGATGTAGATAGTAGTAGATTTTCACAAGTTGTAGTTAATGAACATTTTAATTATAATTGCTAAACATTTTGTCTACATTTTTTATATATAGACTAAGTGTATGGAGTATTGCAACTTTTGTTTCCCTTAATTGTGTTTTTCCAAATATTTACTAATCTATCTTGTATCTATATTTATCAAAGATCTATTGTAGTTTCCATATATGCTACTGGTTAAGAAATATAGATATTATATGGTTTTTTGCTCTATTGGTGTTGAGAAGTTTGAAAAATAATGAAGTTTTTATTGTACAGGGTTTGAGGTGTTTAGATTTTGGTATAAGAGGTCGAATGCGGCTGTAAAGTAAGGAAAAATTTTCATTTTGTGGTTAAGACTTTATATGTACAAAATTTAGGCTATTTGTGGTATGTATTGTGCTGTAAATGTGGGGTTGTTGATAAAATTAGCTTTGAAGAGCTTTATGAAGAAATTGCCTCTTGAAGAGGCATTTTTATGTATAGTGTTATAATCAGCTTTTTAAGGGACAATTTTAGCTTTAATGGTTAAAGTCACTTTTTGAAGATGCCATTTTAGTTCAATTTAAAATTGCATTTTGAAAAGGCGATTTAAGTATTGTATTATTAGGATTATTTTCTTAAGATCCCTATTTTTGGGATTTTTATAAATCTTATATTACTATTTTCCTTTTCCCTCACCCAAAAGCTCTTAATTATATTTAAACTTAATTTATTTGCAAATAACCACCATCATATTCTTTAAAATGCACAATCTATGAAAAATAGTGTGTTTTAATCTTTTCTTAGTAGATTCCTTTAGACTGATTGATATGTTTTTATTTTATTTTACAAAACTTGTCTACACTGCATCTATATGAGATGTGAACCTTAGCTAAAGGTTCTATACAATTAAAAAATCATAACATATCTTATTTCTATCTCTTTTTTATAAATAACACATGTTATTTTCCTTCTGTGGCATCTTACTTATTCCTTTCTCAACTTTTAGTAAGAAGAATAAATTCACAAGGAAATATCTATTATTTTACATTCTTGCCTTGGTTTTTATCACATTAGTCATTTTCTAATGGAGTTTTGTGTTAGAATTAGGGAGTAGGGATAATTTGCAATTTAGGATTTGTAATGTTAAATCTTTTAGAGGATTGAGTGAGTGATACTACTTTCTATTTAATAGTAGAATTAATTTAGATTTCTAAAATTATATTGTCTCTTGAAGGTTATGATAAGTAGGTAATGACTTAGGGCTTATTGTGTATGGTTTTTGAAAGCTTAATTAGTTGTATGTCATTTGTTTTTTCTTTGATGTTGTTTTTGTTTAGGGTAATGTAAAAAGAAGAATGAATTGTTATTGGAAATTCATGAACTCTAAGAATGATATTTAGTATTATAATATAAGAACTTCAAGAATAGTTAAAATTGATGTCAAGTTATAATAAATTGCAATAATGAACTTTGGAAGTATTCTTGAAATAAGGTTGGTTTTGATTTTTGATTATTGATGAAGAAATTGTTCAAAACAAGTTACTTGTATATTTGGGATTAACTTTGAATATGAAATTGAATGTCGAGTTATTTTCAAAAAATGCATGAATGTAATCCTAACGCAATGATTGATTTTCATGAAAACTTGTTTTTGGCAAACTGGAGACAAAGAAGGAGGGGTAAATTGACAAATTTTTGCAACTAGCCATAGGTGACCAATTAATTGGCATGGTAAACACTAGTCAACTAGCTAAGGTAAAAGCTAGTCCACTTGATCAGCTTATTTTCCAAATTTATGCCAATAACAAGAGTAACAACAATAACAATGATAACAATAATAACAACATTAATAAAGATAATAACAATAGTAATAAAATAGGGTAATAACAATAACAATAGCAACAATGGTAATATTAAGGAGCTGGCATTATTTCTTAATTTAGAGGGCTAAATTTAGTTTTCGGAATTTAAGTCTAATAACAATCTAGCCTTGACTTTTTGGACTAAAGTGATAGGGCCTAAAGTTAAGTCCATGATATTGGGACAACTTTGGGAGCTTTGACATGGTGAGCTTAGAGTAGGAACCATTAGATTAGCTTGTTCACTCTCAACCTTTCTTAAGGAAGCTCATGTATTTAAAGAGACTATTCATAGGCCTGGACTCAATAGAAGCTTGATGTGTATCGTAGGTAATAGATCTCGAAAGGAAGATGATGTAATCCGAGTTCGAGTAAGAATGGGAAATAGAGAATGAGAATAGGGGGTTTTGAGTATGAATGTGTATGGATATCATGCATCAAGACATAAACACAGTTAGAGATTAAGCTCAAAATGGGGTTCGATATGACTTATAACCACTAAATGTCACTCGGGATTCAAATGAGAGATTAGATGCGACTTACTAACTCGTTCAAATAAAGGTTCACCATAATCTTGAGAATAAGATTGATAAGAACACGAGAAAGATAAAAGAGTCAAATTAACACTCAATAATTCAACAAAAACAAGCTTAAAGAGCTCCAATGTGACCTTGCTCGAAAGAGGAAAGTTTCACTGTAAAATATGATTGTCTTTGTTTATATATATTTTTTCTTTATGTTGGTACAAATGTTGCTATTTATAGCAATTCCTAAACTCTAGTGGCAAAATTGTAAATAATGTATAAGGCCTTAAACCCTAAAGACTTGAGCCCATAAATAAGAATAAAGAAAAACATGTACAACAATATAAAACTGTGCGTTCAATAGAATGAGATGACATGTAGTCACTCGGCCAGTCCAGGAAGTTATAGGATCCAAATTGGACGGGGTTGGCAATTGGGTGTTCGAGTTCGATGAGGAGTCTTTAAAGTCTCGTAGTACTTGGCAAAGGCACCAGAAAGGTCACCTCATAATTGTCGATTATTAAAGTTAGTCGGCACTAGTCTCTCCATGCTGTGTCGAGTGGTTCTTTGGTCCCGAGTCCTCGGCTGTGTGATCTCTTAGCTTCTCGGCAAATGACAAACTTGATGTTGAGTGAATCCTTTTCTTCCCCTTGGTCTTTTTTCATTTGCTCAGCCTCGGCAAAAGTTGTTTAGCTTCGGCCTTGAACTATTTGGCCTAGGGTTAAAATAGGTCGACATTTACTTTTAGCGGGTCGGTGTCGGCTTGGGACAGGTCAGCTTCAGCTAAGAGATAGTCGTAGGCCGATTCTTATCATTACTGCAAGTCCGAAAGGAAATCATTCTCAACGTTAAACATTGGGTACGGGGTGGAATGTCAAACAAACTTCTCTTCTCCTTTCGCTTCACTATGTGTGCCGAGTGTCTCTAGATTTCCTCAACATTCATGAGGGTTAAGTAATAGCTCTTCCCATCCTTCCAAACTGTATAAGTGTTAAGGAAGTCATCATAGATCAGTTTGTAGTCATACTCTTAAGGTCAGCTAAGAAGTAAATTTGTGGCATTCATAAGGACCACGTCAGATTCAATCTCGTCCTCATACTATCTTACCTTAAATACTATTCGAGTTCTTTTATGCACATGGACCATACCCTTGTCATTAAACCACTTTAATCCATAGGGTTGGGGGTATAGGTAAGTTAGCAATTTCATCTTTTCCATTAACTCAGCAGAGATGATGTTAGTGTAGCTTCCTCCATCTACTACTGGGGAACAGGTCTTCTTATTCATTAGACATCGCATATGAAATAAATTTTCCCTTTGTTCAAGATTAGCCTTTAGGTTAGCTCGTGTTGCCATAGCTAAGAGTTCATCCAGATCTTCGGCATAGACATCTTCTTTTATTAACTGGTCTTCCAAACTCTAGTCACTCTGACTCTCGATTTGAGCCTCGAGCTCTTTGCCCTTCAAGACTATGACCCTCTTATTTGGGTATTGGGATGCAATGTATCTATAGCCTAAGCATTTGAAGCATTTCATATCTCGGGCCTTGTCATCGAATGCTTTTTCTTTCCTGACAATCTTCTTCTCAGCATGGATAGGTCGGCTAGGCTCTCCTTTCTCCATCCTCCTCTCTAGCCCTTTTCTTTTGGCATGCCTCTCAAGTTCGGGGCTGCTTTGTTAACATCGGCTACTCGACCTCTAATGCCTCTTCCTCTATCTCTCTACTCTTAATGCTAGATTGATCAACTCGCCCAACGAGTTAAACTGCTGCAATTCAATTATGTCGGTAATGTTGTCTAAGAGTCCACTTAGGAATCTAGCAATGGTACAATCTTGTTACTTGGCAATCTCGCATCTCGTCATTAGAATTTTGAACTCTTGCGAGTACTCTTCAACAGTGTATCGACCTTACCTTAAGTGATGAAAAGCATGGAGAAACTCTTGCTTGAAGTCGGTTGGCACAAAGCGCTGATTTATCTATCACTTCATAAGCCTCCAAGTTCTGATCAGCTCCTCTCCTTCAGCATCTCACTTGGTAACTAACTTATCTTACCAAGGACTCACATATTCAACAAGGGATAATGAAGCCAGCTTAACCTTTGTTCGATTATCATACTCGTAGCACTCGAACAACTTCTCAACTCGGGCAACCCAGTTAAGGAACTCTTCAAGTCAGTTACTTCCACTAAAGGTCGATAACTTAAGCTTTATATTATTAAGTCCTCAGCCAGGTGCTTAGGGTTCATCCCTTATATTTCGAGCTAATTGGTTCACTTCGGATCGGTTACTTCTATTGGAGTTCTGCTCTGCCACAAACTTTCTTGGCTCTCTTCTTCGGGCTTCTTGATTTACTTCGAAGTCAACATTCCTTTTATTTCTTCTTCTCGATAGGGGTAGGTTTCCTCTCTTTCTCCACTTGGCATCTTTTCTTGGCTATCACTCATCGTTGTCAAGTTCATTGGAACTACTTTTACTGGTAGGTGTTCGTCCCCTTCTTTCTTCTCAACCATCACATTTGTGGCTTTTGACTAAACCGATGAGTTCTTGGATAGAGTCAATAAGATCCTGAATCTGATATTCTAAGTTATCAATATGTCTCCTCAAGCATCCGTGAAGACTATCACTCCTATTATTGATACTATCTTCTAACATTGTTGTCCGTACAATAATTTTCCATAAAAATGAACAAATAAAACACAATTACAATAGGCTAGAAACAACCACTACTCGGCTTCTGCAACTACCACTATTGACAAACACTTCCACAACAACTAGAATCAACTATTGAAACTAATGTTGCTGGACTCAATTGCAGCACAATACCATGATTACTAAAAACACAAACAATACATTAACTACGAAACGATGATTATCAGAAATGTTTAAACCACAAATCAAACTTTGAAGAATACTAGCACGTCTGTCTCCCTAAAGCTCTGATACTAATATGATGCGTATTGCGGGCAGTGGATCTCGGAAGGAAGATGATGCAATTTTGGTTAGAGTAAGAACGAGAGATAGAGAATGAGAACATGGGGTTTGAAGTGTGAATATGTATGGATATTACTTATTAAGACATAAATACAGTCAGAGGTTAAGCTCGAAATAAGGTTCGATATGACTTACGAACACTAAATATACTTCAGAGATTCCTTATCGGACCTGGACATCCAACTGCCAACCTTATCCAGTTCGGATCCTACTCCTTTCCACATTGGCTGAGTGACTAGATGCCGTCTCATTCTATTAAACACACAGTTTTGTATTATTGTACATGTTTTTCTTTATTCTTATTTATGGGCTCAATTCCTTAGGGTTTAAGGCCTTATATATTATTTACAATTTTGTCACTAGGGTCTAGGACTTGCTATAAATAGGAACATTTATTCTAACATAAATAAAAAATATATACAAATGAAGATAATCATATTTTATGGTGAAACTTTCCTCTTTTGAGCAAGGTCACATTTAAGCTCTTCGAGCTTGTTTTTGTCAGATTATTTAGTATTGATTAGACTCTTTAATTTTTCTCATGTTTTTATTAATTTTGTTCTTAAGATTGTGGTGAACTCTTCATTTGAGTGAGTTAATGAGTTACATATAACCTCTCATTTAAATCCCGAGTGATACTTAGTGTTCATAAGTCACATCAAACCTTATTTCAAGTTCAACCTTTAATTGTGTTTGTGTTTTAGTATATGATATCCATATACATTGACACTCTAAAACCCCAGTTCTCATTCTCTATTTCCCGTTCTCACTTGAACCCAGATTACATCATCTTCCTTCCAAGATCCGTTACTCGCGATACACGTCAAAAGCCTATGGAGGAATCTATCAATAGGAGGATTCATCTTGACAATAGATCAATAATATGATCCAACAGACATTATCAACAACCTAACTCTATAAATACCTAGAGCCCTTCCTCATTTGGGAGAATTCAACTATTTAAAAAAATGACGTCTATTGTTACATTATTATCATAGAAGATCAAATAGAGCTTAAGGTCAAGAATATATTGCCTCTCATCTAGAATGGCGGCGTTGATACTTAGTAGCTTCTTCACTCACTAGTATGTTTGAGCTCTTTGAAACTGGCTACTCTTGCTCTCTACTTCTTTTTGTCCAAATTAATTCTTACGTATCGTTCTATGTCACTCTTTTGAAGCGAAATATAGCACAAGACTCACACTATACACATGTGACTACTGTAACTAGATCCCCTCATCTACACTTAACGTAAAGTTGTAAAATGAGTAATAAGAAAGGATAGATTTTCCTAAGTACTAGAAGTGTAAGAGAATAAATTAAACTTAGGTTTGAATATAGAATTTGCATTAAGTATTAAACATTAAGATGTACTTGTATCAAGATTTGAAAGTAAGATTTGTAGAGTTTTTATTGGAAATAAATATTTAAGTTCCTATTTACTATATATGTTGAATGTGCATGTTAAGTTGGAAGAACATGAACTTAACAATATTAGAACTTTAAATAATGTATCGATTGTGCTTAGTTGATGCCAAAAAATCTGAAGCTATAAGTGCCTATGGTAAATTGCTTTGTCTCAAGTAAAGTAGGTTACTGAAATAATGTAGTAGTTAGGTACCAACTTGTTGAGATTATGGGTTAATATACTAGAAGGAAGATGCATTTGGATTGTACTGGTGGTATGAGATGCATGTATTAATGTCATTGTAGATTGGTAATGCTATCGACCAATCTAATAATTGTGTTGGGATGATGTGACTAACTGATCTTAGATTCATGGGATGTTGGGAAGTAACCATAGTTGAACTTATATGTTAAGGAGTCATGAGACATTCTAGGTTTTTAGATGCAAAGATTATATTGTACTAAGTCACTAAAACTAAAAGATGACAATTCATTATATTATGCATTAGAATTAAGTTACATATGTATGTATGTTCTACATGAAATTCGTATATGCTGTGGTTAGAGATATGTAAGTGTGTTTTGACTCACAGGTTGGTTCATTTAACCCACTTTTTAAACAAATTTGAGTTGACATTTTTTAATCTGTTTTAAATAGGCCATATGAACCTAGTACATTTAACTCGTAAGCCAAAATGTACTGACTTGAGTTGGCTCATTTAACTCATTACGCCTTTAGGTCGTAAGCCAGTCCATTTAAATTGTATTTAAATGGGTTAAGGCCAAAGTTTTTTTATTTGTTTAAAAGGCAGGCTAAATAAACTTGACCTTTTTAACTTACGGGCCAAAGTAGGCCTAACCGGGTTCTTCGTTTAATGCACTTGTACATCTCTAGTTGTGGTGACTATGTATTGGTCTTCAAGTCACCTTATAGATTCCTTATCTTTACAAGAATGGATGATGCTAATTATAACACTAATTTTTATTCCTTTGATGTAAAAATGTACCTATCTTCATATTATGCAGACCTTTGTAACTTACAATCATTTGTTTTTGTTTATGTATAAGAACACATAAAAGGTTACAAAAAAGACAGGGTTTGTTTAATGTGTTTATATTTTATATATTAGAACTTATAGAAGGTTACATAGAAAGTTGATTTGGACTGGCTTGTTAACAATAGTATATATGGTTTGTAGATTGTCATACGACTATGTTACATATAAGTAATGATAGATAACACAACGATTTTGTTGCAAAAAGATCAAAAGAGACACATGGCATTCTTATTTATACATCTTCATACAAGTGGCTGTGTTAATATTATTCATGCTACCTATGAGATGCAATCAAAATGGTCGATGAGAATGTTCGGATCATGAGCTTCGGCTCTTTTATCAAATTTCATTATTAATTGATACAACTCCTTGAAAGAATTAGGTTATTACTTATATTTATGGATATTTACAAGCATAGTTATTAAAATCGTGAATCAAAAATACGATTTTACGAATTTATAATTTTATAAATTTTTTTAGTTAAAATAAATATAAAGTCATTTACGTATAAGACTTTAGTAAAATTATAAATTTTATGTATAATTTTATAAATTTACGATTTTATATGATTTTTTGACAATCATGTTTATAAATGTTTTGAGCATTTGTTTACATACACCATATGTGTACTTGATGGAATTTTCATATCTCAATTATGGGACATAAGACAATATATTTATGAAGTGTTTTTTTGTTAGCATATGTTTTGGACATTTTTAAAGGGATTAAGGAAACGTCTTTTAATTGTTTTTAATATTAATTACACATTCTATAAAAACAAGTACTGAATAATTTTTTTTTTCTTTCTAATTTTCAATAAATGCCACTTAAAACTCCATTAAGACTTTCTATTTATAAATTTATGAACCCTTCGGTATAATAGATTTTTTTTTCCCCTCTTTTTCCTTTTTGATATCTAATTTATTGTGATCTTTTATTTTCTTATAAGATTAGAAGTATCCTCAACCACTTTCTATTAATGATTAAAGTATTAACTTTGCATTATGTCCCGCATCATTATGGAATCGAGCGGTAATCGATTAGACACGATAATCAATCATAGGACAAGGTTATGCTTTAGTCTAATGATGACCCTACACGAAATTTTTTTTCTTTATTATTATATACAACGTTGCACATATGAAACTGGAGTTACAATATTTAAAAAATTATAACTGATATTTCATTTGAGTCGCGGATGAAGCTTGTAATATGTACAACAACACGACCGAAATCCTAATTCTGCATAAGTCGGTTCAGTCGTATAGGTTATTTGATTCAACATAAATAAAAGTTCGATAAATACTTTTCGAATCCGTATACGAGACGGGTTTCACAATAAATTTTAGTTTTTTTTTTTTTTTTAATGAAATTCATGTCAAACAATTTCCCAATAAAGGTCATAGAAAATCCATTTAGTCTAAATCCTACCATCGTCTTGATTCTTCACTAAAGATGGCTTAAGGCTGATTTCAGTTTACTTCTCTTTCTCCGATGATGGTTGGTTCAAGAAAAAGGAATCGAGCATCTAATAGTTTGAATTTGTAGCAATTTCGAATTTTAAAAGGAAAAATATTATTTGATTTATTAATATATGAGTGAAAATCGATCTGTGTTCAAGTTAATTTGCTCCGTATCATCATTCTAATAAATTGATTTTAAATATATAGGATTAATTCATGAGGTGAGTTTCAATCGATATCAAATTTAGTCGGATTTTAAGGCTTATATTAATATATACTAATAACATAAATAAGTTTCAAGATATATAATATGATACTAGATTGACCAACTATATCATAATACAACATAGAAAAAAAAAAAAAAAAAAAAAAACGAATCTCCACAATCTCTCTGACAGGGAGCACGTTTAAAGCCTAAATCCCAGAGCTTTCCTTGCAGGACTATCATGAAGCTCCACAAAATAGGATCACTAGCACACGTGCCCCATTGAGGTATCACCTCCATCTATCTTCCATCAATGTTGTCCTCGTGGCTTTCATTGAGGTATCATGGGAATCATTTGCCCCATCATGGATGGTGCTGGCCACGGCACGACAGGACAGAACAGTGACTATACATTGTTGTTCCTACTACATCGTTGTTCCTACTACATCGTTGAATTTCCCTCGATACACGTTTTGTTAGTAAAACGAAGAAAAAGTTATAACTAAAATGGGAATGTCCAGAAAGCATTTCAAATTTAGCGATATTAAAAAGGTCTCTCGATTGGCATTTCATAAGTTTTTATTAAGAGTTTTTATTTTTATTTTCTTTTATATATCAACTCTAATATTCTATGTATCAAAAGGTTGATGCAGGATTGCATTCGATTGCACTTACTTTCTTCTCGCAAAATAGACAAAAAATTTTCTGATGTCAAGGTGTAGTATCATAATAAACTTTTTCATTTTTCAATGATTTCATATGGGAAATGCAAGTAATATGTTAAACCTTAATGTTAGTATGAATATGCATATGTCTCCTTAAATTTATGAAATGTTCTTTTAACATATCTTAAATCCTGATAAATTAGCAAAACGAATCGAAGTTCGGTTTTCATTTCAAAAGAGCACACAAAGGGCACAATTTTTAGATATTACAGTATATTTTGATAATTTCAATAAGAAATCTCTATATTAAGATTAAAGTTTAAAGAGTTATTTGTAATTTCTACGAGTTATTTATTAACTTATCACTATTTAAAGATGTTACAATACAATACACTTTGCAGGTTCTAAAAAATATTCATACCGATGTCAAAGTTTAAGTGGCTATCGATATTTTCAGCATCTTATATTTAAACAGCTTAACCTCGGAGAAAGATTAATAAAATTGACTTATTAAAATAATATAAGATTATGAATTATTGTAATGATATAATTGTCATTGCCAAAACAAATTAAGATTACTTAATTTACTTGTTACCATTTCTACGTGATGTAAACATGGTTTTGCATTGAAAAAAGATATAGTTAACTTCTGCCAAATGGTTTTAGAAAATTATAATGAAGTTGTTAAATTTTACATTTAATTAAACTTTACATTTCTAATCTACTATCTTCATTATCTTTAAATAGATAACTAGGCAAATGAGAGTATAGTTATTGATAAAATAGTAATATGACAAGTAAAAGTTTGATTGGTACATATAAAATTAGGAAAAAGATATTATCCCAAGTTCTTATAGACTGGTACAGTATTCTTTTTATTTCATTTCCGTTTTATTACAAAGTCTATGATATTAAAAGATAAAGGTTGCGCTATCTATTAATGGTTTAGGGTTAAGTTTATCGAATTGACTCCATAAAATGCAATTTATCTTTTATTTTTTAAGTCAAATTTATAAGCATCTATAACCATTTGCAGCAAAGGATATAATTAAGTGATTCTTAATTTATAGAAGTTGGTTTCCCTCAACATCAAATTCTGAGATTTTAATTAAACCTTTTTTCTCGTAACAGGCTGAATTTTATTTAATAAGCATATGAAAATACAAGGATACTTAGTATAAAGTAAAACAAACAAAATAGAGCTATGTCTAAGAAATTAGGAATCATAAATTATTGTTTTTTATTTTCTACAATGCCCCATAACCTAAAACGCTACAGTTCGCCACATATCTCTAATTTCTATTGACACATTAAGCGTCTAGGAACTTAACCTGTTTAAATTTAACAATTAAATATAAATCTACCAACTCTCATAATAAATAATCTTCTCAATTTATAACTACGAGTGACATAATAAACCACTCAATTCTCTAAATACAATAAATATCTAACATAACCTATACAACTAAATAAAGAGCTCATGACTTAACAAAATCTAAGATTTGTATTTTTGTACATCTGAACCTACCATTAACGTAATAATAGTCCTCATCTTTAAATAGTAATCGTACTTTACATCACCATAATGCTCCACATCATCAATAATACCTAAATCAGTCGCTAAAAAACAGTAACCCCCATAGGGTGAGTTAACAACCAATATAGGATACCACACAACAAGACAAGCACGCACATGAGTATTAACATAAATGCAATAAACAACTTATTTTAAATCTTATTATTTAAGTCCATAAACAGCACAATCTCAACGTCCTAAGACTTGGGGTTACTCATGACCCCTATATACATAATATTGCGAACCATAATCAAGAACAAATAAAGTCGATCGCTGAATGGGTCTGAACTTGTAGAAAGCTTGAAAATGATTAATGGAGGAAAGTGTGAAAGGGCGAAAGGGCCAAATGAAGAATGAAATAGTGAGCAAAACCTACAAACAGCTTTAGAGGATATGATGCACTAATGAAACTTTCAAAGACTTGTGGCATAATTCGATATGACATACGAATTGGTTCAATAAGGTTACTTGCTACCGAACCTTGCTTAAAGGAAAAGATACGAGTAATCCCGAGAGTAAATAAATAGTATTTACGCAAGGAAGAAAAGTACTCAAAAGTGTATTAAGAATGATTTGATATTGTTATAGTTACAAGTACAAGGGTATTTATACTTATAAGTTAGGACAACCTGCCTAAAAAAGAAAAGATAAAAGGGGCATTTCCTAAGGAAGTAATGTATAAGATACAAAATGATAAAATGAATATACAAGAAAAACAATCATTGGTGTGACAAATTCTATACATGATATTGTACACGTGGTGATGCTATATTGGTAAGGTTGTTAAAAGATGCGGATAAAAGGTACAAATAGATGGGCTTGTCTGAGCAGAGATGGCTTAGTCGGTCTGGACTCTCTCTCTCGGCTTCTCTGCAAGAAAGATGCTGAGTAATTGGTCAGCTTGGCGCTAGAGAGTAATCATCAACTCGGCATATTGTAGAAAAATGAGTGGTCATACGGCACGACATGAAGGGTGACTCGGTAAGAAAGTACTCGACTTCGGTAGGGTTGGTTAGAGCAAAAGGATTTATCTTGCTAGCCCCTTTAGTCTTCGAGCTTGACTATGGGTCAGAGGTCCGGTAGCCTGATTCCCATCATTCCTGCTGGGTTGCTTTAGAATTGGGATAAAATCCGAATGGTGTTCGTTTAGTACTCTATTAGGGTGATATGGATTTGGGTCGGTAATGTTGAAGGCATCAGAAACCCCATAGTCCTTGAGCAATTCCAACCTATAGGCATTATCAGTGATTTTCTTGAAGATTCTGAAAGGTCCTTCCACTCTTACAAATAATTTGTTCCTCCTCTTATTTGGGAACATTTCCTTGCTGAGGTACAGCTATGCTAAGTCTCCCGATTAAAATTGTTTAGCTGTTTTACCCATAATCCTTTAATTGCATTTTTCTAGTAGCTTGTTTGATGTGTCGAGTGACCCTATCATAGATGTATTGAAGGGATTATGCTTTGGCCGTTACGTCAGGGTCCTCTTACGCAAGTATTAGTATAGGGGTATAGTCGAGGGGTAACTCAGGATTAAATTCATAGACCACCTCGAAGGGAGTCTGCTTAGTGGTATCATATACTGTTCAGTTATAGGCAACTTTGACCACTGGCAAGCAGACATCCCAATTAGCCAAGTTCTTACCTACTGCACCTCAGAGCAATGACCCTAAAGTACGATTAACCACTTCTATTTGGCCATAAGTTTAAGGGTAACATGAGGTATTGAAGAGTAATTTGGTTCCTAGTCGATGCCATAGGGTTCTCTAGAAATGACTTAAGAACTTTGGGTCTTTGTCGGAAACTACACTTCTTGGCACGCCATATATCCACATAATTTTTTGTAAAAAAAGAGAAGTAATAGTCGAAGTGTCGTTCGTCTTGGTGTAGGGCACGAAGTGTGCCATCAAACTGAACCGATCCATGACAACTATTACAGAATTTTTGCCTTGGGTAGTTTGTGGCAATCTAAAAACAAAATCTATGCTCAATTCAGTCCACGGCCTCGTCGGAACAAGTAGGGGCATTGCTTTCCCTTGTTCGGCTTGGCACTTGGCCTTCTTGCACATGGCACAACTTTTGACAACTTAGTGCACATCTTTTTTCATTCTCGGCCAAAAGAATCAACCATTTATCAGTTCATAGGTCTTCTTTTGCCCAAAATGTCTAAAGAGACCTCCACTGTGGGCTTCCTTGACTGGTAGCTCCCTTAATGAACAAATCGGCACACATAATTTTTTTTCTCAGAACAAGTAGTCATCCTCCACATAATACTCGTCCACTGTCCTCCCATCCCCGCATCACGACATTATGGGTCCAAAGTGTGGATCTTCGGAGTATTGTTCTTTGATTCTCGTAAACCTAAGCAATCTGTAGCATCTGTAACTACGTTACTCTTTCCTTACTAGTATCTTATCAAAAAATTGAATCCTTCAAGGAATTCAACCCATCTTATCTGTCGCTTCGATAACTTGATTTGACTTTGGATGTACCTATAGGCCCTATAATTAGTTACTTGGAGTTTGGTTAATAGAATTTAGAGAGATTGAGCAAACTGTTCAATTTAGCCCAAATTCTATGATAGAGCTAGAAATATTAATAAAAGTGATCCCGTAAGTTCAAATTTAAAAAAAATAAGTAATAAAATAAGAAAATATAAAATTTTCAAATTTTAAGTATATTACTCGTTATATAACAAATTGCTAGAAATAAATTATATGCATACTAAAAATCATAAAATAACTTAAATAATATTTAGAAGTATTTATTTATACCATATATGAATTTACATGTAAGTAGAAATACGGGTAATTACTTAAAGTACGAAAAATATGCTAAAATAAGGTTAATTAATTAAAGAAAATTCATAAATAATTAAAGAAAAATCAGGAAAAATGAGAAAAATTCCAAAATTGAGGTATGGCAGCTTGGTATTTAAGAAATAAAAGAAACCAATTAAATCAAGGCAAACAAAAGCAATTTTGGAAAATGATAAGGCTCACATCACCTCAATTTAATGCATAAAAAATCCCCAAGACCTCTATAAATAGCCAAATTTTTATAGAGGCTCATTTGGTCAGTTTAAAACCCTAAAAAATTGGAGAGCACCGAAATTTAGAAAGAATTAGGGTTTTTACAAAAATTACAAAAAATCAGTGCAATTAGGGCTTTAGAAGGAAACCCACACCTGACGACTACTTCAAAACAAACGGCCACCACCACACCAGTCTACCATCACCGCCCAACTTAGCTAACACCTTAGGGCCGCCACTGGTGGCCGAAATCCCAATAGCTAGGTAAGTCCGATTCTAGCCCGATTTTATGAAATTTATTATGATGATTTATTGTATGTAGATTTAGGGAAAAATTTTGTTTTGATGAATTTATATCTATAAATATATTGTCCTTAAGAAACCGTGTAAATCTAAGCTTTGTTCGAGTTATAAATAAATGACCTTGGAAGTATAGTTTCAAGCCAAAAATTTTTTTGTAGACTACTTAGGGGTTATATATCAATACTATGAATCCCTTTTCCAAAAATTAATTTTCAAAATTTTTAAATAATTTTTAGGTTTTAAAATGATGCATAAAATGGGTAATTTTAGGTTAATTAGGTAATTAAATAGATAATTACTGATTTTGTGCATAATTATATATTTTAGGTTGTTCAAATTTGATGAAGTATGTACTTGTAGCATTTAAGGTGTTAGATTTAATTATTAAGGTATTATATAGTAAATAAGTAATAGGAAAAACAATAAATTTTAAGTTAATTTCATAAATTAGGGTAATTAGGTGTAAAATCTTATTTGAGATGAATTTAGATATTTTTAAGATGTTAATTGATGTTGGGAGATGATATTTGGAGTCGTAGAAATATTAGATGTGTATTATATATATAATAGGTAAATAATACATAATATGAAAAATCGGAAATATAATAAATAAAAAATGTTATAATAATAATAATTAATATTATATTAATAGTAGGAATATATATAAAATTTGGTAAGAGACTTAAATTTAGGTAATTATATGAAAAATATAAAATTTTCTCATATTGGAAGTAAGTTCAGTAAACTAATAAGGATTGAAGTGTATCGGGTAACATAAAATACTAATTTAAAATTAAATGTGATAATTATGATACTTGAATCTAATGTGATGAATTTCACATTTGTGTTCGGATCGCATTTTTAGGTTTTATGTATAATATCCTTAATTAGAACCATTTTAATACCCAAATCAAAACCAAATTAGGAAACCAAACCTTAAACTAACCTAAGATGAATTAATAACAACTATTATCCATATGGGAAGAATTAGGTTAAATCATAACCTAGAGTATATATATACATATCATCAAGATATAGATACTAAAAACTCATTTATATAATATATTATAGGATCCACAAAAACAAGTCGACCTGCGGTTGGTTGAGCGAGCAACCAAGGATACTAAGTAAATTAGGATTTATACGTTGTTGTATTTTGGAGTACTAGTTTATAGTACTCGGAGGCTTGAGTTGTACTTGATTGTACTTGTTAGATAGTTGGTTATATGCATGTGCTTATTCTGAGTTGCTGATTATGATGCTAATTTGCTATTTGACTTGTATTTGTATAGAACGATTGATTACCTTAAACTAGACCTAATCAAACATATGACTTGTAATCATAAATCGAACATGGATGGCAACCTATTAGGGGATCATTAGGATTCTTCGACCAAATACTAACCCCTTTGAAAGGGATAGCGCTAGATGGCATAATTAGTCCCTTCTTCATCCTTAGTTGAACTAAGCGACAAGGGAAAAGGTTGCGACGAGGGTGAAGTCAATGGTACGAAGGTAATCATGAGAGGAGCAGTATCTCCATTGCACAAACCTGGGTTTAGTCGTGAGTTATTGTAACAACGGAAACTCTTCAACCCGGATTAGAACTAGTGTAACTTCTCTATTCTCATGACCGGTCGGACAACATTGTATGATAACATTTGCTTAAACATACATGGCACTTAATAATTTGATTGATAACTTTGTTTGTGTTTGCTGTATGGTTTAAGTCTTCACCTCAACTTACTGAGTTGTGGTTGCTCATATCCCTATAGACTTTGTTGTAAGTGTTAGTTAAGA